>CM071686.1:13466666-14785000 GCA_036553675.1 Solanum okadae | reverse complement strand
TTCCTTGCTTTCAACAAAATTTGACTTCTCGTCCTTCTCATTAGGCAACCTAGTATAACATTCGGATTGATAATGACCAAATTTATGACATCGATAACATTCTACCTTTGATTTGTCAAAATTCTTTCCTCGACCTTTGCCGTAGTCATCATTGACCCTAAAATTTCTGCCTCCATCTCTGTTTCCACGGTCTCCTCTCCCTCTTCCTCTTCCTCTACCTCTACCTCTATCTCTTCCTCTATAAGTGGAAGGAATAAAAGTAGAAGCTTTCAGGGCCTGCTCTTCAGAATTTGAATTGCGATTCATCTTCTGTTCATGCACTAGTAAGGAACTTTGCAATTCGTCAAGCGACAACTCATATATATCTTTTGACTCTTCAGTGGAGCAAATGACATAATCATACTTCGGTGTCAAAGAGAGTAGTATCTTCTCAACAATTATGACATCATTCATCTTCTCGCCATGGAATCGTATTTTGTTGTTGATCTCCATTGTTCTAGCACAATAACTCATTACAGACTCTCCCTCCTTCATCTGTAAGGTCTCAAAATCCCTTCTCAAGGCTTGAAGCTGTGCACGTTTCACTCTGGCAGTGCCTTGATATTTTTTCTTCATAGAATCCCAAATATCCTTAGAAGTTTCTTTGCAAAGAATAGTTTCTAGGATGGGACGATTGATAGCCTGAAAGAGATAGTTCTTCGCTTTCAAATCTTTCAACTTTTTTGCTTCCAATTCTGTCTTTTGAGCATTCGTCAAAGTTTCGCCTTTCATCGGAGTGTTGATCCCATCCTCGACAATTGGCCAATACTCCTTTGACCGTAAGAAATTCTCCATTAGCATGCTCCAATGGTCATAATGACCATCAAAGTGTGGAATCGCTGCTTGTACGAAAGTACTATCTGATGCCATGAGTTAAAACAAAAAAAAGGAAAAGAAAGGTTTAACTGCTGCTATTTTCTTTCACTCTACAATTGCTGCTTCTTTCGTATTACTGCAGAATCTCACGCTCGCTCTGATACCACTGTAAACAAAAGCAAGATAATGAAACAGACAGTAAACAAAAAACAGAGAACGAGTCGAAACGTTGAGAAGAAAGGGAACTACTTTGCTGCATTTTTTAGTGCTTTGCAACTGCAGATTTTATATGACAAATACATAATGTTTGAAGCTAAAAACTAGAACCACTAACTCCTAAAAAATAGGAAGTAAAGCCATGATAAACTACTCCCCTAAAGACTAGGACAAAGCTGAAATAACTTGACTCTATTTGCTAATAGGACTCTATGTAACAGACTATTTCTCTAACACAAAGATGCAAATGAGTTTTAAATGGAAGGTGAAATGTTTTGAGAACTTTAGCAAGGTGTATGAACCATATGTATTCTACAAAGGCAGGTATGACATTTTATCTCCTCACTTCAATGCTTTTACCATTAATATAAGCATTTTTACAAGTAGTATAGACAGTATAATTTAATTACCCTCTCCATCCCAATTTATATGAGTTAGTTTGACTTGACACATAAGTTTAAGAAAGAAAGAAAGACTTTTGAAACTTGTGATCTAAAATAAGTCACAACTATTTGTGTTGCCAGAAGTTAAATTGTTATTAAGTATAGAAATGTGTCAATTCTTCTTTAGATGGACTAACACGGAAAGTCAGTCATATAAAGTGGGACAAAGGGAGTATTACTTATTATTTTTTTGAGTAACCTTCAAATAAATTGTTACCGGTATATTGTTTTCAAATTTATAAAGGTGTTTATGAATTAAAAAAAATAATGTCATAAAAAATAAAGCAGAACAAGAAATCCTTATGTCATACCATCCTATAGAAGGTAGTATGATATTGTTCTCTTAAATTTAACACTAGACATTATGCTTGATATTGAGCATCTAGTGACAAGAGGAGATCAAACAGAGTAATTTTTTTTTTCATTTTCTTTGAATTGTTGCTTTGCAAGGTTTCACAATGGCAACATGAGTAAACTAATGGAAGATATGTCTGAAGAAGAAAGAAAAATGTTTGATATTGACGTGTCAAAGATAAATTGGAGTGATTATTTTTTAGGAATTCACATTTGTGGAGTGAAAGAACATGTATTGAATGGAAGATCAACAGTATCTTCCTAAGTGGAAATAACATTTCCTTTGTGTTACAAACTTTGCTTACTCTAGTTTGTAAGAGAATAAATATTGAATTTCATTTGCCAGTTCCAACCTAAATTGGGAGAGGTCTGAAAATCATCGTGTTAACGTGAGTTTCATGGAGTTGTATTTCAAGTTACTTTGGGTGTTACTACAATTTCTTATTAGAGAAAGAACAAAAGTCTAAATTTAGCCAAATACAAAGTCATTTTGTTTTGAAAACTACGTAATTACACAAGCATTCCTACCATATATATTAATACGTATAAATTACATAACTAAGCAAACTTAGCTACTAGAGTAAAATCCAATATGATTATCTAAAATTTTGCAAGGAGTGTTGTTTACAAGGGCATACTGAAAAAGATTGTTGGACTTGTACTATATGGAAGAAAACTGCAAGGGAAGAAAAATCAACAGTAATGGATGCGGAGAAGAAGAAAATACAAGAAAGACAAAACATCTGAAAAGATATTAAGGGAACAATATGAGCAACAATACAATGGAACAATAGTGGAAAGTGGAAACTAAGAACACCTTCGAATTTTTGAGGAATGGCGATGATGAACAAAATCCAATATGATTATCTAAACAATAGCTGATGTAGTTGAGGAGAATCATGAGAAGGAGAATGAATCAAACTAAAATATACAAAAACCATAGAAGAGGAGATTAAAAATATACAGAGGAATATACTAAAGGAAAAGGAATCAACACCAAGTTTACATGAAACAAATCAACAAGCACAAGGTCTCTTAATACTTAATAAACAAAGTAGCAGATATCAAATAGGGAGCGAAGAGGTGCATGATACACATACCAAGAATAGAGAACTTACGATACTTAGAAGTGAATTTTTTTTACTACTAGTAACATGAGAGAAGGAAATGATAATTAGAGGAAGATGATCTTGAGCAGAATATCGCGAATGCAGCCCAAGGAGAATTCTTATCTCTCATATAGGTTGAAAAAGAAAAATCTGGGAAACAAATGAAAAAGCGGTAAAGAAGAAAATACTGCAATACGAATAGAACGCATAGAAAGGAGAACACATGGCTAATGCTAATCTATTTTAATGAATGCTTTAGTATGGATTATTAAGTCAGTTAATACTCAACAAACATTCACAAGATCGATTAAATTTCATAATAAATTATCATTATTTAATAGGATTCGACATTTTACAAATCTCAAACCTAGGTCTTCCTTCCTAAGACATTTTACAGATCACTGCATCAGTGCCAAAAGCGACTTTCCCTTTCCAAACTCAATTTCCGCAATTTCCGAGGTATTACAGATTACCCAAGGTATGTGGGAACTTCACCGATGGATTCTTTTCATCCACTGGGTTCTAAAAAGAACTTTAAATCTATAATTGATTTCACCCCATTATTTCAGGGTTTCATGTGACTTTTTATGGGTTCAACTTATTATGATTCAATTATGCATATTCAATTTTATTATGTACGATTTAACTTAATTACATGATTTCGAATTGATTTAATATGGACCCATGCATATGCTAATTTTATGAATATGAACTTTGCTTATAAAATTATGAAATATGATTATGAATCTATGCATATTTATGGAATTGACGATTTATGACTAAAGAATGCTTTTGAGTTAAAGTGTCAATGATTTGTGAAATTTTTTCTCACATATGAACGAAATCATGATATGGATGCTTAGATAGGTACGTGTTTTAATAAATGAAGTTATGAAATCATGGTTTTAAAAAGAGATTTTCTAATACGAATTTATTATTGAATTGGTATTATAACCTTTCCATGTATTTTCATATGATTATGACTATGATTATTTTCGTTGGGATTTTGCTTAGCATCGAGAGGACTTTGAGATGGAGGCTCTCTCGTAAGTAGAGGTCGGAACTCTAGAAGCAATCATTGTCCAAAATTAAGTGCCCTCGTAGGATTGTATGAAATGACCTTGCTAGTGGTTCCGCCTTAGTAATTATGAATGAAACAGAGTTCTACCTTGGCAAGTAGACGCTCTCTTTTCGGTGTGAAGGTTAAACCAGATTCCTTATTATAACTCACATGGTCTTATTGTTGGTTAATATTAAATATCCCACAAATGAATTATGTTTTTTCAAACGTATTTTCAAGGCTTTTCTATGATTTTCAATATGCATTGACCTTGTTCATGATTTATGATTTCCCTTTAAAGGCTTTTAGTACATTTTTTACTTGTTCATGCATATCATGTTTAAGTTCATCATATTATCATGCCTATGTTTTACACATTTCCTTATATTCAGTACATTCAAAGTACTGATGCATATTGTGCCAATATTTTTTGATAATATAGGGTCCAACACTTTTCCTTCTATACATGGTTAGATTGGGATTGTTGTACTATTGCACTTGGATTGGTGAGTCCTCATGATTCATGGGCAAGACCATGTACTGATTTACGCTTTGATATCTTGTAGTATTTAGATTTTGTTCGTGACTAAGGGGTCTGTCCTAGTCATATATATGATAGTAGAAGGATTATGTTAGATTTAGTAGTATTCTACGTATTCTCTTATGTACTATGTTGGTATCTTTTATATCATCATATGAGTTGAGACTCATATTGCCTATATTTCTCATTTATGGTATTTGATGACGCCGTGTTTATGTCAAGTGGCTTGCTTAGGATCTTTTGGGGTTTTATTCACCATGTCATGCCTAGGGTATACTTTGATTCGTGAAAATTATCAAATACTCTAGAAACCTTAAATGGCCTCGACCACTTTTATTCAACTTTTCTAGGAAAAGTCTCAATAGGGAATTAAAAAGCAACACCTAATAACCTACCTGAAACTCCTAGTGTAGGATTATATAGCATCATGCCATCGCTTTACGTTCTTTTTAGAAAAGGATTGAACTGTAATACGCCCTTAGTCGGAATTCATCCAACTCATGGTTTTGATTGACACGATTACTTGAAGCAATATCACAATTCAGATTCATAGGTTTCAATGCCCGTAAATCTTTGTGTTCCAACTCTATTGGCGAATGGAAAAGACTTTCTAAACACTAGTTGATAAGGAGATATTCCGATGGGAAATTTGAAGGCTGTGCGATAGGCCCAAAGTGCATCGTCAAGCTTCCTTGACCAATCGGTACAACTAATATTCACCATATTTTCCCAGATGTTTTTGATCTCTTGGTTTGACACCTTGACTTTCCCACTTGTTTGAGGATAGTAAGGTGTACCTACCTTGCGTTTTTCCCTATATTTGTACAAGAGTGCTTCATATGTGAGATTACAAAAATGGGAGCCACCATGGTGCCAAATCTCATAAAGATATACCTTTTAAGAAATTACGTTACACTCTGCTCCTCAATAAAGCAACCACTTCTATCCACTTCGACATATAGTCAACATCCACCAAAATATACTTGTTAGAAAAAGAAATTACAAAGGGATCCATGGAGTCTATCCCTCACAAATTAGAGAGTTCCACTTCAAGGATTGGTGAAAGAGGAGGTCATGGTTGCGAAAGATACACCCTTTCATTTGGCATTGACCACACAATTTAGAAAAACCATTTGCATCTTGATATAGCGTTAGCCATGGCAAGCCTCAAGAATCTCTTCGACTTCAACTTATGGAACACATCTCCGGATTATGTGATCAACACATTGTCTAAATAGATAGGGTCTGTCCCAAAAATATTTCTTCATATCAATGAGAAACTTCTTCTTTCTATAACCACTCAACCTGTCAGGGGCACAACTCCACAAACCATATATTTAGCATAGTCTGCATACCATGGTTTTGAACCGTAAGAGAGCATCATAACCAGCTCATCGCGGAAGGCTTGCTCTATCTCCCTTTCTTCAACCAATGTAACATTTTGTTCAAGACGAGACAAATGGCCAGCCACTTGGTTTTCACAACCTTTTCAATCCTTCACCTCAAAATCGAATTCTTGGAGGAGAAACAGCCACCTAATGAGTCTCGGGTTACCTTTTTTTTTCTTTGCCATTAAGTACCTAAGAGCAACATGGTCAATATGCACAATTACTTTAGTACCCAATTAATAAGCTCTAAATTTCTCGAAGCCATACACAACATCCAACAACACTTGTTCATTAACAGTATAATTTTTTTGAGCACCATTAATAGTCTTAGTAGCATAATAGACCGGATGGATGAGTTTGTTCTTGCGGAACCCAATGACAACACCAAGGGCTACACAACTCGCATCTCACATCGTCTCAAAGGGAACTCTCTAATCCAGAGCAAGAATGATTGGAGCTGATACAAGTTTTTCTTTAAAACACAAGAGTGCCTTCACACAATTTACATCGAACTCAAAGACACTCCTACTCAAGAAACTTGCACAAAGGAATAATTACCTTGGAAAAATATTTTATGAACCACCTATAGAATTAGATATGCCCCAAGAAACTCCGCACACCTTTTACCGAAATTGGAGTAGGCAATTTAGCAATCGTGTCTATCTTCGCTTGATCAACTTCAATCCCTTTTTCTAAAATCTTATGCCCGAGTACAATCCCTTCTTTTACCTTGAAGTGTCATATTTCCCAATTACGAACAAGATTAGTATGGACACAAAGCTACAACACCTTACTCAAATTGCTCAAGCATTCTTCAAATGAATCACCCACAATGGGAAAATCATCCCTGAACACCTCCATTGACTCTTCCACCATATCCACAAAGATCAATAACATACACATTTGAAAAGTCGCATTACACAACCCGAATGAGATCCTCAAATGTAGTGGTTTCTTGATCTTTTGAGTCTATGGAAATCTGGTTGTACCCCAAATAAACATCTAAGAAGCAATACCATCCTCTACTCGTAAGGTGATCCAATATTTGGTCAATAAAGGGATTAGGAAATGGTATTTATCAGTCCATAAGTTGAGTTTTCGATATGTCACGGCCCGAGCCTACACCTTGGACGTGGACTACAAGCGGAAGACTAACTCAAGCATATAGAAGCTTAAAAAATGAATAAAAATTCATGAAACTGAAACACAAAACTTTAACTCAAATGAAAAACTCTGAATATAAAAATAATATTCAACTCGCCATAAAATAGGCAATTTAGGTCTTTAAAACATTTAATAAAATGAATAATACAGACTTCTCAACTATACTGACTATCTATGAAGCCTCTAACTGATAAAGATGACAGTCGGGACAAGACCCACGACATCCTGACTAAACTGAAAAGTAAATGAAATCCTTCGAAAACAAGGAGGCTCACCATAGCTAACTCGAACTCCCGGATGTATCAACGAATCTCCTGTTGATGATCTTGAATACCTGTGTCTGCATCATGAGAAGATGCAGGCCAAATGTCTCAGTACGTGGAATGTACGAGCATGTAAGAGCAATTCTAAAGCATAAACATAAGCTTGAAACTTGATAAAAAGGAAACATACTTGCCTCTTTTTAAACTTACTCAACTCAAGGAATACTCAAGGATATTCAAAACTAATTAAACTTACTCAACTCAGAAGTACTCAAGGATAAGATACTTAACTCAGAGATATGATATTCGACTCTGGGTACTCAACTCTGGATACTCAACTCAATATAAAGCAACAATACACATGCAATAGATGGAAAGCTTTATAAAATTGTAAAAGTAACTTAGTTCGTTAAAGAAAATACAATAACAAACTCAACTTTACTTATTTAATAAAGTAATATAGTTTATGTGGGAGTTTCTCTAACTGGCAACCACCGCTATGAGCCTAAGTGGTGATACAACGTCTTGCTCACACTGCCAGAATTGTCCTATACTTTGCCGTCATATAGAACGCTTAACTTAATGGATCCACTAGCTTAACTTATGTGATCACCTAAAAAGTATGACCCATTAATACCCATGATGGCTACATGGTTTATAGAGACTTGAGTTAATATGAACTCGCATCCCCATATCGGTGCTCAATATTACTCCCAACAATATACTTAGCTCATATGTTTTAAAAAAACAAACTTTCTTTCTTTGGTTTGAGATAATTACTCAAAACATAGCTTAAAAGCTCTCTTGGAATTGATGTTCCCTTTTTTTGCTCAAATGTGAAAACATTTATAAACTCTTTGGGAATACTTAGTTCCCTTATAGGTTTTTGAGAAATGAACTCAACCCTTTACTCTTTTCTTAAATCAAAACTTAAGTCTTAAAACAAAGTTAAAACATTTGTAAAAGACTTCTTAAAATATGGTTCATGCCGAATTATGGACATGAACGACTCAATGAAAGGCTTTCAATAACCATAGATAGAACTCAATACTTGGAACTCAAGAACTTCAATGGTACTACTCGTTGCAAGAATACTCAACTCAAAGGGTTCATGCAAAATTATGAGCATGAACTACTTAACTCAAGGACTCAAAGATACTTCTCATCTCAAGACTGTTCGACTTATAAGGTTCATGCGGAATTATGGGCATGAATGATTCAACTCAAAGGCTTCATGAGTAACATGTAATAGTCCCATGATTAGAAATATAATCTCAAAGGGGATTAGGAACTTACTCAAGACTTAGAACTTAAAGATACTACTCCTCTCAAAGGTACTCAACTAATGGAGTTCATGTGGAAGTTATGGGCATGAACGACTCGACTCGACTCGAGGGTCTACATAATAATATGGAACTAGTGAATACAACTCTTCTCATTCTCATACTTACTTTCTCAGAACCTAGTTCAAATCGATAGTTGATCTCAAAGGATTCACAATTGAACTCAAAGCTTTGCTTGAACTCTACTCTTAACTCTCTCTTGAATGTGAATTATGAATTCAAGAGTTATGGTTCATGATATGAAGGATCTCATGATGATAAATTAGACTCATGAGTACATTCTCCTCATCCTCACACTCACTTGCTCGAGTCTTGAAACAAGTTACTAGAAGTTGTAGAAGACTCCACTAAAGGACTCAAAGGGACTTTCTTAGAATGTTCGAAAGAACTCTCTAAACTTAAATCTTAGCTCTACCTTGAATTTGAATTATGAATTATGAATTCAAGGTTATGAATGATTTCTAGGTGTTTAGAAGTAGCTTAGAGTAGTTAGAATCGAAAAGGAGTGAAGGTGCACTTTAAACGAACTCAAACGGGGCAAACCGATGACAAACTAGATGGGGCAGGCGACCCTGGAGCTATGGGTGGCGCGGGGCACCAGCCCCTAAACTTCAGAGGAGGGTTTGGGGTGCTCTGGCTGGCGCATCGTGCCAGGCCCTAACCCAAAAAATTCGACGAATTTTCCTTGCTCGTTTTCTCACCCTAACTCGCCTAGAATCGAACGGTTTCTTCCCCAATCACTTGGATTCGATTACTTAACATAAATACACTCAAATATACTCAAAACAACACTCAAATCACTAAATTTCATCTCAAGAAATCATCGAAACCCCAACACAACAAGATTTAAAATGAACTTCAAGAACACCTATCAAGAACTCATCAAGAACTCTAATCTTTCAACTGAAAATAATATGATTGGCGTGTGGGTGAACTAACCCAACACTATGGAAGCTTACATACTTCTTAGGGATTAAACCCATGGTGAAAATCCGCAACAAGACGCAAGAATCTCGACGAAGGCTTGATCCTCTCCTTTTTTCTCCTGTTTTCTCTTCTTCTTTTCTCTTCTTGAACTCTCAACTAAAACCCTAGGCTAATTTTAGGATTATAAAACTGAACCTAATAGGATTAGACCCTTAAAAATATTACTAAAAACGACTTAAATCTGTTTGGATAAGGAAAAGACTAAAATACCCCTTACTATTTCCAGCTAACTTTCCTTAATTGGACAACCTAACTTCAAAAGGCCATATCTCACTCATCCGACCTCGAAACTTAGCAAACTCGGTGGCGTTGGAAAGATAATTCAAAGATATTTCCTACGGTATCTGGTAGAACACCTAACTCATCCTGAGCTAGGAGTTATAATCGTTTGAAGTCAACCCAAAACTCATACTTAGCTTAACTTGCAAAATTTCAGATTTTGCTATTTCCAATTTTATCCTTTTTTGAACTCAAGGTGCTACATCTAGTGAACTTAACACTTAAGAAATTTAATTCCTCGGTAAAATCCTACTCACAATGAAGGACGGTTCAAGTCTTAGCTCAAAAAATTTCTGGGGTGTTACACGATAATCCATACACACCCTCCATCCAGAATAGGTACGGGTAGCAACAATATCATTCTTAGCTTTTGACACCACGGTCATACTACCCTTCAAGAGAACACATTGTACTAGACTTTCCACTTGCTATCCGCAATGGAAAAAATCACACCCGGATCGAGCCATATCTTTCTTCACCATTTCTTTCATAGGAGGGTTTAACCTCCTTTGATGCTCAATGCTCAGCTTGCAATCATTGGCTAGTTAAATTGTATGGGTACAAATACTTGAAGTAATCCCGATAGTTCAGTGATTGACCAGCACAAAACTTTAACATAGTTTTTCAAAACCCCAACTAAGGCCTTTAATTGCCCTTGTGACAAGTCAGTTGCAATAATTACTGACAATGTGTTATCAGCCCCCAAGAATGCATACCAGAGATGCGCATGCAACACTTTCAACTCAACTTTCGATGGCTCCTCAATGGATGGTTTAGATTGATAATTTTCTCGATTCTTCAAATCAATATCTGACTTTTTGGATTTGGATGTGAATGAACCCGAACCCGGATGAGCTGCAACCACTTCATCATAATCACTTATTTCCTCACCATCATAGTTGAGTAAAATAGCCACTAACGATTCACCTCTACAAACAGCTTCACATAGACTAGTCTTTGCTTCATCTATCACATCCATATACGACACAACATGCATGTCATTGGGATGTTTCATGGACTTGCATTTATAGAAAGTAACTTCCTCATTGTTTACCCAAACATTCAATTCACCCCTTTCAACATCAACCAGTGCTTTCTCTATAGCCAAGAATGGCCTACCAAGAATAATAGGAATCTTCGCATTGATCTCACAATCAAGCACCACAATATCGGTGGGAAAGATAAATTTGTCCACCTTATCTAGGATGTTCTACAATATTCCTACCGGCTTTTAAATGGAGTGGTAATAGTAGGTTCAATGGGACGATGCAAAAATAACTACTAGCCTGAACCTCTTGAATGCGAACAACTTAAATTACCCACATTATTGGTCCTCTTCCTCAGCGCCTTGGCTTGCCTCACCTTTAAAACTCACTCCACCTTCTTCATAAAGTCTGTCACCTCATTTAAACCCTTTGTCGCTGAGGTCATATGCACTGACAAAACCTTCGATGTAGAATTCAATCATTTAACGAACAATCATACCCTTTCCTCATCAGTGCTCACAGACTGCATAGAATATCAACTAAAGGCATTAAACTTAGCCTCCTAAGCAACCATAACAATGTTACCGTGCTAAAGATCCATAAACTCCTTCGTATCCCTCTGGTATGAGGCACATACTTCTCCAAAAAACAAGGCATGAGCTGTGCCTAAGTCAATGGAGGCAAGACCAAATAACGACATTCCACATAAGCCATCCACCACTACATTGCCTCACCCTAAAGCTTAAAATTCAAAAACATAACCCATGCTATTACACAATTCCCAATTTGTGAAATGTCTCATCTCAATCCAAGATGAACATGTAAGCATCCTCCCTCTCAGAACCACAGAACACTAGAGGCTTACAATTATAGAATTTAGTCTGCATCTTATACTATATATCAGTCATCATAGGGGTTCCAAGCAATAGATGGAATAGAGTGTTAGCTCCCTTATCCCCATAGACCTTGGGAACAATTGAAATAACCGTCTAAGTAATCAGAACCTGAGTAGTCTGAGTCGTGGGAGTGACTCAAGTACCTACCAACCCACTTAAAAAAGTGAGTACCTATATATCCTTCCCCACATCCATATGGGGAAGACCTGCTACCCCAGACTATTTCCTCACCTCAGGTTCAAGATTGTCCTTAATCTCAATCTCAACATCCTCTTCTATAACTTGATCTTGGTGTGGGGTGGGATTTGAATTTCAAAATATTTCTCTAAGGTTAGCCCACTGGGAAGGCGATCTGCCTAACAGGTTAGGCAAGCTTTGGCAAGCTCACTGAAGTTGACAATGCAAATTTTTAAAGAACTCATACATGATGGGAGGAGGTTGAATTGGTTTTGGCGGGCTAATACAAGTCCATCAAAAGTTACAGTGCAAAAAATAAAAAAGAACAGGAACAAAAGGTGATGTCCACTCCCACTTGGTAACCCACCAAGTTGTTTTTGGTAGCTAAGACCAAACCACTGAATGGGAAAGTTCCCAAGTCACATATTCAAGCAAGGAAGGTGGGCTGAGACTTACTCGGTGATTTGTCTAACTTCCTTGGCAAACTAAAACAAACCCACTGAACAAGTAGTGGTTACCGCAATGCCTATTTTCCACAATACGCAACAATACCCAATTCTCAATATATTTTACAATCTACCTACATGTTTTTCTACCCATGGGTACTTACACTTCCCTAAATATCACAAAGTATTACTTAAAATAACGATTTTCCCTTAAGAAATGCGTCACTCTATCTATCATTGGGAAAAATCATGCAATTGGGGCAACATCAGGCTAATCAAACTTCACCCATACTTAATTCAATCAAGACCCAGTACAAACAAGGATTCAATCCAAATTTTAACCAACATAATCAATTTTAGCAATTTTGGGTACAAATCACTATCTAACTCATGGATATAGTTAAATATTATCTATTTAGCATTACCCATAAAAATTAAATAGCAATATACTTCAAATGACACTAAGCCCATTTATGAGTGGTAGATTTTCACTCATTTAAGATCCATTTAAATCAATAATTTGTGTCCTCAATGTCTAGCTTTGCCCTTTTCTAATCAATTATTGATGATTTGCAGCTATGATGGAAATTGTACAAGGCATGGACTAAAGCTTGAAAGAATGGCAAAAAATGCAAACGAAGTGTAAAATGAACATTGTTAATTGCCTAGCATGAAGGGAGGATCGCCAACGAAGCTAGATTTTGCCTAATATGACGCTGCATAACACATTGATTTACCAAAGAAGTTCAGCGAACTCCAGTGGAAGAGGCGATATGCCGAATGAGAGAGGCCAACCTGAAGCACATCGCTTAAAGTGACAGTGTCCAAGGCAAATATTTAATGCTTGAACGGAGAACTAAGGTGGTACTCGGTGATGCACTGAATGAGAAAGGCTGACTCAATCGAGTTTGCCAATTGAGGTTCAAACACCTGAAGCCTAGAGCATCACAAATGCGAGCTGGGGAACGTAAGGTGATTCACTAAGTGAACTAGGCGAGCCCGACTAATGTCACCAATTTGGTTTTGAAGTGGATTTTTGGACCATGTTTTGGGAAAATATAAATAGCCCAATCGTAGAATTTTATAAGTGTTCGATTAGAGAGTTGAACAACTAAATTGAGAAGATGTTTTGAGAGAGAACACTTTACTTTTAAGAACACTTTCTCTAGCCTTCTCGGGGTTTTACAATTTGAATCTTGACTTCGATAAATTGAAGTGAAATCCAAAGTGGGTTTCCCCTTAATTACTTGATTTCAAGTTACCCATGACTGCTTTCATGGAAGGCATACTTTCTTTACTTTTAATGATGGGTGACTAAAACCCCAAGATCTAGGGATGCTTAAATTGGGGTGATTGTCGATTTAATGTATGGGTATTTTGCTATTCTTTGTTTTGTTGTTATTCATGCATAAATTTGGTCTAATTTTCATGGGTTTACTGAAGGGTTAAGATTGCAAACTTAATTCATATTTCTGATCTCCGATTGATGCTCGAAAGAGATTAATTAGAGCTGGTAATTAGTTTAATACTAGAAATTTAGGTTTGATGTCCTTGACTTGCTCAAAAATGAGATTATGGGTCGGATCTATTTGCTTTATTCTTCAAAAAGGGAATAGAGTAAGGTATTGGGTTGTTAAGGATTGACATTAGATGAGACCGAAAGGAGATTCTAAGCATAAATGCTTTGAGATCGAAAGATGATTTGTATCAGTGAAGATGACTTAGCCTATTCATGTATGCATATCACGATAGAGCAGAACATTATTCCTATATGACATTGATTATCAATCCCCACACCCCTAGACTGCTTGTTAACTCTTGATTTCATTTAAATTTTAGTTTAATTGTGATAAATGACAATAGTTTACATTAAGTGGGTGGTATCATTCACCCAATTGTTCTTACTACTCTAAATGAGTTGATTTAAAGTCCAAATATCTCAATAAAGAATTCTCCATGATACCCCATTCCTAGTGGGATTTGACCCCGACTCTTTATTAGGTTTTTACTAACTATGATCGTCCACCTTTTTAATTGATTTTGAAGGGTGATTTGAGCGTTATCAAAAATGGTGCTGGTGCCGGTTCCGGGGAGCGGTAGTTGAGAATTCTAACTGAGAAATTAGATTTTAATTTGGTTTATTTGTAGTAGATTTGTTGTTTTTCTATTGTTGTCAGCTGATTTGCAGATTGACAAGATGAGTGACCATGGGATGACAATGATAGTCACTGTGGTCAAAATAATAATATGGTGACCTAAATGACACACCCATTAATGTCATTCAAAGCATGAGAGCAATCCAAATACCTCCTACAACTGGGAGGGTGGTGTTTCACATCACAGGTACTATGATCCAATTGCTTTAAATGAAAGGAATTTTTGGGGGCCTATATAATAAGGATCCCTATGAGAACCTTAGGAATTTAAGGAGGTGTGTGGACCCTTTGTGTTGAAGAATATCTCTGAAGAATCTATAAGGTTGAGACTATTCCCATTTTCTATAACAGGAGAGACTACAAGATGGTTTCCAGAGTTACCAACTGATTCTTTTACTTCGTGGGATGAGTTAACTGAGGCATTCTTGGAACGATTCTTTCTACCCTCGAAGATGGTTAAACTTTGTCTCCAAATCCAGAATTTCAAAAGTATCAGAGGTGAACCCTTGCATGAAACATGACTAACGTTCAAGAAGTTACTCTTGCAATGTCCAACGTACCCTTGCATGAAACATGGATAACATTCAAGAAGTTACTCTTTCAATGTCCTACGCATGGTGTTTCGGAGAATTTGCAGTTGTAACACTTTTATTGGAGCCTTGATTCAGTCAATAAAATTGTGGTTGATCAATTGGTCTATGGTGGATTGATGAGGAAACCTTATGAGGTAGCTGCATTGTTGTTAGATGACATGACTAAGGTCAACTGATCATGTCATACAAGATAAGACCAAGCACCCATGATACAAGTGGGCTTGAGTAAAGAACAAATTGAATGGGATCATGAAAGGGATGAAAACATGGCTAAAATGATGACCCAAATTGATTTGTTGTCCATGTAATAGGAGGTGAAACTAAGTCACTAAATACAGTTGGAACAAACAGTGGGCAGTACCCAAATGGTTCCAAATTTAAGGCATTATACAATGAAGAGGTTTAAGACTTGCGAAATCAAGTGAGGGGTTCTCAGAACAATTATCTACGTCAAGGTGGGAACCAAGGTTGGAACAAGGATTGAAATAGTGGTTGGAAAGATTGGAGGAGTGGAAATTAGAGAGACAGTGAGGTGGATAAAGATATATACATGCCTCCCCATAATCTTCCACACACAAAATATCCAGCTGGTTTAGAAGGCAGTAGGATGGAAGACATGCTTGTGAGGATATGTAACAAGGTTGAAGGAGCCGATAAGGTATTGGAAAATTTAAACAATAACTTCTCCACTTTAACCCAAATAGTGACTTCACATTCAGTTTCAATCAAGCAGTTGGAGACCTAACTGGGTGAGATTGCCACTCATTTAAATCCAAGGTAAAAGGGAACTTTGCCTAGTGATACCATTCGAAACCCCAAGAATGACTATGTCATGCCATGACATTAAGTAAGACACTTCTTGGGAGGCAACCCGGTATTTTACTATTGTTTTTATTTTCTTTCAAATAATGTGCATTGTGAATACAAGTGGAGAAGAGGTTGAAAGATAGATAAGGGCACATTGGGCGAGGCTACAACAAAAAGGGCGATGTGCCGAAAGCACTAGGTGGACTAATTTTTGTCTACCCTTTCACCATAAAAATGTGGCAAAGTGCACTATCAAGATCCATGAGAATAACTTTGAAGGGAGATTCGCCGAACTGCATAAAACGGACTACAAATGGTCCACCAAATCATCATTTAGGTTTGGTCATTGTTGAGGCAGGTTCGGCAAGCTTAAGCTCCAGACAGTGATATGCCGAACACGTTCAACAATGTTAGTAAGTGTGCCGAACGGGTATGCTATAAAAGGGCCTAGGGTTCTTTTAATTTCAAAAATAAAAATCCTTTGATTTGGAGCCTTTTCATTTCCGTTCTTTTATATTATGCACTGTGAGTGATTTCATGCCTTGTGTGAGTGTGTTGAAAGTGCTAGGAGTGAATTTGAGTGGATCTCGAGTAAACTCAACTCCGATTCCTTAATTTCTTGCTTGTTTTTTGAAATTATGGTTGGTATTTTGACTTCTCGTCAATAATTTTGAGTTTAGATTATATATAGGGTGTGGGCTTGATCTATGTAACTAAGATTCAATGCTTAATTTTATTGGGTAGTATCTTATTGTTGAATTTGAATCGTACCAGTGTGATTTTAATTGTCAATACCTATATAAATGGTGAATCGTGATTGTGTTGGTTAGAATACTAAATTGGGTCGATATACTTGCTAGGTCTTTGTTTAATTGAATGTGAGTGAAGTCTGAGTATCTCAGTGTTGAACCATTGCATGATTTTTCCCATTGATAAACAGGGTGACTACTTTCTGAAGGGAAAGTCAAGTAGAGCAACACTTACTGATAAATGGGGAAATCTGAGTACTTTTGGGTAGAAAAGCATATAGGTGGATTATAATTGTTGCGGGAAACTCCTATTTGTTGTGCATGTTGGATTTGTTTTTGCAATATAGGCATTGGGCTGAAAATTCCTATTTGGTGGACTTTGTCTTGGCTCACCAAGGAAGATAGGAAAATCACTGAGTAAGACCCAACTCGCGTTCTTGAGTTTATTCATGGCCTTGGGTTCTATCCCATTTGACGGGCTTGTCTTAGTCCACCAAACTCATTTGGCGAATCGCTGAATGAGAGAGGATATCACCCTTTATGCCTATGTCTTTCCCTTTTGCATTGTCATTCAACAAACTTGTCTTAGCCCGCCGAAACCAACTCAGTGAATCACAAAGTTGGCATTGACACTGCCTTGTGTGATTGATACTTGATATTTGTGCTACTGTCTAAGTAGGTGAGCTCGTCGATCCTATTGGGCGATACATTTTCCCGTTAGGCGAGACTTAAGACTATTTCCAAGATTGATTCAAAGTGCTTTTGATTTCAACTAACCTTCACAAATCTTGTTTTTAATGTGTACCTTGTAGGAAATGGAGAGAACAAAATGTAAAAATGTGGTCTACTCCTATATGGAATCTGACAAGGAGTCTCCTCCTCCTCTCAAGAGGCACCAATGCATCTCCATTAATGAACCATCTAAAGCTCAGAATTGCCGACAAACCACCACTTTACAACCATCCACCCAAGATAGGGTACAATTGAGGGTGGTGAGAAAGAGGATAAACATCAGATCTAAGTTGTTTTAGCCCTCATCTACACAGGCACCGACCTCTAAAATTCTCCTGATCGTAGTTCTAAGAACCTTGAATAGGCTCAAAGAAGTAGGAGAACGGACCATATTTGAGGAGAGACGAATCTCCACAGAAGGAGTGATGAGCAATTACCCAACCATATGGGATAAAATTTAGTTCCATCGGTTTGAGGGTTTTACTAGAGCCAGAAGCTCCTACATCCCTTATTGGGTGAGGGAGTTCTATGCGACATATGCTCAGGCTCTTTCAAAAAATCAAAAGGGCATAGTTTGGATGCCACTTGAAAAAGTGGAGGTGAGAGAGAAAAATGTTTGGTGCAACTCAGGAGCTATTGATACTAACCTAAATATGTTGGCATTTGACGATAAGCTATATTCACTTCGGATGCGTCGTGATCTAGATTATCTGAAAGGCTTGGTTAGCACTCTTGATCTCTGATTCTTTTCCTTTCTTGGATGGTGGATAGTGCTAAGATAGAGAAGAAAGACTTAAATGTAGTGGTCAGATACTGGTTTGGCTTCATCAGTAGCAACTTGATGCCATCCCAGAATGAGCATATTCTTCGCCATGACAAAGTGGTATTGGTGGGAACCATCATAGATCAAGAGCACATACATGTCGGTGCCATTGTTACTACAGAGATACTGATGAGGGAGAGGCAAGAGCAGAGATCACTCATATTTCTAGTTGTGATCGTAGTTATTTGAAAGGGCAGGTGTCTCTTTCAGAGCTGCTACAGATGTTAGAGTCACACCAGCATCATCTAGTGATATTCGGAGGATCGAGGCAGGGTGTTTGAGAGATAATGCAGCTCGGATGAAGCCGCCACCACCAGAATCAATTCCATTGGCTTATCTTTCCACATTGACTCTTGGAACCAACACATCTGCTCCTTCTGTGGAGCAGATAGTTATTCATACTCCTTCCTCTTCTACTGCTATTTATGATTTCCCCCACTGCATTTGCATCTTCAATTTCTCTAACTGCTGCTAGTGCGAGGCCTCCCCCTTATTATGTTGCCCGTCTTCCTTTGACCCATGCCTTTATATACTAGATGGGTTGTCTTTCTCGGTCAGAAGATGTTAGAGTTGCCCGGGTTGAGAAAGACTTGACTTAACTCATTGACCAGACTATTAAGAATGCGTTGGGTCCTCTGACAGAGTGGGTGGTCAAGTGGGAGGAAATGAGGGAGGGCCACACTTTGAGGTTAGATGGTTTGATTGCGAGGATATCAATTTAGTAGAAGACTATGGGTAGTTCCAGTGCCTTGGATACCCTTAGGGCTGAGGTTGCCACATTGAGGGATGAGGTGATCCAGATTCAGCCCATGGACATCTCGACACTATGGGGCGATATTCCCATTTCAAATGCTACTGACCCCAAGATGCCTAGTTATACACCTTCCTTTTTCTGTACCTGAGGTTTCTATAGATAGGGATGGTGAAGATGAAGAGCTAAATTAAGAGATCGATGAGGAGGGGTTGAGAGAAGATGAGCATGGGATTACTGACACCTCGATGGAGTTGCATGAGACCAAGGATTTCATTACTAAGGCTACCCTAGATAGGTCTCTCTGAGATACTTCAACACTTGGGTCTAGTGGTGTCAGTGCAGACTTCCCCACACTTCCCACTATTGAGCTGGGCACTGATGCCCAAGCTGAGCCTTCTTTGCCGCCTCCTGTGATCTTATTGCTGGGTATAGATGCCCCACTTGAGGTTTCTCTACCAGAGACTCCAAATGATAGTGCTCCACATGCGTAGCCTATTAGGAGGAATCTATAACTAAGCCTCCTAGCATTCCTTTTACTTGGCATTGAGGACTTTGTTTTTTAATTTTTGGTGGGGTGAGGGCCTTCGTGCCAATATTCCTCATTTGCTTGTATTTTTTTTAATTTCATATCTTGAACTTTTGTAGGTAATGTTTTTTTTAATATTAAAGTGCTTGTCTTTTGGGAAAGTGTCTCTTTACTTCATTGTTCCTTCTCTCTTGATAAATGCAACCTCCGATGAGTTTTCAAAAATCGTGAAAGCTTAAGGTTTTCATTGATATAATTTGAGAATTGATTTTGTTCAATATAGATGTTTTAAATATTACTCATGATGAGCATGATGCGTCGTGTTGGTGTTACGAGAATGAAATCTATGTGGTTATACTTTTGAATGATCCCTTTGAATCTTTTGTTGTCTAGCTATGTTTGGATGCGACCCTTGCAATGAACATCACACATATACTTTTTGATATTTTCGGATGTGCTAGATAAGTGTATTTCAAAGTGCCATGTTTGGTGAGGTTTACTTGAAAGCATACATATGGAGTCCTAGAATTTGCCTTTTAGTCCAATTGTTTGAATCTTTGTACTGAAGTTAAGCTTAGCATGGATTTTCATCCCCAAACCGATGGGCAAGTGGAGCGTACCATCCAAACATTGGAGGATATGTTAAGGGGATGTGTTATAGATTTCAAAGGTAACTAGGATGACCATTTGCCATCAATAGAGTTTGCCTACAATAGTAGTTACCACTCAAGTATCGGTATGGCTCCCTTTGAAGCCTTGTATGGTAGGAGATATAGGTCTCCGGTTGGTTGGTTTGAGGTAGGTGAAATTGCTCTTATTGGTCCTGAATCAGTTTATGAAGATATTGAGAAAGTTCGGCTCATTAGAGATAGGTTGAAAATGGCTCAAAGTAGACAAAATTCTTATGCCGATGTGAGAAAGAGGGATCTAGAATTTGAAGTGAATGATTGGGTTTATTTGAAAATCTCACCCATGAAGGGTGTGATGAGATTTGGCAAGAAAGGGAAACTTAGTCCCCGGTATGTAGGCCCATATCAAATTTTGAAACATATTGGGAAGGTTGCCTGTGAGTTGGATTTGCCAAATGAGTTGGCCCCTGTTCATCCGGTATTACATGTCTATATGCTTAAGAAATGTATTGTAGATCCGACATCCATTATTCCCCTAGAAGGGTTGGGAGTTGATGAAAACCTTTCCTATGAAGAGGTTCCGGTAGAAATCCTAGACCGGCAAGTCAAGAAATTGAGAAACAAGGAAGTAGCTTCTGTGAAGGTTTTATGGAGAAATCATTTAGTTGAGGGTGCTACTTAGGAGGACGAGGCCGATATGAAGTCCCAATATCCTCATCTTTTTCCTTCTACTGCTATTCAAACTTGAGGTAATTAGGTCCTCTTGAGTTTTAGTGTTTTGAAAGTCATGTGTGTTATATGAGCTTTTCCATGATTTCCTTATGTTATGCATGTTCTTGATGAAATTCATGTTTAGTAAGAGAATGAGTTTTCATGATTTATATATCTCATGTTGTTGTGAATTTAGTATGAGTTGCCTAGTTGACTTCGTGAGATGAGTGAACGAACATGCTTTAGTATGCATTTGAGAATAATTGCATATTGGATCCATGGTGTTGTGTTGAGCATGATTTTATTTGGAGAAGGTAGTTTCTCCTAAGAATATGAGAAATATTGAGTTTCATGCATATTGGGTTGGTAGATGTAGTTCCTACTTCCTTGAGTTGCTTTGATTATGTTTTAGATGGAGTTGAAGTTCCCTCCTTTGAATTGTGTGTTATTTTGATGTCTCATGCAGGATGGACTGCTAGTCTTGAGTCTTTACTTCCGTAAGGTGCTTAGATAGTCATTCGAGGACAAATCTTCACAAGGGGAGACATTGTAACACTACAGAAATTAGTAGGCTAAAACTAGAGCTAAACGTGAGGGTTAACGTCAAGAATAAAGGGCAAGGACCAAGGGAATTGGGTGAGGGGCATGGCAAGGGGGCCAAGGCTGCCCAAAATTGGCCAAGGCACTTCTCACCATGACCACGAAGGTATACATGACCCGTGGTGGCCACCACGCCCCATGGTGCCACCCGTTGTGGTGAGGCAGTAGCCTCTCAAATGCTGCCCCAAAAAGGCTCCCCTTAACGAGCACTTCACGGCTCGTGGTGAAGACCACAGCCCATTGGAAGGCTCATGGGGCTGTCTTCACCTTGTGTGGGGTATGCCAAGTTAACATAGCTACTGGTCAAGGGAACACGGGGACCTTCACGGCCTGTGGTGCCTATGACGGCTCGTGAGGTAGGTCGTGGCACTTGGCAGCTCACTTTGAGGTTTATTTTGGGAACTACCGTTTTAAATCCTATCAAAGTGAAGTCATTTTGCCTTAGTTATATACATCAAAATAAGTCATTTTAAGTCAAAATAAACCCATTCACCCCATTATTTCAAAAACCCCAAATCAAATCCCAAAAGTTGATCTTCTGTCAAAAATTCTCTCTCTAGAACTTCAAGGAAGAAGAAGAAGGAACAAGGTGAAGCTAGGGTTTAAGGAACAAGTTATTCTCACCAATTTCATTGAGATTCATAGCTAAGGTATGGTAGTCCTTAATCCATGGATAGCCTTTATCCATGGAGTCCCTTAAAAACCCCAATTTCAAATATAGAATTCCCCCATAAGTTAGGGTTTATCTCTAAGTCATAGCTTCCTTTCAAAAATGATTCTAATGTTTAATTTAGTTTATATTATGATTGAGTTGATGTTTCATGATGGTTTTTATGTTGAAATCCCCCAAGAACCCATTAAACCCCCATATTACTCAATTATGATCTTGTGATGCGGGTTAGTTTATTATAGAATAAGATTATGAGATTATGCTTGTAGTAGTTGAGTTAATCGAATCATGTTAATATCCATGTCTAATGTATTAATTCTAGATGTGTTGGTAGAATGTGATCTATGGTTCTTGAAGGGCAAAGTATGAAATTATGCATGATTATGAGATTTATTTGTATCTTTTATGTACACTTTGAGAGTAAAGTGAATATGAATATGAGCTAGTTGTTGTGTTGTTGGAGGTTATCCTTATGTACATGATTATGTATGAAGTTGATATGATGTGAAAGGTTTTCTCACAATATGATAATTCTATGGTTGAAAGACTATTCTCACTTATTGAATCTATGAGCGATAATATGAATTACGTTAGATTGAGTGTCAAGACAGTCTTCCATAAATTTGCACTTAAGTCAAGACTTAATATGTAGTCTATGGGAATTAATGCTTATCACCGAGTGGATATGAATATGAGATGGAAGCTTATACGATAGTTGAGTCCGACTTCCCAATGAAAGCTTTTATACTAGTTGAGTCCGGATTTCCAAATGGGTTCCTTCTACCATAGTTGAGTCCGAGTTCCCAAAATACGTATCTCATGAGATGGAAACCTTCTACCATAGTTGAGTTTAGGTTTCTAGAAGCAATCTTCTTATCCCATAAACTATGTGCCCACATAGGTCTTTAGCTAGTGGATCCACCTAAGCTAAGAGTATGGTTCTACCTTAGGCAAGTAGGACAACCCCTATTCGGTGTGGGGTAGAGACCGGATTCCATGGTAAGTTCACATGATCTATGTCGGTTAAGGCTAATCTCCCTTTATGATAGTATGAACAAGAATATGAAATATGAACTATAGTTACTCAAGAAGCTTTACTTAGTGTGGGTAGGATTATGGGATCTCATTTATGCATTGCACAAGTATGCTTTGAGAGCATTTATGGTATGTTCCTATTATGATAGGATGATCTATGAGTTGATTATACTTATGACATATTCTTTTCCATTATCTCCAAATTGATGCTTTAAAATAGTAAATGGCATGCATTCAACTAAAATGTCCCTTTTTGAATGTTTTCATGATTTTATGCATGGCAATCATACTTAGTGTACTTTTGTACTAACCCATATTTTCATACATTTTTCCCAAGTGTAGAGTCCGGTTCTCAAGGTGGTCCCCATTGTGGCTAGAGCTTGGAATTGATCATTCTCCCTGCTTGTTTGGTGATTCCTCATGATTCGAGGACGGATACTATCATTGTAGTTTCATTCTTGTAATTGCACTTTCGGATTATGTTGTTTTGGGCTGTGACCCTATTTTAACTCAAGTATTATAATAGATGGCTAATTGAGAAAATCTCCTTTATGAAAAAATTGGACTTGACATGCGTTTTTACTCTTTTTATTCTAATGCTTTATGTTATGATATGTTAAGTGGCCTACTTGGAGCCTTTAGGGGTTCTATGTGCCTGGTTACGTCTAGGGGACACCCTTGGGTCGTGATAAGTTAGCATTTCAGTATTTTGAGCTATTCAGTATTACAGATTTTCAGTCTTAATATGTTAATTACATAATCAGTTGGGAGTAGGCTTAATACTGAGTGGACTAAGGGTCAGTCACCCGCATAGTCCCAGAACTACGTGCCTCATAGGTAAGTCCCCTCTGTGGGCATTATACTTAGTGATCACACTAGTCATGCCTCTATACCCTTGGCAAGGTATATTGGGTCCTCTCGATGGGGAGTATTCATCAGACTCCACTTTAGCTCATGTAGTTTTATGTCGGTTATTAGTAGATCTCACGGATAGATTCTAGTGTAATGACCAGGTTATCAGTTACAGTTCAGTATTCAGTCTCAGTATGTTATAAACTTGGTCATTATATTCAGTTAGTTCATATTTAGCATGTTTATCATATTTATCATGTTCATATTATATCATTGATATATCATTTTGTTCAGTTATATGTTTTATTCAGCTTTATTCTATCATGTATGCTCAATACCTTTCAAGTACAGATGCATACTCTGCGCTACATCTTCTCGTGATGTAGGTTCAGGTCCTCAGCATTCAAATTATGCATAGAGCGGCTCCCGATCTCCAGTTCAGCAGTATTAGTGGTGAGTCCTCATTCTTCAAGGACGAGTGACATGTTATCTTTCCATTTTCTGTCTTTAGTTTCAGTTCTTGCTAAAGTTAGCCGGGGACATGTCTCAGTATCTCTAGTCAGTGGAGGCTTTTATTCAGACATAGTTTAGATTCAGTTTTAGTTTTCGTTTGATCTTTCAGTTGTCGTTAAACTCAATTATATATATATTCAGACTTAGAATGGGTATTCCCCATCATTTCATTTTATGATATGTTTCTAGCTTCCGCATAGTATATTTTATTCAGTAATATTTAGTATGCTTATGATATGCCAGCTCAGGATTAGCTTGGGGTCACTCGTGATCCTAGGTCTCGTGTTTACATCCAGGGGGTAGCCTCGGGGTGTGACAAACTAAGGACCCCCATAATTTGCCTCACAATGCAAGAGAGGTTGACATTCACCTTCAATTCCTTGGTATCATTTTGCAAGGATTCTCCTCTTTTCATAAGGAAATAAAAGTTCACCCTCTCCTTTAGTTGTTCTTCTTCAACGTCCAAGGATGCTTCTCCATCCTCACTATCATTCCCCTCTTCTTCATTCTTTTCTTCACACTCCTCATTATCGGTATGGTATCCATCTCAATTGTGTAATTGCCTTCTATTACAACATTCACTTACAATGTTTCCTCTTCCTTGGAACCTAAAACAATTAATAGCAGAAGGTCGATGAGCATTGGGTTTCACAAAGCTACCCCTTTATGGCTTGTCATCCGTTTTGGTCCAGTAATCAATGTTATCTTGCTTGACTTGACAACTACTCTTAACGTGTTCCTGAGGAGTTGTTGTCCACTTGTCACTACCTTTGCTCCATGACGATGTTAAGGAAATCTTAGATTTGTAAAACTTTTCCTCTCTTAAGTCTTCCTCTATCTTCTAGGAATCACTGAAAGCCGATTAAAGACTTTTGTAGTGTTTAAGCTTTAAGGGCCTCAAGATGTCATACCTCAATTTGGCTACGAATTGTATCACTGTGCATTGCATTTACTCCTCAAGCTTGGACTTCATTCTCAAGTTCTTAAATTCCTCATAGTAATCTTCAACAAACCTAGTACATTGTCGTAGCATACACACCTTCTTGAGAGTTTTTTGAGGATAGTTTAGATTCAAACATCTCCATTCCATAAGAGCCACTAACTATTGCCACGTATGCAACTCATTGATGTGTTGACTCTCCCTTTCCGACTTCTAGTATTCCTACCATGTAGAAGCATATCCCTCAAATTGAGAAAGGGAATACTTCACTTTCAAACCTTGGGAGATGTTGGTGAGGAAGATCCTTTCAGTTTGCATTTTCCATTCAAGGATGTCTTCTGGGTCACTACTTCCCTTAAACTTTGGAAGTGGAACTTTGATAGTATTTAAAACTCTGTCTTGATCTCCTCAGTCCCCATACATATCTCCTCTAGCCAAATACCTATCACATCTATCAGAATTCAAATCGACGCAAAAATTGAAATAAGAAAAGATATGTGGATTATTAACAAATCAATTTAGTTTATGGGCAACAAAAAGGGACTTGATACCCTCACCTCCAAATTGAACTCAATCAACAATCAATAACCTTACTGAATCAATCAAACAACAATCAAATGAATCCAAAAGTGGATGAACTAGATTAATTAAGAAATGAAGTTAACAAAAAGTCAAGAGGAGTCACTCATAATCACTACTCTAAACCAATAGGAATCCACCTATTGATTGAGAATCTAATTTGGGAAATCCACCCAAATGCTTAAGCTATGGCTATCAACAACAACATCCAAGACAATTTCTTAATCTATCAAAACTAAGGAATGAAACGACTAAAGAAACTATATATAGTCTTGCCTTTACACACATAGCCCAAAAGTGGCTTCTTAAACAATTTCTTAATTCATCAAAACTAAGGAATGGAATGACTAAGGCAACTACATATACTCTTGCATTTACACACATAGCCCAAAAGTGGCTTATTTAGGAATTGGCCCAAAAGTGGCCGAAATGCACTTGGCTTTCCTCAAGCCAAGTTTCTGATGTTGAGCCTCACTTTGCCGCTGCACCAAAGTTGTTTGGCGACCTATTTGGCATCACCAAAATACGAAACAAGTCATCCTCCATGCCCTTGCCTTGTTGGACCTCCCACACATAGTATGTCTTCTTTTGGTTCCATTCATGTTCCTCCAATGCAGTTCCTTGTTCATGAACATAACTTGTAGTCCTTGGAGATCATTTGCTTTGATTCGTTTTAATGGTCTTGAAGTAAGAAGAAGACATGATCCTCTAACAAAATGCATTTAGTTCTACCAAAAGATAACCACATTAATTAGGTCTGACAATTATGAACTACCCCACCAGCAGCGGACCTAGGATTGTTAAGTTCGGAATGCGTAATAGCCATTAATCTAAAACTATTTTCTAACATTCGGTGCTCAATCAATATCTTTGCAAACTATTATTACTTTTGAAAATAAAAATATTGTGTCGATAAAAAAAACAATGGTGCTCAAGCACACACAATAACCTCACCATAGATAATGACTAAAGAATCCAGAATGTAAAGTGTCGACTGATGTAACAAAAACAAAAACATACCAAGTGGAGTCTGGGGATGGTAGAGTTTACAAAGACCTTACTACTACCTCGTAGAGGTAAAGAGTTTGTGTAGGTTTTTAACAGGAGAATAACTCATGTTTACACAGAAAGAAAAGAGAAGAAACAAGGTTAAGTTTTTTTTGTTTATTTAAAATAATGACTGCAATATAAATACATGAACTCATAACTTAAAAAGCTAAAGAAAAGGAGTGAAATAAGCTGACATTATCTCCAATAACTAAAGCCTAAAATTTAGCAACTAACTAATCAGATTCTGCCAAATACTGCTACCTAATTTATCTGTTTTTAATCCTACTTTTAAGCTGAATATTTATACAGCAGAAAGTGGAACTAATCTCCAGGTTTTGAGGCACCACTTTCAACACTCCTCCTTGACTCAAGAGCAGCAATCCTAGGCCTTTTTCTGAGAAATTCAAATCTTGCTCTAGGTAGGGCCTTAGTTAAAATATCAGCAGTCTGAAAGTCAGTTTTGCAGTGCACCAAGTCTATGTCTCCATTCTTTTGCACCTCCTTCAAGAAATAAAGCTTGATCTTGAAATGTTTTGTCTTTCCATGTGAAACAGGATTATTTGCAATTGAAATTGCAGCTTGATTATCAACAAAGATTTCGGTGCTCTTCTTTTGCTCCATATTCAAATCTATCAGTAGCTTCCGAATCCAAAGGGCTTGATTCACAGTTGATGCAGTTGCAATGTACTCTGCTTCAGCTGTAGATTGAGCCACAATATCTTGCTTCTTTGAACACTAAGAAAACATTCCAGAACCAAAACTAAAACAGTAACCTGAGGTGCTTCTCATATCATCTGAGCTACCAGCCCAATCACTATCAGAAAATCCAAGAAACTGAAAGTCTGATGTTTTTTTAAACATTATGCCAAAATTTGCAGTTCCTTTAACATATCTAATCACACGCTTAGCTGCTTGAAAATGAATTTCGCTAGCACAATGCATATATCTTGAAAGTAAACTCACAGCATAAAGAATATCTGGTCTTGTTGCAGTCAAGTAAATTAGACAACCTATCAGGGTCCTATAAAGTCCTTCATCAACCTTTTTAGCTTCATCATCTTTGCAAAACTTCTCCTTTTGATTCATAGGAGTTGTTGTAGACTTGCATTCTTCCATTTTGAACTTTATGAGAATTTCTTTAGCATATTTCTGCTGGCATATAAAGACCTTATGTTGTTTTTGCTGAATTTCCATGCCAAGAAAGTAGAACATATCACCAAGGTCTGTCATCTCAAAATCTTCCATCATTTCAGTCTTGAACAAATTAATCAAGTTCAAATTGCTACATGTAACTAGCAAGTCATCTACATACAAAGAAACAATGGTTAAATCAGAATCTTCTTTTCTAATATAGAGTGTAGACTCGTTGAGACTTTTTGTAAAGCCTAAGCTCAGAAGAGGAGCATCAATTCTTCTATACCAAGCTCTAGGAGCTTGTTTTAAGCCATACAATGCCTTCTTTAGAAGCTACACTTTGTCTACTTTGCCTTTGATAGAAAAACCTTCAGGTTGTTCTACAAAGATTTCTTCTTCAAGGTAGCCATTTAGGAAAGCTGATTTCACATCAAGCTTGTGTATCTTCCATCCCAGTTGAGCTGCTAAAGCTAACAACATTCTTATAGTATCCAAACGGGTAACAGGAGCAAAAGTTTCTGAAAAATCTACTCCAAACATTAGTGCGTACCCTTTTGCAACCAGCCTGGCCTTGTACTTGTTTATGGAACCATCAGGATTGAGCTTGGTCCTATAAACCCACTTGACTCCAATAGCCTTCTTGTGCGATGGTCTGTCAGCCTTCTTAGCAGCCTCCATAAATCCTCCTGGTTCTAAAATTGCAACATTATACCTTTGATATATATCAGAAAGTGTTCTTGTGCCTCTAACAGGCACATCATCAACATCTTCATCTAGAGATTCTATATTTTTTTGCTTTTCATCATCTTGCCAGCTCCAGGTGTAATTTTCCACGAACTTGACATCTCTGCTAACAATGTTTTTGTCATTTTGAGGTTGATAGATCCTATAAGCTTTTGAGAGACTGCTATATCCTGTGAAAATTCCAGGTTTAGCCTTCTTATCCAACTTATCTCTTTTCACCTGAGGTACATAAGAAAAACAAAGACAACCAAATATTTTCAGATTTGTTAGCAAAGGTTTGTAACCAAACCAAGCCTCAAATGGTGTCTTCTTTTGTAAGGCCTTAGTTGGCAATCTGTTTAGCAGAAATACTGTTGTATTTGCAGCTTCAGCCCAAAATTTCTTTGGCAACCCTTTCTCATGGAGCAAACACCTTGTTATCTCCATTAGCGTCCTATTTTTTCTTTCCACTACTCCGTTTTGTTGGGGAGTATAGGGTGCTGTTAGCTGATGCTCAATTCCTCCTTCATTACAAAACTTGTTGAATTTTTCTGAAGTATACTCGGTTCCATTATCGGTTCTTATCACCTGAATTCTGCAACCACTCTGATTTTCCACAAAAGCCTTGTATTTCCAGAATACATCAGCGACTTCAGATTTATAATTCAAAAAATAAATCCAATAATATCTAGTACAATCATCAATAAAGTCAATATAGTACTTACTACCCTTTAAAGATGGTGTTTTCTGAGGTCCGCCTACATCCGTGTCAATAAGTTGCAGCTTCTGCTTTGCCCTCCATAATGAATTCTGAAAAGGCAACCTTGTTTGCTTCCTATACTGACAAGCTTCACAAGCAGGCAGGTTCTTCTCAAGGCTTGGAAGATCTTCTGCTAGTTGATTTTCTTTCATGAAGAGTATAGCATCATGATGAAAATGTCCGAGTTTTTTGTGCCATAGTTCTGAGTTATTTTCCAACTTGATAACTGATGCTTGCTCCTCGTCGAACAGGTTCAGGGCAAAACTTTTTCCTCTCATCTTGACCTTGAACATCTCTTTATTATCAGCATCCTTGATGACACATGCTTTTTCTTCAAACAACACTTTCAAACCATTTTCAAGTAGTTGTCCAACACTTAAGAGGTTTTGATCAAGATCAGGAACAAAAAGAACATCAACTATAAGTTTCAAACCTGTAAGGCTTTCAATTGCAACAGTTCCTCTGCCTCTCGCATCGAGATATTCTCCATTTCCAATTTTCGCTTTGGAAATAAAAGATCTATCTAGATCTTTAAAGAGTTCTTGGTCGCTGGTCATATGATTTGTGCATCCACTATCAATTAACCAACTTTCAGAAGCGCTTTTCCTAGCAAAACAAGTTGCTACAAACAATTGCTCTTCTTGATATTGATTTACTGCAGCCTTAGCTTCTTCTTGTTGCGGTTGTGACTTGCATACCCTCTCCACATGGCCTAATTGACCACATTTGTTGCACTTGACGTCTGGTCTCCACCAACACTTCTGTTGAGAGTGATTTGTCTTTTTGCAATGAGGGCAGGGAGACTGACTTCCTCCCTGATTGTTGTAATTATTTCTTGGCCTCTGCTTCTTGTTCTTTTTCCTTCCTTTGTTTGGCTCGCTATTCAGTGAATTAGCTTGAAAAGTACCTTCAACAAAACCTTCTTTCCTCATTAATCTCCTTTGCTCTAATGCCTGCAAAGCTTTAACAAGTTCTGCCAAGGTAACGCTTGACAGATCTTTAGAATTCTCTAAAGAAGAAATTGTGGCTTCATATTTCTCAGGAAGTGTAACAAGAATCTTTTGAACAATTCTTTCATCAACGAAATCCTTACCGAACAATCTCACCTTGTTGGCCAAGTCGAGTAGTTAGTCTGCATAGTCTTTTATAGTTTCTGATTCTTTCATTCTCTTCATTTCAAATTCTTGAATCAGATTCATCACTTGCATATTCTGCACTCTTTCATTTCCTTGGTATTCTTTTTTGAGATACTCCCAAATTTCTGCAGCAGACTTCATTTGCATAATTCTGGTAAGAATTGAAGGGAATACTGCAGAGAAAAGGCAAGCTTTAGCTTTGGCTTTCCTTGTCTTATTCTCCCTGTGATGTTTCATCGTATTCACTGTTGGATTATCACCGAGGGGAGTTACTTCATAGTCCTCTTCTACTGCTTCCCAGAGATCCAGCGCTTCAAGATGAACCGTCATTCCAATTGCCCAAGCTTGATAATTCTCACCATTGAAGATTGGTGGAGTTAAGAAGCTTGTTTCAGAATTCATTTTCTATAAACTATTTAAGATAGTAGTTCAAAGAAGGGTATATATGGTTCACTCTCTTCTCACAGATCCCTCAAGATGGCAATGCTTTGATACCAATCTGTAGGTTTTTAACAGGAGAATAACTGATGTTTACTCAGAAAGAAAAGAGAAGAAACAAGGTTAAGTTTTTTTGTTTATTTAAAATAATAACTGCAATATAAATACATGAATTCATAACTTAAAAAGCTAAAGAAAAGGAGTGAAATAAGCTAACATTATCTCCAATAACTAAAGGCTAAAATATAGCAACTAACTAATCAGATTCTGCCAAATACTGCTACCTAATTTATCTATTTTTAATCCTACTTTTAAGCTGAATATTTATACAGCAAAAAGTGGAACTAATCTCCAGGTTTTGAGGCACCACTTTCAACAGTTTGTTTCAAAAAAACCTAGTCTCAAGTGCATCAAACCCAAGTAAAAGAAGAAGAAAATAATGGAGAAAGAAGAGCGGTGAATAAGAAAAGCAGTGTAATGTCAACGAGAGAGAAACAATGACAAAACCAAATAGTGTGAAAATTGAAATACAATAAACAACATATGTTAAGAAGTATAAGGGTACGACACGACATGCACTAAGCCTATGCAAGCCAAGATAACACTCTATCCCTACTAACCTTCTACCCTAATATGCTACCTCCACTCTTTCCTTGTTGAAGTCATGTCCTCGGTAATATGAAGTTGTGCCATGTCTTGTCTAATCACCTCTCTCCGATACTTTTTCTGCCTACCCCTACCCTTCCTCATATCCCCTGGGACCGGCCTCTCACACCTCCTTACTATGGGTCAGCACCCCTCCTCTGCACATGCCAAAACCATCTCATTCTTGCTTCCCTCATCTTTTTCCATCATAGAGGCCACTCCAACTTTCTCTCAGATAACCACATTACTTATCTTGTCACTCATAGTAAACCCACACAACCATCTCAACGTATTCATCTCCAAAACATACATCTTTTGAACATGTGAGTTCTCAACCCGTTCACTTATTAATCCAATCCATCTTGACCCACCAAAACTCAATCCATTTAAAAGTGAAATTTTTTAGGTTAAGTATGACACCTAAATGGCCCATCAGAAAATGTGAAATATTTAAACGTAAATAACTTGTTTTTGTTTGATACGGTAGAATATAGCTATAATAAAGTAGGAAAATAAATTTTATTAGTTTTGCTTTGTATTTACTGAAATTATAAGAAAATGAATGAATTAAATTTTTGTAAGAGTTGGACAGATTGCGTTATGACCCATTGTTAAGCCTATTTTGATCCAACCATCTCAGCTAAACTAAATTTTGAGTCGAGGTAGACAATGACTCATTTATTGATTCATCCCAATTGGATTTTGTACCATCAAAATTCGAACATCCAATTTGCTACCCCTGACTAACCAGCGGTGTCATACATCCTACAACCACAATTTCCACTACAATAGCTATTATTGCTGTGGAGATTAGTAAGGCATGGATTTTGTGTGAGGTAATTAATAATAAAGGGATTGTTATGGGGTAATTAATAATGTAAAGATTGTTATACATGAATTACTTACTTTGAAGGAACATTTTAGCTTTGATTAGTTGGTACCTACATTTCTAATACTCACTCTTATTCAACATTCTATTATGCTAAAAAAAAAAAAACGAACCGTCAATGGGTAATATATTTTATTTATTTTTTAACAGGTAAACATATTCCTTCATAAACATAGCCAAATAAGTTGTCCATATATCAGTGGTATAGAAAAAAGGTAAAGAATCTACAATAATAAATGATTCTCTATAATCTGCATCCAATCTCCTATAATAAATGGGTATTAAATTAATACATATTCATGGAGATTCAACCATCTCATAGAGCTAGACAACTAGCCTTTGTGTAAAATGTAAATGAACCAAACTTCCGCCGGAGATGGAACCATGAAAGAACATTAATGAGTGCACAATGGTTTTCTTTGATCTATCATTATTACATTGTTTAATACGGCATAAGAGGTTTTACTGATTTGCCAATGTAGACAACAAAAGGCATTATCAAAGACTTAATATGAAACAAAGGAAAAAATTAACTTGATAATACAAAACTCCATAACCTTATTTTTTGCGATCTAGCGTCTCAAATAAATGGATAACAATTTTTTTTTTTGATAATTTATAAAAACTTGATAGCTGGTAAAATGAACATTAAACAAAAACCCAAACTCAAGATCTTCGATTACCACATCAATAGAAATGATGAGTTCAAGAACTCTCCTCACCTTCTAGCTTAAGGACAACATTTAAATCCAACTTGAGTAACTCGAGCAGAACAAAACTCACTAATTCTATTTTTAATTTCTCAACCCGCAACTTCATTGCCAACTTTTGCTCCAACATGTGTTATCTTAGTGGTATTTCTGAGTTAGAGTGCACGGTTTTATACATTTGTATTCATATTATTTTTTCTCGTTTAATGCTTGAATTTATTTATGGAGATCTTTAAATTCCTCAAATATATTTGATTTGCCCTCAACATGCTCACATTGGTGATCCTTTGGTTTTACTTTGAAAAATTTGTCAATTATTTTTTCTATACATGTGGAATCATAGGGACATAGTTCTCGCATAAAACAAACATCCATTCCGATCTTAGTTGAAAGCTTATATGCATCATGAACAAAGTTTTTTTCCTTTTCGAGAAACTAACAATGTAAGCTTTATCAGACTCAATCAACTTCAATTCAAAGTAAACAAATTATTGAAATAAAGTTGTCTTGAGTTTGAGAAAGCATGCATTTTTAGTTCTTTGAAAAGGAAAAGAACCATGTTCCAGGATGCAGATGAGCTTGCAACTCATATCAAAGTAAATGTTGGTGTTATACTCTTTTCACCAAGTGCAAAACCATGTTACTATGGTTCCATAAGTGGAGAAAAAATAATTTATACATATTTTGAAGTGAAATTAGAGGATTACTTATGTGATCACGCTAAGAGAAAATCAAACTGTTCAGTGACATTTGAAGATCTCCGTAAAGAATTACAAGCACTGAATAAGAAACAAAAAAAACGAATACTAATGTATAAGATCATACACTTGACTTAAATACCTCCAAATAAACACATGTTGGTGGAAAGTAATTTACGGATGGAGAAAGTTCAAAAAGAGACAAAAAGTATTATTCGGGTCGAGCATCTCAAATTTGATTTAAATATCGCCCGTGAGCCAGAAGACGAGGAGAGATCTTGAACTCATAAATATCATAGAGTCAGGAATTGTAGCTCTTGGAATTTGAGCTATGTTTGGAGAAGACTTTATTTTCATTCGAGTCCTCTAATATGGTCGATTCTCGTCTTTGTTATTAAGTCAGTTGTTATTAGTCTTAATTCATCCATTCATTTGAGAATTTTGACCACAAATAGAAGGTTATGGAGTTCTTATGTTATTAAGCCAATATTTTTGTTTGTTTCATCTTTAGACTTTAATGAGCTTTGTGTTGGATAGATGGTAAACCAATTAAAATCTTTTATTGAGCTAGTGAACAATGTGGAAGTGATGGATCAATGAAAATCCCCATGCACTCATTAATGTACTTCTATGTTTCATCTCTTATGAGGTTAGTGCATTTATATCTAGACTAGCTCTTTGCAAAATGGTGGAATCTCTAAAATATGAGTTTTTCTAATATTTATTGACTTTGTTGGTATATATTTAGGATTCCAAGAGAATCTCTTAAATACATTGTGAAGTACTTGTTCCATAAGAAATTAAGTACCAACTGTTTTCATTTCGAAGCAAAATGCACATTGGTACTAACTACTTTATATAATATCAGCTCTATGATAATCTTACATAATATTGTGTAGTAAAGTGATTGATATAAATTCTAATTGTGATATTAATTAGTATTATAAGAACTTCAAAAACAAAAAAAATTCAACCTTGAAAGCTCACAGGTTTCTATCCTATAAAGGGTGTGAATCTTTACGCAGTTATAGACATCCACAAGATAGAAATATAATATCTCAATGATAGCCTTTTACTAATATAGAAAACACCAAGCAATTGAAAGAGGAAATAGTGGTCAAAATATGTATTTTGGAGAAAGAGTGAAAGAAAAGGGAAGAGGGAATGAACGACTCTTAAGAAACTAGATTTAAGAGTTTGGACGATTTTGTTGAAGCATCAAAACAATCGTACACCGTACAAGTTAAAATATAGAGACATTATATACACAACATCCAACACATTTTTTATATCCATGCAGTAGGATTTGGAATGTAACAAAGAGGCCGGCGTAACCACGAGTAACCTATCTTGATTCAACATTCTATATATTTAAATAACTTAAAGGTATTGTTGTTTTTCATCTTTCTTTAGATTCAATTCAACATTTTTACTTTGCAATTTCAATTGAATAAATAAGAAGACAATATTTGTTGGAGTTCATGGTAATCTTCTAACATATTCACATAATATGAAAATACTAAATAAACATGACAGAACATGTGACAAATAGACTCATAATATGAAATAAAATAAACATGACAAATAGACTCATAATATGAATGAGTCCTTGTCCAACTAAACTCAAAAATTAGTTGGGTTAAGATGGTTGGGTGAAAAAAATATCTATGTCACTTATAGCTAAAATATAGAGAATGTTGAATCAGGATACAGTCTATATAAGTGGCATAGATATATATTTTTAACCATCCATTATAACCCAACTTATTTTTAAATTGAGTTGGAAAACGACTCATTCATATTCTGAGTCTATTTGTCATTTTTTTTTATTGTTTTTCATATTATGGGTGAATTTTCCACATGTTCTATCACGTTTATTTAGTGCTTTCATATTATGTAAATCTGGTACAAGCTTACCATGAATTCTGAGAAAAATTGTTTTCTTATTATTTCATTGCAATTGCAAAGTAATAATGTTGAATTGAATCTAAAGAAAGATGAAAAATAACAATTCCTTTAAGATATTTAAATATACAAAAATGCATTTAAGTTATTTAAATATATTATGTTAATTCAACAGAGAAGCCTTGGAGCAACGATAAATTTGTCTCTATGTGACCTATAGGTCACACGTTCAAGCTATGGAAGCAACAACCAATGCTTGCATTATGGTAGGTTGTCTACATCACACCCGTTGAGATCTGACCCTTCCTCGGACCCTGCTCATGCAGATGTTTTATGCACCGGACAATCCTTATTTATATAATGTCAATTCTATACTATGAGAGAAAAGGAACATGCAAAATAGCTAGTTTCATTTTAAATTTATATGTACATTTTTTCCTAATATGATTCAAGAAAAGAAATGTCAGTATATTTTCTCCTAATGTGATTCAAGAAAAAAAAATATCAACAACTCCAACTCAATAAAACTTTAAAAGATGATTTTACACCTCTAATTAGTTACATTTATTTTTAATTATTAACCTTGATTCACTTCATCTGTCTTAGCTGTCAACATTTAAATCAAAGTTTAGTAGTTCGACCTGAACAACACTTTCTTTTACTTTATTTATTTTGTCCAACTGCAACTTGATTGCCACTAACTGCTATAACATGTATATCTAGCGGTATTTCTAAGTGAGGATTCATGATCTTATACCCTAGTATTCACCTTTTTTCTTTCTTATCCAATGCTTGTAATTTTTTATAGACATTTGAGACATTTGATTATCCCACGTGAGCATGAACACATCGACTATCGTCTAGTTTCAATTCAGAAATTTTATTTGTTGCTTATTCTATACTTTTGAAACCATAGGAATATTATTTTCCACTTGGTGAAAAGAGGAAATCAATATCATCTAATCCAATGATAGTTGAAAGCTCATCCACTTTCTTTAACAGACCTATTTCCTTTTTGAGAAAGTAACAAGGCATGATTCCTTGGACTCAATAAACTTCATGTCAATTTTTTCGCGTAACCCTACTCGTCCTCCTTTCCATTGCAAAAAGTAAATAAATAGAGAAGGAAAGAAGAATATGTTTTAGCAAAATAAGCCTGATTAGTTTTGAGATGGGCGCATCTGTAATTTATAGTGGTGGGAATTTATCACGCTCATTTAATGTTTTCATATTATGTAAATATGTTATGACATTACCGTGAATTTCGACCAAAGTTATCTCTTATTTAATGGATTGCAATTGCATAGTAATAGAGCCAAGTGAAATCTAAAGATAAATGAAAAATAGCAATTCTTTGATTATTTGACATATATAATGTGTTGGAAATAGGTAACTTTGTTATGTATCACAAAATATTAATGGGTTGTATTGAAACCATATAAACAACGGTCTGTTTTTCCAATTTTTGGGTCAATATTCAATCTAAAATATATATATTAGATACAATTTCATTGGAGAAGAATTTATTACACCAAAAACAGAAAAATGAAAAGAAGTTTAACTTGACCTTTTGGACACCAAACAATCCACTATACTAGCAGGGATAATTATCCATCTGCTTATGTCTTTGCATTCACCCATGATTCGTCCCAACTCTTTAAAGCCTCTAAGCCAACATGGGCATGGTCGAGGAGATCCCTTTGAGGTTTAAAAAAGCCTCCATAGTTTTTGGGTATACTTGTAGTGTACGAACAAATGGCTTACTCTCTAATGTCTCTCCACAAAGGAAATCATCTTGAGTATAATGTTATCCCTCTTTTCATCAATTTATCTTGAGTCAGATTAGCTTCTTTGGCTAACAACGGTATGAAGCATAAAATTTTATGAGGTATTATGCTTCTCCATATTTATATTCATGGCCAACTGTGTGTTTCTGGGTTTTTCTACTCCATAAACCTGTAGGCAGAGTTAACATTGAATTCCTCTTTACTATTGCCCTTCCACCACATATAATCTTCCCTTTTTTGTAGCCCACTGAAAGCTTCCAGGGTGTTGAAAAAATCTACCACTCTCGCTATTTCCAAGCCATTGAATTGTCTTCAGAAATTAAAGCTTCCAGGTTGCGTTCCCTAACAACCAGACTATACGATATTCACTTTAGACCTATCATTAGGTCTAAACCTCCCTCTTGGTTTGAATTTATAACACCACCCTCCCATATGGTTTTACAATATTACACTTACCTCTCTTTGTTGACTTTTTTTGACAATTATTTAACTAAGTTACTGCTAATTCAAAACACTAAAAATATGACCAATTTGTCATTTTTTTGTTTTATTTTTAATAATTAATAACTAATAGTTGAATATATTTAGAACAAAAAGAAAACTAATATGAAGCTCCTAGCTCTTTTTCCGCATCATTTTTTTCTCATAAACTCCATACATTTCTTGTTGAGAAATTGTTCAAGTTATCCCTCCTTTGTAATGCATACAACTCCATGTTTTTCGTTTATGAACCCATAAAACTAAGTAGTAGAACCAAGAAGTAAAAGAAGAAAACACATAAACAAAAATCAACACCATGAAGCGATTGAGAAAGGATAGATTGGTGCACATAAAAGTTACAGTTGATAGAACAGTTCGATTAATAGTACCATTTCGGTATTTTAATAGGATTCACCAATAATAGAGAGACAAATTAAAGGCTTATAGTTTATCAATTGAGACTTTTTCTATTTGTTTCAATTTGCAACAAACATCACGAGTGACTAAAAATAAAGAGTTGAACGACATCGACGGATTTTCTTTGGTTTCAAACTAGAAAAGACAGATAGCACACTACCAATCTCTAATTTTATGCAGTTTAACTTGCGGGGAGAAATTTAAATATATCAGCGAATCTGATGACTTTTTCTAGTTGACAAGCATAAAATTTTGAATTATGGCACTGATTTCAATGAACAAATCTATGATTTAGCTTTTACAGGTAACAACAACAGCAGAGATAGATACATGTTGTAATTCAACGAGAGGTGCTTGCACAATTCGGAACACTTGTAGAGTACAATTTTCCCTTATTGCGACTACATTGCTCTTACTGCCCTTCCTACTAGATTAGTGGCCGCATTACTAGAAATGGAAGATCTGTTGTCATTTGTTATGTCCCCTACCAGAGAATGTACAGTAAAAAAGATATGGAGGCCCAAATTCACCAACTTGAGCAAGAAGCATATTGTGGTGGGACTAAAGGGTAAAAAGCATAAATCAGTAAGTCGGAGGATGAGAGGGTTGGCCAGCCGATGTAGATGAACAGTTCTATGACCCATTCTTTCCCTTTTCATGACCTAATAATTTGGAAAGTTATTTTCTAGGGTTTTTTGTTTGGTCTTATTTCAAAGAAAAAGACATGGATATGGAATTGGCCCATTGTTTGAGTAAAAAAAAATAGAAAAAACTCTTCTATGAAACTTGTGTCTGCACAAGCCCAATAGATATTACTATATCTATTATAATTTGTGTGATATAAATTGAATTTAGAGAAACAGTCATGACCTAATAATTTGGAAAGTTATTGTCTAGGGTTTTTTTGTTCGGTTTTATTTCAAAGAAAATTACATGGATATGGAATCGGCCCATTGTTTGACTAAAAAAAACAAAAAAAAACCTCTTCTATGAAATTTGTGTCTGCACGGGACCAATAGATATTACTGTATATATTATAATTATTGTGATATAAATTGAATTTTGAGAAACAATGAAATTTTAATTTGGTTGTAAGTTTAAAATTATTTTAAGTTGATAGTTACTTTGATTTACAATTTTCAACGTAAATTGCAAATAAATAAACTATTAGAAGTGTCTTTTTAATTATTGGAATGTATTTAATTCGTTTATTCCAATTTATGTAGAGCATATGGACTTTGCAGAGTCATCCAACCTCTTTTTAAATATAATTTCAGAGACTTCCCTTTAGGTTTCGCTCAATAACACTCACTTTCCTTATGATTTCTAATATTATGTCTACCTCGCTTATTTTGATCTATTAAAAATAAATCTAAGTTAATTATGATTTGACAGTTTGCCCTTATTTATATTAATTTATTCATATTAATGCATATTATAAAAAACAACTTATTTAACAAATATTATTCTCATCCTCAATGTAACACCTTACAACTCTACTCTTAGAATCCAAATCATTCGTTGTATGTATATAAGCTTGAACCGTGAGATTTCCTACTTGCTCATATGTTTTAAGGTCCTGTACCAAGTATAGAAAGGGTATCGAGAGTGATTTAGGGTCATAAGGGACCTCTAACACTAAGCCAAATTTAAAGCATTTCTATCGGCTATGTTTTTTCATGATGAGTTCATATAATAGTTAGCTTCAAACGATCATATCTATTAAAATATAAAGAGTTAGGTGACTCATACCCTATCAAATTAATGGTCTATGAGTCTTCTTTCCAACACCGTCAAATTTGCGTCAATTTGAGATCTTAGTAAAAAATTATGACTCATTTACTAAAGATGCTTAACATGCCAGATGCTCCGCAATACAGAGAGAAAATGGACCTCATTGTCTGCTTGAATTAAATTTTGTCTTCAAGCTCTTATTATTTATTATTTTGAGGGTATTTTTGTCCTAAAAAAACTTAGAGAGTTATGTAAATGACCCTAAATGTGTATGAAATCTATTTTTTTGATGTTAAACCCTCTCATTAACTCCTAAATTCCTACTCTCAAGATCATCAACATATACCAAGGATAGGGTTCATCTTCCAAAATATTTCTTCCTATTCGTCACTAAGGTATGTAAGGCTACTCAGAGTGATTGACTAAGTTAATCCACAAATCCTACATCTAAAATTCAGTCAGTAAGAGTTAAATCTAGGGTTTTTACCCAAGTTTTCATGAAATTCGAATTCACCTTATTCATTCTTATTGAATTTTGATTCTGATCATAGAGATTAAGGTGCTTCATGTATTTTGGTTTTTGATTTTTTGTTCATGTTTATTTTATCATATGAACCTGTTTAGTTGAGAAATTTTGAAAGCTTTTACATAATCATTTTAATTTCATGCATTAACTTCTGAAATAAAATAAGTTCAAGTATTTTAAGTTATCAGATGAGAAGAGTATTTAACGGAACATTAATGGTTCTAAATTTACTATTTGGTATTGATAAATGTATTGTTAATTTACGAAAAAAATTCTAGTTTTTAGAAAAACTGGTACTAGTACCAACGAAACCACCCACGGACCGTAGGTAGGACCAGAGACCGTAGGTAGGACCACGGACTATAGGTGGGGTTCCGTCGTTAAGGCCCAAATCTTAATAGTCTGTGATACCACCCACGATCGACCAAAATGGTATGTGGTTAGACCTATGGATCGTAGGTCTGACCATAGGTGAGGGCCAGCAGCCAGTTAGAGGGAAATTATTGATGGATCAATTTCAAATGGTCATCACTCTTAGCACAAAATGAATTACGAGGACCATGACCCACATAATAATAGATAATTGAATCATCTTTCCAACGCAACTGAGTTTGCTAAAATCCCATCTCCGATTAAAAAGTTGTGCTCGTTTTAGTGAAGCCCTATCGGGCAGACTTGACCGACGACCCCTACCTACGGTTTGTAGATCAACCCACGGACCGTAGGTCCCTTCGTGGGTGGCCTTCGAAAAAATTAAGTTAGGGTCATTTTGGTCCTTTCCCTTATGCATTGGGCACCTAAACTACGTCGTTTAACCCCTAAGCTACGTCGTTTTACTCAGATTAAGCCTAATAACCTAGTTAGAACATAATCAAAACCTTTATTCACATAAAATCATTCAAACTAGAGCAAAAAGAGAAGAAACATGAGACTCAAATCCCTCCAAGAACGCAAAAAGTTTTCTTCAGTTCCAGCCCCGAAATCGAATGATTTCTCCATGAATTTCGTCACCAGGTATGTGGGATTTCACTAGTGAGTTCCTTTCCCCCATTAGGTCCCTAGAATTCAGTCAGATTCTTGATTCCCTTCATATTATCTAGACTTAGGGTTTCTAGAATTTTTGCAGATTATTATGAATTAGTTACTTTAATGTTCCTAATCAGATTCTCATGATTTTAGTATTGTTTCGCGTAGATTCTTTCATAAATTCAGAACCCTAGCTATGTAGTAATTTTAGTTCATGAATTACACATGCTAAGTCAAATATTTCAGATATACATGCCTCAGATTTGAATGATTCATTATCAGCATATTAATGTTGTATTTTCAGTTAGCATGTCAGTTTTGAGCTATCCAGTATTAAAGAAATTCAATCTTAAATTGTTAATTACCTAATCAATTGGGAGAAGCTTAATACCGAGATGAATAGGGTCAGTCATCCTCATGTCCCAGAACTACATGCCCCGTAGGTTGTAAGTCTCCTTTGTGGGCATCATTTTAGTGATCACGCCAGTCATGCCTCTATACCTTTGGCAGGGTATATTGGGTCCTCTCGATGGGGCGTATACATCAGACTCCATATTTAGCTCATGTGGTTTTATGTTGGTTATTAGTAGCTCTTACAGTTCAGTCAGATTCTATTGCATTGACCATGTTATCAGTTACAGTCAGATTTTAGTCACAGCATGTTATAAACTTGGTCATTGCATTCAGTAGTTACTGATTCAATGTTTTCAGCTTAGTATCATTTTTATCTCTTATCATTGCTCAGACATTATGCTTTGGTTCAGTCATGTTATTGTTCTCCTTTACTCTATCCTACATGCTCAGTACCTTTCAAGTACTGATGCATACTATACGCTACATCTTCTCATGATGTAGGTTCAGGTTCTTAGCTTCCAGATCACGCATAGATCGGTTTCCGATCATAAGTTCAGCAGCATCAGCGGTGAGTCCTCATTCTTCAAGGATGAGTGACATGATTATCTTTCTTTGCTTTTAGTTTTAGTTTTAGTTTGCTAGATTTAGCTGGGGCATGTCCCGGCACTTCTAGTTAGTTAGAGGTTATTTTCAGACATAGTTAGATTCAACTATAGTGTTAGAGTTTGACTTTTTAGTTGGTGTTTGAGCTTTCAGTTTCATATATTCAGATTTACCATATGGGTATTCCCCATCATTTCAGATTATCTCATGATTTAGTTACTGCACAGTATTTCTTTACTTCAGTTTATTTAGTATGCTTATGATATGCCAATAGGGATAGCTTGGGGTCATTTGTGACCCTAGGTTCGGGGCGTGACAAACTTGGTATCAGAGCATTAGATTTAAGTGTCCTACGATGTCTGAAAAGCTATACTAAGTAAAGTCCTTTTCATGGGTGTGAAATGCACCACATCTAATGCGAAGGAGGCTACGAAGTGTTCTAGGAAAACTTCAATTTCTTTGTTACTCTTTTCGTGCGTAAGGTATGATCTAATTCCTCATGCTAATCCTTCGTTATGCTCTTTCAGATCATGCCTCCTCGTAGAGCTTATGGAAGGAATATGAATGCACGCAATGCTAACGCAACTCCTCCAGTCCCAGATCAGAAAGTTTTGAATGCAGAATTCAGGAACGCCATTCAAATTTTGGCTCAGAGTGCGACTAATCAGAACAACCAGAAGGTTCCAGTTCCTGCAAATGCTAGTGGTGGATCAGTGGCAGCCAGGGCTCATGATTTCGTAAGGATGAATCCACCTGAGTTCTTAGGATCACAAATTGGTAAGGATCCCAAAATTTCATAGATGAGGTCAAGAAGATCTTTGGAGTGATGCAGGTGACATGTAATGATAGGGTAGAGTTGGCATCTTACCAGCTTAAGGATGTGGCTCATATTTGGTATACGTAGTGGAAAGAGAATAGGGGTACATATGAAACTCCTATCAGTTGGGAATGCATTAGTGAGACCTTTCTAGACAGGTTTTTCCCACTAGAGTTGAGGGAGGCAAAAGCTCAGGAGTTCATGAACTTGAGGCAAGGTAGCATGACAGTCCAAGAGTATGGGCTCAAGTTCACCCAACTCTCTAGGTATGCTCCTCACATGGTTGCTGATTCCAGGGCTCAAATGAACAAGTTTATGTATGGAGTGTTAGACTTAGTGATAACAGAGGGTAGGAGTGCTATGTTGCTGAAAAATATGAATATCCCTAGGCTCATGACTCATGCTCAGCAGGTTGAGGGAGATAAGCTTAGGGAACATGCTAAGGAGAATAAGAAGGCTAGAACAGGAAACTATGATTATTCTCAATAGAAATCGGGTGGTGGAAATCGCTCACAATTTTCGCAGAAGTCTTCAACTCCAGCATCTTCATCAGCTAATGTTCCATCCTCTAAGTTCCTAAATGATCAGAAAGGTAGGGCAACAGGCTCTAAGTCTTAAGGTAGTGTTTCAGGCACCAGACCTACCCAAATTGTCCTAAGTGTGGTAAGAACCATCCGAGCGAGTGTCTTGTAGGAAAAGAAGGATGTTTTAGGTATGGTCAGTCTGGTCACAAGTTGAGAGATTGTCCTTCTGCTAAACAGGGTTAAGGAAGCAATAATAGTAGAGCTCAGTCTACATCTTCATCAGCTAGTGTTCCATCCTCTAAGTTCCTAAATGATCAGAAAGGTAGGGCAACAGGCTCTAAGTCTTAAGGTAGTGTTTCAGGCACCAGACCTACCCAACTTGTCCTAAGTGTGGTAAGAACCATCCGAGTGAGTGTCTTGTAGGAAAAGAATGATGTTTTAGGTATGGTCAGTCTGGTCATAAGTTGAGAGATTGTCCTTCTGCTAAACAAGGTTAAGGAAGCAATAATAGTAGAGCTCAGTCTACAGCTTCAGCAACACCAGCAGGTCACCCGACTCAACAGGGTAACTCATTTGGTACAGGTGGTGGACAATGCCAAAACAGGTAGTATGCTTTTCAGGCTCGACAAGATCAGGAAGACTCTCGGATGTAGTCACTGGTACGTTATGAGTCTTTCACGTAGATATTTATGCTTTGTTAGATCCAAGGGCTACTCTTTCCTTTGTAAATCCTTATATAGCAGTAAACTTCAATGTTAGTCCAGAAACTCTCTCAAAACCTTTCTCAGTCTCCACTCCAGTCGGTGACCTAATTATAGCTATACGAGTATACATAAATTGCCCTGTCACAGTCTCCCAGAAAGTCACCTCAGCAGATCTTGTAGAGTAATAAATGGTATACTTCGATATCATTTTAGGCATGGATTGGTTACATTCATGTTATGCCTCAGTCGATTGTAGAAATAGGATTGTTCGTTTTCAGTTTCCAGCCGAACCAATCTTAGAATGGAAGGGTAGTAGTTTAGCGCCTAAGGGTCGATTCATTTCTTACCTTAAGGCCAGAAAAATGATTTTTAAGGCGTACTTTATCATCTAGTTCGGGTTAAGAATTCAAGCTCTGAAACCCCAACTTTTGAGTCTGTTCCAGTAGTCGATGAGTTCCCAGAAGTGTTTCCAGAAGATCTTCCTGGAGTTCATCTCGAAAGGGAAATAGACTTTGGAATTAATCTCCTTCCAGATACCTAGCGTATTTCTATTCCTCTTTACAGAATTACTCCAGCTGAGGTTAAGGAATTGAAAGATCAGTTGGAAGAACCTTCTAGATAAGGGCTGCATCAGGCCTAGTATTTCCATATGGGGTGCACCAGTGTTGTTCGTGAAGAAGAAAGATAGTTCTCTCACAATGTGCATTGACTATAGGCAGTTGAACAAAGTTACAATCAAGAATAAGTATCCCATCCCCAGGATTGATGACTTGTTTGACCAACTTCAGAGTGCTAGTCATTTCTCAAAGAGAGACCTCAGATCCGGTTATCGTCAGCTTAGAGTCAGAGATAGTGACATTCCAAAAATAGCCTTCAAAACTCGGTATGGTCATTATGAATTTGTGGGTATGTCATTTGGACTAACCAATACTCCTGCAACTTTTATGGATTTGATGAACAGAGTGTTCAAGCAGTATTTGGACTTGTTCGTTATCGTCTTTATTGATGATATCCTCATTTACTCTAGGAATGAGGAAGAACATGCGAATAATTTGAGGGTTGTCCTACAAACTCTCAAAGATCGCCAGTTATTTGCTAAGTTTAGCAAATATGAGTTTTGGTTGCAATCTGTTTCTTTCCTTGGTCACATTGTGTCTAGCGAAGGGATCCGAGTGGATTCTCAGAAAATAGAAGCTGTAAAACAATGGCCCAAACCTACCTTTCCTATAGATATTAGAAGTTTCTTAGGGTTGGCTGGTTATTACAAAAGGTTCGTGGAAGGATTTTTATCCATAGCCTCTCCAATGACTAAGTTGACACAGAAGAAGGTTAAGTTTCAATAGTCAGATTATTGTGAGAAAAGCTTTGCAGAACTAAAAACTAGGTTGACTACAACTCTTGTTTTGACTCTACCAGAGGGTTCAGATGGTTATGTGATCTATTGTGATGCGTCCACAGTTTGCCTAGGTTGTGTGTTGATGCAGCGAGGTAATGTTATAGCTTATGCTTCTAAACAACTTAAGGTGCATGAGAAGCACTATCTAACTCATGACCTCGTGCTTCCAGCAGTGATGTTTGCACTTAAGATTTGGAGACATTACTTGTATGGTGTTCATGTAGATGTGTTCACAAACCACAAGAGCCTTGCAGACAACATGACTCCATTTGGATGATAGTTGATAGAGTCACTAAGTCGGCGCGTTTTTTGGCTATTAAGACTACAGATTCGGTGGAGGACTATGCCAAGATTTACATTAATGAGATAATCAGGTTGCATGGGGCACCTTTGTCTATCATCTCAGATAGAGGTCCTCAGTTTACCTCTCGTTTCTGGAAGTCATTTCAAAAAGGTCTTGGTACTCAGGCTAATCTTAGCACATCATTTCATCCACAGATGGATGGTCAGACAGAGTGTACCATTCAGACCTTAGAGGACATGTTGAGAGCTTGTGTGATCGACTTCAACAGGTAGTTGGGATGATCACCTCCCTCTTATAGAGTTGCCTACAATAATAGCTACCATTCTAGCATTCATATGGCACCTTATGAGGCATTGTATAGGCCTAGATGTAGATCTCTAATTGGTTGGTTTGAAGTAGGTGAAGCAGCCTTGATAGGGCCAGATTTAGTTCATGATGCTATGGAGAAAGTGCAACTCATTAGAGATAGACTTAAGACAACCCAGAGTCACCAGAAGTCTTATGTAGATGTAAGGAGAAGAGAATTAGATTTCCAGATTGATGATTAGGTTTTCGTAAAAGTGTCACCTATGAAGGGGGTGATGAATTTTGGCAAGAAAGAGAAGCTCAATCCTAGATATGTAGGCCCTTACAAGATCTTGAAAAGAGTTGGTAAAGTGGCTTATGAGTTAGAGTTGCTAGCAAAACTAGCGGCAGTGCATCCAGTTTTTCACATTCCGTTGTTAAAGAAGTGTGTGGGTGATCCAGCATCTACAGTACCTTTAGAAAGTGAGTTTATGAAGGATAGTCTCACTTATGAGGATGTGCCAGTTGAGATTCTTGATCGTCAGGTTAGAAGGTTGAGAAACAAAGAATTCGCTTCAGTTAAGGTTTTGTGGAGGAGACAGCCCATAGAGGGAGCTACTTGGGAAGCAGAAGCAGCCATGAAGGCTAAGTATCCTTACCTCTTTCCTTCCGATTCCATTCCAGCTTGAGGTAGTAGTTCCTCTTCAATTTTTCAGTCTTCATGCGTATATTCAATCTTAGTATCATGTTCCTTCAGTTTGTACTTGCATTTTCAGTGTATTTGCATGTTCTTGGAACCTAGTTCAGTCAGAAATCAGTTTCCAGTGTTTAGTTGTAAGGTTGCAGCTCTTTCCCTCCATCTCCAACAATTTTAGTCTTCATTCGAGGATGAATGTTCTCATGGGGGAGATATTGTAACACCTTAGATCTCAAAATGAAGAAAATCCTAATTTTCAAAAAAACTGGTGCTAGTACCAACGGAACCACCCATGGACCGTAGGTAGGACTACAGACCATAGGTGGGGTTCTGTCGTTAAGGCCCAAGTCTTAATAGCCAATAATCCCACCCACGCTCGACCAATACGGTCCATGGTTGGACCTACGGACTATAGCTCTGACCGTATGTGAAGGTCAACAACCAGTTAGAGGGAAATTGCTGATGGATCAACTTCAAATGGTCATCACTCTTAGAAAAAAAGGAATTAGGTGGACCATGATCCACCTAATGATAGATAATTGAATCCTCTTTCCAACGCCATCGATTTTGCTAAAATCCCTTCTCCGAGTAAAAAGTTATGCTCGTTTTAGTGAAGCCCTATTGGGCTAACTTGACCGACGACCCCTACCTACGGTTTGTAGATCAACCCACGGACTGTAGGTCCCTATGTGGGTGGCCTTTGACAGAATTAAGTTAGGGTCATTTTGGTCCTTTCCCCTATGTGTTGGGGACCTAAACTACGTCGTTTAACCCCTAAACTACGTCGGTTTACTCATATTAAGCCTAATAACCTAGTTAGAACATAACCAAAGCCTTTATTCACCTAAAATCATCCGTACTAGAACAAAAAGAGAGGAAACATGCGACTCAAACCCCTCCAAGAATGCAACAAGTTTTCTTCAGTTCCAGCCTCGAAATAGAAAGATATCTGCGTGAATTTCGTCACCAAGTATGTGGGATTTCACTAGTGGGTTCCTTTCACCCATTAGGTTCCTAGAATTCAGTCAGATTCTTGATTCCCTTCATATTATCTAGACCTAGCATTTCTAGAATCTCAACAAATTTTTATGAATTAGTTACTTTAATGTTCCTAATCAGATTCTTATGATTTTAGTATTGTTTCACGTAGATTCTTTCATAAATTCAGAACCCTAGCTATGTAGTTATTTTAGTTCATGAATTACACATGCTAGGTCAAATATTTAAGATGTACATGCCTCAAATTTGAATGTTTCATTATCAGCATATTAATGTTGCATTTTCAGTTAGCATGTCAGTTTTGAGCTATCCAGTATTACGAAAATTCAGTCTTAAATTGTTAATTACCTAATCAATTGGTAGAAGCTTAATACCGAGTGGACTAGGGCCAGTCACCCTCAAGTCCCAGAACTACGTGCCGCGTAGGTTGTAAGTCCCCTCTGTGGGCATCATTTTAGTGATCACGCCAGTCATGCCTCTATACCTCTAGCGGGGTATATTGGGTCCTCTCAATGGGACGTATACATCAGACTCCACATTTAGCTCATGTGGTTTTATGTCGATTATTAGTAGCTCCCACAGTTTAGTCAGATTCTATTGCATTTACCATCTTATTAGTTATAGTCAGATTTCAGTCTCAGCATGTTATAAACTTGGTCAGTGCATTTAGTAATTCATGATTCAGTGTTTTCAATTTAGTTTCATGTTTATCTCTTATCATTGCTCATGCATTATGTTTTGGTTCAGTTATGTTATTGCTCAGTTTTACTCTATTCTGCATGCTCAGTACCTTTTAAGTACCTACGCATACTCTGCGCTACATCTTCTCGTGATATAGGTTCAGGTTCTCAGCTTTCAGATCACACATAGATCTGTTCCCAATCTTCAGTTCAACAGCATCAGTGGTGAGTCCTCATTCTTCGAGGACGAGTGACATGATTATCTTTCTTTGCTTTTAGTTTTAGTTTCAGTTTGCTAGATTTAGTTGGGGGCATATCCCAGCACTTCTAGTCAGTTAGAGGCTATTTTCAGACATAGTTAGATTCAGCATAGTGTTGAGTTTGACTTTTCAGTTGTTGTTTAAACTCTCAGTTTCATATATTCAGAGTTAGTATATGGGTATTCCCCATCATTTTATAGTATCTCATGATTTAGTTTCCTCACAATATTTCTTTAATTCAGTTTATTTAGTATGCTTATGATATGCCAACAGGATTAGCTTGGGGTCACTCGTGATCCTAGGTCCCGTGTCCACATCCTGGGGGTAGCTTCGGGGCGTGACAATAAATAGCTTTAGAAGAAGTTTTTGTTAGTAAAGTGAAGATCTGTTTTCCCTAAAGAGGACCTTTTGAGCACTAACACAATCATATCATATCACATATTATTTTAAGTGGGAATCTTAACATCAAGGTTGGATTACGATTTTACCCTTCACTAAATTTAAATATTATTAAAAAACTAATTAATAAAATATTAAATAATAATTATATGGTATTAATCCATTATATTTCTAGATAGAATTAATTCACAGAATATTTAATTTGTTTTCATTCTAAAATGGAGTTTGGTAGATGAAGAGTTTCTTTACAACAAAAGGCAGTAAATTATATCATTTAAAAACTGAAATATCCTTTAACATTAAGAAAAAAAATGTCCTCTGAATTACAATACATCTTAATACGGCACAAATATTTAGAGTTTAGTTAGAAACTTTACATATCCCATCTATTTTTAAAACGACATTTATAATTCCTGACTTATAATTATACATACCAAAAAATTGTTTTCAGAATCACTTTATATTAATGCATACACTTGGTTTTTCTAATGTATAATTGTTGATGGATGATTATCGGTGGATGTAATTACATTGCTCATTACAGTCACTTTATGTTACTGCATACAGTTAGATATTCTAATGTATAATTGTTGATGGATGATTGCTGATGGATATAATTGTTCATCACATATGCAATAAAAAGGAGGTAAATCTATTTATGCTTTTGTTAGTTATTGAGGAAGTTCCTCCATTTTTTAAACTGGAATTCTTTATTTTTTGTTATTTAAAAGTATTAGAATTCATTATCTATTTTATTGTTTTTAGTCTACTCTATTTCATCTTATTTTCGAATATTTGTGGGATGAACACAATGTAAATTTGAAGTTGTATAATTTATTGGAATGCTATGATTATGTAATGGATATTGATAAACTTTTATATTTTCTCTTCAAACATTATGTGAGATCTTCACAACTAATAACTCATGTGAAATTTACAATTTCTTAAAACTATTTGATATGATTGTCAGATTGTCCATTTGATGTTAAGCTTTAATTTGGTGTTACACTCCTTCTCTTTTGATTATTTAATTTTATGAATAACTATTTATACATATTGTAACTGTATTTAAATTATTTACAAATATTTATACTAAGTAGTGTGCAATACACATTTTCTGTTCTGAAATTCAATTTTTTTTAAGTATATAGAAATCTTGTAGTAAATACAGGGGAAAACGTGCAAGGCACGTTCCCAAAAACTAGCATTATTAAAAGTGGGAAGCACCAAAGTGCAAAGTTGGATTACCATTTTGGCCCTACACTAAATTAAAATGTTGTAAAGTATTTATATTAATTAATTTTTAACTACTAATCCATCACAAAATTTAATTTTTTATTCATTAGCTATGAGTTACACCTCCAATATAGCTTTGAGCATTTTCAGTTTTCTAAGCATCAAGATATATTTAGTTTTCTAAGAAGTATATTTAATTTAAATTGAATGGTACAACAGATGCATGGAATCTCTTTAGTTAGGAATATGAATAGCTAACTTCATTTAATCTATATATATATATATATATATATATATATATATATATAATGTGATCTACTATCATTTCTTTACTTTTTATCCTCTCTAAATAGTTCTCCATATTTCTTGTATTTGTTTTTCTTTAATATATATCTTCTTCTTAATTTGTTTTTTGCTAATTATTAATTCTTATTTATTTTTCTTCTCTTTCAGGTTTTTACCTTACAATTTTGAATTCTTCACTTCTCATTCACATCATCAGGTAAGTAATAGTTACAATGTTCGTTTTTACAAAAATATAATGTAATCTGTAGGAAAATTGTGATATGTATGACATATTTTAGTAGTATAAATGACTTTAGATTCATACACAATTATTATTCCTTGGAGTGGATACTTTTTTGAAGATGTACATCAAGTATCTTTAGATAAGATATTTTAAATATTTCAATCAGTTATATCAAGTTCCTTATTCGTGAGTATAGATCGATTATATTATATTCCGTAATATGATTATATTTAAATAATTTAATTAATATTTTCCTATCAAATTTACATATGAAAGGACTCATAATCTTGAATCAAACAAAGAAGGTTGTACGCACAATTGGATTTTTATATATCGGTTAAATTTTTTAATGTCAGTAATTATTAACTATCTCTATCACAAATAAATGCTATTTGTCAAGTGTGTCCCATGAAATTGACAATGATACATTATCCACCTTAAAGAAACATGTTGATCAGTATTTGTACAACATGAAATACGACTTTTATTCGGCAACAACTTCTTGATATGCATGTGTCTATAAAAAGGATGAGGTTACAGTTTCTTACAGAAGACACAAACTTTAAGATGTGTGAAACACTTGCAAACATAATCAACGTTACTTATGTCACATATAAACTATTTTTTGTTGAAATATTATTTAAAAAATAAAGGGAAGTGTTGTACTAAGTATAAGATATATAAGAATTATATAAGAAAAATATCACATATTCCAATTCAATTGATTGTGTATAACTACAAACAATTATACTTCTCGTTCAAAATTTAGTTACTCAATATTACTTGCAAATTTTAGTAGCATCTATATCATTTAATTTTGTTGTACTAATTAACACAGGACACACGTGCAACGCACGTGCAAGTTCCTTATTCATGAGTATAGATCAATTTTATTATATTCTGTAATCTGATTATATTTAAATAATTTAATTAATATTTTCCTGTCAAATATACTTATGAAAGGACTCATAATCTTGCATCAAACAAAGAAAGTTGTACGTGCAATTGGATTTTTATATATCGATTAAATTTTCTAATATCACTAATTATTTACTATCTTTATCACAAATAAACACTATTTTAAAAGTGTATTGTGTGAAATTGACAATGATACATTATCCACCTTAAAGAAACATATGTTGATCAGTATTCCTACAACATGAAACATGACTTTTATTCGGCAACAACTTCTTGATATGCATGTGTCTATAAAATGGATGATGTTATAATTTCTTACACAAGATACAAACTTTAAGATGTGTGAAACACTTGCAAACATAATCAACGTTACTTAAGTCACATATAAACTATTTTTTGTTGAAAATTAAAAAAAAAATAAGGTAAGTGTTGTACTAAGTATAAGATATTAGAACTATATAAGAAAAATATCACATATACCAATTCAATTGATTATGTATAGTTACAAACAATTATACTTCCCTTTCAAAATTTAGTTACTCAATATTACATGCAAGTTTTACTACCATCTATATCATTTAATTTTTTTTTACTAATTAACACATGACACACGTGCAATGCACGTGCCTAGAGACTAGTATTACTAAGAGTGGGAAGCTCCAACGTGCAAAGTGGATTACCATTTTACCCATACACTGTATAAAAATATTATAAATAATAATATATATTAATTAATTATTAATTATTAATTATTAATTATTAATTATTAATCCAACTCAAAAGTTAATGTTTTATTTATCAATTATGAGTTATGTCTCTTCAATGGCTCAATCCCATTTTCCAGCAACCATACAACTCCAGCTATTTAAACTATATATTATTTTCTGTTTTCAAAGCATCTAGTTAGTTTTCTATATTAAATTAAATATTTTCTATTTTGAAAGCATTTAGTTAGTTTTTTGTATTAAATTAAATATTCTCGATTTTCTAATCATTTAATAGACTCTTTAGTTTTGGAATATGAATAGTTATTTTCATTTTCTATATATGTATTGTAAATTAATTATTAGTTTTTACTTCTAATCCTTTTTATAGTTTCTCTTGTATTTGATTAGCTCTGTGTTTTCTAATTACTAATTTTTATTTATTTTTCTGTGCCTCAGATCTTATCTTGCAATTGTGAATTTTTCCCTTCTCCATCGCATCATCAGATACATAATAGATATGAAAGCCATATCATTGGAATTATGCTTACTCATGAAGAAGGTAAACATACATTAGGCCAATTCAGTAAGAATCTTTTTATTTTGTTAAGATGTGTCTCATTAGGAAATATAGAGAACTTGTATTGTTTGATATCCATAAATTAGTAATAAATACTAGAATGAAATGGGTCCAAATAGAGTGAAATGAATAGTGAGAATGCATATGCCGACTCTAAGAAGCATGTAATTGAGGTATGGTTGTAATGGGATTAAAAAGAGTAATAGAAGTAGATGGATCGTTGTAACCGATAAGTAACTGCTAACAAATTGATATACAAACATTATGAGTTTTGTTATCTATACTATATCGTTACATGCTATAGGGTTTGACCAAATGATAGCAGAAGTTTTCACTAGAAAACAAAGTAAAGCTTAATGTTGACCAAACAACATCATTTGAACTTACGTACTTAGGTCCAGTAATCTCAAATTGTGCTTTGGACTGTTATCACATATATGCATAGCATATGCATAATCATAAACAAGGATTGTGCCATTGTCTTTAGAAAATTGCACTACTTTAGTCAGTTGCACCCCTGATGCTGCTAAATAAGTTGGAATATTTCAACCATTTGTGTTAAGTTCTAGCTTGTTTGTAAATATGGATTGATTATGTTATATTTCGTAATACTATTGTATTTAAACAATTTAGTTAATATTCTCATATAAAATTTACACATGAAGGATTCATAATCATGAATCAAACAAAGAAAGTTGTACATGCAATTATCTATTACAAATAAATATGACTTTTTCAAGTGTACCCCGTGAAATTGACAACGATACATTATTCATCTTAAAGAAGACATGTTAATCAATATTTCTACATTATGAAATACAATTTTTTTTTCCGGAAGCAACATCTTGATACGAATGTAGATATAAGAAGGAGGAGACTATAGTTTCTTAAAAATAAGACACAAACTTTAAGATATGAAACATTTACAAACATAATCAATGTTACTTATGTTTACCTATAAACTATATGTTATTAAAATATTAAAAAAAATAAGGAAAGTGCCACACTAAGTATAAGATATATGAGAACTACATAAGAAAAATGTTATACCAATTCAATTGACTGTTTATAGCTACAAACAATTACCCTTTCCTAAATTTAGTCACTTATTACTTACATGTTTTAGTATCATCTATATCATATTTAAAAAATTTACTAATTAACATGGGACACACGTGTCCAGAAACTAGTATAGATATAAGTATGAGAATTATTACATGTTTTGGGAGTACTATTAAGCATCGATTTGGGTAAGAGTTAAGAAAACTCAAACCCCATAACTGCGCCGCCATCGTTGATAGGATTGTGTCGTTGGTTCGGCTGACTCCTCACCCATCCTCGTTGAGGGCTTTTTAGATGGATCCATAAGTTCTGTTTTGTTTTCCTATACTCCGAAAATATATCATATGGCTTTGGCAATGTTGGATAGACATTGTATCATTACAAGACTCATAGTGATAGTTGTTGATTAGAGAAACTCCCCAAGAAAAACAATGTACTACTTCTAAAAGAAAGAAATGACATAAATATTAACAATAGTTCAAGATCAAATCCTACGACCATATGGGCGAATAGGCAAAGCTATAAAAGGGTAAAAGTCACAAAATAAACAAAATAGGTGCAAACTTGTCTCAAATAAAAAAAAACTACACAAAAACTATAAGCAGACAAAGATGAGTCAAACTAGGACACCATTAGCTCACTATGACACCCCAAAATTCCCTTAGCCCAAATTAGACTTTGGGAAGTTAAAAGAACCGAATAAGCATAAATGGGTTTGTATTGAACCTTTCATGTACCATGAAAGGAACCACATGCCATGGATGGGATCCGTAGAACAGAGCTCGCAACTTAGAAAATTGGAGGTGAGTTTCATGGACTTTTTTATGGACCATGAAAACACTCATGGACCGTATATTGATCCGTAAACCAAGACACTATATCCCAGAATTCAACATGAAAATTGCACAATACTTTCTTAAGGTGGAGATGCTATGTCGAGATATTTCATAGTTAGATCCACAAGATCCAATGGGAGATAAGAGGATGAAGTGGAACATCATCCATAGTCAGGAGCCTGAATATAGAGGCTTCATTATTGTTTTACAAGGATGACAAAATCGGTCATAACTTCTAGAATTTGAGAATTTGCTAGAAGGTAAGGAAGCCTTGGCTAAGAAAATGAGTGGAGTCTCTCTTAAAGGCGAGGATAAAAAAGGACTGATGATAAGTGAAAAAAGTCATAAGGAGAAGAAAGCTCTCGTCCAAGGGGAAATTTGAAGATTAATTGGGGCAACAACAAGAGGTTTGTTGGGAAATGCCACAACTGTGAGAAGAAGGAACACAAAGACAATATTTTCTGATTCAAAACGAGGACAGTTAAGAACAATGTAGCTGCCACCTCCGGTCCAAAGGATGTTGAGACGTTCTTTGTTGTAGAACAAGAGAGTTAGCTCTTACAGTAACAACCTCTAAACAAACTAACTATGATATTAACTGTATGGTTGACTGGGAATGCTCTAACCATATGACTTGTGACAAAAAGAAGCTGCAAAATTTTCTGAGTACAAAGGAAGTCTTACAGTGGTGACAATAGATGACAAAAAATTACCGATAGCTCACATTGGTAAGATTGTTTTGTCTCCAAATAGATTTGCTAATGTGATGCTGCTTCAAAATGTTTATCATGTCCCATATATGAAGAAGGATCTTCTTCAGTAGCTCAGTTGACATCTTCAGGTCATTATGTTATATTTGGTCCGCAAGATGTAAGAATATATCATGACCTTGAGATAAAAAAAGAGCAAGTTATTAAGGTTAAAAGGTTGAATTATTTCTATGTAATGTCGAAAGAAACTGCAAACATAGACAAGACAAGAAAGAATGAGACAACGGACTTATGGCATATGCAATTGAGTCACGTTAGCTACACTAAACTTAGAATCATGATGGAAAAGTCAATGTTGAAGGGTCTTCCAAAACTTTTAGTAAGGACAAATGTAATATGTGCAAGATCTCAGTATAGTAAATTGCATCAATTGTCGTATTAGGATTAAAAACATACAGCCAAGGAACCATTAGAGTTAATTCACTCAGATGTGTTCATCCCTGTCAAGCAACTATCTATTGGTGGGGTGAAATATATGTTGACATTTATTGATGATTGTTCCAGGTACATGTGGATTTATATTTAAATGAGAAGTGTGAGGCATTTTCAAAATTAAAAGAATTCAAAAAGTTTGATGAAGGAGAAGTTGAGAAGAAAATTCTTAGCTTGCAAACTGACAATGGTGGGGAATATACCTCATATGAATTTTCTAAATTCCTTAGAAAGTGTCGATTACGCCATTAGTTAACATGTCCAAATACGCTACAACAAAATGTCTTAGAAGAAAGGAAGAACAGACACCTAGTAGAACTTTGTCGAAACCTGCTTCGCGCAATAAATATCCCGGGACAATTTTGGGCAGAAGCTATGAAGACTAGCTTTTGTAATCAATAGACTTCTTCAACAAAGGTTATATTTTCTTTCACCTTTTGAGAAGTTGTGGAACATGAAACCCTCTGTTAGCTATTTTCATGTTATCAGATTAATATTCTATGTGTTTGTACCTAATCATTTACTTAGCAATATAGAAAAGACGCTTGTTAGGTGTATACTTGTAGGGTAAGATAGTCAAAGAAAAGAGTGGGGATGTTGTGATCAACAACATGAAGGTGCTACACTTATCGAAATGTGAAATTTGAAGCCTCTTCTTGGTGGTCTTCAAATAAGGAATTGTTGACTGATTTAGATGTCTTCAAAGATGTGTTTGAATATTCTCATATCCAGTTGAGTCTAGATATAGCTGAAGGTGAAGCTAATGAAGACAGTGTATACAAAGACATGACTCAAAATCTTCGATAAACTAGTATATACCAACAACCAGGTTATGAATGTGAGCTAATTTGAGCATATTCACCACCTTCACTTAGAAGGTCAACAAGGACCATAAATCAAAATCCCAAGTTTACCAATGCTGCCATTGTAGAAGATGAAAATGAGAAGGAACTAGAAACTTTTGAGGAAGCATTCCAGAATCCAAAGTGGATTAAAGTTATGGTAGAGGAAATTTTCGTGCTACAACTGAATCAAACGTGGGAGATTGTGACAAAACCAAGGGATGACAAACCTATTTCTTTCACATAGATTTACAAGATAAAGTGTCACACAAATGGATCAATGAGAGGCGCGAAGCTCATTTTGCAACTTGGGTTTTTCTTAGCAATATAGACTAGTCTATGATGAACATTTAGTCCCATGGCACAATTTACTACTGTCCAAAATTTACTTGCACTAGCAACTAGTAAATATTGGAACCTATGACAGATGGATGTAAATCATATTTTCTTGCACGGAGAATTGGATAGAAAGATCTACATGTGTCAAGCAATGAGTTTTCGAAGTCAAGATCATCCAGACTATTTGTTTAAGCTTGAAAAGTTGCTTTATGGATTAAAGCAAGTGCCAAGGGAATGGTACGACAAGATTTCTGAATTTCTTACTTAAACTGGTTTATCAGTAGCACCGTCAGATCCCAGCCTGTTCGTGAAAATTATTGGAAGAAAACTATATATTGTGCTTGGATATGTGGATGATCTAATCCTAACAGGCCTGAAGAAGAAATTCTCCGAACAAAGGAAAATTCGCCAGTACGCTTCCAGATGAAGGAACGTAGAAAACTCAACAATTTTCTTTGCTTGTAGGTTGATCGCAGTGAAGAAGGAATGTGCTTGCATCAACAAAAACATTCCAAAGATATATTGAAGAAGGTAGGGATGTTCTATTGCAACCAACCTCAACACCGCTGGAACCAAATGCTATGATGTGTGCTCATGAATGGAAAGACTTGGACGATGCAATAATGTATTGCCAATTTGTGGGTATTTTGACTTACTTAACTTTAATAAGACCCAACACCTCTTACGCAGTAGGTGTGATGACTCGTTACATTCAAAATCTAAAAAAGACTCATCTGGATGATGTTCGTCGAATCTTGAGATATATAAAGAGTACAATTGATTATGGTCTTTTGTATAAGAAAGGTAAGAATGCAAGTCTATCTAATATTTTAGCTCTTACTATGGAGCAGACCCTGATACCCGTTGTTCAACTATTTGCTTTGTGTTTAAGCTTGGAGCTGAAGTAATTTCTTGGTGCAACAAAAGGCAGCCAACAATATCGTTTTCAACAGCAGAGTATCATGCAACAGCAGTTGCATCTCAAGAAAGTGCATGGCTTATACAGTGATAAACGATCTAAAGCAACTAGTATCCTATACAGTTGCTTTGTACTGTGATAATCATTCCGCACTTTGCTTGGCCGAAAATACCATTTTCCAGCAAGGACTAAACATGTGGAGATACATTACCATTTTATCCCGGAAAAAGTTTTCAAGGAGATATTGGTTTGGAGTACATAAAAACAAAAAATCAAATTGCAGACTTGTTCACAAAAGGTTTTAGTGTCAACAAGTTGTAGAGTTTCTACAAGCAGCTAGGCATGGCTAAAATGGAGAGCTGATGTCGAGAAGGGGTGTTAAAGTTGATCACATCATTCCTATTTTAATTTCACCAAGTCTACAATATAACTTTTTTTAGCGAGTTGTTAGTTTGATATTTTATTTAGTAAGTGGGTGTTCTATTATTTTCTAGAGGACCAGATAGCTTTCCCTAATGTTTAGGAGAGTTAGGTTACTGGATTAAGATAGTGGTTTAGGGGGATTGTGACTCAATTAAAGTTGTAATTCTATATAAGGTCATCAACTAATTAAATAAAAAGCTCAGTCGGTCGTTTTTTTCTCTCGAAACTATTTTCTCAAATTCCTCCAGTTATATTTTATTTTGAGCTTATTATATCTTAAGTTATTAAGTTATCCCCCTTTTTCATAACATTATCCTCTATTAAAGTTGCTTCCTTAGCTATCAGCCATATAACACATGCCTTTAATTTAAATATATCTTTGTTTCTTCCTTTCTACCATAATACACACTCTTCTATCTGGGGTCCATTGAAATTTCCATATGTGTGGAGAAATTTTGCCACCCTCATCATTTCCCAGTTATTAAGTTGTCTCCTGAAATGGAAAATTCAGCCTTGTGTTGTTCAAATCTCTTCAATGGTCCATTGTTGTGAGAGAACTAGGTTATATATGTCTCGAAAAAGAACTTCCAGATTACCTCACTCATGCCTTTTTTCCTTCCAGAGTCTGGTCTTGTTCCCATTCCCCTCTTTCACCCTGGAGTTGAGTTTGACTTCCTCCCATAATTCTCTTATGGATCTCCAAAACTTGTCCCCATAAGGTGAAATCACATCCTTAATTATCCAATTATCTTGAGCAGATCAACTGAGTATTTACCTAGCCACCTCTTTACTTTGAAATGTCATAATCTTTATTCTCAATCCCCTATTTTTTTCCACAATTGCCACAGATTCCCATTCAACCAGGCGAAATCTTTTCTTCTCGTTATAACCTTGCCAGAGGAACTTCCTTCTCATCTTATCCAAAATTTTGATGGCTCTTGTTGGAATAGGAAACAATGACATCATGTATATTGGTAGAGCATCAAGGACTGAGTTAATAAAGTTTTCAATCTCCCTCCCATAGATAGGTACTGTGTTTTCCATCTAGCTAATTTTTTCTCACACTTCTTTATCACACTATTCAAAGTTTAAATATACTTGGATTTTGCTCCCTAAGGCATGCCCAACTTGACCACCAAGTATTGAAGCTATACAATTCATACTACTGACTTCAGTAAAAGGATACATGAAGATTTTCCTTTAATTAATTTGCAAGCAAGATACCCCAGACGATTTCTCGGAAGCCAACTCCATGGAAGATGAGTATATTTGTAACACCCCAAATTCGAGAAGGAGCAAATAATAGATCTTCTAGATATTGCAGGTGCCACCGACGGAGGCCACCCACTGCCATTGGATGGGATCACGGACCATAGGTGTAGTCCTTAGTTGATCACCTCAGCATTTTCCTAGAAAGTCCAGGACCACGATCTGACCAACGGACCATCAGTCAGACCACGGTCTGTGGTTCAAGGCCCCAGAATCCCCAGGAAAACCATGACCCACGATAGGACATACGGACCATAGGTGGGACCACAGTCAAGGGTCCTGGATCATGACCCTCAACACGATTTCTCAAAAGACAAATGACGCCCAGCCAGGACGGACTATCGATCGGTCCACGGTCCGTCGATGGCCTCGTCAGCCTTTAAGTTAGGATTATTTTGGTCTTTTACCCTATACTTTGGATAGTTAAAATACATCGTTTCACTATGTTTTAACCTAATACACTAGTCATATATTACCCTAAATGATTATTCACCAAAACTTAGAGCAAAAGAGGAAAAGTATCATCGAACCCTAAAGAAAAAGTAGAATATTTTCTTCAAGTTCTAGCCCTGAAATAGAAGGATTTCTCCGTAGATTTTGTCACATGGTATGTGGGATTTCACTAGTGGGTTCCTTTCATCCATTAGGTCCCTAGAATTCAGTCAAATTCTTGATTCTTCATATCTTGTTAGACCTTGGGTTTCTAAAACCTTAGATAACTGTTGTGATTTAGCTATTGTAGTATCCTAAATAAAAAAATATTATTTTCTTAGAAAGTCTGTTTATTTCTTTGCATGAAACTCAGAACCCTAGTTGTGTTGATTCTCCTAGTTCATGAAATACACTTGCTAGGTTAGTTAAACTGATAATCATGCTCTAGATTTCAAATGTTACATTATCAGTATATATATGTTGTATTCACACATTGCATGTCAATGTTTTGAGCTATTCAGTGTTTCAGTTACATTTCAGTCATATACATATTCAGTTGGGAGTAGACTTAACACCAAGTTGGACCAGGGTTTAGCATACTCTCATAGTCCCAGAACTACGTGCCCCCATAGGTTTATAAGTCCACTTTGTGGGCATCAGATTTAGTGATCACGCCACTCATGTCTTTATACCCTTGGCAAGGTATATTGGGTCCTCTCGATGAGGCATATACATCGGACTCTGCGTTTAGCTCACGTGGCTTTATCTCGATTAATTGTAGCTCCCACAGTCAGACTCTAGTACATTTGACCAGGTTCTCAGTTTATACTTCAGTATTCAGTCTTAACATGTTATGTTCATGATTAATACTTGGTCATTGCATTCAACTCAGTTTTTCTTTTATAAATTAGTATTTATGTTCTGTTTAGATTATATCATTGCTAAGTTACACTTTGTTCAGTTTACATATTTGTTCAGCTATTATCTATATCATGCATGCTCAGTACATTCCAACTACTGACGCATACTCTGCGCTACATCCTCTCATGATGTATGTTCAAGTATTCCATATCTCGATCACGCTTAGATCGACTTTTGGTCCGTATTAAGAAGCTTCAATGGTGAGTCCTCATACTTTGAGGACAATAGACATGCGTTTAATTTTTATTTTTTTATTCAATTTTCAGTCTTGCTGGATTTAGCTAGGGAAATGTCGCAGCAACTCTAGTCAATTAAAGGCTTTTTAGACATAGTACTAGAATCAGCTTGACTTGTTAAGTTTATCTTTTAGTATTTTTAAACTCTTAGTATGTTTAATCCTTCAGACTAGTTAGGTATTCCCCACTTTCAGATATCAATTTATTTAGCTTTCGCATTAGTTCATTATTTCATTTAGATATCTTTAAGTATGTTTATGATATGCCAGCTTCAAAGTTAGCTTGTGGTAACTCGTGATCCTAGGTCCCGTGTTACCTCAAGTGGGTGCCTCGGGGCATGACAAACTTGGTATCAGAGCATTAGGTTCAAGAGTCCTAGGATATCTGAAAGGTGCACTAAGTAGAGTCTCTTTCATCGGTGTGAAATGCCCCACATCTATGAGGGGGAGGCTGCAAAGTGTTTAAAGAAAAACTTTATTCTCTTTGCTACTCTTATCGTTTGTGAGGAATGATCCGATTTCTCTATTCTAATCTGTCGTTATGCATTTCAGATCATGTCTCCTCATAGATCTTACACACGGAATGCTAATGCACGCAATCCTAATGCAATTCCTCCAGTCCCAAACCATGAGGTCACTAATGCAGAATTTTGAAATGCGATCTAGCTTTTAGCTCATAGGGTAGCCAATCAGAACAATCAACATGCTCAATTTCCTGCAATTGCTAATAGTGGATCACTGGCAGCTAGGGTTCGAGATTTTATTCGAATGTATTCGCCTGAGTCTCTAGGGTTACAGATTTGTGAGGACCCACAAAACTTAATTGATGAAGTTAGGAAAATATTTGGAGTGATGCAAGTGATTGGTAATGATAGGGTGTACTTGGCATCTTACCAGCTTAAGGATGTGGCTCACATTTGGTTAACTCATTGGAAAGAAAACATGGGTGCGGATGCAGCTCCTATGATTTGGGAATATTTACTGTAGCTTTTCTGGATAGGTTCTTCCCGAGAGAGTTGAGGGAGGCTAAAGCTCAGGAGTTTATGAATTTGATACAATGTATAATGTCAGTCAAAGAATACCAACTTAAGTTCACCCAGCTCTCCAGATATTCTCCACACATGGTTGCCGATCCAAGCACACAAATGAGTAAGTTTCTTTTTAGGGTATCCGACTTGGTGAAGACAAAGTGCAGGAATTCTATGTTGTTGGAGGCTATGAATATCTCTAGGTTTATGACTCATGCTTAGCAGGTTGAAGGGGATAAGCTTAGGGAAATGTCTAAGGACAATAAGAAAGCTAGAACAAGTAATTATGAATACTCTCAGAAAAAAATGGGTGGTGGAAATCACTTGTAGTTTCAGCACAAGTCTACAGCCCCAGCACCTTCATTAGCTAGTGCTTCATCCCACAAGTTTTGATAGGATCACAAAGGTAGGGAATTAGGCTCTAAGTCTCAAGGGAGTACTTCATGTAACATGACTTTCCCAACTTGTCCAAAATGTGGTAAAAACCATTTAGGCGAGTGTCTTGCATGCTAGGAAAGATGTTTTGGGTGTAGTCAGTCTTGCCATAGGTTAAAGGGGCAAGGTAAAAGAGGTAACAACAATAAAGCTCATTCTACAGGTCCAGCAGAACCAGCAGGTCGCCCAACTCAGCAGGGTGCTTCATCTGGTACAGGTGGCTGTCAATGCCAGAATAGGTTGTATGCTCTACAGGCTCGCCAAGACCAAGAAGATTCTCATGATATGGTCACTGGTACGTTACGAGTCTTTCACTTAGATATTTATGCATTGTTAGATTCAGAAGATACTCTTTCTGTTGTAACTCCCTATATAGTAGTAAACTTCAGTGTTAGTCAAGAAACTCTCTCAGAACCCTTCTCAATCTCTACTCTAGTTGATGACCTAGTTATAGCTAGATGGGTGTACATAAATTGCCTTGTCAGAGTTTCCCAGAAAGTCACCACTATAGATCTTGTAGACTTAGAAACAGTAGATTTCGATATCATTCTAGACATAGATTGGTTACATTCATGTTATGCCACAGTCGACTGTAGAACTAGGATTATTCGGTTTCAGTTTCCAAATGATCTTGTGTTAGAATGGAAGGGTAGTAACTCAGTGCCTATAGGTCGATTTATCTCTTACCTTAAGGCAATGAAGATGACCTCTAAAGGGTATATCTATCATCTTTTTTAGGTTAAGGATTTGAACTCTGAAACCCCAACTCTTGAGTCAGTCCTAGTTCGGAATTGACCACCTCCTAGATACCCAACCCATTTCGATTCCTCCTTATAGAATGGCTCAATCTAAACTTATGGAATTGAAAGAGTAGCTGAAAGACCTTCTAGATAACGGCTTAATCTGACTTAGTATCTCCCCATGGGGTGCTCCAGTGTTGTTTTTGAACAAGAAGGATGGTTCTCTCAGAATGTGCATTGACTATCGCCAGTTGAACAAGGTCACAATCAAGAACAAATACCCTATCCCCAGGATTAATGACTTGTTCGACCAACTTCAGGGTGCTAGTTATTTTTCTAAGATAGACCCTAAATTCATCTATCATCTGCTCAGAGTCAGAGATAGTGGCATTTTGAAGAAAACCTTCAGGATTCAGTAGGGTCATTATGAATTTGTATTTATGTATTTTTAACTAACAAATGCTCCTACAACTTTCATGGACATAATAAAGAGGGTGTTCAAATAGTATTTGGACTTGTTTGTTAATGTCTTTATTGATGATATCCTCATTTATTCTCGGAATGAGGAGGTCCATGCAACTCATCTGAGATTATTTTGCAAACTCTCAAAGATCGCCAGTTATTCGCTAAGTTCAGCAAATGTGAATTCTGGTTAAAGTCAATCACTTTCCTTAGTCATGTGGTATCTAGCGAAGGAATATGAGTAGATTCTCAGAAAATAGAGGCAATAAGGCAACAGCCCAGACGCACCTCTCCAACAAATATTAGAAGTTTCTTGGGTTTTGCTGGTTATTACAGGAGATTTGTTGAAGAATTTCATCAATAACTTCCCATTGACCAAGTTGACTCAGAAGAAGGTCAAATTTCAGTGGTCAGGCGAGTGTGAGAAAAGCTTCTCAAAACTGAAGACTAGGTTGACTACAACTACTGTCTTAACTCTACCAGATGATTCAGATGCTTATGTGATTTATTGTGATGCATTCAGGGTTGGCCAAGGTTATGTGTTGATGCAGCGAGGTAACGTCATATCTTATGCTTCTAGACAACTTAAGGTACATGAGAATAACTACCCAACTCATGACCTCGATCTTGCAGCTGTAGTATTTGCCCTAAGGATTTGGAAACATTACTTGTATGGTGTTCCCGTAAATGTGTTCACAGATCATAAGAGCCTCCAGTATGTGTTCACCTAGAAAGAAATAAATCTTCATCAGATGAGATGGCTTGAATTCCCCAAGGACTGTGATATGAATGTGTTTTACCATCCTGGTAAGGCCATTGTACTGGCTGATACTCTCATAGGCTGTCTATGGGTACTGTAGCACATTTTGAGAAAAAAAGGAAGAAATTAACAAAAGATGTTCATCGGCTTGCTCGCTTATTAAGTGTTGGTCTTACGGACATATCAGATGGTGGTGTGATAGTTCATAATAGATCAGAATCTTCACAAGTAGCGGAGGTTAAGGAAAAATAGGATAGTGATCCTATATCACTTTAGTTGAAAGGTGTAGTTCATCAACAGAGAGTTAAGGTTTTCTCCCAAGGGGGAGATGGTATGCTTCGTTACTAAGGTCGCTTATGGGTTCCTTATATGGGTGAGTTGAGGAAGAAGATTCTTACAAAAGCTCATAAATCCAGGTATTCCATTTATCTAGGTGCCACTAAGATGTACCGTGATCTACAAGAAACTTTTGGTGGAACGATATTGCAGAGGGACATAGTAGATTTTGTGGCTGTCCTAATTTTCAATATGTTAAGGTAGAACATCATGAGGTATGACTCAAGATATTAACATTCCTACATGGAAGTGGGAAGTGATAAACATGGAATTCATTACGGGTTTACATCGTACTCACAGACAACATGTTTGATTTGGGTGATAGTAGACAGAGTTACTGAATCCACTCACCTCTTGGCTGTCAAGACTACAGATTCAACGGAGGATTATGCTAAACTCTACATTAGTGAGATAATCAAGTTGCCTGGGGTTCCCTCATCTATCATCTCAGATAAAGGTCCTCAATTTAACTCTTATTTTTGGAAATCATTTTAGAAAGGTCTTGGTACATATGTAAATCTTTGTTCAACATTTCATCCACAGACGGATGGTCAGGTAGAACGTACCATGCAGACCTTAGAGGACATGTTGAGAGCTTGCATGATTGATTTCAAGGGTAGTTGGCATGATCACCTACCTCTCATAGAGTTCGCCTATAATAATAGTTATCATTCCAGTATTCAGATGGCCCCTTATGAGGAATTATACGGGCGTAGATGCAGATCTCTGGTTTGTTGGTTTGTAGTAGGTAAAGCATCATTGATTGGACCAGATTCAGTTCATAAAGCAATGGAAAAAGCTCATCTCATTAGAGATAGACTTAAGAAAGCTCAGAGTCGTCAAAAGTCATATGTAGATGTAAGGAGAAGGGACTTAGAGTTCGAAATTGATTATTGGGTTTTACTAAAGGTGTCACCTATGAATGAGGTGATGAGGTTTGGCAAGAAAGGGAATCTAAGTCATAGATATGTAGGCCCTTATAGAATCCTGAAAAGGGTTGGTAATGTGGCTTATGAGTTAGAATTGCCAGCAAAACTAGCAGCAGTTCATCATGTCTTTCACATTTCCTTGTTGAAGAAGTGTGTCGGTGATCCGGTATCCATAGTAGCATTAGAGAGTGTAGTTGTGAAGGATAGTCTTACTTATGAGGAAGTGCCAGTTGAGATTCTTGACCGCCAAGTTCATAGATTGAGAAATAAAGAATTCACTTCAGTTAAGGTTTTGTGGAGGAGTCAGTCCGTAGAGGAAGCTACTTGAAGGCCAAGTATCCTCATCTCTTTCCTTTTAATTATGTTTCAACTTCATGTAATAGTTCCCCTCCGGTCTCTCAGTTTACTATTGCCTAAAATAATTCTTAGTATCTTGTTCATTCAGTTGTTCTTATATTTCAATATATTTGCATATTGTTGGAACTCAGTTCAGTAAGATATCAGTTTCTAGCACTTAGTAGCAGGGATTGCAGCTCCTTCCCTCTATACTCAGCTAGTTTAGACTTCATTCGAGGACGAATGTTCCCAAGGGGGAGATAATGTAACACCTCAGATTTGAGAAGGAGCAAATAACAGATTTTCTATATGTTGCAGGTGCCACCGACGGAGGCCTCCCACGGCCCGTAGATGGGATCACGGACCATAGGTGTGGTCCGTGTTTGATCACCTCAGCATTTTCCCAGGACCACAACCTGACCGACGGACTGTCGGTCAGACCACGGTCGTGGTTGAGGGCTCGTGGTTTAAGGCCCCAGAATCCCCAAGAAACAACGACCCATGACAAGGCCTACGGACTGTAGGTGGCACCATGATCTGTGGTCCAGGGTCCTTGAATCGTGACCCTCAGAACCAATTCTCCGAAGCCAAACGATGCCCAACCAGGACAGACTGTCGGTCTGGTCCGTCGATGGCCTCGTTAGCTTTTAAGCCATGGTCGTTTAGTCTTTTCCCCTATGCTTTGGACAGTTAAACTATGTCATTCTATGCCTAAACTACATCGTTTTAATTAGTTTTAGCCTAATACTCTAGTCAAATATTACCCTAAACGATTATTCACCAAAACTTAGAGCAAAAGAGGAGAAAGAGTTTACCAACCCCTCAAGAACAAGTAGAAGGTTTTCTTCAAGTTCCAGCCCCAAAATCGAAGAATTTCTCCGTAGATTTCATCATCAGGTATGTGGGATTTCACTAATGGGCTCCTTTCATCCACTAGGTCCCTAGAATTCAGTCAGATTCTTGATTCTCCATATCTTGTTTGACCTAGGGTTTCTAAAACCTTAAATAACTATTGTGATTTAGCTGTTGTAGTATTATAAATTGAAATAGGTTGTCTTCTTGGAAAGTTTGCTTAGTACATTACATGAAACTTAGAACCCTAGTTGTGTTGATTCTCCTAGTTCATAAATTACACTTGCTAGGTCAGTTAAACAGATAATCATTATCCACATTTTGAATGTTACACTATTTGTTTATAAATGTTGCATTCTCAGATTCCATATCATTGTTTCGAGCTATTCAGTCTTTCGATTACATTTTAGTCATATACATATTCAATTAGGAGTAGACTTCACACTGAGTTGGACCAGGGTTCAGCATACCCTTATAGTCCTAAAACTACGTACCTCCGTAGGTTTATAAGTCCCCTTTGTGGGCATCAGATTTAGTGATCACGTCAGTCATGCCTTTATACCCCTGGGAAAGGTATATTGGGTCTGCTTGACAGGGAATATATATCGGACTCCGTGTTTAGCTCATGTAGTTTTACGTCGGTTAATAGTAGGTCCCACAGTCAGACTCTAGTGCATTCGACTAGGTTTTCAGTTCATACTTCAGTATTCAGTCTCAACATGTTATGTTCATGATTAGTACTTGGTCATTGCATTCAACTCAGTTTTCTTTTATAAATCGGTATTTATGTTCTGTTCAGATTATATCATTGATCACTTACACTTCGTTTAGTTTACATGTTTGTTCAACTACTACCTATATCATGCATGCTCAGTACATTCCAAGTACTTACGCATACTCTGCGCTACATCCTTTCATAATGTAGGTTGTCACGACCCAGGGGTACCCCCTAGATGTAACATGTTGTATAGAACACCGGAAGGACTTCATACAAGCCACTTAGTCCTCATAACATAAGAAATTGAACAATAAGAGTTAAACATATTGCAAGTCTAAAAAGTTTTCATAAACAAAAGCGGAAGTCTAGACACATTGTCTCATCATAGCCATCTATTACAATATAGAATTAAATTGGACCTAGCCCATACATCATGTACAAAAGGAAATAAAAGAAATGGAAACTAAAGCAAGAACTCCGTCCTCGAAGCATGAGGACTCACCAAAGCTCGGAATCTCAAGATCAACACCTACACACGAAACTGACCCTGATTGCAGAAGCCTATATTTTGGAAAAATGTAGGAAGAGTATGTGTTAGTACAAAAATGCACTAAGTATGATAACTATGCATCAATATATTTCAAACATGCTAAAAGGGATATTTCATTTCAAAGCATGCAATTTACCAAGTTTAAACATCATCATAGAGATAGTTGGAAAACATAAGTCATAACATCATCTTCAATACAAGCTGGCATCATCGTTAAAGCCTTTGAACAGTACGAGATACTTCTTTAAGCTTATCTTAGTTCATCATTAGTCTTGATATGGGAATAAGCCTTAACCGACAAGAGACTATGTGAGGTTTAACATGGATTCCGGTGAATCTCTCACTGAAAAGGAATGGTCTACTTGCCTAAGGTAGAACTGGTAACTCTTAGCTTAGGTGGATCCACTAGCTAATAACCTACGGGGGCACGTAGTTATGGGATAAGGAGATTTCTACAAGAAACTCGGACATCACCTATGAGAAGGCTTCCATCTCATGAGACGTACTTGGGAAATTTGGACTCTACTACATAAGAGTTCCCATTTGGATGCCCGGACTCAACTTCGTGTGAGCCTCCATATCATTTCAATATTCACTCGGTGCTAAACATAAATCCCACGATTAGCTATTACATCTTAACTTAACTCATTTCTCATGGAAGGATGTCCTTGACAACCAATCCAAGCTAGTTCATTATGATAGATCATTAGATCATACGTGAGCACTCATCACCATCCGTGATCACTTTTACTCTTAGATTCAATTAGGTGAGAAAAGTCTTTCAACCTTAGAATCCTTACTATTGTGAGAAAAACTTTTACATTAATGTTCATATGAGTTCATCAGAATAACCTTTCAATCAGCCCAGAACAACAACATAGTCATTGACACTTTACTCTCAAAGTGTCCTTAATGCATTCACATAGATTACATAAAAACATGCATAATCTCATACTTACTCTTTCAAGGTCAAAACCTACTTTCAATCACCACATCTAGAATTCAAACATTAGACTTGGATTTCATTATAATTTCATGTGAATCAATTACCTCAAACATCAATTCATAAAATTCCTCTTTCATTAAAAAAAACACCCACATTATAAGATCATAATTGAGAAATATGGGAATTACATGGGATATTAGGGGATACATCATAAAAACCATAGGAAATTATCAATACATGCTTAATATAACATAATTCAACCATTAGAATCAAGTTTGAAAGGAACCCATGACTTTTGAATCAAACCCTAACAATTGGGCATTTCTATCTTTTCTAATTGGATTTTGAAGGAACTCCGTGGATGGAAGGTATCCATGGATGAAAGCTATCATACCTTGACTCCAAATGCTAGCCTTCAATGGAGGAACTTGACCTTTAGTTTGAAACCCTAGATGAATCCTTCTTCTTTTTCTTCAAGTTTTCTAGAGAGAGAATACTTGGGAGGAGATTTGATTTCATTTGGGGAATTTGGAAGAATAAATTAGATAGGGTGAATTTGTAGGTAAAAAACCTTATAGCGGGGGTCCTAGACTTAGGTAAAACGACGTAGTATAAGAACTAATTAATTAGGAAAAGACCCAACTGCCCCTAAGTAAGCTGTCAGCTGTCACCGACCTACCAGTCGACGGGCCGTGGATGGACTTATGGTCCGTCATGGTGAACCGTGGTTGGTGGTCAGAGAATTTTCCTGGATCCACAACACGACTATCGACGAACCGTGGGTGGACCTACGGTCCGTTCTGCACGTCCGTCAGTAGATTCAGAGAATTTGGCCCAGACCTACGATCACTGGACCACGGGGTGTGGACTGACCCACGGTCCGTAGGTCCCGCTGTGGTCCATGCCTAGACGATTCCTAAGGCACCCATCCACCGACTCACCTATGGTCTGTGGACCATACCACGGACCGTAGTTAGCCCTCGTGGATGGCACCTGGGATTTCTGAAATCTGTTAACTTCCCTCTTTTGGATACGTGGTGTTACAATATCTCCCCATTGGGATCATTCATCCTCAAATGAGATTTGAAATTGTTCTAAATGAGTATGAGAGAAACTAACAACCAAACCTAATCAATGCAACGCATACAACCGAGGAGGAACTATTGACTCCAAGTTAGGACGTTCTCAAAACATCACAAGAGGGGTAAACTAACTCTATCAGCCCATTATGCATGTAATGCACATAAATAAGGATGGAACATCAACTCCAAACTCAACATACTCAAATGCAACACAAGGAATTAGAAACTACATCTAGCAACCCATCATGCATGAAACTTTTAACATTTCTCATGTTCTATGAGGAACTACCTTCTCCAAGCTCAAAAGCATGCTCAACAAAATCTCATGGCGCCAATATGCAATTCACTCTAAAATGCATAGCTAAAGCATGTTCAATCGATCATCTCATGAAGTCTTTAGGCAACTCATACTCAATGCACAACAACATGAGGAAAATAAGTCATATAAGCCATTTATTTCAAAACATAAGCTTTTTCATGAACATGCATAACATAAAGAAATTATGGAAACACATAAATCACACATGACTCCTATACATAAAATAACCAAGAGGAACTCATTACCTCAAGCTAGTGTAGGAGTAGAAGGAAAAAGATGAGGATATCGAGACATCATATCGGCCTCGTCTTCCCAAGTATTACCCTCAACTAAATGATTCCTCCACAACACTTTTACGGAAGCAACTTCTTTATTTCTCAACTTCTTAACTTGTTGGTCCAAAATCTCAACCGGAACTTCCTCATAAAAGTGACTTTCATCAACTCCCAACCCTTCTAGGGAAATTATGGGCATCAGGTCTCCAACACACTTCCTAAGCATAGAGACATGGAAAATTGGATGCACCGATGCCAACTCGTTTGGCATGTCTAACTCATGAGAAACAACACCAACACGTCTCAAAATTTGATATGGGCCTACGTACCGGGAACTAAGCTTCCCTTTCTTTCCAAACCTCATCACACCCTTCATAGGTGAGATTTTCAAGTAAACTCAATCATGAACTTCAAACTCAAGGTCCCTTCTTCTAACATCAACATATGACTTGTGTCGACTTTGAGTTGTTCTCTACCACTCTCTAATGAGCTGAACCTTTTCTATGGCCTCATAAACTAGCTCGGGACCTATCAAAGCAACTTTACCCACCTCAAAGCAACCTATAGGAGATCTACACCTCCTACCATAGAGAGCCTCAAATGGATCCATGCCAATACTCGAGTGATAAATATTATTATAGGCAAATTCAATCAATGGAAAATGGTCGTTCCAATTACCCTTTAAATTGGTAAAACACAAGCTCTCAACATGTCTTCCAAAGTTTGGATAGTATGCTTATCTTGCCCATCGGTTTGGGGATGTAAAGTTATGCTAAGATTAACGGTGGTACGAAGACCCTTTTAGAATGACTTCCAAAATTGAGAAGTGAATTGGGTACCACGATCGGAAAATAATGGAAAAACTCACTCCATGCAACTTTACCATTTCTGTAAAGTACATCTTGGCATAGTCCTCTGCCGAATAAGAAACCTTCACGGGAAGGAAGTGAGCCGACTTTGTCATCTGATCTAGTATCACCCATATAGAGTCATGTTGTTTCAGGGTGCGAGGTAAACCAACTATAAAGTCCATATTCAAGTCTTCCCACTTCCAAGTAGGAATAGCAATGTCTTGAGACAAACCTCCCGGTCTTTGATGCTCAACCTTAACTTGTTGACAATTAGGGCACTTGGCCACTAATTCCACAATATATTTCTTCATCCCATTCCACCAATAGACTTCCTGTAGATCACGAGATATATGGGTAGCCCCTAGTGAATAGAATACCGAGAACTATAGGCTTCCTCTAGGATCCGTACCCTTAAGTCATTAACATTCGGAACACATAAACGACCTTAATATTTAAGAACACCATATCCCCCTTGGGAGAAAGCCTCAACGGATTTCTTAAGCATCGCTTCTTTCAATTCTACCAAAATTGGATCAAGACTTTGCTTAGCCTTCACATCCATCACAAAAGACAATTCGAAACCATTATAAACCATAACACCGCCCTTGGTAGAATCTACTAATTTCACACCTAAGCGGGCCAACCTATGAACATCTCGGACCAACTCTTTCATTTCTTCATCTACATGAGCTACACCACCCATAGACAACCTACTAAGAGCATCCCTACCACATTAGCTTTACTAGGGTTATAAAAGACACTCATGTCATATTATTTCAACAACTTAAGCCACCTTCTTTGGCGAAGATTCAAGTCCTTTTGACTAAACACATATTGTAGACTCTTGTGGTCCGTGAAAACATCAACATGAACCCCAGACAAATAATGTCTCTATATCAGTAAGGCAAACACAACCGCCGCTAACTCGAGTTCATGGGTAGGGTAATTCTTCTCATGGACTTTAGGTTGCGTTGAAGCATAGGCTATCACCTTACCATTTTGCATAAGCACACATCCCAATCCAACTCTAGAGGCATCACAATACACCACAAAATCATTCGTACCTTCCGGTAAAGTCAACACCGGAGCGGAAGTAAGTCTACCTTACAACTCTTGGAAACTTTTCTCACGAGCTTCCGACCATATAAATTTAGCTTTATTTTGAGTCAAAGCTGTCAAAGGAGAAACAATAGAGGAAAAACCTCAACAAACCTTATATAGTCACCGACAAAACCCAAAAAGAGTGTTGAGATTCGCCGGCCGCATCTGTGTTCTGAGAGTTGGGGATTTGATACAGTTGATACTTTCTGAGGGCCATGAGTCTAGATACTTTATCCATCCGGGCACAGCGAAGATGTATCGTGATTTGAGGCAGCATTACTGGTGGAGTGGCATGAGGAGAGATATTGTTGACTTTGTTTCCCTTTGCTTGTGCTGCCAGCAGGTAAAGGCCGAGCATTTGAGGCCTGGTGGTGAGTTTCAGAGATTACCCATTCCGGAGTGGAAGTGGAAGCGTATCACTATGGACTTCATTGTGGGGTTGCCTCGAACTTCTAGAGGTGTTGACAGCATTTGGGTCATCGTTGATCGATTGACCAAGTCAACACATTTCCTTCCTGTTCAGTCTTCATTTAGCGCCGAGAGGTTGGCTCGTATCTACATTTGGGAGGTGGTTCGACTTCATGGGGTGCCAGTTTTTACTATATCAAATTGGGGTTCTCAGTTCACGTCCAGCTTTTGGAGGACCTTTCAGGATGAGTTGGGCCCTCGGGTTAACCTTAGCACAGCTTTCCACCCGCAGACGGATGGCCAGTCGGAGCGTACTATTCAGGTCCTTGAGGATATGTTGCGGGCCTGTGTTATGGATTTTGGAGGTCAGTGGGACCAGTTCTTACCTTTGGCGGAGTTTGCGTATAATAACAGCTACCACTCTAGTATTCAGATGGCCCCGTTCGAGGCCTTATATGGTAGGTGTTGTCGCTCTCCAGTTGGTTGGTTTTAGTCTACAGAGCCTAAGCCGCATGGTACGAATTTGCTTCAGGAAGCTTTGGACCAGGTGAGAGTGATACAGGATAGACTCAGGACGGCTCAGAGTAGGCACCAGAGCTATGCGGATCGGAGGCGCCGACCTTTGAGATTCTCTGTTAGTGATCGGGTATTCCTCCGTATGTCGCCCATGAAGGGCGTGATGAGGTTTGGGAGGCGGAGCAAGCTTAGCCCTAAGTACATTGGGCCTTTTGAGATACTCCGGACAGTTGGGGAGGTTGCTTATGAGTTGGCCCTACCTCCAGCACTTTCAGCCATCCACCCGGTTTTCCATGTCTCGATGTTGCGGTGATATGTTCCTGATAAGTCCCATGTGCTCCAGTATGATGTAGTCGAGTTGGATGATCGTTTGACATTTGTAGAGGAACCAATTGCCATTCTAGCCAGAGATGTGAGGAGATTGCGCTCGAGAGCCATTCCTGTTGTTAAGGTCTGTTGGAGGCATCGTCCAGTCGAGGAGGCTACCTGGGAGACCGAGCAGGAGATGCGAGAGCAGTTTTCCAGCTTGTTTGAGCCTTGAGGTACTTCTTGACCCTTACTTTTGCGGACGAAAGTCCTTTTTAGTAGTGGATATTGTAATGACCCTCCAGGTCATTTCTATGTCTTGCCTTCTGTGTGTCGTTTAGAGCGTTCCTGTAGCGACCTCAAGTAATTTATGACTTGTTGGGACTGACAGTTCGGTCACCTGGTCGTTCGTTTGGTCTTGGTGCGAGTTTTTGTGTTTTGGAGCTTATGAACCTTGAACGATCATTTTTTATCAAAAGTTCAAGAAGATGACATCGGAATCCAATTTTTATGATTCCATCAGCTCCGGAAGGGTCATTTTAGGCTAGTAGCATGGTCGACATGACTCCTGAGGTTTTTAGTGTGAGTCGATGCAATTAGGCGTTTTAATTTTAAGTTTAAGCCTAAGTTTGACTTTGGTCAACTTTCTGAGTAAACACGCTCGGATGAGAATTCCGTCAGCGCAGTTAGCTCCGAAATGTCGAGTTTGGTCTAGATTGACCCTTCTTTGGTGTCCCGATGTTTACGATATCTTTCCGAGCCCTTTTGTGGGTTTTGACTTAAAATGGCCTTTAGAAGTGGGACCCACTTTTTATCGAGATGATCTTTGATGGAAATTTTGACTGCGCCGTTGAGTCCAGAATATCGAATTTGGTATGGTTGCATATTTCGTTTGCGTGCACAGGGTTCCGAACGAGTCTGGAGCACCACGTCATAGTTTTTAAGTTTTGGAAATATTGCAGAAAAACTGCTATAATTGCAGAAAAACCAGCAACATTTCCCAAAACTTAAACCTTCATAACTCTCTCATCTTTTGTCCGAATTAGGTTATTCGGAATGCGAGAGCTTCGTATTTTCGATGTCTTTGCCGTAGAGTGTTCGGAAGTTGTTAGGTGCACGTAGTTCGAGGTAATTTCACGATTTACCTGCTGTTGTACCCCTTTTTCGAGCCTTTGTTTTTAGCATTCTTGTTTTGGTCATATCTCTCTCATGTTAGCTCGGTTTTGGGTGATTCGAAGTCCCACGTGTTGAGAATTGTCGACACTTCGCCGTAGAGTGTTCAAAGAGTGCTGGGCACCTTTTGATTTTCGTTTATTTCGAGTTTGGACTACTGCTACTTTCTTTTTTTTTAGTGATTAAAGTGTGATTTCTTGCTTGTTAGTTTTTGCTATGTTTTTGAGCCTCGAATTGTGTTCCATTTTGGAACATAAGTTTGGGGTGCTGTTTAGGGTCTCTTGACGGAGTCAAATTCAAACAGTTCGGTGCAGGTCCCATGATCCCTGTTTTGACTCCAAAATTGACCCATCTCCGTTTGTTATGATCTTGGTGTCTAAACGACCGTACTAACGTTGTGACCCTATATTTGATAGAGTGACTGCGTTCAAAGGTCATTCGGGAAGGAAAAGCTCCGGTAAAGTGATTTAGAGAGCGCGCGATCAACCTTAAGGTAGGCTACGGCTTCCTTTATTTTAGATTGAGCTTAATTGAGTAAAAACATGTCGATTGGAGTGAATTGGGGGTGGGTACCATTTTACTACCTTACTTTGATTAGATACCTCATGTTAGGATCGATTGGCCACATTCCGGGTATAGTATCATTCTGCGGTTCCGACGCATTCTCGAAGGTTTGGTGCATCACTCGAGGCGTGGGATTGAGATAGTATAGGCTTGGAGCCTTTTCTGTGATGTCTTAGAGTAGACGGCGTTCCACGGTGGTTGTTGTTGGATTGAATCCTATTGGAGATACCATCACCCCCGGGGTCGTTCTTTCTAGCTGGGCTGGGAATGTATCACTGGCTGGGTAGACTCGGTGATATCGGGGATCACCCCTAGGCCACTCTTTCTAGCTGGGCTGGGAGTGTGCTGCTAGCTGGGTGTCCTCGGGTCGCTCTTTCTAGCTGGGCTGGGAGCTGACTGCATGGTAGGACGACTCATGATATCTACCTCACTCACAGGTCCCTCTTTCTAGCTGGGCTGGGAGTGGATTGTTTGGTTGGGTGCCCCCTAGGGTCACTCTTTCTAGCTGGGCTGGGAGTGCACTGCTGGTTGAGTGGAGTCTGGTGGATTATCTTAGTTACTTTGGGCTGGGAGCCCGATTTCTTCTTTCTCAGTAGACTTAGCTTTTCCGTGTACCTGTCGGGATTATGGGGGTTCGTTCAAGTTTTATTTGAGTTTGTGCACGAGTGTACCTTCTGGGCATATGGGGGTCCAGGTAGGTTTAGTTTAGTTGTACTTAGTTTGTTTCTGGTATGCTCGTGTGCTTTCTTTTCATATCCGCTTTGACCTCTCTGTGTCTAGATTCTATCCTTTCTTATTGTTTTTACCCTTTTTGCTCAGTCGGCCTATGATGCCTACTGAGTACCTGTTGTGTTGGTACTCATGCTAAGCTCTGCATCTATTTCGTGATGCAGGTCCCACTACTAGTTACCAGCGGTGATTAGTTCGAGCCTTCTTTTGCATCTGTGATTCAGAGACGAGGGCAAGCACTTGACGTTTTGGGTTTGTTCGGTCTCCTTCTTTTGTTTTAGCTAGTCTTCTTGCCTTTGAGACACGCTCTGTTGTGGTCCACTTTTGGGACTTGTACTCTTTATTTGATAGCTCTGTACTAGTGACTTTCAGGTTCTGGGAGGGATTTTTGTATATATTTATTTTGGGTTGCTCCCGCCTTGTTTTCTTGTTTAGATTATTATTTTCGCTAGTTTCTGCCCTTTCGCTCATTGCTTGATGTTCTGGGTTACAGGTTGGCTTACCTACTGGTAGGGTATAGTCGGTGCCATCATGACTCGAGAAATCGGGTCGTGACAAAAAATATCGTGAGTTGGAGAGAAAGTGCTCCAACACTTGAAAGTTGTAGAGAAGTGCTCCAGCACAACCAAAAAAAACTATTGTGAGTTGGAGAGAAAGTTCTCCAACACTTGAAAGTTGGAGAGAAGTGCTCCAACACAACCAAGAAAAAAGATAAATGCGAATTGAAGAGAAGTACTCCAATAATTGAAGATTGAAGAGAAGTACTCCAATACAACAACAATAACAAGAAGAAAAAGGCAAGAGTATTCAACTTTGAACTACGGGAGAATGTTAGAAATAATAATTAAAAGTTGGAGTAGGAATCCTAAGTTGATTAAAACTTGTTATTTATAGTATTTACTTAGTTATGTTTAATTAGGATTTGTTTGTTAGAGTAGTTCCTAGTCTTACTTTAATTTGGTTTTTACATTTATAAATAGGGATGTTACTAATTATTTTCAATATATACAGAAAATTCAGAAATATACAGATCTATATAGAATAGATAGAACTTGAAGTAAGATTCAAGAACTTTTAAGTCTATAAATAAAATATTTTCCTTCAGTTAAAGTATGTATCCAATATTGATTTATATGATAATTTTATTAAATATAAAAATACTAAACTACGATATTCATGTATAAACAAATTAAATGACTATCCCCCTATTTAATTTGATATTATTAAACTTCATAGCTAAAATGAACAAACAAACAAGAAAATAAGCAAATGGGATTCGACACAGTCCCTTCCTCAATGAAGTACAACATCTAAACCAGTTAACCCAATTGACTTTTGTGTCTTTGAGTGCCTAATAAAATATATGTCTATCTCCATATGTATATATATAAATAATTTTCTGAAGTTAACAGGTGCATGTGCTAAGGATACACGTGGGTCCGCCTCTACTTACAACTAGAGCCGTCAAAATGGGATTAGCCCATGGGGTCAGCCCAACCCAACCCGTTATTGAGGTAGGGTTGGGATAGAATTTTTCATGCCCATTTAAAATTAGGGCTTATAAGCCCGGCCCATATAAGCCCTTGGCCCTTGAGGCTTGATTGGGGCCGAGCCAGGGTCAATCCATAGGCCAAACTTTTTATTGAAGGTAACTTACAATAATCTCACTAGTATTTAATCAAATTACTTACATACACACTATGTTGTAATATTATGAATCATACCAGATTTTGGTACGTCCAGGTACATGTATCTCGAAATATATGGACTCAAAATTAAGTTAATTTGTTCTAGATACACTCTATCCAAATAGATTTGCATGTATCTAGAATACATAGACAATCTTGCGCCCTCACTTCACTCACATTTTGTTTGTCACTCTCTTATCGCGCTCACCTATCTGGTATGTGAGATACATGTTAATTATACTAGATTTTTTGCGAGTGTTATTGAAACAACACCATTGTTTGCCGTATTTGATTTGAAAATCTTCTCATTTTCTTGATTTTATAGAATTATTAGTTTGAAAAGAAAAAACTGAAGAAAAAAAAACTGAAAAAAGAAGGGCTAGCCCTCCCCAGCCATCGGCCCTTCTATGGTTGGGCTGGGTTGAGAATTTTTAGGCCCTTCCAAATGAAGGGCCGGCCCCCGCCCTAGTCCTTCAAATTCCTTGGCCCTCGAGGCTTAGGCCGGGGTGGGGCTGGGCCGGCCCTTTTTGACAGCTCTACTTACAACCAAGGGTGATTTGATTGAAATATGTGATGGCCACTTCGTCTAGAATCTAGCGGCTGTTCGTCAACATGCCTGCTTTTACCAAGGGTATTTCTAGAAATTTTGATATTCTCTTTGTTTCAATTGATTTGTTTTCACTACAAGAAAAACAGCCTCTAAGGAAGGGAAATCTGGTCCCTGAAAATCTAAATCTGGTCCCAAAAGCAAATTTCAGACCAGAAAATGCTGGTCGCCACCCGTCGTAACCGCCTTCGTCGCTACAGACCTTTCGCGACGGGAACAAAATACTGGTCCTTAAATGGTATTCGAGACGGGAAAAAATATAGTCGTTAAATCCTTTTAGAGACTACATATCTAGTCTCAACAAGACAATATATATCTAGGTAAAGTCTATTTTCTGGTCGTTAAATCTTTTTAGCGTCTATGAACACCTGATCCTAGTAATCGATAGAGACGAGAACATTCTGGTCCTTGATTAGCTTTTGGGATGAGGATGACCTGGTCCTTGAGTATGCTTAGAGACAAGAATGATCTGGTCCTTGATTTGTTATAGGGACCAAAATCATTTCTCGTCCTAGATTATTCTTTAGAGACGAGATATTTCTGGTCCTAGATCAGTTGATATCACAATAAAAATAATTCTTCAACAAATACAAAATTACTATTAAAATTTTCAATTAAAAAAGAAGACATAGAGAGACAGAAACAAGAAGATAGATATAAAGAGTTCGATTAATCATAATAAATTGGTCAACATTCAATGATGTTAGTTTCAATATGTTCTTCAAAAAACTTAGCCAACATCCTAATTAGACTGTATACTATCGAGTTTTGCATAACATTCATAGCAAATTAATAACAAGCTTGTGCATTTCTTCTTATAGCTTGTATCTTGACTTGAAACTTCAACCTTCAAAATCTGCAAGTTCAAAATTTTAAAAAACGATAAATAACTATTTGTATACATATCAATTTTATACTAGAATTCGGTAGATCGCTTACCCCAAAAGTAGTTAAAACTTCACCAAGTGTTATCTAGAAATATCCACAAAAGTTGCAGAACATAAGAGAATTCAATTTGAAAATCATTGAGATGCATTTACCAAGAATTCAAATACTATTTGTGTGCAGAAAATTTAACCTATAAAGTGGCTGACCAAAAGTGCAGCAGTGCAGAAATTAACAAATAGAGAAAGACACTGTGCAGAAAATTTTAATGAAGTACGCATTATGAGCTTCTAAGTGTGCCAGGACAAAATCCTCTGTTTCTGAGCAGAGACAAAGTCGTGATCCTTCTCCATTTCCTTCACTTGCTCTGCAGTTAATGTTGCTGCATTGCCTTTCATCACATTATGATAGGAATGTATCATGCTAGCAGCCTTTTCATTTCAACTTGAGCTGATTGTTGTAGTTTTTGGCAAAAAAGAAAGGTAATAGCTGTCTAAATCCGTTAACGATGATTGAGTAGAAATCATGCTTTCAGGGAATTCAACATGAACTATATAAATCTCGAGATCACTCTGAATAGTCGGCCATGGGAAAGAACAAAAGATGAAAACAAGGACTTTGAAGAATCTCATGACTGAAAATACAAGAACTGATAATGCATTGGATGAATTTCTCTGCTTTGAAGCAACTATCTATTTATAGTGCTTCTTTGTTCATGACTTTATTTTAGCTACAAATATTACTGTGCAAAAAAGAATCATGTGCACAATAAAATTAAAAGTACTATAAAAGATAAGAAAAGAAAGGCCACTAAGTGTGAATGCGAAAAGCTAAATTGAACTATATTCTATGAAGCTGTAGATTTTCCAAAAGACCATCCACTGTATATTTGCTCTCGAACAGTTTATCTTTGGCCCTATCCAACATCGACTCTTCAGTCCAAACATCTAGCTACTTAACTATACATACATTCTGAAAAACCTATAACAACCAGCTGACATGACATCAGTTTCTACTTTCTAAGGGCAGTATCTATACTTCTGTTTGATTGAGTATTAGCTAGCTCTATTTAAGATCTTAGACAATGAGAACAAGAAAACTAGTAGTTACCATCATTTTTTTTTCTAGAATTTGTCTTAGTAGAAAATGACTATATGCAAATCAACAAAATAAACTAAAAAGTCAGGTATCTTGGTGCTTACTTGGACAATAGAAAAAAGTAGAGGTCATTCAGTTGAAACGGGAGATGTCGCAGGTTGGACATGTGATTGTTGAGCAGCAAATAGTTCCTTCATTTTCATTATTTCTTTCATCTCATCTTCTAAGGTAGACAAGCGATCGTTCAAGGATTTGTTTTCCTCGTTCAAGGATTTGTTTTCCTCATTCAAGGATTTGTTTTCTTCGTTCAAGCATTTGTTTTCTTCGTTCAACTCTAAGATCACAATTTCTAGTGGACCTTGGCTACTTTTTCAGTTAAGGAATTGCAATATACTATCAGATGACAATAATTGATGTAAATATAATTTTTGATAATATGATGGAAAGAATTTAATGTTTCAAATTTTAATATCCTACTTAACTTAACAGTGCACATGACAAGTATGTACAAGATATTGTTAACTAAAAAAAGTATACTGCTAACATAAATTTCATGATCAACAGAAGAAAGCTTGTAACTTGAAGCAACAAAGAAAAAGGGACTCCGACAACTCAAGAAAGTAGAAAATAATACTTTCAAGTTCAAACTGTATTCAATACTTGCCCTGTGTTACACTCTACTGGTGTTGAAGCCCTTTTTGTTAGAGAGGCTGAAGGAAGAAGCAACATATCAGCTGCTGGATAGGTAAAATTGTTTCATTTTTTTTTTGGACCTTTCTCGTTTGAGTATATAATCTGCTTGTTTAAATGATCACATATGTTTCTTTCTAGATTGTTCAGAAGTTGTCATACACTTATTTACTCGAGTAGCTTTGATCTTTAGTTCACGTATGCTATCACTTATTTGAATTTCACTCCATCTAATGTGTTCATCATTTATTAAAGAAAGTCAATAACTACATTACACTAGTTTATCCTAACGTCCATCATCTTCTCACGATCATTAGTGTAGGAGTCAAATACGTAATGTATGACGCAAGTGTTAAAGTTTTTTTCCAGCCAACCATGAATAATGAAAATGAGCAAAGTTAACAAAATTCGAGAAGAACACCATTTAAAAAGTAACATATTTAGATTTCTTCCTCAGAATTTTGAAGGTTTTCTTTGAGACATCTTAGTTTTTCACTCATGCTTTCTTTCTCGTCAATCTTTTATAATTATTTCTTCAACAATCTGATTAGTTGACGTGATTTTTTTTAAAGCTATTAGTTGCTTGTTGACCCGAGATGACATAATTGACCATTCAAATTGACTTGTTTATTGATCACTATCTTTGGTTAATTGTTAAAAGACTCCAAAGTCAAGTAAATAGTGATGTTAACAGATGTGTAGATTAACAACCTGTAGCACATTAATAAAAGATTACAATTACTTAACCCGATCAAGACTCCAATGTAAAGAATCTTCATGTTGTACAGTCAACAACTAATTATCCATCAAGACTCATATACCCATATATACATTGGTCTATTTTGTCCATTAAAGAATGGAAACCATGAAGGAGAGAAGAAGAGAAGGAAGAAGTAGAATATGGGAGGGCATTGCGAAGGAGACTGACTACATTGCTTGTGTAAGAGCAACTACTAGGATAAGAGACGAAGTACATAGTTTCTTTTTCTGAAAATTTTGTATGCTCTATATGATAATTAGATGATTCATTAGATCAAACATATTGAGACTTAAGCATGATTCGGTGGCTAACACAATCAGGTTAATGACCAAAATAACTATTTACTTGTCAATCGTCAAAAATAAAGTTTAGTGTTGCTATATTTATTTCACTGGTTAAAGACTTCAAATACAAGTGAATCAGTGATGTTAAAATATTTGTCGATTCACGACCCGTAGCACATTAATGAAAGAAAGCAATTACTTACCTTGTAGTATATAGAAACTAATCACTTTTGTTATTACAAGTCGATCAAGACTCCAATATAAAGAATCTTTGTGTTGTATAATCAACAACTAATCCAACAAGAATCACATATTCATTCATACAAGGGACTTTTGTGTCCATTGAAGAGGGGAATCATGAAATAAAGAAGAAAAGAGGAATCTGGACTCACAATATACTACAAACATGAATACACTTAAAAAACAATCAAACTTTCAATTATAATGTGGACTCAATAAAACAAGAAAATAGGGCAAAGTTGAGTGATAGATCAGTAAACATCAAGAAGAGGAAGAGACACATACTTGAAATTCGTGGTTGAGAGAAGGAAACAAACACGTTGCTGCTGCGAATACGTACAGAGGATTTGAGGCAGAGCTGAATAACCTTAGGTCGCTGTTGATCAAGATGAAAAAGAGACATTTCTGTTGAGTTGAGTGAAAGATCAGTAAAAAGGAAGAAGAAGAAGAGACATCATACCTTCAATTTGCAGTTGTGAGAAGGAAACAAATATGTTGCTGCTGAGAATACGTACAGAGGATTTGAGGCAGAGCTGAATAACTATAAGTCGTTGTTTATCAAGAAGAAAAAGAGACTTCTGTTTAGTTGAGCAAAAGATCAGTAAACAGGAAGAAGAAGAGACATCATACCTTAGATTCGCAGTTGAGAGGAGGAAACAAATATGTAGCTGCTGAGAATATGTTCAGAGGATTTGAGGCAGAGGTGAATAACCCTAGGTCATAGTTGATCGAGATGAAAGAGAGCACTTCTGGGCTTGATAATACGTTTAGGGTAAAGGTGTGACCAATGGATTTTGAGAGAAAAAAAGATCTTTTTTTGGATTTTTAGAAAAAAGAGTTTCTTTGTGGCGCCTACTTTTCAGAAAAAAAATAGTTTTGCGTTTTAGTAAATTTTTAGCAATGTTTTGGCGCTCCCGCTAAGTCTCTCAATTACAATTGGGACGAGTCATTAGTTTTCTTAGGGACGAGATTTTTTACCTTCTCAATAACATATAATTTTAAGGACCGAAATATAATCTAGTCTCAATAGATATACTTTTTGGGACGGGATTATAAACTCGTCCCTACATGTTGGTCTTAAATAAACCTTTTTCTTGTAGTGTTTACTTTCCCTACAATTTGTTATATATTTTAAAATTACGTTAAAATGACTATAAATTACAATAATTACTCCCTCCATCCCAATTTACGTGAAACATTTCAGATTTTGAAGTTCAAACAAGTCTATCTTTGACCATAATTTTTACAATATCTTTTAAATATTTTGGATTGTCAATTATTGTGACTTTTAGTATTTTTAACATGGTTTACAAATATATAAATATCATTTAAAAACAATTGAAGATTTCATGCGCAAATTTTCAGTCAAACTTAAATTGTTTGACTCTCGAAAAACGAAATGTGTCACATAATTTGAGACAGAGGGAGTAATAAGTTAAAATATTAAGTTATATATTTAAAATGGATAATGCATCAGTAACCTCTGAACTATGACAGAAATCTCAGTGCACCTTTAGTGCTGATGTGGCACCTTCAACTAAATAAGTTGGTTGTGTTATTGTACAACACGCGTCTATCACGTGTGTAAATATATTTTTAATCTTTTTTTTTAAATGAACTTTTTATTTAATTTTTTTAAATCTTCTTATTTTTTTATCTAATTTTTTTTGTATATAAATGTTTTTTTATTTTTCCTTCATTCATTGTTTTTTCTCTTTAGTTTTCTATTTATTTTATTTACTTTTTCTTTATTTTCTTTGTCTTTCCTTTTGATTTTATTTCAAATTTAATTTCAAATGTCATGTGTATAAAATAAGTTAATTTCAAATGGATATCAAAATAAGTGAAGAAAATCAAACAAAACATTAAAAAAAAAAAAGTTAAAACATTAAATTAAAAGACACTTTTTATTTTTTTTTATTTTTTTTTTTAAGAAATAATTAAAAGTGAAAAGATAAGAAATTAATGAAAGAACAAATATTTTACAAAGAAATAAATGGAAATAATTAAATGTATATAAGTTTTAATATTAATAATTATGTGTACTAACTAATTATTCAGTTACCAATTAAAAAAAGACATGTGTCCAGTTCTGTTACTTATCCCTTGCCTTCAAGAGATTGTGCGCATTCTCTATGCCACAACATGTGTATTTGTTCCATTCAAAAATGGTTTAGGATGGTAATAGGACCTTAGTTAAGCTAATGTATGTCACTAGCTATTTCGGTCATAGTTTTTTTTTGGGGGGAGGGGGGGGATTAGTTAGAAATCACATAAAAAATATTATATATCGCAATAATTAACAACTTAAAATACTTTAAAAAAATATATAAAAAGTTATTGACTCTCGAAGTTCTATTAGTTCAACATAAATTGGAAATGGAAAGTAACATATGTATATTAATAAATTACGTAAAACTACAAAAATTAATATTTAAAATCCATAAAAAAATTTGGTTGGCTCTCTAAATTTCATGTATGCCAGATAAATTGAGAAAGAGGGAGCAACACATATTATTCAAAAATGACATAAATAGTACTATAAATTTGACTCACCAAATATATATATGCGTGGATGAAGGGAAAAAATTATCATCTCTGAAGGTATCTTTCTTTTCTTTGATCTTCCCTTCAATTAAATGTCATCCACTTGGTTCAATTTATTGAAAAGGAGTTGTTTTGTTGAATCATTATTCAAGTTTCCCCACAATATGGGACCATACAATATATTTTGGTTCATGTCTTCCACATACAAAGATTGTTATTATTATGGCATAAGCTTAGATCCAGCAAATATGTCTCTATCAATCACCAACACTTACTGTTTTTAGATGAAAATTACATTGGAGAATAACTCTTTGACAACGATTTTATTGTAATATTTTGACGGAAATAGTTCCGCGTTAAACCGACCTTTCTTTGGTTTGTTCAAAGGAATGAAACTTCCGGGAAGAATCACAAGCATGGGCAAAGCTAAGTGGGGATTCAGGGTTCAGATGAATCCAGTAGTTTTTTCGTAAACCCTATATTAGAAAATTAAATAAATATATATATAAATATTAACTTATGAATCTCCTAACAAAATTAATTGATGGCTTAGTGGTAAGGAAGGGACCATGAAAACGTCTTCCCACGCTAGAGTTGACACCACTAACAATTGAACAAACTTTAGATTACAAATCCTCGCAATTAATCTAAAACTTAAATAAAAACAAAGACACTGTATGTATCATTTCTTGTGGAAAGAAACTACAAACAAATCGCACATGCATGATGAATAGATTATAGATGCTACGTTGACACACACATTTTTTTCTTTTTGGGAGGATGATGGAGACATGATGTGTATTGATTTAATTAATTAGATGACCATGGACGTAAGTACTGTTGTTGTACTTATTGTTGGGTTAAAAAAAAGCGTGAATAGAAAATGAAGGGATTGTGACTTTTTTCAAGTATTATGACTTTTCTGATAAGACACAATAAACACATGTTCATATTATTCTTTGTTGTCTATAAATAGAGAGCGAGACTTCCTCTCATTCTTCAACAATGAATTTTTTCTGAACTTCAAAACTACTACTTCTGCACAAATAATTTTTTGTGTGTTTTATTGTTGTTGAGTGATTTGCTGACACCGTAATTTTAGGTATCAATACTCCGGTGAGTAAGATTGTTCTATCCTGAGAAGATATGTTCCATTAACATCGATTGGGTACTTGAGAGTTGAGGGGAATAATTTTCTTAAGGAAAAACATTGTACATTAAGTGGGCTCAATTTTCTTCCTTAAAAATGTTTGATACTATTTATGACCGTTTTTAGATTCTTTGATTTAAAGTATTCTAGTTTTAAAAATATTCTTTAATCTTTGTTGTTTCTTACGAAATTCTCCAGAGTTGATGTTCTAAATATTTTCTAATACATATTAATAACAATAGTAAGGAAATTATATTTTCTAATCTGTGTGGAGACTAAAACCAGTGTGGTTTCTACCATGTATGAAATTTGATTGTGTCTGACTTTTGTAGACTAAAATCTTCTAATTTTCATTTGGTTTGAAGATTGACATGAGGTCGAGGTACCATCAGTCAAGGATTAGGCACAAGGACATACCTAAAATGTTCTTCATCACTTAGTATGGACACTATGAGGTCTTAGTAATGACGTTTGGGTTGACCTATGCGCCTGCATAGTTTATGAGTTTGATGAATGTGGTGTTTACGTCATTGCTGAATTCCTTTGTAATCGTGTTTATAGATGATATCTTGATCTATTGCAAGGGAAATGATGAGCATGCATATCATCGTATTGTTTTGGTATCATGGGAAACAAAAATTGTATGTTAAGTTTTGCAAGTGTGAATTCTGGGGCATGTAATTTTGAAAGAAAAGGTGATGGTAGACTCTAAAAGATTGGAGCGGTGAAGAATTGGATTCGGCCTACCTCTGTGGCAGAAGTTAGGAATTTTATTGATCTTGCTAGCTAATATCATAAGTTTGTGAAGAACTTTGGTTCTATTGCTACGCATTTGATCAGGATTACTCAAGACGAAGTACCATTCGAGTAGTCAAATAAGTGTGAAGAGAGTTTCTAAAAGATCTGGCAATATTATATTTATGGAGTTAAGTGTGTTCACTGATCATCGCAATTTACATGTATTTACATAGAATTAAAAATCTGAATCTGAAACAGAGGAGATGGATAAATTTGCTCAAGCATTGTGATGTAACCATTCAATATCATCCAGGAAGGTCAATATTGTGGAAGATGCATTGAGCTGGAAAACGGTTACTATGGAGAGCTTTGCGAGTCTAACTAAATTCAATAGTTTCCATTTCTAGGTTTAGATGACATCATCTACCTATACACCAATCAAACACACCTAGTCTATTCTGCAACGTGGCTACAAGCACAAAATTTTTAGACAACATGTGTAGTTAGCCCAATTTGGGGCTCACTATTGTTCGTTGACCTGCCTCCAATTAAGGGTATTTCTGACAAATTTGGTATTCTCTTTGTTTTACTATTCATTCCAATCTATTATATATTTAAAAAATTACGTTTTAAATACTATAAATCACAATTATTAACATGTTATATATTATTTGAAAATTATGTAAAAAGTATTATAAATCACAATAATTAAAAACTTAAAATAGTTAAAAAAATATGTAAAAAATTAATTGACTCTCGAAGTTCTATCAGTGCAACATAAATTAAGAAATAGGGAGTAACATATATTACTAAATTACATAATAAAATACACTATAAATCACAATAATTAATAATTTAAAATAATTAAACTTCATATAAAAAAAGTTTGATTAATTCTCCAAATTTTGTAAATAACGTAAAAAGTATTATAAATCACAATAATTAACAACTTATGATTGCGTCTCCAAATTCTATCTGTGTCATATAAATTGAGTGACATAAAGAATACCATATATTGGGGCAATACTAGGGGTAATACTAGCAGGGGTGGACCCATAGTGGTTCATCGAATTGTTTTGTATTATACATATATAAATTATTTGTAAAGTTGTAGATATAAACAAAATGAACCCATTCTTCAAACAGAGAATGGCGTGGATCAGTGGTGAATGGGTTCAATTTCACCGTTGGTATCCAAGGTCGAACCCTAGTCAATGCATTAATATTTGTACTTTTTTTTGTATTTTCCATATACTTTTCCTTTTTAAAATTAACTAATAAATATAGACTATTATAGTTCTAGACTTCTAAACTTATTAGTTAAGCTTTCTTTTTATGTTTGTATTTGAGAATTATTTAAAATTGTCAATAATTTAGACAATATGTTTATAGTTTTTACATATTCTCTCCGATCCATCTAATTTTATCATTTCCTTTACACGCATATTAAAGAAATCATAAAGAAGAAAAATAATTTTACCAATCCATCCCTTAAAAACTTCTTACGAATTCTACAAATAAATGAGACGGGAGAGTAGTACTTAGTTGTATTTTTTATAGTATACAAAATTGTGTATTTATTTTCCTTTTTACTTGGGATATACGAAAGTTAGATTAGTGTAATTTTCATTTATTTATTTATGGTTTTCAAAGTTGTTATAGTTTTAGTCTTATATATAAGAGTAATAAGTAGCTTGTTAAATTGAAAATATGTGCAAAATTTTCTTGTAAGTAGATAAAAATTTAATAGAGCATATTTTTTGTTAGGAATATCACCTCAAAATAACTTGTTAAGGATATAATGAAAAAATGAAAATTATTAGTATTGACCGTTGCCATGGTTATTTGTAACTTGAACCCACTTGAACAAAATCATAGGTCCGCCACTGATCATCCACATGGTTCAATTTATTAAAAAAGGTCGTTTTGTTGAGTCATGATCAAGTTTCTCCACAATATGGGACCATACGTTCATGCCTTCCACGTGTAAAAATTATTTTTAATTTCTTTTTTATTTTTCATTTTTTATTTTTCACTCTGTGTTCGGTAATTATATTGGTGTCCCATTAAATTTGAATTTGCAGATAAAACGCTTCCTAACAAAGACAATTCCGTATCCAGGAGGACTCAAACTCGAAATTTTTAATTAAAAATGAAAAAGTACTTACCACTCTACCACAACCATCTTTGGACGTAAAGATTATTATCATGGCATATCTCTATCAAGTACCAATACTATTTGTTTTTAGCACTTCAACACCGAGAATAAAATCACATTGTATAACTCTTGGACAACGATTTTAAACCGACCTTTCTTTGGTTTATTCAAAGGAATGAAATTTCGAGGAAGCATCACAAGTACGTAAGGTTAAAAGTAATTTATGTCTCTTTACGTATTCAAATTCTCAACATTTTGTACGTCTTTTGTCCTTCTAACATTAATTATGGTTGTGTTTGGTATAAAGATATTTTTCAATCTTCTCATGTTTGGTCAGTATAAATATTTTGAAAAATATTTTGCAAATCAATTTATTTTCTTTAAATTTATGGAAAATAACTTTCTTTAAAAAGTAATTCAGGAAAATAATTTTCAAAATCATTTTGAACCTCACACATCAACTGTCAGGGTCAGATGTAAGGATTCAATGGTGAAGAAGGATCCTGTTTTGAAAGTTGTATCCAGGGTTGGGGTTATGTCCCGATTCGAAATCGAGTCTCGATTTTTGTGTTGGGTGTCGATTCGGTTGTCAATGTCGAATTAGTGTTTGGAGAAGTCAAGTGTCGATGCTTAGGTTGGATCAAGGTTCGTGATTGGGGTCAGGTCTCAGGTCAATATCTCAGTCGGGTCTCTCGGGTCGGGGTCTAGGGTCGGGATCGGGTCTTAGGTAAAGGTCAGGGTCGGTATCGAGATCGGGTGTCTAGGTCAGGTGTGTGGGTTGAGGTCGGGGTCTTTAGTCGAGGTCGGGATCAGGTCTTAGGTCGGGGTGTTGAGTCGGGCTCGGGTGTCGAGTCGGAGTCCGAATCAGGTCTCAAGTCACAATCGGGGTCGGATCTCGGGTCAGGTTCAGGTCGGATCTCAGGTCGGGGTCGTATGTTGAATTGGCAGATCTAGAGTTCAATATACAAATTCATATTAAATCAAAGTTTTTTTTTTTTTTTAATCTGAAGGGAGTTATAATGAAGGGGAGTAACAGGAACTCCAAAGATTTTAAATATGAAACTGCAAATGATGATAGTTTAAGGAGTTTTAACCCATCTATTCTCAATAAAATGCCTAACATTATGGCTTAACAAATTCATGAGTTACTTACATCTGTAGCAATCTTATTTTTCTAGAATAGACACTGTTGTCAACTATGCATATTACTACTATTATTTTGTGACCTTTATTTTTTAATTTGCTAGTTTTATTTTTTTACTTTTTATCATGTTAACGTACCATTATGTGTCAATTTATCTACCAAGTTTTCCCTATAGGTAGAATATTGACAATTGAAGCTTACTTTTGACAAGTTTAGTTACAATACGCTTATACTACATGTTTGCCTTTTAAGTACAAAAATAATAAATTCTTACATATTGTGCGAGCCTAACATGAACTTAACATTGATTTTAAGAAAGAAAAAAAGACTTTGAAACTTATGGTAAAAAATAAGTGATAGATGTTTGTGTGGATATAAATCATTTCATGAGTAATATGAGACTTTTAAAGTTCAATTGTGACTAAATATAACAATGTGTCATTCATTTTGAAACTGACTATTTAAAATGAGAATTGAGTCATATAAATGGAGTATATCTGTTATTGGGAAAGAGCAATATCCCATGGCAGATGAAAGACACTATACAGGAGGCCAAGATACAAATTGAACATGGCGACTGCAAGATCCAACATTGTTATAGAGAAGATAATCAGGTTGTGGATGCGTTGGCTAAATGGAGTATAGGAAGAACTAACAGAGTTATCTCTTCTCGTAACAGATTGCCTGATTTGGCAAAAGGAGCTTACAAATTGGACCTGCTTCATATGACATCTATTAGACATATTCACAGAAGAAATCAATTTTTGTTATGGTGGAAGCGTATTTTTACCCTGTTTTATTGCAGACTTTTATCGTATTAGAGATACGTTTTCTATTTTCTTTTTGTACAAGAACTCGTTAAGGTGTACGTTAAGGATAATTAAGTAGTCCTACTCCTATGTAAACAATTTTGATATAAATATAAGGGACAAGAAACCATACGGCGAAGATGCATTTAAAAAAAAGTACATATCTATATACATATATGGTATCAAGGTCAAGTTAATTTCCAAATTAAAACGTATCTTTTTTTCTTTTTTCTTTTTTTGATTTGATTTGATTTCCCTTCAAGTTTCCCCACAATATGGGACCATTTAGATCCAGCAAATATGAATGGAGAATATCTTTGCAAATAGACGACTTTTGGACAAAGATTTTATTGTAATATATTTTGAGAAAAATAGTATCGACCTTTCTTTGGTTTATTCAAAGGAATGAAACTTCCACAACTACGTAACGTTATAACCAATTTGTCTCTTTAAATTTATTCAAAGTCTTAACATCTTGTTATCTAAAACTTAAATATAAGACTTCAAATAAACGGTCACATGACAATTACTCTCCTATTACGTCACTTTGACTTTAAAATAAAAACACAACGTTTATTGGCAACAACAAAATAGCAACCTAATAAAGACTTTACATCACCTTGACTTGAAAATATAATTAAAAAAACGAGACAAGGAGTAGAGTCTTAGGGTGAGTTTGGTATGGAGGAAAACATTTTCCTTCATACCAAACACACCCTTATTCTTCAAACTATTAGACAAATATCAATTTTCGTATTTTTCAAGAATAGTGAGTTACTTGAAACCTCTAGGATTGTTGCTCTATCTTTAAGTTTGTGTGAATGAAGGGAAAAAGGATAAATATACCTCCACCTATCGTAAATGGTATGTAGATACCCTCTGTCATACTTTTGGGACATTGGCGCCCCTGCCGTCCAAAAACTAGAGCATATATACCCTTTATATTAACGAACATATACGTGTCATAAACTTATCCATCGACCCTACATTTATTAAATATCAGATCGATAGATAAGAATTGTGCCACGTGTCCCTATTTGGTCTTCTGTTAGAATGAAGGGCATGTATGCTCTAGGTTTTGGACGACGAACACCAATGTCCCAAAAGTATGACGGAGATATCTTCATACCATTTACGATAATTCGAGGATATACTTATCCTTTTTCCCGTGAATGAATGATTTCCTATAATGTGGTAAGCACATAAAAAAAGGAAACCACTTGTTTCAGATAGGTCTATGAAGAAAACCAAAATCAAATCAAAGTCTTTAACCAAAAGGAATTCACAAATTGTGTAGGCAAGCCAAAGTGCTGGTGTTTATACATTTTATTATTAAAATTAAAAATATTAAGTATTGCGTATAAATTAATAAGAATGTGGTCATTATAGTGAGGTAAGAGCATGTTTGACATTGTTGTTGGGAGGTCAAAAGTGTTCTTTTTTTAGAAAAAAATATTTTTCTTTTGAAAAATAAGTGTTTGGCAAACCCTCAAAAGTGTTTTTAAATAGAAGCAGAAGCAATTTTTCTGCTGTTGGGAAGAAGCTAAAAAATTCTATTTCTTAAAAAAAGCAGAAGCAGAAAATTATTTTTTTGAAGACTAAAATATTCCTTACATATTTACATATTTACCAATATATCTCTTATTAATTATTAACATATTTGATAAGTTTTTTAAGTTTCATTCAAGAATTTTATTTTTTATCTTTATATGATAAACTTTTTATGTTATTTATGTTTATATATTATTATTTATATTTTATATATTATTTTACGTATTATTAGAAATAGGTAATAATAATATTGTGCAGGATTAAAAAGAGATTTTTTTTCCTATGTAGTGATTTTATTTGTGGAATAGTTTTTAAAATTTATTTTGCTTGATATTTTGAATTATATTTAATTCAACATGTTAACATTATATTAATATTTTATTTATTTATTTATCTGTGTATATATGACAACCTCATAATGCCTAGGTTGCCTCTACAAAAATTGTAATTGTGCAACTGAAAACTGATCAGGATTGAACCCTAACATATACCCAAACTATAGACATATATATAGCCAGAAAGGCACTAGACATATGTTAGCACTAGAAAATACATCTCCATCAACCATAGGAACATTAGTGCATATACAACATAAACTGTTATAAACTTATGTAAAATAAGCAAAATAACAAGTTGACAAGTGAAAATGGTTAAATGAATCAAATAGTAAAGATGGGAAACTATTAGAATATAAATATCATAAACATAATATGAAATTGTAATTTGCAATCTAGCACTTTTAGCTTTTTATACAACATCAAATGAATTATTCACTTGTGTATGTTTCTTTAAAGGTTGCCTATGTCACTTATGTGATGTCCTGTACCTAATTCTAATATAAATTCTCATGTGATAGAAAGGAGGGGATCTATGACAAGTGAATGACATTTTTTGCCAAATACCTATGACAAGTGAATGGCATATAGGGAAAGGGACGATATACAAGAATCATGTCTAAGCATGATACAAAATATATAGTAAATATAAAAGAGGGAAAGTAGCAGTCTCCGGACACTAGAGTTCACCACGATCCAAACAGCGATGGCCTCATATGATCAGGAGTCAAAGAGGATGGAATGAACTAGGTGATGCATCAGAAAAAGATGATACAGAAGTGTAGTATGATTACCAAACCACGAGATAGTACTAAAATAATATAATGCAACTATACTAAAAATCGGTAGCACAATAAAGGTCGGTAAAGCTTTATACCAACCAAGTCAAAGCTACGCATCTAAAACTAAGTATAAGTCATCTAAAAGCATTTTAAGGATTTTACACCAACCAAGTATCAACCTAAACTAAGGCTTAAGGCTAAACTACTAGTCTAAAGTCTCAAAAATGGCCAAAATCAAAACTAAGGATCATAGAACCCTAAAACTTCACCCTACAACCTTCCTAATGATCACACAACTCAATATATAAAAATTCTAACTAAGTAAAGTCTAAAGAAGAAAGTCGTAACCTACCTTTAGAGTGAAAACCGCACTTCAACAACTACTTGGGAAATTATTTTTCCCAAGGGCCTGAAAATACTTTCACTCTATCGAAAATAGAAACTACACGTCAATACGGAACTAAACATTACTCATATCTATGTCACAAAATTTGGACCAAAAAATAGGCCAAAATAATTGACCCTCGGATAACAAAACGAAAAATTAGCTCCATCATTATATTCTTTTCAAGGTGAGGATCAGATGCCCCTGAGTTGGGTGAAGATAGAAGTATAATCAGAACTCAAATGGTATGAAAAGCACACTTTGAAGAATTAAAAAATTAAGAATTTTGAGGTTCCAATCAAGAAATAATTACGGAAACGAAACTAGATTAAGCAATGAAAAGTAAAAGGGAGGGGTATTACCTTAAAATCAATGATAATGGACAAGAATTAAGCAATTTCATCTCATGAATAAATATAATGTAGCTCCTAATAGTAGGATTATGGTTCAAGTTACACTGTTTAATCAAAGGGAAACAAATTGTGCTTACTGTTATTAAGGGATTCAATACTATAGAACAAAGAAGAACATATCTGATCATTTCCCTATGCAACTTACTTTGCAAACACCTCAAAACTGTGTTAAGGTGAAGTTCAAATTATTAAAAAAGTAGATGTTACTTTAAGGAATAAAAAGAAATACTTCTTAATCAACGCATTAAAAAATAGGAAAAAAAATATTTTTAATACTCAATTAATGTATAGTACTTATCAAATTTATGTAGATGTGTATTATATTAATTGTAGACTATGAGATATTTCTGATTAGTGTATACATACTATAAATTTGTTAATATTCGGTTAAAATATATTTGATCAGGTATATGTTTGCAGGACTGCGTATCGGTCGGTTCAGTTCGGTTTTGAAGTATATTGGTTTGACTTATTGGTTATCAATTTGTAGAGATGTTAAATTGTTATAGAACCATTAAGATATTGATTTATCGGTTATTAGGCTATCGGTTATTGACCGTTATCGGTTCGGTTATCGGTTTAACCGTTAAGATTTGACACAAAAATAAATTAATGAAATACACTTAGAAACAAGGTGACAAATTGAATGAATCATGTACATGAGTTCACAAGTACTTGCATCTTGCTCAAAAGCAAACAGAATAACCAAAATTTTGAGATAGCCAAAAATAAAAGTAGGAAACTAAACTTTAAGTCAAAGACTTTATATACAAAATGGTATAAATATAATTATTTAATTTACTAACGGGATATCGGTTAACCCATTAAGAAAAAACCTCAAATCATTAAGAACCGATAACCCGATAACAAAAAAAAATCAAAACCGTTATCTGAACCGCTAAATCAATCTAAAAAAGACTTGGTGTGATTTGAGTGACATATTGTAAAGAGTTTTTGTTGTAATTGATCTCTAATAGAGATATTTTAGAGAAGAAGTGTAATGATCCGGTCGGTCATTTTTGGAAAGTTTCATGAATTTACCATTTTACCCCTCCCGTGATTGCACCCGAGTCTTTTATGATTAGTTTTGAAAGTTGGTTTTAAACTTTGAGTTAAAAGTGGAGAATTTGGTAAGACTTGAGTTTGGAAGGCTAATATTATTAAGAAAGTGGTATTCATGGTCCTTTGGAGTTTCGAGTGTTGGAATAGAATTCCGTCGATTCCATCAATCCCGAAATATGAAATTTGAGTAGTAGAAGTTGTCGTTTTCAGATTCAAAGTCTTTTGAGGATTTGAGGTCCTAAGTTATGAAATTATGGAAATTTAGCCTTTGGGTTGACTTTGGTCAACATTTGGGGTTTGGATGCTCAGATCGGCATTAGTTCCGTTGGATTTCGGGGATGATTTTAGCCCTAGGTGAGGTCTTGGTTGATTTTTGAGAGGTCTCGAGCTTGTTTTAGCCTTTCTGGTGTTGAGTTAGTTTCTTGTGATTTTTACGGATGTCAAGTCAAGGAGAACTTGAATTCTTGTTTTGAAAGTTCCATTGAGTCCGAAATGTCGAGTATAATTTATTTGCATGTGGATTGTGTGCACGGGGTACTGATGAATAACGAGGGTCCTTTTGATGTTCATGTGTTGGCTTCTGGTGCTACAATCCTCTCTTTAGCAATGATCGCTTAAGCGGAACCTGGTTCGCAAATTTCAAGACTAGCTTTTTGGGCGGGGTTAGCAAAGGTGAGACCCACAACTTTTTTGGGGTTCAATTAAGCAGAACTTGATTCACAAAAGCGACACTTGAGAGGGTTTTTGCCTGCTATTTTTGGGGTTAAGCCCCATTTTCCATTTTTGAGCTTCAGAAACTCTCGGTGGCAATTTTTGAAAGTATTTCTTGTGCTAAATCATTTGGGTAAGCTTTCATGATCCTAAACCTTCATTTCTAACATCAAAATTTGAGATTCGATTGATAAATGACAAGGTTTTTTTTCAAGGACTCAAGTTCTTAACTAAAATGGAGATCGTGAACTGTTTTTGATTCATTTTTTGAAATGGTTTTTCCCAATGAGTTCTTAAAGCCTTGAGCAATGTTTTCAAGTATTGAATTCGGATTCAACCCTTATTTTTGGAATTGGATTTGGAGTTGATTGACTCATTTTTCAAATTAATTGATGTGGGTATTGTTGTTTCCAGAGATTTATTATTAATACTTGGTTTTTATAAATTATGTGGCTTTGAAAGTTATTCGGAAGGGGAATAATCAACTCTTGGAGTGATTAATTGTGTGATTTAAGGTAAGTGATTCTCCTAAAACTTGTATTCTACAAGAATCCGTGTATTCCCTTCGTTATTTTTGTGTTGGGAGTAATGGGGTGCGGTGAAGGGTTAAATTGTCCACTTGGTAAATCTAAATGAATCAAAAGGGGTTGAAATTGAAAATTCTATGTGATGAACATGATGATGTGAATTGCATTGTTGTGATCCTTATTGATTGATTAATGATATGCTTGATAACATGAAAGTTGAATTGAATTGCATGAGTTATTTTTTCTTCCATGTGGTGTGATATTACGTGTGTCCTTTGATTATTGAACACCATGATGAGACTTGTAGTGGTTATGATGCCGAGATCTTTTCCAGCAAGTGCTTCTGATGTTGAGGTCTTTTCCGGCAAGTGTATGATGTCGAGGTCATTGCTGGTGAGTGCTATAAAGACGATGGGAAATGGTTCCGGCTAGAGAGTTGATATAAAGCCGGTGAAAAATGGTTTCGACTAGTGATATAAAGCTGATGGGAAATGGTTCCGACAAGAGATTGATTATTGTGATTTGGTGCATTTTGATGCTTATGTGTGACTTACTTGTTAATTGTGATTGATACACTTATTGTGTGTGATTGATCTACTTGACATTGAGATTGACTTACTTGCTTCATTTCGTAGTTGAATTGTGATTATTGAGCCTTGTGAGTTGTGCATTTTAGAATTGATAAGTTTGGTTGATTTTTTTGTTGGTTGTAGTTTGAGGAGGTTATGTTGGAGTGTAAGGGGTATTTGATTTCTATCTAGATGACTTGTTTATTAGGTTGCTTGCTGGGTACCGTGTTATTGGTACTCACCCCTTAGTTTTACACTTGTGTAGGTTCCGAGCCCAAACTCGTGTGATCTCTTTCTTTTTCTTCTGAGTTCGAGGCTTATCAAGGATTTTTAGAGGTAGCCATTTGTCACTTTGGCGGGCCCACTTTTCCTTGTCTTTATACTTTGTTCTATTTGAGAAACAAAGGTTGAGACTTGTAATTATTTCAATTCCGCACTTTATGTATTTTGTGGTTTGTACACGTGACAACCAGATTTTGGGGGCTTCAATAGAAAGAATAAGTTTTTCACTTTATCTTGTTCTTATTTTATATTTCCACAGCTTTTTTCATTTTAGTTGGGTTGAGACTGACACTTGTGTTTGTGGAAATAGACAAGTGTCATTACATCCATTTTTGAGTCGTGACAAACGGTATCAGAGATCCAGGTTTGTATCACACGTGTGTACATGCTAAGTCTAAGTAGAGTCTTCAGGATTGGTATAGAGAGTTTGTACTTATCTTTAAGAGGGTACAAAGATAGTTAGGAAACTTTCTTTTATTCATCCATTCTTATTGTGCATGGTTACCTGCACTAGTGTTAAGTTGCCATATGTTGTTTTGTCAGATGTCAAGGACTTGAGCTTCAATTTCCAGTGGTAGAAAGGAGGTAGTCCCCAAGGTTATTGTTGAGACCATAGCTAGGGGTAAAGGTAGGGACCGAGCTAGAGATAATGCTCATGGAGTAGCACCAGTTAAAGGTCATTCCCGTGGAGCGGCACCAGCCAGAGGTAGAGATAGAAAGGCATCTCTGAAGCCACAGTTGCTCACACGAGGATAAGGGTGCAGACCCCAGGTCAGCAGCAGACTCTGGTATTCATGATTAGGTGGGCTAGTCTCAAGTGGTTCCTTCACCAACTGTTGGTGCACAGATTGCATTTTAGGTTATTCTGACAGCGGTTGAGCAATAGTGTTATGAGAGGTTTCAGAAGATGAAACTACCCTAGTTTCAGAGTGGTAAGAGCGAGAATGCTCACGAGTTCTTGACTTTGCACCATGAGATACTTGAGGTAGTAGGTATGGTGGATGTTCGTGGTGTCCAGTTTGTTTCACTCATGGTCACGCCAGAGAGTGGTTGAGGACTTTTATAAGGTCTAGACCAGTTGGATCTCCCCCCCCCCCCCCCGCAGAGTGGGATGTGTTCTCCAGTGCTTTCTAGGACCACTTCATTCCTTAGAGAGTGAGAGAAGAGAGTCAACTGAGGTTTTAGAACTTGAATCAGGGTAGTTTGTCTGTGACCGAGTATGAGGTCCGTTTCTGTGAGCTTTCTAGGCATGCTATGAATATTGTTCTAGATGAGGCAGAGAGAGTCCGCAGGGTTTTGAGATGGTTGACTTTCTCTGTCAGATCTTATTTGTTGAGAGCACCTAGAGAGAGGGATTCGTTCCAGTCCATTGTGAGCACCGCCAAAGAGGCGGAGTTGATGGTTTTAGTAAAGTTTGGGGAGCCCAAGAGAGCCCGATTATGTGGTCAATTTGGTGCCTCATCTTGAGGCAGAGGTTTGTATAGAGGTAGTAGTTCTTTTCAGTATCGTGGGCCAGTTCATGCTTCTATCCCAGCAGTTGAGAGTGGACAGTGAGCTCGAGGGTCTTATGGTTCTGGTTGGGGTGGCCATGGTAGTTCGTCTGGTTTGTAATAACATTTATATGTGTCGAGATCTTGCTTTGTGTATGGAGATCCGGTACGACAGTGCCCTCTAGAGACTTATTCAGGACCTCAACATTCTTATTCAGTTGTTCAAACTAGAGCTTCAGCGCCTCCGTCCAGGGGTCGAGGTAGAGTTCAGTCCGGTAGAGGTGGCAGGATTTATAGTAGAGGTACTCAAGATCTGCAAGGTGGAGGTAGAGGTTCTACTCAGATTGTAGGTGCACATGAGGGCCAGTGTTATGCTTTTTTGGGGAGGCCTGAGGCCGAGACTTCTGATGTTGTGATCACATGTATTGTCCCAGTTGGCCATCAACATACGTCTGTATTGTTTTATCCAAAATCTAATTTCTCATATGTATCTACCTATTTTGCTGCTAGTTTTTATATGATGTTTAATTGCATGTATGTGCTTATTCATTTTTCTACACCAGTGGGTGAGCCCTTAGTGGTGAATCGAGTGTATCGATCCTGTTTTCTTTCTTTGGTTAGGTATGATACTTGGGTAGACTTGATCATCTTAGGGATGGTAGACTTCGATATTATCTTGGGTATGAATTAGCTATCTCTGTATCATGTTATTCTTGATTGTTATGCTAAGAGTGTGACCTTAGCGATGTCGGGTGTCCTGCGAGTTGAATGGACGGGTGCTAGTGGCTCTTACCCTAGCAAAGTTATCTCCTTCATTCGAGCTCAGATATTGGTTGATAGAGGGTGTTTGTCCTATTTCTGGTCTTCCAAGTTTTCCTCTCGATAGGGATATCAATTTTGATATTGACTTAAAGCCGAGCACTAAGCCCATCTCTATTCCTCCTTATCGTATGGCTCCAACTGAGTTGAAGGAATTGAAGGATCAGTTGTAGGATTTGTTGACTAAGGGGTTTATTTTCCCTAGTGTTTCTCCATGGGATTCTCCCGTGTTATTTGTGAGGGAGAAGGATGGATCCCAGAGTATGTGTGTTGATCATAAGCAGTTAAACAAAGTGACCGTGAAGAACAAGTACCATCTTCCTCGTATTGATGATTTGTTTGATCAATTTTAGGGTGCATCTATATTTTCTAAGAATGATTTGAGGTCCCGTTACCACCCGATGAAGATTAGGGCATCATATATCCCTAAGACAACCTTCAGGACCCGTTATGGGGATGAGTTTCTTATGATCTCTTTCAGTTTGACTAACGCCACTACAACATTCATGGAGTTGATGAACAGAGTGTTCTGACCTTATCTAAATTCTTTTGTGATAGTGTTCATTGACGATATCTTGGTGTACTCCAAGACCAAGGAGGATCACGATCGACATTTGAGGATTGTACTCTAGAGATTAAGGGAAAAGAAGATTTATGTCAAGTTCTCAAAGTGTGAGTTTTGGCTTGATTATGTGGCATTCTTGGGACACGTGATGTCCAAAAAGGGTATTCGGGTAGATCTAACCAAGATTGAGGCACTGAGGGGTTGGACCAGACATATAATGGTCACTGAGATCCAGAATTTTATGGGACTTGCAGGTTATTACTTGTGATTTGTTCAGAGCTTCTCCATTATTGCATCTCATTTAACTAGATTAACTCACAGAATGTGAGCTTCCCATGGTTGGATGAGTGTGAGGAGAGCTTTCAGAAGCTCAAGACCTTGTTAACGTTGGCTCATGTGTTAACTTTACCCGAAGAGGGTGTAGACTTCACTGTTTATTGCGATGCTTTTGGAGTAGGGTTAGGTGATGTTCTGATGCATAAGTGTAAGGTGATTGCATATGCCTCTATGTAGTTGAAGACCCATGAGAGGAACTACCTTACCCATGATTTAGAGTTGGCAGTCGTAGTGTTTGTGCTTAAGCTATGATGACATTATCTATATGGAGTTCATTGCAAGGGCTTTACAGATCATCAGATTCTTTATTATATCTTTAGGGATCTGAACTTGAGGCAATGCAGATGGCTTAAGTTATTGATGGACGATGACATCACCATTTTGTATCACCCAGGGAAGGCCAATATGGTGGCCGATGCTTTGAGTAGGAAGACTTCTCGTATGAAATTTGTTGCCGCTATTAGTGTGGAAGAGAGGACATTGGCTAGAGATGTTCAGAGGTTAACCAACAATCTTATTCGGTTGCAAATTTCTGAGTAGACGGGGGGTTTGATTGCTTTTATTGAGGCTCATTCTTCCTTAGTTGAGCAGATTCATAAGCGTCAGTTTAATGATGAGAATCTATGTCTTATTCTAGACAAAGTGATGAGAGGGGAAGCCAAGGAGGCTTTCCTTGATTCTGATGGTGTCTTGAGGATTAGGGGAAGGATTTGTGTGCCCAAGGTGGGCGAGTTGATTAGGCTGATTCTTGAGGAGGCCCACTGCTCTCGGTATTTCATCCATCCGGGTGCGACAAAGGTGTATCATGACCTGAGCTAGCACTATTGGTGGTGCGGTATGAAGATGGATATCATAGATTTTGTTTTGAGGTATTTGACTTTCCAGCAGGTCAAGTGTTAGCAACAACAGCCTGGAGGTATATCTCAGAGGAATCTTATTCCTACTTGGAAGTGGGAACAAATCACTATGAACTTTGTTGTGGGACTACCTACCACCGTGGGTGGTTATGACTCCATTTGGGTAGTGGTTGATAGGTTGATCAAGTCCACTAATTTCATCCTAGTTCGGGTGAAGTATACGGCGGAGACGTTAGTCGGGCTTTATATCAGTCAGATTGTGCGACTACATACAGTCTTGATTTCTATTGTCTCTGATTGAGGTTCTTTGTTCACCTCATATTTCTAGAAGTCATTGCAACATGTCTTGGATACTGGTTATATATGAGTACAACTTTCACCCGCAGACAGATGGTCAATCCAAGCGAACGATTCAGGTTTTTGAGGACATGCTCTGAGCTTGTGTGATTTATTTTGGTGTTAGATGGGATCGATATCTTCCCTTAGCAGAGTTTGCCTACTACAACAGTTATCATTCTAGTATTCAGATGACCCCTTTTGAGGCATTGTTTGTCAGGCAATGTAGATCTCTGATCGAATGGTTTGATTCAGCTAAGATAGATTCATTAGATACAAACTTGCTTAGAGATGTCATGGAGCAGGTTCGTATGATCCAGGGTAGAATGTTGACATCCCAGAGTCGACAGAAGAGTTATGTGGATTAGAGAGTTTAAGCTCTAGTGTTCATGGAGGGTGATTATGTTTGGCTTCGAGTGTCACCCATGAAAGGGGTAATGAGGTTGGAAAAGAAGGGTAAGGTTAGCCCTAGATTAATCGGACCCTTTGAGATTTTGAGTCGTGTGTGAGAGGTGGCCTATAAGTTGGCCTTGCCACCTACATTTTCAGCTACACATCCCGTGTTTTATGCCTCAATGCTTCGGAAGTATGTGCCGAATGAGTCCCACGTGCTTTCTCTTGATTCAGTTGAGTTGGGTCCAGACTTATCTTTTGAGGAGGAGCCTATATCCATTTTGGATAGGTAGGTTTGGAAGCTTAGGGCCAAGGAGATTGATTCAGTGAAGGTGCAGTGGAAACATCGTTCAGTCGGTGAGATGACTTGGGAGATATGCGTGCCAAATATCCTCAGCTTTTGTAAGCTTCAGGTACTTTCTTTTTCTTTATGTTTGAGGACAAACATGATTTTTAGTGGTAAATAATGTAATGATCCGGTCGGTCATTTTTTGAAAGTTTCATGAATTTACCATTTTCCCTTCTCGTGATCGCCCCCGAGTTTTTTATGTTGAGTTTTGAAAGTTGGTTTTGAACTTTGAGTTAAAAGTGAAGAATTTGGTAAGACTTGAGTTTGAAAGGTTAATATTGTTAAGAAACTGGTCTTCATGGTCTTTTGGAGTTTCAAGTGTTGGAATGGAATTTCGTCAATTCCATCAGTCCCGAAATGTGAAATCTGAGTTGTGGAGTTGTCGATTTAAGATTCAGAGTCTTTTTGAGGATTCGAGGTCCTATGTTATGGAATTGTAGAAATTTATCCTTTGAATTGATTTTGGTCAACATTTAGTGTTCGGATGCTCGGATCAAGATTCTAAGAAATACGTTGAATTTGGGGGATGATTTTAGGGTTAGGTGAGGTCTTGGTTGATTTTTTAGAGGTTCCAAGCTTGTTTTAGCCTTTTAGGCGTTGGGTTAGTTTCTTATGATTTTCATGGATATTGGGTCAAGGAGACCTCGGATTTGTATTTTGATGGTTCCATTGAGTCTGGAACATCGAGTATAACTGACTTGCATGTGTGGTTTGTGTGCACGGGGTTCCAAAAAGGTTCAAATATGTCATCAAACTTTTAGAAAATGCTCATTTATGTCATTCGTTAAAAGTTTGGTTCATCGATGTCATTGTTGTTAAAGAAAAGTTCATTCATGTCATTTTTTAACTCTAGTTTTGCAAAACCATTTTTACAACCCAAACAAAATTTAACACTTTCCAATTAGTATTTTTGGATCAAATGTACATTTTTTTGCTTCTACTTCCTTAAAAACACCAAGAACACATAAAGAACATTAACAATTCCTAAATTTCAAACTTCTTCAATTATTCACGAAATCACCTCAAATTTCAAGAGTAGTTTCCCTCTGAGCTAAATAGCAAAACTCAATATCTTTTGAGCTCGAATTCAACCTAACTCAACAAGACTCACTTGAAATTTCTTCAAAGTTTCAAAACTAACATTCTTTAATTGTATAATTTTCCCCACAACTTCAAATCATTTGAAAATTTGAACATAGACTCAAGAAACACTAGGCAACAAAGATCTAAGGTAAAAACATCTACAAAAACACCAATCAAAGAAAAAAATTGAAATTTTTGGACTGATTTTTGGAATTTTTTTTTAATACGGGTGAATTTTTTAAACTCTACAAATGATTTTAATTTTTTAAACAAAAATTAATTATGTAGCCGAAATTTGAGATGATTTCGTGAAGAATTGAAGATGTTGAAAATTTGGAAGTTATTTATGTTCTTCATGTGTTCTTGGTGTTCTAAAAGAAAAAGAAGCAAAAAGTGAACATTTGATCCAAAAACTCCAATTAAAAAGTGTTAAACCTTGTTTAGGGTGTAAAAAATGGTTTTGCAAAATCGGAGTATAAAAAGGGCATGGATGAGCCTTTTCTTTAACAACAATGACAAAGATGAACCAAACTTTTAACGAATGACATAAATGAGCCTTTTCTAAAATTTCATTGGCATATTTGAGCCTTTTCCATTTAATTAAAGTCTCCTAGTCACTTACTCATCCTCTAGATAGAGACCTTGTTCCTTCCATGTGTTCTATATTCTTATCTTGTGCTGCCTAACTTTACTTTAATTGTAATTATTTTCAAACTAGTTCTACTAATTAATGGCTTATATTACTAATAACTTGCTCAATTAGGTAATTGAAGAGTGTTCATCGTGCATCTTTGATAACCAATTACATAAGCTTTTTTGTTGTTTTATGACATAATACATAAATGTGCCTTTTAATTTGGCTTCAACTGTTATTTATATCTTTTAATTTTGGGTGTGCACAGGTAAACGCTTAAACTCGTATAAAATTGAACATGTAGACACACATAGGACGCCATATAAAACGTGTGTGTCTACATGTTCAATTTTATACAAGTTTAAGTGTTTACTTGTGCACATCCAAAATTAGAGGGCATAAATAATAGTTGAAGCCAAATTAAAAGACACATTTATGTATTATGCCATAAAACAACAAATAAGCTTATGTAGTTGGTTATCCAAGGATGCACGATGAACACTCTTTAATTACCTAATTGAGCAAGTTATCAGTAAGATAAGCCATTAATTAGTAGAATTAGTTTGAAAGTAATTACAATTAAAGTATAGTTTGGCAGCACAAGATAAGAATAATAGAACACATGGAAGGAACAAGGTCTCTATCCAGAGGATGAGTAAGTAGCTAGGAGACTTTAATTAAAAGACCCGTTTAAGTTTTGTTTTGTGTTTTTTTTATAAAAGAAGAATAACACAAGTTTTTTAGACTTTGTTTATTGGATGGTTGTTACATGTTGTCTCATAATGTATCATATTGTATTGTATTTAGGGGCGGATCCACCTTTAGGTAAGGACGTCAAGTGCCACCCCTTCATCTAGTAGCTAAGATGTTACAAAACTCTTTGAAGTTTGGATAAGTTGTATCATTCTCCATCGTTATATAATGTCACACATCCATAATTTGAATGATAAACCTACAAGAGAAGTAGGGTACGAAGAAAAACTACTAGCTTGAAAAAATTGTCAACACGCGTTGGGCCCCAGAAGATAGTGTCACGTAGGCAGAAAAGGGGTAGAAAATTATTTATAAAATAAGTTCGGGGGGTAATAGGACCTTAGTATAGTATAAGTGTGTCTCTGGAATTTCGGGCATAGGTTAGGGGGGTACTTATGCATTTTCCCATTATTTTTTATTGAATATTTTAGTGTCATCATTCATCTCATATTTTGTGTTGTTTTCTTAAGAAACACCTTAGATAGTTGTATTTTGGTTGGACTAAAGAAATATTTGGAGCACTAATTAATTATATGTTTATATAAATACTTTACCGAAAAAATCCAAAAAAACCTGAGGTTTATTAGTTTGATTTGATTTATAAATTTAAAAATTCAACAAAAATAGTTTGGTTTGATATTTGAAAAATCTGAACCAACCGGAAAAAACCTGAGGTTGAGAAACCCGAAAAAATCCAAGTTTTGTTAGTTTGGGTTGGCTTGTAAATTTAAAATTTTGACACAAATGGTTAGGTTTATTAATAATTGAAAAATCCAAACCAACCTCGTCATGTACACCCCTAATAACAACCATCCAAACAAGGTGTTAATGGAAAGAACCTTTTTCCTTGTTTAAGGGAAATTATTAGAACTTAATAATGTTAGGGGCTAATCTGAAAGTGTTACTTGGTTTTGTGACGGAATTTTCATCAGTCCCAACAACAACCAACATTGTAAGTTATTTATGAGTTTTTAGAGTAATTATAACTTAATAATGCCTAGCCTTGACCTCCAATTTCATGGAAATGTTCTTAATAATATTTCAAAGACAGAAATGTTAAGATTTGCTTCAATAAGGTAATTTCCAAACACAAACTTCAATTATTATTTATACATGAATATGTAGAAAGTATTTTGGGAATTGAATTGGTAGTGATATTAAAATTTAGATAAACGCTACTAGTGTGGGTTTAAGTTGTTTGAATTTTGGTATGGGTGTCCACTGTCCACTATGGGTGTGGTTTAGAGATCGATTAAATCTTTCATATTTTAAATTTTAAGATTAAGATGTATGTAGGAATACGAGGTCGGGGATTCGATTAAAAATAACTCAAATTTATAAAAATAGAGTTATAAAAATATGACTAAATTAATTATGAAATATCATGTGAAACTTTTACAACGCATTCAAAAGAGTAAATATTAATTAGGAGGAGAATCCCAGAAGAAGAAAAAAGAAAAAAGATGGACATAGAAATTTTGATATACAAGATATTCAATTTTCTTCAATTTCATCCCAATTTTTATTTTTATATACCCTAAATTTGTACGTCGATTTTAGGTAAAGTGTCTAAGATTGATTGACTAGATTGGAAATAAATCTCATACCCATATTATGTTGACACGAATGTGACATCAAAAATAAAAAGTCTAAACAACTAAGGTGTATGGCATCCATTGAGGTGGTTGAGTAGTTAGAAAAGAACATAAATAAGAAAATACTCAATTACTCTTTCAATGTATGACATTAGTGTCAAACAGACATTTTAACTCTGTATGAGTTATAGTACCCTTTGATTTTAAGGGTCTGATGTACCTTCTACTTTTCATAAGTGACATCAAAATATTTTTTTAGTCGATTCGAAAGCAACAATAGATGAGATTGAATCAGACAGAAGGTTCTCTCCTCACCTTAGGGGATTGGATAGTTGAGACTTCCTTACTCTTAGGCACATTGTAAGGCCAATAAGATCAGGAAGAAGGGGATTGGATTCTTCCTTTTATCAGGACCGACTCTAATTGTGATTTTGCTATTTAGAGCTGATATATTCCTTATTATGAAAGTGACTCATATATAATTTTATTGTTACACAAATAACTCACATATACTATTTTCCTCTAACGGAGATGTGAAAAAATAATTTAAATTAATCTTTTAATTACTTTTATTAGATAATCCATGTAGGGGTATATTTGATCATTCTCACATGTTTTTCTTTTGACTATTTTTATTCATCTACTAATTTGGATTTATTATTTTGATGGTTAAAATTATTTTTTCACTTATTTTTTTGTAAAATTTATTAATAGATGCCCCAAATATTTTTTATAGATATAAAAACTAAATTATAGCCGCAAAAAAATAATTAATTTTCATTGTTTAAATCTTTAAAATCTTTTTTCATACACACTTTTTTTCTTTTTATTCTTTTATTTTTATACTAAAAGGATGAAAGAAAAAATAAAATAAGAATAAAAACTCAAATGATAATAATCAAAGAAGTCAAAAAGTAACTTGTGTAAACAAATTAAATACATGATTTTTTTTTAAAATTCAAAATATTTTTTTCATTTTTATAAAAATAGAGATATATATAAGTCATCTTTGTAATGCTAAAGATTTATGTGAAACCAAACAAGAAATTTACTAATTCTAAATGATCAAGTTCATGAATATATCATACATTTTTCCCATTAATTACCCTCTTATGACCTCACATTACATGGAGATTGTACTTTGCTCTCCTATAGAGCATGAAATAAGTAAACATTTAATTTTTTAAAATTTATTTTCAGTTTCATTTAAATTAGAAATATTTCTCTATTACTTTATTTTATTTTATTTTTAAAAAAAAAATCTTCTTATCTTTTTATTTGGTTAAAAATTTACAAATCTTCATTATAATAGATTTTTGATTCATCTTAATTATCATGATTTTGATTTTCAAAATTTTAATTTAATGGTGATTTGACAGTGACTACGGTGGAATAGCTATAACATAAAAAATACACGAAATAATTTTCAGCCACAATTATATTCGTGACCCACCTTATCCTCCTATCTAAATAAAAAAATCAAAACAATTAATAATAAATGGTTTAGACCTATTTTGGAGAGATAAAACAAAATGAAATAGTGATAGCTATGTTGGACGATGGAATAGGTCAGTGGCAAAAGCAGTGGCGGAGGCAGGAATTCTATCAAGGGGGTTCAAATAAAAAAAATGTTGTTGCCTGGATTCGAACCCGTGACCCAAAGCTCACATAGGCTGAATCCTGACCCCCATAAACCACTGAGCTATTCCTTTGACATATGCTTAGGGGGTTCAATTTTAAATATATACACGTACACAAAAAAATTGATCTTATATATATAGTGTAATTTTTTTTCCGAGGGGGGTCGGATGACCCCCCTGGACACACTATAGATCCGCCCCTGGGCAAAAGAGCATTGGGTTTGGACTTTGTGGGTTCAAGTGCATAGGATTAATAGAGAGAAGAAATTTCATTAATAAGAAAGAAATTAAACTTAATAACTCTTCTCAACCTTATTACGTTTCATAGTTATAATTTTGTTTGCTATGAAAATTATTGTTTGTATATTTCACTTGTCAATATACATACATGGTAAGTATATACAAATTATGTATTTATACATTTAGGAAATTTTCAGAACGTATACAAATCAAATGTATCAACAAATTGTATATAAACATGATAAAAAAATTGTACACAAATAGCTAGGGTAAGCATATATAAATTTTGGATCTATACAATCAGGAACCGAATCATACAAATTCTTAATTTATACAATTAGAAATCAAATTATACTAATTCTGGACATGGACAATGTATATATGGTTATATGATAGTGGCGAAAAGTAATTTCTTCAAATGATAGCTATATTAAATTATTAACTAGCATATAATTAGCTTAATCGCGTAATTTTCTAAAAAAAAATAAAATTGAAATGGGTAAAAAAAGCATAGTAAAAATATAAAATTAATAAATTTGATAAATGAAAAATAATAATTGATGTGTGATTTACCCTTTTTTACGTATAATTGAGATTGAACAAAATATATTATATTTATATGATGATTTTGAAATTACTTAAGGAGGTGTTAGGACTCCTCAAGTAATTTTATAGTTGAAGATGTATTCCTTTAAGATAAATAATAGTTGAGGAATTTTTAAATGAGTGTGCTTGTGATTTGAAAAGCTTCACTAACTTTTAAAATAGTATTTTGGAGACATAATTCGAAAGACAATTAAAGTGAGTGAAAGAAACTTCGCAATGAAGTAAGCAATGCATAAAAAATAACATTTTTTTTTTAATGATATAACAATAATTGCACATGGTGCCATATGATACATCTACAACTCAGGGAAAGATCTTATGATGTATATAAAAATATTAAATACAATATAATATTGGATAAAAGGATAAAGATACCCGAATTAGCGTAGATGGTATGCAGATACCCTCCGTCATACTTTTGAGATATTAGTGCCTTCGCCGTCCAAAAACTAGAACATATATGCTCTTCACTCTAACGGAAGACTAAATAGGGACAAAGGATATGTGCATACGATTTACGGTAGTTCGGGGACATATTTGTCCTTTTTCCCTGTAATATTTAGGTATACGTATTTAATATTCACAAAGCTTAGATGTAATATCATCAATATACAAAAGATATGCATAGATGTAATACAATAAAGATGTTAGGTCAGCGTATTTAGCAAAATGTGAAATTAACCAAGAATAATGCAGTCTGTATTCTTGGATTTTAGACCCTCACAATGAATCTCATGATTAAGAAGCAATCCGTACGAACCATAAGATGGTCCTTCTTAATGTAATACTTGATCTGTGTCAATATATGTGATACATTTTTAGATATTGACAAAAAAAAATGTTACATTTCTTATTAGATAAATGTTTAATGATACCATCAACAATTTACTCATGTTGGGTCCTACTTATTTGGCAAAAAGTCCACAAAGTATCCTCTTTTATTTACATAGTAATTAATTTTAAGGGTAGGTTTGGAAACATTGCAAAATCTTTCCATATTTTTTAAACATTGAGCCAATTAAAACTATATCACATTAACTGAGTAGAAAAAACATGTAACTAGAAGTGATAGTCAAGTCTATGATGTGTTAATATTGCTAAGAATGTGCTAGTATTTAAATATTGAACGCCTCAAGGTAGTGATGACACACACGTATAGACACTAGGTAGTTAGCATTGTATAAGGTCAAAATAGAAAGGACGTGTGGTCATATCAGATGATGGCATGTTGAAGGAAACAAGGGCATATTATTACATCGATAACAAATGGTACATCTTACTTCACGAGAACATAACTGGAGCAAGCTTGAAATGTTGAGCACACAGGGATCGAATCATAAAGAGGCACTGACACTGGCCATTTTGAAACTATTAACAATGGTGATTCTCATCTAAAGAAAAATGAAACAAGATATGACAATTGCTCCGACAATAAATAAATTGATCGGGTCACAAGATATGATCCTAACACTAAAGTGGATCCAACATTCAGGACTCAACATTCAGATCGATCCATTCATCCTCAAAATCCAACATCTTCATAGCCCAATATATTTTACATCCTTTCAATCATTAGTAAATAGCATAGTATTCTCTTTTTAGATTCTTCTAAAAGTTGTATAGGTGTATAGGTGTAGAAAGTTAGTTACATAGGAGATAAGTTTGTTAGAAATTATTTTATTTACAGTTTAATCCATTGTAATTAAATTAAATATCTCACTGTTACATCAAATGAAAATCACTCATAAATTTTTCTTATCTCAATCTTCATTATTATTTTGATTACTTTATGGTATCAGAGCCATGTTGAAGATCCTTCCTTCAATTTTTTTTCTTCAATGATTAATACTACTATAGGGTCCAACTCTCCCTTTGTTGCATCCAAAAATTTGATCAAAGCGTTCTTTTCTTTCTTCATCCCTCTGATTCACCAGAAATGTCTTTGGTGAACTCTACTTTTGAAGGAAAGCGTTATAGAGGATGGATAAGATCCATATGTATAACTCTCTCAACTAAGAATAAGCAGGAATTCACTAATGGGATCTAGAAGCTCTTGCTCTTAATAACACATATCTACAATCTTAGAACTGGTGTAATGACATGATCACCAGCTGGTTGTTGAATTCACTCTCTAAGGACATTGCTGATAGTGTGTTCTACTTCAAAACTGTTGAGGAACTCTAGAAAGATATTGAGGTCAGATTTGGTCAATCCAATGGATCCCAACTGTTCAACCTGCAAAAAGAGATAGACCGACTTTTCTTAGGAATCACACAACATTGCAGCTTATTATACAAAAAATCAAGGGGTTGTGGAATGAACTTGATACTTTGAACACAAAAATAATATGTTCTTGTAATTGTGATTGTGACTGTGGTGGAAAGGAGAAAATGGTTAAGGTACAACAAGATGAGAGGTTAATTCAATTCTTTATGGAATAAAATAAATCCTATATTGTTGTAAGAAGCAACATCTTAATGATCTCTCGCTTGTCCTCTGTCAGTCTTACTTACTCTCCTCTCTTTTAAGATGAGAAACAAAGAGAAATATTTGTTTATTCTAACCTTGCAAGAAATCACTAATCCTACTTGGTTGTTGATGGGAATGGACCTCCTTAGTATCCTCAACATGACACAGACTTCAAACACTTAAACATGGGATTAAGAAGGATAACATATCCTTGACATGTTCCCATTGCAAGAAAGTGGGACATAATTTTGACATATTCTACAGAATCATTGATTTTCCCAATGATTTTAAGTTCATTAAGACCAAAAGGGAGCAGAATACTATGATGAGCAACGTTGTTCTTCCTTGTGAATTACCATGTTACCCTAGCTCTCTTCTTGATTTTGCAGGTAGTGTTGGGAATCAGTTAACTCATGAACAATTTTCTCAATTGGTCCAATTATTAAATCAAGCTAATGTCACTCGACCAGATGCTTCCCTTGCTGATCATAATGCAACAACTGCTTGTGCTGGTAATTCTTCAGTTTCATGTTTCTTTCTTTCAATTCTAAACTCTGAATTTTAAATTTAGATGCAACTGAACATATGTGCTTTGATTCAAACATGTTCCATACTCTCCAACCTCTTTCCTACACCATCAGTGTGACTTTACCTAATTCATTTAGGGTAGCAGTTACTCATTCAGTGAATGTTGTTTTGTTTCCTGATCTCATTATTCAAGATGTTTTTTTTATATCCTCTCGTTCAAGCTAGATCTATTATCATTACACATGATATGTAATCAATTTAAGTTGTCTAATAAATTTTTTTCATCTACCAAATATGTCTTACAGACCCCTTCTGTGAAGAGGCCTCTGGTTCTTGGTGAAGCAAAGAGTGATCTTTGGCAACTAAATCCTTCAAGACTCCGGTCTAAGAGTGTTTTCAAGAAAGCTGAAGTTTCTCTTTCTATTTATAGTTTTTCTTCTTGTAATTCCTTATCTAGTTCCGTTTCAAGAAATGAGAGTTATGATTTTCACTTATGGCATGTTAGGGTAGGGCATCTACCCATTTCATTAATGAACTAGCTGCTTTATTTTCCTCTTAAATCTGATTCGGATTATGCATCCTGTCATTTTTAAGACAATAATTTCTCACCAATTTGAACTCCCTTTCTTTTGTTCCAATTTCGTCCTAGCTCGCAATTCTACTCACCAAGCCGTTATCTTTCCCTTTGCATCCTAATATTTTGGGAAAGTTGAGACTCGTTTCTCTCCCCTCCAACTTGAGGTGGAGGGGGGGGGGGGGTTGACAATGGTGATTTTCATCTGAAGAAGAATGAACAAATGGATCGGGTCACAAGACCTGATCCTAATACCAAAGTGGACCCAACATTCAGGACTCAACAATCAGATTGATCCATTCGGCCTCAGAATCCCACACGTTCATAGCCCAATATAATTTTTATCCTATCAATTATTTGTACATAACATAGTAATCTTTTTTTAAATTCTTCTTGAAAAATTATATAATATTATATTGTTGAAATATCAAATTAATTTGATAAGAAATGATATTTTTTTTTTTAACTATTATTTTCCTACAATATCAAATTAATTTGTTATTTTTAGGTTTGATTTAGATATTTAGTAGTATGATAAATTAATAATCATAGCTTAACTTTGAATATTTTTTTTTTTAAAATAACATCTTACTTTTATCATATAGACTAATTACCTTATATCTATAGAAACATATGTGTATTCAAAAGAAAGTATAAATAACCCTCTTTGTCAATTAATTACAAACAAAATATAGTTTAATCAAGTTAGAATAGTCAAAATTTTAATGTCTAAACTAAAAATATTTAGTTTAGTAGTACCAATACTAAATTGTCCATTCGTTAATATATATGAAGTATTTATAAAGAAATTTAAGAAAATTATTATTGAATGACCCTTGGATGTGCAAGGGAATTACTACACTGGTACTCAAATAAAAAGGACATTTTTATCAAATAAAATATGACTAGTAAAATCAAAGACTTAATTTGTCCCCAAACAAATGGCTTTTCACCGTTTCCGGAATTTGCCCCCAACAGATCAATCAATCATCTCCAAACTTCAAAATTCATTTGATTAAATAAATGTAACGTAATTAATACTTATGGTAACGTAACATATGATTTTTATTTTTTTTTATAAATAAGATAAGGTAGATAGAATATTTATTATATTTTGGATGCGACTTCTATTTTGTTCACTAGCTAAGCTGCACTAATATAACTAGCCTGTGTTGTCTATGTCACTGATTTATGAATCTAATAAATTAGTAGACGTCATCTCTTAATTTCAACAAGAATAGATGTGCTGTCCTCATAGTCGGTTTATTAAGACATAATAATAATTTCCTAGTACAATTTCCTTGTCATCATAATTGAATAATATTTGATTGAAAAAGATTCCCTCTTGAGAATTATTTAAAATAGCATTACTAATCTCTTAAGATTTGAGGATATTTTTGGTCCACACGTTACTCATTAGGGCATGGATATAAATATAGGGAAACTAAGAAAATATCCCATAAAAACATAATAATTACAAATATATACTCCCTCCGTCTAAATTTATATGAGGTAGTTTGACTCGACACGGAATTTAAGAAAGAAATGAAGACTTTTAAAATTTGTGGTCCAAAATGAATAATAAAAATTTGTGTGACTGTAAATCATTTCATTAAGAGTAAAATAGATATTTTATAGTCAAATTGTTATTTAATATAAAAATATGTCATTCTTTTTAGGACTGACTAAGAAGGAAAGTAGTCACATATATTGGGACAGAGGGAGTATCTCTTTACATTTATACCCTACTAAATAATTACACTATATAGCCCTCAAATTTAATTTCACTTTATTGATACTAAATCAGTATCATATACTTTATTGATATTATTAATGTTGATAATTTCGCTTTATATATATATACTCGTATAATATTCGTTGACTAATGAGTAATTTCTGAACAAGAAACCTTAATAATACCACAACAATATACATATATTGTTATAGTATAATTGACTAATGAGTAATTTCTGAACAAGAAATATTAATGATACCTCAACAATATATATATATATACTCTTATAATATAATTGACTAATGAGTAATTTCTGAACAAAAAACCTTAATGATAACAATACAATATCTATACTAATTTAGTATTAGTTAAGCGAAATTATCAGCATTAATGATACCAATACAATATATGATGCTTATTTAGTATCAGTTAAGCAAATATTGTCAGCCTTAAATCTTAATGAATGGAGGGTATGAGATGTAATTTTCTTTGAGAGAATGAGTATTTCTTGAATTATTTTGGATTGTGGAATGAACATGTAATTATTTTGAATTTTATATCCCATTTATGTAGTTTTTTCTATAAATAATCCAAATCATATTATATTAACTAAGAACATTATCATGTATTTCACATTTCAGAATGTCACAATCCAAAAATAAATATGATGACAATTGTTTATTTCACCAAGACAAGTTAGCCTCAAACTCAAAATACAAAAGAAATGTGGAAAGTAAGACAAATAACATACGAGCAGAAACCCTAGTCATTCTATTATAACCCCAAAACCTAGTTGTCACATCTACAAACTACTAATATACAGAATTGAAAGATAAATACAAGTCTCAAAGTCTTTGTTTTTTTCTAATAGAACAAAGCATAAACATAGAGGAAAAAGAGGGTCCGTCAGGATGACAAACATCTACCTCTCAAAATCTTTTGAAAGCCACAGAGAAAGATGAAGAAGAAGAGCAATCACACAAGTCCAAGCTCGAAACCTACACAAGTGTAGAAGCAAGGACTTAGTACCAAACAATACAATACTCAACAAGAAACCTATCAAACAAAGAAAAACTAGACAGAAAACGAGTACGCCTTTCATCCCAACTGAACTTCCTCAAACTACAACCTGCATAGATATCAGTTCAACCTAATAGTTTTACAATACACAGTTCACAAGGCTTAACGCTCACAGAGCAATAGTCACAATTCAACAATCAATAAACTTCAAGTATATCAATAGCACATATCAAGTAGCTCATTCACATGTATCAAGTAGATCAATCATAAACACCAATTAGATCAATCACAAGTGTCAAAATGCATCAAATCACAATGGTCAAACTTTGGCTAGAATCATTTCCCTTTGGCACAATATCACTAGCCAGAATCATTTTCCTTCGTCTTTATATCATATCACTAGCTAGAACCATTTTCCTTCGGCTTAATATCATATTACTAGCCGAAACCATTTTTCTCGACTTTATATCATATCACCAGCCAGAACCATTTCCCTTCATCATAATCATCACATGACTCATCACGGTGATCAATGAAAATAAGCAATTTCACACCATAAGGAAGAGAAAACAACTCAGACCAATCAAGTCCACAATAATGCAATCAAAACATTTCTTCAATCAATAAATTTAGCTCAACAACAAGGCAATTCACAAAGCACTATTATCAACATGTTGCCTCCTTTGTTTCATTAATCTTCTTTTTATTTGTTAAGACTAAGCAAGTGCAATAATTGGATCCATCACCTCATTCTCATTACTCCCCAACACACAAAGAAGGGAAATACACGATTCTACTAATTTTACAAAGTTTCAAAAGTCAATCCAAGACTTGAACCTTCCCTTTTTTGAACACTGTCCAAAGACACACAATCTAATTCAATCAAGTAATCACAATAAAATTTCAGAAATGGTAACATCCATATCATGCACTTTGAAAAATGCGCCAAATCACCTCAAGAGCCCAATTCTAAAAATGAGGTTTGAATCCAAAAATCTTTACTTGAAAAAGTTATCCAAGGCATTTGGAACTCATTGGTGAAAAACCATTGAAAAAGGAATTGGAATCAATTCACAATCACCATTTTACTTTAAAACTCAAGTTCTTGAAAAACCTTGTCATTTGCCAATCGAAATCCCAAATTTTGATGTTAAAATCATAAATGATAAAAGGGAATTGAAGTTTTAGGGTCACAAAGGCTTACCCAAATGATTTAGCGCAAGAAATCTCTTCAAAATTGCTTCTAAGGATTTTTCAAAGCTCAAAATTGGGAAAAATGAGGTATACCCCCGAAATGGCAAGCCGAAAAGGTCTCTGATGTCGCAAAAGTGAACCCCAAAAAAAGTTGTCCTTCACGATCGTGAATAGACCTTCACTAAAGTGTAGGTCATGACCTCCACGCCCCCAATCGCGAATGCGAAGCTTAAAGCCCCTGACCTCTAGCGAACACGATAATGGCTTCGCTGAACTGAAGCTCGCCAAAGTGAGGCATCCCTCGCTTAAGCGAAGCACACAGACACCAGAAAACATTAGCCAACTTTCAAATCATCGAATGAATCCTCAGAATTTGTTCGAAACTCCATACCGATAAATCATATATCCAAATTAATTAAACTTGACGTTTCAGACTTAATTGAAACATCGAAACACGAATCTTTTCTTGACCCCAGTTCCATGTAAGTCACAAGAAAGGAACATAACACCTAGAAAGGCCAAATCAAGCTTGGAGACTTCTAAAAATTAAACCAAGGCCTCACCTAGACCTAAAATCATCCTCCAAATTCAATGGAGCTCTCGGAATTTCGATCCAATCATCCAAATCCCGAATATAAACCAAAGTCAACCCAAAGGCTAAAATTCCACAATTTTCCAACTTAGGACCTCAAATCCTCAAAAACACTCCGAATCTGAAACGGACAACTCTGTTAGACCAATTTCCACATTCCAGAACTGATGGAATCGACAAGATTCCATTCCAACACTCAAAACTTCAAAATACACCAAAAACCACATTTAATGGGATTTCATATCACATTATTCTTTTTTTAATAATATTTTTTTAAAAAAAATTAACTGGAAAATTTAGTTTCTACTCCTTCCGTCCATCTTTACATCTTTGCTTGTTCAATATTAGTTTGTCATATCTCTTAAGAAATAATATAGATAATTTTAATATATCAACCTTTTAAAATAATAAATTTTATATTTTAAAAAATGCATTGGCAAATGACTATAATTAATAATAAGAGTGAATTAGGAATTAAGTAATAATTATCACTTGATTTTCTAAAGTAAACAAGTAACAAATGAAATAATTATTTATAATGTAATGCATAAATAAAAATGGAAAGAGGGAATAGTTGCTAGAAAAAAAATCCGTAAAAAGAGTTAGTTGATATAATACTCTTGATTTTTTATGAGTACGTGAAAATTGTTCTCTAACGTCACTTTTTTTCATTTTTTTGTTCACTTTTACTTGTTTTTAATGTTCACCTTACGCATTTTATAAAAACTGAAAGAAGGAATGATTTGAAAAATGATTTAGAATAAATAATTAGTGTTAACCGTAATAACATAAAACAAATATGCGTTGTTTAAAAATGTTTACTTTGCGTTATATTATTATTATTTTTACTGAGTATATCATATGGGTTGATTTAAAAAGTTAAATTTTTTATTATTAGTAAAAAAGGAATAATGTGACATAGGAGAGAGAAGTATGTTTTTTTGTGTCAAGTATATTTTAAGGAAAATATGTAAAGTTGAGTAATATTGTAGTCCTCAAACAAACAAAAGTGATATTATTAGGTAATTTTCCAAACATGGGTGACTATCTAGGGAAATTAGTCATAGTTTGAATGAATACTTGCTTAAAGGTCTGATAATTTTAAAGTGTACCTAATGATATGGTAATTAATTATTTTCAAATCATGACAAGTTATCGAGCGTAATTATAATGATAAATAATCTTAGGTCATATGTACATTGTGTTTAAGTAGTTCATATATATATATATATATATATACCCATTCGTTAATTTATTGGCTATATTTAAAGTCGTTATTCCGTAAAATTGAGAAACTCCAAACTTCAAATCTTGATTTTACCTCTATTTTGATAGTTAATAGGTGATAAGACGTTTCTTTCGGGACAAACTATGTCTATTTTCTTGTGTGTTTTAAGTTAATTCCCTGATAAAAAGAGAGGAACATATTCATTGAGTCCATTTATCGTAAAAAGGGGAAAAAATTGTTTGTACTATTAAACATAATTGAGAGGAAGTTCAGTATTTGTGGTATTGCATGATTACATATGGCCTTCACAAAACAGTTCTACACTTGAAAACAATGAGACCACTAATTAATTCATGGTTATTCATCACAACTTCTGACAAATATTAATATAATAAATATAGTATTTTCTCTCTTTTAATTTTTTGTCTCGTTTTAAATTGAAATGAAATTTAAGAAAGTAAAAGATTTTTAAAATTTGTAGTTTGAACTAAATATATGTAGAAGGTATCAAAGTTATCTGATGGTATTAAATATGTCATGTGAAAAGTTAAAATTAAAAAAATAATCTTACGACCTAACCGACCGGATCTTGTGGACACCTACTCTAACCCTTAGATAGGAGAATACTTACCACCCAATTAACAAAAAAAATTGCAGAAGTAAACAAAATTCAATATATCACTTTATTTAAACAAAAGATTACCCTAGTTTTAAAGGAGATACTTTTGTAATATACACAGAATCCTATTTAGGAACTAGTCTAAACATATATAAGAGTGTTTAAGAGAATACAATATCCAAAAATAAAAACAGTTCCCACCATAAAAAAAAGGACTAGAAGTTGTAAAAGATATCATTGCCTTCATCTAAGTAACATCACTAACTTTGCAATCAAAGTATTATGCCAAGTGACATAGCAAAAAGAGTACCAGTACTAACTGTAATAAATCCGTTGAACTAAGTGGATTGTCCATTGAGTTCATCCATAAACTTATATTTATCATCTATGTGTATTCCTTAGGTGATATGAATATTTTTGGATAAAAATGTATCTACTTATTATGACACTTAATATGGTGATTTTTGGAGTGAAACCTATAAATAGGTTGTTCTTTCACCATTGTAAAAATATTTGAATAAGATATTCTCTACATTCTACTCCTCATAACTTTTGTCTATATATCTAGTAGTGTATTGCTTATATTTTACAACACGTTATCGACACGAGACTCTAACCAATTGAGATTAAGTTTTAGTTTTTCTTTAGCTCGTGTTCTGGTTGATTTGTTATGAGAATTAAGAAGGAAAATGATAACTACTGGAATCAAGGTATTATGTGCATAAAATCAGGTATGTATTTTTTAGAATCTTTTTATGATTTAGAATACAATAGTGTTCGGTCACTAACATTGACTAGGAATCAAAGACATACTACTAGTGGTTGAATATGACATGCTCTACAAAATTCCTTAAATGGAAAAAGGTATAAAGTTTTAGTAGCATTAGTTTGAATATTATTTTGATTATGCTAATCTTGAGGGTAAATTTTATATTTTCTTTATTACAATTACTTATAATGTCAAAGACATTTTACTTGATAGAAGTGACTATATTTTATTTAAATATTTTGAAAGATTCAAAGGGTGATTCATGTTGTACTTCGGTCTATTATACCGTTGGTTGAGGGTAAGACGGTGGATTCAAGTTCCATCGCACCAAAAGGGTAAGACATCAGATTAAAGTCTGGATGCACCATAATGAAAAATATTTAAGGGTAAGATGGTAGATTCAAGTTCTATTGCACCGAGGGTAAGACATCAATTTGAGTTTTGATGCACCATGATGATAAGGATTGAGTTCAAGTCCCATAGAATTATGGCCTAACACACTTTATATGGGTAAGACATTGAGTTTGAGTCTCAATGTACCATAGTGATGATATAATGATGACTAAGGCTTTGATGAAAAGCCATGAAATTTGTTCCATTGAATTTGCTCTATTTCCTGAAGCAAATGTGGTATCTCCATTCTATCATATGAATGTTGTAGGAGTGAATAATAAGTCTGAAAGATAACAAGTAATTGAATGTATGAATAAGGGTGTGGATGGACAAAATTATATTAGTCATCATTGTGGTAATTAAAAGGAAAAATAAAATGGGTTCTCCAAATGCTCCTTAAAAATGTGAAGGTAGTTTTTATCATCAAAATGGTATGAAAGGTCATTGAACCTGTGGTCGTTGTGTGACCTAATAATTTGATAAATTTATAAAAATCCTCCATCAGAAGAAAGGAAGATAAAGTGGTGGTACACTTGACTTTTTAAAATAATGTTGAGGTGGGTCATACAAAAATGATGAATTTAAAAGACACGACAATGTGCTTATAATGCAAATTATTGAAGTACATATAAATGATTAGTCCATTCCTTGAAGATAATGTGACTTGTCATAAGCATCGTGAATGCTTGACCATTCTGAAAGAGAATGGGTCAAGATGTGATAAAATCATTATGAGTTGGATACATGTCACAACTCACCTTTACTGGAGGCTTGAGAAAGATAAAGATCAGTTGGCATGACCGGTTGGTCATTCCGGTTCAAATGTGATGCAAAACTAATTGAGAATTTACGTTGTTATATGATGAAGAAATAAAGATTCTTCAAAAATTATCTTGTGTTGCTTGTTCTCATGATGAAATGATCATTGTATCATTATACCAGTTAAGGTTGGTATTTATATTCCCTGAGGTTTTGGAACATATAAAAAGGTAATTATGGACCCATCCATCTTCCATGTGGACCGTTTGCAACTATATGATAGGTGCATCTATGGGATGGTCACATGTGCTTTGTTGTCAACGTACGGTTTTTGTAAAAAAAAATTGCCCGAATTTTTAAATTAAGAGCATAGTTCCAAACTGTGAAATTCTGTTGATAATGTTGGTTGGTTTATCAGAAATTGTATGTCTCCAATTATAGATAAACCATGAGTATGAGAACAAAACTGTCAAATACAATTCGGTATGAGATGAGTTTATTTAACATGTAGCAACACATGTATGCATCAAGCCAACAAGGTTTTTCCATCATAATTGATTCAGGGTTAGGAACCAAATAATTTTAATCTAAAGTTTGAATGTGTGATATCTGATTTAATTGTTCCACCAGGCACGAAGATTGATCCCCAAATGATGAAGTTGGGGTGAATGTTAGATTCTCTAACATTTAGGGGAGAGATTATTGACAGTTGAAAATTATGAGATGAATTATCTAGATCCTCATTAAAGAAATGTGAATTTGAAGTTCAAGAGATAATTCATTTGCATAATGTTGCAAATTAATTACCAGATAAATTTGCTGACCTTATGTTATAAGTCACCTATAAATGCTCAAATGAGAAGTCCTTGAAAGACATAGTCTATGGTACGCATGAAGCATGATAGACCAATCGATTCCAAACGAAAGGAAGGAGAGGAGCAAATGATCTAGATGGTCATGATAATGAGGTAAGTGCTTTAAAAGGAGCACAGTGACTATACACTTTATAAAATCTTGGCAAATGTTCAGGTACCTGAAATAATGAAATATAAAGTGATCTCGATAAGTTATGTCATATCGAAATCGAGTCAAAAGACCATCGACGGTATCTTTGATATGAAGTAGCGCTCAATGCTACATATGATGACGAGGATCTTGAATTCAAGTTTGTCATATAGTGTGGACAGATAAATGATTGGCAAAATGAAATACACAATTCAAGTATATTATGTTTCACTTTGAAAAGTGATGTTTTGGACTTATAGTCCATGTATCAAGATATTATGTCAGTGGGGTACAAATGAATCATTGTGCGAAAGTATAATCGTAAGATATAAAGTACGGTGTGTGCCTTGGGGCATAAAGTGTTTTTTCTCTAAAGTCCTGACATTATTAAATAGAGATATACTGTCACGACCCAAGGGTACCCCCTAGATGTAACACGACGTACTTGACCCCATCTCATACAAGCCCTTAGCATATCATAAACATAAAGTCATAGAAATGATGCGGAATTAAAACCTTTTTACAATCAAATTATTTTCATAAAACCAATGGAAGTCTAGACATTATCTCAAAAAGCCATCTATTACAATCGAATATCAATAAGGGTCTAAGCCCTTTACAACATAGTCTCAAAAGGGAAAGTAGAATAAACTAGAATTGAACAACTTTCGTCCTCGAATCTTGAGGACTTACCAAAAGTGTGGAGAGAATCAATCCAAGCTTTACTCAAAGGGAGAAGTACACCTCAACAATCGGAACCTACACTTATAGAAAAATGTAGAAAGTATGGGTTAGCACAAAATTGCACTAAGTATGATAGCCATGCATAAAAATCCTTAAAACATGCTCAAAAGGGACATTTAGTTGAAACCATGCATTTTATCAATTTAAAAGTCATCATGCACATTTGTGAAGCAACATAAGTCAAACCATCTCATAGGCAACCCTAAGCTATACTTGTGCAATGCATAGGTAAGATCCTATAACCCTGCCTAATACTAAGTACCACTTTTAGGTCACCAACATCATACATATCATACCTTGACCTCATCCATAGCCAATACTCATAGACAAGGAAACATTCATGTTCATAACTTGTAGCAAGTAAAGTCACTATTAGCAACAATACATATCATACATGCATAATTCATAAGTCTTCCACTACAAGAAATGTGACTTATTGTGGCGACAAAAGTCGCCACAAATACCCCAAAAGTCGCCCCTAAAAAACTTTAGTAGCGACAATTGAGCCGTAGCTAGTACTTCCATAGCTAAAAGTTTTTTGTGACGACAACAGAGAGTCGCCACAATAAATGCCCATCTGTGGCGACATCAGTTGCCACAATACCTCAAATTGTATGCCACAAAAAATATTTCTTACACCACATAATTGTCCAAGTCGCTACAAAAGGAAGGATTTAGTGGCGATAAAGTCGCCACAGAACACCTAATAAAAATCAGCAGCAACTTTTTTGTCGCTACTGAAAAGGCCTTTAGTAGCAATTCTTTTGTCGCCGCTGAAAAAGGATTTTTAGTAGCAACTCTTGTCGCCACAAAACAAATAAACTATCAACAGCAACTTTCATGTCGCTATTGAAAAATGACTTTTAGTAGTGAAATATGTCGCCACAAAAACTAATATTCCATTTGTGGCAAATTTTACCCTGTTACTAAAGAACAAGTTGCACTACAATAATAGTCACTACAAAATATGTCCCCATTAAATGGTATGTATCACCACATCACAAACAAAATAATAGTAAGTTTTCCGTGCAATCAAATTCTCTAAAATTGATATATAGCTATTAAAAGCAGTAGTATTTTACAAACTGCAAAAGCATCCTCAAGCCGAATATTACAAGTCCATTACTAGAAAGCCAATTGCATAGTACATATTACATATGTGACATTATATGCATACACACATTTGATGTAAAATCTTTCATTGCACACCTTCAGGCTTATCCTTGGGCAGCCCCATTATTTAAGAACCTTGTTCCTGTTATTAAAAGAAAGACAATCATTTTAATATCTCATAATGTAATGCTAATAATAAAAAAGGATGGCACAGAGTGATTAAGATTATAAAAAGCAATGACTTAATCGTTCACACACTTCTAAAGATAAATTTGAAGAAAACTGAAAATGAATCAAAAGTTATAGTCAGATGAAGAAGCTCACAATACAATACACAGAAAGCACAAGAAATTGAGAGTGGAAGTATGCAGAAAACAAACAAGACATCAAATAATAAATAGTAGCCAATAGCAAGTTCAAGAAGTATCTACCAACTTGGTAATTTGTATATATCATGTAAAGAAGCAAGACCATCATAAATTACAAACATGTTAAAAACATAAGATATTGTTTAAAGCTCAACTTCTTCCCAAAATAAACTGAGAAATCTACAAGTTATTCATCAAAATCTTGAGATATGAACCTTACCAGGACTAAGCCAACTTGATTTCACTTATTTCTGAAATACTGAAATTGTACAAGTTTAGACAACCTCTTGAAATTTTAAGAAAAATTCAGCCTAAAAGGTATTGAATAAAAAGACGACAGAATAACACCTTATGAATTGTAATTCTAACAACAAAGGTATGTAATTTGCAAGGTCTATCTGTGATGCTCAAGGGTTTTCAAAGGATTGAGCTATTATAAGCACGTATTTTTAGATGCTAACTAGCATCTATTCAATTCTCAAGGTTTAGACCACATAAGAACTCTAATGTTGAGATCCAGAATATGAGTTGTGATGCTTTGCAGTTTGCAGCATTTCGCTCAAGCGAACATAAAGGAAGAGGGATAAAGAACCTTTTACTAGATATAGCCGGAAAGAATCATACAATTTTTTAAAGAAAAATAGTCATTGTTCCACTTTTCAGAGTCATATATAATCTCCAAAGGTGAGAGTTCATATAGTTAATTCATTAGCTAGGTATTTTTCCTACTATTTTTGCCATATCAAGTTCTTGCAATAAGAAATAGGTGATACTTTCTTTTTCTCATATACATAAATGGTTATGTGAATCCTGGTAGTTTGAGGTATCCGACAGAAGGCTTCTTTTAAAAAATTCTCCATTTTGAAAATCATTAACAAACTAAGCAAATATAATATAATGTTTTAGGTGATTCCTTCAATGTAGTCCCTTCAAAAGCAAGTTTTCAAAGTACTTCAGTTCCTAAATTGAAGTTTGCTATCTGCAGATGGGCTTGACTTTTGTATGTCATCAGCTGCCACTCAAATTTTATAGTTTCTATTTGGAGTACTACTGAATGTACTCCATTATTGCAAACTTAAAGGACTATTAGTGCTCCATATAATATAAGAAGGATCACTTTAAATCTATGTTCAAAGATAAAGGATCATTTTGAGCCTTTTCTCATACACCCACTCTAGCTCCCATCTTTTTTTTTAACATAACATTCTTAAACCATATTAACTAGCTCTGTTTGTGTGTTAACTTAATATAAGCACTTGGCTGCTCAATTTACTAGTTATTCATTTATAAGTAGTATATTTGTTGCTTTTTAAGACTTTTAACTCTTTTAAGTTCTCAGGTCAGTTTGCAGTTTTTTTCTTTTGTCATGACTACTAATACTACACTTGTCCTATTGGTGGTTTCATGATGCTTCTTGTGGTTGGGACTTTTTTCACCTTTAATTTCTCTCTCTTACAAATAATAGGTTCACTAGTTTAGTACCTTCCTCTCTTCATAACATTTTTAGTCTTGCTACTTTGATTTTAGCCTTCAATGCTTTAGAGGGACAAATCCCAAAAGTCAATGGAAATCCAAAAACTTTGAGAGATTTAAACATGGAAAGTAACAATCTTATAGGTTTTGTTCCTCCATACTTCTTAAATGCCACAAAGATGAAAATCATTTATACTAACAAAATCATACAAAATTTGTTGAAAACAAAAACAACAACAACACCATTTTTAAAAATGAAAAGAGGATCAAGAACACTACACTAACAGTTTTTTCATGCTTACTTTATTTCAGAATTTTTTTCAAACACTTTGTATGCGTCATAAAGAAAACCATATTTGAAAGAGCAACTCAACAACATATATGGAGCAAGTCACAAAATAATTATCAAATAGTAAGAAAGAAGAATTGTCAAGAAAAGGAGTAGATTCTTAAAAAAGGTGCAAACAAGTACCTATTGCATTCTAGTCATGATAGCAACCATTTGTTCTTGGAACATCTTGTCCTGTTTGTAGAGGTCCTTCTCTTGAAGTACATGATTATCCTGTCTCTAGGTAATCCCTATTGGTTGTATTTTTGGCTGAGACGTGGTTCCCGAACTTCCACATCCTCAAACTATGATAAAACGCCTTTTAGTTAATTAATTTTTAATGAGATTTAATTGTATAGATATCTTTTAAACTATCAGTGCATAGAATTTAAGCTCTAAATTAATACACAGATGATGAGATCATTATGACAGATTATTCTTGATCCTATATCCTTAAAAAAATACAGAGATAAATAAAGCACACATATACATACTCACAATTACAAAGGTGAAGAATCTCATCACATATTCAATATTCTATTATATTTACATACTCATATTGAAGATATAAGATTTCACATTAGCTTGATCTAACAACTAATATTTTCTTCCCCATAACCAAAAAAATCCTCAAGAAGGAGGAAGAAACACTAGAGCGACTCTTGAAGAAAAGCTAAAATGAGAAATCTTTTATGTCATCTTCATTATGTTTTTGTTTAGAGAGATTATATTTTTCTTTGAATGTCACAACATTTGGAGAATGAGAAATCTTTCCTGGAAAAACAACAATCAGAGGTGACACTTTGATCAGTCCATGGCTTCATACTCACAATTATTGTAGCCCTTTTCAAATATGTTGAAGAGAATTGACATAACATGAAGCTAGTCCAATGAAAGAATTAATCGAGGTGTAGCTGACTAAAATGATGCCACGATAAAAAAAATGGCAAATATGAGAGACACAAACTTCAACAAAGGAAGAGACCATTGATTCTCTTGATCCAAACCACATTTTTCTGACATTATTTGATGCTTCATTTGCTCATATTCCAACTCACCAAACCAAACAAATCAAGTACAATACAAACAAACCCTTCTCTTGTATCTAAGAGCATTGTAAATAGGGATAACATATGGTGAATCTATAAGAGAACAATTTCTAGCACTCATTATATAAAACTTAACGCTAATACATGAAAAACATCCAAAATCTCATCAATAAAACTATAAAATTTCAGAATATTCACCATAAAAGAGGAACAAATAGTCAAAATAATTAACCTAACTACGAAAGGTAGAAAGAAGTAAAGAAAAATTACCTAAATCTGTTTACTCAGCATCAGCAGCTGAAATACATGATTCCAATTTCCGAATAATCGTCACCCGAGTCCATTTTCTCAGAATCTTAAGGACCCATTGCGTCAGAATCTTAAGGACCCAAGCAAAAATTCATGCTCATTTCTTCAAATTCTCTTTGTGTAGAGTCTATCTACTAGATCGTAGGGAAATGGAGAGGAGAAATCGCTAGTTGAACTTCACGGGGAAAGGTATGAAGGAGATATGGTTTCCCTGGAATGAAGAACGGGATTTTGGGGGAAATGAGATTTGTGAACCTACCCTAAGGAATTCCAAATGATATTTATTTAACTAATATATATATATATATATATAGTAGAATAAATGGCTTTACTGTATTATTAAAATGGTTATATTTGTTAAACTACTTCATATATTTGTTGTTAATTATTGTATTTTAGTATAAATTCTACATAATTTTCAAATATTAATATATGTTAATCCTTTTGTTCAAATTTATGTGACACTAATAAAATTTGGAGAGTCAAACAATTTTTTACATTTTTTAAAGATATTTGAAGTTGTTAATTATTTTAATTTATAGGAATTTTAAATAATATATGTTATTTTCTCTGTCGCAATTTATGTGGCATGATAAAATTTCGATAGTTAACCAAAAATTTTACATGTTTTAAAGTATTTTAAGTTGGTAATTATTTTAACTTATAGTATTGATTACATCATTTCAAATAATATATGTTACTTTTTCTGTCTCAATTTATGTGGCATGATAGAATTTCGAGAGTTAACCAAATATTTTATATGCGCCTAATAAATATTTTAAGTTTTTAATTATTGTAGTTTATAGTAATTTTAAAGCAAATTTTAAATTTATAACATATTAAAAAGGAAAAAAACAAAAAAATTAAAATGAAGAAAATATAAAAATTATAACGATTGGAGCAGACATGTCCACACACAGTTAACTAGTGATGACCTTTAATATATTGTAAAATAATGTACTTAAATATTTATGTATTTATTTATCACTAAAAAAATATCAAATATATAAGAATATCTACAATTATTAAAAAACACTTTGAATATATGATAAAATAATATTACAATATCAAAGAAAATATTAGTAACGACTTAATATGCTGCCACAAAAGCTCCACTTTTCGTGGCGACATGGTTGCCACAAATGATCTGTTGTGGCAACATTTATTTTGTCGCCACTAAAAAAAATTCAGCTATATATTATTAAATAAAGTTTCACATATAAGTGGCGACACAAAAATAGTCGCCACTAATATATTATTTTCTGTGGCGACAATTTTTTTTGCCACTACAACTATCATCTTTTGTAGCGATTATGATGGGTCGCCACTAAAACCTCTAATTTAGTGGCAATAGAATGAGTCGCCACAAAATGTTGTCACAGTAAATGCGATTTCTTGTAGTGTTCATAGCATAAGGAAACCACACCACAACATCTCTTAAAGTCCACTTGTACCATGCATGAATAAATTCCCATACCCCCATTCACACTAAGTAGAGCTTCTTGAGAAGTCATACGTCATAGTTCATGTTCATGTTCTTGTCATAGTTCATATTCTTGTCATGTAGGGAAATATAGCCTTAACCGACATAGACTATGTGAGCTACATGGAATCCGGTGTCATGCCCCCACAACGAAAAGAGGTGTCCTACTTGCCTAAGGTAGAACTCATGTATTAGCTTCTAGATGGATCCACTAGCTAAAGACCTATGTGGGCACTTAGTTATGGGATAAGGAGATTGCTTCTAGAAACCCGAACTAATTGACGTAAAAGGTTTCCATCTCATGAGATAACTATATTGGAAAGCCGGACTAACTAACGTAAAAGCTTTCATCTCATTTTCATATCCAGTCGGTGCTAAGCATAATTCCCTTTAAATTCATGTTAAGTCTTTACTTAAATTCATGGTCATGGTAGAATGCCTTAACACTCAAACCAATACCACACTTCCACCATAATCATAGAATCTTCATTCTCAAATTGAACCTTGAAACACATGCATAATTCTCACATTCATGTACAATTCTCATAATTCAACTTTCAAGAATCATGAATCACATTCAACCCAACATATAGAATTTCTACATTAGATATGGGTACTAACATAATTCAATCAATTCAATTAATTCATACAAGACCCATTTACATGCTTCTACATTCAAATAACCCACATTAAGATCACAATTTAGCAATATAGGGGATCCATGAGTTCTTGGGGGAAATTCACCATAATTCAACCGTAAATCATCAATTCAATCATAACCCAACATAATTCAACCATTGAAATCATTTCTAAAGAGAACCCATATGATTCGAACAAAACCCTTACTTTTGGGGAAAATTGTAAGATTTGAAATCAAATTTTGAAGGGGCTCTATGGGTGGAATATACCCAAAGATGAAAACTACCATACCTTGATGATGAATCTTGAAAGAATTTGATGAAAAATCCTTGATTTCTTCCAGCCCAAGCTTCAATTTTTCTCTTCTTCTTCTTGGGTTTTTAGAGAGAGAAATATTGTGAGGAAGGTGAACTTTTGATTTTGATTTGGGTCTTTGTGAAAGTGATTTAGTTTTGGGTGTTTAATCACTTAAAATACCTTATATACTTATTTAAAAATAATATAAAATATACCCATTTAAAATTGGACTTAAAAATAAAATTACAAAAATACCCATTGCCCCCCACGTGGACTGCCTAAAAAAAACTAAGGCAAAGTCCAAGAAGGGCTTCACGAGTAGTGTTTTATTTTAAAATATATTATTTGACTGATTTAAGAGTCGCCACTTAATTTTTAAGAAAAATCAAGAAAACTATTGTTTTCAAAAGACTAAAACAGAAATCTAATGAAAACTTAAAAGGGGTTCGGGGTTCTTATTAGCATTTCGGGAAGGGATTTAAAGCACCCAAAATGCCTGCTAAGACGCGGTTATCCATCAATTAAATATTTGGCTAAAATAATTTAACTTAACTTAAATTGCAAAGTTGAGTTGTTTTATAGTTAGAACTATTTTAAAGGGGGAGAGGGAAGTATTTAAATATTACCTAAGTGAGCTAATTTTGCAAAATTTATTCTTCAAGTCTTGTTAAGCGATGACTGATTCAGTTAAATTGTCAAATCAAAAATAGACGTCTTCCGGGGGTTTGAATTTTTCGACCTTAAGATTAGCGACAAATATTAACAAGCACACAAATACGATAAAATAAAGAGGGAAAGAGACATGGGCCCAAGTTTGGTTTTTCTGTCCGCCTGGACCAACACTTGGGCCCAATTTCTACTTTGGGCCTTGGGCCCATTTCCACACCTGTCCTAAACTAATGTAAAAGAAATATTTTTCTTTTGGGCCTTAGGCCCAATTTTTCACCTGCCCTAAAATTCTAATAGAATAATAACAAAATTAAATAATAAGAGCTTAGGCCCAAAACAACAAAATACAACTAAAAATATAAATAAAAAATCAAAAGCGGGCTTTTGGCCCAATCTTTCGATTCCCGACTTCTTGCACATCCTTTCCGCTTCGGGACCTGTTTGTCGGTTTTAGGAAACCTATTCTTCGATTTTTGTGGCGGGCTGATTCGAGGTAACGGGTTTGAGCCTTTAGGTCTCTCTCGAAATGTGAGGAGAGGAAAATGGGAGTTCATGGCGAACTCAGGCAGATTTACATGCAACATAAATAAAGGAAAAGAGTTAATATATAATCCAACTAATATAATATAGGAAGAAGTAAGCCAACTTACTGTAAAATATGCATTATCTCAAGAAAAATGCACATTAACATACAATACTACAAAAGGGAATCACAGAAAGGCATATTGGACAGTAATAATAAATGGCAAAACTATTCATTATCACACATCAAGGCAATTAAAAGATATAGAAATAATCGACATATTATAGTAATCCACATCTTAAAACAATAATTAGACTAGGACCCACATAGAGGTATAACATGACTTAGAGGTACTTAAAGCAAAAACTGGACTAAGAAACGGAGATTTAATATGAAAGCATAATGGATGGATTAACAACAGAGGTAGTCACATGTGACCATTAACTCATTTATTATGTGTAATCTTATCTTCACATACTTGAAACTACTAACTTTGACATGAAGGATAATTAAGAATACGCAACCAACACTGCTAGAAGCAAGATTTCAGAGACGTAAACATAGCAAGATTTTAAAGATGTGAACGATTAACAACATGTACTAAGAGATTAGTTCGCATGTAAAAGGGGCCTATGCCATAAAAAAAAGCAATAAATTACTCAAACTCACACAATTTATACTATTGAAAATATATTGAAAACTTCCGCACATCAGATTGAGAAAACACATAAATTAGATTCATAAATTAACAACTGAACTAACAGAAAGGAACAAGGGAAAATTAATCCGGAAAGAGCCAACTCAACGTCAAATAGGATCATCAAATCTCAAGCAGAAAAGGTTGAAAACGGGACAAATAAGTTATGAATGAACGGATCATCTATCCTACTGATTCACAGCCAACAATCAATTGAAATACACCCAAAATCTCCTTATTTAAACATTTTTACAGCCAAGGATCGAGCAATCGACGCACCAAGAAATAAAATAAATGGAGATTACCTTTCTGGATGCAGCGGACTAAGACAACGAGCTTCGAGGCGACTAACTCACCACCAACGGAATCTCTCTGGAAATGCCTTCGAATTCGATCAACCAAGACTTGTAAACTTTTACTTATAAATTAACTAAGTTGTTCTAGGGATTTCCCTTTTCTAAGCTTATAGTATTAGAGCATGAAATTGTCGTTCTTGGAATAAGAAATTCGTGCCTTAGTTCATCTCCCCAAAAAAAAAATCCAAACCCCTAAAATAGTAAAAGGGATGAGTATTTATAAGAGGAAAGATTGGAATTTCAAGGGGGGAAAACGGGTGGATCTTTTGGAATTCCCAATTTGAAATTCAAAAATCTCCTGAGAGATAAGGCTGGCCAGCTCCTTTAGTACGAAAATCGTACAATTCCTCAACGGAACCATGATCTGAGGCGCTTGATTTGAGGAGCAAGGACGCTCGAGCAACACGATTGCTCCACCTGGATTATTCTCGTACGGAGAAGATAAGGGAGAGGACGATGCGGGCTACGCGCGGGTGAGCAAGGCTACTGGTTCGCGATTGAAGAAGACGAACAGGGGTTAGGTGTATTTGTACGCGTATTGTCACTGCTGTAGTTTGGAATTGTATTGCTGGGTCTTTGTATGTTGTTGTTATTGTATTGTTTTATGTATGGGTGGGTCTTTTGTGAACAGTTGAAAGTGGGCTGGGATGAATTGATTTATTAATGGGTCAAGATTTGGTCCAAAGTTGGCTGAAAATTTGAAGTGAAGATGGGTTAGGTTGATAATAGGATCAATTAGCCATTTGGAATTAAGAAATTAACCCGATCAAATTTAATTAGTTAATTCAATTAAAATGTCAATAAGATGAATTAATATTAATTAATTAACAAGCTTCTTAATTTTAACGAAATAAAATAAATAACTCAACATATAAACTAATTAATTCAAAAATATCAACTATTAGTTAGCTAAACTAATTGACAAAATTGTAAGAAAAACTAAAATCATTTTTTTTGAGACAATTTTGAATATTCGTAAAATATACTAATTATATACATAATTATTTTAAAAATTATAAAAAGTGACAAAACTATTTAAAATAACGTGACAAAACATTTTGAATTTTATAAAGCTAATTATTTCAAATCGTTCGGAATTTAAGAAGCTCGATGATTAATATATATTGTGGAGGTCCAAAATTGGGTTTCAACAGGTAGTGGACTGATCCACCTTCCGTAGTCCCTCACGTGGACTTGATGCCTTTGGCTTTTGAAGCTAAGACATTGTCCACAAGGGTCTCCACGTGCAGTGGAAGTTTCTACCAGTTGTGGACCCTAGCGTAGACCACGCCTACTGCCACGCGACTAAGGCAGGCTTCACGTGAGGCACTCCATGTGTAGTGAGGTCTTCCACGTTCAGTGGACCCTCGCGTGGATTGAAGCCCTTCGACCAAACAGCTAAGGCATTCTTCACGGAGGGTCTTCACGAGCAGTGAAGTGCTTTCACGCCTCGTGATCCCTCACGTGGACTTCCTTCTAGCCAAAATTTGTTAAGGTATTTGTTCACAAGGGGCCTCCAAGGGCAGTGGAGCCTTTGTCACGATCCGAGTCTACACCCGGGACGTGGCCGACACTCAAGAAACATTGCTGGTCCCCAAGCGAACCCTCATCCTGGCTGACTACAAGAGGAAGACTAACTTTAGCTTGCAAAAGCTTAAAACTGAATAAAATTCAATAAACTCAACTTTTCAAAACTTTAACTCAAATGAACAACTTAGAATAAAAATAATATATTCAACTCGCCAAAAAATAGGCAACTTAAGTCTTTAAAACACTTAATAAAATAAATGACTAATACAGACTTCTCAACTATACTGACTATCTATGAAGCCTCTAACTGATAAAGATGGAAGTCGGGACAGGACCCACGACATCCTGACTAAACTGGAAAGTAAATGAGATCCTCCGAAAACAAGGAGGCTCGCCATAGCTAACTCGAACTTCCGGATGTATCAACGAAGCTCCAGTTGATGATCCTAAATACCTGTGTCTGTATCATGAGAAGATGTAGGCCAAATGGCTCAGTACGTGGAATGTACGAGCATGTAAGATGAATTCTAAAGCATAAACATAAGCTTGAACTTTGATAAAGAGGAAAGATACTTACCTCTTCTCAACTCACTCAACTCAAAGAAACATAGCTCAACTCAATGATTAGATATTCAACTCAGAGGTATACTCAAGGATACTCAAAACTACTCAAACTTACTCGACTCAGAAGTACTTTAGGAAAAGATACTTAACTCGAAATACTCAAGGGTAATGCAACAGTAAAAGATGCAATATATATGAAAAGCTGTAAAACTGTAGATAGCAACTCAATGTATTGACAAATACAATAATACTCAGTATGTATATAAAAATACAATATAACTCTGTGGGAGTTTCTCTAACCGACAACCATCACTTAAGAGCTATAGTGATGATACATCACTTTACCTCATGCTGCCAAGGACCATCTTATACCTTGTCGGGGGTATAGAACCTAACTCACTAAGTGGATCCACTAGTCTATGCTAAAAGCATCTTAAGGGGTCATATAAAAAGTAAGATCCTTTTGAAACGAGGAACCTATTTGAAACGAGGTAAGTTGCTCGAGAGAGAGAACTTATTTCCATCTAAAGCTTAGCCTAGTCATTATTATCTTGCAAATTTCCTATCGAAAGCATGTACCCAACGATTTATCTCAACTTGTATTGCGGTCACACCCCAAGAACTTTTCCCCATACTTGAACTTTCTCTTGATTTTTGTTGCTTTAGCTACTTGTGACAAAACCCCCTTTGATATTTGACACTTTTGTGTCACCCCCCTTTAATTTATAATGTTTTTAGTTGTTAATGTCTTTAGCTACGACTAGCTAGATCTAATTTTATTTTTCTATTAATTCTCGAAACCACTCCCTACGGACTCGACCCCAACCCTTGGTTGGGTTATTATACTATTGCACGATCGTAGACACTTGCATCGGAAGTTGTGTCATTGATTACGCAAACATCAAAATGGCGTCGCTGCCGGGGAGTGGTGTTATTCAAGAATTCTTAGTTAAGTAGAATTTCGCTTTTCTTCGTTGTAGTTTACTAACCTTATTTTTAGTTTTATTTTTCGCTAAGTTGTTATATGCAGAAACCCTGAGCATGGCTGAGGGAAGTGGTGACAAGTTAGCTGAGATGAATCAATAAGTCGAGGTCAACTTCAAGCTAGTTGCACTAGCAACCCAGCTGAACGACTTAGCCACCAAAATCACAAAAGTGGAAAACCAGTGCAAAAGCCAAAGGGGGCACATACCTCCTTATGGGCAAGAAAGGTCTAGGAGCAATGAAAATAAATGTGTCGAGGATACGTTAGTAATCATTCTCCAAAAACTTCATGAACACGATAGACTGCTAGAGGTAATGAAGGAAAGCATGGAGGTACTGAATCAGATGAGTGGCTCCCACTCAAGATCAATCAAGTTGATTGAAAACCTATTGGACCACACATTTCCTCATCTCTACTCAAGCAGTAAAGGCAGGGTGCCTAGTGACACTAGGTCTAACCTAGAGACGAAGTTTGACTGGTAGCTCACGTCGAGCCACGACGTTAAATAAGGCGCTTCTTGGGAGGCAACCCAAGGTTTTAAATGTTTTGGTAATAACATGTGTTGAATAAACAGGTTAAAGTGTGGAGACTGTGTGGAAATTGCACTTGGTGAACTAAGAGTTCCATTCAGCAAATCACTGAATTGGTCGGCGGTCTCGATGAAAATCACCGTTTGGACCTTCACTTAGACTGAAGGTCTTGTAAAACTCGGCGAGGTAAATGACCACTCGGCGTGTCACCGACTGGATCCGCAAGTGCGACTAATGTCGCCGAATGGTTGCGAACTGGATGGTGTATAATGGCCAAAAGACCAAAATTTTGAAGTCCTTCACTTTCCCTCGCTCTAAATCTTCACAAATTCACACTAGGTAGTATTTTCAGTATTCTAATAGTTTACTAGTATTTTAGTTGAGTGATCTATTCTCAGAGTTGGATTTCTTTGTTGCCTAGCTTTTCAATCACATTTTAATCAGCACAGAAGGTTAGTTATCCAAACCCCGATTTTACTTTCGAATAGTTTGAACTCTTTTGCAATGATCATATCTTATTGATGTGTACTGGGCCTCTCTGATAGGATTAGAATGATTAACATGCCTATTTTAATTCAAAATTTTTGCATGTGTTATCTCATTGTCGAATGCTCGTAATCTTAGTGCTTTTTCTTTTTTGAGTTGGGTTTTGATATCATGTTGTTTTAATTGTTTGGGTGAAGTCTGATTAGCCCACATTTGTGCTAACTTTCGAGAATTTTCTCAATAATAGAGAGGGTAACACCGCTCTTAAGAACAAATATCGTCAAATGGTCAAATGCGACAAGTCCAGGAGAAACCTAAATATTCCGTGATGATGGGGAGTATGGGTCTTGCTCGAATTTCGTTAGTGTATGCTTTGATTTTGCTTTCGAGGTTTGCGGGACTGAATTCAAAAAAATGGATTGAAAATGGGCACGTTGGACCATTTGGCGAGCTGGGTCAAGCTCGCCGAATCGTTTGGTGGTTCGCTCAATCTCTCCATCTCGCCCTTGATATCAGGTCAACTTGGATAAGACTGTAACTATCGGCGAGAAGCCAGGGTCACCGAATGCACTCGGTGACTCACTGAAAGTACTCTTGATAGCCCTCTGTATGCTACCCATAAGACCCTTATGCACTGTAACTTTCGGCGTGCAAACCTTTGCTCGACGAAAGAGGTTCGGCGACTCGCCGAGCTACTTGGCAAGCTTTTCTACAGTAGATTGCCTATGATTCCATTTGTTTTCTTTCTTTAACTCTTCAAAAATCTTTTGCAGGTATGACTAAACCTAACAAAACTGGTAGCAACACACCACCCCGACGCAAAGGGAAAGGAATCACAATCAATGAGGATTCAACTGCATCCAAACACGAGGCCACAAAAATTTCCACAACTGGTTGAAAAGGCAAGGGCAAAGACAAAACTGTTGAGCTATCGGATGTAAGTTCAGACAGTATTGGTTTTTACACCAATGACCCAACAACATATGACAGTGAGAGCATGGCTTCTGATGAAGATGCACTAATGGAGGCACATAGGAATGAGTTATGATCTAAACAGATAAACGACCCAGCTCGGATCAAATCCTCGATCCACCACTCAGACCTCTCCAGTTTCAGAGCAGGCAATAGTACTGGCACCTCCCGTACAAGGCTCCCCACCTAAATCAACGAATAGATCAAAGTCTGATTGGCTGAGAACGATTATTGAGGAAAAACGACTCTCCATAGATGGGGTGATTGATAAGTTCCCTGAGATAATAAAGTGCCTGAAATATCATAAATTTCAGAATTTCACCAAACCCCGTGGCTCTTACATACCAAGCTGGGTTAGAGAGTTTTACAATGCATACAGTGCATTGGTACCTCAACGGAAGAGGTTAGTTTCATCTTTTAAAGCAATTGACTACGTGGTTGTTAGATGGATGAAGGTAGCTTGTAACAGTGAAGCTATCAACATAGCTTTGGGTATGTCTGATAAGATTAATGATCACTGGCAGTACTTAATCAGAACAAAGAAGCTGGATGAAATGAAAAAGTGGTTAGCTCCGCTGATCTCAAACGATATTGCTCCAAAGTGGCTAGCAGAAGGAGTTTCAATTGAAAAAAAGATTTGAGCGTAGCTACAAGATACTGGTTCGGGTTCATCAGCAACACAATTATGCCATCACAAAACAAATCAATCCTTCGCCTTGCTAAGGCAGTCTGTTTTGGATGCATCATAGAGAAAACCAGGATAAACCTGGGGATGATAATTGTTTCTAAGATCCATATGCGTGCAAAACAGTGCTAGACATCTCTCCCCTTCCCGGTATTAATCATTGTATTGTGCGAAAGAGCTCGCGTGCCTAGAGACGCAAATAAGGATGTGGAATTGGTTGCCACTACCTCCACCAATATCCGAAAGATCGAAGCTGAATATCTTAAGGACCAAACGAAAAAAGAGTTGAAGGAAGTTGTAGCCACTGTTTCTATACCTAAAGAGGCATCTTTGTCTACTCCGGCCCCTGGGTCTTCAAGTATACCCACTCATTCTTCTCATTCACAGACTCCAGGTCCCTCTGCTTCTGTGATGTCACCCAGACCCACTGTTGTGGTTGCATCATGTGAACCAATCACTCAGGCATCCTTGATCCGGAGGGGACAACTTGCTCACTCTGTTGATTTTCGAGCTGTCAACATAGAAAGCTCCATTCCAGGAATGATTCAGGCTGCCTTCGATGATGATGTGACACCACTGAGCACTACTATTAATGCTCTGGCGGCCAGGATAGCCATGTGAGAGCGTAACAAAGGAGCTACAGAAGAGGTGACGGACTTAAAGACTGCTATTGCAGAGCTGAGGAAAAATGTGGACTACCTAAAATCCACCGATATGTCCATGATCTTTGGAACAACGGAGATTCCAGACGTCCCTGAGATGCCTCAGACCACCACTGGACATGGAGATAGAGGAAGATCGATAGCCGATCTCGACTCAGTATGTATATAAAAATACAATATAACTCTGTGGGAGTTTCTCTAACCGACAACCATCACTTAAGAGCTATAGTGATGATACATCACTTTACCTCATGCTGCCAATGACCATCCTATACCTTGTCGGGGGTATAGAACCTAACTCACTAAGTGGATCCACTAGTCTATGCTAAAAGCATCTTAAGGGGTAATCTAAAAAGTAAGATCATTTACTACCCATGATGGCTACATGGTTTATGGAGATTTGAGTTATCTGAACTCGCATCCCCATATCGTTGCTCAATACTACTCCCAAAATATGATACTAGCTCTTATGTTTGTAAAAACAAAACTCTTTCTTCGGTTTGAGATAATTACTCAAAACTTAGCTTAAAAGCTCTCTTGGAAATCATAGTTTCCTCTGTACTGAAAAACTAGCTCAAAGGCTCTTTCGAAATCTTAGTTTTCTTTCTTGTTTAAATGTGAAAACATTTACTTGTTAGGAATACATAGTCTCGATATAATCTTTTGAAGAAATGAACTCAACTCTTTACTCTTTACTCTTTGCTTAACTCAAAATTTAAGTCTTAAAACAAAGTGAAAACATTTGTAAAAGACTTCTTAAAACATGGTTCATGCCGAATTATGGACGTGAACGACTCAATGCAAGGTTTTCAATAACCATAGATAGAACTCAATACTTGGAACTCAAGAACTTCAATGATACTACTCATTTCAAGAATGCTCAACTCAGAGGGTTCATGCGGAATTATGAGCATGAACTACTCAACTCTAGGACTCAAAGATACTTCTCATCTCAAGGCTGTTCGACTTATAGGGTTCATGCGGAATTATGAGCATGAACAATTCAACTCAAGGACTTCATGGGTAACATGTAATAGTTTCATGATTATAAATATAATCTCAAAGGGGATTAGGAACTTAATACTCAAGACTTAGAACTGGAAGACACTACTCATCTCAATGATACACAATTTATGGAGTTCATGAGGAATTTATGGGCATAAACGACTTGACTCATAGGTCTACATAACATTATGGAACTCATGATACAACTCTTCTCATTCTCATACTTACTTTCTCAAAATTTAACTCAAATCGATTATGGATCTCAAAGGATTCATAATTGAACTCAAAACTTTCTGGAACTCTACTCTTAACTCTCTCTTGAATGTGAATTATGAATTCAAGAGTTATGGTTTATGCTATGAAAGATCTCATGATGACAAAGTAGACTCATGAATACATTCTCCTCATTCTCATACTCACTTGCTCGAGTCTTGAAACAAGTTACTAGAAGTTGTAGAAGACTCCACAAAAGGACTCAAAGGGACTTTCTTAGAATGTTCGAAAGAATTCTCAAAACTTAACTCTCAACTCTACCTTGAATTTGAGTTATTAATTCAAGGTTATGATCATGTTAGGAATGATTTTAGGTGTTTAGAGGTAACTTAGAGTAGTTAGAATCGAAAAAGAGTGAAGGTACCCTTCGAAAGAACTCAAACTGAGCAACCGATTGCAAACTGGATGGGGAAGGCGACCCAAGGGCTATGGGTGGCGCGGAGCGCCAGCCCCTGAAATTCAGAGCCTACTTTGGGGTGCTCTGTCTGGCGCGATACACCAGGCCCCAACCCAGAAAACTCGACGAATTTCTTTGCTCGTTTTCTCACCCTAACTCGCCTAGAATCGAACGGTTCCTTCCTTAATTACTTAGAATCAATTACTTAACATAAGTACACTCTAATATACTCAATAAAGGCTTAAAACACTCACTTTTATCTGAATAAATCATCAAAAACCCAACACAACAAGATTTAGAAAGAACTTCAAGAACATCTATCAAGAACTCATCAAGAACTCTAATCTTTCAACTTCAAGAATGAAATTTGCACTGAAAATAACATGTTTGGTGTGTGGGTGAACAAACCCAACATGATGGAAGCTTACATACCTCTTAGGGATCAAACCCATGGCCAAAATCCACTACAAAACGCAAGAATCTCGACGAACGCTTGATCCTCTCCTCTTTTCTCCTCTTTTCTCTTCTTTTCTCTTTTTTTCTCTTCTTGAACTCTCAACTAAAACCCTAGGCGTATTTTATGATTATAAAACTGAACCTAATAGGATTAGACCCTTAAAACTTTACCAAAAATGAATTAAATCTGATTTGGTAAGGAAAAGACCAAAATACCCCTCTAAAATTCGGTTTTGACTTTCCTTATCTAGACAGCCCAACTTTGAATGCACATATCTCCCTCATACGAACTCGAAACTTAGAAAACTCGGTGGCTTTGGAAAGATATTTCAAAGATATTTCCAGAGGTATCTTTTAGCACACCTAACTAATCCTGTGCTAGGATTTATGATCGTTTGAAGTTGACCCAAAACTCACACTTAGCTTAACTTGCAAAATTTCAGATTTTTCTCTATTTCCAAGTTAGTTCTTTTTCAAACTCAAGGTGCTACATCTAGTGAACTTAACACTTAAGAAATTTTAAATTCCTCGGTAAAATCCTACTCACAACGAAGGATGATTCAAGTCTTAGCACAAAAACTTTCTGGGGTGTTACAGCCTTCCACGCTCCTTGAACCCTCAAGTGAACTGCCTCCTTGCCCAAAAATGGCTATGGCATAGTTCACGAGAGCTTCTAAGGGCAGTGAAGGCTTTCACGTGCCTTGAAGCCTCCCTTGAACAATGCCTTTTGTCCAAACGGCTAAGGCAAAGTTCAAGAGATCTTGTATGGGCAGTGATGCCTTTCACCTTCCTTGAACCCTCTCTTGAACTTACACTTTGTCAAATTTTGGGGCTATTTTTCAACTCTAAATCATGCATCAAATTTTAAGACTCAAACGTAAGGCTCTAGTTTCCTATAAATTTTCTGGGTGTTACATTTATTCTCGTATGGTGGATGCAACGAGGCTTGTTTCAGTCTGGCAATAGATGAAATACTTGAATATGTGTAATGAATGATTGTCATGTCTAGCTAGACGATGAAGTTTATATGAAGATCTTTGAAGGATTTAAAAGGTCTTAAAGCTATTATTCCATTGAGTACCCCAATGGTTGTGAGATTGTTTAACATAAAGAAAGATCGATTCTGATCTCATGAAAACAGTTGAAAAATATCATATATTAGTGCAATGGGTGCACATACAGATTATTGATTATGCAGATGTCGGGAAATGTGTGATTTTTCTTTAAAAAGAGATATTTCAGCCACCATGTATGAAGATAATGAATCATGTATAGCTCGATTGAAGGAATGATACATCAAAGGATATTGGACAAAGTACATTTCACCAAAGTTCTTCACACATGATCTTCAAATAAAATGGTGAAGTCGAAGTTTAGAAGATTTGTTCAAGTAATAATCTCACAGATGTATTCACTAAGACATTGTCAACATCAACATTTGAGAAGTTGAGATATAAGATTGGAATGCGTCATCTCTGAGATATCAAGTAAAACTATCATCAGGGGTAGTGAAATATGTATTGTATTGTTTTCCTTAACCATGGTTTTGTTCCAATTGAGTTTTCTTGGTAAGGTTTTTAATGAGCCAGCACTCAAGGCGTATTATGAGATGTGTGTACTCTTTTTCCTTCACTAGGCTTTTTTCCACATGGTTTTTCATAGTAAGGTTTTAACGAGACACATTATCTATGGATATCCAAGGGGAATTGTTATTAATCCGTTGAACTAATGGATTGTCCATTGAGTTTATCCATAAACTTATACTTATCATCTATGTGTATTCCCTAGGTGATATGAACCTTTTTGGATAAGAATGTATCTATTTATTATGACACTTAATATGGTGACCTTTGGATTGATTTCTTAACCTATAAATAAGGTTGTTCTTTCACCATTGTAAAGAGACTTGAAGATATTTGAATAAGATGTTCTCTACATTCTACTCATCGTATCTTTTGTCTATATTTCTAATAGTATATTGCTTATATTTTACAACACAACATTTTCATCTTTGTTGACATTAAGAATTTTCCTTGAATAATAAAATATGACTAGTAAAATCAAAGAGATGTAAAATCGAAGTCTTATTAATTGGCCCCAAACAAATGGCTTTTCACCGTTTCCGGAACTTATCCATGGAAGTGCACAAATTGGCCCCAAACTTCAAGTATTCATTTGATTAAATAATGTAACGTAATTAGTACTTATAGTAACGATATATATATGGAAAAATTACTTATATACACAACTTTACTTACCTTATTCTCAATTTTTCCCCACTTTTTTTAAATATTTCATAAATCCCTTTTATCACTCCTTTACACTCATCTCCCGGATACATAATTGCAATCTCCTAACCCACGTCTATCTCCCCAATTTTTCACTCCTCAAATCACGCCATATCTCTCTCCCATGATCTTATCAGTTTAATTTTGAATTTGAATTTCAAGATATTTCTCTCTCCAGTCAAACGATTTCTCACTCCTTTTGGGTATTGTTTCAATTTCATTACTTTTGCTAATAGTTGTTAGGTTTTTTTGTTGATTCAAAATCCTGATACATTATGGATGATGCTCCCTCTTTCAGTATAGGTATTACCCAGATAATGTCATCTAACAATAATCGTGTGTTTGACCATGAAGACGCAAGTTGGGCTGAGAATAGATCGAAGAAATTGCATGATCCCCTTATAATGGCCAAAGTGAGTATCGAGAAAGTCAGGAAGGATGTGCCTTCTTCTTCAAAATCAAAGGTTGAAAAACCCCCTAAAAAAAGGGGTAGAAAAGTATCATCTCCAATTTCCCGTCCTAATCTACCCAAGGTAATGAGTTCTGATCTATTTTCCTCTTTTTTTGTTGTTCAATCTTAGATTTAATTGTTAATTTAAATTCATGATACATTACTGATAGCTTTAGGCAATTTAAGTTTTTCTACAATAATTTTCAGTAAGTTTCAATGTATTTATCGTTATTGAACTTAAATATATTTCAGTACTAACATATCATATACATGCATACAAAAATATATAGTTTAGTTGTTCTCAAACTTTTTGTTTAACTGATACAAAATTTTGTCAGTTGTTCTTCTCAATGTATCAACTTGTAAAAATAGTTGTAACAGGCACAAATGTTGATTTTGTATATCAGATACAAATATAACAGTTTTGTATCAAATACAAATATAATAATCTTTGTAAGTTGAGTTGTCTATTATTCAACATGTATCATGTTTATAATGTTTTAAGGCTTTAATTGTTGTTCATTTGTTTCATTATAGTCTGTGAAATACAAGATAAAACAAATTCCTGCACACTCCTTGAGGTTTGGTTCAACATACAACATGGGTTTTGCAGAAGAGTTGAAGTTGTCTATAGGGATTGATGGTGTTGAGAAATTTAAGAATACAATTTTCGGTCCATATCTCAACATTCCTAATTGCAATTACCAAGGGCAAATAACAAAGTGTCTATTACTACTTGAGCTGGAGCAGGATAATATAGATGAGCTCCATATTCGCCATGCTAGCGGGAATATTTTGCATTTCACTATCAAATAATTTGCCATCATTACCGGCCTGAAATGCATAGGAAATGTTAATGAATTTAAATATCCTGATTCCACTCACAGTAGATTGATTCAAAGATATTTTCCTGAGTCACAAAACGTTGTAAACAAGGGTCATTTAGTTCAAAGATTTCGGATGGGTCAATGGGAGAATAGTTAAGATGCTCTTGAAATGGCAATCCTATATTTCATTCTCACTTTTGTCTTTTCCCAGCTAGGTGATGCAAATATACCTATCCACCATTTCTATATGGTTGAAGATGGAAGGTATGAACAGTTTCCATGGGGACAGATTGCATTCTCAAAATTGATAAAATCACTAAGACAAGAGTTGACCAAAGAAAAGAAGATGTATCGATTAGCCGGCATGCCATATGTCCTGAATGTTTGGATATATGAATGTGCCTCGGCAGTCGGTGATGAAATTGCAGTCAAAGTGGGCAGTTTTATACCTAGAATATGCAACTGGCGTGTTATGGGAGTCAAGCCAAAATTTGGCATGTTTATGTCTAGCATCTTCTCCCAGGTATAATATATGTTTTGACAGTGTATAATGAAAAAATTTCATGTCATATTAATGTATCATTTTTGTTATTATTGTTACATAATCTTGTTTATTATGTTGGTTTGGATACGCAATCCAGAATTCTTGCAATGATATACATCCAACATCCGAGGAAATGGCATCACTTGATTTGCCTGGTAATGTAGATGCTTCTCATAATGAACATCAAAATTCAGCTACCAAGTCCAAGCTTGTTCAACCACAAAAACTTTCTGGATTTGAGGATTTTTCTACTAATCCTACGGATCAGTTTTTAAGGAGATAAAGACGCGCTTCAACTACATCATCTACACCCCCTCCAAAGAGGAGAAAGAATGCTCATCCCGTGAAGCCAGATGTTATTGATGTTAATAAACCTGAACAATCGGCTGTGCAATCAAACAAAAATAGTCCAATTCCAATTTCAGGTGTTAATGTACCCGATGTTCTTGTTCCTTCACTAGATCCTAAAGAACCTACTGACAGATCAGGGATTAAACAAGTTAAGAAATACCTGAAGAAATATGTAAGTGATTGTTTTATTTTGTTTTGACAGTTATTACATATTCACTTATATTGTATATATATTTTTAGATTGACAAGAAATTTCAGCATTTAGAGGATTTAATCAAATTAAATCACAAGAAGTTGATGAATGTTGTTCGGAATCCACACAAGCAAGAAGAAGAGGTAGTGTATTATTTCTTAAATAATACACTGTTAAAACAAATTTATTTGTTTCATAGTTACCCCTTTTTCTTCGTGTAGAATATTTCTGGCACATCTACAAGTCTTAACATGCCAGAGTTCAATCAAGAAGATCACGTTGTTCGTCCATCTACCACTAACCAGTTGTTTGATAAACGGAGTTCACCTATTGCGATGGACGTGCCCGACAATGATCGATTTGAGGTAGATGTTGTTGAGGATCAAGAACAAAATCTTATCCCTGAACCAAAGATTGTAGAAGTAAGTTTTTAACAATCCTGATTAAATATGCAGTCAAATATTATTCATTGAAAATATTAACGATACATTAACTAATTACTCATATTTTTCAACTTGAAAACATAGGATGTTACTACATGTAAGGAAAAATAAGGTCTTCCACACATAACAGAAGTCCATGATGAAGCAAATGTACATCAGCAACATAATGTAAGTTCAATTTTGTATATGTATGATACATTAGTTTGTCAATGTATCATTTTAACATACATCATCTTTTTTAGGAAGATGTACCCGTTAGAGGCTCCAAAACATTTCATCAAGTAATGTTGGATGAACACGATGCTGATAAAGTGAAGGATAATGTCATAAAATCTGATAAATCGATAAATCTTACAGTTAGTTACCACTAAATTAATAATACCATTTTACAATTTTGTATTCATTTATCTAATCTATTTTATAATTGTATAAATTAATTAAGGGTTCGATAAATTCGGATTCAGTATCAGCTGGTACTCAAGAAGTAGTAGATACACTTTATGGCATTCATGCTCCTATGGATGCTCAACCACTACAAGTTGTCACTCCCTAACAACTTACTGACACACATGATTTGAGATCGCGCAACCTGTTACCCATGGATACAAACGTAAATGAAATAGTGGTGCATGAAGTGTCAAAGATGCCTATTGAAAGATTGAGACTGCCATCAAAGATCTTTCAATCACCATACGTGACTATATTTGGGTCTAGCGACAAAGGCAAAGAGAAAGTTGATTCAGAGTTACACATTCGTCCAAATCACCCATTTCAAGATTGTGGTATTATTTTCCAACCTCCATCTGCTTTACTTGATCAGTACCATCAGTGGTTATCAAAGGGCCTTCTTAAAACACATGACAAGAAGTAAGTTATATATCAATACATCCAAATATTGTTAGATCATTATTTGTTTGAATCTGAATTGAGTTTTAATAATTATATAGGAAACCAAAGGAGGACAAATACAAATGCAATTCAGCTTCTTTTGGATTTGAGCAGATGGACTTCGTTGTTGCATTTCCAATTAATAAAAATTGGTTCTATGCCATGTCGCAGCCGAAGAAATGTTGGACTGATGAGGTATAATAGTAAATTCAACAAAAAAGATCTATCAAGATGTATCTGATACATCGTTAAAAATGTATCTGATACATCTGTATGTATCTGATGCATCTTTAAAGATGTATCTGATATAAAATTATGTTTATACCTAGACATAGCATATATGATACATCACAACATACATTTTATTTATTTTCACTAAATAATTTATTTTGCAGCACATCGATGTAGTCTTTTACTACCTTAGGAAGAAATCAAAATTGCGAAGCCTGGATCAATACAGATACACCACAGTTAACTGTTTATTCAAAACATACATCAATAACACACATGAGAGGTATCATTGCAGTCTTGCTGATGACAACCTTAGTACACAGGAACACATGGCGCGTGGGTCTGTTGTATCTGGATTCGAGCGGTCAATGATGAACATTATTAATGGTTTTGAGATTCCTGCTGGTTTACCGTGGCACTCATGTGATGATGTTTACATTCCGGTGAATTGTGATGGACAATTTCATTGGGTATTGGCTGTTGTTGTTTTGAAAAAGAGGCTAATACGTGTCTACGACTCAGCATCTGGATCAAGGAGAAAAAATATTTCGGGAGACATTAAAAAATTATCTCTAATGTTGCCTACTTACCTCCAGGACAGTGGATTTTTTTATCATTCTGAGCGAACTGATTGGTCATCTCTTGATGCTTATAAGGACAAGGAAACTGGAAGTCTATTGGAACCAAAACACCCTTTTCTTGTTGAATATGTACAAGACATTATTCAACAAGGAAGCGACACACTGTAAGTTTTAAAACATCTTGTTTTAAAGTTTATGTTCAATTTATTTTTGTATAATGTATCTTTTGCATTTTTGTAGGGATTGTGGTTTGTTTGTGGCCGCCTTTGCTGAATTCCTTAGCGATGAAATTCCAATCCAATCCAATAATTTCCGTTCTGATTATCTCCGGTCAAGATACGCAGCATTGCTATGGAATTACGGCAGTGAAAAGGCTGAAGCTGGATACGTTAGTGATAATGACGATCCATCAAAGCCTAGGGGTCATTTCACACCACCAAACCCTGATGCGTTGGTTAACCTGGAGTAGTTTTTGTGCATCAATGGATACACAATGTTTTGTTTGTTTTTACTGTTTTCAAGATATATTGACTTAAGTATTGAAGGGTTCCTCTTAAAACTTGTTTTGTCTGACTTTTTAATATCAATATATTTTGTTCATTTAATCTCGAAATGTATATTTGTCTAAATTTACAAATTCCAATAATCAAACATTATTATTAAATCATCATCAATATAAAATGCACATAAATTTGAGCAAACTTTTTTTCCTAACAACATCAATTCAATTTACTGTATAAAAAACATTTAAAAGAACAACACACTAAACAATATATTACGTTAATAATCTAAAACTTATTGAATTGAAAATTATAAATCTTAAACATCAATGTATTCTAAAAAAGGTCTATTAAAAAGTTGTAATCAATACATAAGTTAGCTAAGATTTACAATTTCTAACACAATATTTTGATAATGTATATACAACAATAGTTATAATCAATATGATACATTATTTAATAATATATTTGATACATGCTTTCTTATTTATTGTGACAAATATATTGTTGAGCATTTATGTATCATATGATTTCTCTGATACAATAGCTTATTCCAGCTAGATAGGTTATTTATGATTTAATGAATATGATACATTATATATTATGTAAATGATACAGTACACATAGTATATTTTACACATAATGTATATGATACAAATGCACATAAATATTTGTATATCGAAGATAACATTTACACACAAATCATAACAATTTATTGAATTGAACAACAAAAGTAATAAACAAACGTACCAAAATAACATCCAACACACAAATCATAACAAATTCTTAAATGGATCCGCAAAACTCATAAATATTGAATCAAAATAACCAAAAATAAACAGTAACATTTATTCATGATAAATATAAAAGTGATAATCCATTAAGTCAAAAATTATTCAACAAAAACATAAATGTCTTATAAAAATAACGATTTCACTTTTCTTTTGGGAAGAAAGTACAAGTTCTTTTGTTGTGACCTTCTTGACCACAGCGTCCACAACAGTTTATCTTTACTATTATCTTTTCATCTGCATTTTTTTTCTTCTTTTCCTTGGTCGTCCAGCCAATCTTTTATATCTAGGTGGCCACACAGTTTCATCTACAACATTGCTAGGAACTGATCAATCTTCCTTATCTGGCATTGGAACCTCATATGTTTTTGCTAATGTATCAGGCTTGTAGTAATCAAAGCAATAAGGATGCATATCTGTGACATTCTTGTCCTTTAAAACAGCAATTGCATGTGCGCAAGGTATCTCATCTAGTTGAAATCTCCCACAAGTACATTCTTTCCTCTCAAGACAAACAATGTATCTTCTTCCAGCTTCATAAACCGAGAAAATAAATTCAGATGATGGAACAACCTGCAGACATTAAAAAGTAATTGATAAATTTATTTCAAGTAATGTTGATCACAATAGCTGAATGATATACCAAATTTGATACAAAATATAAAATTATGTATCCTGATACATACCTTCATCTTCGAACATTTAGATGCGTTTATAATCAATATCTCCTCAAATTTTCTCCCCAATGTATCTTTTGTATAAGAGGCTATTTCTCTATTTTTGCAATGCCAAGAACCAAATAGAATTCTAACCTCTTCTAAGAATTCTAATATAGACAACTGACGCGCCTCAACAAGACAACCATTGATACATTCCGCTATGTTCGAAGTCATCATTCTACCTCTATTTACTGTTGAGAATGAACTCTCGACCACTTCTCATACCTAGTATCCTCAAGGTACTCCTTAACCCTGTGGTCAACTTTATCCACCTTAGCTATTAATGTATCGAAATCCTCCTTTCTATATGCCTTGGCCATAGAGTAGAATAGATCACTTATAGTGTTTCTGCTCCTTTTGAAGTTTCCACAGACATTCTTCCAAAGATGCCATATGCATGCATAGTGAGGTACAGTTGGGAACACAATTCTTACACTCTTCATAATACTCTCATTTCTATCAGAAACAACACACATTTTTTCACGCTCGCCAAATGCATTTTTGAATTGTTCGAAGAACCATGTCCACGAACAGTCATTTTCAGTATCTACAACCCCATATGCCAATGGCAATATGCAACCTAATTAAAGATCAACATGCATGATTTCATTTGATACATAACATTTACAATATAGATACATATTAAACAAGATCACAATTACAAAAAAATACATACCTGCCCCATCAAGTGTGCTTGCTGATAAAAATGTACCTTTGTAAGCTCCACCAAGATGTGCACCATCGACAACAACTACCGGTCTGCAGTAATCGAACCCCCTCATCAATGGTCTTAAGGCTATGAACAGATACATGAATTCATCTTCCACTGACTTGTGCATCCTTATATAAGAATTTGGATACACATTATTTAACATGTATATGTATCTCGGCAACTTCTTATATCCATCTGATGGTTTACCCCTTTGCATTTCTAGTGCACGTTCTTTAGCACGCCATGCTTGCTGGTAAGATATTTGAACCCCATAGAATTCTCTAATATCATCAATTATATCTTTTGGAGTATGAATTCGTTTATGATTGACCAATTTAGGAACAGTCACACCACTAACAAACCCAACTGTTGCTTGGACTTTGGTTAGTATCCTATCTCGCACTGGACATGTATGTTCACTATTAAAGTTTCTTACTTTGAAAACATCAGAATTTTTCCTGCATGAAGCCTTCATAGTCCAACCACATTCAATCGAAAAGCACACCAACACATAGCTGTACAATGTTGCACATCATATTAATACATATAGCAGTTACATTTTATATGACATTAATGTATCAACAATATTAACTACCATAATGTATAATATCACCATACATTTAAATTTCTATTTTGTTTCATACATTACGCATAAATCAAAGTTACAAAATGTATCGGATACATTATAGACGCAACTCAATTGTGTGCGCTTCTTGGATGTATCATCTAATCAACAAAAAAATTACAACAAATCAAAAGCACCATCACACAGCTTCTAAGAATAATACTGTATCAAACACATTAGAAATTTAAATGTATCATCCGATGTAGATCTTAAAATTAAAAACATTAATTCAAAATTCAGATAAGAAAAAACTCATACCTTTGTCTATCAGATCTTTTTACTTTGCAATTGAAGTTTTTCTGTATTTTATATTTGGCCATCACATCTATCAGTGTTGCTTTATCCTTATACAATTGACCTGTCTTCACATCTATACTGTTTGAATCAATTATGTAATTTGTAACTTCTAATTCTGGAATATAATATGAATCACAAATTCTTGATTCAACCACTGCAAGAGCTTCTGTATCCCTTGTTGTACCTTCGATACATGTAATCTCTCCGCATGTTCCATCAAAGCTATGTATCTCACCGCCAATTTTATCCGTTGTATCAATACATAATGGATACATTGCAAAACCAGGCTCATTTTTTTCACTTCTAAATATAGTCTAACACCCATGTCGTTCTTAATTTTCATCGGACATGAATTACCTTCTACGATGTATCGAATTTCAATATTTTTTCTTACCTCATCGATCTCTAACTCGGCTATAATGGCTGCCTTGAGATTCATAAATGAAATTGATTGTCCAACAACAATTCCATCACTTTTGTATCCTTCATAATTAACTTCGCTAGCCCAAATTCCTGAATGCCTCAACAAAATAGATATATTCATCATGTATCGAGTTTCTTTTTGAAATTATGAATTTTTCAACCGGGTGTTAAAAAATCGTCTTCAGTGAAGAAGATGAAATTTTAAAATTTGAAATCGTGAAACTGTCCCTTATTAGGATATGGAATGATTATGATCAGTTAGGCGTTAATCTAGGAAAATAATATAACAATAATAAATTTTACGTTATTTGTTCCTTTTTTAGTGCAACAACATTTTGTTACAATGTATCTTTTATAATATATCTGCATGGTACCTATGTATCCGGCTGCATCAATTTTCAAGGGATTTTTGTAATATTGGAATTATTAGGGAGAGAATGTAATTTAGATCTTAGACTATGGGATTCCTTTAATTTTTACTATATATATAGAAAAACTTAAAATATGTATCATACTTTGAGATGTGGCTCAAATATGTCATATGTTAAAAGTTTAGCTTATTTAAGTCATTATCGTCGTTTGAGAAAAGTCTTATTTATGCATTATTTGTTAACTGAAATAATATAAATGAATCAAACATTTAACCTATGACATAAATGAACATTTTCTCAAAGTTCGATGAAAATTTTGAGTCTTCTTCCTTTTAACAAATGATTTAATTAATGATATAATCAAATCATAATTGATTGTAAATAATAATTTTACAAAAGTAAAATTGTTTTCCGTTAACAAATAATAACACATATAAACTTTTTTTTATAACAAAAATAACATAGACGAGCTTCTAATTTTGTTCAGTAACTAACATTAATATAACTAACTCTTAGGGGCCGTTTGGTTACTGGTTAGAGTTATGCAGGTATTAGTTATACATGGTTTAGTTATGCAGGTATTAGTTATGCAGGGTTTAGTTATGCAGGTATTAATTATGCAGGGTTTAGTTATGCAGGGTTTAGTTATGCAGGGTTTAATTATGCGGGTATTAGCTATGTGGATATTAGTTATGTAGGTATTATTTAGTTATGTAGAGATTACAATACATGAATTATTAACTATTATATTAAACTTGTAGTAAATTATTAATATATATTATTTACAAAATAATAATACATGTTAATAAAATGTGGAATATATTGAATAATATACAATACTAATATTTTTATTTTTTTTTAATCAACATTGGACCATGTCTATTTATTCATCAAATAAAAATGTGTCCAAACAAGGTCCAAGAGTGACCAAGTCGGTCAACAAAATAGAAAAAACAAAAACAACTAGAAATAATCTAATTTGGAAACAAAAAAATCCTAAACTGATAGAACAACTCCAGCATAATGCTAATATTTGATTTAGCATATGTACCGTCAAAAAATATACAATCAAATCTCTAATATTAAAAAAATATTTATATTTGCATAAATAAATAAAAACGGTAAATATAAAAAAAAATGAAAATAGTCTATATATAAAACGAAATAAAAATAACAAACGTAGATAGGAAAACAGTAAAGTTTCCAATTAAATAAAATAAAATAAATTAAAAGAAATGAAAATGATCTATATATAAAAAGAAATAAAAACAACAAACGTATATAGGAAACAATAAAGTTTCCAATTAAAAAATAAAAAATAAATTAATAGGGTAAATATGTAATCTATCATTTTAATACATGTATAACTAATACCCACATAACTTATTCCACCTTCTACCCTGCATAACTTTATACATAGATTCCCTCATAAGTTATGTTGGTATTAATTATGTAGGACTACAAAAATGCAACCAAACACCGTATAAATTAATACATGAATAACTTTTATACAACATTTAAATTCTTACCAACCAAACGTGGTATAAGTTATGCTGACTTTTATACCTAATACAAAACTTCTACCAAACACAGTAAAGCTAATGCAACTTTTTATACATGAATAAGATGTCTCTTATACAGTAACCAAACGACCCCTTATTGTCTATGTCACTGATTTATGAATCTAATAAATTAGTAGACGTCATCTTTCTTAATTTCAACAAGAGAATAGATGTCGGTTTATATATTAAGACATTCTACTGTATTATAAAAGGGAGTTTAGGCCCAAGTAAAATATATAATATTCAAAATTGAAACTTTTCCCAATCTTCAATATTATATATTATACTTATGGAACTTTTAAAAGCTTTTATAATATAGTAGAATATACACAAATGGAAAAGTCTCAATATATCATTTACAAATGACTTAAAAAGCATTAAAAATTACAATAATTACCAATTTAAAATATTTAAAAGCTATATAATAAAATAGGTTGACTCTCAGAATTCTATCAGGCTCACATATATTGGGACAGTAAAAATAACACATAACATTTTAAAATTACCAAAAAAGTATTATAAATAATAATAATTAACAACTTAAAATATCCGAAAGACATTTTAAAAGGGTTAATTTTGTAATTTTATCCATATCACATAAATTAGGACAAAGTGACCAGTAATGTACGTTATTTCAAAGTTACATAAAAATATTATAAATCACAATAATTAATAACTTAAAACATTTTTAAAAAAAATATGAAAATTTGGATGACTCTCCAAATTTCATTTGTGTCACATAAATTGAGACAACAAAAATAATATATATTGGGTCCATTTTAATTTATTTCTCTTTTTTATTTTTATATATATTTAAAAATAGCATAAAAATACTATAAATCATGATAAGTGACAACATAAAATATGTTTTGAAAAAAATACAAAAAATTCCATTGATTCTTGAAGTGAATCTATCGTAAAAATACTATAAATCATGATAATTGACAACATAAAATATTTACAAAATGTTGTATGCGAGTAGTCTTATTATGCCTTAAATAGCATCAAAGAAAGTACAAGTTTGTCATAAAAAAACTTATTCCTTTATCCACGCAAACAATCGCTTCAAAAACTCGGTTATTAACCCAAAACATACCATTTATATTATTGGGCCTTGTGGGACATTTAAAAGCTTTTATAATATATATATATATATATATATATATATGTCACAAATGGAAAAGTCCCAATCAAGGAAATGGAAAAGTCCCAATATATCATTTACAAATGACTTAAAAAGCATTAAAAATTACAATAATTACCAATTTAAAATATTTAAAAGTTATATAATAAAATAGGTTGACTCTAAGAATTCTATCAGACTCACATATATTGGGACAGAAAAAAAAACACATATCATTTTAAAATTACCAAAAAGGTATTATAAATAATAATAATTAACAACTTAAAATATCTTAAAGTCATTTTAAAAGGGTTAATTTTGTAATTTTATCCATATCACATAAATTAGGACAAAGTGACCAGTAATGTACGTTATTTCAAAGTTACATAAAAATATTATAAATCACTATAATTAATAACTTAAAAAATATATGAAAATTTGGATGACTCTCTAAATTTCATTTGTGTCACATAAATTGAGACAACAAAAATAACATATATTGGGTCCATTTTAATTTATTTGTCTTGTTTTTTTATATTTATTTAAAAATTGCGTAAAAATACTATAAATCATGATAATTGACAACATAAAATATTTTTTGAAAAAAATACAAAAAATTCCACTGATTCTTGAAGTGAATCTATCGTAAAAATACTATAAATCATGATAATTGACAACATAAAATATTTACAAAATGTTGTATGCGGGTAGTCTTATTATGCCTTAAATAGCGTCAAAGAAAGTATAGGTTTTTCATAAAAAAAACTTATTCCTTTATCCACGCAAACAATCGCTTCAAAAACTCGGTTATTAGCCCCAAAACATACCATTTATATTATTGGGCCTTGTGGGACATTTAAAAGCTTTTATAATATAGTAGAATATATATATATATATGTCACAAATGGAAAAGTCCCAATTAAGGCAATGGAAAAGTCCCAATATATCATTTACAAATGACTTAAAAAGCATTAAAAATTACAATAATTACCAATTTGAAATATTTAAAAGCTATATAATAAAATATGTTGACTCTCAGAATTCTATCAGACTCACATATATTGGGACAGAAAAAATAACACATATCATTTTAAAATTACCAAAAAAGTATTATAAATAATAATAATTAACAACTTAAAATATCGGAAAGACATTTTAAAAGGGTTAATTTTGTAATTTTATCCATATCACATAAATTAGGACAAAGTGACCAGTAATGTACGTTATTTCAAAGCTACATAAAAATATTATAAATCACAATAATTAATAACTTAAAACATTTTTTTTTAAAATATGAAAATTTGGATGACTCTCCAAATTTTATTTGTGTCACATAAATTGAGACAACAAAAATAATATATATTGGATCCATTTTAATTTATTTGTCTTATTTTATTTTTTTTATATTTAAAAATTGCGTAAAAATACTATAAATCATGATAATTGACAACATAAAATATGTTTTGAAAAAAATACAAAAAAATTCCACTGATTCTTGAAGTGAATCTATCGTAAAAATACTATAAATCATGATAATTGACAACATAAAATATTTACAAAATGTTGTATGCGGGTAGTCTTATTATGCCTTAAATACCGTCAAAGAAAGTACATGTTTGGGATTAAAAAACTTATTCCTTTATCCACGCAAACATTCACTTCAAAAACTCGGTTATTAGCCCCAAAATATACCATTTATATTATTGGGCCTTGTGGACATTTAAAAGCTTTTAAAATATAGTAGAATATATATATATATATATATATATATATATATATATATATATATATATATATATATGTCACAAATGGAAAAGTCTCAATCAAGGAAATGGAAAAGTCCCAATATATCATTTACAAATGACTTAAAAAGCATTAAAAATTACAATAATTACTAATTTAAAATATTTAAAAGCTATATAATAAAATAGGTTGACTCTCAGAATTTTATCAGGCTCACATATATTGGGACAGAAAAAATAACACATATCATTTTAAAATTACCAAAAAAGTATTATAAATAATAATAATTAACAACTTAAAATATCGGAAAGACATTTTAAAAGGGTTAATTTTGTAATTTTATCCATATCACATAAATTAGGACAAAGTGACTAGTAATGTACGTTATTTCAAATTTACATAAAAATATTATAAATCACAATAATTAATAACTTAAAACATTTTTTTTTAAAATATGAAAATTTGGATGACTCTCCAAATTTCGTTTGTGTCACATAAATTCAGACAACAAAACTAACATATATTGGGTCCATTTTAATTTATTTGTCTTATTTTTTTTATATTTAAAAATTGCTTAAAAATACTATAAATCATGATAATTGACAACATAAAATATGTTTTGAAAAAAATACAAAAAATTCCACTGATTCTTGAAGTGAATCTATCGTAAAAATACTATAAATCATGATAATTGACAATATAAAATATTTACAAAATGTTGTATGCGGGTAGTCTTATTATGCCTTAAATACCGTCAAAGAAAGTATAGGTTTGTGATAAAAAAAAACTTATTCCTTTATCCACGCAAACAATCGCTTCAAAAACTTGGTTATTAGCCTCAAAACATGTCATTTATATTATTGGGCCCGTGCATAGCACAGACAACATTATCTAGTAATATTAATAAGTCCTAGTTTGATTCCCTTGTGATCATAATTGAACAAAAAAGATTCCCCTAAGAACAATTTAAAATAACATTATTAATCTCTTAAGATCATAAGATATTTTTGGTCCACACGTCACTGATAAGGGCAGAGATATAAATTAAGGGCAGAGATATAAATAATACAATAAAAATGATGTGTAGCATTATTTTTGTTACTTCATCCTTTTCGATTCAAGAGTCTTAGTTTAAATGGAACATAATTTAAGAATATTAATGAGATTTTTAAACTTCGTAATCTTAAAAATAAAATATGTAATGTATTAGAATATTTTTTGAATCTTATGATCTTATCAAGATTTTCCCGGTTATATATTTTACTTTTTCCATTTCTTTTTATATGTCATTCTTACTATAAAAAGTTGGTCCGTAATATTCTCTTGGTTCAATTTGACTTGTCACTTCTAAAATAGATTTTCATTTTTACTTGTCACTTTTGACATATCAAGAAAACACAATAATTTTTTTCACCTTTTACCTTCAACATTAAATACTTATTTTCCAAATTATTTTTCAAAACATCATTTAATAGGGTATACTTTGATAAAAATACCAAGGGGTGGACATGGTATGGTACGGTACGGTATGACATTTGAATGTTTTGATATCGTAATTTCGATATTCGGTTTTAAAAAAAATATTATATCATTATCATACCAATTTAATTCAGTATGGTTTGGTTTCGGTATTCTACGGTATGGTAAATTGCTAACCATAGTTTGTTCAACTTCGACTAATATATACTCATATAATAGAGTATTATGACTTCGATAATTAAAAAAAAGTCTCAATTGTATCATACTAATACACTATACATGAAATATATATTCAAAATAAAGTACAAGCAACTCCTTTTGTTAATCAATTAAATTTCAAATACATTTCAATTAAAATAGTGTAGACAAAGTTTCAACTTCTAAACATTTAGTTTATACTAATACTAGGTTGCATATTTGTTAGTATTTTAAAACATATATAGGAAAAAAGGACAAATTTACCCCCGAACTATCGTAAATGGTATGCAGATACCCTCCGTCATACTTTTGGGACATTGGTGCCCCTGCCGTCTATATACCCTTTACATACACGTGTCATGATCTTATCCACCGACCGACATTATTAAATATTGAATCGACGGATAAGATTTTGCCACGTGTCCCTATTTAGTCTTCCGTTAGAGTGAATGTCATATATGCTCTAGTTTTTGGATGGCAGAGGCACCAATGTCCCAAAAGTATGACGGAGGGTATCTGCATACCATTTACGATAGTTCGGGAGTATATTTGTCCTTTTTTTCCATATATATATGTTATTTATGTAACTATATACTTTGGTATGATATTCAATATTTCAAAATGTTATTTCTAAATACCAAATATAAAAAAAAAACATTAAAATGTATACCATATTCCATACCAAATACTATAATATCAATACCACGGTATTAAAAATTTTGGTATGGTATGATAAATCGGTATATACCATACCATGTCCACCCTTAAAAATACCTATATCATTATTATTATTTTTAATGTGTGCCAAGTCAAATGTGACAGTCATTTCATAAAATCAATGCATACATTACAATATTTTTTCTATTATACCCTTGATAGTTAATTAGTCTTGAAGATAGATATTTGACCAATATAGGAAAACTAATAAGTAATCAATGTTCCTTGTAATTACTTCATACATTGATTAGTTACTCTCACCATTGCACTAATATATAAAATCTGATACTGTCATGTTTTTCTTTGCCAAAGTAGAACTAAAATTCATGTCGACAGTCATATCCGTAACTATATTAAGATCAGAAATTTTTCATCTAAATTCATTATAAATAACATGTGATTCAGAAGAAATATTTATTAATTTGAAGTAATGGAATTTGAATATTTTGTGATATTGTCATGTTTGCTTTAAGAATTTATAAAAGATCATTTTTATACAAATATATAGGAAATTTGAGGTAGGAATTTTAAAAGAAATTTTTTTTTGGATCAATTCATACTGAAAAAATGTGGCTAAAAAAATAAACTCAAAATTTTAAATAGTCATCCAAATACATTAAAATTTTTGAAATCTAGAATATTTATCATTTATTGAAAATTTGACTTAAAAAAAAAAACATTAAATAAGAATAGAATTGCAAATTTACTTAGAGCATGTTTGGGATTGTTGCTAAAAAATGTTTATTTTTATAAGTATTTTTTAAAAATACTTTTCGGAAAAGTGTTTTAGAAAAAGAGTTATTTGTGTTTGATTAATCTATTTAAAAAGTGTTTTTGATAAGTAGATTGTTTTTGACTATTTTTTTAAAAAAAAAAAGTACTTTTGAGAGTCAAATTACGAAAAAAAGAACAAGTATCAATGCACTTTTAATATTAAAATTATCTTAAATATCTATTATAAATTTAGTAATTAAATTTTTATTTTTATTAAATTAAAATGTACATATTCAAATTTTCAATCAATATTATACATAGATGAATAAAAAATAAATTAAATATTAATATAATATTAACATGATGATTTAAATATAATTAAAGTATCAAGCAAAATAAACTTAAAAATTATTTCACAAATTAAATCACTACAAACAAAAAATTCATCAAGAAAATATAAATATAAAAGATATATTGGTAAATATGTATATCTGGCAGAGATATTTTGGTCTTGAAGTAAATAATTTTCTACTTCTTCTTCTGTTTTTTTTAAAAGCAGACATTTTTAGTTTCTTCCTAACAACAAAAATTCTGCTTCTACTTCTATTTAAAAATTTTTTTTACTAATTAGTGAAACACCTTATTTTTCAAAATGAATAATTTTGATCTCCCAACAAAAATGTCAAAAGGATTCTTAATTTCTTAATAAAAATAAAATCTGAAAAGTGACACATAAAAAGTAATGAGGGAGAAGCTTAAACAATAAACGAAAATCTTACATGCCTTTATGATTGTGAATTTGATGATTTTGACAAGACATCATACATATAACATTACTTAATCATGAAATATATTCATGTCTCAATTTATGTGACATATTTTGTTTATCGGGAGTCAAATAGTTTAAATTTGACAGAAAATTTGCTCATGAAATCTTTAAATTTTTTAAAATGAAATTATATATTTGTAAACTACATAAAAGATACTATATGTCACAATAATCGACAATTCAAAATATTTAAAAGATAAATGAAAAATTTACGATAAAAAATAAACTTATTTGTATCTCAAAATCCAAAATGTGTCACATAAATTGAAACGGAAAGAGTACCTAAATTTAAAGTATGTTTTTTTTATAAAAAAACAAAATTACTTTCTTTCTCCCGTTATTTGGTGGAAATAAATATGAATTGCAGTTGAGAAAGGATTAGTTTCTTAAGAATATTTTACTCTTCAACTACACCTAGAGTAAATGCACATTAATAAACTACTTTTGTTGATATATAACAACAAAGTCACATGAACTATTTAAAGATGTAAGATGATTTCATAAGCGTGATACAATTTCAAACAAGTGTTACACGTACAAAGTTTTTCTCATGTAAACTCCTCTTATAAGTGGTGACACATGTCAATTATGTATGGTATATTTCGTGCGACATGACATATGTCATACTAATTAATACTCTGTTTGTCGTAATTTATGTGACACATATTGAATTTTGAGATTCAAACAAGTTTATGTTTGATCATAAATTTTTTATATATCTTCTAAATAGTTTGAATGTCAATTATTGTGACTTATACTGTTTTTTACGTAGTTTACAAATATATAAATTTTATTTTTAAAATATTGAAAATTTCACAAGCAAATTCTCGATTAAACTTAAATTGTTTAATTCTCAAAAACTAAATATGTCATTGAGACAGTTATACTAACACGGATCTTGGTACATGAACATACCTTTTGATCATTAATAGTCATTTAATTCCCTCCTTTTCATCAAAATAAGAAGTTACTCCCTCCATCCCTTTTTATATATCATTCATTTTTATAAATAGTTGGTCCATAATACTTGTCATTTCATAAAATCAATGCATAAATTACCATATTGTTTCTTTTTTACCCTTGTGAGTTATTAGCCTTGAAAATATACATTTGACCAACTTAGAAAAACTAAGTAATGATTCATGTTCATTGTTTAAATTAATTAATCAAAATAAATAATTCATATTCATTAATTGAAAACTTGAGTTCCAAAAAAATTAAATAAGGGTAGAAGGGTAAAGTTACACCATTTCTTAATGCAAGTGCAAAGTAAAAAGATGACATATGAGTACTAAATTGCCTTATAAAATTTATCTCATAAATTCTTATTAATATTTTCGAGATAATATATAATTGCCCCTAAATTTGTACTTTATTTTAAAGAAGACACTCTAATATAAAAAATTAATTAAAAATTTGTTTTTAATTAAATTAACACATGTCAAATAAGAATTGGTGCATGGTAAATACCTTTCCCGAAAATTGGACTTTGTCAAAGAAGGAAGTAATAATATTGATTTAATAGGTGGTTAATAAAAACCCACAAAGTTAAAATATTATTTTGAAAATGGATTACAAGTTCAAAGGTATAATTATATTATGTATTATCTCATTTTTTTCAATTAATTCTTTAACTTAATAAACCCAACATCATGGCATGACAAACACATCAATCGTCTTATTAAGTAAAACAACTACTCATAGTTAAATCAAGTGATAAAGCAATGCATGTGCAACTAAACAATATCACAATATATTAAGAAATTTGTATTAGAAGTATTAATTTGTTACACGACATAAAATTGATCTCAGTCATCGATTTAAAATTTTAAAAAAAAAACAAATTACATAACTATGTTACACATAAGTTGTGACTTGTGACATACAATTTTATAAACAAAATCACATTTTCATATCAGTTTATAGGTCAATCCAATTATTATTGTTTCTATTCGTTCGTTAGTCTCGATTTGACTTAACAAAATAAGTTTTTCAAAATTTTATAATTTTAAAATAAAAATTTGTGTAATGTAATATATTTTTAAATCTTGTGACCTTAAATATGTTATGTAAAATGTTCCGAGTAAAGAGTTATTAAATATTAAAAAATAATATTTTTAAAAAATAAATTAAAACAGACTGAATAGTATATAATTTTGATAGTTGATAAGACGTTACTTTCAGGACAAAATATGTCAATTTTCTTGTATGTTTTAAATTAATTCCCTGTTAAAAAGAAAGGATCATATCGTTGAGTCCATTTATAACCAGTAACTTGTCGCCAAGAAAGAATAAAATGTCATTATCGTAAAAAAAGTGTTTTTACTGTTGAACATAATTGAGAGCAAGTTCATTATTTGTGGTATTGCATGATTACATATGGCCTACCTAAAACATTCGAAACAATGAGACCACTAAATTAATTCATGGTTCTTCATCACAACTTGTGACAAATATTTAATATAAAAAATAGTATTTTCTTTATTTTAATTTATTTGTCTCGTTTTGATTTGAAACGAAATTTATGAAAGTAAAAATTATTTTTAAATTTTGTGGTTGGAACTAAAAATATGTAGAAGGTATCAAAATTATCTGATGTTATTAAACATGTCATGTGAAAAGTTAAAATTTAAAATAATTTTCACGGTCCAACCTACCGGGTCGTGCAGACACCTACTCTAAACCTTATATAGGAGAATCTTTACCACCCAATTAAACTAAAATATATCGTGGAAGTAAACAAAATTCAATATATCACTTTATTTAAACAAAATAGTTAGTCTCAGCCTTGTTTTATATGAGATACTTTTGTAACATACACAGAACCTTTCTAGGAACTAGTCTAAATAGCTACAAGAGTTTCTAAGAAAATATAATATTTGAAAATAAGACACATATCCCACCATAATGGAAGAGACATATAAGTTATCGGAGATCATCATCGCTTTCATCTAAGAAACATCACCGACCCTGCGTCCAAACTATGTAAAGTTGCATAACAAGAGTTGTATCAGTACAAACAACACGTACTGGTAGGCATGATCGATCGAACCGAATCTACCACATAATATCATGTAATTAATCAAAAGAATATATAACTTGAAACCATACGACTTCGATATCTTTAACCACAACCTTTACTATCAAGGAATACTACATTTTAACTCATGCATCCTATCCCAAGTCACCCACCTCATTCCGTTATCAACTCCACCCTTTAAGCCATTCCATCTTCCTACTAGATCATAGTCTGACCTTCTATCACATAAAAGATTTTTTGAAACCATCCATTCTACTAACACCAATTTTTTTCTATTGATTCCATGCAAGAATCCAAATCCACCACTAGCTCTATTAACCACTTGTCACGACCCGATTTCTCAAGTCATGATGGCACCTACTATAACCCACCAGTAGGTAAGCCAACCCGTAACCCAGAACAACACGTAATGGGTCTGAGGGTAGAAACTAAACAAGAGTAGGCAAATAACAATACAAACAGGCGGAAGCAAACCAAAAACATCTATACAAATAAAGATCCCTCCCAGAACCTGGAAGTCACTAGTACAGAGCTACTAACAAAATGAGTACAAGTCCCAAAAGTGGACAACAGAGACTGGACTGTCTCGAAAGGTAAAAGACAAGTCTATATATACAGATGGAGACTGAAATAGTACAAAACGTCGTATACTCACTCCCGTCTCCGGATCAGTCTGCTCCAAGCTCGATCAACGCTGGCTACTAGTGCCCGGACCTGCATCACGAAATAGATGCAGAGCGTATCATGAGTACCAAAACAACAGGTACCCAGTAGGCATCATAGGCCGACTGAACTTGAAAAGCAAAGGCAATATGAAAAGAAGGAATAATACAAACCGAGGGTCAAGAGCGGAAATCTAAGTAACAATGGAATGCACACGAGTGTACAAAGAGCTAACTAAAGTAATCTATAAGCTAACTACACCTAACTGGACCCCCATAAGCCCAGAAGGTACACTCGTGCGCAAGTTAAATAAAAACCCGAACGGACCCCCATAAGCCCGACGAGTACACAGAATAACTATAACTAAAGAGATTTGCATAAAAGAACCCAAGAACAAAGAATATCGAACCAGAACCTCAACCTTAATTAGTAGAATCTGACAGCACTGAGGCCGGACCTCAAACCGGATGCTCAGTAGAAGTACCCAAGTAACCAATCACAAGTAACAAGTATAAGAGGCCGGAACTCTAACCGGATGTTCTATATAGGTGTCTGAGCAATAGAGGCCGGACCTTAAACCGGATGCTCTATATAAGTATCTGGGTAATAGAGGCCGGACCTTAAACCGGATGCTCTATATAAGTGTATAGGCAATAGAGGTCGGACCTCAAACCGGATGCTCTATAAATGTGCCAATGTAGCTGCTAAAAGAGTCCCAATTGATCCATACTCATAAATATCCGTGGAACGCCGTCAACACATAGCCAATCAATGTAAGTCCTTAGAACCAAATCGAAAATCAAATAAAAAAATCGCGGAGTAGAACTAGTGTCGCCGATGTAACTCGTGAAGCCGTAACATCGAGGAAAATAAGGATAACTATAGTCGGAGAGAGAGTATCGCCTAACTAAGGCCCAAACTATCAGACTCAAGTCTGCTACACCAGTCTACAGGGATCTAAGCCGGCCGAGCGACGTCGGGGCAAAACTAAGGCCTATCGGATCCGAATCATGCATTTCTAAGGCAAGCCCTAGTCAAACCTAAACTAAGGCCCAACATGCTTCAAATAAACAGTAATTAAGCATGCAAAAACTCCACATAGAGAGGAGGGTCCGTTAATAACACAAAGCATGCTCACAGTTACCCGATAATTCCCGAAATAAGCCGAAAATATGATTTCTTAACACCTATGCAGGATTCAATAACTACCCAACCCAAATCCCAACTAATCAACATGCATTCACATTCTCGAGCTCAATCTAAGAGAGGAAAACCGTAGCCTACCTTAAAGCCGATCACACGCGCTCCAAAAATCACTTCTCCGGAGCTTTTCCTTTCCGAACGTCCTCGAAACGCTGCCCCACTATCAAAAATAGAGTCACAGCATTAATACGGTCGTTTAGACACCAAAATCACAACAAACGGAGACGGGTCAATTTTGGAGTCCAAACGGGAATCGTGGGACCCGCGCAGGAAATTCCAAAATTAACCCCAAAAGTGGGTCCTAACCAGTTCCCCCAGCTCATGTCCCATAATGGGACACAATTTGGGGCTCGGGAACAACACAATATCAACAAGCAACTAAAACCCAAATTTTCTCAAAAGAATAGAAATGGGAAAGCAGCTAATTCAGCGTTTTTACCAAAAACGGGCGATCTACAGTAAAATCTAACAACACCACAATGTTCTCCTCGAAAAATCACTCAAGATAGCCTCAAAAATCACCAAAATCGGATCTAAAATGGCTAAGAAAACAAGACTCAAAAATTTCCAAAATCAAACTCACAAAAGGGGTCTGGCAGCAGGTATTTTTCAAAAATTACCTCAAACGGGGACTCCAAATCACTATCCGAGCTCACCAACACGTTGTCCTCGAAAAATCTCACAACTTAGCCTTTTGAATCACCCAAATCGGTTGAGAGATGAGAGAGAGATGAGGGTTTGAAATTTGGGAAAATTGGCTGATTTTCTGCAATTTATTGCAGAAAATCTGCAATTTCCCAAAACTTAAAATTCCGACGGGGTGCTCCGAACTCGTTCGGAACCCCGTGCACGCAAACGAGATATGCAACCATACCAAATTCGATATTTCAGACTCAACGGCGCAGTCGAAATTTTCATCAGAGGTCATTTAGATAAAAAGTGGGTCCCACTTCCAAAAGTCATTTTAAGTCAAAACCCACAAAAGGGCTCGGAAAGATATCGAAAACCTCCAGACACAAAAGAAGGGTCAATCTAGACCAAACTCGACATTCCGGAACTAACCACGCTGACGGAATTCTCATCCGAGCGCATTTACTCAGAATGTTGACCAAAGTCAAACTTATGTCAAATTTCAAAGGCTAAAACGCCTAATCGCACCGACTCACACTGAAAACCTCGGGAGTCATGTCGACCATGCTACTAGCCTAAAATGACCCTTCCGGAGCTGATGAAATCGTCAGAATTGGATTCCGATGTCATCTTCTCGAACTTTTGATCGAAAATGATCGTTCAAGGTTCATAAGCTCCAAAACACAAAAACTCACACCTGGACCAAACGAACGACCAGGTGACCGAACTATCAGTCCCAGCAAGTCATAAATGACTTGGGGTCGCTATAGGAACGCTCTAAACGACACATAGAAGGCAAGACACAGAAATGACCAAGAGGGTCATTACACCACTCCACCACCCATTTCTAAGATCCCCCAACCAGTATCCTAGCCCTTGACCCATTTAGTAGCCAACTCTTACCTATTACCGTTGACCTAACCTATACATAATTCAACATTTTCTAAAGTAATTTGGACCACCCAAAGATCCATGAAACCTCATCTATGGTTTTTAACATACAAACCCGATCAACAAAAGAACCATTCTAGTATTTAAATACATCAATCCGGTCACTTATGGACCAACATAATAAATAAATTCAGTCCACTCACGGAACCAACACACACAGAGTAATCAAACTTGTATCAAACATGGTATTCGATCCAACCAAAAGATATCTCATACCAGAAGTGGTATTCGAGCTAACCGATATATATACCAAGGGTGGTATCGGAGCCAATAAAGAGATATCATGTATCAATCGAGGTATCCAGGCCAATCGAGAATAACACATCACACAATCAGAATCACAATGAATACAATCACACTTGTAAAACACAAGCCAATAGGACTAGTTTATTGCATGAGATTGACAACAAATAGCATTTGAATTTCACCCCTTTTCAAGTCCCTAACCACACATTCTACAAGTACTACTAGCAAAATGGTTAACATGAACATATGACATAAACAAAAAATAATTCAACCGTCACCTACTCCGACAACCCTACTCAGACAGTTTTTCAATGCATAACTAGGTTAACCACAACTTACCACCCATAGTATCACACCCATCAACTATAAAAAGTCTAACCGTAATTCATCAAGTAGCTTACCATCCTAAATAAAAATTAACAACACATTTAACCATCCAGACTTCATGCCCGAAGGCCTAGGCATGAAAGCTCTCGTCACACTACAAGTATTATGTTTTCAGAGACAAGTCTAACTACTAGCTAGATTAAGCCTATCTTACCTAGATGCCAAACAATTGTTGAGGAACATTGGTCACAAACTTCTGGCTTCATGTGGGCAAATTTAGACCGGCGTACGCCTAGAATTCATGGGTTTTAACCCCTTTTGTGTTGAAACTCCTCTTCTTCATTATTCCCAAGCTTGGAGCAAATTAGGAGGGTTTTTGGAGTAACATGAGGATATGACACTCCTTGACCACCATTTCTGACACACCTGACATAAAGTTACTCATTCTTTCCCTAGAATCGGCAACCTTAGTCGGAGCATACTTAGCCAATTGAGTAAACTTCAAAGCATACTCTTTCACATGCATGCTCCTTTGACAAAGATTAATGAACTCAAGCACCCTCGCCTCCCTTATCTCAAGAGGAAAGAAACAATCAAGAAAATCCTCTTTGAATTTATCTCAATCAAGAGGACCGCATTTGTAGCCCTCTCTTCCTTCCATTGTTTGAACCAAACTTGAGCAACACTCTTAAATTGATAAGTGGCCAATTCCACCTTTTTCCACCGGTGACGCTCCCATAATTTCCACTATCTTACACACCTAATCAATGAACTCTTGAGGATCCTCATCAACTTTAGACCCATAAAACTCCGGGGGATTCATCTTAGTGAAGTCCCTTACCCATATTGTCGTCGTACCCATATTTTGGTTCGAGGGAGAAATAACCTCTCTATTATCTTGGACCATCATAGCTTGATCCAGCACTTGAAAAGTGGCTCGAAATTTGACATGAGTCACTTACTCGGCCAAAGGTTCAATTGTGGCTTGAGGAACCTCGAGCTCAACATCGTTAGCCACATTTCTTCTCACATAAGCTCTTCGAGGAGCCATATCCTGAAAAGCATCAGCAAAAAGAGTTAGGAGAGAGACCTTTATAGAGATGAAGTCTATGGAATGACTTTAGAATGGTGAAAGAAGTGAAGTTCCCTAAATTCTTTGTAGCCTCACATTCATAAATGTGACACGATTTACACTTATGAACAAAACTCCACTCAACGTGGCTTGCAAGACATTCTAGGACCTTTTCAAAAACATTGCTTTTATACCAAGTTTTTCATGACTCATAGTATAACTTAGATGTGACACAACCTATATGACCTCGAGAGGTACTACACAAGCCACTTGACATGCATAAAACACAATAAAAATACAACAAGAGAGAATCTAAAGTAATAACCGTCTTATATCATAATATAATAGGGGTTAGAACATAAGTGTGAAAATCTAATTAACTTGGTCTAGAAAAGTCCATTCTACAATCATAGGAGTGGTTGGGACATAACCCATACACCACGTACAAGTCTAAAAATGAAAGAAGACATAAAAAAAATAGAAGTATTCGTGATTGTGCCCTCGAAGCATGAGGACTCACCAATCCACTAAACTGAGATAGCAAAACAAATTAGCCACGAGCGGGAGGAGAAACTTCGGACTCTATATTATAAAATAATATAGGTACAAGTATGTATTAGTATGTGGAATGTACTAAGTATGGAGAAATGCATAAAAACATAAACATGATCATTTAGGGACTTTAAACATGATATGCATAACCAAAATAAAACAAAGTAAAAACCTTTAAAAAGAAATCATAAATCATGACTAATGCCAATGCATACTGAAAACATAATGAGAGCTTTCATAAAATCCTTTTAAGGGTAACATAGTTTATTTTGTGAGATATTAGCTTTTACCGACAATAGACCATGTGAGCTATAACATGAAATCCGATGTAACTCTCAGATTGAGAAGGGAGAGCCTACTTGTCAAGGTAGAACTCTGTATCATATAATAAAGGCTAAGTGGATCCATTAGCTAGGTCGTTTAAGACAACCTTACCGGTGCACATAGTTTAGAACTAGAGACAACCGTATTTAAGCCTCAATCTCAAAGTTCTCTCAGTGCTAAGTTAAATCCCAGCGGAATAGATAAAGTAAATTATCAAAGCATAAGATTATGAAAGGTAATAATCACAATACCAATCCAAATCATAGATTCTTATAAGAGTGCCTCCTTTAAATCATGATTCATACGTATGTGAGGAAACCTTTCACAACCATAATTTCATAATATGTGAGAAAATATTTCACAACTCATTGATACTTATCTCAAAAACATCCTTAGTTCATAAAACATCATTTTCATAAGACACGCATAACTTTCGTAAATCATCATTCATAAGTTCATAAGTTTTCTTCATAAATTCATCATCATAATAAAATAAAAGCATGATTCCATATGCAATCAATTTAAAACCATATAATTGAATCAAATCATGCATAATAAGGTTGAAATCAAACAACTGAATCATAACAAGTAGGACCTATAGAGATTTTGTATGAAACCTTAGTCAAATTGGGTGAGAATTGAATTGGAGATTGAGATTTCTTTTGGGACCTAATGGATGGGTAGAATCCATTGATGAATTCCCACATACCTTGATAATCAAATTCCAATAGCAATGGAGATTAAGACCTTGAATCCTTTGAAACCCTAGCTTTCTCATTCGAGCTCTTGAGAAAATTTAGGGAAGAAGACTTGGGGAATTTTTTAGGGAATTGAGTGAATAAGGGGATTTAGGCTAGGTTTAATGAGAAAACAGTTATAGGATAGTTTTAAAGGCTAAAATGACGTAGTTTAGGGGTTCGATAGATGGGAAAAGACCAAAACACCCTTAATTAAAACTATCGGAGTGATCTACTGAATAGACCTACAATCAGTAGAACTTTCTACGGCCAGTACTGGTTAACCGTATAACCAACTTCCACAAAACCATTTTTATGAGTCGTCATTTGGCCTATAGTCCATAGACCCTTTCCATAGAACTCAAGCTCAAGTTCAAATTTTACTAAGTCTGGGTCACTTTTATGGGTGCTTCCTACAACCCGTATAATGTCCTACATTTCATGTTGTTCACACTTAAGTCCAACTTCGGAAACTTGAATTTTCTAAAAACTCAACTCAACTCCTACGAGTGTCATTTATGACCTATAAAATCTTCTACGAACCATTGATAGGTCATGTAGGTCTGGATAAGTAGCTAAAAATTTGAAACCTTTCCTTTCTAATCTGACTTTCCAATTTCTGTGGTATTCCAAGGGGCACGGATAATGTCAGAGTGGTAAAACTTTTATCGGGGCAACAAGAAGGACATTTTTCATCTTGGACTAGTGACAACTTTATGCATGAGGGTTAGGGTAGCCTTCTTTAACCTTCTTTGATTGAGATCCGCCACTTCCAAGGGAAACAAAAGGTGAAGGGTGGGGCGAGGCGAAGAGTAGACAAGTCGTTGAAGGTTTGAACAATGAAGATGTGGATTTTCCTACTGCTACCCCTCGCTCCCAGACCTAGAACCCTATCACGCCTTGAGTCTATACACCAGACGTGGCTGGCACTCAAAAACCATTATTGGTCTCCAAGCAAACCCTTGGCATAGCTAACTACTTAGCGGAAGTTTATTACATGCATACGAGAGCTTAAACTAATTACATTTAAAGCAATAAACTAAACTTCAAAAAGTATCTAAAAATACTGAGTATAAATGATAAAGTGTATTAAAATATCTAAGAAGAAAATTGAAGTAACAATCTAACTTTGTCTACTTATGAAGCATCTGCAATCTAAATATAGGTGCCGAGACAAGACCCATGACAATCGTAACACTACTGCTAGAGCAATAAGATTGGATTTTTCTGAAAGTTGACGAATGAATGATATAATTTCAATAAAGCACCTGTTGATGAACTGAATACCTGAATTTGTATCATAAAATGATGCAACATTGAATGAAATAAATATATGAACTGAATAAAAGACTCGAAATAACTCATCTAAAGTTAAACATAAATATGAAATGAAATCATTAAAATCTTTACAAATAGGCATGCAATGATAATAAATACTAAAATAAAAAACTTTACTTTCTTTGAGAGTTTCTCTAACAAAAAACAATCACTATGAGCCTCGTGATGATAAAATGTCTTCCCCACGTTGCTAGAACCGCCCTATACCTTTCTGGGGTATAAAACACAACTTAACTTATGGATCCATCTAAAAACCTTCTTGAGGCTGAGAGGAGTCGCCCCAATTTTGGTACGATCTTATCTACGCTAGCGGCACGGATTATGGGATTTGAGTTATCTTAACTCTTACTTAAATCGGGGTTCAATACTACTCTCAAAATATATGCAATGATGCTCATATAATGATACTCACTAGTTTTAGTTAATACTTAAAAGATCCTCTTTAAGGGATAACTGATCTTTACTTTAACCAACTGAAATGGTTCTGAAACTATTTATGCTTCTTTCAAACTAGCCATGTTTTTCTTATAAGAGTAACGCATTTGAAAATCTTAATGCTCCCTTCAAACCCTTCTTAACCTAAAAACTCAAATGGTTAAACTTATTTTGATTCTGAAACACGTGCATGCAAATAATTATGTAAAAAGTCTTCAACAATTCATAACTAAATAGGGTTTGTGTGATAAAATAAGCATAAACAACACTCCAGGAATCAGAAGTACATGATGAAATACAGTCTCAATGATAGAAATCAAAATTTCAATAATAAGGAATAAATGTCAATTCAAAGTTCATGAAAACTCTGGGTAAAACCCTAAATTTATCTCTTATTGACTAAATTTAGATGTAGGGCGTGAGGACGAACTCAATCAATCACTATGAATAACCTTACATACCTTGAATCACTCTAATTGAAACTCTAACTCTGAAGAGGAACCCCCAAAGTTTTTTCTTGAACTTTAGGATGACTTCTTATTTTTGCTAGATATGGGAGAAAGAATTGATGTTGGAATCTTCTTTGATTAGAGATTAAGATTGTTTAGAAATATATTAGATACATGGGAGGAACATACTTTGGTTTTGGAGATTAAGGAGAGAGAATTTGAGAGAAAATAAGTCTTATGTTGTCCAAGATGAATTTTCTAGTGACCCACAAACTTAACTTAATAAATAGAGCATCTTAAAAGCTAGACCCTCGAAAATTTACTTGGCACGGTGCGCCCACGCTATGGGCTACACGGAGCGCACAACCACTTCAAAAATAATGAAGCTACTGGAAAATTGTCTTGGCTCGGTGTGCCCACGTGGAGCGCATGACCAATTTGAAGTCTCTCCAGTAAATGTAAACAACTCTTTGCTCAAGAGTCAAATTGACGAGCGGCTGGTGGCGTTGGAAATAATACATGTAGACTTTAAAATTGATAGGTCATGGGTCACCTAAATCTTACTATTCCAAGAGATATGGTTATTTGAAATGAACCCTTGTATGAACTAATGCAAAATTATAGCCTATAGAAATGTTTTAAACTTGGTTTGGTGTTTAAGACAACTTATGACCCTAAACCACATCTGATACACTTACTACACTTAGTAAATGGCCTTAACATTTATGTAAAACTTGGAAATCATTGGGTTCTGTCCTATACACATGCAAAGGATGGTTCGAGTCTTTGCTTAGAAGTTACAGGACGTTACACACTTGCTCTCCCATAGCCACCTAGAGGAGGATTTGACCGTCATTCGGAGGTCCGTGGATGTCACCCCTACCGGAGTTACAGTCCCACCTCCCTCTGTCCAGGATTATGCAGCCCTTTGTAGGGAGATGGATGCAGAGAAGAAGAAGGGACGCTGCTAGCTCGGATGATGAAAACCACTAAAGTTATGTTTAGTTGTGTAGCCCCTAAGGAGGAGTTTCCCCAACTTACACCAGAGGACTTTCAGGAGTTCCCTTTTTTGAGCAATTTGGAGGCATAAGATCGCGCTCCGACTAGGACCCCCGGATATAATTTTAAACTTGATTTGGGTTGTAGCCCTTGTTTTGGGTATGTACTAAACGTTTTTTCCTTTATTTTTTCCCTTTTTGTTAGCACGTGGATGTTGCTTTCTAACAATTATTAAGCATATATGAATGCTAATTGTTGTTTTTAACCATCTCTATTATCCTACTGTGGTTTCCATTTATATTAACGATTTTAAACACCCAGGAATGAAAAATGAAATAGGGAAAAACAAGGAAGAGATTTTGTGCCTCCCTCCCTACTACAACGGAATTTTTTTTGCCATAGAGGGAGCGTTGTAGACGTCAGCCTCGCTAAGGCAGATCTGACGAGGTAAGCCCAAAAATTTAGAATTTTCTGCAAGGTTTTCTTATTCTCCCCACAGTTCCCAACCAATCTTTACTATCCTGAAATTGGAGTTTCCCTACGCTCATAATTATCCTTGCTCCTTACCTATGATAAATGCATGCTCAAAGAATTACACAAACTCAGTTTAACCTGTGAATAATTACACAAATGCAGGCGCTATAGCGGGGTGGTGCCGTAGCGGCAACCTATCACCTATATCAGTCTTCATCTTTCAAGAATTTGAAGGGGCACATCAATGATGCCCTTTGGCCAAACGATTCTTTTTTTCATCAAATCATTACAGATCAGTGTTCCTAAAATGCCCCACTACCCAAATATGCAAAAATTTGAGCCTTCCAACTCCTAAACCCTACCCGCATCTAAGTTTCCAATCAAGAACAACCCTTCAATCCCCCCCCCCCCCATTTTGAACCCACTTTCGACCCTATTCCCCGTGATCCTTACCAGAGTTGTAGCGGCATTGTGAACTTAAAAGAAGCCCCAAGCTCCAACAATTTCAGTAATCAAGTACTATATTTATAACAAATTTTAAAACAACCCAAACCCCATTATACTCTATCATTTCTTAACATGTGATCACCCTTATGTGTAAAATGAAGTAAGGAAAGTAGGGTACACAATAATTACCTTAGTTTTGACGTTCGTGATAGAGTGATCAAAGAGTGTACGAGAGGGTGTGGGAAATGTGAAAACGGAGAGAAATGGACATAAAAACCCATTCTCCTCCCTCTTACTTTGTTTTTGATCCCCGACCAATCGCTATAGCAGTTGGGCAGCCGCTATAGCATCAGTAAACTTGCTATAGTAGGGTCCAGTGAATAGGCGGGGGAGAATTATATTATGGATTCATCTGTTCAAAGTTCCCATCCCGGTATTCTTGGGGACAGGGTACATTCATAAGTGGGCTGGTTCATGTGGAAATAAAATACTTCCTCGGCCTAGTTAAGTTAGGTTGCTATTTTCTGTGACCGGTCTATTATCCTTTCCGCCCTAATAGTTGTTCGAGGATGAATGATGGGTAAATTGGTATATATTGTAATGATCTAAACTGTCGTTACTCAAGGTCATTTCGTGTGCAGTCCCAAAATTATGGAAATATGGTGCCAAATTTAAAAATTTGAGCATACAAAAAATTGGCTTAATTTGAATTGACTGGGAGGACGTCAGCTCGCCATAGAGGGAAGCCTTCCACTATGACATTGCCGCTATAGTGCCTACATGTCCTCTGTAGCGGGCTGATGGGAATCAGATCCTAGTAAATACAATGTCTTTTATTTTTCCTTCCACTTTTCTTGGAGAAAATAGACAAGGGCTTCTCCAAAAACCCTTAGAAGGCACCCATGACATGGTTAGAGATGACAAGTTTTTGGGCATGAAATTTGGGTGATTAAATGTGTGATTAGTTCACTACAAAAAAACGCGTGTATTAGCCACGCAGGAAACCGTGACTAAATGGGACTCAAACCGTGGCTACCTGCACTTTGCCACGGTCGCAAGCGTGCCCATAACGGGGGTCGCAAGCAAGTTCGCCACGGTTTTGTCATCTGTGGTAACATTTAATTAACCACGGTTTGATTAATTATAGCCACGGTCATTGCATGGGTAAATAAGGCATAGTCAATATGAGGAATTATACATTAGCTATGGTTGAACCGTGGCAAACATAAACTTATTTTTTTTAAAAAATTACTATTGTTTCCTAGCATTATGCTGGTACCAATACTTTAATAACTAAGCATTCACTAATACCTATCATACACAAATTATATGGCACAAGATGAAAAAGGACTTATTGCAAGAACTAAAGATACATTGGCATCCATATTTTTTGGCACCACCAAGGCATATAATATATCTCCAAGGTCTTTTCTTTCATTTCCCTTGAGCAGCAAGTTCCCTGATAGTTTCAAAAGCAACCATGCAACAAGTTAGACCTCACAGAAATTATAAAGCACCCCAACCAAGAAACACAAGTTAGATTCCTAATTTAAGCACACAGCTAAATAAACCAATTTAAATAGATTGTTTTGCTCAAGGTGAACTTCTCATTGACTGAATAAGATGCTTCACTGTCATATCCACAAGGTAACATGGGATTATATAAGTTGATGCATGTTCACTTACCTAATTGAAAAATCAACAGCAAGAGGATGTATAAATTTACACAGCTGAATAGCTCAAGGCATAAAATTTGTAATGCTACCATATACGACCAAAACATGTCGAACTAAAATAGAAATTTCAGCAAGAACTCAACAAATCAGCAGAGAAATCCAAGATCAATCGTTTGACACATGTCCAGAAGACAATATCACACTACTAAAAGACTGTCAAAAAAAGACGGCCAAAAGCGACGGACTGCGTCGCTTTTTTGGTCAAAATCGACGGAAAAGTGACGCAGTCACCTCCGTCGCTTTTTAGCTCGACGCTTTTCAAAAAGCGATAGATTGCGTTGCTTTTTGATTTTTTTTTTACTAAAGAGACGGAGTCCATCGCTTTTATTTTTATTTTAATTTTAAATTTTTTTATTTCTAAAAGGCGACGCAGTCCGACGCTTTTCTGGAAATTTTATTTTTGAAAATCCCAGAAAAGCGATGGACAAAAGGACCCTATCCGTAGCTTTTCTGGATTATTTTTTTTGAAAACCCCAAAAAAAGTGACGGACAAAAGAACCCTGTCCATCCTTTTTCTGGAAATTTTATTTTTGAAAAATCCTGAAAAGTGATGGACAAAACCACGCTGTCCGTCGCTTTTCCTGCACTTTTTTTTACCGCAGAAACTGGCAGTTTCTGCTGCCTAACTGCAAATGCAATTCAATTCAATTATACATTATTCAGCTCAATCAAACACACACAATTATAAACAATCTAAACAAAACATAAAACAACAAACTTAAAATAACATTCAAAAGTATCTAAATAACAAATTAAAGACTTATAAAGTCTTTCAAAATTTCAAAAAGTTCATAAATGTCCATAGATCTAAACTAGGGAGTGGGATCTACATAATGAAAACCAAACCTAAACTTCTCATTTGATACTTTCACAGCCAAAGGGTCAATTGGAGCTTGCGGAGGAGCTCGGGGAGGAACTTCTTGATCCACCTTGTCTTCCTCATTCCTTCTAACGTTAGCCCTTGTAGTAGTCATATTCTGAAAATCATCGGGCACGAATTAGGAGAAAGACCTAATAGAGTTAAACTTTATGGAACGACTTGGAGAATGTAGAAGTGAAGTTTCCTAAACCTCTAATTGTCTATCATTCATAAATGTGGCGCGCTTCACACTTATGAACAAGACTCTACTAGATGTGGTTTGAGCCATCCTAGAAACATTCTAAACAGTGTGCTCTGATTACCATGTTTGTCACGACCCATGGATACCCCCTAGATGTAACAAGCCATATTCAACCCAGAAGAGGTCTCATACAAGCCCCGTAACGTATCATAACATAAGATAATAGAAAAGTACAGAAATTTAAAACATTTTTCAATACAATCAAGGTTTCATAAGACGAAGCGGAATTTATTACACTTGTCTCAAACCATCTAATACTTGAAAAGAGTTAGGGACACAACCCATACAAAAGTCTAAACATAAAAGAAAGACATAAAGGGAAAGGGTGATCAAGTCCTCGATGCTATGAGGACTCACCAAAACTTCTCTTCTTGATCTACTATGAACCTAGTCACAAGGATGGAAGTCAATATCGCTGAACCCTACATTTGATAAGAATGTAGGCAAAAGTATGAGTTAGTACAATAATGTACTAAATATGATGGCTAGCATAAATCATCAACATAAGTATATCAGAGGCATTAGTCAACATAAGACATCTACCATAATCATAAGAGATAATAACATAAGTCATAAGCATAAGTTCTCCGCTCCGACTCTGCTAGTGCCGCTGTAAATTTAGCTATTTGATCCGACAAAGCAACAATCTGAACACCGTCAATTGCCTCGGCTTGACGTGACGATCCAATACTTTCTAAGCCTGACTGGAGTCATCTTACATCGTTTCGAGAGCCTAGACCATAGACTCTACCCTTGTGTGTGTCCCCAACCACTTTTTCTTTCCAAAGCTGGGTGGAAAGTTCAGATGTCAATTGGACCGAACTATCTAGATTCTCAACGACGTACTGATGAAAGTCATTTTGCATATTAAATATAAAAATTGACATCAATATATATACATATCATAAATATATTCACTATTAATATATATCATTCATATTAAATAACTTACAAAAGTTCGTTCGGCCCTTTCCTCCACCCACACATTCGGATCCGACTCATTTTCTTTCTTCCTGACATGAGTCTTCTTGAAAACCTCCGGTTTAATGAGAGTGCATCCCAATTCTTTTTCCTATAAATAAAAATTGAAATTTATAACGATATATATGAATCAACTAATTATTTATTTAAAAGTTTGAATTAGAACTTACCATCTCTCGTGCAATTGTTCCAACCGTCTTTGCACCTCCGGTGTGCAATGAGTCACCCTTAGGACTGCCTCTAGCCTTTTTGGCTTGATCTGATATTACCTTAAACTTGTCTGTGTTCCAATACTGACCCAAATCATCAAAAACATGAGGCAACATCCAACCGGGACGTTCACTACTGTCTCAAACTTTCTTTAGCCAGCTAGACAGTCTAGCGGATCCTTCCTCTCAAATGTGGTCCCAATTACCAAATTGTACCTCGACTCCCAAGTACAGATAGTCTGAAAAAAATTGAATAACGTTAATTAGATAGATAGTAAAAAAGAGTAAAGTATACTAAACTTAACTAAAAAATATATACCTTAAAGTTATTAAACATCGCCTGGCGTATACTGTTTGGAATCTCGCTCCAAGAGTGATAAGCCTATGTATAGAGTCTTCTAACACAGTCTTTTAAAGCCCGGGCAGCATCCTTTACAGATTGCCACCTATAAAACACATAATAAATATGTTAGTTCATGAATAATATATTAAAGTATAAGAAATAAATAAAATAAACTAACAAATAGATAACAAAACAAACTTACGATGATCCATCCGGCTCAATCATGACTCTACCAAGTCTGTCCTTCTGGCCAGGAGCTAAAGCAGGAATCGTATCATCTGGTGTAGCACTAGGTGTAGCTGTAGACGAGGGTGATACATCAGGATGCACAAAACGCTGAGTCAATGGAAGCATACCGGCCATAGCATCTGACTACTCGCTACTAGAATCTCCAATCCTCATGGTAGATAACTGAGAAGATGTCCCTGCGGGAGATGGAGTACCTGCCGATAAGGGTCGTGCTTGACGAATAGCCTGTAAAGGTAGGTCCTCGTAGCGTTGTGAAGGAAATGTCTGTGAAGTAGATGAAGCACCAATTAGTCGACGGTAATTAGGATAATATTGTCAAGGATCCGCCGTACCAAACGGAACAGCAAATAAATGAGTATCATGGTTGATGCGCTCTGGCGCAGAAGAAATAGATCCTGCAATATCCTCAGCATCTATGGGTCGCCTAGACTTCTTTTTCTTAGCATGTTTAGTCTGGCTAACTCCAAGATGCTCGCGATGTCTATCACTGTCACCGCCTGATGACATCTGTCTGCAAATTTACATGCATAATATCTATAAAAATCATAAATTAAATAAAATTAGCAAAATACACTTACATACATACATATATATATATACATACATATATATATATATATATATATACTAGCTAGCTTTCATTCTACACCATTCTTCCTCGCTTGTTTCAATTCCATCATCCTCCCATTCTTCCTCCTTAGTTGTTCATTTTCATTATCATCCCATTCTTCGTCATCAAATGATTCATTTTCGTCATTCTCAGATATTTCTTCCTCAACATTCAGTATCTCATCATCAGATACTTTTTCTAATATGTGTTGAAGATGTTGTAGTGTGGTTTCCAATTCAACATCAACTTGTTGTTGAACAATTGCAACATCATTTTGACACGCCATATCTAAGACATTGTCAATTTCAATTCTTCCCATAGGCTTACTTTTTATAACAACCCACCAATCAGCTTTGTCTCTACGCAATGGATATGGAGCGTAATACACTTGTTTAGCATTTTGTGCTATAATAAAAGGATCATAACTTCTGTATTTCCTGGTGTGCTTAACTTCAATTATATTATGTTGATGGTCCACATTTGTGCCTCTATGTGATGGGTCAAACCACTCACACCGAAACAATACAATCTTCTTCTTAGGCCAACCTGAATACCTCACTTCAATAATCTTTTGAATGACACCATAATATTCAATAGTTTGACCAGTACCATCAACATCACCTTGTATGTAGACACCGCTATTATTTGTTTTCCTGTTCCTAGAAACTTCTTCAGTTGGAAACTTAAAACCATTGACACAATACTTATTCATTGTCAGTACTTGAGATTCAGGTCCAAGTGCTACTTCTTTCACTAATTGCAAATGATAGACACTTGAGTATTCATTGTAAACCTCCATGATTGTTATTTCAAGTAATACAATTTAGTATAACATGAATATATTATTAAATACTTAGTGATTGCACACTCACATAGTTCCTCAGCCATTTGGAAAATTCTGTATAGATGGCTTCATTACCCCATGTGTTTACGAACAAGCTGATCATTTTACATTCAAGTATTTCGTTAGTTAATGATCACTTATTAGTATGTAATTTAATAACATATTTTTAACACTTACTTGACATATGGTTGAATCTCTGGACAATTAAGAAAAATATGTGTCACAGCTGATTGCATTTCCATATCAGTGAAGCCTCGCTTTCCACGCTTTTTATATCCTCAACCATTTTGATTAAAAATTGATAGCGGTGGAAATAAAGGATCAATATCGCCTTCATCATTGCGATTGGGCCTGTTTCTCCTACATGACACATCATCACCAAAGTAATAAGAATAAAAATCACCAGTTTCTCTCCCAATATGACCTTCAACTAATGATCTTTCGATCCTTCCCCTTTGCTTAATCGTTTGCTTCGAACTGCCAATTTTTTTTTGCATGCATATATGTATATATATATGTTAATATATAAAAGACTTGGCGAATATATATAACTTAGTGAATATTTCAAATGGATACCTCTCAAACGGATACATCCATCTTGTTTGAACCGGACCTCCGAGGCGGGCCTCTTGTACAAGGTGAATTGGAAGATGCTCCATCACATCAAAGAAACCACATGGAAATATCTTCTCCAACTTAGTTGTATTAACAAGAATATTTTCCTCCATCATGTCTAAACTACTCTCCAACAACTTTCCAGAACACAAATCTTTTTTAAAAAAAATTATCTCTGTGATTGGTTTCCATATCCTTCGGATAGATGGCTAAAAGCGATAGGAATTAAAGTTTCCATGAACACATGACAATCATGACTTTTCATACCTATCTATTTTCCTTCATTCATATCTGCCCGCTTTCCTAAATTCGAAGCATAGCCCTCCGGCATCCTCAAATTTTTAACCCACTCAATAATTTCATGTTTCTCATCCAATGTGAATGAAAAGCTGGCTTTGGGCTTAACTATTTTACCATTTTGTAATTCCTGCAACCATAAGTCTTTTCTCCTACAATATTCCTTTATGTCCATTCTAGCTTTTGGATTGTCTTTTGTCTTACCCTTAACATCCATCATTGTGTTAAACGAAATGTCAAAGTAATTTTTTTCAATGTGCATCACATCTAGATTATGTCGTAGCAGATTGTCTTTCCAATACGGCAACTCCCAAAATATGCTTTGTTTGGTCCAATTATGTTCAACACCATATCCAGGAAGTCTAGAAGGTGAAGCTTTTGTAACTCTAGGTAATTGAGAAACTCTCTCCCAAATTTGATGCCCTGTGAGTAATGGAGGTGGGGGGTCACTTTCAACCTTATTTTTCCTAAATGCATTTTTCATCTTTCTAAACTCATGGTCCATTGGCAAGAACTGGCGATGACAATCAAATCATGTATTTTTTCTGCCATGCTTTAAAGTGAATGCCTTACTATTTTCCATGCAATACGGACATGCTAGTTTTCCAGATGTCATCCAACCAGACAACAACCCGTATGCAGGAAAATCATTAATGGTCTACATTAAAAAAGCACGCATAACAAAATTCTGCTTAGTTCATATATCATAAGTCAAAACACCTTCAAACCACAATTGTTTGAGCTCATCTATCAATGGTTGTAGATAGACATCAATCAAACTTTTTGGATTACGGGGACTTGGAATAACACAACTTAGAAAGATGTAGGGACTGGTCATGCACATTTCAGGAGGAAGATTATACGGAGTAAGAAATATCGGCCAGCATGAATAAGGCAAAGCATTATTAGAGAATGGTGTGAAGCCATCTGAACACAACCCCAATCTAACATTTCTTGGTTCACTAGCAAAATTAGGATATACATTATCAAAATGTTTCCATGCTTCACCATCAGATGGATGAGACAAGACACCCGACGGCCTTCTATATTCACGATGTCATCTCATATGTGGAGCAGACCTCATCGATGCATACAACCTCTTTAACCTAGGAATGAGAGGTAGATAATGCATCGCTTGAACTGGGACCATCTTTCCAGCCTGAGTCCTCTTATAACGAGGATGTCCATAAAACATACAATTTTCTAATTCACTATCAGTCTTGTAAAACAACATGCAGCCATTAACACAACAATGAATTCTATCATACGTCAATCCTAACTTGGACACCAAACGCTTTTCCTGATAGAAGTTCTTTGGTATGTTAAATTCCAGATTAACTAGTTCACCCAAAAGATCAACCATTGAGTCCATAGCCTCATTAGGAACATTCCAATCTGATTTAATATTCATTAATCTAACCGCAACTGACAAGGAAGAATGCGGACTCCCTTCACATAGTGGACGACTAGACTTTTCTAATTGATCATATAAGCTTCTTGCTTCTTCATTAGGAGTTTCATCAAAATATTGTTCCGGTTCCATCCCACCTTGAACACCGAAAGCATCATTGATCATTTCATGAACTCTATCATGTTCAACCCTAACCTATTCAACCCTAATTTGGCCATGTGGTGCGACTATATTATATACATCCACATGCATCGAATTATAAACATTCCATCCAATCCATCACTTTCTCCATGATCAATCCATACAAAATATCTAGGCTTAAATCCATTACGGTACAAATGAACCATAATTGTATCTGGTTTAAAAATTTTTAAGCACGTACATGAACTACAAGGACACCTAACCAATTCATTATTCTTGAAAATGTCAAGTGTCATTGTATGTTCAATAAATTTCTAACACCGTCAATAAACTCAGGTTTCAAACCAGCACCGGTTTCATAATTCATATTATACATCCACAAACGATGATCCATCTAAAAATATATAGATATTCAATTATATTATAAATAAAATTTAATAATAATTTTACTACATTAATTCATAGTTAATATATATTTAAAATAATTACTTATAATCCCAAATTCAAACTATTAGTAGTCCTAAAACTAGTTTAGTATTGACTTAACCCATTATTTATTTTAACTTATTTTAAACAAGTTAACAACTTTAACTAGTTTAGTTTGACTTAATACAACAACTAAATCCACCAACTAAATCAAATTATTTAATTTAACTTATTTAAACAACTTTATAACTTTAACTAGTTTAGTATTGACTTAATTTCAACAACTAAATCCACTAACTAAATCACATTATTTATTTTAACTTATTTAAACAACATAACAACTTTAGCTAGTTTAGTTTTGACTTAATACAACAACTAAATCCACCAACTAAACCACATTATTTATTTTAACTTATTTAAACAACTTAACAACTTTTTAACTTTAACTAGTTTAGTTTTGACTTAATTCCAACAACTAAATCCATTAACAAAACCACATTATTTAATTTAACTTATTTAAACAACTTAACAACTTTATAACTTTAACTAGTTTAGTATTGACTTAATTCCAACAACTAAATCCACCTACTAAATCACATTATTTATTTTAACTTATTTAAACAACATAACAACTTTAACTAGTTTAGTTTTGACTTAATACAACAACTAAATCCACCAACTAAACCACATTATTTATTTTAACGTATTTAAACAACTTAACAACTTTTTAACTTGAACAACTTAACAACTTTTTAAAGCTAAGTGTCAACACTAGATGGACACAAATCGATCTTGCAAGAAAATCAATTTTGTCATCAATAGGATCAACTAGCGTTGGTACTTATGCTTAACAAATATATTATTTCTAAATTTAAAGCTAAGTGTCAACATTAGATGGACACAAATCGATCTTGCAAGAAAATCAATTTTGTCATCAATATGATCAACTAGTGTTGGTACTTATGCTAAACAAACACATTATTCCTAAATTAAAGATTAGTATCAACACTAGATGGACACAAATCGATCTTGCAAGAAAATCAATTTTGTCATCAATAGGATCAACTAGTGTTGGTACTTATGCTTAACAAACACTCGATGGACACAAAAATATTATCACAAAATTAAGGCTAAGTATCAATACTAGATCGATGGACACAAACACATTATTGAAAATAATTGTACTTGAACTTTAGAAATTTAGAAGCACCAACCTTATCTCCTACATTGATGAAAGAAGCAATATAGTCTTGTATCAACTTTTTTAGATGTTGAGCTTCCTCAGTTGCCTAGCACGAAAAGTTCTAAAATTAGTTAAATATAAACTTCAAATCCAAGAATATTAGTTTTATATATATATATATATATATATAATAAGTTCAAGTTATAATATCAAGTTTTCAATTCAAGTTCATATATATCTAATTTCTAGGCTTAATTAGTTATATATTCAAGCTAATTAGTTCCAAGTTCAAGTTCTAATTTCAATAAGTACAAGTCTAAGTTCAACTTTAAATTCTAAGTTCAACTTTAAATTCTAAGTTCAAGTTCTAAGTTCAAGTTCAAGTTCTAATTTCAAGTTCAGTTCTAAGTTCAAGTTCAAATTCTAATTTCAAGTTCAAATTCTAAGTTCAAGTTCTAATTTCAAGTTCAAATCTAACTTCAACTTCAAAATATGCTTTGTTTGGTCTAATTAAGTTCAATTAGTTCAAGATCTACAAAGTTAAAGCTTAATTAATTAATTAATCAATACTAATTAATTAAGTGCAAATAAGTTCAAGTTCTAGTTAATTAGTTGATCAAAATTAAGTTTATATTAATTCCTAATTAAGTTTTCAAGTTATTATAAACTAATTAAGTTTAGTATAGTTCTAATTAATTTATGTTAAGTTCAAATTAGTTAAGGTCAATAAGATTTTCAAGTACTACAAAATTATAATTAAGTTCAAATAAAATCCAAGTTCTAATAAGAAAAAAAAGTAAGTTCTAATAAATTAAAGTCAACAACATTTCAAGTTCATATTCCTAATTAAGTTCAATTTATAGTAAATTCAAGTTATAATTTCAAATAAACTAGTTTTAAAATCACAAATTCAATTAGTTATATATAACCTTCAAGTTCTAAGTTCAATTAGTTCAAGTTCTAAATTCAAGTTAATTCATATCTAATTTCTAAACTTAATTATATATAAACTTCTAATCCATGAATTGGTTATATTCAAGTTCAAGTTCATATGAAAGTTCTAAAATTAGTTAAATATAAACTTCAAATCCAAGAATATTAGTTATATATATATATATATATATATATATATATTCAAGTTCATATCTAATTTCTAAACTTAATTAGTTATATATTCAAGCTAATTAGTTCCAAGTTCAAGTTCAAGTTAATTCCTAATTAATTCAAGTTCATATCTCTAATCTATAAAATTAGTCACATATACACTTCTAATCCAAAAAATTAGTATATATATATATATATATATATATATATATATATATATATATATATATATATATATATATATATATTCAAGTGCATATCTCATTTCTAGAATTCCTAATAAGTTCAAGAATTTCCAAGTTCAAGAATTTCTAATTAAGTTCAAGAATATAATTCAATTAACCAAAATTTCAACTATCAATGTTAAATTAATCTAGCTTCTAACTTCTAATTATTTGTTAGTTCTAACTTCCAATACTTAGTTTACAATCATATTTAAAAATCCCCAATTTAAAAAAAAAACTAACCCTAAAATCTAAAATCCTCAATTCTCTCCCTAACTAAAAATAATCAAATGTACAATTAACAATTCAATAACACAATTCAACAAAATAAAACAATATACAAACTAAGAAATCACATATAATTACTAGAATTCAAAAAAATAATATTAAAATTAAACCCTAACCTTATAACAAGAAGGAGGGGTAGTTGGAGAATTCTTTTGGGCGGGGTGGCAACTGGGGTTGGTCGGCGACGGGGGGAGGATGATGGCGCCGGCAATGGATGGTGGTGGCAGCGACAATCGGTGGTCCGGCGACGGGGCGAGAAGGGAGAGAAGAGAGAGAAGAGAGAAAAAAGAGAGAAGAGAGAAAAAAGAGAGAAAGAGAATGGGAAATTTGGGGGAAAACCTGTCACTACTGTAACATAATTAAATGAAAAGGGACGGACATCGTCTCTTTGTCCATCGCTTTTTTAAAAATGTTTGACCAAAATTTTGACTAAAAAGCGACGGACTAACGACACTGTCCGACACTTATTAAAAATGTTTGACTAGATATTTTGACCAAAAAGCGACGGACTAAGAGATGTCGTCCGTCGCTTTTTTAAAAAACTAATTAATAAAATAAAATAAATTAATAACGACGGACAGCGTGGTTATTGTTTAATTTATAAATAATTATTTTTATTAAAAAGCGACGGACGACGTCTCTATATATATTAAATAAATAATTATTAATTATATATATATATATATTTAGCGCAAAAATCCGCAAATAAAAGCGACGGACTAAGAGATGTTGTCCGTCGCTTTTTGTAAAATAATTTATAGATAATTATTTTTATTAAAAAGCGACGGACAGCATGACAAATGACATCGCTTTTTGGAGCAACGTCGTCTGTCGCTTTTCTGTCTGTCGTTTTTTCGCAGTTTTTTAGTAGTGTCAGATATACATTTAGAATAAAAGATAAACAATCAAACAAGGAGACGAGTAGGCATACACCAATTTAAGGTTGCTGATATAAGATACACTTCCGCAAAGTTGACAATCCTTTTCCCCCATTTCGATCAATTCACACATAACAGGCAAAATATAGAAGTAATCCTGAGAAAGAGGGTCTTAGTTGTGTCATTTTTTGGTTCATCTAAGTGGAGATACAATTATAAACAAATTTCAAAGTGCAAACAATAAAATAATACCAGAACTAAAAGAAAATAAAGCAGATCAGTATGAAAAAAACATAACTCTATAATACCTTGATCCCAAAAGGATACATTCGAAGTTGTGACCCGAATCAAGCAAAATCGAACCCACCAAGAGACGTCTTAGTGGGATGCTAAAACCAAACATCAAAGCACTGGCAGTCTCCAATCTGAAGCAATCAATAAAATCACAGTAACAATCAAAAAATCAAAAACATATCAAAAGTACACGATGAATCTTTTAGTCTTAAAAATGCTATGACATTTTTATAATGGAGTGTCATTAGGGATAGAATAGAAGTCTAAGAACTAAATACTTACTAAACACACAGAAGTAACATTCTTTTTATAGGCGAACTAAAAAGGAAAGTAAGCCACATAAATTGAAACAAAGGGAGTGGGTAATTTTGAATAATGGACACAGCTCGCTAGCCTAAAATGGTAGTGTTAGGAAGTTCCTTGGGTCAATTTGATTTGTTTCAAAATTACTAGTGTTTGAATTAACTATTAAGAATGTGGTTCATATAGCAGGAGGCTCAAGCGACCAATATTAAGAAACAACGACATTTTTGATACTCCGATAATGTTCCAAGCAGAGATAGTAGAAATTCACCTTCCAAATCTTCCAAAATATCCTCCTCACTACCACACCACAAATGGCCTCCCACCCCACCTCATGTCCACTCTAAAAAAATGTCATGGACATGGCCCAACCTAGTTTTCTCCATATTCTTAATACTTTAAAACTAGATTTGGTTATGTATGACTTTCTTCAGCTATGGTTTCCAATTAGGGCTGCTTCACTGAATATACACTATGTTCTGTTCCTTACCCCTGGTGCACTCACAGGTTCATATCTTTCACATATTGGTAAAAATAAACCTATTTTTGAATACCATTTTCCATCCATTTACCTAAGAGATTATGAGTACAAGAGAAAGAGACATGTTTGAACCAACTGAAGAGGATGAATCTAATGACAGATTTACATATTCACATAAAAGAGTCAATGGATGCACATATGGATCATCTCAAATCATCTTGATCAAGTCAATCAGACAATTAAAATGAAAAGACATTGATTCTCTCTTTAATATAAATAATAAGAGCTATGTTTATCTTATACACTCTTTTGTGAAACTTTCAAAATTTGCTTATTCACAATAGTTAAATGATTTTTTGTATTTCTAGAGAGTAGTGTTCTTTTGAGTCACTACTAAAAAATAGATATTGATAGAAAAATTTGATGCTAAACAAGTTTTCTTAATCATAACGGCATTGAATTATTGATGCTAAACAAGACATTTGCTTAAGACAAACATCAAAGCACTAGTGACCTGTCCTAAGACTGATGCACTTGTTTTTCATTTTGAAAGTACAGAATTCAAACTCAAGCACAAACACATAATTCAAGTTATCAGACAAGTATTCGCTGACAAGGAGACATATATTAATGATAAAACAACCACCAAATGGGACTTTCATTGATAGTGAAGATAAGATTTATCTCATAGAGCCCCAATCAACTCCATTACACCAAGCATAATGCTCTCAGGTTACAATAGTTTAGCAAAACGTATTAGCAAAAACAGGTGAAAAATAAATTAACATAACATACCATGTAGCTAGTGACTAATTAATCCCAACACGGAAACGTAAAAAAGAAGGTAAATAACAGTATTACAGTATATGGTCAGTTAATTCAAAGCTACTAAGAAAACCAAAAATTTCAAATAGAAAAGACCTAGTGATTGCAAAAGCTCACTTTAATTCCCCTAAAAATCACATAGTTAGGATAATGTAACATTTCCATCTAAGCCTAAATCCCAAGCTAATTGCCAAGATTACACCCACTTTGTTTAATTTAGACCCATTTCATCAAAACATTAAACCATGGTTCAAACCAAAGCAACAATATAAACAACATAGTATATCATAAACACAGAAAATGCCAGGCAATTTATCACCACGACAAAGAGAAATAGCCAGCATATGTTTTCTCCAAGAAAAACCAACAAAAAGTTTTATGTACAAACCCACAACAAGTTTTCTCTAGCTTTTTCACTAAAGAACTGATTGAACAAATTGAAAACAATAACTACAAGTATATTTGCCTAAAATCCCACAACCCCATCAAAGGTAAAAGAAATTTTGCACAAAGAGAAACCCTCAAAGAAACCCATTGAAAATTGAACAAAAAATTAACTTGAAAATCTTGGGTAGCAGAGATTTGTTACCTGAAAATGATTTTACTACTTTCTGCTACTATTTGACGCAGTCAAATTTTAGAACGGTGAAGAAGTACTCCAGCTTTATTGAGAGATTTGAGTTCTGGTTTCTTTCTTCTCCATTTTGGTAAAAAAAATTTGGTGGGAATGGTTAAGAAAGATGATGTAAAAAGACAAATATTGGGGAAATGAAAAAACAAAAGGGAGGGAGTGAAATTTTAAGTCCCGCCTCATTTTGCCATGATATTTTAGCTACAATTTTTACTCGTAAAGAATTTTCATTTATTTTGATGATTTTACCACGGTTTGTCAAACTGTGGCCAAATAACTGTGGGTAAAAACCCATTTTTTGGTAGTGGTTGTGGCTAGGTTGATGATGATTTTTAGCTAATTATGTTTGTCTTGTGATATTGTTGGGTGATACCTTGAGGAGGGAATTGTTGGTGATTGGAGTATGATATGGATTTATCTAGAGGGATTTTATTGGTAGGAGATGGTTATAGCTTTTCTAAGTATGCAATGTATGCATGTCTACTGCTTTGTAGTATTACTTGTGTAATGCATGAGAAGAAACTAAAAGGCTAATGTGAAATGACTCATGTTGATAATCTCATGCGATGAACTTGTTATTACACGAGTGGTTTCAAGTGTGATTATTTATTGTGATTGTGATTGTGCATGTTGTTCTATTTGCTGGTTGGCTCGGGTACCACGTCAGTACAAGATACTGATGGTTGGCTCGAATATCATTCCTGGTTTGAATCATTAATGATTGGATTGGATACCGCACCAATGCACTAACAGTTTGTTTGTGGATTTCATGAGATAACCGGGTTTACTTCTTTGTAGTGGTATGGGTACATGTTGGCCCATGAGTGTCCGGATTTGTTTTTAAATGCTTAAATGATTCTTGTGTAGATCAGATTTGCATATCAAACACTATGGACGATGTTTTATGGATTGTTGGTGTTTCGGATTACTAGAAAGGTGTGATGAATCATGTATGGCTTGTTATGTTGAGGTTTTTCAGGATTAATGTTCATATCAAATTATCAACTCAAGGTGAGTACTTGGAGTCCAAAGTACATTATACTTGTAATTATAATAGTATGTTAATTGTTTTGCTAAGTTGTGGTTACTAATTCAGTTGATGATCGGGGGTCTGGTGCATAGTTTAAATGGGGACTGGTTATGGTGGCTCGATGTTTAGACCATATCTGATTAGGGAGATGAGAATCAAGGTAGTTTAGTAAGATTCGGCAGGTGTTTACTAAATTGGTCAAGGGTTAGGTGTTGGCATGAGAACTTGAGGGAGAGCATTAGGTTGGCCTACAAAGTTAGTCGGTCTCGTATTCGAAAAATTTCTATGTGATAGAAGGGTTAAGTTATGATTTGATATAAGGGGGGCATAACAAGTAGTGTTAGGAAGCCTTAAAGTGGCAAGAGAGTTGAATGTTTAATGGTAGAGTTGGCAGCGGAATGAGGTAGGAAGTTGGGATCAAAGTATATTTATTGTAATTATACCTGAGATGGTAAGACTGTGTGGGTAAAGACTTGGTATGGTGTATCCTTCATATTGCATGTTTTCTTCTGAATGTCTATTTTATATTAGGTGGTGGATTCGAGTCGATCGATAATACCTATAAGATATGTTATACAAGTAAAGAGACTAAAATGAAATCATGAATACATGAAAGTAAAAGTAGACATGATTTATGAACTTTTAAATTTGTTGTGGTACCCTGTGCAATCATACGAGCTCAAATCTAAATTAGGGGACACCTTGGAGTAAAAGTCAACAGTGGTCAACATAAAATTGATCCCAATTATTGATTCAAACTCAAAAACAAAATTACATGAATGTGTTACACAAAAGTTGTGACACACAATTTTATAAATAAAATCACATTTTGATATTAGTTGATGTAAGGTTGCGTATCGGTCGGTTCGGTTTGATTTTGAAGTATATCGGTTTGATTTATTGGTAATCGGTTTGTAGAGATGAAAAATCGTTATAGAACCATTAAGATATTGGTTTATCAGTTATTGATCGTTATCGGTTCGGTTATCGGTTTAACCGTTAAGATTTGACACAAAAATAAATTAATAAAAAATCACTTAGAAATAAGGTGACAAATTGAATGAATCATGTACATGAGTTCACAAGTTGCATCTTGCTCAAAAGCAAACACTTTACATTGTAGAATAACCAAGATTATGAGATAGCCAGAAATAAAAGTAGGAAACTAAACTCTAAGTCAAGGACTTTATATATGGTATAAATATAATTATTTAATTTACTATCAGGTTATCGATTAACCCATTAAGAAAAAACCTCAAACCGTTAAGAACCGATAACCTGATAACAAAAAAAATCAAAACCGTTATCTGAACCGCTAAACCAATAACCCATTACTGATAAACCAATAACTTTTTTTCAATTCGGGTTATCGGTTTCAGTTCGATTTTGAACAACCCTAAGTTGATGGGCCAATTCACTGTTTTTCTATTTGTAGGTATAACTCTAAAATAAATAAAAAATTAGCCTCTTAGAATCCAAGGTTAAGCAACCCAAATTGCGTACAAATCAACTATACTATTGGGTTTAGTGTAAGGAACTCAAGGGTCGTTTGGTAGGGAGTATTAGGATAAATAGTCTATGCATTATGTATGATATTATTTAGTACTATATTTGGTAGGAATTTTAGGTTTATGTATAACTAATCCATGTATTAATTATATACCCTACATAATATTATAGGATGTATAACTAATAACTTCCATTTGGTGGTATTAGTGTTGGGAAAGGCAAGGCATTAACAAAGAATGTCCGACAGGATAACAACAGAATAATACCCAAGTCTAAAACTTTTCCTTTCAATTTGAACCAAGAGAAGACAAACTAAATCAAGCAATACGAAGAATTAACAGCAAGTATATCAACCAAACAAAAACAACAAGACAAGAATAAACCAATCACACATGACACAAAGATTTACGTGGAAAACCCTTCGATGTGAAGAATAAAAAATCAAGGGACCAAAAGCTCCAATAAATACCAAGAGTTATAATATTATTCTCAAAAATTGGCCATAAAACAATTGCCAAAGAACGAGCAGCAATGAAACAAGATTGCACCAAAACTAGAGAATTGAAGGAGAGAATTCACCCAAAAATAAGCTACTGTTCACGCCCAAAAATCAAAAGCTATAGACAACTAACTTCGATCTCCACAGCTGAATTGCAAGAACCATATACTGAGAACTTCCAGTTCAAATTTGAGAACGATCCAATGGTTAATGAAGCGGAAAACTCTGTTTAAAGAGGATTGCCTGAGCAGAAAATTTCCTGAAGCAAAAACGAGATTTTTCTCTCTTTCTCAATCTCTAAAATGGCTCTCTTGATTTTTCTCTCAATCTCTAAAATGGCTCTCTCTTATACACTTGATATAAAAAAAAACTCTGCATTACTAATTTTCGTATTATTAATCTTTCTACCAAACCGCCTTGTATCTTTAATCTTAGTTCAAATTGAGCGCTTTATTACTAGGCCCGCTTTGTGACGCAGTTTGCACAATTGCGTAAAAGGCATTAATCCCACAATATTTGTAATTTCAATTGTGCATTCCAAAGGCAAGCAATTATCCTAAAATTCATTTGACATGATGTCATTTGTAAAAGAAAAGTAACACTTACTTTGTCATGTATCGAATGCTTAATTCTTGATAATCAATACCTGACACTTTCTATTAGTTTCAATTTGTTAGTCCTAATTTGACTAGGTAAGGAATTAAAAATAAATCTTCAAAAAAAATTAAATTTTAAACTAAAAACGTGTATAATGTATCAAAATATATTTTTTAGATCTGGTAATTTCAAATGTGTTATATAGAATATTAGATGTAAAGAGCTATTAAATAAAAAAATAACATTTTTTTTAAATAAATTGACACGAAAAGTACGAAAAATTAATTAAAACAAAAAGTATGCTTTATTTTAATGATTGGAAAAAAAAAGGATCATATTCTTGTCGCCAAGAAAGAATAAAATGTCATTTCGTCAAAAAGTGCTTTTATTATTATTGAATATAATTGAGAGGAAGTTTATTGTTTGTGGTATTGCATGACTACAAATGGCATACAAAGTAAGCATAAATAATTAGATTACATATGGCCTTCGCAAAACAGTTCTACACTTCGAAACGATGAGACCACCAATTAATTCATAGTTCTTCATCACAACTTGTGAAAAAATATTCATATAATATAGTATTTTCTTTGTTTCAATTTATTTATCTGATTTTAATTTAATATTAAATTTGAGAAATTAAAAACAATTTTTAAATTTTGTGATCGTAACTATGTCATGTGGAAAGTTAGAATTAAAGAGTTTTCATAATTTCCAAATGTCTTGGGTAACATTTTCAAGTAAAGATTTTCGGATTCAAACCTCATTTTCGGATTTGGAGTTTTGAGTTGATTGGACCCATTTTGCAAAGTGTGATTTGGGTGTTGTTATTTTCGAAATTTTATTGTGATTACTTGATTGAAATAGGTTGTGTGGCTTTGGACGTTATTCGAAAAGGGAAGACTCAAGTTTTGAATTGACTATTTGATTTAATAGAGGCAAGTGATCTCCTAAACCTTGTAAAATTAATAGAATCGTGTATTTCCCTTCATTTGTATGTGTTGGGCAGTAATGGAAATGTGGTGATGAGTTCATTGTTCCACTTGATTAATCTTAATGAATAAAAAGGGGATTAATGAAAAGGCAACATGTTGATCATAATGCTTTGTGAATTGCCTTGTTAATTGTGGACCATATTTTGTTGATTGATGAAATGTTTTGATGGCATTAATGTGAACTTGAATTGCTTGAGTTGTTGTCTCTTCCTTATGGTGTGACACTATTTATTTGCACTGTTATTGTTGTGCACCGTGATGAGACATGTGATGTTATACTGAAGGGAAATTATTTTTTGATTGCAGTTAGAGCGCTTGAGCAATAAGGTTCCGATAAGTAATGTGATATAAAGCCGAAGGCAAATGGTTCCAGCTAGTGATGTGCTATAAAGCCAAAGGGAAATGATTTCGGCTAGTGATATTGTGTTGAAGGGAAATAGTTTCGGCAAGTGACATGATATAAAGCCGAAGGGAAATGATCCTGGCTAGTGATATGATATAAAGCCTAAGAAAAATGGTTCCGGCTAGTGATATTGTGCCGAAGGGAAATGGTTCTCGTAAAAGTTTGACTATTGTGATTTGATGCATTTTGATGCTTGTGATAGATCTACTTGTTACTTGTGGTTGATGCACTTGATACATGTGATTGTTTTATTTGATACTTGTGGTCGACATACTTGATACGTGTTGGTTGTTGAACTGAGATGGTTGAACTGTGATTCTTAAGCCTTGTGAACTGTGTATTGTGAAACTGTTAGGTTGGACTAATTTCTATGCAAGTTGTAATTTGAGGAGATCCGATTTAGATGGAAGAAGTACTCATTTCTAGCTAGTTTTGCCTTGTTTATTTGGTTGCTTGTCGAGTACCTTGTTGATTGGTACTCACTCTTTGCTTCTACACTTGTTGTATGTTCCGAGCCCGGATCTGTGTGATTCCTCTTCTTCTTTTTACATCTGAGGCTTTCTAAGGATACGTTGAGACTTAGTTGTTTATCATCCCGGAGGACTCTCTTCTTCCTTTATGTTTATGCTTTGTTCTACTTGAGATACAAAAACATTGAGACTTGTAATTATTTTTCAATTCCTCTCTTTATGTATTAATGTCTTGTACACGTGATTACTGAGTTTTGGGATTATATTAGAATGAGTAAGCTTTCCTCTTTTCTGTTATTCTTATTTTACTTTCACATTTCTTTTGTTTTGTTGGGTTTGAGGCTGACTTGTCTTGATGGGAATAAACAAGTGTCATCACGTCCATTTTTGGATCGTGATAGTTGAGGACTAGATTGGATCTCACCACTAAAAAATTGTCAAAAAATGACGGCCAAAAGCGACGGACTGCGTCGCCTCTTTGGTCAAAATCGACGGAAAAGTGACGCAGTCACTTCCGTCGCTTTTTAGCTCGACGTTTTTCAAAAAGCGACGGATTGCGTCGCTTTTAGAGACGGACTGCGTCTCTTTTAGCGACGGACTGAGTCGCTTTTTTACTATTTATTTTTTTGAATTTTTTTTTAAAAAGCAACAGACTGTGTCGCTTTATTTTAATTTTCATTTTTTTAATTTCTAAAGGGTGACGCAATCCGTCGCTTTTCTGGAAATTTATTTTTTCAAAATCCCAGAAAAGCGACGGATAAAAGGACACTGTCCATCGCTTTTCTGGAAATTTTATTTTTAAAAACCCAAAAAAGCGACGGACAAAACCACGTTGTCCGTCGCATTTCTGGGATTTTAAAAAAATTAAAACCCAAAAAAGTGACGGACTAAACCACGCTGTTCGTTGCTTTTTCTGCAATATTTTTGACAGTAGCAGCTCGCAGCTTCTGCTGCCCACCTGCAAATGCAATTCAATTCAATTCTACACTATTCAGCCCAATCAAACACACACAATTATAAACAATCTAAACAAAACATAAAACAACAAACTTAAAATAACATTCAAAAGTATATAAATCATAAATTAAAGACTTATAAAGTCTTTTAAAATTCGTTTTAAAATTTCAAAAAGTTCATAAATGTCCAGAGATCTAAACTAGGGAGTGAGATCTACATAATCATCCTCATCACTCTCATCGTCGGTGTCATCGGGAGCCAAAGTAGTAAGTCGACGAGCGAGGTTCATCACTTGTTCTTTGATTTGCTGAACGGTCTCACTCATGCTTTGTTGTTCAGCTACTCTTTTCCGCTCCGACTCTACTAGTACCGCTGTAAGTTTAGCTATTTGATCCGACATAGCAACAATCTGAACACCGTCAAGTGCCTCAGCTTGACGTGACGATCCAATACCTTCTAAGCCTAACTGAAGGCGTCTAACATCGTTGCGAGAGTCTAGACCATAACATCTACCCTTGTGTGTCCCCCCTACCACTTTTTCTTTCCAAATCTGAGTGGACAGCTCAGGTGTCAATTGAACCGAACTATCTAGATTCTCAGCGACGTACTTATGAAAGTCATTCTGCATATTAAATATAAGTATTGACATCAATATATATACATATCATAAATATATTCACTATTGATATATATTATTCATATTAAATAACTTACAAAAGTTCGTTCGGCCCTTTCCTCCACCCACACATCCGGATCCGACTCATTTTCTTTCTTCCTGACATGAGTCTTTTTGAAAACCTCTGGTTCAATGGGAGTGCGTCCCAATTCTTTTTCCTATAAATAAAAACTGAAATTTATAGCGATATATATGTATCAACAAATTATTTATTTAAAAGTTTGAATTAGAACTTACCATCACTCGTGCAATTGTTCCTACCGTCTTTGCACCTTCGGTGTGCAACGAGCCACCTTTAAGACTGCATCTAGCCATTTTGGCTTGATCTGATATTGCCTTAAACTTGTCTATGTTCCAATACTGACCCAATTCATCAAAAACACGAGGCAACATCCAACCGGGACGTTCACCACTATCCCGAACGCTCTTTAGCCAGCTAGACAGTCTGGCGGATGCCTTCCTCTTAAATGTGGTCCCAATGACCAAATTGTACCTCGACTCCCAAGTACACATAGTCTGAAATAAAATTGAATAACGTTAATTAAATCGATAGTAAAAAAAAGTAAAGTATATTAAACTTAACTAAAAAATATATACCTTAAAGTTATTAAACATCGCCTGGCGTATACTGTTTGGAATCTCGCTCCAAGAGTGATAAGCTTGTGTATAGAGTCTTCTAACACACTCTTTTAATGCCTGGGCAGCATCCTTTGCAGGATGCTACCTGCAAAACACATAAACTTTAACTAGTTTAGTTTTGACTTAATTCCAACAACTAAATCCATCAACAAAACCACATTATTTAATTTAACCTATTTAAACAACTTAACAACTTTAACTAGTTTAGTTTTGACTTAATTCCAACAACTAAATCCATCAACAAAACCACATTATTTAATTTAACTTATTTAAACAACTTAACAACTTTAACTAGTTTAGTTTTGACTTAATTCCAACAACTAAATTCATCAACAAAACCACATTATTTAATTTAACTTATTTAAACAACTTAACAGTTTTAACTAGTTTAGTTTTGACTTAGTACAACACTAAATCCACCAACTAAACCACATTAATTAATTTAACTTATTTAAACAACTTTTTAACTTGAACTAGTTTAGTTTTGACTTAATTCCAACAACTAATTAATCCATCAACAAAACCACATTATTTAATTTAACTTATTTAAACAACTTAACAACTTGAACTAGTTTAGTTTTGACTTAATTCCAACAACTAAATCCATCAACAAAACCACATTATTTAATTTAACTTATTTAAACAACATAACAACTTTAACTAGTTTAGTTTTGACTTAATTCCAACAACTAAATCCATCAACAAAACCACATTATTTAATTTAACTTATTTAAACAACTTAACAACTTTAAATAGTTTAGTTTTGACTTAATTCCAACAACTAAATCCATCAACAAAACCACATTATTTAATTTAACTTATTTAAACAACTTAACAACTTTAACTAGTTTAGTTTTTACTTAATTCCAACAACTAAATCCATCAACAAAACCACATTAAAGCTAAGTGTCAACACTAGATGGACACAAATCGATCTTGCAAGAAAATCAATTTTGTCATCAATAGGATCAAGTAGTGTTGGTACTCATGCTTAACAAATATATTATTTCTACATTTAAAGCTAAGTGTCAACACTAGATGGACACAAATCGATCTTGCAAGAAAATCAATTTTGTCATCAATAGGATCAACTAGTGTTAGTACTCATGCTTAACAAATATATTATTTCTAAATTTAAAGCTAAGTGTCAACACTAGATGGACACAAATTGATCTTGCAAGAAAATCAATTTTGTCATCAATAGGATCAACTAGTGTTGGTACTCATGCTTAACAAATATATTATTTCTACATTTAAAGTTAAGTGTCAACACTAGATGGACACAAATCGATCGTGCAAGAAAATCAATTTTGTCATCAATAGAATCAACTAGTGTTGGTACTTATGCTTAACAAACAATCGATGGACACAAAAATATTATCGTAAAATTTAAGCTAAATATCAATACTAGATGGACACAAACACATTATTGAAAACAATTGTACTTGAACTTTAGAAATTTAGAAGCACCAACCTTATCTCCTACTTTGATGAAAGAAGCAATATAGTCTTGTATCAACTTTTTTAGATGTTGAGATTCCTCAGTTGCCTAGCACGAAAAGTTCTAAAATTAGTTAAATTTCAAGTTCAAGTTTTAATTTCAAGTTCAAGTTCTAATTCTAAGTTCAAGTTCAAGTTCTAAGTTCAAGTTCAAGCTCTAAGTTCAAGTTCAAATTCTAATTTCAAGTTCAAGTTCTAAGTTCAAGTTCTAATTTCAAGTTCTAAACTCAAGTTCAATTTCTAATTTCAAGTTCAAGTTCTAATTCTAAGTTCAAGTTCTAATTTCAAGTTCTAAGTTCAAGTTCAATTTCTAATTTCAAGTTCAAGTTCTAATTCTAAGTTCAAGTTCTAAGTTCAAGTTCAAATTCTAATTTCAAGTTCAAGTTCTAATTTCAAGTTCTAAGTTCAAGTTCAATTTCTAATTTCAAGTTCAAGTTCTAATTCTAAGTTCAAGTTCTAAGTTCAAGTTCAAAATCTAATTTCAAGTTCAAGTTCTAAGTTCAAGTTCTAATTTCAAGTTCTAAGTTCAAGTTCAATTTCTAATTTCAAGTTCAAGTTCTAATTCTAAGTTCAAGTTCTAATTTCAAGTTCTAATTTCAAGTTCAAGTTCTAAGTTCAAGTTCTAATTCTAAGTTCAAGTTCTAAGTTCAAGTTCAAGTTCTAATTTTAAGTTCAAGTTCAAGTTCAAGTTCTAAGTTCAAGTTCTAATTTCAAGTTCAAGTTCTAAGTTCAAGTTCAAGCTCAAGTTCAAGTTCTAAGTTCAAGTTCAAGTTCAAGTTCAAGTTCTAAGTTCAAGTTCAAGTTCAAGTTCTAAATTCAAGTTCAAGTTCTAATTTCAAGTTCAAGTTCTAAGTTTAACTTCAAATTCTAAGTTCAAGTTCATGTTCAAATTCTAAGTTCAACTTCAATAATAATTCAAACTAGTCCTAAATTCAAAATTCAAACTACTCTTAAAATTACAAATTCAAACTAGTCCTAAAATCCCAAAATCTAACTAGTGCTAAAATCCTAAATTCAAACAACTCCTTAAATACCCTAATTCAATCTAATCTTACAATTCCAAAATCAAACTAATTAACTCAAGAAATACCAAATTTCAAACAAATCCTAAGATACCCTAATTCAAACAAACCCCAACATTAAAATTTTCATTTCACAATCAACAAACACAAACTAACAATCAAATAATCCCTAATTCAAACTAACCATCAAAAACCCCTAAATCATTCACTTACTAACTAACAATCAATCAAACTAACAATCATTAAAAAGAAACTAATTCAATACTCAAATTTCAAGTTCTAAGTTCAAGTTTAATTTCTAAGTTCAAGTTCAAGTTCTAATTTCAACATCAAGTTCTAAGTTTAACTTCAAATTCTAAGTTCAAGTTCAAGTTCAAGTTCTAATTTCAAGTTCAAGTTCTAAGTTCAAGTTCAAATTCTAAGTTCAAGTTCTAAGTTCAAGTTCAAATTCTAATTTCAAGTTCAAGTTCTAAGTTCAAGTTCTAATTTCCAATTCTAAGTTCAAGTTCAATTTCTAATTTCAAGTTCAAGTTCTAATTCTAAGTTCAAGTTCTAATTTCAAGTTCTAAGTTCAAGTTCAATTTCTAATTTCAAGTTCAAGTTCTAATTCTAAGTTCAAGTTCAAGTTCTAATTCTAAGTTCAAGTTCAAGTTCAAGTTCAAGTTCAAGTTCAAGTTCTAAGTTCAAGTTCTAATTTCAAGTTCAAGTTCTAAGTTCAAGTTCAAGTTCAAGTTCAAGTTCAAGTTCTAAGTTCAAGTTCAAGTTCTAAGTTCAAGTTCAAGTTCTAAATTCAAGTTCAAGTTCTAATTTCAAGTTCAAGTTCTAAGTTTAAGTTCAAGTTCTAAGTTCAAGTTCTAGTTCAAGTTCAAGTTCTAATTTCAAGTTCAAATTCTAAGTTCAAGTTCAAGTTCTAAGTTCAAGTTCTAAGTTTAACTTCAAATTCTAAGTTCAAGTTCAAGTTCAAGTTCATGTTCAAATTCTAAGTTCAACTTCAATAATAATTCAAACTAGTCCTAAATTCAAAATTCAAACTAGTCTTGAAATCACAAATTTAAACTAGTCCTAAAATCCCAAAATCTAACTAGTGCTAAAATCCTAAATGCAAACAACACCTTAAATACCCTAATTCAACCTAATCTTACAATTCCAAAATCGAACTAATTAACTCAAGAAATACCGAATTTCAAACAAATCCTAAGATACCCTAATTCAAACAAACCCCAACATTAAAATTTTCATTTCACAATCAACAAACACAAACTAACAATCAAATAATCCCTAATTCAAACTAACCATCAAAAACCCCTAAATCATTCACTTGCTAACTAACAATCAATCAATCAAACTAACAATCAATAAAAAAACCAATTCAATACACTAATTAACAAATTCAATACTCAAATTGAAAAAAATTAAAAATAATATTATGAAACCCTAACCTTCAATTAAAGGAGAAGGGCAGTGGATCGAGGTCGGGGTCAGTTGGCCGGAGATGTTGTTGCTCTCCTCGCCGGCTGCTGATTTTGATTGCTTGGAACTCGCTGGCCGGAGCAGTTGAGGGAGAGACATAGATGAAAAGAGACGGGAGGGAGCAAGGAGAGAAGAGATGAGAAGAGGAGGGCGGCGGGAGGAGGGCGGCGGGAGGAGGGCGACGGGAGGAGGGCGGCAGGAGGAGGGTGACGGGAGGAGTTTTCAAAATTAGAGGGTTTGGCCTTTTTTTAGGTCAAAAATAGGAAGGTTAGGTAGATTTAATTTGAGCCATTGGATTAGTTAAGATTAGCGGCTAGGATTTGATCTAGGATTCACTTAAAGGATGGACGATTAAGATTTAAACTAATGTTTCAAGATTTGGACAAAAAGGGTTATAATTGCAATGAATGAATGGCTAAAATTGCAACTAAAATTGATATAAGAGGCTATAATTGAAAAACGAAATTGGATTGAGGTGGCTAGAATTGCAATGAATTGAATAAGGAAAAAGCTAAAATTGAAAGGAATTAGATTAGAATGGGCTAAAAATTAAATGATTTCGAGAAAAATTAAAGAAATGCTATCCAATTAAAATACTACAAATATTATAACATTTTATATAATAAAAATCACTTAAATTTTAAAACATTTGAATAAAATAATTATTCCGAGTTTTACTTATAATTTTAAAAATATTTTAATAATATTTACGATAATTTTATAAAGCATGCAAACTAAAATATATAATTTTTAGACAAAATCGATTAAAAATTTAAACTCGGAATATTTTAAAAAAAACACGTATTTAACCAAATAGCACTTCCGAAAGGATTATAGGTCTGTCAAAATTGGGTGTCAACATACCGACATCGTGAAGTCGATATTATCTAAATAAAATAATATATATAGGCCAAACACATATAAAGCCCCTCAAACTTGCCCTCATTTTTCATTTTGGCACTAACTTAGCCCTGTTCCATTTTAACCCTTAAACTCCATTTTTTCTATACCATTTAAACACTTATACTAATTTTTATGATTTGTTTTTATTTATGTTCTTCAATTGCAATTTCTTATTTTAAAAAAATAGACGTGTGCCTGTTAATTAAAAAAATTAAACATTCGCGAATGAACATAAAAATTTTCAAACTATAATATTATTTTTTGATATTTCTCTATATTTTTGCATGAAAATAAATTGACGAAAGTTCTTTGATTTTCTTTCTTAAACATTCAATCAAATTAAATAACACTACTTATTTATTTTTTCTTATCATCTAGGCTATCTAAATTTAACGCAAATACTCACTTTTAATTTTTAATATAAATCAATACGAATAAAAAAACCCATCTTCAAAAAGACTCGACTAACTTTGTTAGGTTGTCAGTGATTTTAAAGAAAGAAAACCAACACAATTTCGTCGGTTATTTTTCACACAAAAATACATAACACTCTTAAAAAGAAATTATTATTTTTTAAAAAGAATTATTTTTTTTAATTTTTAATTTTTTAACTAAAATTAAATGACACATGTCGATTTAAAATAAGAAGTTGCAATTGAAGAATATATATAAAAATAAATAAATCATAAAAATAGTATTTCGTGTTAAAATGGAACATAAAAAATGGAGTTCAAGGGTTAAAATGGAACAAGGCTAAGATAAAGTGCCAAAATGAAAAATGTGGACAAGTTAGAGGAGTTGTATATGTGTTTGGCCATATATATATATATATATATATATATATATATATATATATATATATATAATTTAACTACACATCAACAAAAGTTTAATTTAATAAATTTAATTTATCGATCAAGTTAATTTTATAAATTTAAATTATATACCTTCTAATTATATAAATTTTATTTTATTGATCAACAAAAGTTTATCAATATCAAATTTAATATATAAAATCTCCTTGAATTGATCATCGGTATTTCTTTAATTGATAATGTATTTCATATCTGAACCACTAGTATATAAGACTTGATTTGTTAAACTACTCGAGGAATATATATATAATTAATCAACGTATTTCATACTCCAATGATGTATCCTTTACATGTCATCATAATTAGGAGGTGATCACTACACTTGACATCCATTCAAGATCGAACGTATATAATAATACTATCTCGCATTTCATACTGGAATGGATTATATGTTAGCTCTTCACCTCTATTACATCATGACATGAGATATTAAGTTTATGATTAGACGACGGACTGATAGGATTTGTACATTACTCTATAAATATAAGTATAATTATCTCCTAATTCATATCAACGTAGTTTCATACTCTAAATATGGATTATAGATATTTTTTTATTTATTTCACGAATTCTAACATTTTATTTGTAAAAGTATACAAAATTGTTACTCTTTTTGAACAATTAATCGTAGGTGTAAAATGAAATTTTAATATTATGCACAATAGCAAAATTATGATTAATAGGAATATTTTAAACATACCGACCTCCGGATGTCACTTTTATTAAAAGTAATTAGATATAATAAAAAATACCGACCTCATGAGGTCGGTATAACATTAAATTTTAAGATAAATAAAAAGTAATCATGTTAATTAAATAATATTGACATCGGGAGGTCAGTATTTTATATTAAATTATTTTTTAACTTATATAAAACCGTCATTCGGAGGACGATTTATTTAAAGTTAATTGAAAATATTAATTTATTACATACTATCTAATTTTACCGACATCTGGAAGTCGGTATTATAATTTTTTTTGTTTTTTATTTTATACAAAACCATTCTCCGGAAGACGATTTAAATAAAATTAAATCAAAATATTTCTCAATTTTTTTTTTATATGGAGAAATGGGGAAAATCGCGTCTGCTAGCGCATATATTTTTAAAAAAGCGACGGACAACGTCTCTATGTCCGTCGCTTTTTAAAAAAAATGTTTGACCAACATTTTGACCAAAAAGCGACAGACTAAGAGACATTGTCCGTCGCTTTCTTAAAATTTTGACCAGATATTTTGACCAAGAAGCAACAGACATAAAGATGTTGTCCGTCGCTAATTTAAAAAATAATTAAACAATTAAAATTAATAAAAAGCGACGGACGGCGTGACTTTTTTTAAATTAATAAATAATTCTTTTTAATAAAAAGCGACGGACTGCGTCACTATCTATATAAAATAATTAATTAGCAAAAATACGCGAAAAAAAGCGACGGACTAAGCGATGTTGTCCGTCGCTTTTAAAAAAAAATTAATTAAAAAGCGACAGACTAAGAGACGTTGTCTGTCGCTTTTTAAAAATGTTTGACTAGATATTTTGACCAAAAAGCGACGGACTAAGAGATGCCGTCCGTCGCTTTTTTAAAAAACTAATTAATAAAATAAAATAAATTTTAACGACGGACAGCGTGGTTATTGTTTAATTTATAAATAATTATTTTTAATAAAAAGCAACAGACGACGTCTCTATATATATTAAATAAATTATTATTAATTATATATATATTTAGCGCAAAAATCCGTAAAAAAAGCGACGGACTAAGAGATGCAGTCCGTCACTTTTTGTAAAATAATTTTAAAAATAATTATTTTAATTAAAAAGCGACGGGAGCGACGCTGTCCGCCGCTTTTTCTTCCGTCGTTTTGTAGCAATTTTTTAGTAGTGTCTTAGTAATGTGTGCCACCCTCAGACCAATGGACAGTTAGAGCAGACTATTCATGTATTAGAGGACATACTTCATGCTTGTGTCACTGATTTTTAGGCCATTGGCATCAGTTACTAACCTTGGCCGTGTTTCAGTTATATCAATAACTATTACTCAAGCATCAATATGACACTGTTTAAGGCTTTATATGGGAGAAGGTGTAGATTTCCCATTGGCTAGTTTGTCGCTTTTGAAGTGAGACCTTGGGGTACTAACCTATTGAAGGACTAATTGAAGAAGGTAAGATTAATTCATGAGAAACTTTAGGCATCTTAGAGCCACAAAAAATAGTACGTATATCGAAAGGTAAGAGACATATAATTTATGGAAGGTGAGCAACTGTTACTCGAAGTGTCACCAATGAAAGGTTCCATGAGATTTGGTAAGAAAGGAAAGTTTAGTCTAAGATTTATTGGATCATTTGAAATTTTTGAGCATGAGGTGTCGGTTGCATACCAACTGCATTGCTCTTGAGTTTGTTTAGATTTACCTAATGTTTCATGTGTCTATATTGAAAAAGTTTCATGGTGACAGTAATTACATCATCCATTGAAATTCTATTTTAATTGATGACAACCTTTCATACAAAGAAGAACATATTATTATCCTTTATAGAGTGGTCCGTAAATTGAGAACTAAAAGGATCGTATCGATAAAGGTCCAGTGGAAGAATCGTTTGGTTGAAGAATCCACTTGGAAACTGAAGCGGATATGCACAACAAATATTCACAATTATTCGTCAATGCAGGTAAATCTCACGATTTTCTCTTGTTTTCCTTCTTTGCTATTCGAGGACTAATGATTGTTTAATTTCTATTTGATGTAACGACCCTTGTGTTGTTATGACAATTCTCTATATTGATGTTTTGGGTAGAGTTTGCTTAGGATGAGGCTTGGTGAAAATTTCAGGCTATGCTAGTTGTTTTGTGAAAATCAAGTGTTGTTGGGTTTAGAAATCATGTGTGATTCATGATGTAAGGTTTGATTGATTCGATCTTAGATTAGGTTAGTGGAGAGAATTAATGATAGAAACTTTTGGAATGAGAAACATATCTGATATGGTAATTTTCGTGGTGAGGTCTTTTTGCATTGTCCAAAAATTTTTGAGTGTGTTGTAAAATGGAGAGTTTAGAAAGGCTCCCAAAATCGTTGTTAGTCCTCAATGTAGTGGAACCCCCACTGCCATGGAGGAACCGCTATAGCGGAGGGCTCCACCGTAGAAGCCTTAACCTAGTCGAGGACCGCTATAGTGACCAATTGTTTGCCATAGCGACCTCAGTCAAGCTGAGGGACACCATAGTGGCCTCCTTGTCTACCATAGCGCGCAGGATCACCGTAATGGCCTTCGGTAGTGTTTATGCTCAGACCACATTTTTAGATGTTATTTTATCCCTAATATTCAAAGACTCATCCCTAGGCTTGTGAGAGGTGATTTTCGACCTACTAGGGCTCCTCTATTATCAAGGTAAGTCATTACTCCATTCTACCATCGATTATTTCATTAAATCCATGACCACATGTTCCATCGCTTGTGTGGGGCTCCGTCAATTCCTTTGAATTTCATTCTTGTGAACATACTCCCCAGGCGGGATACTTAACGCATTAGCTACATCACTACACGGATCAATACGTGCAGCGTCTAGTATACATCGTTTACGACTAGGACTACTAGATATCTATTATCATTCGCTCCCCTACCTTTCGTCTCTTAGTGCCAGTATCTACCCAACAGAGTGTTTTCACCGTTGGTGTTCTTTCGATCTCTACGCATTTCACCGCTCCACCAAAAATTCCCTCTGCCCCTACCGTACTCCAACTTGGTAATTTTCACCGCATGTCCAAGGTTGAACCCTAGAATTTGAAGGCGGACTTAAAAGCCACCTACATACACTTTACTCCCAATCATTCCGAATAATGCTTGCATCCTCTGTATTACCGTGGCTGCTGGCATAAAGCTAGTCGATGCTTATTCCCTAGATACCGTCATTGCTTCTTCTCCGGGAAAAGAAGTTTACAACCCATGGGCCTTCAACCCCATTCGTGTGTTAGCTTGCTTGTACTATCGCATGCCTGCATGACCTGCTTTATGGCTAGCTACATTGTCTGATAATAACCTTGTTTGACCGCTTCCGCTCTAACTGAGCTGACCGTCGCACCTGACTTCTATATCACATTATTCAAGTTTTGTACGATGACTTTGAGTTCTTGGAATGTTGTTTTAGAGGATGATTTGATTTGATTTGGTATTGGAGTTTGATTTATTTATAAAATTTAGTTGACCTTAAATATCGTTTTTTATTGTGAATGGAAATTAATTAAAAGTTGGCATAGTATGGGTTTGATGGTTCATCCACCAACGAATTAGTGTGGGTGTCAGTCACTGTCATTTAGATCGTGAAGTTAGTTTTGTTATTTTTTCTTAATTATTCACTATAGATGCAAAGATGGAAATAAGTCCATTGATATAGAAAATAATTGGAGGAAGACAAAAGGCGGGGTTGTAGAAAATAGCATGATGTAAAATTTGCTTATTATATTTAGAATAATATTTCTCTTAATTATTAGTAGCGGTTTTTTTTTTCAACTACTCTGTCCCTCTTTGAAAACTATAACAATGTCCCTCTTTGAAAACTATAACAATTTTATTTACACCAAGATCTTTTAATTTTTTTATTTTTGGTTAACATAAGATCTTTTAATTGATAGTATGGGAATTTCATTGTAAATTTTAACTATTTTGTCATTTGTCATAGACAAGTCCGGATTTATTTTTCTGAAATTTTTTCACATGTACATATTTATACTTTCAATTTTTAATTATCATTTTTTTGTGAAAGTAACACACTATTTATCTATTTATTAATATTAAATTTTATTTCAAAGGTAGCCTTTGTCTATGCAAGCTCAGCCTTGAGCTTTGTGTTGTTATCACCTTTAATTTCAATAGAGTCAGTAAGAGGAACAAATTTTCTTCAGCATCATTTGTAGAGGAACATGTTCTTCCAATCTGTTCCCTAGACGTGGTACTATCAGGTGCAACACCAACTATAATAATTTTTTACATCAACCCTAAATCCTAGTTTATATGGATTCCAATAGAAGAACTAGGTTCGACAAAGGGGTCCCCTATTGATTCCCCCTCACTAGATGCACCCAAGTTGAGCCTAACAACTGAACTTTGTTCAACTGTAGGGTCCCCAAAATAGCCCCCTCACAAGATACATCCTTCAAAACTTCCTTAGTAATTTTAAACACACCCAATACAGATTCCCCCTAAGAACCAGCAGTACCTACTTTCTACACCACAACCCCTATTTTATAAGGCACCAAATTAGAGGTGTCATCCACGAAAGTCATCTCAACCATAACATCAGATAGACCATCACAAGTACAATCTCCAAGAATGTTATTAAGAACCATAGTTGTAATTAATCAAGCACAAACATGTTTCTTGAAGAACACTTTATTCCACAATTTTAGAAAAAGAGGATTTCTTGGTTAAGAAGTTTATGAAAGAGAAGGGTGTGAGTTATAGAGACACACTAGGATAAGGCTTTAAATAGGCTTTTAATAAGATATTTGTTTAGTGGTATTAAGAGTCCTTTGAGATGAAGAGTTTTATCTTGGGTAGACATCTAGTTATATTTTATCACAAGAAAGCTTGATTAGATTCCTTTTAGAGAACACAAAAAATAGAGCATAGGACATGGATATATATTTTGGGACAAGTGGAAGGAACAGGTTCAAGTGCATTAATTCTATACTTAGTCATGAATAGTTGTAGTATACATACCTTAGATCGCTGGATAATGCTGAATTTTGCTTCAATTTTACTAAGTCTCTCTCTTGTGACAGATGCAAATACAATGTTATAGTGCATGAATGACTTGACTTTAAAAGTGGTATAGAGACATACAACTTAATGTACAAGACTGAGCATAAAATTCAAGATTAGAGGGAAATATGTGCAATGTTCATTAGTCATTGAGGGATACGCATGTGATCTTAATAATCCCCAAGTTCCAAATTGTTTCTTTTAAAAGTGTTTTCCTAGGTTGATCATCATTCTTGATTGATGGACTCGCAGTTTACACACACTGATCATCTGAGTGTGCCTCACATGACTTTTCATGTTCGTAATTGTTAAATACTGTATAGGTTGGACCTGTTTCTTTCACATGTTTCTTCATAATTGATTTAGAGATCATTGGCAACTCATCATCATCCTGCAGGTTTGTTTCTCTTATTACAAAGTTGTAATATACTGAGTGGATTTTGGTTCATTCCTTCAACATGATGCCTTCTTTCAATTTGTGTTCTTTAGTCTTTCCCATTTTTTCCATTATCAAAGCTATTTTTCCATCCTTTTCTTTTGCAAGTGAGAGGAATTTCTTCTAGTTTCAATCATACCTCTAGAGCAACATTTGTTCATTGGTGAATGTTGTCTGCTTCCTCTCACTTTTCCTGCAAATTCAGAGGTTAGATTTAGGAACCCAGACTAGCTTGGGTCCTTTGTGTTGATAAAAAGGATGAATGAGATCTCTATCAATCCATATTGGTAAAACATATTTAGATTTTTTCTTTTGCCCAACCTGTTTCTTTGACGTGATTCTTTTCTTTTAACATGGTTGATTTTTCTATTTGAGGCAGCTTTAAAGTTTTTATTCATGTGATTTATGCAAGTACCCCTTGAGTGACCAATACTACCACAATGTGTGCACAAATAAGAGGTTTTCTTATGGACTTCTTTAACAAAACTTATTCCAGCTTTAGTGTTATGTGTTCTATTTCTGAGCTAAGTTGAAATCATTGAGGATTGAGTCCATTTGTTTGCCCTTTCAAGTTCATACTTAGTTCAAGCCAGGTCAAGATTTATTCTTCTAGATTTTTCCCTTCCAGAAAATAGTTCATCTTTTAACCTCTTTAAATCTTGGTCACATCTGATTTGGTCACAACTAATTTTTCTTTTTCCATTCCTAGTAACACTTTGTTTCGAAATTTCAGATTTGAGAGCCAAAGTGTAGGAATCAAGTTGTTGTACCTGTTCCTTAAGGAATGGATTTTCTTTCTTGTGATCAGTGTTAATTTTTTCAAGATTAGTATATTCAAATTTTAAACTGGTCAAGAAAGTCAATAACTGATCTTTGTTTTCATCCAACTCTTGAACATTATCTATGAGAGTTAAAATAAGGGAAGATAATTTTTTCTTTGAAAAACATTTTAGTTTATTTTTAAGGTCAAGAAGATTTACCTCCCTTTTCTCAGTGTCTGATTTAGAGTCTGGTTCTGAGTCCTCCATGGCCATCAAAGCCATATCTTTTGCATCATCTTCATTTGAGTTGTCTGAACTTGTTCCCCAAGCAATATACATAGCGTTTCCAGATTCTTTTTCTTTGCTTGGGGGCAGTTTTTTCTCTTAGTTCCACCTTTCTTGAAGAGTTTTTTGAGGTTTTTGCTTATCATGGATATGTCCACATCATCTGGATCAGATTCATCACTCTCAGTTGCTTTGAAAGAGAATATCATATCTTTGTTTCTTCCATTCATTTTTGTTTCATCAACATTCATCTCGTAAGTCTTTAGATTCCCTACAAGTTCATCTAAACTCATGGTTGTCAAATCATTTTCTTCTCTAATTGCAGTGACTTTGATTTTCCATGACCTAGGTAGAGTCCTCAACACTTTATCCACATGTTCCTTAGTAGTATATATTTTTCCCAAAGACACTAGTTCATTCACAATAGTAGTGAATCTAGTACTCATATCTTGAAGTGATTCACCACTCTCCATCTTAAATGCTTCATATTAAGTGGATAGTCTAGCAATTCTAAATTTTCTTATTTGGGGAGTTCCTTCATGTGCATTGACTAGTGTGTCCCAAATTTGTTTCGTTCTAGTACAACTAGAGATGCGATTGAACTCGTCAGGTCCAAGTCCAAATACAAGGATGCACTTAGCTTTAACATTCTTTGCGAGCATTCTATAATCAGTTTCTCCATATTCAACCTTGGGATTTGGAATGACTTTCCCTTCATCATCCTTCATCATAGGAATAAGAGGACCATCAGTAACTCTCATTCATAGTTCATAGTCATGGGCTTGTAGAAAATCCTCCATTCTCGTCTTCCACCATGTGTAGTAATGTCCATTGAATAGTGGTGGTATGTTGATGTGTTGACCTTCACTGTGTCCAACAGGAGGTGCAGAATTCATAGTGATCTTATCTTGAGTTATTAGACTCTACAAAGATAACCTGCTCTAATACCAATTGTTGGAATATTGACCCCCAGATTTTCCTAAGGAACATGTATATTCTATCTGTTCCTTTGCAGATTACATCAGTTACGTTATGTAAAGCAAATAAAGTAATGACATAATATTTTATCGCAAAAAACCCCAGCTCATAAAGGGTAAAAAACCACAACCTACACCTCTGTAGGATTTAACTCTACTTCATTAAAATCTGAGCCTCAACAAAAGATTACAAACTTATGTAACCTAAGAAATTATAAACTCTAATTCCTAGACGTCAACAACCAACTAGATCGTCGATCCCACTTCAAGTTATAAATTCGGATTACAACTCTTGCAATCCTAGGAACTAACTCTAATTCCTAAACTCCAACATAAACCCCCCAAGGTTTATGTTCCCGAGTCTTTAAGTAGCCCCAACTTGAAGACTTTATTCCTACTCCAGTTTGTACTTCACTGGATCTAGAAAGAATTAAAGATACAACTCGATAAAAACTCAATACAAGCAAACTTGACTTAAGAACTATAAAACATAAGCCTAAGAATCAATTCTTCAATTCTTGTTTCCTTGTGTTGGCACTTCGTAATCAGAAATCACTTAAATATGAACTCCCTCTATTTGATTGTATTCTGCTTGTAACTCTTTGTTTAAGTGCGCAAGTTTCGTTGGAAGATCCTTGCTCTATTTATAGCCTAAGTAGACCAAGAATCCTTTTCCTACTTCAACTTTGCTTCCTTATCCGTGTGGAATTTTGGAAATTCTTGTAAACTGATTTTATGCACGCTTCCTCTTTCTTGAAGGAATTCTTTTATGAAAGGAAACTTTTTTGCACTGGTTTCTTGTCGAAAAAGCAACCCTTCCACCGCTTTATAACTTCTAATTCGCCTGATTGACATTCTTCTTATCCCAGTCGGATTCGGTCTAAAAGGAACATGTCGGTGCAACCGGTTCCTTTCATTTGCTCCTCTATTTGTCAATTATCAAAATCTTTCTTGATCTAACACTACTTTATTTTTCTTTTAAGTTATCTCGTTTTACATTTTTCAGCGCACTACAAAATGCACGTGGTGCCTCATTCCCCAAACAAACAACTTTTCACAACTTCCAAAACTCCCTCCGTCCACTTTTATTTGTCATGTTGTGTTTTTTAAAAATTAATTCTAATTTTCAAATTTAAATTAGATTACATTAATTCGATATTTAAAAAAAAAATAGATATTCAAAAACTATACAAAAAGTACTATAATTTGCAATTTTTGCATATTAATATGATGAAAAAATACATCATAAAATGTTAGTCGAAGTTTTTATGATTTGACTCTAAAAAAGGAAATTATGATAATTAAAAGTGGACGGAGATAGTATTAATTTTATATATTTATATTTTCTCCATGAAGCAACGTTAAAACTGACCACAGATGTCCAAAAATATCGAGGGAATCCTGCAATTGATAATATTAAATTATTAATTGATCACGTCCAAAGATATTTACGATCTCCAATTCAATTCTCTATTTTTATTTCGTGAAATCAACTTTAACTCAATTCTCTATATTTCACTATAAAAAAAAATCTTTTCTCTTTATTTAATATTATATTATTATTTTCATTTTGAGCTAAATTTTCTTATTTTATAAAATTAATTAATTTTTTAGGCAAAATAATCACTCTATATAATTCACGTTCTTTTAAGAATTTTTGTGTAAAGGGGGTGGAGACGGTTTTAATAAAAAGGGTAAAACTGACACTGTAGCTATTTTCGGACACGAGAAGCTTCTGCTTAATTACAATTAATCAGTACTATTAAGGTGATAATTTCAACCATTTTTGAATCGTAAAAGATGTGATTTTTGTATACTAATTTTGCGAACGCATGTGTATGTTGTATTTGAAAGCACATGATTTCTTAAAATAATATTAATGTTATTATTAAAATAAAAGCTAGTTGAGTAAATAAATATACATGATATGTACAGATTTCTTGAATTGTCATATGCTAATTTGTTAAACGAGGTAGGGGTGTGGGAAAATGGAACCGATCGATAAATCGAATCGATAAAAATGTTATTGGGTTATTGGATTAACAGTTTTTTAATGGTTTTATAAAAAAATAATATTGGGTTATCGGTTCGGTATTGGTTTTTAATATTGGGTTAAACCGATAATCCATTAAGACTAGTAATTTACTACTTTTACTTGTACATAAATATTATATATTAATTTCAATACCTTAGTAGTTACTATCTTTCTCCTTTAGCCTTCAATTCACACTTCACAATGACTTTGAGTTCACAATTTCACATTATAAAAAAACGTTAAAATCTAAAGTAAGAATCTCATTCCTCTTAATTTCTCTTTGTGTTACGCTTGTATAGTTCTTTTCATGTTTGTTATTATTGTTTCTATATTATAAGCATTTGTAAACTTACATTATTGTGTTTTCGCATCAAATTTATTAGAAAAGTCATATATTTGTTTTATAAGTATTTTCTTATTGGTTAAACCGAAAACCGAACCGTTAAGGACCAAAACCGAAAACCAATAAAAAATATCTTATTGGTTTGGTTATTGGTTTAACATATTTAAAAACCGAAAACTGATAAACCGAACCGATAATACATAAAACCGAACCGACCGATGCACACCCCTATATCGAGGTAAAGATGATTAATTGGTTAATGTATTTTTAATTGTTTTTATTTATTTTATAAAGACAAACTTATAATGAAGTGATTATAAGTGTATCACACGTAGTATTTATAGAAGATATTGTATGTTTCATTTAGGGATACTAAGACTAAGATGTGAAGCAAATGTTAAAATAAAACTTTGGGCGTCGATGAATCATGTTTATATGAAGGGAAAAGGTCAAATATGTCAGTGAAGTTTGATAATGACAAAACTAACACCATGAACCAGCTTCATTCCTTCGTTAATGGAGATCAACTTGATCTAAAGAGTAACTGAATTTAGAGAGAAGAATTGTGATTTCATTGAATGTGAATTATAGCATAACCAGTACAATGTGACTCTATATATACAATTACTAATCAACAGAATATGGCAGAAATTAACTAATCAACAACTTGACCCTAACTAACTCTAATGTAACTGATTCTTAACTAACTCTATTGTACATAGTTAACTAACTCCATTGTACACAAATAACTGACTATATTGTACACTTTATATTCTCATCACCCCCTCCCCCCGCTCAAGTTGGAGGTGATGTAATTACAGACAACTTGTGTAATAGAGTAGTATGTTTAACCCCAGTCAGGGCGTTGGTGAAGATGTCTGCCAACTGTGAATCAGTGGGGATGTGATGGAGTGTGATCAGGCCTTGTTGAAGCTTAGTCCTAACAAAATGACAATCAATTTCTATATGTTTTGTCCTCTCGTGAAAGACTGGATTCTTGGCAATATGGACTACTGCTTGACTGTCACAATGAACATGTGTAGGCAAGGAGCATTGTACTGTTAGTTCACCAAGCAATCTTTCAAGCCACACTAATTCTCCCACAACTTGTCTCACAGCTCTATATTCAGCTTCAGCAGATGAAAAAGACATTGTAGCTTGCTTCTTTGACTTCCAATTGACAGGACTATCACCCATAAGCACTAGGTATCCACTAACAGACTTCCTTGAGTCAGGGCAAGCAGCCCAATCAGAATCACAATAAGCATTGATAGTAAGATCAGGCTTGTTCGAGATGAAAATCCCCATTGTTGGATCATGTTTCAAATATCTGAGTACATGGTAATCTGCTTTCAAATGTGGTTCCCTAAGTGATTGCATGAATTGGCTCAGGTGTTGTACACTATAGTCTATGTCCATTCTAGTGTTAGTTAGAAAGTTTAGCTTGTCAACCAACTTCCTATATTGAGTGGGATCAAGCAAGAGTTTGCCATCTATGGCTGTCAACTTCTCAATGCAATAAAGTGGTGATGTAGTGGCCTTGTAACTCAACACATCAAAATCCTTCATTTTTTATATAAGTTCCAATGTGGAGGTACCATGTATACTTCCTCATGTAAATCACCATGCAAGAATTCATTTTTGATATAAGTTCCAATCCATCTTGACAGCTAAAGAAATTAAGGTTCTAACAGTGGTCATTTTAACCACAGGTAAGAAGGTTTCAGTGTAATCTACCCCATCTTGTTGTGTATAACCTTTGACTACCAATCTGGTGTTGAACCTCTCCACACTTCCATCAGCCTTAAGCTTGATTTTGTACACCTACTTGCTTCCAATAGCCTTATTCCCATCAGGCAACATGACCATCTCCCAAGTGTCATTAGCATACAAGGCTTCAAACTCCTGTGTCATGTCCTGCTACCAGGCAGGGTGCAATATTGCCACTTCAAATGAATTAGGCTCACATTTAAGTGAAATGGTTGTCAGTAACTGCTGGCTATCAAAACAAAGACTAGTGAAACAAACATGGTCATGGTGAGACATAAAAGAAGTGAGGGAGTGCAGCTTAGGTAAGGTATAGTTGTATTCCTTTGGGTAATTAGGAATATGTATGGTCCTGGTTGTTCTTCTGGGTTCTGGTAAAGTATTATTGAGCATAGTAGCATTTGGATCAGGCAAGGTATTTTGGGTTGCAGGTTCATGTAGGACAACAAGTGGTATTACATTTATATTGGTTTTACTAATTAATTGATTATCAGTGACCTCATGTGGTGTGAAATTTTCCAGCAAATCATCATTAGCAAAAGTGTTCATTTTACTAGGCATACAAGGTATGTTAGTGGCATGAATAATCATTTGTAAAATAGAATTGAAACTAGAACCATCAGGGGCAATAACAAAGGGAAAAATCTTTTCATGGAAGGTAACATCTCTAGATATATGAACTCTCTTAGTATCCAGATTCAAAACTTTGTAACCTTTTGTGTTGAATGGGTAGCCAACAAAATATGAGGTGTGGTTCTTTGTACAAATTTATCCTTGTGAGTTCTTAAGGTGGTGGGAAAACAAATACAACCAAAACTCTTAAGGTGGGAATATGTAAGTTGTTTGTGGTACAATATTTCATATAGAGACTTGTTCTGAAGAAGTTGAGTGGGCAATCTATTAATCAGGTATGTGACAGTCAGTACACATTCCCCCCAATACCTCATGGGCAACTTTGACTGAAATAAAAGTGCCCTTGTTGTTTCAAGCAGGTACTTATGTTTCCTTTCTACCACACCATTTTGTTGAGGTGTATAAGGACAAGTTTTTTGGTGTATGATACCCTTGGTTTGGAAAAAACATGTGGCCTCAGCTGAAGTAAACTCTAACCCATTTTCAGATCTTATGGCTTTCAACTTGGTTTGGAATTGATTTTCTATGAGAGATATGAAGGCTTTGATAATTTGGAGAGCATTACTTTTACATCTTAGCAATTGTGTCCAAGTGGACCTACTATGGTCATTACCATAGTGAGAAAATAGTGATAACCATCATGAGTGGGAATGTGGTATGGTCCCCATAGGTCAACATGCAGTAACTCAAACACTTTAGTGGTGGTGGTGGTGCGGTGGTGGTGGTGCTTTCTGGAAAGGGCATCCCAGTTTTCCTAACCATATGGCATATGGTGCAGGTAAAAGACTGTTTGGAAGAAAAGTTCACAGGTATAGTTGAGATGTTTTTCATTTTTACAAAAGGTACATGTCCTAATCTAGCATGACATAAGAGTTCATCACGTGAGTGTGACTAGAGACATTAGCAAATAAAGGACAAGTATCAGTAAAACAAGAGGAAGGAACAACATTACAATCTTCGTTATTTATAGGAGAGTATTTTACAGAATATGTAGTGTACACATTAGAGTTTGAATTCCTGTCAATGTTTCCTAAAGAAGGGACAATATGACAATTAAAATGAGGTGTTTTGCTCTCAGCAGATGGATAACAATTGTGGCATTTGTGACACAGGAAGTACAGGCCATTCTTGGCTTTACCAAGTTCCAGGGGGCTCTTCAGAGAAGGGCCCTGCAGTAAATAAGAAAATTTGTCAAAATTGACTATACCATTGGGTTGTAGTGCTAAACAATGAACAGAAATGAGATTAAACTTGAATCTAGGTACAAACAATATTTTGCTTAGAGTTAAAGTTGGAATTAAACAAACATCACCAATTTCAATCACTTTAACCTTATAACCATTTGGGAGTGAAATTAGGAAGGGATGTGAAAGTGATCTAATGTTTGTGAGGGTGGTTTTATCATAGGTCATATGATGTGATTCTCCTGAATCTATGATCTAAGAGCCAGCAGCCAGTTTAACACGCTTACAAGTAAGATCACATATATCAATGATAGAGGAATAACAAGAAAGTATACTTGCCTAGTTCACAACTCCATTTAGCATGATGTCTGAGTTGTCTGAATTTGAGGCTCCATTTCCAACCTGTAGTGTTCCCAAGAGATTGAGTAGTTGTTCATTTTGGTCTTTGGACAAGTTCAATGGCATTTGCCTCCTCATTTCAGGTTCCTTCTCAGTTTGATGCCCATTCATATCAGAGGCACACACATTTACTGCAGAAGTTGTGCCTTTTCCCTTTTGGAACCTTGGATTGGATGGGTATCCATGAAGCTTGTAAAATCTATCATTTGTGTGTCCTGATTTCTTACAGTAGTCACAAAATAAAGAAGACCTGCTAGTACTGGAATTGTCTCTAAACACAGTGTTGTTGTTTGTATTCCTAGAATTGGTTCCATCCCCTCTAAATGAACTGTAGGTTGTCATGAACCCCTTGTATCAAGCACTGTTGTTGGTCTGTCCATAGGCACTGAAAGAGGTAGAATCCAAAGTTGTATGATTGTGAGGTTTCACCTCTCTTTGCCTTTCTCTTGGGATAATATGGCAAAAGCTTGATCCATGCTAGGAAGTGTATTCATCATGATAATGTTGCATCTGACAGTCGTATACATCTCATTTAACCCCATTAAAAAATGTATTAGTCTCCTTTCTTGTTCAACCTTGTGCAGTTTGCTTTTACCCTCATGGGTGCACACACAAGTGCACCGAGAATTGACATCAATGGTACTCATTTCCTCCCAGAACTTCTTCATTTTTTATGTAATACCCAGTTATGTCTAGAGTGCCTTGGACAAGGTCATTGATTTCCTTCTGCAATTGATACAACTTGCGCTTATTGGTTTGATCGTACCTTTCTTCCAACTCTGCCCAGAGTTCCTTGGCATTGTTCACATACTGTAATCGCCTAAATCTGGGGACAGGGATTTCAGGATCCAAAATGTGACTATGTCATCACACCTCTCCCACTTCATGAAACTAGGATCAATGGGAGTAGGTCGCACAATTCCTCCGTTAATGAACCCTGTTTTGCTCTTGACTGAAAGAGCTCTGAGAACAGCCCTTCGCCAAGATCTATAACCAGTACCATCAAAATATGCAGGCAAAAGAGAGGATCTTGCACTCTCTGAGGGATGCAAGTAAAAAGAACTAGCAAATTCCAATCGAACTATAGACGAACTAGAAGTAGGATCAGCTTGAATGTCAACCATGGTGTTCAAGTATTCGCGAAGAAATTTAGCACGAAAACAACCAGAAATCCAATTGGTGTAATAAATGAGAAAACTGATCCACCATAAGAGAATCAGGTGAAGATCGCTAAATCAAAATATGACGGAAGCAAAGAATTCACAACACAATTCTTCAAACAGCTAATCGAAAGCAACATAGAAGAGTTTGTGCAAATGTAGGAGAGAAGCTTACGAAGTGAATTTGGAGAAGAACTACGAGCAATCCACCTACTCTGATACCATGACAAAACTTACACCATGAACCAGCTCCATTCCTTCGTTAATGGAGATCAACTTGATCTAAAGAGTAACTGAATTTAGAGAGAAGAATCGTGATTTTACTGAATGTGAATGAGCATAAGCATTACAATGTGACTCTATATATACAATTACTAATCAACAAATAAAAAGTTTATCTATGACATCGGTTAACAGTTTGGCTCACCTATGTCATTGTCGTTAAACTAAGTGTTCATTTGTGTCATTATTTATTAATGAAAAATATAGCCAATTTTAACATACCACGTTCTGTACATAGCCAATAATAAATAGGTTATGTCACTAATTAAATCAGTCAAATAAAAAAATTATACAAATAATGCCGCAAGGCGCAAACGTTAAATTTTGCATTATTGAACAGATAGTGAGATGAGTTGAAATCGTAGAAGGGATGAGTTAATATCTCAATGGTCACTCAACTTTGAATAGTTCACTTAGAAAGTCACTCAACTTTGAGTTATTCACTTGGAAAGTCACTCAACTTTGTTTTATAACTCAAAAGTCACTCAACTATTGATATTTCACTTAGAAAGTCACTCAACTATTGATATTTCACTTAGAAAGTCATCCAACAAATTTAAATAATTTATTCAATAAACATTATTGAAATCTAATTTTTATTTTAAACTATTTTTTTTAACAAATAATAAAATGTCTATTTTAATTATCTTATTGACTCACTCCAATTATTTAACTCACAATTTTTTTTTATAACGTACATCAGCATAGACTAATTAAATTTGCTGAAAAATGATCCAAAAAAGAAGAAGATTGGAATTGAACGGAAGTAATTTAGGAGTAATTAAAAAAACGCACAGTAGCATATAGCAATTTTTTATTATTTTTTAAGAAAATAGTTTTTAAAAAATTGTATTCAACAAAATTTAATAAAATAATTAAAATGAGCATCTTTCTGATAAAAAAAAACAGTTTAAACAAAAATTGTATTTAACAAAATTTAATGAAAAAATTATTAAATTAGTTGGGTGACTTTCTAAGTAAAATATCAATAGTTGAGTGACTTTCTAAGTGAAATGATAATAGTTGAATGACTTTTGAGTTATAAAACAAAGTTGAGTGACTTTCTAAGTAAACTATTCAAAGTTGAATGACTTTCTAAGTGAACTATTCAAAGTTGGGTAACCATCTGAGATATTATCTCTAGAATGGATGCTGGTGAGAAAAAGGAATGTTGAATAGCTCATTACTGATAAAAGAAAAAAAAAATCACAAACTATGAAAAACAAAAATTATTATTTCCTGCTAAATTAAAACTATTTAAAATATTGGCTATTTGTAAACATAAAAATCAAATTCTTAAAATCGATTAACCCTCGCGCATACCCAATCAATTTTTGGCAAGTATTTTTCATCGCTTTCTCGATTTGTGGGGTAAATATTTTTTAATTATTTATAAATTATCTCTATAAATATTAAGTGTTGGGTTAAAAGGGTGAATATTTTAATTTGGTTGAATTTTTTAATTTGAATAATTTAATTAGTAGCATGCCTCATACATCAGTGGTCACATGTAAAATGTAGTATGCCAAAGCCGGATATGTTTTTTCTTGATAAAAAATGGCATGAATTCATGATAGTGATGAAGGTGAGCTCAAGTTTTATCGAATAGCATAAATGAGTCTTTTTTTAAAGTGCAATAATGTATTTGAACTTTTTTTGGGTATAAAATAACAAAAATTTGAAGTGATATTTGAATTCAACATTATAATCCCCTTTCCATTTCCCTTTTCTCTACCCCCAATTTTTTTCTTTAAAAAAAATGTTAAATGGTTCAAAAATCACATTCTCTTTCATCAATAATTTACATCAATAAATTAGGATAGATGTCCACAGAAGGCATCTCTTCATATGAAGTCAAGAATTGTTCATTAGAAATTATTGTTAAGCTCTCTCATTCATTGTTATACTATAAATATAAGATTTTAAATTTTATGAGGGTACTTAATAAGATAGTTCATATTCTATTATTATGTGCTAGATACGTGGTGGTTGTAATTGATTTGAAGTATTAATTTTTTATTCTAAGATGATTAGATTTCTACTTTATTTGGTGATTCGTAAATTAATCTTTTGGATAGTTAATTTCACTTATTCAGGATATTTTTATTGATATATATTTTTATATTTTTAAAATTATTTGACAAGCAACATGAATGATCAAAGAGATCATGTTTTACAATTTATGAAAAAACTGTAAAATAATTCGAAAGGAACATTGCATGAGAATGTGAAAACAAAATCATTTCAGAAGGTTCTAAAATATGTGTTGATAAAAATAGATAAGAGTGATTGAAAATGATTAGTCAATAAACATTTTTCTGATAAATTTAAGATATGACTTTATAACTTAATACTACCATTTTATTTTAAGTGGGGATGTGATTAATTATTAAAACTATATATATATATATATATATATATCTGAATCTAGAATCGTTGATGTGGCAGCCTCCAATGGCCAGCATTTGCAATTATCTATTTTATCTTTTTAATTTAAAATAAAATCTGAGTTTTTTCCTAAAATAAAAACTTCAATGAATTAAAAGATCACACTAAATAGGAGTAATTAATTACTCAGCAGCCCAAAACGTCTTTGTCAATTTTTTTAGTTTTTATCTCATTTTGTTATCACTAAATTAATATAATATTCATAAATTAATGAAAAAATTAATCTTATCAATGATTATTACCGTTACAACCTTTCATAATCCATATTTATTGGCCATTACAAATTTTTTTCATACTAATTCATCATATTTATGAAGAATAAAGTATTTCTAATTTATAAATGGAGTTATAAATCATTCATATTCTATAGCTATATATATGCATACATAGATGCAAAACGGATAAAGTCTAAAAGATATGTATTTTTGTTGTTTTCTTTTTCAATTCCGATAATACCTTTCTCTTTCTTTTTTTTCATTTGTTGTGACGATGTTACTAATTTTTTAAGGTTAGTAGGTAATTTGTTTCATTTGTAATGAGTTTTTTTTTCTTTGTATTTTGCAGGAAATTTTAAAATGGATCACAGGTATGTATTTAACTGTTTTTCATTCTTTATTTTTTGTAATATTTTTTTTTCTTCATTTTAGTGATGATTCTATCAAAGAAGATTACTAGATACTTAACTTTACTGATGATATGAGATTTTTTGTTTTGTATTTGTAACATTTTAGATTTATTTATCATATTGTAATATTATTTTGATTAAGACTTAATTTTTCAAGACCAAGAAGAGTTGGTCATAATTGGGTGAAGTTACTAAATTATTCAATCGTTTTTTATAATTTATAGTTGAGTTTTGAATATATATATTTTTTGACACAATTTTAATTTATTGAATCCAAATAGAATTTTCACGCAATCTTAAAATCCCCCGCCCCCCTAAGAATCAAGTAGGATTAACAAATGAACTAATTAAGTGTCCACCGTACTTATTGATACTGAAGATGCGCAACTCCAATTTCTAAAACATTGTTTATGGCATAAGTTTAGGAATGATATTATAGAATCTTGTTGATAAACTATTAGCCACATAGCAATAGATGATTGGCTATAAAATATGAATTCTTGTACATTACGTGTATAAGCAAGAAGCTAAAATTCAAAAGAGCAATCTCTTTAATTACGAATTCTTTAATCTATTCATTTTCTTAATATAACATATAAAATCTTGATCACTTCTCACATCTCCACCATATAACGAAACTGAATCTCATACATTTAACTAATGTGAGACTTCAATATTGAACAATAATTTACCGCCAAATTTATATATAATAATAAAGCTAGAAATTTTAAAAAAAAAATAAATAATGTCTCTTTGATCAAGAAATACAATTTTCTTTTTTCTCCGTTTTAGGGGTTTTCTCTATTTTTTTCCTTATTTATATGTTATATTAAAAACAGTAAAAATAAAAACTCTTTTAACACTCTTAATTATATTAAATATACAATGTTAGAAACTAAAAGGTCATTACTTTAAATTTCTTAAATGTAAAACTTAATGGGACTTTATTTTCATTATTCCCACAAGTTTTTATTATCATAGCCCCTAACATAATTAGTAGTCATATTCATGACATTAACTGTTACTTTATATTGTAGTACAACAATAAATACATTAATGATCACATTAGCCTTTTAAGTTTTATGTTTTTTGTGCTATTATATTCATAAAATTTGATTTGAAGAATAAGATGAAGACTATTGAGTGGTGACTGCTTGTGGGAGCAGATATCGATAAGAGTTCGAAAGATTGCGCAGTGATTTCATTTTTTTTTACTGATTACAGTAGTAAGAATGATGTTGCATTATTTATTTTCTTGTATATTTTCTCAATAATTTCTTTTTATTTTATATTTTATATGAATTTTTTTATTAGCGTAAGTTTATAATTTCTTTTGATTTAAAATAGTTACTTATGACTTTGTTAGAGGCCGCAAATAGACCAATAGATAAACAAATAGACAGATAAATAGATAGATAAAAATTATAATATTTTAAAAAAATATATATATATTTTACCATCTTTTATAAACTTACGCTAATAAAACAATTCATAGAAAATATAAAATAAAAAGAAATTATTGAGAGAATATACAAGAAAATAAATAATGCAACATCATTCTTACTACTGTAATCAGTAAGAAAATATGAAATCACAATCTTTCGAACTCTTATCGATATCTGCTCCCACAAGCAGATCACCACTCAATAGCCTTCATCTTATTCTTCAAATCAAATATTATGAATATAATAGCACATAAAATATAAAACTTAAAAGGCTAATGTGATATTTATTTTTAAATATATATATATATATATATATATATATATATATATATATATATATATATATATATATATATATATATATATATTACTATCTTTTACCCACAGACAAGTTTACTAATTTATGATAAGATTAAATTTTCTTTCAAAATATTTTTGATATCTGAATTTAACAGGACGCACAAAATAAGATTGTAGACTTTGTTTTTTGTTTACTTTCTTTTTGTCCAACTTAAAATTTAACATATAATTTAAGTATTGTAAATATAAAAAAAAGGGTAAGTATTAAAAACTTACTCAATATGTCTATAAGTTTAGGATGCTCATCATACGGATAGCAAGTCCATTAGAGATTGTTTATGAATTGATAAGTAGATCATTTAATCCTTCAAGAAATATCCACTTTGTATAAAAAAAAAATATATGTGACTTGTTTTTTCGATTGTGAAGGAAAGCAAAGATGATAATCCATCAAAAATGATAGCTATTTTCTTTGAGACTTGTAAGAAGGACAAGAAGATTGTCAAACTTGAAAAATATATGCGTCTTGATAAATTTCATTTAACATCCTTAGTCTTAATTATTTAATGCATTTCAATATCATAAACAGTCTTTAATTGACAATGTGAGTACATATAGACTATAGTCTTTGATTGTACTATTTTTTTTTATAACAAAGAAGACTACGTACTTATAGAATTAGACATTTCTCTATTTGAGTGGAGATGTACTCCTTTATTTTTATTTTTAGTGGGCTCCCCCCCGCCCCGCCCCACCTACTTAAATCATACATATTTTCTAAAAAAATTCACAACATTTGTATTTTTCTCACTTCTTGTTGTGATTCTTGAAAATGTATGACAACCGACTAAAGCAGAGTCTGAAGCTAAAAAGGTAATTTTTTTTCTCTAAAAGACATAAACGGTATACTAATTTTTTTTAAAATTAAAACGGTAAAATCACTACTGAGGGAGCGATATCTTTTAATGTCGTGCACGCCGTTAAAAACTTCATTTAAAATAATTGCTGGAGCAGCGATTTTGTCAAAAAAAAAAAATTAAAATTAAAATTGCTGCCCAGCAACGATTTTAAAAAAATAAAAAAATTGTAAAATCGCTTCCTCAGCAACGTTGTTTTCAGAAAAGAATTATTTTTTTCTAAAATCGCTGCCTAGCAGCGTTTTTTTAAACTTCTTTTTAGCAAAATGGGCAGCAAATTTAGGGTTTTTTTTAAAAAAAATAAACAAAATAGCAGCGATTTTAATTTTAAAAAATAACGATTTTAGAGAAAAAAAAAATTCTTTTTTGAAAACAACGCTGCTGAGGCAGCGATCTCAGCAGTGTTAATTTTAGATTTTAAAAAAAAATCTATCTAATTTTAAATTTTTATTCTTTTTTGGATAAATCGTTGCTGGAGCAGCAATTTTAAATGAAGTATTTAACAGTGCACACGACATTAAAAAATATCGCTCCCTCAGTAGCGATTTTGCCTTTTTGATTTTAAACAAATTTGATATACCATTTATGTTTTTTTGGAGAAAAAAAGTTACCCTTTAGCTCCGGACTCAACTAAAGCATGGCATTATTATAGGTTGTAAGTTCTTTCATTACCATACCAACGGCATGATTAATTTTTTATTCTGTAATTGTTTTATTTTAGCTTCTTGTAGCATTTAATACTGTAAATACTTTTCTATCCCTATTTTTTAAAAGTAACTTGTCTTTTTGTTATTTTGTTACTAAATTTTTTACACTGTATATATTTTTCTATTACTGCCTTTTTAATTGAAATAGTTAAAAATAATTATTTTTAAAATTAAATGGATTAATAGTATAACTTTTTTTTTACCCTCTCTAGGAGTTCCCATCCCTTTTGCTCCCTTGGTGACTCGAACTCGCAACCTTTGGGTTGGAAGTGAGGGGTGCTTACCATTCGAGCAACTTCCTCGTCAAGAATTAATAGTATAACTGTTGTAGTATACTTGTATTTATTTCATTGAGCATTAAATTTACCGTTAATGATTCATAGAATGATTTACTTTAGTATAAAAAGGTAATTATTGTACAAAAAATATTTAATTTTGTGAAGAGATGAGTGTAACTTAAGTTTAATTTATTTTGTAAAGTAATAATCAGTGTTAAGTATTCTGACAAATTTATTTATTCTTTTGTTGGAAAATTGAGTAGGTTGTACTTAAATGACTTTCCACTTTGATTATTTTAAAATGTCTTGCTTTTGAATTTTTCTATTTCATTAATTTTGGCTAGTGTACTTTGTCTCTTTTTTTCATCCTGGCTAAAGCCTAAGAGGGTATTTGGATTGGCTTAAAAGTTGGTCAAACCTACTTTAAAGTCAGTTTTTACTTCTAAAAGTGTTTGGCAAATATAAAAAATAACTTAAAATAATAATAAAAAATGACCTAAAATAAGTAGAGAAGTGTTTGGCAAGGTCAAGAATGACTTAAAATAAGTCAAAAACCAAAAGTAGGTCTCTCCCTACTTTTTATTTTTTGACTTAAAAATCATTTCAATTTGACTTTTTATTTTTGACTTAGGGTCTGTTTAGATTGGCTTTTGGCTTATGACTTATAAGCCAAAAGCCATAAAGCTAGGATTCCTAGCTTATGGCTTTTGGCTTATTTTTGTTATTTTGGCTTTAAAATAAGTGCTTATAACCACTTTTTAACTTTACTCAAACACTTCAAAACTGCTTAAAAGCTATTTTGGCTTAAAAGCACCTAAAATAAGCCAATCCAAACGGGCACTTAAAAGCTACTTTTTTAAGTCAATCCAAATGGGCCCTAAATTTATGATTTTTCACTCCAATTGTTTAGTTAATTTGTTGGCTTTTTTTTTAAAAAAAAACTAGGAAATTAGCTAACATGCATTCTCATACTAAACTGACATGAAATCGTTCGTTAAGAAATCAAGAATTTATTAACGTTTAAAAACAAATGACATTAAAGAAATATAGAGCTTATTGAAGAGTAATATTTTTATTATTTTATTTACGATGGTTCAAGGATATTATTTGTAGATATGATGTAATTTTATGTTCTCAATTTTTATGATTTGATAGATATTATGACGAACATGTATATTTTTAGATATTACATCTAATAGGTATGTTTTTCAGTAATTAATATGATGTACAATTCATCGTAATTGACAATTAAGTTTTATGTAAATATCAATTATTTGACATTTATTATCAATGAAAAGCATATGAAATAATTTTACTTCAGCACCACACAAATTATTTGAATAATATAATCATAATTTGTGAAAGAAAATTCGATCACTAATCGTAGTCAATAAAAGAAATTTCAGTCACTAAAACTACTTATAACGATCAAAGTTTGTTATTTTATTTCAATGTTTTAATGATCAGAGAATCATTAACCAAGGTAAAATTTGATCATTGTAGGTAAGTATAACTATCGTATTAATTATTGCCACTAATTAAATATATTCACGGACTAAATTTATAATCCGATTGTTACCTTTTAACATAGTAGCTTTTAGTGACCTGTAACAATCATTTTATACACGATTATAAATTATTAGTGTCTTATAGTTTCCGAATTTGAACCTTTTATGTTCGCATTTTTCCTCGCTAGAGTCCTTATCTCTTGTAGTTTTAGAGTACATACATTTCAAGTAATAACAATTAATCAATAGTAATTAGTAATTACTAAACTAACGATAATTAATAAATTAATAACATTTAACAATTAATGAATAATAAATTAATAAATACTAGCTAAATAGCACATTACAATTGTAAATTAGCTTAACTAATTGACATATGATTAACAATTGAACAATTAATACAACTAACAGAGAATAAACAACTTTAAATAATGTACGTACTTAGACCATGAAAAAATTGTACGTAATTCGATCATGAAAAAATGTACATTGTAATAAAATTATGATTTAGATATTGTAACTTCAAGACCTAAACTAACAATAAAATAAACTTGAAAAAAAATGAATGTACTAATAAAATTATGTCTAAGGCCTTGTAACTTCAAAATCTAAAATAACAACAAAATGAACTTGAAAAATGTATGTACTAATTAAAACAATGACTTAGGTCTTGTAATTAACTTCAAGAAAGAAAACAATAATAAAATAAAGTTGAGTAGCCTCCGAGAATTCTAATTGAAACTGAACACACCTTCTAGAGTCTCAATTCTGTTAGGGTTTTGCCCTGATTTTCTTACCATAATTGAAGATTTATTTTTCCTTAAAGAAAAGACAAAACATTAACATAAATGTTTTTACTTTTCCTGAAAGGAAAATATAATATTCTTTCATATTTGGTTTATTCTTTCCTTTTAGGAAAAGGTTTTGGAGTAGCTAGTCCTTTTCTAGTAAGAAAAGGTTTTAGGACTCTATAAATATATGTTTGTTTCTTCTAACACAATAACAATAACATCCACAATGTAGTCGTTTAAGAGTGTTTTGGAGTAGCTAGTCCTTTTCTAGTAAGAAAAGGTTTTAGGACTCTATAAATATAGGTTTGTTTCTTCTAACACAATAACAATAACATTCACAATGTAGTCATTTAAGAGTTTTGTTTATGGGGAGATTTTTTCTCTCTATAGTTTCTATGCTTTTGATTAGTTTTTAATTATGTAGGCATATCCTACAATAATATATTTCTTTTAGTATAATTTTATGTGTCGTCTAATTTATCAACCATATGATTTGCAAATTATAAGCTTCCACATGACGCCAGAATCTCCCTTCATAATCCAACAAATTCGAATTGAACACGTCTTGTAGAGTCTCACAAAATTTCAATGTCTACACTAATAAAGTTAAGATTTTAGGTTTAGTAAAAATATAACTTCTAAAAATTAGGATTTAGATCTCGTAACTTCAAGACCTAGAACAATAACATGAACATCGAACTTATAAATATTAATTTTAGACATTGCATATACATAACTTTTTAATCTATCAGTATAAATTATTGCATTCATCAAGGGCCCTTTTAGGAGATAATACATAGATAATAGTCCAGATATAGGTCTAACGAGGTATGGACTGACACTTTGGATGTTGGATTGGTGATGCGACGCATCGACGAGGCTTGGGGGATTTTGAGGCTCCCCTCACTCCTCGCATCATAGATTATTTATTTAAATTGGCATTTATACGATCATTAAACTTGATCATATATAGTCTAATCAGACCCTTATGACGATCATATTTGAGTGATAGAGGCCACAAACTCATATCTTTCATCTCCTAAACCCTAATTATTAGTATGTACATTTGAAGTAATAACAATTATATATTCAACTTATAAGAACAATCAATAAACTTATAATATTACTAAACTAACACATTTTACAATTAATAACTAATAAAAAGCTAAATAACACACTAAAATTTGAAAATAATGTATTATAATTTAACAATTAATACAACTAACATACAATAAATAATTCTAAGTAGTAATTAAACCCTATAATACACTTAAATTTAACCTACGTAAAAATATCATGGATTTATAAACCTAAATTTAAAAAGAAATCTAACATTAGAGTTTTCAAGGAGGTGGAAAAAATAGATTCTCAACATAAAACTAGTATCAAACATATATTGTAACACTTTAAGATTAACAATACGCCCCCTAACATTAAAATTTACAAGGAGGTGGAAAAAATGATATTTATAATTTTTATATTATTTTTAATTTTATGTGTAATAGTTTAAAAATAATAATAATTAAACACATGGGGAAACATCCCTGCAAATACGAAATCCAAAAGATTCCAGATCAAGTCAATTGGAGTAGTACTGTTCCAAGTTCCAACTGGCAATTGGATATTGGATTATTAATTTTAATATAATATTTTGATCCATATAGTAACTCCAACCATATTTTATTTCTCTTTAAATTCCATAAACGAAGGAGGAAAAAATAAATAGAGATTGGTACTCCAACCACCATTTTTAAAAAAATATTTGAAATCTAGTTCTTTAATATTATTTATATTATAATAGTTATAATTAATATATTATAAATCATATAAGATCATTAACTAAAACTCTAATATTCGTAATTAATTTCTAATGTACTATATTAATTTTTATAAAAGAAATTTATGAAATAAAAATAATAATATAATATTGAAAAGATGGAGAAAATTTCTTTTCTAATATATAAAATAGAAAAATCGATTAGAGATGATTGTGTCTAAAATAGAAAAATAAAATAAAAGGATTAAGACCATCTCCAACATACCTCTATTTTACTCTGTATTCTCTATATTTGAAGAGTAAAATAGAGAATGAGCTCACAAATCACTCTCTATTTCACTCTATGTTCTCCATTTATAGGTAGATAGAACTACTACTATTTTCCTTTTTGAATATTTTATTATTATTTTTATTAACATATTAATTAAATCTTTAATATTTGTATATCTTTTTAATGTATATAACATTTTAAAAAATATATTATTTAATATCTACTACTTTCATCCAGAATTAATATTTTGTTTAAAAAAATATTTTTTGTCACTTTAAGTGATATAAATTAAAATTATTATTATTATTTACTATGAAGAATGCACAAATTTTAAATGATAAGATGAATTTTTTAATGTAAAAATACAATACAATACATAATAATTTAAACATAAGATAACAAAACAATACATAACATAATAATTTAAAAAATCACAATAATAATTCAATAATCTGGTAAGTCGTTTCAATATTCACCAATATGTGAAGGTGTATGATCTAGAGAATTGTTGTTTTTGTGACACAACAAAAATTGTTAGCTAGACATTAAAAGAAAAAAATATTCATTTTGACCTCCATAATGTATTAATAAAGCATTAATGAGACCCACTAATAATCTTGAAAGTTGAGTATTTATATAATGTTTATATAACTGTATTTATTAATGATTCACTTTCATTTGAATTGTTCATTAATAGTATAATATATAATATTTGCTGCAATTTATGTTATTTAAAAAATTTAAAATATAGTTTAATATTAATTAAAGAATTTGAAACGAATGAAATCTTATATTACATAAAAATTATATAGAGGGATTGTTTGGAAAAATAATAATTTATATTGTGAAATAAGAAAATAAAAATAAAATAGAAATAATAATATATTATTGAGAAAAGAAAAGAAAATTCTAGAGGGTAAAATAGATAATTGAGTTAAAGTGGAATGATCTGTGAGACCCTTATACTTTGCTCCGTTTGTCAGTTGGACCCCTATACTCACGACTTTGTCAATTGAACCCTTAAACTCACTAAAACACAATACTTTAAACCCCTTTCTTATTCTATGTGTGTGAGTGTAGCACAACCGCTTACACATGGAATTCCACGTCATTTTGTAGAATTTCATGTCATTTTTAATGCCACATAAGAAATTAAAAGCTAAAAGCTAAAAAAAAAAAAAAAAAAAAAAAAGTTTGCACATTAAAATTTTCAATATCATGGTCTTCATATTTGCTCATAATTGAGCACTAAATTCATGTCAAATTGGTCTAATTCTTCCTATTTGACATGAAACACAAACCCAATAGTTTTCCATCATAATTTTGAATTAATTTCATAAATTTACAAAACCCATTTGTTATTCTTCAAGCTTCTTCATGCAGTTTTTCAACTTTTCAGTATACATCATTATTCTTCAAGATTTCAAAATTATCTAAACTTCAATCTTTCACAAACAAGATTCGAAAACCCAGATTTTAAAAGTGTGTAAGTCGACCAAGATTCATAGAGAAGAAATTTGAATTTTAAAATTAAAGAAACTAAAATGATTGAGATAAGAGATTTGGTTAGGTGGGGTGAGGGGTGGGGGCGGGTCTTAAGAAGAAGAAGAAAGGGGTGCGGTAGGGTGGCGTGGTGGGTGGTTTCAACGAAGAAGGAGAGGGTGGGGGGCAGAAGGAAGAAGAAAGTTGCAGGCGAGGGAGTGGGGTGGGATACGGGGCTGATGGGTTGATATATATATATTTTTGAATTTAAATTATTTTTTAATGATTTTTAATATAAAAAATATATATTCACTCGCTTTAAGGCGCGTGCAGTCAAGTAGTTTTCCATCTCAGCAATATTAGTGCCACATAAGTTCGGTCAATGGTCAAATGTGTTTAAAATATTGTGTTTTAGTAAGTTTAAGGGTTCAGTTGGCAAAGTAGTGAGTATAAGGGTTCAACTGACAAATTGAACCAAGTATAAGGGTCTCCCAGATCATTTCGCCTCAAGTTAATTGTAGCTAAATATATTCTATATTTGACAAGTAAAATAGAGAATATCTCCAAAGATACCTTGAAGATGCCCTAAACTCAGTATGGTCTAAAAAAAAGGACAGAGAAAAAGAAATTGGAAAAAAGAAGTGGGAAAACAAACAACCGTACGACGACGTGTGGGACCATCTTTCTCGTTTAAGTGAGAACGGCAATATTCCTTCAACAATAAATACCTGTACAAATGCTATCACATTTTCTCCATATACCATAATTTTTTTTGTTTATCTCTCTTCTCTCTGCCCTTTTGCTTTAAGAAAAAAATCAAATACATCTTCTTTGTTTTGCACTCAAAATTCTTCAACTACCATAGCCATTCTCTACACTTCTAGCGATTTACCCATTTTTTCTGCAAATTCCTCTCAATCCTCACTGATTGACGAAGACGGATACCGGAAAGATTGAAGTATCAAAATTTCCAATATCGAGCAAATTTGATTTGCTCGGTGTTTTAATGCAAAGGGTAGAGAAAATTCACAAAGGGGTTACTAGTTTACCGGTTTGTGGATATAGTTATGCCAGAGATCATACATAATAACTATGAAGGCAGTCAATCTTTACTATCCGCTGCTGCGGCGATCTACGCTGAATTAACTCCGGCTGAATTACCTCCGCCGGAAGACGACGTTAATTCAAACCTTTTCGACAAATATGAGCTGGGAAAACTCCTGGGTTGTGGTGCTTTTGGTAAAGTGTATCATGCCAGAGACTTCAGGACGGCACAGAGTGTGGCGATTAAAGTCGTCAGCAAACAGAAAATACTCAAAGGTGGGCTAACGGGGCACGTCAAGAGAGAAATCTCTATCATGCGCCGGTTGCGTCATCCCCATATCGTGCGCCAACATGAAATTCTTGCTACTAAGAAGAAAATCTACTTCGTCCTGGAATTCGCTAAAGGAGGTGAACTCTTTGCTAAAATAGCTAACGGCCGATTTAGCGAAGATCTCAGCCGTCGATATTTCCAGCAGTTAATCTCTGCCGTTGGATACTGTCACTCTCGCGGGGTCTACCACCGTGATTTGAAACCGGAGAATTTATTACTCGACGAAAATTGGGACCTGAAAGTTACCGATTTTGGGTTAAGCGCTGTCAGGGATCAGATCCGACCGGACGGTTTGCTACATACACTTTGTGGTACCCCTGCTTATGTGGCACCGGAGATTTTGGCGAAGAAAGGTTATGATGGTGCTAAGGTGGATATATGGTCATGTGGTATTATTCTCTTTGTGTTCAATGCTGGGTATTTACCTTTCAATGATACAAATTTAATGACCATGTATCGGAAAATTTACAAAGGCGAATTTCGCTGCCCGAAATGGACCTCGCCGGAGCTGAAGAGGTTGTTGACCCGATTGCTTGATATCAACCCGGTTACTCGTATCACCATTGAGGAGATTAAGAATGACCCGTGGTTTCAAAAAGGGTATCAAGAGGTGAAATCAGATCATCACCCATTCGAATTCAAATCTTGGTCGGGTCCAGGTTCCACTGGAGAATTCCTTAACGCATTTGATATTATCTCGTATTCATCTGGTTTTAATTTCTCCAGTTTACTTAAAGGCAATGGTGGATTCATTATTAAGGAACGATTCGTATCGAGGGAGACGCCGGAGAAGATAATCGGGAAAATTGAGGAGGTGGCGGAGGCGGAGGGGATGACGGTGGCACAGAGGAGTGGCGCCACTGTGAAGGTGGAGGGGCAGAATGGTAATTTTGTGGTAATGGTGGTGGTTAACCGGTTAACTGAAGAACTGGTAATAGTTGAAATTGAGAAAAAGGAGAGTGATGGTGAAATTTGGAAGAAGAAATTCAAACCGGAGATAAGTAGATTTGTTTATAAAGGGGAAGGACCAATTTCTGGTAGCTGAAAAGTACATTTGGCCTAATTTTTATGAATTAATGATTTACTGAAAAATTATTAGGAAACCAAATTAATGTGTTGTACTTCTATATTATGTTTGCTACTCTCTATAATAATTCAATGCATTATTGGCAATTTACTTATCAAACGTATAATTAACTTTAAGTCACTTAAATTGAGGAATGATTAGTGAAAACGTAATGACCATTTAAAGAAGAACAAAAATTTAACACTGGTGACCATTTTAACCTTGCAATCTTTTAACATAATTTATAATATATTCAATATAATTTCACGAATAATTTATAATAATAATATATTTAATAAAATCTCACATCGATAATATAATGAGTATTTTTGTACTTGTGAATGTAGTGGACAAATTGAATTCGTCCACCTTCAAAAATTAGAATGGATGTAAAAGTCACAATCATAATGTTTTGGCCAAGATGAAAAGGATCCAAAATTTTGTACGAATAACAGTTCAGAGCTTTTAACTTTTACGTTAACTTCCACAAATTGCACAGACCATATTTTTCTTCATATATTCACACTTTGTATCTTCTTAACTAAGTTTTCAAATTAATTAATTTTTTGAATTTCTTTAAATATAATATTGTCATTCTTACTTTTGTTTTTTTTAAAATAAAATTAATTCAATCTCTTATATAATAAGTACGGAAAAAGGTCATATTTTTTTAATGTATTTTTTAAAGAATTATATATATCCTCGTCATATTCTTTTGATATATTTATTGTTACCATTCAACTTTGGACTTCTATTTATCCTTGACCAGTTAATTCCCATGATTTCACCCTTATTATTATCCTAAATAACAGTCACATGGATTTATTTATTCTCACATAAGTTGTATGATCAAGCAAAAATCCCTTTATCATTTCAGACGTAAATCAATTTTCTTACAACACACTCTCTTTTCTCTCTAACTTTTTTCCACACATTTCTTTTCTCAACCTTCATCTATTGGTAAAAAGATCAATTGTTGATCTGTTTATTCATATGGAAAGTTTTAATCTTTTTGGCCTTTTTGGAGAATTCTGGCTTGTGGGTCTGTTTGATTTTGTCTATACTTGTATAGTTTCATGTTTTATGTTATAAAGTTCTGATCTACTTTGCTTTGTGGAGGAGTGTTCATTGTTGTTCGGATCTTGATTGGATCCGAGCTTCCCAAGCTCTATGCTGTTGGGAAACTCTGCAAGGGTCTTATCACGTTCTTGTTGATTCTTGAATAGTATATATATATATATATATAATTTGTTTAACCTAAGAATACATGAGCAAATACAATTATTTTCCTTAATGAGTATTCTATACAATAGATCCTCATCTAATTAAGATCTTATTTATTTGCCGTTAACGAAAGTCTAAATCTTAATTATTTAGATTGCAGTCCATTAAGTACATTTGTTTATTACTCTTTCGTTCATTTTTATTTCTCACTATTTGACTTGACACTCATATTAAGAAAATAATTATCGATATATGTATTTTATTAAACTATCCTTATTAAATGATGTTTAATATTAAATCTTAAAAAATATTTTAGAAAATAAGTATTTAATATCTTTTATTTATTTTAAAAATAAGTGACAACTTCTTACTACCATTGAATGAGGCTTAAAGTGTCTGATTTTGTCATCTAAACTTAAAAGTCTTTAAATCATTGAGTGCTATTTATTAAACTATTAAATGCTTAAACAACGACTGACGCATACTTGACGCTCTTTTTACTCATTTGATGCAGCGATGCCTATGGCTTGATTCTAGATGATTGGACGACTGTAGGATCGAATTTGCTCTTCAAGAAATTGCTCGTCTCATACCTTCTGCCTGTCTCATATGTGTGGAACCTGGTCTTTTTCGGTTCCAGCCTTTCCCTCGAATACATAGGGTAGGTAGGGCTGGGTGAGAAATGGTTCCCTCTTGCCAATAAACTTTCCCCGGCCTTCGATTAACCTTACTCATAAAGGGTCTTACGGTCGGGAGAACTACCTAACTAAAGAAAAATAGTGTTCTTTCTCTTCATTCATTTGATATAATTTAGATACATTAAGTTTATAATAACTGATATATTTTATGTTTATTAGCTTAGTGATTAAATTAATATTTTCTCAAAGATATTATTAATATAATATTTAATTATTAGTATATTGTTTAAATTTTGTCTTATGATTTTTTTTATCAAATAATAAACTTGTTTTTATTGAATTTCTATTTTTCTAGTATTTAATTATTATTTTATTTAAATTGTATATTTATTATATAAATAAATACATTACACACATTCAAATGTTGAAAAATAATTAGTTTTAATCATTCAATGTTCAGTTTTAGAGATAATATCTTAATGAAAATAAAATAACATAAATTTAAGATATTTAGAAAAGTGATATAAGTACTTTCTATTTATTTCGATTCAAGAGTTTTAGTAATTTCTTAATGTAATTTTCAAATAATAATTGTTACTCATGTTGTCCCAATCTATGTGGCACATGTGAAATTTCGACAGTTAATCACATTTTAATATGTTTTTCAAATATTTTAGGTTGTTAATTATTGTGCTTTCACTTTTTACATAGCTTAAATTTAAAAATTAATCAAATTAAATAATTTAACTAATTTTTTTAAAAAACATTCAAACTCTAAATATTTTTTGCGAAATGTATGGCTAAATTAATTATATAAAAATACAGAAGAAAAATGCCATAAACTTTATAAAAAATAATTGATAAAACAACATAGGAGCAAAATGAACAATGAAATAAACTAATGTTGCTAGTAGTAAGGTTTGAACCTGAGACCTTTGACATTATAAGCTCCAACCAACAACTAAGTAGCTAAATTTGCGGTGAAACATACATGTTGACGTCCAGTTGTGTGCTTATTGCCACTTATAATGTTGACGCCCAGTTGTGTGCTTATTGCCACTTATATATTAGTAATAGATACTTTGATGTACTTATTATATTTAAGAATATGCCTTAGAGAAAGTATAAGTATTTGATTTTAAAATACATAAAGTATATTCAAAATTAAGTCATATTATAGGCATGTATAGTATAATTAACTCTAATTTATACGAGATATGATATGCAATAAGAATGTGTGAACTAACAATATATAAATTAAATTATTAAATGGGTTAATGCCATTTTTTTATCCCTCAAATAATATTAAATTATAATTTTAATCTTGATGGTATCTCTTTTTAATACATTTAACCTTCAATATATTTGAAATACAAACTTCTGGTCATTCTACTTGTGAAATAATCACAAATTTTCACAACTGTTCCATCATCTTGTTACCCACATATTATGTAAGTCGATATTATTGCTTCATATTCCAGAATAACATACTTCTAAAAATAGTTCAAATATAACACATTTCTTATGAGCAAAATCACACATGTTAATTGATTGAATGTTAAATTAAAGCATCATTTATTTTTATTAAAATTAATGTCTAAATCTGATTGCATATCTTAATGATTAAGATGTTATCTCTAAATCTGAACATTGAATAATTAAGACTAGGGGTATCAAATGGACGGATTGGATTGAAATTAGAGATAGTAAAATGGGTTGAAATAGAAATTGAGTTGGGTCCTGACCGCCCAAGTTTACTTTGGGCTCAAATTGGCTTAAGTTTTATAACCAAAATTAGAATATCAACTTGAGAAAATTTTAAAAAAGAAGTTACAAATGAATAGATAGATCCTAAAAGATATAAAATAGATAGTAATTCATACCTTCATTATAGGAACATACATAATAAAGAGTCTTAAAGCATATTGAAATGAGAGATTAAATTGGGCTCAATTGATGATTCTCTTAAAATAGGTTAAGACTTGAATTAGTTGAGATTGAACCCAATTCAAATTATCTTGAGCTCAATCCTTAAATTTTGAGCGGATTAGGTGGATCAACTCATTTTGACACCTCTAATTAAGACAGTTAATTTTTCAACATCTATAGTAATTTTCTAATCATTAATTACCATGTAAATAATCTCAATTTTCAATATTTTAATCCTAGTTTAATAATGCGTGTGAACCACACCGTGGGCCCTAATCATAATTGAACATGTGTTTACACCAGAGAGTCAAATTTTGTATTTGTATATTATATATGTAAGAAGCAAATAAGAATATGGGGTGACGTGGGTTCTTAATTTTTTTAATCCATTTTATTTTGTCATTATTAGGTATTTGTCATTATCAGTAAATAAATAAATAAAAGTCTTATAATTGAAATGAAAATGTGTTTAGTACACTAATTTCATGCCAGAAAAAGGGAAAATCCTTTTTCATATAATGGAACCCAATGGCTGATTGATAATGGCACTGCCTTATTTTTTATTTATGTGAATTTTCTGATGAAAAAAAAGAAGAAAAGAAACATGATGGGTGAACTGACAGAAGAAATAATTAGGTACGTGAAGGTCATTATCAAATTGATGAGCCACTTAAATTAAATTATATACAAGAGAAATAAATGAGATTATAATAGAACATATCAAGTTAGGACAAAACAGTGAAAAGTACCAATGTTTTGATATGTAGAATACTACGAATGTTTCTATGTTTACAGGACAAATAATTGAGTGGCAGTGAGCTGTATGTTTAACAGTGTGTGTACACATCTTTGGTTGGTCATGTTCTCACTTTTAATAAAATCTTATTGGAAAATACATAAAAACCTTTCGAACTTGGCACGAGAATTTACTTTAGTACTTAAACTACACGGGTGTTTACATACCCCTCTTAATATATTTGATGTGAATTATTTTCAACTACACGTCGCTAAGTGTTTAAAAAATATCTTACCCGTTTTATATAACCCATACGTTCCCAAAATGGAACCCGAACCATTTCTAAATAAATATCTCTAAATCTCTAAGCCCGATTCTCATTTTCTCAAATCTATAAGACCTAATCTGAAGGTTCTTCTTTCATTAGCGTGAAGGATTTGCTGAGTTTAGGGTTTTCGTGAAGAAACAAAGGATTTGCGTGAAGAAACAAAGTTACTAGGTTAGTAATCTTCGTTTAGATGATTGTAGCATTTGACTGAGTTTAGGGTTTTCGTAAAGCTTAATTTTTTTTGATATTTTCAGTTTGACTATGGATGTGTACGTCAGCTTAAGGTTTCAACATGGTGGGAAACTACAACAAAAACCTCGTATTAAGTATGAAGGAGGTATTGTCACTGGTTGTTTTGGTGTAGATGTTGATAAATTCTCCTACTTTGAAATTGTTGATATAGTTAAAGAAATTGGCTATAACTGTTCTGCTTGTGTTGTTTATATTAAACCACCTAAATGTCAACATGTTGTTGAAGTTAAAAGTGATAGGGATATTATGGGTATTGTACCTCAGTTAAAAAATGGAGATATTGTTGAACTTTATGTGACTCATTTAGTTGAAGAAGCTGTTGTGCCCCCCCCCCCCCTCGAAATTGGATATCTAAATGATGTAGGTGGGGAATCTAATGCTACTTTTGATAAGGAATCTAGTCAAACTTTCAAGGGTAGTGAAGGTTTAGGGTTTGAAGAGGCTGCACAACCCCAAGAACCTATTGTGGGTGAAGATTTGGGTGAAGTGTTAGGTAGGGCTTCTGCTAGTGTTGGAGAGGACTTGGGTAGGGCTTCTGTTAGTGTTGGAGAAGACGTGGGTGGTACTTCTTCTGCTGCTGCTGCATTTGATATTCCAAAAGTTGGGTCTGATTGGGAAAGTGAAACAGCAGCAAGTGATGATTCAGACAATGCAGATTTGTCTGATGAAGGAGAAGATGAGTATAGTAATGATGTTCATGAGGAGGTTATAAATCTTTGGAAATAGAAAAGGGTTGCTAAAATAAAAAAGAGAAAAGACAAGGGCCTTAGATCTAAAGGAGTTGATTTAGAAAAAAAAAAGGAGTTGATTTGGGATATGATGAATATTTATCCAAGAAATAAACTACTTTAGAGGGTAAGATAGTTGGAGATGAACCTTACTTTGATTCAGATGAAGCTGTTAGTTTTGAAATAGATACTGATGAAGATGTGAATGAGGAAGATGAGGTTGAACAACCTATAAGAAGACAAAGGAAAGCAAGAAGAGCAAAAAGAAATAAAAAGAAAGTTGTATTTGATCCTAGCTGTCAGTTAATAGTTTGGGAGACTGGTCTTGCTTTTGAAAGTGTTAAGCAGTTTAGAGAAGCTATTACTAGATATGCAGTTCAAGAACATGTTGAATTAGATAAATATGTTAATGAAGCAACTAGAGTGAGGGTAAAGTGTATAGCTGGTTGTCCATGGTTATTGTTTGGAAGTATTGATTCAAGAACAAGAGATTTTGTGGTGAAGAATTATAATCCAGTACATAAATGTAATGGCATAACCAAAAATAAATTGGTGAATTCAAAGTACTTATCAGAAAGGTACAAGGACATAATTATTTCTGAGCCTGACATTAGAGTTTTTTAGTTTCAAATTTTTGTGAAGAAAGAGTTGGAGGTGTATGTGGGGAGGAGTGTAGCAAGGAAAGCTAGAAACATTGCGTTGCAACAAATTATAGGTGATCATGTGGATGAGTTTAAAAGAACTTTGGATTATAGAGATGAGCTCTTAAGGACTAATCCAGGTAGCACATGTGTGGTGAGACTTAGTAAAAAAACTTTTGAAGGTGGCAGAAAAATGTTTCAATCATTTTACATATGCTTTGATGCTTTAAAGAAGGCATTCAAAACTGGAGCTAGAAGATGTATATGATCTGATGGTTGCTTCTTGAAAGGTGTTTCTAGAGGTCAATTACTTGTGGCTGTTTGTAAGGATGGGAACAACCAAATGCTATCACTAGTATGGGCAGTTGTTGAGGTTGAAAGCACATTCACTTGGAAATGGTTTATGAAGCTTATAAGAGATGATCTTGAGCTAGGAGATGGAACATAATTGACAACCATTACTAATATGCAGAAGGTATTTTTTTTTTCATTTATTCATTATTTCCTTTTTCATTTATTCATTAAGTTAGATTTCATGTTATTCTAAATATTGTTAAAGGGTATTGACAAAGCTATTGAAGATCTTCTGCCAAATGCAGAACAAAGAATGTGTGCAAGACATGCTCTAGCCAACTGGTCTAAGAATTGGAAAGGCATTGAAAGAAGAAACCGTTTTTGGAGATGTGCCAAATCTACATATGAACAAGAATTGAGAAGAAATTTGAATCATATGGAGAAGTTAGGTGATAAAATATGTGATGGCTTACTGTGGTACAATATAGAGAGGTGGTCTAAATTATACTTTAAGTTTTTTAGCTGTTGTGATAATGTTGACAACAACATGGCTGAAAGCTTTAATTAATGGATTTTGGGGCCAAGACACAAAACTATCATCATAATGCTTGAAGAAATAAGGATCAAAGTGATGAGGAGAATAGGACAATTGAGCGAGTTCTGTGATACTTGAATAACAAACATATCTCCAATGTCCCTAAAGGTATTGACAGAGAGCACAACAATGCCAATGAAATGTAACCTTGAATGGAATAGTGAATATGGTTTTGAGGTTATAGACAACTGGGGTAACACATTTGTTGTGAATCTAGGCAATCAAATATGTACTTGTAGATCTTGAATGCTAAAAGGTATACCTTGTTGCCATGCTATAGCTGCACTTCATTTTAGAAAATTGGAGCCCATTAACTATGTTGCACATTGGTATAGCAAGGAGACTTATTTCAAGATCCATAGTCACTACATTCAACCAGTTACTAACATGGAAATGTGGCCACAACAACCAACCCTTCTGTTATACCACATGTTATAAGAACACTACTAGGAAGGCCTAGAAAGTGTAGGAGAAAAAGCAGAATGAAAACAAAACAGGAAAATTGTCCAAGAGAGGTGTTGAGATGACCTGCAGTTTTTGTCATGCAAAGGGTCATAATAAGAGGGGTTGTCATTTGAATAGTCAAGCTAATGCAGGCATATGAAGAGGAAAGGGGAGAGGAAGAAAGATTAGTTCAACAAGGTCAAGTGTTGGTTCTTTTACAACACCAACTGAATCACAATCAAACACAAAGAGAGGAAGAGGTCGACCAAGAGGTTCTACAAAACATGTAATGTTTATATTAATTCATTTAGTTGTTATTTTACATCTTAATCAGTGTAATATTTTTGTTGATCAACTTATGTTATAGGCTAGTGCTACTGGAAGGCGAAGAGGAACTACAACTAGTAATGGAACAAGAATTGGTGTTGCTGCTAATGGTTCTGGTGCCACTGGAAAGGGAAAAGGAACTGGAACTGATTTAGCTGGAAGGGGAAGAGGAGCTGCAACTGGTTTAGCTGGAAGGGGAAGAGGAACTGGTGTAGCTGGAAGGGAAAGAGGAACTGGTGTAACTGCTACTGCTACTAATGTTCCTGATGCTATTGGAGGAGGGAAGAGGCCAAGAATGGTTGGAATGGGATACTACAAACACAGAGTGGTTTTACAATCCACAATCTATGTTGTCTTAATTATTTACACACTTTTCAATTTTAACTTATCAAGCATGTAAGACAACATATTTTTGTGAATCTAGCCTGGAATGCCTATGAACTCTTCAATAATGACTGGAAATCTTGGGCATCCTAAACCAAGATCAGGCTTAAAATGAAAAGGAAATGCTACTGTAACTCAACAAGGTCTTCAAGAGATGAGAGAAAATAAAAGAATGAGAACAAGGTCCAATGCTGCTGAAGTTTGATATATAGACTGCTTTAGTTTGATATTTTAGTTGTTTTTGGAATAATTATGCAGTTGTGACTATTTTAGTTTGATATTTTAGCTATTTTTGGAACAATTATGCAGTTGTGACTGCTTTAGTTTGATATTTTAGTTGTTTTTGGAACAGTTATGCAGCTGTGACTGCATTAGTTTGATCTGTTTGTTTTTGAAATAATTATGCTGCAGTTGTGACTGCATTAGTTTGATCTATGTTTGTTTTTGAAACAATTATGCAGCTGTGATTGCATTAATTTGATCTATGTTTGTTTTTGAAACAACTATGCAGCTGTGACTGCATTCGTTTGATATTTTAACTGTCTCTTTTTGAACCAATTATGCAACCAGTTTTGCATTGCTTTTATGTGTACAATTATGCAATTGTTACTGCAATTTAGTGAATGCAGTTATAAATAAAACACAAATGAAATACACAAACAAGCAAATTGCATTAAGAGACTAAGAAGAACACACAGTTCATTACAAAAGAGTCTTGCACCTAATTGATTACAACATAAACAGTGCTACACTACACCATCATTGATCTCACTACATCAAGAGCTTGAGGTAACTTCATTGAACTTTTCTTCATATATATCACCCAGAACCAATAGCTTATAGCTATAACCACAACACAATAACAAGCTACAACAAAAAAAACACATTCTGCTTCGTTCTTCTCTAATTATTCTGCATTCCTTTCATCTTCTCAACCTCTTCTTGCAGCATTTTCAATTTCATACCTAGGCAATCATCATCTTGTTTGAAATCTTCAGGCTTGTCAACTTCTTCAGTAACCTCAACCAATTCAAATGCAGTGACTGATGTTTGAGAGGATTCTACTATATTCTCAAGCTCACCCAATTTCTGTAGTTTAAGAATCACAAATTTCGACCTCGGATCAATATTTTCTTTATCCTTCCAACACCAAAAGTGGCAAGATCAAGGACCCTTCAATAATGAAAAAGGATGAAGGAATTAGTGGTTAATCAAAATTCTTAATCGGCTAAAAAAAATTAAACAAAAATGATCTTTACCCCATAATAAGGACATGACCAATATCTTCTTTTGGGGTTATTTGAAGTCCAAGATGTTTTCAAACGCACCACAAGTCCATGATTACAATAACAATTTTTCTTCATAGTATAATCATCTTCTTCCATACAAAGGTTTGTCAAGTTAATAGATCACATTGTGTGCTACAATTTTGTGCAAGAAGTAACGAGAATCTGGAAAAAACAGATAATAAGGAAAAGGGAGGAAACAAAAACCAAAATAATAGATGAAGAAGAATAAGTTTGAATCTTACATTTTGAAGAACAATTATTCCTTCAAAGATTCAACTTTTAGGTTTGAAGAGCTAAGATTTGAGAAAAATCAAGAAAAAAATAATAAATTAGGTCACCATTTTTGGATCATTGGGTTGGTGAGGGAGAAGAGAAAATTAGGGTTCTTTAAAAGTGAAAATTGATCTTCAAATACGTAATGGATCAGATATTACCGTTAGAGGGGAAAATTTGATTTTAAAAAAATGTTAAAAGATGAATAACGCGCCGTTCTAAGCTGTATCAACACGCGCACAAGGCTGGTGTTCAGAGGGTTGAAAATAATTCACATCAAATAGTTTAAGGGGTGGGGGTATATAAACACCCGTATAGTTTAAGTACTAAAGTAAGTTCTCGTGCCAAGTTCAGGAGTTTTTTTTTTGTTTTTTTATGTATTTTCTCTTATTATTATTATATTCCTTTGAGGATTTTTAAGGAGGATTTAGTAGTTTTAGAATAGTAATGTAGATCATCAAAGAATTAAGTAAAATTTCATGTGTATGGGTGAAAATCCCATTTTGGCATTTGATGGGACTTATTCGAGATGCATGTAAGTCAAAGTCTAATTAGATCCAACTCTGTGAGAATAATAACACTAGGTACAACCTTGAGTCATACCTGATAAGGCTATTCTTGTCCAATGGAGATTCGAAAAAATAATGCAGGCACATCTCTCTATCTCTGGTGGCGAGATTGAGAGTGCGTTAGCAATCGTTCAAAGATAATACCTATTAACAACCGTTTCTAAAGAATTGTTGTTCCTGTTTATTACTCTCACATTTTCAATTTGATTATTTAATTTTTACTTGTCATAGAGTTTAAGAAAAAATAGACTTTTGAATCTTATAATCATAAACTAATGATATGTGTTATGTGCTAAAAAAATTAATGCCATGTAAAAAGTTTAAAATAATTTTTTTTATCAAAACGGTTTTTTTCCCTTTTGAAACGAACTAAAAAGAAAAGTAAGAAAAACGAATTAAAATGACCTAGAAAGTATTTCTTATGACATACATTAGCAAGTTATAGCATCAAGAACAGTGGCGGACCCAGAATTTTTGTTCAGGGGGTTCGAAAAATAAAAGTATAAATGTGTAAATAAGCCTTTAGAAATGGGACCCTTGAATTCTTTTGGGTTTAAAAGCACACTTTAAGCACGTTTTTTAAAATTAAAAAAAAAAACTAAAAAAAAAACTTGAAAAACAGAACTGAAAATAAAAAAAAATAAAAAAAATTGGAACTAAAAAAGAAAATAAAATAAAACGCTGTCACAGGGAATCGAACTAGGGACGTAAAGGTTAATTTCAAGGGGACTTGCCACTGCGCCATCAATTTCTCTTTGTCATTGAGGGGGTTCAAAATATATATAACTACAAAAATACAGAAAATTTACCTTATATATACTGTGTTATTTTTTGCCGAGGGGGTTCGGGTGAACCCCCTGGAATCAACGTGGGTCCGCCCCTGATCAAGAACACTCTACTGGCTAATTATAATATCCATGTCCCCTTGAACTTTGATTATAATTCAATTGCTATTATAGCATCCTCGAAATTGATGTCGTGATCAACCTTAAAGCTCATTGATAGGAACGAAGTCAGATACCTTCTCCGTTTTTAATTACTTGTTTACTTTTGCTTTTTTAGTTGTTCCTAATTATTTGTCTATTTTGACAAATCAAAAAAGGACAATTTTTTTTTTACCTATTATATCCTCAATTAATTTCTTTGAAAAAGGTAGAACTTCTTGAAAATCTTAAATTTTTAATTCACCCACTTCATAATTAATAGAGATAAAATGGTAAACTCATTATGTCAATCATTGTTTTTTTGATAGGTGTATCAATTCAAAAGTGAACAAATAAGTATGATATATAGAAGAAAATGACAGCCAATCAAAGTTATCCTAAATTTCAAAAAGGGTAAAACTAAATGGCACGACACTTTTTGGCACGACCTGGCACGATAGGTGTAAATGACCGAAATACCCTTTGGCTCCAAAACCACCTAAACTTCCCTCCAAAAAAACAAAACCACCTTTGACTTTTTCTTTTTTATTTACTTTCTCCCTTACTTTACTCATTTTATCTCCTTCACTTCACCCATCAGTTGTGATTTATTTTGTTGTTCCATTTGTTGTTCGATTTATAAATAGAAAGTATATAATTTTAACAAAATGGATCCGAATAGTCAGAATAGTCAATTAACTCAAGTGTTGAATGATGTTTTGGGGTTAGTTAAGGATGATAGTTTGTTGTCCCAAAATGATGAACATGATCAAGATTTCGATGTTGCATACGGTGATGAGCCTGAATCATATTTGCACAGTGATGATGAAGGTCTTCTCTACTTGGTTTATGAAGAAATGAATCAACCGGAGCAAGAGGAATCAATAAGTGTTAGTGACAGAGAGGAATATGAAGTTGACGAAGAATTAAATGAAGACGAAGATACAATCAATGATAATAATTTTACAGACCAACAATATATAGAAGGCCCTGTTGCAGGTATGGTCTTTGGTAGTGTTGAATCTCTTTTTGCATTTTATAAAGAACATAGTCGTTTAACTGATTTTGGTGTTGTTAAAAAGAGTTCAAAAAAGAAAGGTTGTGAATATGCTAGGTATGTCTCATTTGCTTGTGATAAGAGTAGAAAAACAACAGCTAGGAATTCAAGTAAAAGGGTTAATTGTAAATGTAGAATTAATTGCATTGTGTTGGCTGATGGGTCATATCAGGTTACAACAGTTACGTCCGAGCACAATCATGAATTGAAACCATCTTTGTCATGTTTTTTATGTTGCCACAGGCAGATAAGTAGGACATTAAAGAGAAGTCTTGAAGCCCATGAAATCACATGAATTAGACCTACCAAAAGCATTAGACTTTTGGAAGTCCAAGCAGGTGGTCCTGATAGAATGGGATGCACTCTGAAAGATTGTCGATGTCACACCCCTATTTTTCCAATTAAAGTGACATTTTCAAAAGAGATTATTTTATTTCAGAGTCGTCACTTGGAATTGAGTTTTGGTATTCCAAGTCACATTTCTTTTTAATCCCAATCAAAAGGAAATGACTTTATATTTTTTTAGTCTGCGAACTAGAAATTCGGGTAAGGAATTCTGTTGACCTAGGGGAAGGTATTAGGCATCCCTCGAATCCCATGGTTCTAGCATGGTCGCTTTTATCAACTTATACTTGACTTAAAATATTTTTCGAATACATTATAGGCCATGATTTGTTCGCATTTATAATTTTTGTTGAACTTTTATTTGCTCTCAACCTAGATGCGTAACCGCATTCTTGATCTTGACATTTAGAGGCATAATTGTCTTTCTTCGCATCGCACCTAATAATTTTATCTATAAGTCTTATGTTAAATTAATGAAAGTTAATTATATTTTTTGGATAGGTGCGTCACCGCATCCTTGAGTTTCTTTTTTAAATGTCTCAAGAAAGATATGTAACCACATTCTTAATTGAAACCGACTATTGAAACGGATTATATATTTTAATACTTTGCCTATTACTAGAAAGTTTAAGTGTATTATTAGTGATTAAACTACCTCTACTATTTATATTTTGAAAGACTAATTACATGATAAAAGTCTAAAATCTTAAACAAATATAAAGTTATTTTATATTAAAATTTGACATAGATGCATTTATATTTTTAGTATATTTATAAGTCATGACAAAAACATAAAAAAATAAAGAAAAAAATTGTGTAACTCTTCATTTCTTAATTTTTCTAGGATGAACATTTCTTAATTAATAATAGCATATGGTACAAGATGAAAAGCAATGAGATTAAACACACATAAAATTCGAGCAACTTCATAACATTAAAATCAAGTATTATATAATCATGAAAATCAAATTATACAATAAAGTTAAATGGTACCTCTTGCGAAAATTCAATTCACGAAAAGGAAGCAATCCTAATAAGAAACTACGAACTCGAAACCACGAAAGTGAACCTCGACCTCAACTTTTGTTTGGGAGTGAAACAAAAATATAAATAAAATGTGAGTGTTTTTTTCCGTGGGTCTGTGTGTATGTTTGCTGATTTTTCACTCTTTCTTTTCACCGTTTCTTTTTCTCTTGTACAAATTGTTGTAGATTGTTAGTATTATTTTTTGTTTTCCTGATTCTCTCCTCCTTTTTTTTCTTTTTGCTGTGTGTTGCTTTTTATAGGGGTAGGAGTATGTTTTCTGATTGTGTACGTGTGGGTAGTGTGAGGGGGCAATGGGAGAAGTGGGGTGAGATGTGGGTAAGTGGGGTAGTGTAAGTTAGTTTTAGGTTACTTTTTTAATAATATAATATATTATAATATAATAAATTGAATAAAATTGAATAGCTAATAATAAATTGTACATAAGAAATACTGGCATATTTATTAAACTAAATTAAAAATAAAACATATCTTTTTTTGTTATTTTTAAATCTTTTAAAATAAACTTACTAAAATAAGATAAAAGAAAAATTATCTAAGAAATATTTCTGTACTAAAAATGGTGTACGACCTTAAGTTAGGTAAAAAATTACGTGTCTACAGTCAAAATTACATTCTTCAACAGCGGAGGATGAGGACATTGGCTTGCGATGCTGCAACAATACAAAAGTTCTTTGCTTCCATGCAAATGAAGGACGATGAATTTTTTTATGTAATCGACACGGATAATGCTGCAAGACTTCGCAATGTAGTGTGGGTTCACACACATTGCAAATATACGTATCGGGAGTTTAGTGATGTTGTTTGTTTCGATACAACCCACTTGATGAATCAATGGCGCATGCCTTTTGCATCGTTTGTTGGTGTGAATCAGCACGAACAGTCTATTCTTTTGGGCTGCGCTTTGCTCACAATTGAGGATATCGATACATAAAAATTTGTGTTATCGACTTCGCTGGCAGCAATCACTACTAAAAAAACAGTGAATACCGACCTAAAAATTTCCGACCTCAAATGGAGGTCGGTATTTACAAGTAGTCGGTTTTTATGCAAAATAAAGCGGGAAAACCAAATTCCGACCTCCAGAGGTCGGAATATTTCTCGGAAAAAATGAATTACATGAGGTCGGTATTTTTTATATTTAATTGAGAAAATAATACCGACATCAAGAGGTCGGTTTTTATTGTAATTCATTAAAAATTCCGACCTCCTGAGGTCGGAATTTTTTCTCAATTAAATATTTTATAATTCCGACTTCCGAATGTCGATAGTATGTAATTAAAATATCGACCTCATGAGGTCGGTATTTTTATTTCATCTAATTACTATTAATTAAAGCGACATCCGGAGGTCGGTATTTTTATTTCATCTAATTAATTTTAAAAGCGACATCCGGAGGTCGGTTTGTGGAAAGCGGGAAAACCAAATTCTGACTTCTGGAGGTCGGAAATTTTCTCGGAAAAAATGAATTACAATAAAAACCGACCTCTTGATGTCGGTATTAAAAAAATAAAATAATAACAATATTTTATTTTTTCTCAATAGGTTCTGTGTAAAATAAAAAACAAAAAAAATTATAATACCGACTTCCGTATGTCGGTAAAATTAAATAGTAAAAATAAATTAATATAAAATACCGACCTCATGAGGTCGGTATTTTTTATATTTAATTGAGAAAATAATACCGACATCAAGAGGTCGGTTTTTATTGTAATTCATTAAAAATTCCGACCTCCCGAGGTCGGAATTTTTTCGAATTTTTTCTCAATGAAATATTTCATAATACCGACTTCCGAATGTCGGTAAAAATTAAATAGTATGTAATTAAAATACCGACCTCATGAGGTCGGTATTTTTATTTCAACTATTAATTAAAGCGACATCCGGAGGTCGGTATTTTTATTTCATGTAATTACTTTTAAAAGCGACATGCGGAGGTCGGTTTGCGGTTTGCGGGAAAACCAAATTCCGACCTCTGGAGGTCGGAAATTTTCTCGGAAAAAATGAATTACAATAAAAACCGACGTCTTGATGTCGGTATTATTTTCTATTTTGATTTAATTTTATTTAAATCATTTTCCGGAGGACCATTTTGTGTTCTTAAAATTTAATGTGATATATATATATATATAATTTAATTACACATTAACAGAGTTTTAATTTAATAAATTTAAATGTATATATGTATATATATAGATGTATATATGTATATATATATAGATGTATATATGTATATATATAGATGTATACATATACATATATTATATGTTGATGTGTAGTTAAATTATATATGTTTAATTAATAAAATCAACCTCAAGAGGTGAGTTTATATTAATATATATATATATATATATATATATATATATATATATATATGTGTGTGTGTGTGTGTGTGTAATTTAATAAATTAAACTTCTGTTGATGTGTAGTTAAATTATATATATATCACATTAAATTTTAAGAAGTTTAATTTAATAAATTTACATATATATATACACACACACACATAGATGTATATATATGTATGTATACATATACATATATTATATGTTGATGTGTAGTTAAATTATATATGTTTAATTAATAAAATCAACCTCAAAATTAATGGTGAGTTTATATTAAAATATATATATATATATATATAACAATATTTTATTTTTTCTCAATAGGTTCTGTGTAAAATAAAAAACAAAAAAAATTATAATACCGACTTCCGTATGTCGGTAAAATTAAATAGTAAAAATAAATTAATATAAAATACCGACCTCTTGAGGTCGGTAATTTTTATATTTAATTGAGAAAATAATACCGACATCAAGAGGTCGGTTTTTATTGTAATTCATTAAAAATTCCGACTTCCTGAGGTCGGAATTTTTTCGAATTTTTTCTCAATGAAATATTTCATAATACCGACTTCCGAATGTCGGTAAAAATTAAATAGTATGTAATTAAAATACCGACCTCATGAGGTCGGTATTTTTATTTCGACTATTAATTAAAGCGACATCCGGAGGTCGGTATTTTTATTTCATCTAATTACTTTTAAAAGCGACATCCGGAGGTCGGTTTACGGTTTGAGGGTAAACCAAATTCCGACCTCAAGAAGTCGGAATTTTTCCCAGAAAATGAATTACAATAAAAACCGACCTCTTGATGTCGGTAATATTTTCTATTTTGATTTAATTTTATTTAAATCGTTTTTCGGAGGACCATTTTGTGTTCTTAAAATTTAATGTGATACATATATATATATATATATATATATATATATTATTTAACTACACATCAACATAATTTTATTTTAATAAATTTACACACATATATATATATATATATATATATATATATATAGATGTATACATATACATATATTATATGTTGATGTGTAGTTAAATTATATATGTTTAATTAATAAAATCAACCTCAAGAGGTGAGCTTTTATTAAAATATATATATATATATATATATATATATATATATACATATATATAGATGTATATATATAGATGTATATATGTATATATGTATATATATATATATATATATATATATATAAATTTATATGTATATGTATACATGTATATATATATATATATATATATCTTTAACCATTTGTTTGAGTTTTTGTACTAGTTTTATGTCTTCTATATTAAAAGTCTTTTGTCCATGACTTCCTGTTTTAGAGTATAGGGGTCCTGCTACTTTCCCTAGATCTTTGATGAAACTTCGTGCATAATTTAGTATTCCTAGAAATTTTTGTAAGTCTTTAGTATTGTCTAATTTATCAGGCATGTCTAGGACCTTTTTTGCTATATGGGGTTGTAATTTTATCTTTCCATTTCCAATTTCTACCCCTAAAATTTTTATAAGAGTCTTACATAATTCCATTTTCTTTTTGCTAATTATAATTCCATTGTCTACGAATAGTTTAAATACCGTTTGTAAATGTCCTAGATGTTCATTGGTATTATTACTAAAAACTAAAATATCGTCTACGTAAACTAAAATAAAGTTTTTATAGTCTCTAAATATATTATCCATCTTTCTTTGAAAGATTGGAGGGGCTGTTTTTAAACCAAAGGGCATTACCAACCATTCGAAATGTCCTTCTGGGCAAGTAAAAGCTGTCCATTCTATGCTATCCTCATGCATTTTGACTTGCCAATATCCAGACTTACAGTCAAACTTACTGAAAATTTTTCTTCCTTGTATTCAATTTATTAGTTCTGATTTGTCTGGCAATTTATATCCATCCATTCTAGTGTTGTCATTAAGTCTTTTATAGTTTATTACCATTCTAGCTTTTCCTCTTAGTATTTCATTATGATTTCGTACCATGAATGCGGCTGACCTATGTTTTGAAGTTGACCTTCTTATTACCCCTAAATTTAATAATTCTTTTATTTGATCTTCAAATTCTATCAGGTCTTCGTTTGTGGATTCTATTGAAGCAGTTTTAACAGTGTATTCTGGGTTAATAATATCAAGTCTGCAAGTTATATGATTGGCTTCCCAGTGCTTCAGGGGTCTTTCTCCAATTATTTCTAGTTTATCTAAGATGGAAATTACTTCGTCTAGGTCCTTCTGGCTTTTTATAACTTTGTAATCCTTTCTTAAAATTATAAAGTTCAGTATTTATTTCTATTAAGTCATAGTTTTTCTCTATTTGTATATCAGATAAACTTAATTCTAATAATTCAATTTCTTCTTCTTCTTTGATAACATGTATTTTAGTACAGTTACATTCTTTCCCTTTATTACATTTTAATGTATTTGTATTATCAGTATTTTTAACATACCTTGATTTTGTAGGAACAGGTTCTGTTGTTATGGAGGTTTGAGTCATATTTTTAGAAAATATTACTCCGTCTCTAGTGAGGAGACAACTTCCGTTATTATGTAATAAGAAATCTAAGCCTAAAACAAAGTCTATCCTAATATTTAAATCTCTAACCCATATTTTTTCTAACTTATAAGTAGGTTTGTAGAAGTCTGCACATGTGTTTAAAAAACTTATTTGAGCATTACTAACATAATGTTTGTATATATTTGAAGATCCGTCCATTTGCATGGCGCTTTGTGGTTCGGGAAATTCCTTTATTATTTCTGTAGGCAGGATATTTCTATTTATTATACTTTTTGTACATCCCGAGTCTACTAGAGCTAAAGTTTCTATTTCATAGTTTTGAATTCTTATTCTTGTTAATATTTTGATAGTATTAATCTTTTTGTCTTCATTACAAATTAGTCCTTCAAACGATTTATATTCCTCTTTTTCATTTAAGAGCTCAATTTCTTCTTTTTCTTCTACCTCTTCTTCTACCTTTTCTTTTCGTTTTTCTAATTTACTTATTCTGTCTTCCAAACTATCAATCCTTTTCTCTAGGGACAATAATGTTTTTTCTTTTATATATATCGTTTGGTCTATAACTTTAATGTTAAATATTTTATCGATGCACATGAGGCATCCTTCTATATAGCAAATTGTACATTTAGCTCTTCTATCTTTACTGGGATATCCTGTACAATTAAAACATTTTTGGCTATCTAAACCTTTCCCTTTTAAAAAATGGTGATCGCAATGTATATTGACAAATGTAAAATCCTTGATGTCTAATTTTTCTAATCCTATCTCGTTTATTAAAGTTTCTTCTTCTGAATCAGATGAGTCGTGTTGTCTTCCTTCTAAAACATCTATACTTATTACTGAATATATACTTTCGTTATCTGACATGTATTCATCTACATTTATCAGGGTTTCTTGGAAATCTTCTATGAGTTGGGAGTCTCTTGTTCTACTATTATTTCTTCCTGGACAAGTGTTAGCTAGATGTTCTTCACTTCCGCATGTAAAACAAGATAGTCTATTTTTATAGATTCTATTATTATTATGTTTTCTCACATGTCTATCTTTATTTAGATAGGGCTTTTTTGCCGTAGATTTTCTTAGGTAATATTTTTTCCTTGGTATAGTCTTGGTTATTTTGATAATTTCTTCTATATTTTTTATTTGGTGTATTCTGATCATAGCTTTGTGTTGTATATATATTCTTACAAAAACCAGTCTCATTTTGCTTTAATTGTTTTTGTATTTGTATATTTGTACACTTTTCTTGTAATATTTCCATAACATGCTGGATTTTATGCCCAATAGACCAATTAGTGTTTGGATTTTGCATAACTCCTTCTCTTTTGCTCCATCTCTCTTCTATTTCTTTTCCTAAAGCTCCAGGGAGTTTGTTAAAAAGTTTTTTTCCCAAGCTTTGATCAAATGCATTGCCGCTTATAGCGCATAAGTAAAAATAGTCTTTTAAAAAGTTTTTTATATGACTCCAATTTGTAGTGCTAAGTTGTTCTAGTTTTATTAAAGCATTCTTTTGTAAGACTACTAAACCGCTATTAGGGTCTTCTCCTGTTATTATGCTGTGTATTTTACTGGTGAAATTATATGGATTTGGTCCCATATTTACTAGTTCTTGAAATTCTTGAGGGTAAGTTACCTTGTATGCTTCCCACATTCCTTTGATTGATTCTCCTAAAAAGGTTTCCATGTATCTATACATAGTTTCTGCATCTGTTTCACTATAATGATGTATGTAATCTGCTACTACTATTCCTTTCCATACATCTATTACTGAGTTCCACAATTGAGGATCATGAGCTGCTATATTTAATATCTTTCCTCTATCTCTTCCATCTTGAAGCTTGATAGGGGCTTCTATTGGCATTCTTATTCCTATTGGTCTAACCATTTCTGGTTCTGTTGCCGGGTCTTGCCTATATACCCGATGACGTGGTAAATTACCTATAGTATATTCTACTGGTGTTATGGGGGTTGTCTTTTGAAATGGACTCGAACTAGAAGAAGCGGTTTCCATGAATTCTTTTAGACTGCGTGTTGTCTCATCATCGCTTTCTTCTTGGGTGTTTTCTTTTTGTCTATACCCATAATTATCTATTCTAAATTTGCATTCTCTAAAATGTGTTTCTACTATAGAGATATCTATTTTTCCTATTTTACAACCTTTACACTTAAACAAAGTTGTTTTATTATCTTGATGTAATTCTTTAGCCTTTGCTATTGATAAGTCTACTTCGTAGTCTTCTTCATTTATATTTTGGATATTCATACCTTCAATATTAATGGTTGATTCATTATCTTCTAAATCTTCCTCTATTTCTTTTTGATCTGTATATTTATAATCAGTGAATCTAATTGATGTCTCTCCTTTAGTGTTAGTGTATGTGAGGTGGTCATTTGGTCGTAATACTTCTTTTTTGCAAAATTTTTCTAGATTCCATTCTCTACCTGCATATTCTTCTGAATTTATCTTTAAAGGATTCATTAATTTGATTCCTTTATTTCCCATTATGCCTACTGCATCGTCTATTTTTATTTTAAACCTTGAACTGCTGTTTGTGGCTAACTTGCCTATAAAGCCAACACAAACTAAAAGATTATTTCCACAGTTCATTTCTTCATACCCTTTGGTCTGTATGCCTATTTTTATGTGGTTACCAAATTCTTTTGAATTTATCATGAAATCTGGACTACAGTAAAATATTCCTCCATTATTACTCATGTCTACGTCAGTTAAACCTATTATTGCTCTTTTAGATTCTGACCATCTGCTATCATATAAGGTAATTAGTACTTTGGTACCTAAATTTTTTCTAGTTAATCCTTTAAGCCCAATTACCACTAATTCCATGTGCATGAGATTCATTCGTCTTTTCTGAATTTCTTTCATAGATTCTTTACTGATTAGATTTATACTTTCACTATCGCTTTCTGATACACTTAACTGTTCTTCTCTATAATGTCTGTATAGATGTGCTGTTGATGAGAAAAACCCTGTATTATAAAGAACTTGTGGATTTAACATTTTTAATTTATTTTGTTTAAAGATTTCTATGTCTCTATCTACATCTATCAATTCATCCAACTGATGACTACTACTAGGTCTAGATGAGTTATTCATTATTCGAGCTAACATATTGTTTCCTAGTCGATCTTGAGAGAAACTGGTCCTTTGTCTTTCTTGGGAATTTCTATTCCTGTTTGAAAAAAGGTCCATGTTTTATCTTTTCTTTTAGGTCTATCTTCTTGAGGAGTTAATTCAACTCTTTTGAGCTGTTCTATTAAGTATTGTATATCGTTTTCTTGCTTACCTTTTTTAGGGATTTTATTTTCTAATAAACTATCTAATTTTTTATTTATCTCTGTTATTTGGTCTTCTAGGTTTTTATTTAGTTCTAATAAAGCAAATATTATTAAATTGTTTTGTTTTACGCTTATAGAGTCTGTTTTACCTGGTGGAATATAATCTGATAAACCTTCAGGGTTAGCTTGAAATTGTGCTGTTTTTCTAAGGACTTCTTGGTAAAAGAGATTGTTCATGAAAGGGTTAAAACTTTAAGTTTACCTAGCTCTTTCTTAATTTCTTTTGTCTCTTTATAGAGGTTTTCTAGTTGATTATTTAGTATTTCTAAAGGACTGTTGTCTACTTTATTTACTACTATGGTCTGTACTTTAGAAATTATATCTAGCTGTTGGTTTTTTAGAAAGTCAAAATTTTGTTCTATTTTCTCTAATGATTTGCTTTGTTTTTGCTGCAGGGTTTCTATGGATTCTATTATCTTTAGGAATCTGTTGTCTTCGGACTGACTATGTTCTGCTAAATTTATTATCAAATCTGTAACCGTATTTAGATGTTGATTCTCACTATGTAATGTATGTTCTCCTTCTGCGAAATTACACTTAAGTAGTGATCCAGACTTTCCTAGTCTTCGATATTTCTTTTCTGAAACTATTTCTAAATCTAAGTATTCTAATTTCTTAATACTTCCTATTATGCTAAATATAAGGTTCTATTTTTTAAATCTTGGGTTTCTATTCTAATTTCTGTTATGTAGTGACAAACTCTAGCTCCTATATTAGGTATTTGTAAATCTATCTGTTTTATTTCCTGTCGTATAAGAGATATCTGATTTGAGGTCAACAAGTCTGAAAATAACCTTAATTGTTCAAAATATAGTTGTCTTTGTTCTATCAAAAAATCGTATATATCTCTATAGTTCTGCCTTATTCTTAATAGATATCAATGATATTCCTGGTCAATTATAACCTGTTTTTCGTATGGCCTAAATTTTTTCTTATATAGTCTAGATGACATATACTTTACCTAGTATGAGTACTGCGTTTTTTATCCTAAGAGAAAATTTAAATTACTAATATGATTTCTTTGAACTTCTATACGTCTATTTGCGTGTTGGATATTACTATCTATACTATGTAGTTCCCACTTTAAAGCACTTAATAATTCTGGGTTGACTAAGGTTGGGCGATTTGAAGAATATAATCCCCCGTGATTACAAAGTCTATCCGATAAGTCTTTAGTTTCTAATATTTCTAGATATAAACTTAATGCCTCCTTAATCTTTAACCAATCTGTTTTAGTCTGTAATTCTCTATATAAGTACCAATAATATAACCGTAGTTGGTTGGCAAAAGGGTGTTGTTTCATATATCCCGAAAAATCTTCTCGCTCTGATACCAGTAAAATACGTTTAAATTAAAGACGTTTAAATTAGTAAGAATTTAAATTAAAGACGTTTAAATTAGTAAGAATTTAGATTTAAACAAACTTCTGTCACTTCTGTCAGAAGATGTGAGCTACGGTTGTACAAATTTGTTGTAAAATCCTATTCAGTACTCCCTCTTCCTGCTCCGTTATCTTGCTTAGTAGTGTATTGTTACTAAATCTACGTAATTTCTCCCAAATTACTTTTTTTTTTTTGTTTTTTTTTTTTTTAACTCTGTTCATCTCTTTTCCTTACCCATTTTCTTAGCACCTGCTTCTTTAACCACACCCCGGGATACACAGTCCTTTTGGTTTCCAACCATAGCGGACTTTCAAATTCCTTAGGCATTTACTGATTAATCCATCGGGGTTACTAAGAAGATAAAGAACTAACCATTTACTAAGAGTAATTTAAACATTATAAACATTATAAACATTATATTAATAGTATTCAAACAATAGTACAATAATAATATCTACATGATATAGGGAGAAAGTTACGAAGATCTAGAAAACTAATAACTACTTACATGATAGTGGCCGGAATGAGGTTTCCCTTTCGGGAGTCCCCGAGTGACCTTGCAGCTACTTGAAAAATAAAACACTCAACACACTTTGTACACAAACACTTACTCACTTTTTTTTTTTTAATGAAAGGGAAGGGGAATATGTAAACTAGAAAATCCTTACAAACTTCTTTTCTTGATGCTCCTCTTACACTTCGCTCTACCTTTCTTCTTGCAACATGGTTCTATTTATAGAAGTCCATCCGGATTTGAAATTCGGATTTCAATTTCTAAAAACTTTCTTCACCTGCCGGGTGCTCTTTGGGCCCCATTGTCACATGGCTTTGTGAAACCTTTTTTGAAATTGAGTGTCGTTCTTTTGTCTTTTTGTGATGGGTGAGTTGCTGTATTGGTAGTGGACATGTGGTGGAGTCTTCTTTATCATAATGGACATATAGTGGAGTAATGTAGTGGAGTCTCTTTTATCATAATGGCTTGTGATGTCACTGCTTACCTATTTGTTTGTCTTCTTGTGTTGATGTCATTACTACGTATTTCTCTAGGTATCCAGGTTGTGTAGTGCTATGGAATCAAAACTCATTCCTGAATCATTGTCGTCATTTGGGTCGTAGTGTTGATTAAATTGGTCTGATAAATTATTTTCGTCACTGCTACTCTCTATGTCTTCATGGTCAGAATTTGCTGGATCTGGCTTTGGATTTTCGCGTATAATTTTTTCTTGTATTACCTCCTTAGTCTTTTCTGCGAGTATTTTGTAAAGGGAACTTTTTATTATTTTTTCTATCCTTTTATTATTTTTTTTTCTTTTTTGGAGGAATCCCTTTGTCCTTTTACTTGTCTCTGCCATTGTATTGAAACTTGCCGGCATAATTCTTACACTTTTTGGTAAAGTGTCAACCATCAACGGATTTGATGATTCTTTACCCGCTACCGTTTGAACGGGACTAGCTGTACCTTTAGCTGGTACAATAGCTTTTTCTACATTCGTTGGGGAATGTACACCCGTCTTATCCATTTTGTAGTGAGATGGAGAACTCTTATTTTGATCGGTATTTCCAAGTAAAAACCTTATCCTTTCTTGTAATGAGTGGATATGTTGTGTCATTTTCCCTTTTTCTGTTTCTAGTCTTTCAATCGTCTGATTTAGTCTTTTGAATCCTTCCGTCATCGAGGAACAATGATCGCAAAAAATTATTCTGTCTGTGTCTTTCTGAATATTGTATTGCAAAGACGGCCTTGAAATTTGTCTCAAGGCTGGGCTTATTAAATAATTAGGCCCGAGAGTTCCTCTAGCATAGTCTAGCGCCTCATTCAAATTATTGAATCCCTTAAAAAGTGGGGTAGGAAAGTCTTTAATTGAATCTACTACTTCTATCCATGTCTGGAATACTCCTTGTAATTTTCCTTGGACTACTACATAAAATCTGAATTTTTTGTCTTCATTTTTGTCCGTAAAATAATGGCTTAATGAATTTACTACTGACACAAAATAACTGTTGTCTCGAGGAATCTTGTTGTATGCTATCCATAGGTTGTCTATTAAGCATCTTTGAGGTCTATCTATCTTCGTTTCTGGTTTTACCCTGAAACTTAGATTAGATGGAGGATAGAAGATTAAATTTTGTTTTCCAAAATATATTCTTTCCATGCTCGTTGTATTTTGCCTCGTTTGTGGTTGAAATAAAGCATTTCCTAAGAGAGTCTGCAACAAGTCTTTGTCTTTCTGTCCACTTGAACTTGAACTGGATGCTCTGTCTTTATCTGTACTCATGCTGAAAACAAACAGTTAGTTTTCATAAGTCTGCTTAGTTGATCTGCTAAAGAATTATCTTTTCCCTTTATATGTTCTAACGATATATTGTATATTGACGTAGCGTCTAAAAAATTTAACCATCTTCTTTTACTACTATTTTTTCCTTCTATTTTTTGGTGGAATTTTACAATGGCTTCGCAATCTGTTCTTACCAAAATTTCCTGTTTATTAATAATGTATAATTTAAAACTATTTAAACCATATATAACTGCTAAAATTTCTGCATCTATGCTACTCATATTTCCTTTTTCTTTGTATTTTCCGCTGTGATAAGCGCAAATTTTTTCGTCTTTTTTATCTCCATATTTATTGTTTTTTGTTTTCAAAACTGCTCCCCACCCTTCGAGACTTCCATCCGTTTCTACTATTGGGTAATCTGTTTCTAGTGGGAGGGCTAAATCTGGTATATCTTTAACCATTTGTTTGAGTTTTTGTACTAGTTTTATGTCTTCTATATTAAAAGTCTTTTGTCCATGACTTCCTGTTTTAGAGTATAGGGGTCCTACTACTTTCCCTAGATCTTTGATGAAACTTCGTGCATATTTTAGTATTCCTAGAAATTTTTGTAAGTCTTTAGTATTGTCTAATTTATCAGGCATGTCTAGGACCTTTTTTGCTATATGGGGTTGTAATTTTATTTTTCCATTTCCAATTTCTACCCCTAAAATTTTTATAAGAGTCTTACATAATTCCATTTTCCTTTTGCTAATTATAATTCCATTGTCTACGAATAGTTTAAATACCGTTTGTAAATGTCCTAGATGTTCATTGGTATTATTACTAAAAACTAAAATATCGTCTACGTAAACTAAAATAAAGTTTTTATAGTCTCTAAATATATTATCCATCTTTCTTTGAAAGATTGGAGGGGCTGTTTTTAAACCAAAGGGCATTACCAACCATTCGAAATGTCCTTCTGGGCAAGTAAAAGCTGTCCATTCTATGCTATCCTCATGCATTTTGACTTGCCAATATCCAGACTTACAGTCAAACTTACTGAAAATTTTTCTTCCTTATATTCTATTTATTAGTTCTGATTTGTCTGGCAATTTATATCCATCCATTCTAGTGTTGTCATTAAGTCTTTTATAGTTTATTACCATTCTAGCTTTTCCTCTTAGTATTTCATTATGATTTCGTACCATGAATGCGGCTGACCTATGTTTTGAAGTTGACCTTCTTATTACCCCTAAATTTAATAATTCTTTTATTTGATCTTCAAATTCTATCAGGTCTTCGTTTGTGGATTCTATTGAAGCAGTTTTAACAGTGTGTTCTGGGTTAATAATATCAAGTCTGCAAGTTATATGATTGGCTTCCCAGTGCTTCAGGGGTCTTTCTCCAATTATTTCTAGTTTATCTAAGATGGAAATTACTTCGTCTAGGTCCTTCTGGCTTTTTATAACTTTGTAATCCTTTCTTAAAATTATAAAGTTCAGTATTTATTTCTATTAAGTCATAGTTTTTCTCTATTTGTATATCAGATAAACTTAATTCTAATAATTCAATTTCTTCTTCTTCTTTGATAACATGTATTTTAGTACAGTTACATTCTTTCCCTTTATTACATTTTAATGTATTTGTATTATCAGTATTTTTAACATACCTTGATTTTGTAGGAACAGGTTCTGTTGTTATGGAGGTTTGAGTCATATTTTTAGAAAATATTACTCCGTCTCTAGTGAGGAGACAACTTCCGTTATTATGTAATAAGAAATCTAAGCCTAAAACAAAGTCTATCCTAATATTTAAATCTCTAACCCATATTTTTTCTAACTTATAAGTAGGTTTGTAGAAGTCTGCACATGTGTTTAAAAAACTTATTTGAGCATTACTAACATAATGTTTGTATATATTTGAAGATCCGTCCATTTGCATGGCGCTTTGTGGTTCGGGAAATTCCTTTATTATTTCTGTAGGCAGGATATTTCTATTTATTATACTTTTTGTACATCCCGAGTCTACTAGAGCTAAAGTTTCTATTTCATAGTTTTGAATTCTTATTCTTGTTAATATTTTGATAGTATTAATCTTTTTGTCTTCATTACAAATTAGTCCTTCAAACGATTTATATTCCTCTTTTTCATTTAAGAGCTCAATTTCTTCTTTTTCTTCTACCTCTTCTTCTACCTTTTCTTTTCGTTTTTCTAATTTACTTATTCTGTCTTCCAAACTATCAATCCTTTTCTCTAGGGACAATAATGTTTTTTCTTTTATATATATCGTTTGGTCTATAACTTTAATGTTAAATATTTTATCGATGCACATGAGGCATCCTTCTATATAGCAAATTGTACATTTAGCTCTTCTATCTTTACTGGGATATCCTGTACAATTAAAACATTTTTGGCTATCTAAACCTTTCCCTTTTGAAAATTGGTGATCGCAATGTATATTGACAATTGTAAAATCCTTGATGTCTAATTTTTCTAATCCTATTTCGTTTATTAAAGTTTCTTCTTCTGAATCAGACGAGCCGTGGTGTCTTCCTTCTAAAGCATCTATACTTATTACTGAATATATACTTTCGTTATTGGAAATCTTCTATGAGTTGGGAGTTTCTTGTTCTACTATTATTTCTTCCTGGACAAGTGTTAGCTAGATGTTCTTCACTTCCGCATGTAAAACAAGATAGTCTATTTTTATAGATTCTATTATTATTATGTTTTCTCACATGTCTATCTTTATTTAGATAGGGCTTTTTTGCCGTAGATTTTCTTAGGTAATATTTTTTCCTTGGTCTATAGTCTTGGTTATTTTGATATTTTCTTCTATATTTCTTATTTGGTGTACTTTGATCATAGCTTTGTGTTGTATATATATTTTTGCAAAAACCAGTCTCGTTTTGCTTTAGTTGTTTTTGTATTTGTATATTTGTACACTTTTCTTGTAATATTTCCATAACATGCTGTATTTTATGTCCAATAGACCAATTAGCATTAGGATTTTGCATAACTCCTTCTCTTTTGCTCCATCTCTCTTCTATTTCTTTTCCTAAAGCTCCAGGGAGTTTGTTAAAAAGCTTTTTTCCCAAGCTTTGATCAAATGCATTGCCGCTTATAGCGCATAAGTAAAAATAGTCTTTTAAAAAGTTTTTTATATGACTCCAATTTGTAGTGCTAAGTTGTTCTAGTTTTATTAAAGCATTCTTTTGTAAGACTACTAATCCGCTATTAGGGTCTTCTCCTGTTATTAGACTGTGTATTTTATTAGTGAAATTATACGGGTTTGGTACCATATTTACTAGTTCTTGGAATTCTTGAGGGTAAGTTACCTTGTATGCTTCCCACATTCCTTTGATTGATTCTCCTAAAAAGGTTTCCATGTATCTATACATAGTTTTTGCATCTGTTTCACTATAATGATGTATGTAATCTGCTACTACTATTCCTTTCCATACATCTATTACTGAGTTCCACAATTGAGGATCATGAGCTGCTATATTTAATATCTTACCTCTATGTCCTCCATCTTGAAGCTTGATAGGGGCTTCTATTGACATTCTTATTCCTATTGGTCTAACCATTTCTGGTTCTGTTGCCGGGTCTTGCCTATATACCCGATGACGTGGTAAATTACCTATAGTATATTCTACTGGTGTTATGGGGGTTGTCATTTGAAAAGGACTTGAACTAGAAGAAGCGGTTTCCATGAATTCTTTTAGACTGCGTGTTGTCTCATCATCGCTTTCTTCTTGGGTGTTTTCTTTTTGTCTATACCCATAATTATCTATTCTAAATTTGCATTCTCTAAAATGTTGTTCTACTATAAAGATATCTATTTTTCCTATTTTACAACCTTTACATTTAAACAAAGTTGTCTTATTTTCTTGATGTAATTCTTTAGCCTTTGCTATTGATACGTCTACTTCATAGTCTTGTTCATTTACATTTTGGATATTCATACCTTCCATATTAATGGTTGATTCATTATCTTCTAAATCTTCTTCTATTTCTTTTTGGTCTGTATATTTATAATTAGTAAATCTAATTGATGTCTCTCCTTTAGTATTAGTGTATGTGAGGTGGTCATTTGGTCGTAATACTTCTTTTTTGCAGAATTTTTCTAAATTCCATTCTCTACCGGCATATTCCTCTGAATTTATTTTTAAAGGGTTCATTAACTTGATTCCTTTATTTCCCATTATACCTACTGCATCGTCTATCTTTATTTTAAACCTTGAACTGCTGTTGGTGGCTAGTTTTCCTATAAAGCCAACACAAACTAAAAGATTATTTCCACAGTTCATTTCTTCATACCCTTTGGTCTGTATGCCTATTTTTATGTTCTTACCAAATTCTTTTGAATTTATCATAAAATCTGGACTACAGTAAAATATTCCTCCATTGTTACTCATGTCTACTTCTGTTAAACCTATTATTGATCTTTTAGATTCTGACCATCTGTTATCATATAAAGTAATTAGTACTTTAGTACCCAAATTTTTTCTAGTTAATCCTTTAAGCCCAATCACCACCAATCCCATGTGCATGAGATTCATTCGTCTTTTCTGTATTTCTTGCATAGATTCTTTACTAATTAGATTTATACTTTCACTATCGTTTTCTTGTACACTTAACTGTTCTTCTCTATAATGTCTGTATAAATGTGTTGTTGATGAGAAAAAACCTGTATTATAAAGGACTTGCGGATTTAACAGCATTAATTTATTTTGTTTAAAAATTTCTATGTCTCTATCTACATTTATTAATTCATCCAGCTGATGACTACTACTGGGTCTAGATGAGTTATTCATTATTCGAGCTAACATATTATTTCCTAGTCGATCTTGAGAGAAACTGGTCCTTTGTCTTTCTTGGGAATTTCTATTCCTGTTTGAAAAAAGGTCCATGTTTTATCTTTTTTAGGTCGGTCTTCTTGAGGAGTTAATTCAACTCTCTTGAGTTGTTCTATAAAGTCTTGTATATCGTTTTCTTGCTTTCCTTTTTTAGTAGGGATTTTATTTTCCAATAAAATATCTAATTTTTTATTTATTTCTGTTATTTGGTCTTCTAGGTTTTTATTTAATTCTAGTAAAGCAAATATTATCAAATTGTTTTGTTTCACGCTTATAGAGTCTGTTTTACCTGGTGGAATATAATCTGATAAACCTTCAGGGTTAGTTTGAAATTGTGCTGTTTTTCTAAGGACTTCTTGGTAGAAAGGATTGTTCATGAAAGGGTTAAGTCTTTAAGTTTACCTAGTTCTTTCTTAATTTCTTTTATCTCTTTATAAAGATTTTCTAGTTGACTATTTAGTATTTCTAGAGGACTGTTATCAGTTATTTTATTTACTACTATGGTTTGTACTTTAGAAATTATGTCTAGTTGCTGGTTTTTTAGAAAATCAAAATTTTGTTCTATTTTTTCTAATGATTTGTTTTGTTTTTGCTGCAGGATTTCTATGGTTTCTATTAACTTGAGAAATCTATCGTCTTTGGACTAAATATGTTCTGCTAAATTTATTATTAAATCTGTGATCGTATTTAGATGTTGATTCTCGCTATGTAAAATATGGTCTCCCTCTGCGAAATTACACTTGAGTAGTGATCCAAATTTTAGTCTTCGATATTTCTTTTCTGAAACTAATTCTAAATCTAAGTATTCTAACTTCTTAATACTTCCTATTATGCTAAATATAAAGTTCTATTTTTCCAATTTTGTGTTTCTATTCTAATTTCTTTTATGTAGTGAAAAACTCTTGCTCCTATAGTGGGTATTTGTAAATCTATTAGTCTTATTTCTTGATGTATAGATGATATTTGATTTGATGTTAATAAATCTGAAAATAAACTTAACTGTTCTGTGTATAGTTGTCTTTGTTCTAATAGAAAATCGTATATATCTTTATAGTTTTGTCTTATTTTTAAAAGATACCAATAATATTCCTGGTCGATTATAATCTGTTTTTCGTATGGCCTAAATTTTTTCTTATATAATCTAGATGACATATACCTTAACTTAGTAGTCTGTATGGGTACTATGTGATCTATCCTAAGAGAAAATTTAAATTACTAATATGATTTCTTTGAACTTCTATACGTCTATTTGCGTGTTGGATATTACTATCTATACTATGTAATTCCCACTTTAAGGCACTTAATAATTCTGGGTTGACTAAGGTTTGTCGATTTGAAGAATATAAACCCCCGTGATTACAAAGTCTATCCGTTAGGTCTTTAGTTTCTAATATTTCTAGATATAAACTTAATGCCTCCTTAATCTTTAACCAATCTGTTTTAGTCTGTAATTCTCTATATAAGTACCAATAATATAACCTTAATTGGTTGGCAAAAGGGTGTTGTTTCATATATCCCGAAATATCTTCTCGCTCTGATACCAATTAAATACTTTTAAATAAAATACGTTTAAATAAAAATTGTAATTTAACATAGACCGCGTTTGTAAAATTATGTTGTAAAATCCTACTCAGTACTCCCTCTTCCTACTCCGCTATCTTGTTTAGTAGTGTATTGTTACTAAATCTACGTAATTTCTCCCAAATTACTTTTTTTTTTTTTTTTTTTTTATCGGATTTCAATTTCTAAAAACTTTCTTCACCTGCCGGGTGCTCTTTGGGCCCCATCGTCACATGGCTTTGTGAAACCTTTTTTGAAATTGAGTGTCGTTCTTTTGTCTTTTTGTGATGGGTGAGTTGCTTTATTGGTAGTGGACATGTGGTGGAGTCTTCTTTATCATAATGGACATATAGTGGAGTAATGTAGTGGAGTCTCTTTTATCATAATGGCTTGTGATGTCACTGCTTACCTATTTGTTTGTCTTCTTGTGTTGATGTCATTACTACGTATTTCTCTAGGTATCCAGGTTGTGTAGTGCTATGGAATCAAAACTCATTCCTGAATCATTGTCGTCATTTGGGTCGTAGTGTTGATTAAATTGGTCTGATAAATTATTTTCGTCACTGCTACTCTCTATGTCTTCATGGTCAGAATTTGCTGGATCTGGCTTTGGATTTTCGCGTATAATTTTTTCTTGTATTACCTCCTTAGTCTTTTCTGCGAGTATTTTGTAAAGGGAACTTTTTATTATTTTTTCTATCCTTTTATTATTTTTTTTTCTTTTTTGGAGGAATCCCTTTGTCCTTTTACTTGTCTCTGCCATTGTATTGAAACTTGCCGGCAGAATTCTTACACTTTTTGGTAAAGTGTCAACCATCAACGGATTTGATGAGTCTTTACCCGCTACCGTTTGAACGGGACTAGCTGTACCTTTAGCTGGTACAATAGCTTTTTCTACATTCCTTGGGGAATGTACACCCGTCTTATCCATTTTGTAGTGAGATGGAGAACTCTTATTTTGATCGGTATTTCCAAGTAAAAACCTTATCCTTTCTTGTAATGAGTAGATGTATATATGTATATATGTATATATATATATATATAGATGTATACATATACATATAAATTTATATATATGTATATGTATATATATATATACATATACATATATATAAATTTACATATATATATTATATATGTATATATGTATATATATATATAGATGTGTACATATACATATATATATATATATATATATATCATCTATATATATATATGTAAATATATATAGATGTATACATATACATATATATAAATTTACACATATATATATATATAGATGATATATATATATATATATATATATATATATATATATATATATATATATATATATATATATATACACATATATACATAGATGTATATGTATATATATATGTATACATATACATATATTATATGTTGATGTGTAGTTAAATTATATATGTTTAATTAATAAAATCAACCTCAAGAGGTGAGTTTATATTAAAATAATTATATATATATATATATATGTTTAATTAATAAAATCAACCTCAAGAGGTGAGTTTATATTAATATATATATATATATTTAAATTTATTAAATTAAACTTATGTTGATATGTAGTTAAATTATATATATATATAAAATCAACCTTTAGAGGTGAAATTATATTAAAATAAATTAATAAATACCAACCTAAAGAGGTCGGTATATTTAAATTATTATTTTATTTAAATAATATCAACTTCATGATGTCAGTATTTATTAAATATTTTTAAACATAAATAATTCTTTTAAAAAATATCGACATCCCGTGGTCGGTAAATTAAACAATTCTCTTAAAAAAAGAATTGATAATATAAGTCTTACTCCTAAACACTCCTTCTCAAAACCTAACTCCACTTTCACTCCCCACCCCATACCTACCGCCGACCCACCCCCATCGGCGCCGATCACCACCCATCCCCGACCGGCGCCACGCCACCATCCCCGACCGGCGCCACGCCGCCATCCCCGACCGCAGCCACCCACCTTCGCAGCAGCAGAGGACGTCGCGACAGCTGCAGAGGACATCGCGGCAGCTGCAGAGGAAGTCACGCCCAGCAGCAGGCGCCGCCTACATTCCGACCGGCGCCGCCTCCATCTTGACCAACACCTCCATCCCCGACCTTCTTAGTGAAGGTGAATTTTTAGAACCTCCATAATAGATTACTTTTGTTTCTATTTAGTTGAAGTATCTCAAAATTAGAGTACTAATATACTTAGTTTTATTGATTGTTAGTTTGATTGATTGTTAGTTAGTAAGTGAATGATTTAGGGTTTTTGATTGTTAGTTTGTGTTTGTTGATTGTGAATTGAAAATTTTAATGTTAGGGTTAGTTTGAATTAGGGTATCTTAGGATTTGTTTGAAATTCGGTATTTCTTAAGTTAATTAGTTTGATTTTGGAATTGTAAGATTAGATTGAATTAGGGTATTTAAGGAGTTGTTTGAACTTGGGTATTATTTGAGTTAGTTTGAATTATTATTGAGATTTTAGGACTAATAGTTTGAATTTGGGATTAGGAATAGCTAGCTAATTTGAATTTAGGATTTTAGTACTAGTTAGATTTTGGGATTTTAGGGCTAGTTTGAATTTGTGATTTTAAGATTAGTTTGAATTTTGAATTTAGGACTAGTTTGAATTATTATTGAGATTTTAGGATTACTAATAGTTTGAATTTGGGATTTTAGCACTATAGTTTGATTTTTGAATTCTAGGAGTACTTTCAATTTGTGATTTTAAGACTAATTTGAATTTGGAATTTAGGACTAATAGTTTGAATTATATTTGATATTTTAGGACTAATTTAATAGTTTGAAGTTGGGACACTAGCTAGCTAGTTTGAATTTAGAATTTTAGGGATTTGAATTACAAATTAATTAGAACTTATAATTAATTATAACTTGAATTTACTATAAATTGAACTTAATTAGGAATATGAACTTGAAATTATAACTTGAACTTGGAACTAATTAGCTTGAATATATAACTAATTAAGTTTAGAAATTATATATGAACTTGAATTGAAACTTGAACTTATTAAAACTTGAATATATATATATATATATATATATATATATATATATATATATATATATATATATATATATATATATATATATAACTAATATTCTTGGATATGAAGTTTATATTTAACTAATTTAAGAACTTTTCGTGCTAGGCAACTAAGGAAGCTCAACATGTAAAAAAGTTGATACATGACTATTTTGCTTCTTTCATCAAAGTTGGAGATAAGGTTGGTGCTTCTATATTTCTCAAGTTCAAGTACAATTGTTTTGAATAATGTGTTTGTGTCCATCTAGTATTAATACTTGGCTTTAATTCTAGTAATTATAATTGATTGTTTGTTAGTATATTATTGTTTTTGTTTGTTGGTTGTGTTATTCAATTGTTAATTTGATTTGATTATTGTTAGTTAGGTATAGATAATTGAAGATTTTTATTTTAAGGTTTTTTTAAAAAGAAATTAGGCATTTTTAAATTGGGCATTGTTAGTTAGTGAATAATTAGCATTTTTATATTTTAGAACTAATTTAAACTTGAGAATATGTAATTTGAGGTTTAATTGAGATTTTTTTGGATTTGATTTTAGGACTAGTTCGTAAAGTGTTAATTTGAAGTTAGAAATTAGTAATTGAAGTGTTATGAGTAGAAGATGAATGTTTGAATGTCATGAACTTAATTAGAATTTGAAGTTGAACTTAGAATTTGAACGTGAACTTAGAACTTGAACTTAGAATTTGAAGTTAAACTTAGAACTTGAACTTGAACTTGGAACTTGAACTTAAAATTAAAACTTGAACTTGAACTTAGAACTTGAACTTGAACTTGAACTTGAACTTGAACTTGAACTTAGAACTTGAACTTGAAATTAGAACTTGAACTTGAACTTAGAACTTGAACTTGAAATTGGAACTTGAACTTGAACTTAGAACTTGAACTTGAACTTGAACTTGAACTTGAACTTAGAACTTGAACTTGAACTTGAACTTGAACTTGAACTTGAACTTGAACTTAGAACTTGAACTTGAAATTAGAATTTGAACTTAAACATGAATTTAGAACTTGAACTTGAACTTAGAACTTGAACTTGAACTTGGAACTTGAACTTGAAATTAAAACTTGAACTTGAACTTAGAACTTGAACTTGAACTTGAACTTGAACTTAGAACTTGATCTTGAACTTGAACTTGAACTTAGAACTTAGAACTTGAACTTGAACTTAGAACTTGAACTTGAAATTAGAACTTGAACTTCAAATTAGAACTTGAACATGAACTTAGAACTTGAACTTGAACTTAGAACTTGAACTTGAAATTAGAACTTGAACTTGAACTTGAACTTAGAATTTGAACTTGAACTTAGAACTTGAACTTGAAATTAGAACTTGAACTTGAACTTAGAACTTGAACTTGAACTTGAACTTGAAATTAAAACTTGAACTTGAACTTGAACTTAGAACTTGAACTTGAACTTGAACTTGAACTTGAACTTGAACTTGAAGTTAGAACTTAGAACTTAGAACTTGAACTTGAACTTGAACTTGAAATTAGAACTTGAACTTAGAATTTGAACTTGAAATTAGAACTTGAACTTGAAATTAGAATTTGAACTTGAACTTAGAACTTGAACTTGAACTTGAAATTAAAACTTGAACTTGAACTTAGAACTTGAACTTGAACTTGAACTTGAACTTGAACTTAGAACTTGAACTTGAACTTGAACTTGAACTTAGAACTTGAACTTGAACTTGAACTTGAACTTGAAATTACAACTTGAACTTAGAATTTGAACTTGAAATTAGAACTTGAACTTGAAATTAGAATTTGAACTTGAACTTAGAACTTGAACTTGAAATTAGAACTTAAACTTGAACTTAGAACTTGAACTTGAAATTAGAACTTGAACTTGAACTTAGAACTTGAACTTGAAATTAGAACTTGAACTTGAACTTGAACTTAGAACATGAACTTAAAATTTGAAGTTGAACTTAGACTTGAACTTGAAATTAGAACTTGAACTCGTAACTAATTAGCTTGAATATATAACTAATTAATTTTAGAAATTAGAACTTGAACTTGAATTGAAAACTTGAATATATATATATATATATATAACTAATATTCTTGGATTTGAAGTTTATATATAACTAATTTTAGAACTTTTCGTGCTAGGCAACTGAGGAAGATCAACATCTGAAAAAGTTGATAAAAGACTATATTGCTTCTTTCATCAAAGTAGGAGATAAGGTTGGTGCTTCTAAATTTCTAAAGTTCAAGTACAATTGTTTTCAATAATGTGTTTGTGTCCATGTAGTATTGATACTTAGCTTTAAATTTAGAAATAATATATTTGGTAAGCATAAGTACCAACACTAGTTGATCCTATTGATGACAAAATTGATTTTCTTGCAAGATCGATTTGTGTCCATCTAGTGTTAACACTTAGCTTTAAATTTAGAAATAATATATTTGCTAAGCATAAATATCAACACTAGTTGATCCTATTGATGACTAAATTGATTTTCTTGCAAGATCGATTTGTGTCCATCTAGTGTTGCTATTAAGCTTTAATTTAGGAATAATGTGTTTGTTAAGCATAAGTATCAACACTAGTTGATCCTATTGATGACAAAATTGATTTTCTTGCAAGATCGATTTGTGTCCATCTAGTGTTGACACTTAGCTTTAAATTTAGAAATAATATATTTGTTAAGCATAAATATCAACACTAGTTGATCCTATTGATGACAAAATTGATTTTCTTGCAAGATCGATTTGTGTCCATCTAGTGTTGTTATTAAGCTTTAATTTAGGAATAATGTGTTTGTTAAGCATAAGTATCAACACTAGTTGATCCTATTGATGACAAAATTGATTTTCTTTCAAGATCGATTCGTGTCCATCTAGTGTTGACCTTAGCTTTAAATTTAGAAATAATATATTTGGTAAGCATAAATATCAACACTAGTTGATCCTATTGATGACAAAATTGATTTTCTTGCAAGATCGATTTGTGTCCATCTAGTGTTGCTATTAAGCTTTAATTTAGGAATAATGTGTTTGTTAAGCATAAGTATCAACACTAGTTGATCCTATATATGACAAAATTGATTTTCTTAGAAGATCGATTTGTGTCCATCTAGTGTTGACACTTAGCTTTAAAAAGTTGTTAAGTTGTTAAAGTTATAAAGTTGTTTAAATAAGTTAAATTAAATAATGTGGTTTTGTTGATGGATTTAGTTGTTGGAATTAAGTCAAAACTAATGTAGTTAAAGTTAAAAAGTTGTTAAGTTGTTTAGATAAATTAAAATAAATAATGTGATTTAGTTGGTGGATTTAGTTGTTGTATTAAGTCAAAACTAAACTAGTTAAAGTTGTTATGTTGTTTATATAAGTTAAAATAAATAATGTCGGTTTAGTTAGTGAATTTAGTTGTTGGAATTAAGTCAAAACTAATGTAGTTAAAGTTCAAAAGTTGTTATGTTTAAATAAGTTAAAATGAATAATGTCGGTTTAGTTAGTGAATTTAGTTGTTGGAATTAAGTCAAAACTAATGTAGTTAAAGTTAAAAAGTTGTTAAGTTGTTTAGATAAATTAAAATAAATAATGTGATTTAGTTGGTGGATTTAGTTGTTGTATTAAGTCAAAACTAAACTAGTTAAAATTGTTATGTTGTTTATATAAGTTAAAATAAATAATGTCGGTTTAGTTAGTGAATTTAGTTGTTGGAATTAAGTCAAAACTAATGTAGTTAAAGTTCAAAAGATGTTAAGTTGTTTAGATAAATTAAAATAAATAATGTGATTTAGTTGGTGGATTTAGTTGTTGTATTAAGTCAAAACTAAAATAGTTAAAGTTGTTATGTTGTTTATATAAGTTAAAATAAATAATGTTGGTTTAGTTAGTGAATTTAGTTGTTGGAATTAAGTCAAAACTAATGTAGTTAAAGTTCAAAAGTTGTTATGTTGTTTAAATAAGTTAAAATGAATAATGTCGGTTTAGTTAGTGAATTTAGTTGTTGGAATTAAGTCAAAACTAATGTAGTTAAAGTTCAAAAGTTGTTATGTTTAAATAAGTTAAAATGAATAATGTCGGTTTAGTTAGTGAATTTAGTTGTTGGAATTAAGTCAAAACTAATGTAGTTAAAGTTCAAAAGTTGTTATGTTGTTTAAATAAGTTAAAATAAATAATGTCGGTTTAGTTAGTGAATTTAGTTGTTGGAATTAAGTCAAAACTAATGTAGTTAAAGTTAAAAAGTTGTTAAGTTGTTTAGATAAATTAAAATAAATAATGTGATTTAGTTGGTGGATTTAGTTGTTGTATTAAGTCAAAACTAACTTTTCTTTTTGAATCAGGAAATATTCTTCCTCCATGTCCGGCTAGCAGTGATGGATCTGATCAGGAGGGTGATGAGAATGATAAGGAGAGTGAGGGTGATGAAGAGTAGTTGTATCTATTTGACATTTTAGACTTCTATATTTTTAGAATTGTTTAATTTGATCGTATTTTAGTTTATTTTGAAGTTGGATGAAGTTTATTTTGAAATAGTTTAATGTATATGTTGATAATATTGTGTTGTTTTGGTTGGATGAAGTTTATTTGGCTTTGGGTTGTTTTGGTTGGATGAATTTTATTTGGCTTTGGGTTGTTTTTGTTGATGAAGTTTATTTGGCTTTGGGTTGTTTTGGTATAAATATGCAGGTGGGCAACTAAAAATTGCAGCAATTTGTTGCCTGTTTTGCAGCAAAAAACCGACCTCCGGAGGTCGGAATTTCAAAAATAAAAATAAAAATACCGACCCCCGGAGGTCGGAATTTCAACATTACAAAAATAAAAATACCGACCTTCGGAGGTCGGAATTTCAACATTACAAAAATAAAAAAAACCGACCTTCAGAGGTCGGAATTTCAACATTACAAAAATAAAAATACCGACCTCCGGAGGTCGGAATTTCAACATTACAAAAATAAGAATACCGACCTCCGGAGGTCGGAATTTCAACATTACAAAAATAAAAAAACCGACCTCCGGAGGTCGGAATTTCAACATTACAAAAATAAAAATACCGACCTCCGAAGGTCGGAATTTCAACATTACAAAAATAAAAATACCGCCCTCCGGAGGTCGGAATTTCAAAAATACAAAAATAAAAATACCGACCTCCGGAGGTCGGAATTTCAACATTACAAAAATAAAAATACCGACCTCCGGAGGTCGGAATTTCAACATTACAAAAATAAAAATACCGACCTTCGGATGTCGGAATTTCAACATTACAAAAATAAAAATACCGACCTTCGGAGGTCGTAATTTCAACATTACAAAAATAAAAATACCGACCTCCGGAGGTCGGAATTTCAACATTACAAAAATAAAAATACTGACCTCCGGAGGTCAGAATTTCAACATTACAAAAATAAAAATACCGACCTCCAGAGGTCGGAATTTAAAAAAATGAATATTCCGACATAAAATAAAAACCGACCTCGAGAGGTCAGTAAATATCGACCTCCAGAGGTCGATATTGAATAACGACCTCCAGAGGTCGATATTGAATAACGACCAAGCTTTTTCCGACCTAAGCTGGGATGTCGGTTTTAGGTCGGTATTTTAGGGAATACCGACCTCCGGAGGTCGGTATTCACTATTTTTTTAGTAGTGAATGGCAAAAGTACCTCCAACGGCTATCCACACTGATCAATGTGAGAGTATGTCACGACCCAAACTGTCGTGATTGGCACCCACACTATCCCTCCGGTGGGAGAACCATTAATACTAATTAGGTAACCCAATAACTAAACATTTAAAGATACGGATGCAGATTTAAATGCAAGAATCAAATAGAGTTCCCATAAACTCCAAGGTTCAAATAATTAACCAACTAATGCGGAAGAACAACCCCTAGAACCTGAAAGCCAATGTACCAAAACATCTAAAGTTCAACAAGTCTAAAGAGAATGGGTACAACCCAATTAAATATACGAATATCTAACTAGAAAGTATGAGTCCTAAGAGAGTGGACTAAAACATAGAGAACTCATGGCAGCCTGGAAGAACTGACTCACCCTTCAATTCTATTGATCACCGATCTCCTAGATGAGGTCTGTCATAAGCCGCCTGAAGATGCCCTGTACTCAACAAAGAAAGAGTAAGTGCAGTATCAGTCCATAACCACAGTGTATTGGTAGGATCACGCGGCTATTCCAGTAAGCATAACATATATGAGTAGTCACAATAAGTAAACACGCATATACCGAACATATACAATATCAATTATCAGTTCAGGAGCAATGTACCATTCCACATTTTCAATATAAAGTAATTATGCATTTTTAACAAGTCAATGGTACTCTTATGGAACCCATACCCAAACTGTTAGTGTACCGGAATGTGGTACTAGATCTCAATTAGTGTGTCGGAACATGACACCCCGTTCCAATATATATGTCGGTACGTGACATCCGATCCTCGTTAGTGTGTTGGAATGTAACACCCGATCCATTCAACAAGCCACAATCACAATCACAATCACAATGTACATTTTCATAGTCATACAATAAAGTGTTGATTCATGGCATAGAAACATTCATTCATATTTATTCGCATTTGATGTGATCAATAGTGCAACATTCACATACATACATGCATTACAATGACGCAAATACTAACATACATCACACAAACATACAAACAAAAGTGCAAAGAGTACTAATCAAGGAGACGGGTTAGACTAGACTATTGGGTACATGCTTGTGATAATAAATCCGTTGAATATTTTTGACTAGGCTAGACTATAGTGGGGGTAAATTCTCTCTCGAGCAACTTACCCCGAATCAAATGGGTTCCTCTAGGACACCCACTTGACGCATGAAGAACAACCTCCGCCTTAGCCCACTAACTCTCTCGAGCTGAGTGTGTGGGAGAAGGACTAGGGTTCACTCTCTCGAGCTGAACCTCATGTCGAACCACTCCCACCGGCCCATTAATTAGTAGTCTTTGTTTTACGACCTCTCTCTCGAGCAAGCCAAAAATACAAAGGTGAAATCGTATTTGCAACTACAATTTCATTAAGTTCCAACACAACTACTAAATGAAATCACATCTAAACAACAAATAAACTATCAACAACCATGACCCAACAATTAATCTAACCCATACTCACAAAATCACACCCCAAGAATTGGGGTTTTAGCTAGACATGTAAAAGAGATAGAAATTTATACCAATATGAGTTTGCATTCAAATGGGTAGGAAGATTTAAGTCTCAAAACAAGCAAAGAGTGAAGAAACCAAGAGACCCAAACCCAAAATCTTGGAGTTGAAACCCTTTGAACCTTCAAGTTCTTCAAAACCCTCTCCAAACTCAAAATTCTATGTCTATATTTAAAACCTGATATTAAAACTTAATAATAAAATTTTATAATAATAATTTCTACTTTGATACTAAGTTACAACTCTCAACGACTATTTATAGTTTTCAAAAAATTGTGTTGCAGCGGATTATTCGGCGTCGTTAGTCGAGATCGCCGATCAACTCGGCAATCCGCCCTTTGGTAGGTTTCATCGCCGTCTTGCTCTATTCTTCAGCACCGTCGTGTTTGGATCATTGGGCGACATAGTACAACTTTGTGGAACTGCTTGGCGATACACCGACTGCTCGTTTTCAACGCCAATTTGATCCTTTCCTTTAGGGCTCAGCACACTGGAACAAAAGGTGAGGAATCTTTTGGCGACTCGCCGAATGGGTTCGGTGATTCTCAGATCTTCATTTCTTCGTTCTTTCAGCTGCCTTTGTTCCTTTTTTGCTAAGCAGTGTCCATGCTTTCCCTCAAAATCCAAATACCTGAAACTTAGGGGTTTTTATCAGATATTGAGATAAAATATGCATTTGAGGACACTAATTCCATCAAAGTATAGCCCTAAATGAGTCCAATTTGTGGATTCTTCAACAACCCCAACTTAAACTTTTGCATGTCCTCAAGCAAACTCAAGTTCAGCCGTTCAAAAAAGGTGTCTCGAACAGTGCTACACAAAACTCAATCATGAATGCACACAACAAGACTCAATTTACTTATGCAAAAATCAAATGTACACTCAAAGATTCAAGTTGTGACTCACCAATATAAAAAAATCTCATGCTCACAATACTTGCTTCAAATGCAAGTTCAAGCTCAACCAAAGTGTTCAAATGCTCTCACACAAGGAATGTTTCCATATTCACATAATGGTTCATAGTTTAAAGGTTTGGAATCAGATGCAACACTCACAAAGAAGAACACAATGCATAATTTCACCCATCGGTTTGCCCGTATTTTCCAATCAACATTTGTTTCAGCTCACTCAAGATCAAAAAGGTCTTTTCAAGGCTTGTAATGGGGCTGAGTGCAAAGATATGGTCGTTTAGGCTCACTGACTTTCATCATTATGAAATGTGGTGCTCACAACACTTCCTTTCCTTTTCCTTAATCATTCTCTTTAGTGCTCATAAGTCATCCTATTATTCCCTTTCCATGGATTGTTTGGGAACCCAATTCTTTTGTACTTTATTTCACAACTTTCTTTTTCTTTCTCTTTTTTTTTTATATGGAGGGGTTCTATTTTTTTTTTCAAAACCATGGGTAAGAGGAGACTTTCCTAGCACTTCTTGACTTTCCCTTTTCTTTTCACCACACCCCAAATTTGGGCTTTTGGCCTAAGAAGGCTATTCAATTAACCACAAATCAAGAGGATTATAGGTAGTGGATTAAGAGAGGTATAGCTTTCATCAAGTTTCTTCCAAAGAAAGGTAAGGCTCAAGGGGTGTTAAAAAGCGGTTCACACACTCACAAGGTAGGTCACAAAAGAGGTACATGTCAAATTGGCTCACACTCTTATAAGTTGCCTAAGATCATATCAAGAGATAATGTCACTTAGTTGACCGAACCAACGGGGAATATTCTAGGATCCATCATGCTTAGTTCATAGGTAAGCTCATCACACTAGGCATTGACACTATCAGTCTAACAAGACACCACACTTTTGCTAGTGTGCAATGATCATCACAATAGACTCAATTCGATACTAGGCTAGTCATAACGAGATGCAAAGAGTTCACATATTTTCTGTGCAACTTCATTTGGCCTCATCGTAGCTGCGCATTCATGTTTGTTCGATTGAGAGCACATTCAAGCCATCGATATTAACTGGAACCGAGACTTAAATTTTGCAAAAGAACAACCAAATTCAATACACGAGAGGTGACAAAAATTTTTGGACGGGTCAAAATCATTTTGCAATTTAAAATAAAAGGAGCCACAAGCTCAAACATCCACGCAAAGCAGTGTAATAACACAATTATAGATCACTATCCAAAATATATAATCAGAATAAATATGCACAAAGGTGGGCCTCACCCCACCACAAACATAAATCATTTATCCTCAAATGCGAATAAAAGTATCCAAAAGTAAAAGTAAGTAAGACAAAGAGGGAGGTAAAGAAAAGTCCTGTTTAAGCAGTCTCTCCATTTGTCGGGGCCTTAGTGCCTGGTGTAGCAGTATGAACTTGGGCATCAACGTACGGAGTCACCTCAGAGGGAATAGCAGTGCCAGATCCACTAGGGGCTGCTATGGACGTCTTAATTAGCGATGTCTAGATCACCGGCTACATAATCATCCTCATAAGATTTGAAAAATCTCTAAATATGCTCTGCTCTCGGCTCTCCATCATCTCCTCCTCATGTATTGCTATTAGCTCCTCGTCGGTCTCTGCATCCGACTCCTCATATGTTGTGCCACCCCTATGTACATCTCCGGTGGTAGCCAGAGGAATCCCTAAGGTCTCAGGAGCATCCTCGTCATCTGCACCCCGCATCAATGAGGTGAAGTCGATATACTTCAAATAGTCTACGTCCTTCCTCAAATCTTCCACTTTGGCTTTCAAAGCCGAAACCTCAGATGTCTCCCCCTGTCTGCTCTCACAAGCAGTGACTCTAGTAGCCATATCATCAACAGTGGCCCTAAGGGGGGTCAGTGCAGCCAAGATAACATTCTCGATCATCCTGGAATGGATCTCTTCAATCAAGTCGCTCTCACATCCGCTGAATAGGCCAGCTGTCCCATTTTCAGGATTATGGCCTAAGTAATCCTGGCAGGCTGGGAGGAGGAAGAAGCACCTGAGACCTAAGAAGAAAAGGAAGGAGCGGATGTATCTGAAGGCTCAGAGGCCGGAGTAGGCGAAGGTGCCTCTGCTGGTAATGAGTCAACATCAACTTCCGGGGAAATATCTGCCAGAGCTGTTCTCCTCCTGTCAACCTCCTCTCGTGTGAACTCGGCCTCAATACGCCAGATGTCAGTGGAGGAAGACGGGGTGACCTCAATATCTCTAGTAGTGTCCCGAGGTACTCCAGCACGTTGGCACAACTCCGTGATCAAGAATGGGAATGGCAGAGAAGTCAACTTCTGCTTGGCCCTCATGGTCATCTCTTGTGAAATCAGCAGCCCCAGATCGATGCGCCTCCTGGACATGATAGAACCAATGCAAGCTGCTTTAGAATGGCGCAAAATGGACTCATTTTGGGATGGCATGATGGTGCTGCTGATGAAACCAAACCATAACCTAGCAGCGATGTTCAAGTCCCTTTTCTCAATAGGTGCCCCTGCATCCATCCACCTCGGAGTGGTGTCAGAAATCAGAGGATCCAGCCAACCCTATTGGTCATCTAGGGATTGAACAATAGGCAACCCTTCATAGGGAAGTGTAGAGTGCAGCGGTCTACCCAATACAATGTTAATATACTCGCTGTGGCACTTAACTTCCTTACCTCTGATCATGACCGACTTTACCAGTCTAAACTCACATGCCTTCTTCTTGTTCTTGGGCACCAACTCCCCATAAGCTGTGTAAAATTCCCAAACCTAAGAAGAAATGTAAGGGCCTCGGGGCCTTGTGAACTGGTTAAACTCAAGGTATCGGAGGGTGTCAATCACATCGGGATGCTTGCCTTCCAGGCCCTCTGTAGATAATAGCTTCTCCTCTAGGATAGTTTGTACCCCTCACCTTTCAGTCTGTTCAGTAGTCTAGGAGGAGGAGCAATAGAGAGTGCAGGGGCCACTGGAGGTGTCTGCGTTGGCACAGAGTCTGTTGCCGGAGGAGTGGCAGCTGAGGAAAGATTGGTGGATGTGGACTAAGACCTGGCCCGGAGTTCATCCCTTCGGTTTATCAGAGGCTGGTCATTTTCTGGTTCTAAAAAATTAACCTAGTTTCAATAGCTACTCCTTTTCTAGCTATATGCTTCTTTCTTTTGCCTTTATCTCATGGTGGGAGTTCTTCTCCTCTCCTCTTTGGAGGATTTGAACCTCCCTCGTTTATGGTTATGCCCTGTTCTTTCTTCTGAGGTTGCGTGGTTAGAATCGTGCGTACCATATCTGCAAGAGATTGGAAAAAATTAGGAGAAAATTCAAACATAAACACAGAAAATCAATTGCAGACAGGTTCGGTGATCCATTCGGTGAGCTGCCAAACCTCTTTGGCAAGCTAAGTCGGGATTGCCGAAGGGATTGGCTTAAAAATTATAGCAAGTCGGCGATGGGAAGGCCTTTTCGGTGAACCGCCGACTACTGTCAGCGATCATGGGGTTGTTTGCCGAAAATTACAGTGCAACAGAGGTTCAGGAGAGCATACAAAGGTCGATTAAGAGTATTTTTGGCGAGTCGCTGAGTGCTTTTGACGAGTCACCGAGTGCTTTCGGCGAGTCACCGAGTGCTTTCGGCGACCAAAGGCTTCTCGTCAAAAGTTACACACTCAAACAACACATAAAGTATGAATTTAAAAGTGAGATGGGGTCATTAGGCGAACCACCGAGTGGTTCGACGAGCTCGACCCAGCTCGTCGAATGACTCAACGTGCCCATTTTCAATCCACCTTCTCGAATTCAACCCCACAACCCTTGTTAACAAAATCAAAGCATACACAAATGAAATTCAAACAAGACACGTACTACCCATCACCCTAGGGTACTCAGATTTTTCCCGGTTTTGCCAAATTTAGCCATTTGACGATATTTGCTCCTAAGAGTGTTGTCACACATATCATTGAGAATTTTTTGTCATTTAGCACAAACATGGGTTACTCAGACTTCTCCCAATCAATATAAATGACACGCAAGCAGAACTCATTGCAAATTCATTCATTTAAAAGCACAAAAATTACGGGTATTTGATGATTAAAATAATAAGGGCAAGATTAGCAAATTGAAATAGACATTTACGCATTCTAATTCTATCAGAGAGTCCCAGCACACAACAATACTATACAATCATTGAAAATGAGTACTAAATTTTCAAATGTAAACTCGGGATTCGGAAACAACCTTAAATGCCGATTAAAATGCGATTGAAAAGCTAGGCGGCAAAGAAATCCTATTTCCGAGTACTAATCAACAACGAAAATACTAATGGAATATAAAAATATTGAAAATACTACCTTGGTGTGAGTTTGTGAAGTTTAAAAGCGTGGGAAAGTGAAGAAGTTCAAATTCTGAGACCTTTGGCCATTATAATTTGTCTAGTTCGCGCCCATTAGGCGACGTTAGTCACACTCGCCGATCCAATCAGCGACACGCCGAGTGGTCACTTGGCTCGCTGAGTTTTATAGGACATTCAGTCAAAGTGAGGTCCCAACGACAATCTTCATCGGGCACGGTGACCTCTTCAGTGATTTGCCGACCAACCATTTTACTCGCCAATATGCATTTTCCAAACACTTTCAGCATTTAAACCTGCACCACTAACACACCATTATTTATAAAAGAAAACTAAAGCATTTAAAACCTTGAGTTGCCACCCAAGAAATGCCTCAGTTTACGTCGTGGCACGATGCGAGTCCTTACTCACTCTCCATTGGTGGGGTTGGTCCTAGTGTTACTAGGTAAGCCCAATAGTTTATTTGAGAGAAGAGGAGGCACTACATAAATCATGATTGTCCTGATAAGCTGAATTGATCTAGAATGGGAGCCAATCATCTGATTCAACACTTCAATAATCTCCTTAATCTCTTCCAACATTCGATCTTTTGGAGAATGATTTGGAGTGTGTCCTCGACACGATTGTTCTCCCTGTTTCTAGACTGTTTTCGCTCATGAAGGGGTGTGTACCTCCCTTGGCTCTTGCACTGGTTTTCCACCTTTGATATTTTGGTGGCTAACTCGTTCAACTGAGTCACCAGAGCGGTTAACTTGAAGTCCGCCTCGACTTCTTGACTCGTCTCAGCTGAGTTGCTACCATTTCCCTTGGCTATGCTCAGGGTATCTACATATATCAACAACTTCAAGGCAAAACAAAACTAAAAAATAAAGTTAGTAAACTACGACTATCAAAAGCAAAATTTGTCTTAACCGAAAGTTTTCACATAGCACCACTCCCTGGCAGCGGCGCCATTTTGATGTTTGTGTAATCAAGACATAGCTTCCAATGCAAGTGTCTACGATCGTGCAATAGTATAGTAACCCAACCAAGGGTTGGGGTCGAGTCCCAAGGGTGTGGGCTTGAGAATTAATAGAAATATAAAATCAAGTTCTAATTAGTCATAGCTAAAAACATTATCGAATATAAACATGTTAAATTTAAAGGGTGATCAAGGATAGGGGATTCTTGGGATTTGATAGGAATACGGGTTAGACTAGACTATTGGGTACATGCTTGTGATAATAAATCCGTTGAATATTTTTGACTAGGCTAGACTATAGTGGGGGTAAATTCTCTCTCGAGCAACTTACCCCGAATCAAATGGGTTCCTCTCGGACACCCACTTGCCGTATGAAGAATAGCTTCTGCCTTAGCCCACTCACTCTCTTTAGTTGAGTGTGTGGGAGAAGGACTAGGGTTCACTCTCTCGAGCTGAACCTCATGTCGACCCACTCCCACCGGCCATCAATTTTAGCAGTCTTAGTTTGGTGACCTCTCTCTCAAGCATGCCGAAAACACAAAGGTGAAATCGTATTTGCAATTACAATTTCATTAAGTTCCAACACAACTACTAAACGAAATCACATTTAAACAACAAATAAACTATCAGCAAGCAAGACGCAACAATTAATCTAACCCATACTCACAAAATCACACCCCAAGAATTGGGGTTCTAGCTAGACATGTAAAAGAGATAGAAATTTATACTAATATGAGTTTGTATTCAGATGGGTATGAAGATTTAAGTCTCAAAACAAGTAAAGAGTGAAGAATCTAAGAGACCCAAACCCAAAATCTTAGAGTTGAAACCCTTTGAACCTTCAAGTTCTTCAAAATCCTCTCCAAAATTAGAACTCAAAATTCTATGTTAAAAGTTCTATATTAAAAATCTGATATTAAAACTTAATAGTAAAATTTTATAATAATAATTTCTACTCTGTTACTAAGCTACAACTCTCAATGACTATTTATAGTTTTTAAAAATCTGTGTTGCAGCGGATCATTCGGCGTTGTTAGTCGAGATCACCGATTAACTCGACGATCCACCCTTTATTAGGTTTCATCGCCATCTTGCTCTATCCTTCAACATCATCATGTTTGGATCATTGAGCGATATAGTACAGCTTCGCGGAACTGCTCAGCGATATGCCGAATGCTTCTTTTCACCGCCGATTTGATCCTTTCCTTCAGGGCTCAGCACACTGGAACAAAAGGTGAGGATAAGATCTTTTGGCGACTCGTCGAATGGTTTCGGCGATTCTCAGATCTTCATTTCTTCATTCTTTCAGCTGCCTTTGTTCCCTTTATTCTAGGTAGTGTCCATGCTTTCCCTCAAACTCCAAATACATGAAACTTAAGGGTTTTCATAAGATATTGAGATAAAATATGCATTTGAAGACACTAATTCTATCAAAATATAGCCCGAAATGAGTCCAATTTGTGGACTCATCAACCATATTTCACATTCTGAAACTAATGGAATCAACATAATTCTATTCCAACTCTCGAAACTCCAAAAGACTCCAAAAACTATTTTTAAGCAACTTAGCCTTTCAAAATAACAACATACCAAATTTTCTATTTATGAAATCAAAGTTCAAAACCAACTTTTCATAAACTTAAACATTAAAGACTCGGGGTTGATATCGAAGGTGCAAAATGGTAAAGTCACGAAACTTTCCAAAAATGACCGACTGGGTCATTGCATTTTTTTTTTCAATATAAACCCTTTTTTCTGTGTTCTCTCTTCACTTTAAACCCTCAATCTTAGAAAATCCAAAAAACTATGTGAAGCCCATTGAGTTGAAGTTGCAAAGCTTCAATGAAGCTCTCTAGTTTTTTTCTTCATTATCTTCAATATTTGGTATGTTGCTCCATTTGTCTGATTTTTAGGCTTTCATAATGTGAAAATGTGGTAATGATTTTATGTTATGGTGGCTTAGTTTCTCCAAAAACTATTTCTTAAGATTGAAATTTGTGCTATTAAAAAGAGGTTTTTATACTTTTAAATTGATTTATCTGAGTCAAATATGCTTGGAAATGCAAAATAGCATGTGAAATCCTATGTAGATAGCTTAAAATTTGCGTTACGATGAGGTTTGAGTAACCCATTTGTATTTATGTAGTGCATGAAATTTCTCTATAATGGATTGGGTGAAGTCAACTGTAAGGGTAAAAAAACTATCATTATTTAAATATTTGAGCTTTGGACTAAAAATTATGAATGAGTAGCACTCATGATAGTTGTTAAATTGATTTGAGTGATTATAATCTTGTGGCGAGGATGAAATTGAGAATGAGAGATGCTTAATTTCTAAATTTCTTTCTTGTATGCTTGATGAGTTATGATAGATGGTGTAACATCCTTCTTAAGAAAAATGGTCAAGGTTTGTTTGAAATTGTTATGTGTATCCTTCATGGAAGTCTGAGTACCCATTAGACGTGATTGATGTAACCTTGAGTTGAAATTAGACCATTTTTGGTAATAGTAGCACATGTGAAGTATTGGCGCTTCAGAATGGTTGTCCAGCATTTCGCAGGTGCAACACCGATTAAGAATGAAATTTAAATTTTTACTAACCTCGACTTGTGTTTAACTTGTGACTCATAGGTCTCCATTAGTGAGATACCGATGATATGCCAGTTCACACAGATATTTAACAGGATACTATTTGTAGTTGCATTTGCACTAACAGTGTGTAATTTTACATTTGCGATCCTTCGATCTGATGTCACTCTCACTGTGAGCAGAAATCTTAAATTCTTCTTTCATTCATATTCCTTTTCTTTTGTTAACTTTTTTTAGTTTTATCTATTTTTCATAAATGGAAATACCAAAAATATGTAATTGTTCGTGTGTCAACACAACTTATCTTGCAGAAATTAACTTCAACAAAGGGCCAATCGAGAAAGCATAACCAAAAGCCCTCCTCTTTCAAGGGAAAAAATGAAGAGTAAGAACACAGAAAAAGCTCCCCAAACACAACCAATAAGGTGGAGCGCATCTGATTTTGCATTGAGGGAATAAACATGAGATATACTCTTTCAAAACCAACTGAACATTAACGCCGGAGAAAAGGTTCAACATAGACTATGATGACTTGGATGAGGAAGGTGATGCTGAGGATGAATATAATGAGGATGAGTGATTCAGAAAGTGCTTTCCCCTTTTGACTTTATTACGATAATATTAGGGACAATGCTTATTTTTAGTTGGGGTGTTTATTTGGTCATTTCATTCTTATTGTTCTTTTTGATGTGTGGCTTTGATGCCGAAGTGATGGATAATTTTAATTTTTATTATGTCCTCTGAATTTGTGAGGAATGGTTTAAATGTCCTTGTTGGAGTCGTATAGAATGATGAACTATGCCTTACCGGGCATGCTTTTGTTTGTGATGAATTTTAGCTAGTTTGATCTTACATTCTCTATTTTATTACTAACCATGCTTGATAATCACTCTTATGCTACTTCAATAGGCCTCATTCTCTTAATGAATTCATGAGCGCATGATTCAACATCGTCTTTGTGAATAGTAGTTAGTTAAACAAACTCCAAGGGTTTCCTTTATGCCACGATTCTTTCCCAAGGAGCAAAAGTTTCTTGATCCTATTCTTTTCTTTGAGTCTTTTTGAGTTGAACCAGGTTGGCGTTTCCTTCTAATAGATTGAGAGGTGACTTTCTTAAGAAAATGTCAAATTTTAGTTTTAAATTGAGTCTTGTGTCACACCTCTTGCAAGAGGGACCACTATTTTTTTGTTGATTGGCAACTGATGGTTGAAAATAATTTCAAAATGGGAAAAGTAAATTGGAAGCAATCTCTTGTCATGACTCCTACATTCTTTAATTGGGTTTGTGATTTACAAGTAGGAATAAAAATCTTCCGTTGTTGTTAGTCCAAAGTCATTCTGTTTAATTGATTTGGAGACTAACTTGAAAATTTGTTGGGTTGTGATGCCTTGTGTGGTAAGGCTTTTATTCATGCTTGTATATACATGTTTTCTATAACTTGCCCCAAAATGTATTTCAAGGAAAAAATTCTATATGTGGCTTGGCTTGAAAGGTGAACCTATTTCCTTTTTGACAAGCCACTCTACTTAAAAAATTTCCCACATTGATGCAATCTTTGTCAGCCCCTTTGAGCTTGAACTGAATGTTGTTGGCCACCATGTTGCATATTAGCTAACTTTTTTTGAGGCGATGATGAAGACCTTCAAATATTATGCTCCTCTATTTTTTGTACCCTCATGTCTCCCTAAATGCTAATAACTTGTGATGTAAGCTAAAATCCTATGTTTGGGAGAGGAAATATTGAATGGGTTGTGATGTAGACAAAAGCCCAAGTTTGGGGGTTTTGTGCACTAAGAGAACAAAGAGAAATGAGCTAAAAACATAGAGCGCCATAAGATTCAAAATGAGAAGTGCTTTAGTGAATTCACAGGTGAAAGAATATTAAGAAGGAAAACATAATGTTGGTGCTAGCTCATAGTTAGCACATTCCTTAAGTTAAAAGAAGAATGGGTGTTTGAAATGAGTGGACATCATGTAAAGGGATAAATAAGGTTGAAGTAAATTGAAAATTTGAGTGGAGTGCTCAAAAGAAAAGTGAAAGCATTAGGGAGACATCTTAGTCACTTAACCAAATGATACCATACCTTTTCTTCAAGCCTAAGTTAAATCCACAAGTTCTTGGGATTTTGAGCCTTGTCAATATATATTAGTGGTGATTTATATACAGGGCAAGTGTATGGTTCAATGTGTGTATACTTGAATTCATTGAGAGTGAGTGTTTTTCATGATCTATAATCCTTGTAATTGTCATTCATATATGTGTGCGGGAGTCTCTTGTGTGAGTGGCATTACACCATTCATTTGAATTATGATGTCTCTATTATAATTAAGCTGCATAAATGTAACAAATTCGTGTGATTTCTTGAGCAAACCTTAAAAGTGGATGTCATTGACTTGTGATGTTTTGAAATAGTTCTAGAATGAAGAATTATCCAAGTGTTGTGCTTCAAAAGTGCTTTGAATGAAAGGCATTTTGAAAGAAAAATCTTTGCCTAATGAGTGGTGGTGGAACCAACTGTAAGTTTTGTTTGTATATAGTTTTTTGTTTTTTGTTATATTGAGTCTACTATGTAATTGTGCAAAATATAATCTTGGGTGTGACTGAACTTAAATACTATGCTTAGTGAATATTTTGCTTGAGGACAAGAAATAGTTTAAGTTTGGGAGGTTTGATGAGTTGGTATTCTAACAACTCATTAGACTCAAATCCATAAATAATGGTATATTGTAATGCTAATTTGGAGAGAGGAGGTGGTGATTGTGGTGGTGGTGGTGGGTGGGGGGGAGGGTTAGGCCCTAGTTCTCTTATATGCAAGCATTCCTTGTGTCATGACCCAAACTACCCCCTAGACATGACATGATGAATAAGATCCCGTGAGACCCTAAACAAGCCACTTGATATAGGCATGACACTAAGATAAACATAATAGAAATAAAGATACAAAGAAGAATATAAGTCCCGCTACTTCCTCTCAACATGATACTAAAATTAGAGTACAAAGACTGTAAATACGGAATCATACTAAGTCTGACAACAAGCCTCTATATCATAGGTGTGGCCAGGACAAGCCCTAGCTCATGAAATAAGTCTGAAAACTAGAATGACTGAAAGCAATAAAAGACATGTGGGAGCAAGGTCCCTGAACCATGAGGACTCACCAAATCTCTGTAAGCAGCTGATCAATCCAACTAGCCACGACTGGATGGAGGAACGTTGGTCCATATATTATGAAATAATATAGGCACAAGAGATATATGCATAAGTACTTTCGATGTACTGAATATGGAAAATATACATAAACATAAATGTGAAACATGCTAAATCTTGTAAACATGATGATGCATGCCCAATTAAAACATATCAAATTTTGATAGAAAAATCATAAATCATGAGACAAGGTCAATGCAACATTGGAATGTCATAACATAAACTTAAATCATAATCTTTGAGGAAATCATAAAGTCTCTTGAGAAAACCATAATGTTTTGTGGGATGTTTACCATAACCGACATAGACCATGTGACCTATAACATGTAATATGATGTTTTTTCCATAGTGAAAAGAGATTGTCCTACTTTCCAAGATAAGGACCATGTTCAGGTGGATCCACTAGCTATGTCCAATTGGGACAAACTCCTACAGGGCAGGTAGTTATGGGAAAAAGGAATTGCTACTAGAGACCTGACCACAATTAACGCGAGAGCCTCCATCCCAAAGTCTTCTCAGTGCTAAGTAAACTTCCAATATAAATAAGCATAATCATATCATAATCATAATCATAAAACTTGAAAATGTAAGAATCTATTAATACTAATCCAATTATAAAGACGTTATTGAAATTCTCTGCACTTCAATGATAAGTCTATAAGACATTATTGCAGATCATTGTCACGACCCAAAGTACACCCTGAACATGACATGGAGTATAAGACCCCAAGAGACCTTACACAAGTCACTTGACATGCATACAACGCAATATAATAGATAAAAATAAAAAAAATCTCATAGAATAGGAAAGTTTGACATAAAAAGCAGATATCTACTCAAAGTCATGACAAGACATTCTAATATATCAAAAGAAGTGGTCGAAATGTAACTCGTACACCACGTACAACATCTGGAAACTTAAAACATATGAAAGCAATAAAGGTGACATGGTCCTCGGAACACGAGGACTTACCAAGTCTTAAATCTATTAAGCAATTCAGTAGCAACGAATGGGGTGCGAAAGATCATCAGACCCTACATTAGTTAGACAATGAAGGAACATGTACGCATTAGTACATGGAATGTACTAAGTATGAGGGGTATGCATAAAAATGTAAAACATGATCATAAGGGGACATAATCAAAGACATGATATGCATAACAAAGCTTAACATAGTGAAATCATTTAAAAAAGAATCGTAAATCATGAACATGGTCAATACATATTAAAATCACAAGGAAAGCTTCATAAAACCTTTGAAGTAGCTTTAGTTCATTTTGTGGGATATTAACTTTAACCAACAATAGACCATGCGGCTATAACATGGAATCCAATGTAACTCCCACACTGAGAAGGGAGAGTCTACTTTTCAAGGCATAAATCCATATCATTATTCATATGCTATTTGTGGATCCACTAGCTATGTCATTTAAGAAAATCCTACGAGGGCACATAGTTTCAAATTAGAGGTTGCTACTAGAAACTATCCTGTTTGAGCCTCCACCTCAAAGTTCTCTCTGTGCTAAGTTAAATCCCAATGAAATAGTCAATTTCATAATCATAATATCATACACGGAAGAGAATAATTAAGTTACTAATCTGAGCTTAAAATATCATAGAGTAGCTCATTAAATCTTGAATGAAGAATGTGTGAGAAAACCTCTCACCAATCATGATTCCTTAATATGTGACAAAATCCTATCACAATTTCATAGATGCTTATCTTAAATTAACCTATATCATAAAACCTTTCTTTTCATAAATCATGCATAACCTTCGTGAAAACATCATTTATAGATTTATAGTTTCATCATAAATTCTCGTCTTTGAGAGTTCAAAGTCAATAATCATGATCAATGCATGGGTTCATGTGATATCAACTGGAAAATATGTAATTGAATCAATACCATAAGAATAAGATCAAATCAAATAATTGAATCAACACAACTAGAACCCATGAGGAATTGAATGAAAACCTAATCAAATTGATGAAATTGAACTTTGAGAATCGAGAAACCTTTGGGACTCAATGGGTGAATGGAACCCATCGATGATACCCTACATACCTTGAGAATCAAAGCCCAAAAGCAATGGTGAAAAATTAGACTTGATTTAAAACCCTAGCTTCTTCTTTCGTGAACTGGAGAGAGAGTTGAGGAAGATAAATGTGGATATAAATTAGGAATTTGAGTGAATGAGAGAGTTATGGTAGTTTTAGGGGTAGAAGGATAGTTATATGACTTAGAAATAGGGGTAAAACGACACAGTATACACATTTAATGCATACGAATAACCCAAATACCCTTAAAAATAATTGTCGGATGGTTCCTCTGCTTTGGACCTACGATCCGTAGAATTTCCTCCGGTATGCACTAGTCAACCATAGTACCAACTTCAGAAATCCAAAATTCACCTTACTTTCCACGACCTTTCTACAGTCCTAAATTTCTATGGTCTATAGAACCCATCTGTAAAAAACCAAGTTTCAGTTTAAAATTTCATTGAGTCTGGAACCTTCCTACGGAACCCACCTACGACTCATCAACCTTCTTACGGTTACACCTGCTCATTCGTAGTTCAAACTTCAGAAACTTGAAATTCCAAAAACTCATCTTCTAGTCAACGAATCCCTTCCTACGACTCGTAGAAATTCCTATGGTTCGTAGGTTAGACTCGTAGAACCTACTTCAGTGCAAAAAATCTATATTTTCCTTTTCCTTTCAACTTTCCAACTTTCTGGGTGTTACATTCATATTGTGGTATGTATGATAAACATTATAGAAAAAAAATATTATACGTTCAACTAAATATACTATAGTTATGTGGTCATTGGGGCATGTGGGCGAATGTAACTTATTATTTTATTTGTGACCTAATTAATGTAAAGCCCATAGATAATATTTAATAAAGAATAGATCTCATTCGTACACTGATTATTTGATTGACGTAGCAAATACTGTCTTAATTAACCTCTACTAATTGGTTCTCCAACCTTATTTAGGGTTACAACATATTTTACACCTTTTCCATCATTGATGGTTGTGGTAACCTAACTAGGGCAAGGCATGGCGGTAAAAAGACCAGTTTTGTGATTCATGCTTCAGGTATATTATTATATAATATAAATCTTTGTAATATTAATGTATTTGAGATCCTGATGTGCATTAAGATTTGCTTACACACTAGCCTTAAAATTTGAAATAAAACATGCACTTCTGAAAATTGTCATATTTTTATACTAGTTAAAATCAGTTTGACATAAATGTGTATGCTAGGTTCACAATTTCGGCCAATTGTTCGCTTAATTTCTGACAGGAGGATATCAACCATCAACCAATCCTTAACCATATATGGTGTTTAAATTAAGAAAGGTAATTAAAAATTTAAAACATAAGTGAGAGACGTTAACCTAATTAATGTGGATGATATCTCATCTTCTAATGAAGAAAGTACTTTCATTTAAGATCCTATTTGAATTGACTTACTTTGAAAAAAACAAGTCACTTTTAAATCGGGTGAGGCCCATTTATTCATAAAAATAAAGAGAATATTTACAAATAACCGAGCCCAAAAGTGATCCGGTCCAGAAACAGAAACATAAGCAAAGGGTAAAAAATATTTGAGAGAAATAATAAAAACAAAAAGTATATTAGAAAAGTGAGAACACGAACTATTGGAAGTTTCCAACTTCTTCCTTATACGCTCCTCTAAAATCCGAATCTTCATACACTTTCATTGTTGTAATTCAAGCTACAATCAAGGTGAGATCTTTAATTCTATCTACAATCAAAGTGAGATCTTTAATTCTTGCCCCCCAATGTTAAAAGAGTTTTAATGCATATCCTCTTATGGTTTTCAGGCAATGACACAGTGATGGAATCTATCTGATCTTCTCTTATTTGAACCAATCGAAACTCTAAGGTTAGTTCTTCATCTCATCACTCTACCTTGTTTGTCTCTGAAACCAATCATTATGGGAGTTGTGAATCCCTCGGTTAGATCTACTACTAGTAAGTGCATATCTTGGTGTAAATGTAACTCGTTATGTAAAACAAGCTCTACTATTGCGCCGAAGCTTAACTCTAGCCTTCAAAATGTGCAGATCCATATCCACAGATGCTATGACCAAAATTAAGGCTCAACGTTTCAGCTCTATCTCATTGTAGTTTTATCTCCCTACAAAGTGTCAATGGATTGAACTCGACCCATTCAGGATTAATACCATTATTTAAGCCATTGTTTGGACGATTCTACCACAATGAAATCAAAGAAAATTTATGTTGCATCCTTTTGTAGGTTTCTACAGATTTACTTTGTTGATGGTGATTTTTAGCTCAAACTAAATTTTTGATTTGGTACTAATGGACACCCCAAGCTCTCACCAGGTGTAAGTACACAAATCTATTGAATTTACATCAAACTTTAGCTTATCATTATAGAAAATTTTACCTTAGCAGATTGAACTTACATGTAATTAGTAATGGATCATGGACTATGATACACATACCACTATTTTCTTTGTTAATTGTGTAGATGCCTCCTTATGTATGGTGTACCATATTTGGCTAGATTAAGTATCCTTTTTTCTGTGCTATGAATTTTTTGAAATTGGTTAATCTAAATATCACCTGCAAAAGATAAAACTGAATTAGTAAAAAAATCTACAAGAGTATTTTCTTTTCTAAGGGAATGTTTACTCTTGCGAAATATCTCTTCTCAATATCCTGATGATACTAATCTCTTATGCCACACTCCATGACACTTTCCACTCTCCCTCTTAAATATGCACCAGAACTAAAGAGTCAATCTAAATAATGATATTAGCAATTTCATGCTCAATACAGTAATTAAGACTCTCCCTTATAGCTCTAGCTTCCGCTACTATGTTGGTTGTATCAGAATTCTAATACCTTTAGCTACTACCAGATTACCACTATGATCTCTGATACAAAAGACTGTTGAACTAGGACCATAATTTTTTTTAGATGCCCAATCAATGTTGAACTTCCGTAAATTAGGAGGATGAGGATTCCATCTAACAATTCTAAAAGAGAATTTAGGTTTGTGCTATTTCAATTCTAAAAGAATAAGAGGCCAAGAGTTGCTGCTACATTTCCCTTTTAATCTAACGAGAATGAATTTTAAAATTGTATCATTAATACCCCATAGCACTATAAATTCTGAAAAGGAATCTCCATGAATAATAGTATTCATTCGCTTCCACAGAAACTATAAAATACTTTTAAGGATAGCTTGGAAAACTACCGTCACTCTATAATTGCCTTCTACTGCCCACCACAACTTTATGTACAACTTCAAGTTGAGAATAGGGCCCACAATTCCAATAGCGCTAATTAAGTGGCTCCAAATTCTTATAACATGTTCTCTTATCAAAAAAATATTTTCCATAGTATCTTCTTTCAAAATTATACAACATCTACAATTCCAAGAATTATCAGGGTTCCATCTATGCACTAGAGAAGCCATAGGGATCTTTTTGAACCAAATTCTCCGAGTAAGAAAGGGGATTTCAAAAGAAATCCCTTTTATCCACAATCTCACCATGTCTTAAACCTTCTCTTTTTTGTACCTCAATAGCTCCCAAACTGATTTAACAATGAACTTACCATTGTTAATTTCAGTCCACCAAGCTTCATCACCTTGATTACAGAGATATGCAATAAACAAGTTAGATTGGACATGTACAACATACTCAAGAACAAGCTCTCCCCTTGTTGGATAGTTCCATGTACCTTCATCCTTTAGAAACACACCAAAGTGTTTGATGGGATGACAAGTCTGCACCTCAAATGCATGTAAATGCAAAGGTCCCAGATTATACGAGTTATGATGCCATATAGTAGAAGTATCTCCTCTAGTTTTCCACCATATGTGATGTTATAGTAACCCCCCTCCCCCCCATTCACCAACATGTGTTTCCAAATATGGGAACCTCCTTTCCGTTGAACAAGGGCATGCATTTGCTTCCTACAATACTTTATCCATATAAAGTTAGACCATAATGTACTTTGAATTCTGGAATAGCTTTTAAGTATTTTTATAGTGTTAGCTTAAATAAGGAAATATTTTTAAGCACTTATTCATAACTTGTGATTTTTTTGGCTTATAAGAAAAGAGTTATAATCTTATACAAATAGGCTCTTAGTCTTATCTCATGCACTACACTAATCTAGCAAGAGAAAAAACCTTTCATTTCAATACATTATACATAATTCAGGTGTACAATGCATTCAATATTAAGAACTTTAAGATTGAACTCATTAAATTTAAATTATGAATATAATTCGGGAAATAGTACTAGATTAATTATGGCTGAAAACACCTAAAATGAGTGTTTCAAGTTTCGTATAAGATAAAGTAGGAAATATAAGTTAAAAAATTAAATTAAGAGAAACAAGAAAAGAACAAAATGGTCTGATCATAATCTATGAAGGCTTACATAAATAGCAAATAACAAGTAGTATCCGTTTATTTTGGGCTTACATAGGAGATGTACTTTGTCAAGCCTTCATGTTTTTGGATAAAGGTTAGAAATTCAATTAACAGTATATCAGTAATAGTAATATTTCCCAATGTAAGAAATCGTTGATGCAATTTTAGTTAGTTACAACATAAATTTCTTAGTTACCTCAATCTGATTTTTTAAAATATATATTCTATTGTTGGATGTTTCAAGTTCTTATGTACCTGCCTTATTTATACTAATTTCTCTTCTAATGTAGTAACTTGTAATATGCTTATTATGTTTGGTTGAAATTATATTATTTGATTATTAGCATCTATTATAGTAGATTTCTTTATTTGAATATTGCTTTGAGTATGTTTCATCATCAGTCACGAGAGTCTTGTATTGGACTTTTTCATGAAAAGCGCCAACGGGATAAAGAATAGTTGCATTTAAGTAAGAACCTATGAAGCCTAATACTTGACTTGCAACTTCAACTTCATCACCAATTTGATATATTGTTGTTGTTATCCCTTATATGCTATTTCTCTTTTTTCAACTGAGATAAAATCAATTCTTAATTGGTGATTTTCCTCTGCCATTGAAAAAAGTGAGCAATTTTGATGAGTTCTTTTAACATGTAAACTAATTTTTTTCTTTTATAACGTTCAAGTTAAATTTCATAATTTTTCAAAAATTTGAAAAAAAACAAAAAATATTTCTACTTTTTTTTTCATTTCATTTAACTCATAAAAAGTCAATAACAACTCTTGTTTATATTTGTGACCGAACACAATTGCATGCAAGGTAATTGTGTTCAAAATTGCTCACATTTTTCAATGGCATAGGAAAATCACCTAGCATATAAGGGACAACAAACAACAATATATCAAATTGGTGATGAAGTTGAAGTTGCAAGTCAAGTATTAGGCTTCATTGGTTCTTACTTACATGCAACTATTCTTTATCCCGTTGGCGCTTTTTATTACAAAGTCCAATACAAGCCTCTCGTGATTGATGATGAAACATATTCTACAAGACTTTCAAAGGACAACTGGAACTGGACAGTGTTTTTGTCATCATATACTTAGAGTTAAAATATTTGGCGATACAAATGAGATTCAAATTTGTACAAAAATATGTTATGAAAAACTCTATAACACAAGAATTTGTGGACGGTTGAAATTGTGTAAACATTTAAAAGAAAGGTCACTCTAATTTCCCTCCATTGAGACTAGAAGGAAAAAAAAGAAGAGAATCGTAGTGCTCTTGACGACCCAATGTACACACTCAAAACCTAAAGTTAATTGTTCCCTGAATTTAATTATTCATATTGTTCTTCTTTAACTTGTAGAAACTTTACAAAAGGAGTCAATATATGGATTCGACAGAATGAAACTCCTCATACTGGAGCTATGAAGAGTTTTGCGGTAAGAAGAGCTGAAATGGTTGTTTAATATGATGTGCTTAGATAAGTATGTTCTTAATTCATTATACTAACGCTTTACCATTTGAAAATTTCATAAGGCAAAGGGAATTTTTTTGATTGAGGCAAAATGTGGACTAAGACTCATACGAGAAAAGATGGATGTTATGTAACTGAGGCGGCTAGGGAGATTGGGTTAAGTATTCTTTCTATACATGGTTACTCGAGTAGACTAAAGAAATGATTTTTTCTTGGGTATTAGTAATTCGGTATGTTTGTGGATATTCTCACCGAGAGAAGCCTTGTTGGTATTCCGCAAACCAATAGTAGATAGATTGACTTTGCGATTTGATAGCTTTGTCAAATGAATGAAGAAGGGGTGTTAAATAGGTGGAGAAGATGAAGCACCTCCATGTTTCTTGAAAATTTAAGAGTCAATGTGTGCATAAGGCCCTTTGTCATGCCAATGTACCACCCAAGATGACCACTATATTTTTTTTTCTTTTTTTTTCTTCTTCCAAGAGAAGATTAATTGAAAAGGATTGTAATGCCCTTTAGAGAGTATAATTTTATTTTATTCATTAATTGAATAAAAGGTAAACGGAACATCTAAAAAATAAAAAATAGGCATATTATGTAGAGCCCATTTGATTCTAATAATTAAGACCCAAGATTAAATAGTAAATCAGCTCACTAACACAAAATTCAAACATCTAATATATTTTGAAGATCAAACACTATCAAATATAATTCAAATAAACTAGCAAACTAAATCTTTAAAAAAAAATCTAACAAAAAAAGTCATAATTCGGCACTAAAATAACTTCTTTGATTGAAAAAATTGTGATAGTGACGGATTTGGATAGGGGATGAGAGGATGAGAAGATTGATATTGATTTTGGGGTAAATGGAGGTCGCAAAAAAAAAAAAACTCCCCTAAAGTTATTCGATGAAGTTTTGACATGAAACTTATATCAAAGGATAGTCATTGAAGATCTCTACATGTTTATGTAAGGGGTATAAAATGGAGATGACCGGAACTCTATAAATCTAAATAGAAAGTAATGATTAGTATTCAATCTTTCTACATTATTGGTTGGAAATAAAGGGTAAAGAGGAAAAATTAAAAAAATTATAGGGCCAAATTTTGAGGTGTTTTGTGTTATGATAGGGTCAAAAAAGAGTCATTGGATAAAAAAAAATATGTATGGTGGAGATTAAAATTTGAGTCATTGTTATTGGACTAGATTTAAAATTGATTAGGTTCTTATAATTGGATTCAAATTAGCCCAATTCAATCAAAATGGAGCCCTCTAGGCCAATTCATTTTTTTAACATAGAAAGACAATAAAAAAATAACATTAACAAAAAAAAATATACAAATACAAACACAATTAAATACGTCAAACATTAGCTGTTCACGATGGAAATTATACTTTGATGGAACAATTAATACAAAAGGCACAAGGACTGGGGCGATTCTCGTATCGCCCACAGGGCAGCATTACCCTGCAAAATCTTAACTTTGTTTCTTCTATACAAATGACACAATAAATGACGAAGCATGAATCATGTGTCTAAATATGAAAATAGATTTGGAAGTACAAGAATTGATTGTGTTGGTAGATTCCGATTTGCTTATTCGGCTAGCTCAAGGTGAATGGAAAACTAAAGACCTCAAGCTTCTTCCATACAAACAATGTGTGGAAGACCTCAGCAAAATGTTTAAGTTCATCAAGTTTAGATATATCCCCATGTTTCATAATGAATTGACTGATGCCCTGGCTACTTTGGCCTCAATGCTTCCATATCCTAGCAACACTTGCATCACTTCTTTGGAAATTCAAGTTCGTGACCAACACTACTATTCTAACACAATTGAAGAACCATATGGTGAGAAATGGTACCTAGACATAAAGCACTTTCTTGCAGACAAAAAATATCTAGAACATGCTAATGGAAGCTAGAAAAGAACTATTAGGCGCCTGACTAGTAGTTTCTTTTTTAGCGGGAAATTTAATATAAACAAACCCTAAATTTAAATTTGTTGAGATGTGTGGATGTTGAAGAAGATGAGAAAATCATGAATGAATTACATGCTGAGATATGTAGATCACACATGAATTTATATGTCCTTGATATAAAAGATACTATGAGTAGGGTATTAATGACTTACGATGGAATGGGATTGCTTTCGCTTTGTGAAGAAAGATCATCAGTGTCAAGGTAATTTAATTCATTCACATCCTTCAGAGTTACACCCTATGGCCACTTCTTGGCCCTTCGCTGCATTGGGAGTGGATGTCATCGGACAAATTGTGACAAAAGCTTCAAAAGGACATCGATTCATTTTGGTCGCAATTTATTGCTTCACCAAATGTGTGGAGGTAGTCACTTTAAAAGTAGCTACTAAGAAGACGGCCGTGGATGTTTTCTATTCTAACATCATTTGCCACTTTGGTATCCCAAGAACTATCATCACATACAACACTACAAATCTATATACCAATTTGAAATTTTGCATCACAATTCTACTCCATACCGATCAAAATCCAATGGAGTTCTGGAAGATGCCAATAAAAACATCAATAAGATCCTCGGAAAGATGGTTCAAGGTACCAGAAAATGGCATGAAAATTTACCTTTCACAGATTTGGGATATCGTATGACAACACACACTTTGATTAGTGCGACCCCTTACTTGCTGATGTATGAACCAAGGCGGTAACACCAGCAGAAGTTGACATTCAATCTCTCCAAATTTTGGAAGATAAAATTGAGGATACTGAATGGGTTAAAACTCGATTAGATCAGCTGACATTAATAGATGAAAAAAATTGGTGGGCATTTTTTTTTGGATAGCTTTATCAACAAAGTATGGCTCATGTATACAACAAAAGGGTGAACCCTAGACATTTTGAAGTAGGCTGTCACACCCCGAGCCTACACCCTTGGCAGGACTGGCACTCGAGAACCATTGTTGGCCCCAAGTAAACCCGTCACGCCTCGAGCCTAAACCCTGGGCAGGACTGGCACTGGAGAACCATTGCTAGCCCTAAGCGAACCCTTGGCCTGACTTACTTAATTAGCGGAAGACTTAAAAAGAAGAAATAATCTCAAACACTAAACTTATGAATTAAACTTAGAATGTCTTTAAGGAAACATTCAAACTAACAAAAATGACTACTCAACTCTCAGAGTAAAACATCTGAAATACAAGGCTAAAGAACTATAACTACTCGTCTATGAAACCTCTAAAATAAAGAGGGATGTTGGGACAAGAACCCCGATCATCCTAACAACTGAAATACTAGAAAGAAATGTAACAAGGAGTCCTCCGGAAAGCAATGAGGCTCACCAACTGACTCTGAGTGCTCAACAAGATCAACGTGGCGCTGGATGCTGATCCTCGTTACCTGTGTTTGCATCATAAAACTATGCAGGCCAAAAGGCATCAGTACATTGAATGTACGAGTATCCGAGGGGAATGCTAAACATAACATAATCTTGAAAGAAATCTGAAAGAGACACTTACCTTGGCTTTACTCAACTCATGAATAACTTAACTCAATACAAAGCAACAATACACATGCAATATATAGAAAGTTTTTAAACAGTAGAAACCAACTCAGTTTGTTAAATAAATGCAATAACAACTCAACTTACTCATATAATAAAGTAATGTAATACTATGGGAGTTTCTCAAACTGACAACCACCACTATGAGCCTAAGTGGGGATACATTGTCTTGCCCACGCTGCCAGAATTGTCCAATACTTTGCCTTCATGTAGGATGCCTTAACTAAGTGGATCCAGTAGTCTATACTAAAAAGCACTAATGAATCATATAAAAATTATGATCCTTTTCTACCCATGATGGCCACATGGTTTATGGAGACTTGAGTTATTATGAACTCACATCCGCATATCAGTGCTCAATACTACAACCAAAAGTATACTTAGCTAATATGTTTTTAAAACAAAACTTTTTTTTTGGTTTGAGATAATTACTCAAAACTTAGCTTAAAAGCTCTCTTGGAAATCGGTGTTTCCTTTCATACTCAAATGTGAAAATATTTTACCTTTTGGGAATACTTAGTTCCCGTATAATCTTTGAAGAAATGAACTCTTACTTTTATTCTTTAGTCAACTCAAAGCTTAAGTCTTAAAACAAAGTTAAAATGTTTGTGAAAGACTTTTGGAAAAGTTTATGAAATTCTCTTGACTTAACTCTTAACCTCTTGCTCGACTCTTAACTTTCCTTCAAATGAATTATGGATTCAAGGTTCATGATCTCATGTTTATGATTTCATGATGTTTAGATGTACCTTAGAGTGCTGGAATCAACTAGAAAACATACGTACGTTGCTAAGGAACTAGTACGAAAAGGTAGGGGAAGAATGGGAAGAATTGGCATACCTGGCGCTCTTTGCGACATGAGGCGCTAGAGGGAAAACTTCAGAAGCAAGGGTGCGGCACTCTTGCTGGCGCGGCTCCCCAAGACCCAAACTTTAGAGGTCCCTTCTTGGGGTTCAGAGAGGGGCGGCGCCCTATTCCCCTTCCCAGGTGCACTCCGACTTTTCTACTTCGTTTTTCAACTCTAAACCCCCTATTCAACTTTGTTCTTTCCCCAAACACTTAGAATCAACTATAACATCAATATGTGCAATAGTCAACCCAAAATCACACCTAAAAACATGAATCAACCTCAAGAAACTTGAACAACAAGAACTCACAAAATTTCAAACGAATTTCATCAAGAACTCATAAGATTTTCTTTCAAAATTATATAACTTCACTGAATTGAATCATGGTTGGCATGTGGGTGAACTAACCCAATGCTATGTGATCTCATAAACCTCGTAGGGATCACCCCTTGACGAAATCCATACACAATTCTCCAAGAAATCAACGAATCTTGAAGTTTCTTCTCCTTGCTCATCTTTTCTTTTTTCTGCAAGCCTTAGCATGAATTTCCAATTGACTAAGCTAATCTAATTCTAATTATGTCACGACCCGAGTCTACACCCTGGACTTGGCCGACACTCGAAGACCATTGCTGGTCCCCAAGTGAACCCTCATCCTAGCTGACTACTAGCGGAAGACTAACTCAAGCATGCAAAAGCTTAAAATTGAATAAAATTCATGAAACTTAAATACAAACTTTAACTGAAAAGAAAACTCTGAATAAAAATAAATTATTCAACTCGCCATAAAATAGGCAACTTAAGTCTTTAAAAATTTAATAAAATAAATGAATAATACAAACTTCTCCACTATACTGACTATCTATGAAGCCTTTAACTAATAAAGATGGAAGTCGGGACAAGACCCACGACATCCTGACTAAACTGAAAAGTAAATGAAATCCTTTGGAAACAAGGAGGCTTACCATAGCTAACTCGAACTCCCGGATGTATCAACGAAGCTCCTGTTGATGATCCTGAATACCTGTGTCTACATCATGAAAAGATTCAGGCCAAATGGCTCAATACGTGGAATGTACGAGCATGTAAGAAGAATTCTAAAGCATAAACATAATCTTGAAACTTGATAAAAATGAGACATACTTACCTCTTTTCAAACTTACTCAACTGAAGAAATACTCAAGGATAAAGTACTCAACTCAGAGATTAGATACTCAACTCGAAGATATGATATTCAACTCTGGATACTCAACTCAACATGACTGAACTCATTTCAATATAAAGCAATTTAAAACAAGTGCAATATAAAGAAACAAACTGTTTAAAAACATGCTGTCGACTCTGTGTGTATGCAAGGATACAACATAACTATGGAATGTATGTAAAACTACAAATAACTGTGTATATAAGAATACAATAACTTCTGTGGGAGTTTCTCTAACCGACAACCATCACTATGAGCCTAAGTGATGGTACAATGTTTTACCTCACATTGCGAAGGACCGTCCTATACCTTGCCATCGGTATAGAACCTGAACTACTAAGTGGATCCACTAGTCTATGCTGAAAAGCACTAAGGAATCATCTAAAAAGTATGAACCTTTTTCTGCCCATAATGGCTACATGGTTTATGGGGGCTTGAGTTAATATGAACTCCCATCTCCATATCGGTGCTCAATACTACTCCCAAAATATACTTAGCTCATATGTTTTTAAAACAACTTCTTCTCTGGTTTGAGATAATTACTCAAACTTAGATTAAAAGCTCTCTTGAAATCAATGTTCCCTTTTGCTGTTCAAAACTCTTTCGGAAATCTCAGTTTCCTCTCATATTAAATGTGAAAACATTTACTAGTGGGAATACTTAGTTCCCATAAATCATTTTAAAGAAAATGAACTTTACTCTTACTCTTTACTCAACTTCAAAGCTTAGTCTTAAACAAGGTTTAAACATTTGTAAAATACTTCTTAAAATATGGTTCATGCCGAATTATGGACATGAACGACTCAATGTGAGGTTTTCAATAACCATTGATCGAACTCAAGAACTTCAATGATACTACTCATTTCAAGAATGCTCAACTCAGAGGGTTCATGCAGAATTATGAGCATGAACTACTTAACTCAAGGACTCAATGATACCTCTCATCTCAAGACTGCTCGACTCATATGGTTCATGCGAAATTATGGGCATGAACTACTCAACTCAAGGACTTCATGGGTAATATGTAATAGTCAAATGATTATAAATGAATCTCAAAGAGGGATTAGGAACTCAACACTTAAAGGCTTAGAACTTGAAGATACCACTTCTCTGAAAGATACTCAACTTACGAAGTTCATGCTGAATCATGGGCATGGAACGACTCGACTCGAAGGTATACATAACGACATGGAACTCATGTATACTAATCTTCTCATTCTCTTACTTACTTCCTCAATACTTAGTTCAAATCAATAGTTGATCTCAAAGGATTCACAATTGAACTCAAAGGCTTTCTTGGACTCTACTCTTTAACTCTCTCTTGAATATGAATTATGAATTCAAGAGTTTGGTTCATGACATGAAAGATCTAGGTGATAGTGTATACTCATGAATACATTCTCCTAACTCTCATGCTCACTTACTTGAGTCTTGAAACAAATTATTAGAAATTGTAGAAGACACCTCAAAAGGACTCAAAGCGACTTTCTCTAAATGATCGGAAGAACTCTTAAGACATAACTCTTAGCTTTACCTTGAATTTTGAATTTTGAATTATGAATTATGAATTCAAGGTTATGATCATGTTATGAATGATTTCTAGGTGTTTGGAAGTAGTTTAGAGTAATTAGAATCAAAGGGAGTGAAGGTGCATTTAAAAAGGGCTCAAACGGGACAACCGACGGAAAAGGAGTGGGGGCAGGCGACCCTGGCGCGTTCTGGGCGCGGGGCGCCAGCCCCTAAATTCAGAGACTAAATATGGGCGCACTGCAGGCACGCTGCCCCAGCCCCTTGGCGCATCTGGGGCATGCCGTGCCAGCCTCTCCCCAGGCAAATTTTCGACGAATTTTGCCTCTCGTTTTCTGATCCTAAATCAATTTTAATCACTTTCTTTTCTCAAATTTTCCTTAGATTCAATTACCCAACCTAAGTACACACTAATTCACTCAAAACAACACTCAAAACAATCACTTTCATCTCAAGAAATCATCAAAACTCCAACAAAAACAAGATTTAGAATGAACTTCAAGAACACCTATCAAGAACTTAAATCTTTCAACTATTTGAGAATGAAACTTCGCTGAAAATAATATGTTTGGCATGTGGGTGAACAAACCCAATACTATGGAAGCTTACATACCTCTTAGTGATTAAACCCATGGCGAAAATCCGCAACAAGACGCAAGAATCTCGACGAACGCTTGATCCTCTCCTCTTTTTTCCTCGTTTCTCTTCTTGAACTCTCAACTAAAACCCTAGGCGTAAACTAGGATCATAAAACTGAACATAATCATATTATACCCCTAAAATATTACTAAAAACGAATTAAATCTGATTGGGTAAGGAAAAGACCAAAATACCCCTTACTATTTTCGGCTAAGTTTCCTTAACTGCTCAGCCTAACTTCAAAAGGTCATATCTCACTCATCCTACCTTGAAACTTAGCAAACGTGGCGGCGTTGGAAAGATAATTCAAAGGTCTTTCCTACCGTATCTGGTATCACACCTAACTCATCTTGAGCTAATGGTTATTTGAAGTCGACCCAAAACTCATACTTAGCTTAACTTGCAAAATTTCAGATTTTGCTATTTCCAATTTAATTCTTTTTGGAACTCAAGGTGCTACATCTAGTGAACTTAACATTTAAGAAATTTTAATTCCTCGGTAAAATCCTACTCACAATGAAGGATGGTTCAAGTCTTAGCTCAAAAATTTTCTGGGGTGTTACAAATCAGACCCCAAATAAACCCCTAAAGACAAAATAAAATAATTTGGAAAGGAAAAGACCAAACTACCTTTCCAAAATCCGGATTAGACTTTCCTTATTTGAACAACCCAACTTCAAATGGCCATATCTCACTCATACAAACTCAGAATCGCGCAAACTTGGTGGCGTTAGAAAGATAATTCCAAGATATTTCCTACGGTATCTGGAAGAACACCTAACTCATCCTGATCAGGAGTTATGGTCGTTTGGATTTGACCAAAACTCAAACTTAACTAATTTACAAGATTTTTCATTCTTTCCTAAAATGACTATTTCCAATTCTATGTCTTTCTAGTTCTTTCAATTAGCGAGATGTTACAATATATCTCCCTTGGGAACATTTTTCCTTGAATGAGATTACTCTTAATAGGCTAAAAGTGTAACACCTAACATTCAGCTCAAACACCCAACAAACAATGCGAATACAACATCCCAACTTATAAATTAAAGAGTACTAAGAAGAGAATTAGTACCTTGGTTTGGAATTTCTCCGGTTTCAAAGAGATGTGGATATGTCATCTTCATATCTTCTTCAGCTTCCCAAGTAGCTTCCTCAACAAAATGGTTTCTCCAAAGAACTTTGACTGATGCTACTTCCTTAGTCCTCAACTTGCGAACTTGGCGATCTAGAATCTGAACCGGAATCTTCTCATACGATAAGGTATCCTTGATACCAATATCTTCAGTTGGTATGATAAGTGAAGGATCTCCCATGCACTTTTTCAACAAGGAGAAGTGAAATACCAGATGAACCACTGCTAACTCTTGTGGTAGCTCTAACGCATAAGCTACATTACCAATCCTCTTGGATATTCTGTAAGGACCAATATACCGGGGACTAAGCTTCCCCTTCTTACCAAATCTCATAACACCTTTCATGGGTGAAACTTTCTGATATACCCAATCATCTACTTCAAACTCTAACTCACTTCTCCTAACATCAGTGTAGGATTTCTTATGACTCTGCGTTGTTTTCAACCTCTCTTGAATAAATTTCACCTTCTCCATAGCTTGATGAACTAAGTCTGGTCCTATCAAACCAGCTTCACCAACTTCAAACCATCCAATAGGAGATCTGCATCTTCTCCCATAAAGAGCTTCATAAGGAGTCATTTGGATGCTGAAGTGGTAACTATTGTTGTAAGCAAATTTAATAAGAGCTAGGTGATCATCCCAATTACCTTTGAAATCAATCACACAAGCCCTCTACATATCCTCTATGGTCTGAATAGTGCGCTCTGCTTGACCATCTGTCTAAGGATGAAAAGCAGTACTTAAGTTCACCTTTGAACCCAACCCTTTCTAAAAAGATTTCCAAAATTGTGTAGTAAATTGGGCACCTCTATATGAAATAATCAAAATTGGCATCCCATGAAGTCTAAATACCTCTTGAATATACAACTTAGCATAATCCTCTACTGTATGGGTAGTTTTTACCGGTAAAAAGTGGGTCATTCGATCCACAATCATCCAAATAGAATCATGCTGCCTGCGAGACCTTGGTAAACCTGTGATGAAGTCCATATTGATCATCTCTAACTTCCACTTCGGAAGTTCTATATTCTGAGCCATACCACTAGACCTTTGGTGCTCTACTTTAACTTGTTTGCAATTTGGACACTTAGCAACAAACTCTGCAATGCCCTTCTTGATACTACTCCACCAATAGACTTCTCTCAAGTCACAATACATCTTTGTGGAACCTGAACGAATGAAATATTAAGAGCTATGAGCTTCCTGCATGATCCTCTCTTGGAGTTCATCCACCCTTGGTACATACAACCTACCTTGATACCTCAATACACCATCTCCCCCTTGTTCAAAAGCCAATACTTTTTGCTTATGAATATTTGCCTTCAATTCAAGAAAAATAGGGTCTTGGTGTTGCTTCTCATTTACTTCTGACACTAATGATGATTCAATCCCATTCATCATCACTTCTCCTCCTTCTGTGGAATCCATTAGTTGGACTCCCAAGCGTGCAAGTTTGTGCACATCTTTTGCTAACTCTTTCTCATTTTCCTCAAAATGGGTGGTACTACCCATAGACAACCTGCTTAAGGCATCAACAACAACATTAGCCTTACATGAGTGATAAAAAATACTCATGTCATAATCGTTGAGTAGTTCTAACCACCTCCTTTGTCTGAGATTAAGCTCTTTCTTAGTAAACACATACTGAATAATATTGTGATCGGTGAACACATCCACATGAACACCATAAAGATAATGGTGCCATATTTTCAAAGCAAATACTGCGACAACTAATTCTAGATCATGGGTTGTGTAGTTCTTCTCATGAACTCTCAACTGTCTGGAGGCATAAACTATAACCTTTCCATTCTGCATCAACACACAACCCAAACCAACTCTAGACGCATCACTATAAACAACGAAGCCTTGCGTGCCTTCTGGTAAGGTCAATACTAGGGTAGTAGTCAACCTCTTTTTCATTTCCTGAAAATTTTTCTCACAAGTTAGACCATTGAAATTTCACTATTTTCTGAGTTAACTTGGTCAAAGGGGATGAAATAGACAAGAACCCCTCTACGAACCTTCTATAATAACCAGCCTAACCCAAAAAATTCCTAATATCAGTTGGGGATGTGGGTCTAGGCCAATTCTGCACTGCCTTTATTTTCTGGGTATCAACTTTAATTCCCTCTGCAGAAACAATGTGGCCTAAGAATGTCACAGAATCAAGGAAAAACTCACACTTAAGAGAACTTGTCATATAACTCTCTATCCTTTAAAGTTTGGAGAACTATTCTGAGATGACTTGCATGATATTCTTCATTCCTCGAATAGATTAGTATGTCATCAATGAATACAATAACAAACATATCTAAATAAGGTTTGAATACTCTATTCATAAGGTCCATGAACGCTGCAGACGCATTGGTCAAACCAAAGGACATAACTAGGAACGCATAATGACCATAACGGGTCCTGAATGTTGTGTTTGGAATATCACATTCCCTTACCCTCAACTGATGGTAGCCTGATCTGAGGTTTATCTTACAGAAACAAGTAGCACCTTGAAGCTGATAAAAAATATCATCAATTATTGAAAGAGGGTACTTATTCTTGATGGTAACCTTGTTCAACTATCGGTAATCTATACACATCCTAAGGGAACCATCTTTCTTTCTCACAAATAAGAACAGAGCGCCCCAAGTTGAGACACTTGGTCGAATGAAGCCCTTATCTAGGAGATCTTTCAATTGTTCTTTTAGCTCTTTTAACTCTGCTGGTGCCATTCTATATGGCGAAATAGATACATGACGAGTATCTGGAAGAATGTCTATATCAAAGTCTATTTCTCTCTCATGAGGGACTCCGGGAAGATCATCACGATAGACTTCTGGAAACTCTTTTACTACTAAAAGTGACTCCATAGGAGGTATCTCAACACTAGAGTCAGTAACTCGGACTAAGTGGAAGACACACCCCTTGGAAACTTTCTCGCCTTAAGGTACGAAATGAAATGACCCTTAGGCATTGTTGAACTACTACTCCACTCTATAACTGGTTCATTAGGAATTTGAAACCTAATAACTCGAGTTCTACAATCAATGGAGGCATAACAGGCATGAAGCCAGTCTATACCAAGAATGACCTCGAAATCTACTATGTCTAACTCAACTAAATCAGCAATGGTATTCTTGTGATTGATGGAAATGACACAATCACGATATACTCGCTTAGCTAGAATCGACTCCCCAATAGGTGTAGAAACACAAAAGGGTTCACAAAGTTTCTCAGGAAGAACATCAAAATTATTTGTGACATAAGGAGTCACAAAAGATACACCTGTTGCTGGGTTTAAAAAAGCATAAACATCAAGAGTGAAGACTTTGATCATACCGGTGACAACATCTGGATAATTCTCTTTCTCTTCACGATTAGTGATCGCATAAAGGTGGTTTGCTCCTCCGCCAGTACATGAAGTAGCTCCTCTAGGTGCAGCCCTGTCTAGTGGACCAACTGATGAAGATTGGACTCTATTGCCCTGATTTCCATTACCTTGCAAGTTCTTGGGGCACTCTTTTATAAAGTGACCCTCTTGTCCACACTTGAAACAACCTGTGGAGCCATCCCGACACTTACCTGGGTGTGTTCTACCACACCTAGCACATGCAGGAGCCTAGTTACCTCCTTGTGCCACATTACCCTGAGATTGTGTAGGTCTAGCCCTGAAGTGCTGTGAATTCTGACTATTGTAGTCACCTTTGTTTCTGGGTGCAGGTGCATTAGCAGATGATGGAGCACGTCCCTTTTTTCTTTTGTCGGAAAGAAGACCAGGTCACATTATTTCTTTGTTGCCCGGACTCATTCCCTGACGTCTTAGCCTTCTTATTTCTGAATTCCTCCCTATCCCTCAGCTTCTCCTACTCAACCTGCTACACATAGAGCATCAACCTTTCTATATCCATGTCACCTATTAGCATTGCAGCCTTACCTTTCTTATTCGACAGACGAGACAACCCATCAACAAACAAACTCATTCTACTTCTCATATCCACAACTATCTACGGAGCATAACGGGATAGTTGGGTGAACTTCAACCCATACTCATGAACACTTAGTGAATCTTGATTAAGAGTGAGAAACTCTCGTATCTTGGCCTCTCTCAGTTCTCAGAGAAAGAAACGCCCCAAGAAGGATTCCTCAAAACAAGCCCAACTCGCAGATGGTGCTCCCTCAGCTCTACCATTTTTCCACTGGTCAAACCAAGTCCTAGCAACATTTTTCAGTTGATATGCAGTTAGTTCAACTTGCTCAGCATCGGTAATGTGCATAACCTCAAATACCTTTTGCAGATCCTCAATAAAGTTGTCTGGATCCTCAGTAGTGCTTGAACTAGTGAAACTTGGAGGATTCATCCTTAAGAAATCTTGGATCCTCAAAGTATCAGCCACTTCCTTTCTAGATCCTCTTTGTTTCCCAACCTGGTTAGTCACATCTTGGCTTAGCATTCTAATCGCTACCCTGAACTCAACATTTGTGATTTCTTCTTGGGGTTGCACTTCAGGTACATTAGGAACCCCTAGCTCCTCAACATTCCTCCTAGAAGAACGACCTCAGAAAACTCTTCGTGGAGGCATGATTAATGAAAATACACCTGCAAGCACGAATTAGAAGAAACTTTTTAGAGATAAAACTCTAATGCACGAAATAAGTATTAAAGAAGTGAGAACATTCCTAAGTGTCACAGCCTCCTAATTATAAATGTGGCGCGCTTCACACCGATAACTAGGACTCTACAAACACGACTTCATAGACTTGTTAGAACTCTTGAACTCTGTACTCTGATACCAAGTTTGTCACACCCCGAGCTTACACCCTGGGCGGGACTGGCACTCGAGAACTATTGCTGGCCCCAAGCGAACCCTTGGCCTGGCTACTTACTCAGCGGAAGACTTAAACATAAGAAATAATCTCAAATAAGAAACTTATGAATTAAACTTAGAATGTCTTTAAGGAAACATTCAAACTAGCCAAAATGGCTACTCAAGCCTCATAGAAAAACATCTAAAATACAAGACTAAAGGACTATAACTACTCATCTATGAAACCTCTAAAGTAAAGAAGGATGTTGGAACAAGACCCCCGATCATCCTAACAATTGAAATACTAGAAAGCAATGTAACAAGGAGTCCTCTAGAAAGCAATGAGGCTCACCAACTGACTCTGAGTGCTCAACTACATCAGTTCATTGAAAAACTAAACATAACATAAGCTTGAAAGAAATCTGAAAGAGACACTTACCTTGACTTTACTCAACTCATGAATAACTTAACTCAATATAAAGCAACAATACACATGCAATATATAGAAAGCTTTTAAAACAATAAAAATCAACTCAATTTGTTAAAGAAATGCAATAACAACTCAACTTACTCATATAATAAAGTAATGTAATACTGTAGGAGTTTCTCTAACAGACAACCACCACTATGAGCCTATGAGCCTAAGTGGTGATACAACGTCTTGCCCATGCTGCCAGAACTTTCCTATACTTTGCCATCATATAGGATGCCTTAACTAAGTTGATCCACTAGTATATGCTAAAAATCACTAAGGAATCATCTAAAAAGTATGATCCTTTTCTACCCATGATGGCTACATGGTTTATGGAGACTTTAGTTATTATGAACTCGCATCCCCATATAGGTGCTCAATATTACTCCCAAAAGTATACTTAGATCATATGTTTTTAAAACAAAACTTCTTTCTTTAGTTTGAGATAATTACTCAAAACTTAGCTTAAAAGCTCTCTTGGAAATCTGTGTTTCCTTTCTTACTCAAATATGAAAACATTTTAGCTGTTGAGAATACTTAGTTCCCATATAATCTTTGAAAAAATGAACTCTTACTCTTACTCTTTAGTCAACTCAAAGCTTAAGTCTTAAAACAAAGTTAAAACTTTTGTGAAATACTTTTGGAAAAGTTTATGAACTTCTCTTGACTTAATTCTTAACCTCTTGACTTGACTCTTAACTTTCCTTGAAATGAATTATGAATTCAAGGTTCATGATCTCATGTTTATGGATGATTTCATGATGTTTATACGTACCTTAGAGTGTTGGAATCAACTAGAAAACATACGTACATTGCTAAGGAACTAGTACAGAAAGGTGGGGGAAGAATGGGAAGAACTGGCGTCCCTGGTGCTCTAAGCGACATGGGGCGTCAGAGAGCAAAATTCAGAAGCAAGGGTGGAGTGCTTTGGCTGGCGCAGCGCCCAAAGACTTAAACTTCAGAGGTCCCTTCTTGGGGTTCTGAGAGGGGCAGCACCCCACGCCCCTGCCCACGTGCACTCCAACTTTTCTCCGTTTTTCAACTCTAAACCCCCTATTTCGACTTGGTTCTTTCCCCAAACACTTAGAATCAACTATACAATCAATATTTGCAAGATTCAACCCGAAATCACACCTACAATATGAATCAACCTCAAGAAACTTGAACAACAAGAACTCTCAAGATTTCAAACGAATTTCATCAAGAACTCATAAGATTTGCTTTCAAAATTATATAACTTCGCTGAATTGAATCATGATTGATGCGTGGGTGAATTAACCCAATGCTATGTGATCTCACATACCTCGTAGGGATAACCCCTTGAAAAAATCCACACGCAATTTTCCAAGAAATAGATGAATCTTGAACTTTCTTCTCCTTTCTCCTCTTTTCTCTTTTCTCCAAGCCCGAGCGTGAATTTCCAATTGACTAAACTGATATAATTCTGATTAGACCCTAAATAAACCCCTAAAAACGAAATAAAATAATTTGGAAAGGAAAAGACCAAACTACCCTTCCAAAATCCGGATTAGACTTTCTCCCAACTTCAAATGGTCATATCTCACTCATACAAACTCGAAATCATGCAAACTCGGTGGCGTTAGAAAGATAATTCCAAGATCTTTCCTATGGTATCTGGAATAACACCTAACTCATCCTGATCAGGAGTTATGGTCGTTTAGATTTGACCAAAACTCAAACTTAACTAATTTACAAGATTTTTCATTCTTTCCTAAAATGACTATTTCCAATTCTATCTCTTTTTAGTTCTTTCAATTATCAAGATGTTACTGAACCGTTGGCTAGGCTTACTACTCAGCGGAAGACTTAAACACAAAAAAATAGTCTCAAATGATAAACTCATGAAATAAACTTAGAGTGCCTTAAAAGAACATTCAACTAGTTAAGACGGCAACTCAGGTCTCAAAACATAAGCCAGTAACAAATTAGTGACGAATGATCTAATTAACTGTCTATCTATGAATCCTCTAAAACTGGGAGGGATGTCAGGACAAGACCCCCGATCATCCTAACAATTGAAAACTACTAAAGCAATGTAAATAGGGATCCTCCGTAAAGCAAAAAGGCTAACCACAAGACTCTGAATGCTTAACTGGATCAACGAAGCACTGGATGCTGATCTTGGTTACCTATATCTAGATCATAACAATGATGCAGGCCAAATAGCGTCAGTACATTGAATGTACGAGCATGAGAGGGGAATACTAAGACAAGGCATAAGCTTGAAAGGAACTGAAAGAACATATCTGGGTCAACTCAACTCAACTTAACTCATTTCAATATAAAGTAATAATATGAATGCAGTATAGAGAAATTTTTTTAAATCATGGCTTACAACTCTGTGTATTAGAATTACAATAGTAACTCTGTATGTATGCAAAGATACAATATAAACTCTGGGATTTATATAATAATACAATTTACTTCTATGTATATAAGAATACAAAATTCTTCTGTGGGAGTTTCTCTAACCGACAACCATCACTTAAGAGCTATTGTGATGATACAACATTTTGCCTCACGCTGCCAGGGCCGTCCTATACCTTGCTGAGGGTATAAAACCTGACTACTAAGTGGATCCACTAGTATATGCTGAAAAGCACTAAGGAATCATCTAAAAAGTATGACCCTTTTCTACCCATGATGGTTACATGGTTTATGGGAGCTGGGAATTGTCTGAACTCTCTCCTATATCGGTGCTCAATACTACTCCAAAAATATAATACTAACTCTTATGTTTATAAACATAACTTCTTTCTGTGGTTTGAGATAATTGCTCAAAACTTAGCTCAATGACTATCTTGGAAATCAAAGTTTCCTTTCTTGCTTAATTGTGAAAGCATTTACTCTTTACTGAAAACTAGCTCAAAGTCTCTTTTGGAAATCTTAGTTTTCTTTCTTGTTTAAATGTGAAAACATTTACTCTTTGGGAATAGATAATCCCGATATAATCTTTTGAAGAAATGAACTTTAATCTTTACGTTTTACTCAACTCAAAACTCAAGTTTTTAAACAAAGTTTAAACATTTGTAAAAGACTTTTGGAAAACTCTATGAACTTCTCTTGACTTGACCCTTAACTTTCCTTGAATTTGAATTTATGGATTCTAGGATTGTGGTTTGTGATAGGAAAGATCTCATGATGTTTAGGACTGTTTTTAGATAGTTAAACAAGAGAAACGATCAGGAAATAACTATCTAGAAGCAAGTCTATGACGCGGAGATGCGTTTAAATATTTGGTCGCGAAATAAATTTTGAGGCAGAACGGTCCGTGACTGCTCTGCGATGCGGACAAGAATTCCCCAATCTTGAGGAACAGGTCCGAGACGCGGACCAGGTACCCAGATTCACCCGACTTTTTCCTTCTTCTTTTTCTTACCCCAATTAGCCTAAACTCGGTTCTTTTTCTAAAATTCTCTATAGATTCAAATACCCAGTATATGTACACAAGAATATAACTCAAAATAACTCTAACAATCTACCTTAAATTCTTAAGAACTCCTCAATCTCATCCCAAATTATAGAATGAAAGTAATTGAAGAACACAACTCAAGAACATCAAAGTCTCAATCATTTAGGACGAAAATATACTAAAATAAACATGTTTGGCGCGTGGGTGAACGAACACTTGGCGAAATCCACAACCAAACTCGCAAGAACTTGACGAATCTTGAACTTTTCTTCTCCTTTCCTCCTCTTTTCTCTTGTCTCAAAGCCCTAGCGTAATTCTCAATTGCGTAAACTGAACTAACTTAGTTTAGACCCCAAATAATTTATTAAAAACATATTTAATTAATTGGGTAATGAAAAGACCATAATACCCCTCAAAAACCCGATTTTGACTTTTCTTATCTAGACAACCCGACTTCAAATGGACATATCTCCCTCATACGAACTTGAAAATGAGCAAACTCTGTGAAGTTGGAAAGATAATTCAAATATATTTCCTACGGTATCATGTAGAACACCTAAATCATCATGTGCTGAGATTTATGATCGTTTGCTGTTGACCCAAAATTCATACTTTGCTTAACTTTGTCAAATTTTAGATTTCTCATTCTTTCCAAAAAATGATTCTTTATAATTCTAGATCTTTCAAGTAGAGGGGTGTTAAAATATCTCCCCCTTGGGAACATTCATCCTCGAATGAGATTAGTCTTAGCAGGCTTAGGTCGTAGCGTCAAATATTCTGTTAAAACACCTAACAAGCAAATCTAACACATCATGCATATCAATTAAAGAGCACTAAGAAGAGAATTAGTACCTTGGTCTAAAGTTTCTCTGGGCTCAAAGAGATGTGGATACCTCTTCTTCATATCCTCCTAAGCTTCCCAAGTAGCTTCCTCAACAAACTGATTTCTCCAAAGAACTTTGATTGATGGTATTTCCTTAGTCCTCAGCTTGCAAACCTGACGGTCTAGAATCTGAACATGAATCTCCTCATAAGACAAGTTGTCCTTCATAACAATATATGCAGTTGGAGCTGAAATACCGGATGAACCGCTGCTAATACTTGTGGGAGCTCCACTTTATAAGCTACATTGCCAATCCTCTTGGATATTCTGTAAGCACCAATATACCGAGGACTAAGCTTACCCTTGTTACCAAATATCATAACACCCTTCATGGGTGAAACTTTGAAGTAAACCGAATCATCTACTTCAAACTCTAAGTCCCTTTTTCTAACATCTATGTAGGATTTCCAATGAATCTGCGCTGTTTTCAACCTCTCTTGAATAACTTTCCCTTTCTCCATAGCTTGATGAACTAAGTCTGGTCCTATCAACCCAGCTTCACCAACCTCAAACCATCCAATAGGAGATCTGCACCTTCTCCCATAAAGAGCTTCATAAGAAGCCATCTGAATGCTAGAGTTGTAACTGTTGTTATAAGAAAACTCAATGAGAGGTAGGTGATCATCCCAATTACCCTTGAAAATCAATCACACACGTCCTCAATATATCTTCTAGAGTCTGAATAGTGCGCTCTGCTTGACCATCTGTCTGAGGATGAAAAGCAGTACTTAAGTTCACCTTTGAACCCAAGCCTTTCTAGAATGACTTACAAAATCGTGCAGTAAATTACGGACATCAGTCTGAAATAATCGAAATTGGAACCACATGAAGTCTAATCACCTCTTGAAGATACAACTTGGCATATTCCTCTGCTGAATGAGTAGTCTTTACCGGCAAGAAATGGGCTGATTTAGTCATTCAATCTACAATCACCCAGATCGAGTCATTTTGTCTGCGAGACCGTGGTAAACCTTTGATGAAATCCATATTTATCATATCCCACTTCAATTTCAGAAGTTCTATATTTTTGAGCCATACCACCGGGCCTTTGCTGCTCTACTTTAACTTGTTGGCAATTCGGACACCTAGCAACAAACTCTGCAATGGCCTTCTTCATACTATTCCACAAATATACATCTCTCAAGTAATGATAGAATATTTGTGGAACCAGGATGAACAAAATATCTGGAGCTATAAGCTTCCTCTATTATTCTCTGTTGGAATTCATCTACCTTTGGTACACACAACCTACCTTGATACCTCAATACACCATCTCCCCGCTGTTCAAAAGCCATTACTTTTTTCTTATGAACATTTGCCTTCATTTCAAGCAAAATAGGGTCTTGGTGTTGCTTCTCTTTCACTTCTGACACTAATGTTGATTCAGCGCATTTCATCACCACTACTCCTCCTTCTGTGGAATCCATTAATCGAACTCCTAATCGTGAAAGTCTGTGCACATCTTTTGCTAACTCTTTCTTATCTTCCTCAAATGGGCGGTACTACCCATAGATAATCCACTGAAGGCATCAAAAATAACATTAGCGATAAATAATACTCATGTCATAATCTTTGAGTACTCTAACCACATTCTCTGTCTAAGATTAAGGTCTTTCTGACTAAACACATACTGAAGACTCTTGTGATCAGTGTATACATCTATATGAATACAATACAAATAATGTCGCCATATGTTCAAAGAAAATACTACGACAACGAATTCTAAGTCATGGATTGGGTAGTTCTTCTCGTGAACTTTCAACTGTATGGAGGCATAAGCTATAACTTTGTCATTCTGCATTAACAAACAACCCAAACCAACTCTAGACGCATCACAATATACAACAAAGCATTGCATACCTTCTTGTAAGGTCAATACTGGGCAGTAGCCAACCTCTTTTTCAATTCCTGAAAGCTTTTCTCACAAGCTTCAGACCATTGAAACTTCATTATTGTCTGAGTCAACTTGGTCAAAGGGAATGAAATAGGTGAGAACCCCTCTACGAACCTTCTATAATATCCAGCCATCCCTAAGAAACTCCTAATATAAGTTGGAGATGTGGGTCTAGGCCAATTCTGCACTGCATCAATTTTCTGATTATCAACTATAAGTCCATCACCAAAAACAATATCGCCTAAGAATGCCACAGATTCAAGCCAAAACTCACACTTAGAGAACTTAGCTCTCTATCCTTTATAGTTTGGAGAACTACTTTGAGATGACTAGCATGATCTTTCTTATTCCTCGAATAGATTAGTATGTCATGAATGAATACGATAACAAACATATCTAAATAAGATTTGAATACTCTATTCATAAGGTCCATGAACGATGCATGTGCATTAGTTAAACAGAACGACATGACCAGAAACTCATAATGACCATAACGGGTCCTGAATGTTGTCTTTGGAATATCACATTCCCTTACTCTTAACTGATGGTAGCCAGATCTGAGGTCTATCTTAGCCAGAAACTCATAATGACCATACTTATTCTTGATAGTAACCTTGTTCAACTGATGGTAATCTATATACATTCTAAGAGTACCATCCTTCTTCCTCACTAACAAGACTGGAGCGCTCTAAGGTGGACACTTAGTCGACTGGAACATTTTTCTAGGAGATCTTTCAACCGCTCTTTTAACTATTTTAACTCTGCTAGTGCCATCCTATATGGCTGGCTAGATATAGGACGAGTATTGGGAAGAATATCTATATCGAAGTCTTTCTCTCTCTCAGTAGGGACGCGAGGAAGATCATCTAGAATGACTTCTGCAAACACTTTTACTATTGGAACTGACTGAATAAGAGGTATCTCCACACTAGAGTCATTAACTCGGACTAAGTAATAGACACACCCCTTGGAAACTTACTTTCTTGCCTTCAGGTACGAAATGAAACGACCCTTAGGCAATGCTGAACTACTCTTCCACTCTATAACTGACTCATTAGGAAATTGGAACTTGACAACTCGAGTTCTACAATCAACTGAGGCATAACAAGCATGGAGCCAGTCCATACTTAGAATCATATCAAAATCTACCGTGGCTAACTAAACTAAATCAGCCATGGTGCTCTTGTAACTGACGGAAATGATACAATCACGATAGACTTCTCTACTAAAATAGACTCACCAATAGGTGTAGAAACACTGAAGGGATCAATAAGTTTCTCAGGAAGAACATCAAAATTCATCGCAACATAAGGAGTTACAAATGGTAAACTCACTCCTGTATATAGCAAAACATAAACATCAAAGTTAAAGACTTGGATCATACAAGTGACAACATCTGGCGAATCCTCTTATTCTTGGTGACTGGTGATAGCATAATGACGGTTTCCTACTCTGCCTACCCCTGATATAGCTCCTCTAGATGCAACTCTGTCTGGTGGAGCAACTTAAGAAAACTGGACTCTATTTCCCCATTATCGTTACCCTGCCTGTTCTTTGGACATTCTCTCGTAAAATGACCATTCTGGCCACACTTGAAGCAACCAGTGGAGCCATCATGACACATCCATGAGTGGTTCCTACCACACTTAGCACATTCAGGAGGCTTACTACCCCATTGTGCCATACTACCTTGAGAATAGGTAGGTTTAGCTCTAAAATTTTGACTATTGTACTCACTTTTGTTCTTTGGTGCAGGTGCCCTAGCAGATGATGGAGCAGATCCCTTTTGTTTATGTTGTAAGGAAGACCGGTTCACAATACTCTTCTGCTACCCAGACTCATTCCCTGATGTCTTTGCCCTCTTATTCTTAAACTCTTCTCTATACTTCAGCTTGTCCTCCTCAACTCATTGCACATGGATCATTAGCCTTGCTATGTCCATATCCCATATCAGCATAATTGCCTTGCCTTTCTTTCTTGACAGGCGAGACAACCCAGCAACGAATAAACTCATCCTAATCCTCATGTCAGGAACCATCTTTGTAGCATACTAGGAAAGTTGTGTGAACTTCAGACTGTACTCATGGACGCTCAAAAAATCCTGCTTAAGAGTGAGGAATTCTTGTACCTTTGCTTCTGTTAGTTCTCGATGGAAGAAACGCCCCAAGAAGGCCTCCTCAAAACAAGCCCGATTCACAGGTGGTGCACCCTCATCTTGGTTCTTCTTTTATTGATCAAACTAGATCCTAACGACACCCTTTATTTGGTATGCAACTAGTTCCACCCTCTCAATATCAGCAATATGTATGATCTCAAAACCCTTATGAATCTCCTCAATAAAGTTTTCTGGATCCTCAGTAACACTTAAACCAGTGAAGCTTGGTGGATTTATCCTTAAGAACTCACAGATACTTGAAGTTTCAGCCATTTCCTGACGATTCTCTCTCTATTGCCTAGCTTGGTTGGGCACAACTTGGCTCAACATTCGGGTGGCCTCACGAAACTCAACATTGGTGACCTATCCTAGGGGTTGCACTTCTAGTGCATTAAGTACCCCTTGTTCCTGTGATTCAACATTTCTTCTAACCAGACGACCTCTGACAGCTCTCCGTAGAAGCATGATCTGAAAGACACGCGCAAGCACGAGTTAGAAAGAAACTTTTATAGAGATACACTCTATCACACGAAATGAGTACGAAAGAAGTGAGGTAGTTCCTAAGTGTCCCAGCCTCTTGAACTCTTTGCTCTGATACCAGGTTTGTCACGCCCCGAGCCTACACCCTGGGTGTGACTGGCACTCGAGAACCATTGTTTGTCCCAAGTGAACCCTTGACCTGGCTTACTACTCAACGATCTACTTAAACACAAGAAAATAGTCTCAAATGATGAACTCATGAAATAAACTTAGAATGTCTTAAAAGAACATTCAACTAGCCAAGATGCCAACTCACGTCTCAAAACATAAGCCAATAAAAAAATAGTGACAAATGATCTAATTAACTGTCTATCTATGAAGCCTCTAAAACTGGGACGTATGTCAGGATAAGACACCCGATCATCCTAACAACTAAAAACTACTAAAGCAATGATCCTCTAGAGAGCAAAGAAGCTCACTACAAGACTCTGAATGATCAACTGGATCAACGAAGCGCTGGATGCTGATCCTGGTTACCTGTATCTGCATCATAACAACGATATAGGCCAAATGGCGTCAACACATTGAGTGTACAAGCATGCGAGGGGAATACTAAGACAAGACATAAGCTTGAAAGGAACTGAAAGAACATACCTGGGCTCAACTAAAATCATTTCAATATAAAGCAATAATATGAATGAAGTATAGAGAAAATCTTTTAAAACATGGCTAACAACTCTGTGTCTTAGAAATACAATACTAACTCTGCATTCATGCAAAGATACAATATAAAATCTAGGATGTATATAAAAATACAATTTACTTCTATGTATATAAGAATTCAAAATAATTCTGTGCTAGTTTCTCTAATCGACAACCATCACTTAAGAGCTATTATGATGATACACCATTTTGCCTCACGCTACTAGGGCCGTCCTATACCCTGCCGAGGGTATAGAACCTGTCTACTAAGTGGATCCACTAGTCTATGCTAAAAAGCACTAAGGAATCATCTAAAAAGTATGACCTTTTTCTACCCATGATGGCTGATACATCCAAACATACACTTCAATTAAAAAGTATAAACGGTCAAAGTCAATTTATAGAACTCAACGTGCGTTGAGGTCGATCCAATAGAGAATTTGTTTACAGAAATGATTTCACTGTCGCATTAGCCCAAATGTTGTTATTATTTCCTAAAGAGAAAGATTGCAGAAAGTAAAATGGGTTTAGTTGTAAGATTCTAGTAACTAAGGTTGTTAAGCCAAATCCAGAGTCAATAATTAACAAAGTCTTGATTTTAAATTTGTATTTATAATTGAATGAAACTAGGACTGTGTTCCCCATAACGTTGCATCTAATGTTCTTTCGTAATTGAGTTTCAGGCAATTTGTCTCTACAAAATATAGGTGAGCAAAATATATCTAACACTTCTCAGTTGAATTAGATAATTTTTTTCTCAAGTCCTCTCAGTCCTAGAGTGTTAACATATTTTTCTCAAGCCAAATGGAGGTTCTATGGCATGAGCTACAAGATCTGGGTGCAAGCATTCAGAGTCCTTGGATTCTGAGTGGGGACTTTAATAATGTATTAGCTGCTGATGAGAGAATTGGGTTGACAGTTACTCAAGCTGAGATAGCAGGGTTCAAGGACATGGTTAATACCTTGCAATTGACTTCCCTCAGAACAAATGGTTGTTTCTTCACTTGGTGCAATAAAGAACAATCTACAAGTAGAGTGTATAGTAAGATTGACTGGGTGTTTGTCAACCTTGAATGGCTACAACAATTTAGTCATATTGAGGCTGAATCCCTAGGGCCAGGGGTTTCAGATCATTCCTCGGCCATTGTGCAATGCCATCAGAGGATTACTTTGCATCTAAAGCCATTCAAACTATATATGACTGTGATAGAGCATCCCCAGTTCAAAAGTATACTTCAGTAGGTATGGCAAGAGGCAGGAAGGGGAACAAAAATGAATATAATATGGAGCAAGATGAAGAGGGTGAAGGAAGCTTTGAATGAGCTAAATATGTTTATGACCAATTACAGCCAAAAACTCTGTCAGGCTAGACAAATGTTGGATACTGTCTAGGCTCAAATAACCACACAACCACTATGTCAGGCCCTATTTGATCAAGAAAAGATGATCCTTATGGAGATGCAGAAGTGGAGCTTGGTGGAGGAGAAGGTTTTGAGTAAAAAATCTAGGGCTTGTTGGATTGATTGTGGTGATGCCAAGTCCAAGTACTTTCATGCACAACTCAAGATAAGGGCCAACCAGAACATTATTTCCTCTATCTACACTGCAGGAGGTACAAAACTTACTGACCCTTTAGCTATTGAGCAGGAATTTGTATCTGTATTCAGCAACCTGATGGGAGACTGTCATGAGGAGATGCCTTGTCCAAATGCATAGATCATAAAAAATGGTCCATGTCTTAACAGAGATCAACAACTTGCTTTGATTGCTGAGGTTAGTAGGGAAGAGATATTCCAAACTGTTACAGAGATGCCAAATGATAAAGCACCAGGGGTGGATGGATACCCAATAGAGTTCTATACTAAGAATTAGGATATAGTGAAGGAGGACCTGTTTAAAGCTATAAGAAATTCTTTAACACTGGAGTTATGATGAAAGCTTGGAACTGCACAGCTATCACCTTGGTGCCTAAAGTTCCTTCACCTACTTAGGTTACTGACTTCAGAACTATAGCTTGCTGTTCCACATTGTATAAAATTGTTGCTAAGGTTCTTACTAGGAGGTTGAAGGGTGTGGTAAATTGTCTTATGGGTGAATCACAATCTGCATTTATTGAGGGAAGACATATTACTGACAATATCCTTTTGAGTCATGAGCTCTTTAAAGGGTACACTAGAAAGTGGATCTCACCTAGATGTGTCCTTAAGGTGGATCTTAGGCAAGCTTATAATACTCTGGAATGGCCTTTTCTTAAAGCTATGCTAGTCCACCTTGGCTTTCCTTACAAGTTCATAGAATGGGTAATGAAATGTATCACTACTGCCAGTTATTCTTTGTTAATCAATGGAGGATTGGTTAAATCTTTCAGGGAAAAAAATGGTCTGAGACAAGGGGATCCCATGTCCCCATACCTCTTTGTGCTAGCTATGGAGTACCTTAATAGAGAGATGAAGATGCTGAGTAGTAACAGGGATTTCAACTTCCATCCAAAATGTGGCAGATTGGGGGTGGTGCATATGTGCTTTGCTGATGACCTCTTAATGTTTTGCAGGGCTGATATTATCTCTATTATATTATTACAGAAGACCTTTCAGAACTTCTCAGGTGTATCAGGATTACATGCCAACACAACAAAGAGTTCCATCTACATTGCTGGTGTAGCACAAGATGTTAAAACTGATATTCTTACTCAACTTGGTTTTGATGAAGGCCATCTTCCCTTTAAATATCTAGGAGTTCCATTGTTAACAAAGAAATTAACAATTCAACAGTGTATGCCATTGGTGGAGAAGATTACAACTAAGGTGAGCTGCTGGTCAATTAGATTGCTTTCCTATTCTTGTAGGCTACAACTAATAAATTATGTACTATTTGGTATGCAAAGCTATTGGGCACATATATTTGTCCTTCCACATAAAGTAATAAAGTTGATTGAAGTTGTATGTCAAAATTTCTTATGGACTGGGAAGGGGGAGATGTCAAGGAAAGCATTGGTAGCATGGGATAAGGTGTTTCAACCAGGTGCTGTTGGGTGCCCTAATATAATTGCTCTTGGGAAGTGGTACAAAGCATCTATACTCAAACATTTGTGGGCAATATCTATGAAAAAAGACTCCTTATGGATCAAATGGGTACACTATTATTATATAAAAAATAGGGACTTGGAGACACTGATAACCCCCAAGACTGCAACTTGGGTGGTAAGGAAGATAATTGACAATAGAAAATTGTTACTTCATGTAAATAATGATCCAGGAACACTAGTGCAAGAGATGAGTAAGTTAGAAAAGCAAGGCAAGTTTCAGATCAAGGCAACTTACCACCATTTACAACACCATCCCCCCAGAGCTCCTTGGAAGAACTTAATTCTACACAAGCATATATATCCAAGACACAGGTTCCATCTCTAGCTTGCAGCTCAATAGAGATTGGCTACTATGGTACGACTTCAAAAGATTGGCATTCAGATCCCTATGGATTGTGCTTTCTGTTCACAAGAAGAGGAGTCATTCAATCATCTATTTTTCTCATGCTCCTATAGTTCAAGAATGTGGACTCGATTACTCAAATGGCTGCACTTGACTCGTAGTATTGGTTCATGGGATCAAGAATTGGAGTGGATTTGTCAAAAGGCAAAGTAGAAAAATCGAATGGCTGAGATCATTTGCTGCACTTTTGCAATGGTAGTTTACTGCATTTGGAGGGATAAGAACATCAGGAGATTTCAAAATGGAAGGGTGCATATAACACAAACATGCCAGGAGATAGTAATGCATATACACATTCAAGGGAGGAACAATATTGGATGGTGTGATTCATTAGCTCAGTTAAATTGTCTTCCTTAGGAATGTATAGGCCGCTTCCTGCGATAGTTTGTAGGACGATTTTATTTCAGAGATTGTTATTTAAGAGGTAGTTGGTCTGCATCTACCTGGTTTTGTAATGATTACTTTTGATTAATAAAGTTGGTTGTTAATAAAAAGAAATTTTTTTACTCCCGCTTATAATAGTTTTAAAAAGTTCTTTCCTGTCGGACTCAAACTTTGACTCCATTTCATCAGGTAAATTCAGCTTTATCCCAACCATCATTTTTCTCTCAAACAAATGAGAGATACAGGCTACACTCTAATACGTGCACTCATTAGAATACATGAATAAGGAAAGCTAAATTATAATTTGTAGATATAAATTGCCTTCCACTCGTCTTACGAAATTACACTTAGATTTACGTCATAAATCCCACAATCCCAGTTGTGGTATTTAGCCTCTTATGATTTCACGTAAACATACAAAATTATGTAATGAAAACATGATAAGAAAGTACTTATGAAAATATGCAAAATCGATAAGCACTTGATAATTCCAAAACTGGAAATCCAACTTTGAAACTTGATTCAATGTTAATCATCAAAAACTAAAGCTAAGAATATTTGAAACTTTGTCCCTCGTTCAATATAAGATGAGATAAAAACTAAAAAAAGACCTAATTAATTCAAATAGAATGTTTCAAATGAGTCCTATTCGAAGTAGAACTGAACTGTCAGGGCAACTCCATGGGCACTTTGACGATCTGTTAAGGGCTTCACGGTCCTTCGTGGTCGTTACTTGGCACGTCTGAGATTTGTATCTTCAAAGCTAACACACTAGAAAAGTACCACGGACAACACCACATATCGTCATAGGGACCACGGTCTGTCTGGGTTTCTGTGGTCTTCACTTGGCCACTTCTCATTTTCACTCCTTTGCTCCTGGTCACTGGTTCAACTTAATGATCACTACCACAGGCCGTTAAAGGGACCATGACATGTGACGCCTTTTGTGGTCTTCACTTTAGTTGCCTTTACACTTTATATCCCCAATAACCAAATAATGGTTCCACTGTATGGACACTACCACAGACCGTTGTGAGGACCATGGCCCATGAAAGTGTCCGTGGTCTTTACTTGGTCCACCAATATGTTTTCTTCCATTCCTTCTCATTGGTTCCAATTCACGAGCCCTTTCTGGATCAGTCATGATCTTTACGATTCGTCAAGGCCTTCGTGATCTTCACTTGGTTCCATCCATTTTCACTCTGCATTTTCTTCTCTTCTTTCTTCTTTCACGTGCACATGTTTTACCTGTACAAAAACTACCAAACACATCATAACCACATAAATACACTCTATTCTAGTATTAATCCTTAGTTTTCAAGCATCAAATGTGCCAAGATTTCGCAGAACATCAATAGCCACAACTTAGAACCATTACTTGTCCTCAAGTGATGAGGAAAATAATACCTTTAGCAGTCAAACATTCAAAAATCCTTTTGAAACTATGCGATACCCATCTCAATCACATATTGTATCCAAAACCATCAATCTAACGTGTAAGGGTCAATATTTGACATCCTATTACTCAAAGTCGACCATGTTTATGCTTATGTATTATCAGCTAACATAATCTAACTATCAAAGGCAATCTCTGTGTCCTCATGACACCAAAGAAGTCCCTCACTCATGATAATTGAGACTAAGTTCTACGCTAGCACTCTCAAAGAACTTCTAACACTAACAGCAAAAGACCATAGGCATGCCCTTGCTTTCTACGCTCTAGCTTTCAAACACTCGGAATAGGATAACTATAGGACTTTATCGGCTTGTAACATAGGCTCAGGCTAGGGAATAGATATTTGGGTTTGTGAATGACTAGTCCCTAGGTTCTCAAAAGTTTCATTTCTACACAACTCTTTCTGAACGATTCCCTCTTTTTCTTCATTTCAGAACATCCCAGTAGCCATTATTTTCTTTTTCTTTTTCTTTTTTTAATTGTTTTTGTGCTTTCAGCTAACTGGTTGAACATTGTTTTTCATTTCTTCTTTCTGCTCGGGTGGCAATCACCCTCAACTTAGGATTTTGGCCTGAGTTGTGAGACCGTAACTTCGGAGACCCAAGGATATGATTTTTAATGGGTAAGAACAAAATTGATTTTCAGGCTCAAATCGGGTTCAAGTGATAAGCTTTTTATTTGGTTGTTTTATTTTTGGCTTTTTAATGGCTTAGCAAAAATGGCCTACTGATCCTTTCCTATCTGGTTATTCTCAGATTTAAGCAAGACTACTCGGACAAGTTCTAGTTTTTGCTCCTAGCGTTAAACTTCAAGCAAACCTAACACACACATGACACATGATTACATTTTCCAGTTTATTAGTTCACCAACTTATTCATCAAACTAGCAATGTTCAACATGTAAGTACCTAAGATGTCGTCTAAAGATCCTAACAGTCAAATTTCATATTAAGGTCCTCATTTCAAACAAAAATAGCTGTTGTACAGCCCAACACACACAAACTTTTATCTCTTCATCAGAATCCAAACACAATAATCACAATTTATCAGGAAAAAACACAAAGTCAATCTCCACTCATTCTAGGAGCTAAAAATGGCAGGTTGCTCACCAAGCCCTCCCCAAACAAAAAGACTTTTCCCTCAAAGTCAATGAAGAAAAACAATACAAGGCTCTGAGGAGGGGTCATACCTTCGACGCTCTAGGCATCGGTAGCCGGATCAGCGTCGGTACCCTTATCAATGGGTGCCTTCTCAGAACCCAACTCTGGATCAGGCTGGCTACCACTAATCAGGATAGGTTCTCTACTACTGGTAGCGCCAGCTAACACCACATCTCGCTGTTGTTGCGCAAGTGATTTTTCTTTTCTTGCCACTTTTCTTGAAGCCTTGCGGGCATTCTTTTGCTGCCTTCTTTCCTCCCTGGATAAGTCGGCCGACAACTTCTCATCAAACTCTCCGGTTTTGTGTTTTCTCTTGCCGGACTTTGTCTTAGGGAGTTCCCCCCAAACGTCATCAAGGGATCAAGTAATAGGCGGCTCACTAAAAAAGTTCATCAATGAGTATGGCATGACCAGAGTTGGCATCTGTACTGGCTTCTCAGCCAGTTGAGCAGCTGAAGCTTGCATCTCGTCCAATTGTTTCTTGACCTCATCAGTGTTTACTGAACTTGCTGCCTACAATCGATCCTGGACAAGGATCTCTAAACCATCCATCCTGCCTTTTAAGACATCTAGTACCTTCCACATCTAATCTTTTATCCTCTTTTCCGTAGCTAACACATCTCGATGTATTAGCTGGGGCATCCCGTGTATAATTTGGTTGACTAAGGTCCTGGTTTGGCGCTGATCTACAACTAATAGTGTAAGAATAGTGACAAAAGCACCTTGAGCCTGTGAGGCTGAAGGTGGTGGCGGTGGCGCCTCTGTAGATGGCTGTGATGACTCTCCTTGCTTGGGCCCTCTATCTGCATGTGGAATGTCAATTGGTACGTGGGGAACAACTGCCAAAGAACCCACAACTCCAGATTTTGCACCAAAGAGATGGTTAGCGACATCTTTGATTTTGGATGCCTGGGTGAGTCTGAAGGCCTCACCATATCTGTCCACTAGCCTGTTTGGGGGAATGTTTGCTTATCGACACAATTTCCCTATCATACAGGGAAATGGAAGTCCGACTCTCTCATTTAGTGCCTTGTCCCACATTTTTGTAGCTATGATCTTACCCACATTGACTGGGTAACCAGCCATGAGGCAAGCTACCAAGGATGCCAGTAAGGGAGACAGGGTGTTATCATTACTGATATGCCACAACTGTGCACGGACAATTGCCCACCAAACCTTGGCTGGAAAAGACAATGAAACTTTAGTGATGAGTACCTCTGTTCCTGTAACCCAAGCTGCGTTCTCCCCCTCTAAAGCAATTTGCCTTGCAATCCAGCGCAAGCCCTGCTCCCGAGAACTCTGAACCTTCATCTTAGTTTCACATGTGACTGCATGATGTTATTCCTAAAAAAGGCTAACTGAAGCTGGTGCTGTGTATTCTGAGTCATGCAACATCCTGTTGATAGTAGCCTCGGAGATATCCATAGATGTGCCCCAAACCATAATAGAGTTGAGTGGACCCCACAGTTTCTGCAACAAAGTTCATCAATGTTGCTGCATAAGAAGCATAAACTTCTCTAGTTAGGTGGCTAGAATATTTTCCAGGTGCGTTGTTCATCCAGTCAAACTGATGAAGCTGAAATATCCTTTAAATGTCGGGGAATGATTTGTTATCAGCCACCAACACTCTGGTCTCAGGCATGATTTGTCTCATCTTAAAGCTGCCAGACTTGGTCACAACTCCATTATTAAAACACTCTTTGGACCTGTTCACAGTCTACATAGAACAGAAAAAAATCAATCAGCTATTGTCTCGCTGTAGGGTCATGTTCATGGATGTGAACATATCAGATCATGGTATCATTAATGGTAATCTCTTCATCCCCTTTTACATCACCTGTCTCATCGTGTGCTCCAGTCTCAGCTTCTGTTTCTACTACAGGTAGAGGGGTGGTTGCATCCTCTTGAGAGCCACTTTCAGACTCTAAACTACCTCCCGATCCATTATCAAACTACCTGATTACTCATCGTTACTAGAACTACTACCTTTCTCTTCAGACTGGGAATGAGTGTTCTGGAGAATAGCCCTCACTGTCTGGGATCTAGTAGTTCGAGGTGAATGCTCTTCAGTGGTAGTGTTTATCTAAACCTCAGAACTACTAGACTTCGAAGCGTTACCACCTTCCTATTGAGAAGCTGTAGGTGAGAAAGGTGGAGCTGCATTTTTTCTTGAGGGAGCCATAGTACCTGAGAAACACAAACACCCATTAGTACACAAATCAGTAAAATGACACACTATCGGGTACTCAGAATCCCCCTGTGTAATTACAATGTGACACCTTGCCTTAAGAATGTCGTCACCCAATCTATCATTGGGAAAGGCCACGGAATGGAAATACAAAACAGAAAAAAAAAATTAAGTATAGATTGTTTTTTTTTATACGGAAGATCACACAGGCCGTGGTGAGTACCATTGTCCGTGAAACCTCTCGTGGACTTAAGACAGAATCAATGTGCAACACGGGACTGAAACAAGTGTTGTTCACTAAAGGTTTCACGGCCCGTGGAGTGAACCACGGTCTGTGATAACGCTCGTGAACATATCTAGTGGGTGTATGGAATACCTAAGTGTGGTCCATGAGCGGTTTCACGTCTTGTGGTGGCTTCCATGGTCCGTGAAACCTATCGTGGTCTTACTTTTTGCCAATCATGCAATCCTTGTTTCCCCCGACTTCACTATAGGATAGGCTACACCTATTTTTTAGCACAGGATCACAATGTGACGACTAAATCCACTAATATTCATCTAGCATAATGCAAATAAGAACAATACTCATCTAATACGCACAAACTCACATACAAATGATTTTGACTCCTCACTCTCCACAATTTACATTGTAAAAATACACATGGTTATTCTTGCTTATATACAATATGGACTCAAATTCACACTAATGTCAATATGAAACACCAATTTCTCCCAACTTCATCATACCCATACACAAGAACTATCAAATTTACCCTTAGCGTTTGAAGAGACATATATACGTTTCGTTTTAATCTTTCCATACGCGCAGGTAGGGTCGGGTTTCAGTGATAGTGAAGTTGCCCGTGAAGGGCACCACGGTCCGTATAGTGGTCCGTGAACATGACTCAAACGAAGTACACTTACCTGAGGTTCACGAGAGGCTAGACGGTCCGTACAAAGTCTGACAGACCGTGAAACCTTCTGTGAACCACTTTCCAGTAGCTCCCTTATTATGTAGGTGCATGTCACGGGCCGTGAAGTTGCCCATGAAGGACACCACGGTCAGTGGGACTGCCCGTGAAGGGCTTCCTATACCAGTTCTGCAATTCATAGTCCAAAGCTTTCCTGCACGCATCAACACCTAGTGATTCTATAAAACTAAAAAAATGCTAAAATGTAAACTGCCTAGTACATTTACAATCTTGAGTTTCCTCCCAAGCAGCGCACAATTTAACATCGCGTCACGACGCAGGTTACTTGATTACTCAGACTTCTTCAAGCTTACATTCCTCCACTATTTTCACTTCTTCTGGAACGCCCAAGTATGCCTTGATTTGCTGACCATTGGCCTTGAACCTCTCACCCTTGTCATTCTCAAGCTTAATAGCACTCGACTAAAACACCCGAGTTACCTTAAAAGGTCCAAACCATTTGGATCTCAGCATCCCCAGAAACAGACGAAGTCTAGAATTGAAAATTAACACCAAGTCACCAGAAGTGAAAGTTCTCTTCTCAATATGCTTATCATGATACAATTTCATCCTCTTATTGAATAGTGCATACCTCTCATATGCTCTGAAGAAACACTCATCCATCTCATTGATTTGATCAGCTTCTTCAAAGCCCAGAGTGCCCTATGCTCAAGCTCAACTGGCAAATATCATGCCTTTCCAAACACTAATTTATATGGAGACATAACAATAGGTATCTTGAAAGCTGTCTGATATGCCCATAGAGCATTATCTAACTTTCATGCCCAATTTGTCCTGTTGGCATTCACTGTTTTTGCCAGAATTGCCTTTATTTCCTTATTAGATACCTCTACTTGGACACTCGTTTGCGGGTGATAAGGTGTTGCCACCTTATGTAGTGTAACCCCATATTTGGCCAAAAGAGCACTGAAAACCTTATTGAAAAAATGGGACCCGCTATCACTGATAATAGCTCTGGGTGTGCCGAATCTTGAAAAGATATTCTTCTTCAGAAAGCCAACAATACTTTTGCCATCATTCTAAGGTAGAGAAACTGCCTCAATCCATTTGGACATATAGTCCACTGCCACCAATATCTACTTCTACCAATAGGAGCTCACAAATGGGCCCATGAAATCAACTCCCCACACAACAAATAGCTCCACTTCCAAAATGGGTGTCAGAGGTAGCTCGTGGCGTTGAGAGATGGCTCCTTGCTGCCGGCACACATCAAAACTCCTTACTATATCCATTGCATCTTGATGAATGGTAGGCTAGTAGTACCCACTCTGAAATACCTTGTGGACTGTCCGAGGGCCTCCATGATGGCCACCCACTGGAGAGAAGTGACAAGCCTCTAGAATGTGCAACATCTCAGATTCAGGATGCATCGCCTGATGATATTATCAGCACACACCCTGTACAAATAAGGTTCATCCCAAAAATACTTACCAACATCATGCATGAACCTCTTCCTTTGCTGAAATGGCAGCCCCTCAGACATCAAGTCACTAACAAGAAAGTTAGCAAAATCAACAAACCAAGGGAAAAGATCAAGAATTGCAGCTAATACCTGCTCATCTAGGAAGACATTATTAATTTCTAGCTTAAGTTCCTCTTTCTTTTCAGCATCCAACCTAGACAGGTGATCAACCACCTGGTTTTCACAACCTCTCATATCCTTAACCTCAAAATCAAACTCCTGAAGCAGCAACACTCATCTGATCAACCTTGGCTTGGCATATTTGTTCTCCATGAGGTATCTCAGAGATGCATGATCCGTGTGGACTATCACTCTAGTACCCAACAAGTAGGATTTGAATTTCTCGAAAGCATACACCACATCGAGTAGTTCATGTTCAATGACTGTGTTGTTTTTCTATGCTCCATTTAGTGACTTGCTAGCATAGTAGATCGGATAGAACATCTTGTTGAACTTCTGCCCCAACACAACTCCTACGGCAGTACCATTACCATCGCACATTACCTCAAATGGTTCAGCCCAATCTGGGCCAATGATTACTGGGGAAGAAATTAGATTCTCCTTCAGGCATTCACAGACTCTTAGACATGCCTCATCAAAACCTAATTTCACCTCCTTCTTTAAAAGCTTGCACAAGGGGTGTGCAATTTTCGAGAACTCTTCGATGAAACGCCTATAAAATCTGGCATCACCTAAAAAGCTTCGAACACCCTTCACATAGATAGATGTAGGTAACTTTTTAATCACCTCAATTTTGGCCTTGTCGACCTCTAACCTCTTTTGTGACACCTTGTAACCAATGACTATACCTTTCTTGACCATGAAATGACACTTCTCTTAATTCAACACTATATTGACCTCCTCGTATCTCTGTAAATCCCTACTAATATTGAGCAAACAATCATCAAAAGTATCACCTACTACTGAAAAATCATCAATGAATACCTCCAGAGTGTCTTACACCATGTCCGAAAAGATAGACATCATACACCTCTGGAAAGTTGCTGGTACATTACATAATCCAAATGGCATGCATTTAAATGCAAAGGTTCTATAAGGACATGTAAAAGTGGTCTTTTCCTGATCTTCAGGAGTAATTCATATCTAGTTGTAGCTAGAGTATGCATTTAAGAAACTGTACCACCCATTTCTAGCCAACCTGTCAAGCATTTGGTCCATGAATTGCATTGGAAAGTGATCCTTCAAGGTCCACTTGTTCAGATTTCTGTAGTCTATACACACTCACCATCCGGTGACTGGTCTCTGCGGGATCAACCCATTCTTCGCATTTGCAACCACTGTCATACCATCCTTTTTGGGCACACATTGCACTGGGCTGACCCAATGACTGTCAGAAATGGGGTACACAACCCCAACATCTAACCACTTGATGATCTCCTTTTTTACCACCTCTTGCATTAGTGGATTTAACCTCATCTGGTGTTCAATGCTTGGGTTGCAGTCCTCCTTAAGTTGGATCTTATGACTGCATATACCCGGAGGTATCTCGATGATGTCAGCAAAGGTCCACCCAATTGCCCTTTTATACCTTATCAGCACTTTGATAACAACTTGAATCTGTTCATCATTCAAATCTGCACCCAAGATCACAGGCAAAGTGTTGTTAGTGCCCTGGATCTAGTTTCTTTGGAGCATAAGAGTGTGATCTCATACCCTGTAAAGCATTCACTGTTTCCACATAGTCAATCCAGAAATCCGCTTCAAAATTAATCAACACGGCTGCTAATGTTTCAATAGCTAGCCTCTCCTCAATGGTCACTCCCATCTCTTCTTCATCAAAGTCCTCTATCACAGACACCACAATTATGTCATGCGGCTGTTTCATTGACCTACATATTTTAAACTTTACCTTTTCCTTGTTGAATCTGAATTTCATTTTTCCACTCTCAACATACCAATGCTCATCATGTGGCCAGAAATGGTCTTCCAAGAATTATGGGAACCTCAAAATCCACTGCGCAATCCAAGATCACGAAGTCTCTCAGAAAGATGAAACTGTCCACCTTTACGAGCACATCACATAAGATGCCCACAGGTCGCTTCACCGACCTATTTGCCATCATCAACCTCATTGCAATGGGTTTTGGAACTCCTAACCCTAATTTCCTGTATATGGCCAGCGACATCAAGTTGATACTGGCCTTTAAGTCACACAAGGCCTTTGCAAATTCAATTGATGTAATAGTGCACCGTATGCTGAATGCACCCGGATCCTCCTTCTTATGTACCAGAGACTTGGTAGCAATAACACTGTAGTGATGAACATTGTCAGTAAAATCAATACTTACAGCTTTTTTCTTCGTAACCAAGTCCTTCATGAACTTAGCATATCTTGGCATTTCCTCTAGGGCTTCTACCAATGGGATGTTCACTGATAGTTGTCTCAGCATGGTGATGAACTTAAAAAATTTCCCATCTTCAGCTTTCTTTTTAAGCCTTTGAGGGAATGGAGGAGGTGGTCTTGGTGTTTGCTGTAGAGGCATGGTTCCCTCAGCCCCTTTTTCATTTTCTCCGGTTGGTTTTACTATTGGTTGAGCGTCCTACACATCATCGACCTGCTCACCTGCTCAGCTTCAGTCTCCTCTCTTCCAGTTCACTCCAACACCTGTTCATGCTCACTACCTTCATAAATTAGGTCATTAAGAATTTTGCCACTCCTGGTGGCGATAGCCATGCGATTCACATCCTTCTTCGGATTCTGAATAGTGTCACTTAGTAGTGACCCATTCTTCCGTTGGTTTAGCGATGCTGAAAGTTGCCCCAACTGTTGCTCTATTTGCTTAATGGAAGTAGTGTGAGAGTCTAGCAGTTGACTCAAACTGGAGAAGTCACATTTCATCTCCTTCACCCCTGCATTAGTTCACTCAACCTTTTGGAGCACCTTAGCCAACATTTCTTCCAGCTTAGACCCGCTGGAACTACCACTTGCACGATCTCTATTACCTTGGGGCACATAGACACCACTGCGATAATTTCTGTACCCATATCTGTTCTGCCAGTTTCCCTGCTCTCTATTTGCTGGCCTGTCATACTGTCCTTCTCCAGGATAGTTCCGACCTGCGTTTCCAGAATTTTAACCTCCGTTTCCTGAGTTATAATTCTGGAAACCTCTTTAGTTGCACAAGTATTTAGCCTCCTCATCTAGATCGATGTCCTAGTCTTCATACTTATTTTGAAGTCCTACATCATTTACCTTTTCAGAACTTGTAACAGTATGCTTCATGAGTAGATCTATCTGGGTCCTCATGTGTGGCATGTCCTGATATCTTTTTTCTTCTCTTTTCTTTTTTTCAGTTGAAAATTCGAAGGTGAACCCAAGATCTCCTATATTAGCATCCCTGGTGTACCATGCTCTGTTGTTCTTAGACACTTTATCCAGTCGCTACATCATTTTTGCAAATGGATTCGTCATGAATTATCCTCCACACACTGCATTAGAAACATGTTTAGTAACATAATTTAAAGATCTATAGAAATCCTGTTTCAGATGTCTCTCAGTAAGACCATGGTTCGGGCACTTTTTCAGCTTTCGACTGAATCTCCACGAAGTGTCGTGCATCGCTTATCCTGGTAGTTATTTGCGGGTACTTATCTCATCCTTCATCTGCAACTCTTTTCATTCAGGAAAGAATTGTTCTAGGAGAGCCTCCTTCAACTCAGTCCTAGTCTTGATTGAGTCATCTGGCATCTCATTCAACCAATTAGTTGCCTCCCCGATGAAAGAAAATGGGAACAACTTCAATATCATCGTTGTTTGACTAACTCCAGGAATATCTTGTGATTTGCATATCTTCACAAAGTTCATCAAATGCTAATTTGCATCATCACCAGCTGCACCCCTGAACATACCATTCAAATTCAGCAATTGAATCATATTGCTGGTGATTGTAAATTTCACACCTGGAGGTAGTGCAGGTAACACTATCGCTCCTGTGGCTCCACCTCCATCCAAGTCTAAGTCATCCTCTTTATACATCAGGTGAGATGGATGTTGTGCTCTACCCGTTGGAGTTAGTGATTGGCGGTGGGGAGGAACTATTTCATCCACTCCTATGTGTTCTTCCACCACCCTACGTGGGTTTTTCACCACATTCTACTGAATACCTCTTTCACCAATTTCAGCTTCCAATCCCAGTCTTTGCCTCTAAGCCTTAAGTTCTTATGCATTCACCTTTTTGTGATTTGTTTTCCAAAGTTCTGGATCGTATGGGATTAATGGGGCACCCTTACTTATGGTATTTGGCATACATAGTCGAACTCACCTGTAAGAGACACAGACAAAGAACAAAACGTAACATTAGGAAATATAACTACGCTTTGAATAAAAGCTAGTAAATCACTTCTGAATTGGAATTCCCCTACAGCGGCGCCAAAATTTGATATGTCCAAACTTACACTTCAATTAAGAAGTATAAACAGTCAAATTCAATTTGTAGAACTCAACGTGAGTTGAGGTCGATCCCATAGAGAATTTCTTTACAGAAATGATTTCACTATCTTATTTACCCAAATGTTGTTAATATTTCCTAAAGAGAAAGATTGCGGAAAGTAAAATGGGTTTAGTTGTAAGATTCTAGTAAATAAGGTTGTTAAGCCAAATCTAGAGTCAAAAATCAATAGTCTTTATTTTAAAGCTGTATTTATAATTGAATGAAACTAGGACTGTGTTCCCCAAAACATTGCATCTAATGTTCTTTCGTTATTGAGTTTTAGGCAATTTGTCTCTACAAAATATAGGCGAGCCAAATATAACTAACACTTCTCAGTCTAATTAGATAATTTTCCCTCAAGTCCTTTTGGTCCTAGAGTGTTAACAAATTTAACTTTTGCTTGTAATAGTATTAAAGTTCTTTCCTCTCGAACTCGAACTTTGACTTTTTTTCATCAGGTTAATTCAGCTTTTTCCCAACCATCATTTTTCTCTCGAACAAATGACAGATATAGGCTACACTCTAATGTGTGCACTCATTAGAATACATGAATAACGAAAGCTAAATTATAATTAGCAGCTACAAATCACCTTCCACTCGTCTTATGAAATTGCACTTAGATTTATGTCATAGATCCCACAATCCCAGTTGTGGTATTTAGCCACTCATGATTTCACGTAAACATAAAAAATTATGTAATGAAAAATGAAAAGAAAGTACTTATGAAAATATGCAAAATCGATAAGCACTTGATAATTCAAAAATCGGAAATCCAACTTCAAAACTTAATTCAATGTTAATTTTCAAAAACTAAAGCTAAGAATATATGAAACTTTGTCCCTCGTTCAAGATAAGACAAGATAAAAACTAAAATAATGACCAAATTAATTCAAATAGAATGTTTAAAATGAGTCCTACTTGAAGTAGGACTGAATTGTCGGGCAACTCCACGGGCACTTTGACGATCCGTCAAGGGCTTCACGGTCTGTGATGCCTTTTGTGGTCCTTACTTGGCAAGTCTGAGATTTGGATCTTGAAAGCCAACACACTGGAGAGGTGCCACAGACAACACCACATACCGTCATAGGGACCACGGTCCGTCTCGGTGTCCGTGGTCTTCACTTGGCCATTTCTCATTTATACTTTTTTGCTCCAGGCCACTTGTTCAACTTCACGATCACCACCACATCCATTATAGGGACCACGGCCCGTGAGGCCTTCCGTGGTCTTCACTTTAGTCACCTTTGCACTTTATCTCCCCAAGACCCAAACACTGGTTCCACTGACCGTTTGAGGACCACGGTCCGTGAAATCGTCCGTGGTCTTTACTTGGTCCACCAATATGTTATCTTCCATGCCTTCTCACTGGTTCCAATTCACGAGACCTTTCACGATCATTCTTGATCTTCACGACTCGTCAAGGCCTCCGTGATCTTCACTTGGTTCCATCCATTTTCACTCTGCATTTTCTTCTCTTCCTTCTTCTTTCACGTCCACATGTTTTACCTATACAAACACTACCAAACACATCATACCCACATAAATACACTCAATTTTAGTATTAATCCTTAGTTTTCAAGCATCAAATATGCCAATAATTCGTGGCACATCAATGGCTACATGGTTTATGGGGGTTGGGAGTTGTATGAAGTCTCCTCAGATCAGTGCTGAATACTACTCCCAAAATATAATAGTAGCTCTTATGTTTCAAAACATAACTTCTTTATGTGGTTTGAGATAATTGCTCAAAACTTAGCTCAAAGGCTATCTTGGAAATCAAAGTTTCCTCTCTTACTTAATTGTGAAAGCACTTGCTCTTTACTGGAAAACTAGCTCGAAAGCTCTTTTGGAAATCTCAGTTTCCTTTCTTGTTTAAATATGAAAACATTTACTCTTTGGGAATACATAGTCCTGATATACTCTTTTGAAGAAATGAACTTCAATCTTTACTTTTTACTCAACTCAAAACTCAAGTCTTAAAACAAAGTTAAAACATATGTAAAAGACTTTTGGAAAACTCTATGAACTTCTCTTGACTTGACTCTTAACTTTCCTTGAATTTGAATTTATGGATTCAAGGATTGTGATTTGTGATAGGAAAAATCTCATGATGTTTAGCAATGTTTTTAGATAGTTAAACAAGAGAACTGATCAAGAAATCACTATTTGGAAGTAAGTCCGTGACGCGGAGATACATTTAAATATTTGGTAGCAAAATAAATTTTGAGGCAAAACGGTCCATGGCAGCTCTGCTCTGCAGAGAAGAATTCCCCAATCTTCTGGAACAGCTCCGCGTCACGGACCTGGTACCCAGATTTGCCCAATTTTTTCCTTCTTCATTTTTAATCCCAATTAGCTTAAACTCGGTTATTTTTCTCAAATTCTCTTTAGATTTAGATACCCAATATATGTACACAAGAATCTAACTCAAAACAACTCTAACAATTGACCTTAAACTCTCAAGAACTCCTCAATCTCATCGCAAATTCAAGAACGAAAGCAATTCAAGAACACAACTCAAGAACATCAAAGTCTCAATCTTTTAGGACGCAAATCATACTGAAATAAACATGTTTTGGGCGTAGGTGAACAAACCCAACGCTAGGTGAAGCCACATACCTCATAGGATTGAATCCTTGGTGAATTCCACAACCAAACTCGCAAGAACCTGACGAATCTTGAAATTTTATTCTCCTTTCCTCCTCTTTTCTCTTCTCTCAAAGCCCTAGCGTAATTCTCAATTGCGTAAACTGAACTAACTCAGTTTAGACCCCAAATAATCATATATATATATATGAAAAAGAGAACCTTAGGCCCCCTACGTGGCGCCACCACAAACAAGAATTCCCTTTTAATTTATTTATTTCCAAAACTAGCCTTTTTCTTTTCATGAAAAGTTGTGACTTTTACGAAAAGTTGAGACTTTAATGAAGAGTTGCGACTTTTATGAAAAGTTGGGACTTTTATGAAAAGTTGTGACTTTTATGAAAAGTTGTGACTTTTATGAAAAGTTGTGACTTTTATGAAAAGTTGTGACTTTTATGAAAAGTTGTGACTTTTATGAAAAGTTGCGACTTTAATAAAGAGTTACGACTTTTATGATTAGTTGTGACTTTTATGAAAGGTTGTGTCATTTACGAAGTGTTGCAACTTTTCCAAATAGTTGTAACCTATCCGATAAGGCACAATAAACATTTGTTCACACTACCGTTTGTTTTCTATAAATAGAGGAATTTCTTCTCATTTTAAAACAACGAAAATTCTAAACCTCCTATTCTTCTTCTTCTTCACAATTAAATATTTGTGTACTTTGCTCATGTTGAGTGGCTCACTGACACCATTGCTTATGTTACAGATCATGGAATATATTTTTACAGAATTAATTTATGCTTATGTTATTAAGGATAAATGATAAGATTTAATGATTTTCATTTTCCTTTACATTATTAATGTTTGTTACTACGTAATCTTGTATGTAAAATATTATAGTGTTTTAGTTTTAATGACCGATAGGTTTTAAGTATTATTTTATAAATTCTGTGATATTAAATGTTCGCGTGGAGCGCGGGTAAGTTTACTAGTCTACTATAAACGGATTTAATTAATTGGGTAATGAAAAGACCATAATACCCCACCCAATTTTGACTTTCCTTCTCTAGACAACCCGACTTCAAATGGGCATATCTCCCTCATACGAACTCAAAAATGAGCAAACGCAGTGGCGTTGGAAAGATAATTCAAAGATATTTCCTACGATATCTTGTATAACGCATCCTGTGTTGAGAGTTATGGTCGTTTGAAGTTGACCCAAAACTAATACTTAGCTTAACTTTGTCAAATTTCAGATTTCTCATTCTTTCCAAAAATGATTCTTTCTAATTCTAGCTCTTTCAAATAGCGGGGTGTTACAATATCTCCACCTTGGGAACATTCGTCCTCGAATTAGATTAATCTTAGCAGATTAAGGGCGTAATCTCAAATATTCAGTTCAAACACCCAACAAGCAAATCTAACACATCATGCACATCAATTAAAGAGTACTAAGAAGAGAATTAGTACCTTGGTCTGATGTTTCTCCGAGCTCAAAGAGATGTGGATACTGCTTCTTCATATCCTCCTCAGCTTCCCAAGTAGCTTCCTCAACAAACTGAATTTTCCAAAGAACTTTGACTGATGCTACTTCCTTAGTCCTCAACTTGTGTACCCAACGGTCTAGAATCTGAATAGGAATCTCCTCATAAGACAAGTTGTCTTTAATACTAATATCTTCAGTTGGTATGATCAATGAAGGATCTCCCATACACTTTTTCAGCATAGAAATGTGAAATAATGGATGAACCTCTGCTAACTCTTGTGGTAGGTCTAACTCATAAGCTACATTGTCTATCCTCTTGGATATTCTGTAAGGACCAAAATACCGAGGACTAAGCTTCCCCTTCTTACCAAATCTTATAAAACTCTTCATGGGTGAAAATTTCAAGTATACCCAATCATCTACTTCAAACTCTAAGTCCCATCTCCTAACATCTATGTAGTATTTTTGTCGACTCTGAGCTGTTTTCAACCTCTCTTGAATAACTTTCACTTGCTCCATAGCTTGATGAACTAAGTCTGGTCCTATCTACCCATATTCACCAACGTCAAACCATCCAATTGGAGATCTGCACCTTCTCGCATAAAGAGCTTCATAAGCAGCCATCTGAATGCTAGAGTGGTAACTGTTGTTATAAGCAAACTTAATAAGAAGTAGGTGATCATCTCAATTACCCTTGAAATCAATCACATAGGCCCTCACATTATCTTCTAGAGTCTGAATAGTGCACTCTGCTTGACCATCTATCTGAGGATGAAAAGCAGTACTTAAGTTCACCTTTGAACCAAAGCCTTTCTGGAATGACTTCCAAAACTGTGCAGTTAGTTGCGCACCTCTGTCTGAAATAACCGAAACTGGCACCCCATAAAGTCTAACTACCTTTTCAAGATACAACTTGGCATAGTCCTTTGCTAAATGTATAGTCTTTACCGACAATAAATGAGCTGATTTAGTCATTCGATCTACAATCACCCAAACAGAGTCATGTTGTCTGCGAGACCATGATAAACTTGTGATGAAATCCATTTTGATCATCTCCCACTTCCATTCCGAAAGTTCTATATTCTGAGCCATACCACTAGGACTTTGGTGCTCTACGTTAACTTATTGTCAATTCGTACACTTAGCAACAAACTCTACAATGCCCTTCTTCATACTATTCCACCAATATACTTCTCTCAAGTCACAATACATCTTTGTGCAACCTGGATGAACAAAATATCTGGAGCTATGAGCTTCTTCCATGATTCTCTCTTGGAGTTCATCCACCCTTGGTACACACAACCGACCGTGATACCTCAATACACCATCTCCCCCTTGTTCAAAAGCCATTGATTTTTCTTATGAACATTTTCCTTCATTTCAAGCAAAATAGGGTCTTGGTCTTGCTTCTCTTTCACTTTTGACACTAATGATGATTCAGCCCTATTCATCACCACTACTCCTCCTTCTATGGAATCCATTAATCGAACTCCTAATCATGCAAATTTGTGCACATGTTTTGCTAACTCTTTCTTATCTTCCTCAAAATAGGTGGTACTACCCATAGATAATCTACTCAAGGCATCAGCAACAACATTAACCTTACCTGGGTGATAAAGAATACGCATGTCATAATATTTGAGTAACTCTAACCACCTTCTCTATCTGAGATTAAGCTCTTTCTGACTAAACACATACAGAAGACTCTTGTGATCAGTGAATACATCTACATAAACACCATACAAATAATGACGCCATATTTTCAAAGCAAATACTACGGCAGCAAACTCTAAGTCATGGGTTGGGTAGTTCTTCTCGTGAACTTTCAACTGTCTGGAGGCATAAGCTATAACTTTGCCATTTTGCATTAACACACAACCCAAACAAACTCTAGACGCATCACAGTATACAACAAAGCCTTGCGTACCTTCTGGTAAGGTCAATACTGGGGCAGTAATGAACCTCTTTCTCAATTCCTGAAAGCTTTTCTCACAAGTTTCAGACCATCGAAACTTCATTGTTTTATGAGTCAACTTGGTTAAAGGGGATGAAATAGATGAGAACCCTCTATGAACCTTCTATAATATCCAGCCAACCCCAAGAAACTCATAATATTAGTTGGAGATGTGGGTCTAGGCCAATTCTGTACTGTCTCTATTTTCTGAGTGTCAACTCTAATTCCATAACCGGAAACAATGTGGCGTAAGGATGCAACAGACTCAACCCAAAACTCACACATAGAGAGCTTAACATACAACTCTTTATCTTTTACAGTTTGGAGAACTACTCTGAGATAACTAGCATGGTCTTCTTTATTCCTCAAATAAATTAGTATGTCATCAATGAGTACGATAACAAACATATCTAAATATGGCTTGAATACTCTATTCATAAGGTCCATGAATGCTGCAGGTGCATTAGTTAAATCGAACGACATGACCAGAAACTCATAATGACCATAACGGGTCTTGAATGTTGTCTTTAGAATATCACATTCCCTTACTCTTAACTAATGATAGCCAGATCTGAGGTCTATCTTTGAGAAACAAGTGGCAACTTCAAGTTGATCGAAGAGATCATAACTTCTCGAAAGAGGATACTTATTCTTGATAGTAACCTTGTTCAACTAATGGTAATCTATACATATTCTAAGAGTACCATCCTTCTTCCTCACAATAAAGATCGGATCTCCCCAAGGTGAGACACTTGGTCGAATGAAACCTTTCTCTAGGAGATCTTTCAACTGCTCTTTTAACTTAACTGGTGCCATCCTATATGGCGGAATAGATATAGGACGAGTATCAGAAAGATATCTATACCGAAGTCTATCTCTCTCCCAGGAGGGACTCCAGAAAGATCATCTGGAAAGACTTTTAAAAACTGTTTTACTACTAGAACTGACTGAATAGGAGGTATCTCAACACTAGAGCCATTAACTCGGAATAAGTGATAGACACACCCCGTGGAAACTAACTTTCTTGCCTTAAGGTACGAAATAAAATGACCCTTAGGCACTGCTAAACTACTCTTCCACTCTATAACTGGCTTATTAGGAAACTAGAACTTGATAACTTGAGTTCTACAATCAACTGAGGCATAACAGGCATGAAGCCAGTCCAACCTAGAATGACATCAAAATCTAACATGTCTAACTCAACTAATTCAGCCATAGTGCTTTTGTCATTGACCGAAATGGTACAATCACGATAGACTCTCTGTCCTAGAATAGACTCACAAATAGGTGTAGAAACACTAAAGGGCTCAATAAGTTTCTCAGGAAGAATATCAAAATTCATCGCAACATAAGGAGTTACAAATGATAAACTCGCTCATGGGTCTAGCAAAGCATAAACATCAAAGTTAAAGACTTGGATCAAACCAGTGACAACATCTGGTGAATCCTCTTACTCTTGGCGACTTGTGATAGCATAAAGATGGTTTCCTCCTCTCTCTGTCCCTGAAGTAGCTCCTTTAGATGCAACTCTGTCTGGTGGAGCAACTGAAGAAGACTGGGCTCTATTTCCCCCGTTACCATTACCCTCCCTATTCTTTGGACATTCTCTCATAAAATGAACGTTCTGGCCACACTTGAAGCAACCAGTGGAGCCATCACGACACATCCCTGAGTGGTTTCTACTACACATGCAGGAGGCTTACTACCTCGTTGTGCCATACAACCTTGAGAATAGGCAGGTTTAGCTCTAAAATTCTGACTGTTGTACTCACTTTTGCAGGTTCACTAGTAGATGATGGAGCAGGTCCCTTTTGTTTCTGTTGGAAGGAAGACCGATTCACATTACTCTTCTTCTGCCCGGACGCATTCCCTGATGTCTTTGTCCTCTTATTCTTTAACTCTTCTCTATCCCTCAGCTTTTCCTCCTCAACTTATTGCACATGGATCATTAGCCTTGCTATGTTCATATCCCCTATCAGCATAGTTGCCTTGCCTTCCTTTCTTGACAGGTGAGACAACCTAGCAACGAATAAACTCACCCTGCTCCTCATGTCAGCAACCATCTTTGAAGCATACTGGGAAAGTTGTGTGAACTCCAGACTGTACTCATGAACGCTCAAAGAATCTTGCTTAAGAGGGAGGAACTATCGTACCTTTGCTTCTCTCAGTTCTCGGGGGGAAAAACGCGCTAAGAAGGCCTTCTCAAAACAAGCCCAACTCACAGGTGGTACACCCTTAGCTCGGTTCTTCTTCCATTGATCAAACCAGATCTTAGTGACACCCTTCATTTGGTATGTAGCTAGTTCCACCCTCTTAGCATCAGCAACATGCATGATCTCAAAAACCTTTTGAAGCTCCTTAACAAATTTTGTTGGATCCTAAGTAACACTTGAACCAATGAAGGTCGGTGGATTCATCCTTAAGAACTCACAGATCCTTGAAGTGTCAGCCACTTTTTGTCGATTCTCTCTCCGTGGCCCAACTCGGTTGGTCACAACTTGGCTCAACATCCGGATGGCCTCACGAAACTCAGCATTGGTGACCTCTCTTTGGGGTTGTACTTCTAGTGCATTAGGCACCCTTTGTTCCTGTGGTTCAACATTTCTTCTAACCGAATGACCTACGACAGCTCTTTGTGGGGGCATGATTTGAAAGACACACGCAAGCACGAGTTAGAAAGAAACTTTTATAGAGATACACTCTATCTCACGAAATGAGTATGAAAGAAGTGAGGTAGTTCCTAAGTGTCACAACCTCCTAATTATATATGTGGCAAACTTCACACCGATAGCTAGGACTCTAAAGATACGGCTTCATAGATTACCTAGGACTCTTGAACTTTGTGCTTTGATACCAGGTTTTTCACGTCCCGAGCCTACACCCTTGCCGGGACTGGCACTCGAGAACCATTGCTGGCCCCAAGTGAACCCTTGTCCTGACTTACTACTCAGGGAAGACTTAAACACAAGAAAATAGTCTCAAATATTGTACTCATGAAATAAACTTAGAATGTCTAAAAAAGAATATTCAACTAGCTAAGATGACAACTCAAGTCTCAAAACACAAGCCAGTAACAAAATAGTGACAAATGATCTAATTAACTGTCTATCTATGAAGCCTCTAAAACTGGGAGGGATGTCGGGACAAGACCCCCGATCATTGTAACAATTGAAAACTACTAAATCAATGTAAATAGGGATCCTCCAAAAAGCAAGGAGGCTCACCACAAGACTCTGAATGCTCAACTGGATCAATGAAGAGCATGATGCTGATCCTGGTTACCAGTATCTGCATCATAACAACGATGCAGGCCAAATGGCGTCAGTACATTGAATGTACGAGCATGCGAGGGGAATACTAAGAGAAGATATAAGCTTGAAAGGAACTGAAAGAACATACCTGGGCTCAACTTAACTCAACTTAACTCATTTGAATATAAAGCAATAATATGAATGCAGTATAGATAATTTTTTTTAAAACATGGCTAACAACTCTATGTATTAGAAATACAACAGTAACTCTATATGTTTGCAATGATACAATATAAACTCTGGGATGTATATAAAAATACAATTTACTTCTCTGTATATAATAATACAAAATACTTCTATGGTAGTTTCTCTAACCGACAACCATCACTTAAGAGCTATTGTGATAATACAACATTTTGCCTCACCCTTCTAGGGCTGTCCTATACCTTGCCGAGGGTATAGAACCTGACTACTAAGTGGATCCACTAGTCTATGCTAAAAAACACTAAGGAATCATCTATAAAGTATGACCCTTTTCTACCCATAATGACTACATGGTTTATGGGGGCTAGGAATTTTCTGAACTCTCCCCCATATCGGTGCTCAATACTACTCCCAAAATATAATACTCCCTCTGTTTCAAAAAGAATGACCTCTTTTCCTTTTTAGTCAGTTTAAAAAAGAATGACCTCTTTCCTTTTTTGGTAACATTTTAATTTTAGCTTTCCACGTGGCATGTTTAAGGCCACAAGATTAAAACGTAACTTTGTACATTTGACATAACTTTAATTTAAGAGTTTCCTCTCTTGCTTAATTGTGAAAGCATTTACTCTTTAGTGAAAACTAGCTCAAAGGCTCTTTTGGAAATCTCAGTTTCCTTTCTTGTTTAAATGTGAAAACATTTTACTCTTTGGGAATACATAGTCTCGATATACTCTTTTGAAGAATTGAACTTCAATCTTTACTTTTTACTCAACTCAAAACTCAAGTCTTAAAACAAAGTTAAAATACTTGTAAAAGACTTTTGGAAAACTCTATGAACCTCTCTTGACTTGACTCTTAACTTTCCTTGAATTTGAATTTATGGATTCAAGGATTGTGATTTGTGATAGGAATGATCTCATGATGTTTAGGAGTGTTTTTAGATAGTTAAACAAGAGAAATGATCAACAAATCACTATCTGGAAGCAAGTCCGCGACAGGGTGATGCATTTAAATATTTGGTCGTGAAATAAATTTTGAGGCAGAACGGTCCATGACCGTTCCGCGACGGGGAGAAGAATTCCCCAATCCTGAGGAACAGGTCCTCGTCACAGACCTAGTAACAAGATTCTCCCGACTTTTTACTTCTTCATTTTCTAGCCCCAATTCGACTAAACTCGGTCCTTTTTCTCAAATTCTTTTTTGATTCAGATACCCTGTATATGTACATAAGAATATAACTCAAAACAACTCTAACAATCGACCTTAAACTCTCAAGAACTCCTCAATCTCATTCCAAATTCAAGAACACAACCCAAGAACATAAAAGTCTCAATCTTTTAGGGTGAAAAGCATACTGAAATTAACATGTTTGACGCATGGGTGAACGAACCCAATGCTATGTGAACACAACTACCTCGTAGTATTGAATCCTTAGCGAAATCCACAACCTTGCAAGAACTTGATGAATCTTGAACTTTTCTTCTCCTTTCCTCCTCTTTTCTCTTCTCTCAAAGCCCAAGCGTAATGCTCAATTGCGTAAACCGAACTAACTCATTTTAGACCCCAAATAATTTACTAAAAATGGATTTAATTAATTGGGTAATGAAAAGACCATAATACCGCTCAAAAACCCGGTTTTGACTTTCCTTATCTAGACAACCCGACTTCAAATGGGCATATATCCCTCATACAAACTTGAAAATGAGCAAACTCGGTGGCGTTGGAAATATAATTCAAAGATATTTACTACGGTATCTTGTAGTACACCTAACTCATCACGTGCTGAGAGTTTTGGTCGTTTGAAGTTGACCCAAAACTCATACTTAGCTTAACTTTGTCAAATTTCAGGTTTCTCATTCTTTACAAAGATGATTCTTTTGAATTCTAGCTCTTTCAAATAGCGGGGTGTTACATAGTCCAACTTGTCTTAAAATGCATTCTTCCGTAACAGAAAAAAGCCAAGAGAAAGTTTGCTCCAAATTGACAAGGTCCATATCTTATCAAGGAAGTGTTGTCCAAAGGAACATTGCACCTTACTGATGTGGAGGGAATAATCACTAGCATAATTATTAATACAAACACAGTCAAAAGATACTACCTAATGCATTTTAACATACAGTGACAAACGGCGGTTGGCATTTTATGGTTGGGAAGATGACGGCCCCTCATTCCAAGGAAATAAAAAAATCAATCAATAAAAAAAAGTCCCCTCGTTGAAAGTTTGAACTATGCTCGTCTTGATTCTGAAATGATACATTGGCAACCCTTTTGGGTTCGGTCATAGCATCAAAAAAATTAATATTCTAGTATTCATAAGAGCTGGGGTATTTTTTTTATTTGGTTACAATATTTCCAAAATTATAGTGGATTAGTTTATGGTTTTGTTTGGCAACTGACTTTCTAATTAACTCTTTAAGAATACCAGATTCAATATCTTTTGTGTAGACAATTGATCATCAAGAGAAAAAAGAGACTTATAAGTGAACCCTTGCTGGCACAATAAGACAAAAAGATAAGAAAAAAATAAAAAAAGAGAGAGTCTTATCGGTGAAAACTTTCGCATGCACCATAAGGCGACAAGAGAGAGGATCTTATCGGTGAAAAATCTCACTAGCACCGTAAGATAAAAAGAGAGAACAACATGAAAATGGTTAATTGGAGGGAACGTGGAAAGAGCACCGCTTCTCAATCCCTCTACATGAAGTGCTGCTAGGATACATAAATTAATTTCAGATTACAAATGGTTCAGACTTTGAGAACTAGACAACACAAACACATCAAGAGTCAAATACAAAGTGCATGTCATGACTCATTCAAAGTTGATATATGCCTCTAAACACCTTCTTAAAAGGAAAACCCCTTTTTAAGTATAAGTCTGTCTTGATTTAATCTTTTAATATTCTTAAATCTAACATTTTTTAGTCCCTTTCGATATAATCTTGTTTCAAAGCTCACGACGATTTGCCCAAAAGGAAAAGTTGAGTACATGAGTCGATATGGCAGTGATGAAGGACTAAAGACACCTGGAATCTTTACCCAAAAAAATTGTGTGAAGAATACAATAAAGCCTCTTAAGTCACGAGAAGATTTTCAAAAGGAATATTCGTTCTCAAGGAAATCAATTGCACCATGGAATTTAGTAGTACCATGAAGATTAAGGTCTCTAATTAACAAAGAGGAAGCTTTAGAAAGGTGGTTCAGCCAAGGATTTCAGTTAGAATTTGACAAAATGGTCAAAAGTATGGTCAAGTCATAACAACACCAAGGCTGCAAACCAACTATCACTTTTATACTAACAATTATTTTCTTTATTTTGCTCAACAATGGGACAAAAGAAAATGTAGTATTACAAGTCAGAAAGATGAAACATCACAAAAGAAGTTCTCAAAAGTTTTCAAATTTTTTGGTGTTTCATCACATGCTATTTGTATTTTTTGCCTCTCAATTCGAAAACTTCGAGCAATACGTTTGGTTTCACTCCCTCATTAGGAAAACATCTTCTAGTTAGTCAAAAGTTATTATTTTTACTTGATTTGGACACTAACTTGAAAATTTGTTGGGTTGTGATGCCTCGTGTGGTAAGGCTTTTATTCATGCTTGTATATACATATTGTCTAGAACTTTCCCCAAAATGTATTTCAAGGAAAAATTCTATATGTGGCTTGGCTTGGAAGGTGAACTATTTCCTGTTTGACAAGCCACTCTACTAAAAATTTTCCCAAATTGATGCAATCTTTGTCAGCCCTTTTGAGCTTGAACTGAATGTTGTTGGCCACCATGTTGCATATTAGCTAATTTTTGTGAGGCGATGATGAAGACCTTGAAATATTATGCTCATTTATTTTTTGTACCCTGATGTCTCCCTAAATGCTAATAACTTGTGATGTAAGCTAAAATCCTATGTTTGGGAGAGGAAAATTTGAATGAGTTGTGATGTAGACAAAAGCCTAAGTTTGGGGGTTTTGTGCACAAAGAGAACAAAGAGAAATGAGCTAAAAACATAGAGCACCATAAGATTCAAAATGATAAGTGCTTTAGTGAATTCATAGATGAAAGAATATTAAGAAGGAAAACAAAATATTAGTGCTAGCTCATAGTTAGCACATTCCTTAAGTAAAAAGAAGAATGGGTGTTTGAAATGAGTGAACATCGTGAAAAGGGAGAAATAAGGTTGAAGTGAATTGAAAATTTGAGTGGAGTTCTCAAAAGAAAAGTGAAAGCATTAGGGAGACATCTTAGTCACTTAACCAAATGATACCATACCTTTTTCCCAAGACTAAGTTAAACCCACAAGTTCTTGGGATTTTGAGACTTGTCAATATATATAGGGCAAGTGTATGTGTGTATATTTGAATCCATTGAGAGTAAGTGTTTTTCATGATTTATAATCTCTGTAATTGTCATTCATATGTGTGTGCGGGAGTCTCTCTTGTGTGAGTGGCATTACATCATTCATTTGAATTATGACGTCTCTATTATAATTAAGCTGCATAAATGTGAGAAATTTGTGTGAATTCTTGGGCAAACCTTAAAAGTAGATGTCATTGACTTGAGATGTTTTGAAATCGTTCTGGAATGAAGAATTATTCAAGTATTGTGCTTCAAAAGTACTTTGAATGAAAGGCATTTTGAAAGAAAAGTCGTTGTCTAATGAGTGGTGGTGGAACAAGCTGTAAGTTTTGTTTGTATATAGAGTTTTTTTGTTTTTTTTTGTTACATTGAGTCTACTATGTAATTGTGCAAAATATTATCTTGGGTGTTACTGAACTTAAATACTATGCTTAGTGAATGTTTTGCTTGAGGACAGGAAATAGTTTAAGTTTGGGGGGTTTGATGAATTGGTATTCTAACAATTCATTAGACTCAAATTCATAAATAATGTTATAATTTAATGCTAATTTGGCAAGAGGAGGTGGTGGTTGTGGGGGGGGGGGGAGGGGGTAGGCCCTAGTTCTCTTATATGAAAGCATACCTTGTGTCATGACCCAAACTACCCCCTAGACATGACATGATGAATAAGATCCCGAGAGACCCTAAACAAGCCACTTGATATAGACATGACACTAAGATAAACATAATAGAAATAATGATACAAAGAAGAATATATGTCCCGCTATTTCCTCTCAACATGATACAAAAATTGGAGTACGAAGATTGTAAATGCGGAATCATACTAAGTCTGACAACAAGCCTCTATATCATAGGTGTGGCTAGGACAAGCCCTAGCTCACGAAATAATTCTGAAAACTTGAATGACTTAAAGCAATAAAAGAGATGTGGGAGCAAGGTCCCTGAACCATGAGGGCTCACCAAATCTCTGTAAGCAACTGATCAATCCAACTAGCCACAACCGGATGGAGGAACGTCGGTCCTTATATTATGAAATAATATAGGTATAAGAGATATATGCATCAGGACTTTCAATGTACTGAATATGGAAAATATGCATAAACATAAACGTGAAACATGCTAAGTCTTGTAAACATGATGATGCATGACCAATTAAAACATATCAAATTTTGATAAGAAAAATCATAAATCATGAGACAAGGTAAATACAACTTTGGAACGTCATAATATAAACTTAAATCATATTCTTTGAGCAAATTATAAATTCTCTTCAGAAAACCATAATCTCTTTTGGGATGTTTACCATTAACCGACATAAACCATGTGACCTATAATATGTAATCTGATTTCTTTTCCATAGCGAAAAGTGACAAGGACCATGCTCAGGTGGATCCACTAGCAATGTCCAATTGGGACAAAGTTCTACAGGGTAGGTAGTTATGGGAAAAAGGAAATGCTACTAGAGACTTGACCACAATTAACGGGAGAGCCTCCATCCCAAAGTCTTCTCAGTGCTAAGTAAACTTTCAATATAAATAAGCATAATCATATCATAATCATAATACTTGAAAATGTAAGAATCTATTAATACCAATCCAATCATAAAGACATTATTGCAATTCTATTCTCTTCAATGATAAGTCTATAAGATATTATTGCTGATCTTTGTAATGATCCAAAGTACACCCTGTACGTCAAATGGCGTATAAGACCCCAAGAGGCCCTACACAAGTCTCTTGACATGCATACAACACAATAAAATAGATAAAAATTAAAAAAATCTCATAGAATAGGAAAGTTTGACATAAAAAGCAGAAATCTACACATAGTCTTGACAAGGCAATCTAATACATCAAAAGAAGTGGTCAGAATGTAACCCGTACACCACGTACAACATCTGGAAACTTAAAACATATGAAAGCAATAAAGGTGACATGGTCCTCGGAACATGAGGACTCACCAAGTCTTCAATATACTAGCAATGTAGTAGAAACGAATGGGGCGCGAAAGATCATTGGACCCTACATTAGTTAGACAATGCATGAACAGGTATGCATTAGTACATGTAATGTACTAAGTATGAGGGGTATGCATAACAATGTTAAACATGATCATAAGGGGACATAATCAAAGACATGATATGCATAACAAAGCTAAACATAGTGAAAACATTTAAAGAGGAATCGTAAATCATGAACATGGTCAATGCATCTTAAAATCATAAGGAAAGCTTCATAAAACCTTCGAAGTAGCTTTAGTTCATTTTATGGGATATTAGTTTTAACCAACAATAGACCATATGAGCTATACCATGGAATCCAATGTAACTCCCACACTCAGAAGGGAGAGTCTACTTGCCAAGGCATAAATCCATATCATGATTCATATGCTATTTGTGGATCCACTAGCTATTTCATTTAGGAAAATCCTATGGGGGCACATAATTTGAAATTAGAGGCTGCTTCTAGAAACTATCCTGTTTGAGCCTCCACCTCAAAGTTCTCTCGATGCTAAGTTAAATCCCAATGAAATAGTCAATTTCATAATCATCATATCATACACGGAAGAGAGCAATTAAGTTACTAATCCAAGCTTAAAATATCATAGAGTAGCTCATTAAATCTTGAATCAAGAATGTGTGGGAAAACCTTTCACCAATCATGATTCCTTATATGTGACAAAATCCTTTCACAATTTCATAGATGGTTATCTTAAAGTAACCTATATCATAAAACCTTTCTTTTCATAAATCATGCAGAACCTTCGTAAAAACATCATTTATAGATTCATAGTTTCTTCATAAATTCATGTCTTTGAGAACAATGTGTGAGAAAATCTTTCACCAATCATGATTCCTTAATATGTGACAAAATCCTTTCACAATTTCATAGATTCTTATCTTAAAGTAACCTATATCATAAAACCTTTCTTTTCATATATCATGCATAACCTTCGTGAAAACATCATTTTTAGATTCATAGTTTCTTCATAAATTCATGTCTTTGAGAGTTCATAGTCAATAATCATGATCAATGCATGGGTTCATGTGATATCAACTGGTAAACTTGTAATTGAATCAATACGATAATAATAAGATCAAATCAAATAATTGAATCAACACAACTAGAACCCATGAGGAATTGAATGAAAACCTAATCAAATTGATGAAATTGAACTTGGAGAATTGAGAAACCTTTGGAACTCAATGGGTGAATGGAACCTATCGATGATACTCTACATACCTTGAGAATCAAAGCCCAAAATCAATGGTGAAAAATGAGACTTGATTTGAAAACCCTAGCTTCTTCTTCCGTGAACTTTAGAGAGAGTTGAGGAAGATGAATGTGGATATGAATTACGAATTTGAGTGAATGAGAGAGTTAGGGTAGTTTTAGGGGTAGAAGGATAGTCATATGACTTAGAAATAAGGGTAAAACGACATAGTATAGACATTTAATTCATAGGTAAAACCCAAATAACCTTAAAAATAACTGTCGGATAGTTCCTATGGTTTGGACCTATTGTCCATAGAAGTTCCTATGGTATGCACTAGTCAACCATAGTACTAACTTCAGAAATCCAAAATTCACCTTACTTTCCACGACCTTTCTACGGTGCATCTAAATTCCTATGGTCTATAGAACCCATCTGTAAAAAAAAGTTTCAGTTTAAAAATTTCATTGAGTCTGGAACCTTCCTACGATACCCACCTACGACTCGTCAACCTTCTTACGGTTCCACATGCTCATTCATAGTTCAAACTTCAAAAACTTGAAATTCCAAAAACTCATATTCAAGTCAACAAATCCCTTCCTATGACTCGTAGAAATTGCCACGGTTTGTAGGTTGGACTCGAAGAACCTACTTCAGTGCCAAAATTTGTATTTTCCTTTTCCTTTCAACTTTCGGGGTGTTACATTCATATTGTGGTATGTATGATAAAAATAATAAATAAATTCATTATATGTGTAACTAAATATATTATAGTTATGTGGTCATTGGGATATGTGGGAGAATGTAACTTATTTATTTATTTGTGGCCTAATTAATGTAAGGCCCGTGAATAAATATTTAATAAAGAATAGTTCTCATTCATACACCAATTATTTGATTGACGTAGCTGATAAAATCTTAATTAGCCTCTACAAATTGGTTCTAAAACCATCTACTAGGGTTACAACATATTTTATACCTTTTCCATCATTGGTGGCTGTGGTAACATAAGCTAGGGAAAGGCATGACAGTAAAAAGACCAGTTTTGTGATTCATGCTCCAGGTATATTATTATATAATACAAACTTTTGTAATATTAATGTTTTTGAGATCCTCATGTGCATTAAGTTTTGCTTACACACTAGCATTAAAATTTTAAATAAAACGTGCAATTTCTGAAAATGGTCATATTTTTATACTAGTTAAAATCAATTTGACATAAATGTGTATACTAGGTTCACAATTTCGGCCAACTGTTCGCTTAATTTCTGACAGGAGGATATTAACCATCAACCAATCCTTAACCATATATGGTGTTTAAATCAAGCAAGGTAATTAAAAATTAAAAAACATAAGTGAGAGATGTTACCCTAATTAATGTGGATGATATCTCATCTTCTAATGAAGAAAGTACTTTCATTTAAGATCCTATTTGAATTGACTTACATTAAAAAAAACAAGACACTTTTTAATAGGGCGGGGCCCATTTATTGATAAAAACAAAAAGAATATTTACAAATAACCGAGCCCAAAAGTGATCCGGTCCAGAAACAGAAGCATAAGCAAATGGTACAAAATATCTGATAGAAATAATAAAAACAAAACGTATATTAGAAAAGTGAGAACACGAACAATCGGAAGCTTCTAGCTTCTTCCTTATACGCCCTCTAAAATCCCAATCTTCATACACTTCCATTGTTGTGATTCAAGCTACAATCAAGGTGAGATCTTTAATTCTATCTACAATCAATGTGAGATCTTTAATTCTTGCCCTCCAATGTTAAAAGAGTTTTAATGCATATCCTCTTATGGTTTTCAGGCAATGACACGGTGATGGAATCGCTCTCGTCTTCACTCATTTGAATCAATCAAAACTCTAAGGTTAGTTCTTCATATCATCGCTCTACCTTGTTTGTCTCTGAAACCAATCATCATGGGAGTTGTGAATCCCTTGATTAGATCTACTACTAGTAAGTTGCGATCTTGGTGTAAATGTGACTCGTCATGTAAAACAAGTTCTACTATTGCGCCGAAGCTTAACTCTAGCCTTCAAAATGTGCAGATCCACTATCCACAGATGCTATGACCAAAATTAAGGCTCTATGTTTCAGCTCTATCTCATTGTAGTTTTATCTCCCTACAAAGTCTGAACAGATTGAACACCATTTAGGATAAATACCATTATTTCAGCCACTATTTGGACGATTCTACCACAATGAAATTAGAGAAAATTTATGTTGCATCCTTTTGTAGGTTTCTACAGACCCACCTTGTTGATGGTGATTTTTAGCTGAAACTAAAATTTTGATTTGGTACTAATTAATGGATACCCCAAGAACTCACCATGTTTAAGTACACAAATCTATTCAATTTATATCAAACTTTAGCCTATCATTATAGAAAATTTTACCTTAGCAGATTGAACGTACATGTAATCAGTAATGGATCATGGTCTATGATACACATACCACTATTTTCTCTGTTAATTGTATAGATGCCTCCTTATGAATGGTGTATTATATTTGGCTAGATTAAGTATCCACTTTTCTGTGCTATGAATTTTTTGAAATTGGTTAATCTAAAAGTCACCTGCAAAAGAAAAAACTAAATTAGTAGGAAAATCTACAAGCGTATTTCCTTTCTAAGGGAATGTTTACTCTTGCGAAATATCTCTTCTCAATCTCCTGATGATACTAATCTCCTATGCCACACTACATGACACTTTCCACTCTCGCTCTAAAATATGCACCAGAACTAAAGAGTCAGTCTGAATAATGATATTAGCAATTTCATGCTCAATATAGTAATTAAGACTCTCCTTTATAGCTCTAGCTTCCGCTACTATGTTGGTTGTATCAAAATTCTGAAACCTTTAGCTACTACCAAATTACCACTATGATCTCTGATACAAAAGACTATTGAACTTGGATTTTTTAGATGCCCAATCAATGTTGCACTTCCGTAAATTAGGAGGCTGAGGGCTCCATCTAAAAATTCTAAAAGAGAATTTAGGTTTGTACTATTACAATTCTGAAAGAATAAGAGGCCAAGAGTTGCTGCTATATTTCCCTTTTAATCTAACGAAAATGAATTTTAAAATTGTATCATTAATACCCCATAGCACTCTAAATTCTGAAAAGGAACCTCCATAAATAATAGTATTTATTCGCTTCCACAGAAACAACAAAATAATTTAAGGATAGCTTGGAAAACTACCTTCACTCAATAATTACCTTCTACTGCCCACCACAACCTTATGGACTGCTTCAAGTTTAGAATAGGGCCCACAATTCCAATAGCGCTAATTAAGTGGCTCCAAATTCTTATAACATGTTATCCGATCAGAAAAAGATGTTCCATAGTATCTTCTTCCAAAATTATACGTCTACAATTCCAAGTATCAAAGTTCCACCTATGCACTAGAGAAGCCATAGGGATCTTTTTGAACCAAATTCTCCTAGCAAGAAAGGGGATTTCAAAAGAAATTCCTTTTATCCACAATCTCACCATGTCTTAAACCTTCTCTTTTTTGTACCTCAATAGCTCCCAAACTGATTTAACGACGAGCATACCATTGTTAATTTCAGTCCACCAAGATTCATCGCCTTGATTACAGAGATATGCAAGATGCAAGTTAGATTGGACATGTACAACATACTCAAGAACAAACTCTCCCATTGTTGGATAGTTCTATGTCCCTTCCTCCTTTAGAAACTCACCAAAGTTTTTGATGGGAGGACAAGTCGGCACCTCAAATGCATATAAATGTAAAGGTCCCAGATTATACGAGTTATGATACCATATAGTAGAAGTGTCTCCTCTTGGTTCCCACCATATGTGATATTATAGTAACCCCCTCCCCTCCTCATTCACCAGCATGTGTTTCAAATATGAAACTGTAACACCCCGTATTCGAAATAGACGAAAATGCAGATTTTGAGAAGTTGCAGGTGCAACTTACGGTCACCATCCACGGACCGTAGGTCAGACCACGGCCCGTGCTGGTGGTCCGTGGTTCAACACTGCAACCCCTCCCCAAACCAGCTCAGAAAATTGGATAAGTCCCGACTCAGGGACAGACCCACGGTCCGTAGATCAGAGCACGGTCCGTGGTCTGTGTCCGTGGATCAAGACTTCCCTTCCATTCCTCTGACACAACCTACGGTCGACCATCACGGACCGTCATTCGATCCACGGTCTGTAGGTCTGACCGTAGATGAGGTTAGCAGCTAGTTAGATGAAAAATATTGATGGGTCAAATTCAGATGGTCATAACTCTTATCACAAAATTAATTGTGTGTCACATGACCTATATTTAGATAGATAATTGAATTATCTTTCCAACGCCACCGAGATTGCTAAATTCCGACCTCCGAGTAAAAAGTTATGCCCGTTTTAGTGAAGGTCTGTCGAGCAGGCTTGACTTACGGACACAATCTACGGACCGTAGATTGACCTACGGCCCGTAGGTCAATCTGTAGGTCACTCCGACAACAGTTAATTCAGGGGTCTTTTGGTCTTTTCCTATTTCGCTTAACCCCTAAGATACATCGTTTAAACCCTAAGTCATGAGGTTTTAATTAGTTTAAACCTAGAAACATAACTAGAACTTACCTAAGTCAAATCATTAATCAAACTTAGAAGAATTAGAAGCAAGAAAGGAGAAAAAGGTTAAGAATCCTAGTTCAAGAACGCAGCGAGGTTTCTTCAGTTCCAGCCTCGAAATCGAAAGATTTCTCCGTGGAATTCGTCACCAGGTATGTGGGATTTCACTAGTGGGTTCCTTTCGCCCATTAGGTCCCTAGAATTCAGTCAAATTCTTGATTCCATGATTATGAACAAACCTAGGGTTTCTAGAATTACAACAGATCATCATGAATTAGTTATTTAAATGTTCCAAATCAGATTATCATGTTATTGCTCAGTTTATCGCATGAATTTCAGAACCCTAGCTATGTATTTCTTTAGTTCTTGAATTACACATGCTAGGTCAGATATTTTAGTATTCAGTTTTACATGCCTCAGTTTATGAATGCATCATTATCAGATTAATTGTTGCATTCTCAGTTTGCATGTTCAGTTTCGAGCTATCCAGTATTTACAGAAATTCAGTCATAACCAGTTAATCACTTAATTCATTGGGAGTAGCATAATACCGAGTTGGACTAGGGTTCAGCGTACCCATATAGTCCCAGAACTACGAGCCACGTAGGTGTAAGTCCCCTCTGTGGGCAACATCAGTTTAGTGATCACGCCAGCATGCCTCTATACCTCTGGCAGGGTATATTGGGTTCTCCCGATGGGGCGTATACATCGGACTCCACATTTAGCTCATGTGGTTTTATGTCGGTTATTAGTAGCTCCCACAGTTCAGTCAGACTCCATTGCATTGACCATATTTCAGTACAGTCAGTATTCAGTCTCAACATGTTATAAATTTGGTCATTACATCAGTTAGCTCAGTATTCAGTATTTTCAGTATCTATATCATGTCCAGATTATTTCATTGCTCAGTATGCTTTGTTCAGTTATATGTTATTTCAGCTTTACTCTATCCTGCATGCTCAGTACCTTTCAAGTACTGACGCATACGTGCGCTACATCTTCTCGTGATGTAGGTTCAGGTTCTCAGCATCCAGATCACGCTTAGATCGGTTCCCGATCTCCAGTTCAGCAGAATCAGTGGTGAGTCCTCATTCTTCGAGGACAATAGTCATGAGTTTCTTTTTTCAGTACTTTTAGTCTTTAGTTTCAGTTTTTTTTCTAGACTTAGCTGGGGCATGTCCAACACTTCTAGTCAGTTTAGAGGCTTATTTCAGACATAAATAGATTCAGCTTAGTATTTGAGTTTGATATTTCTTTTGTATTAAACTCTCAAATCTGATATATTAAGTTATAGTATATGGGCATTCCCCATCTTTTCAGATTTATTTATGAATTAGCTTCCGCATCAGTTTATTATCTTTAGTATGCTCATGATCATGCCAGCAGGGTTAGCTTAGGATCACTTGTGGTCCTAGGTCCCGTGTCCACGTCTCGGGGGTAGCTCGGGGCGTGACAAACTTGGTATCAGAGCATTAGATTTAAGTGTGCTAGGATGTTTGAAAAGCCGCACTAGGTAGAGTCCTTTTCATGGGTGTGTAGTGCGCACCACATCTAATGAGAGGGAGGCTACAAAGTGTCTTTAGGAAAAATCTTCATTTTTCTTGTTACTCTTATCGTGCGTAAGGTATGATCTAATTCCATTCTAACTCGAAGTTCTACGTTTCAGTGATCATGTCTCCTCGTAGAGCTTATGTCAGGAATGCGAATGCCAGGAACGCAAACGCAGCTCCTCCAGTTCCAGATCAGGAAGTCTCAAACGATGAATTTAGGAATGCCATTCAGATGTTGGCTCAGAGTGTTGCTAACTAGAACAATCAGCGGGTTCAAGCTTCTGTGAATGCAAATGGTGGATCAACTGCATCAAGGAACCGTGAGTTTGTTAGGATGAATCCGCCTGAGTTCTTAGGATCGCAGACTGGTGAAGATCCCCAGAATTTCTTGGATGAGATCAAGAAGATCTTTGAGGTAATGCAGGTTACTGGGAATGATCGGGTTGAGTTAGCATCTTACCAACTTAAGGATGTGGCTCATATCTAGTATACTCAGTGGAAGGAGAACAGGGGTACAGATGCCGCTCCTATTACTTGGGAATGTTTCAGCTAAACCTTTCTGAATAGGTTTTTCCCCATAGAGTTGAGAGAAGCAAGGGCCCAGGAATTTATGAACTTGAGGCAGGGTAACATGACTGTTCAAGAGTATGGGCTCAAGTTTAACCAACTCTCCAGGTATGCTCCTTACATGGTTGCTGATTCCAGGGCTCAGATGAATAAGTTTCTGTATCGAGTGTCAGACTTAGTGAAGACAGAGTGCAGGAATGCTATGTTGTTGGGAGACATGAACATCTCTAGGCTCATGACTCATGCTCAGCAGGTTGAGGGTGATAAGCTTAGGGAACAGGCTAAGGAGACTAAGAAAGCAAGAACAGGTAACTATGAGTATTCCCAACAGAAATCGGGTGGTGGAAATCGCTCGCAGTTTCAGCAGAAGTCTTCGACTTCAGCACCTTCATCAGCTAGTGTTCCATCCCCCAGGTTCCGTAATGATCAGAAAGGTAGGGCGTCAGGCTCTAAGTCTCAAGGTAGTGTTTCAGGCACCAAAACTTACCCAACTTGCCCGAAATGTAGTAAGAACCATCCGGGCGAGTGCCTTGCAGGTAAGGAAGGATGCTTTGGGTGTGCTCAGTCTGGTCATAGATTGAAGGACTGTCCTTCTAGATAGGGTCAAAGAGGAAATAATGGTAGAGCTCAGTCTACAACTTCAGCAGCACCAGCAGGTCACCCGACTCAGCAGGGTAACTCTTTTGGTACTGGTGGCGGACAGCGCCAAAACAGGCTTGATGCTCTTCAGGCTCGTCAAGATCAAGAAGATTCTCCTGATGTAGTCACTGGTACGTTACGAGTCTTTGATCTTGATGTTTATGCATTGTTAGATCCAGGGGCTACTTTGTCTTTTGTAACTCCTTATATAGCAGTCCAATTCAGTGTTAGCCCAGAAATTCCCTCAGAACCTTTCTCAGTCTCTACTCCAGTCGGTGACCCAGTTATAGCTAGACGGGTATACAGAAATTGCCCTGTCACAGTCTCTCAGAAAGTCACCTCAGCAGATCTTGTAGAGTAAGAAATGGTAGACTTCGATGTCATTCTTGGCATGGATTGGTTACATTCCTATTATGCCTCAGTCGATTGTAGAACTAGGATTGTTCGTTTTCATTTTCCAGACGAACCAATCCGAAAATGGAAGGGTAGTAGCTTAGCGCCTATGGGTCGATTCATTTCTTACCTTAAGGCTAGAAAGATGATCTCTAAGGGTTATCTCTATCATCTAGTTCGGGTTAAGGATTCTAGTTCCGAAACCCCAACTCTTGAGTCAGTTCCTGTAGTCAGTGAGTTTCCAGAAGTGTTCCCAGAAGATCTTCCTGGAGTTCCTCCCGAAAGGGAAATAGACTTTGGAATTGATCTACTTCCAGATACCCAGCCTATTTCTATTCCTCCTTACAGAATGGCTCCAGCTGAGCTTAAGGAATTGAAAGAGCAGTTGAAAGACCTTCTAGATAAGGGCTTCATCAGACCTAGTATTTCTCCATGGGGTGCACCAGTGTTGTTCGTGAAGAAGAAAGATGGTTCTCTCAAAATGTGTATTGACTATAGGCAGTTGAACAAAGTCACAATCAAGAATAAGTATCATATCCCCAGGATTGATGACTTGTTTGACCAACTTCAGGGTGCTAGTCATTTCTCAAAGATAGACCTCAGATCAGGTTATCATCAGCTTAGAGTCAGAGATAGTGACATTCCGAAGACAGCCTTCAGAACTCGGTATGGTCACTACGAATTTGTAGTTATGTCATTTGGACTAACCAATGCTCCTGCAGCTTTCATGGATTTGATGAACAGAGTGTTCAAGCAGTATTTGGACTTGTTCGTTATCGTCTTTATTGATGATATCCTCATTTACTCTAGGAATGAGGAAGAACATGCAAGTCATTTGAGAGTTGTTCTGCAAACTCTCAAAGATCGTCAGTTATTTGCAAAATTTAACAAGTGCGAGTTTTAGTTACAATCAGTTGCTTTCCTTGGGCATATTGTGTCTAGTGAAGGAATTCGAGTAGATTCCCAGAAGATAGAAGCAGTGAAACAATGGCCCAGACCTACCTCTGCTACAGATATCAGAAGTTTCTTAGGTCTAGCGGGCTATTACAGACGGTTTGTGGAAGGATTTTTATCCATAGACTCTCCATTGACTAAGTTAACTCAGAAAAAGGTTAAGTTCCAATGGTCAGATGATTGTGAGAAAAGCTTTGCAGAACTGAAAACTAGGTTGACTACAGCTCCTGTCTTAACTCTACCAGAGGGTTCAGATGGTTATGTGATCTATTGTGATGCATCCAGAGTCGTCCTAGGTTGTGTGTTGATGCAGCGAGGTAAGGTTATAGCTTATGCTTCTAGACAAACTTAAGGTGCATGAGAAGAACTACCCAACTCATGACCTCGAGCTAGCAGCAGTGGTGTTTGCACTTAAGATTTGGAGACATTACTTGTATGGTGTTCATGTAGATGTGTTCATAGACCATAAGAGCCTTCAATATGTATTCACCCAGAAAGAGTTGAATCTTCGCCAGAGAAGGTGGCTTGAGTTCCTCAAAGATTATGATATGAGTGTGCATTACCATCCGGGTAAGGCGAATGTAGTAGCAGATGCTCTTAGCAGATTATCCATGGGTAGTGTAGCACATATTGAGGAAGAAAGGAGAGAGCTAGCAAAGGATGTTCACAGACTTGCTCGCCTAGGAGTTCGTCTTATGAGCATATCAGATGGTGGTGTAATGGTTCAGAATGAGGCAGAATCCTCTTTGGTAGTAGAGGTTAAGGAAAAGCAAGATAGTGATCCAATCTTTCTTGAACTTAAGGGTGTAGTCCACAATCAGAGAGTGGAGGTTTTCTCCCAAGGGGGAGATGGTGTACTTCGCTATCAAGGTAGATTGTGTGTTCCTGATGTGGGTGAATTAAGACAACATATTCTCGTAGAAGCCCACAATTCCAGATATTCTATTCATCCGGGCGCCACTAAGATGTACCGTGATCTGCGGGAATTGTACTGGTGTAATGGTATGAAAAGAGATATAGCAGATTTTGTGGCTAAGTGCCCCAATTGCCAGCAAGTCAAGGTAGAACATCAGAAACCAGGAGGTATGACTCAAGAGGTTGACATTCCTACTTGGAAGTGGGAAGTGATCAACATGGACTTCAACACAGGTTTACCTCGTACTCGCAGGCAACATGACTCCATTTGGGTGATTGTTGATAGGGTTACTAAGTCTTCTCGCTTTTTGGCGGTCAAGACTACAGATTCGGCGGAGGATTACGCCAACCTTTACATTAATGAGATTGTGAGGTTGCATGGGGTTCCTTTGTCTATCATCTCAGATAGAGGTCCTCAGTTTACCTCTCATTTCTGGAAGTCATATCAGAAAGGTCTTGGTACTCAGGTTAATCTTAGCACAACATTTCATCCGCAGACAGATGGTCAAGCAGAGCGTACCATTCAGACCTTAGAGGACATGTTGAGAGCTTGTGTGATCGATTTCAAGGGTAGTTGGGATGATCACCTTCCTCTTATTGAGTTCGCCTACAACAATAGTTACCATTCCAGCATTCAGATGGCCCCTTATGAGGCCTTGTATGGGCGTAGATGTAGATCTCCAGTTGGTTGGTTTGAAGTAGGTGAAGTAGCCTTGATAGGACCAGATTCGGTCCTTGATGCTATGGAGAAAGTGCAACTCATTAGAGATAGACTCAAGACTGCTCAGAGTCGCCAGAAGTCTTATGCAGATGTGAGAAGAAGGGAACTAGAGTTCCAAGTTGATGATTGGGTTTTCCTGAAAGTGTCACCCATGAAGGGGGTGATGAGATTTGGCAAGAAAGGGAAGCTCAGTCCTAGATATGTAGGTCCTTATCGGATCTTGAAAAGGATTGGTAAAGTGGCTTATGAGTTAGAGTTCCCACCAGATTTAGCAGCAGTGCATCCAGTCTTTCACATTTCTCTTTTGAAGAAATGTGTGGGTGATCCAGCATCTGTAGTGCCATTAGAGACTATGGCCATGAAAGATAGCCTTTCTTATGAGGATGTCCCAGTTGAGATTCTCGATCGTCAGGTTAGAAGGTTGAGAAATAAAGAAGTCGCTTCAGTCAAGGTTTTGGGGAGGAGTAAGTCTGTAGTGGGAGCTACTTGGGAAGCAGAAGCAGCCATGAAGTCCAAGTATCCTCACCTTTTTCCTTCCGATTCCATTCCAGCTTAAGGTAATAGTTCCTCTTCAGTTTTTCAGTCATTCATGCGTAAATTCAGTCTTAGAATCATGTTCCTTCAGTTTGTACTTGCATTTTCAGCGTAGTTGCATGTTCTTGGAACTCAGTTCAGTCAGAAATTCAGTTCTCAGTGTTCAGTGGTAGGGATTGCAGCCCTCTCCCTCTATTTCAGCTAGTTTAGTCTTCATTCGAGGACGAATGGTCCCAAGGGGGAGATAATGTAACACCCCGTATTCGAAACAAACGAAAATGCAGATTTTGAGAAGTTGCAGGTGCAACTTACGGTCACCATCCACGGACCGTAGGTCAGACCATGGCCCGTACTGGTGGTCCGTGGTTCACCACTGCAACCCCTCCCCAAACCAGCTCAGAAAATTGGCTAAGTCCCGACTCACGGACAGACCCACAGTCCGTAGATCAGACCACGGTCCGTGGTCTGTGTCCATGGATTGAGAGTTCCCTTCCATTCCTCTGACACAACCTACGGTCAACCAGCACGGACCGTCATTCGATCCACGGTCCGTAGGTCTGACCGTAGATGAGGTTAGCAGCTAGTTAGATGAAAAATATTGATGGGTCAACTTCAGATGGTCATAACTCTTAGAACAAAATGAATTGTGTGTCCCATAACCTATGGTTAGATAGATAATTTAATTATCTTTCCAACGCCACTGAGATTGCTAAATTCCGACCTCCGAGTAAAACGTTATGCCCGTTTTAGTGAAGGTCTGTCGAGCAGGTTTGACTTACGGACACAATCTACGGACCGTAGATTGACGTACGGCCCGTAGGTCCAATCCGTAGGTCACTCCGACAGCAGTTAATTCATGGGTCTTTTGGTCTTTTCCTATTTCGTTTAACCCCTAAGATACGTCGTTTAAACCCTAAATCAAGAGGTTTTAATCAGTTTAAACCTAGAAACATAACTAGAACTTACCTAAGTCAAATCATTAATCTAACTTAGAAGAATTAAAAGCAAGAAAGGAGAAAAAGGTCAAGAACCTTAGTTCAAGAACGCAGCGAGGTTTCTTCAGTTCCAGCCTCGAAATCGAAAGATTTCTCCGTGGAATTCGTCACCAGGTATATGGGATTTCACTAGTGGGTTCCTTTCGCCCATTACGTCCCTAGAATTCAGTCAGATTCTTGATTCCATGATTATGAACAAACCTAGGGTTTCTAGAATTACAACAGATCATCATGAATTAGTTATTTAAATGTTCCAAATCAGATTATCATGTTATTGCTCAGTTTATCGCATGAATTTCAGAACCCTTGCTATGTATTTCTTTAGTTCTTGAATTACACATGCTAGGTCAGATATTTCAGTATTCAGTTTTACATGCCTCAGTTTATGAATGCATCATTATCAGATTAATTGTTGCATTCTCAGTTTGCATGTTCAGTTTCGAGCTATCCAGTATTTACAGAAATTCAGTCATAACCAGTTAATCACTTAATTCATTAGGAGTATCATAATACCGAGTTGGACTAGGGTTCAACGTACCCATATAGTCCCAGAACTACGAGACACATAGGTGTAAGTCTCCTCTGTGGGCAACATCAGTTTAGTGATCACGCCAGCATGCCTCTATACCTCTGGCAGGGTATATTGGGTTCTCTCGATGGGGCGTATACATCGGACTCCACATTTAGCTCATGTGGTTTTATGTCGGTTATTAGTAGCTCCCACAGTTCAGTCAGACTCTATTGCATTGACCATATTTCAGTACAGTCAGTATTCAGTCTCAGCATGTTATAAATTTGGTCATTACATCAATTAGCTCAGTATTCAGTATTTTCAGTATCTATATCATGTCCAGATTATTTCATTGCTCAGTATGCTTTGTTCAGTTATATGTTATTTCAGCTTACTCTATCCTGCATGCTCAGTACCTTTCAAGTACTGACGCATACGTGCGCTACATCTTCTCGTGATGTAGGTTCAGGTTCTCAGCATCCAGATCACGCTTAGATTGGTTCCCGATCTCCAGTTCAGCAGAATCAGTGGTGAGTCCTCATTCTTCGAGGACAATAGTCATGAGTTTCTTTTCACTACGTTTAGTCTTTAGTTTTAGTTTTTTTTCTAGACTTAGCTGGGGCATGTCCCAGCACTTCTAGTCAGTTTAGAGGCTTATTTCAGACATAGATAGATTCAGCTTAGTATTTGAGTTTGATATTTCTTTTGTATTAAACTCTCAGATTTGATATATTCAGTTATAGTATATGGGCATTCCCCATCTTTTCAGATTTATTTATGAATTAGCTTACGCATCAGTTTATTATCTTTAGTATGCTCATGATCATGCCAGCAGGGTTAGCTTGGGATCACTTGTGGTCCTAGGTCCCGTGTCCGCGTCTCGGGGGTAGCTCGGGGTGTGACAGAAACCTCCTTTCCACTGAACAAGGGGATGTATTTGCTTCCTACAATACTTTATCCATAAAAAGTTAGATCATAATGTACTTTTAATTCAGGAATACCTTTTAAGTATTTTTATAGTGTTAGCTTAAATACGGAATTTTTTAAGCACTCATTCATAACTTGTGATTTTTTTGGCTTATAAGAAAAGAGATATAATCTTATAAAAATAGGCTGTTAGTCATATCTCATGCAGTACACTAATATAGCAAGATAAAAAACCTTTAATATCAATACATTATACATAATTCAGAAGTATAATACATTCAATATTAAGAACTTTAAGATTGAACTCCTTAAATTTAAATTATGAATATGATTTGGGAAATAGTACTAGATTATTATGGATGAAAGCACCTAAAATGGGAGTTTCAAGTTCCGTATAAGATAAAGTAGGAAATATAAGTTAAAAAATTAAATTTAGAGAAACAAGAAAAGAACAAAATGGTCTGAGCATAATCTATGAAGGCTTACATAAATAGCAAATAACAAGTAGTATCAGTTTATTTTGGGCTTACATAGGGGATGTACTTTCTCAAGCCTTCATATTTTTGGATGAAGGTTAGAAATTTGAACAGTAAATTTGTTGTAATAGTAATATTTCCCAATGTAAGAAATCGTTGATGCAATTTTAGTTAGTTACAACATAAATTTCTTAGTTACTACAATCTGATTTCTATATGATTTTTTAAAATATATATTCTTTTGTTTGATGTTTCAAGTCCTTATCTGCCTGCCTTATTTATGATAATTTCTCTTCTTATGTAGTAATTTTTTATATTCTTATTATGGTTGGTTGAAATTATATTATTTGATTATTAAAATCTATTATAGTAGATTTGTTTATTTGACTATTGCTTTGAGTATGTTTCATCATCAGTCACGAGAGTCCTATATTGGACTTTGTAATGAAAAGCGCCAACGGGATAAAGAATAGTTGCATGTAACTAATAACTTATGAAGCCTAATACTTGACTTGCAACTTCAAGTTCATCATTAATTTGATATAGTGTTGTTGGTTGTCCCTTATATGCTATTTCTCTTATTTCATTTGAGATAAAATCAATTCTTAATTGGTGATTTTCCTCTGCCAATGAAAAAAGTGAGCAATTTTGACGCATTCTTTTAACATATAAAATAATTTTTTTCTTTTATAACGTTCAAGTTAAATTTCATAATTTATCAAAAATTTGAAAATCAACAAAAAATATTTCTACTTTTTTTTCATTTCATTTAACTCATAAAAAGTCAAAAACAATTCCAGTTTATAGTTGTGACCTCACTTTTTTCAATGGTAGAGGAAAATCACCAATTAAGAATTGATTTTTATCTTAGATGAAATAAGAGAAATAGCATATAAGTGACAACAAACAACAATATATCAAATTGGTGATGAAGTTGAAGTTGCAAGTAAAGTATTAGGCTTCATAGGTTCTTACTTACATTAGTATTTGTTAGCAAACTTCCAATGAATTCACAAATGACTAATTTAAGTCCAAATAAAAAACTTACAACAATTTATTTTTTAATAAAACGTGTAGTAAATAAGTTTAATATAGAGAAACATAAGTAAACAGAGAAGAAAAAAACAACATATATATCATTTTAATGAATTTAATAATAACAATATAGATGAAAAAAAAGAAATATATAGAATCAGTACATAACTTTTTGAGATGTTGTTGATATTAATCCAACAACCAATCAAGATCGCTGAGTCTTCTTCATGAATTCAAACTAAAGTATGAATCAAATAATACATACAATAGTGAGAAGCGCTTCACTACTATAACTATTTAATGAAAAGGGTGACCTTGGATAAAGGTCTCATGAAACAAAAAAGATGAATTATATAGATAAAAATGGAGGAATATCAATATATATCTTAAAATTTTAAATAAAATAGTTAGAGGTTATGTATATGAAAAACATGAGAGTTATAAATATTAAGAATCGTAATTTAATAAATAATTAGAGATGAGGTATGAAAATGAATATTTAATGCAAATAAAGGAGAAAAATAATAAATAAATAAAGAACAAAAAAATAGTACAAATAATATAAGTGTTTAAACCTACAAAAATAAACAACCAATATAAAACCAATAAGTCAATGAGAAATTATGCCAAAAAAAAGAGAGTAAGAAAGCTACACCAAAAACTAATATGAAAATGGAAAGCAGTAGAAGAGATGTAACTGCATTATTAATTTATTATAGTGATTATTACCAATATTTATCATGAAACAGTTTTGTACATTGTTATAATGAATAATTTAGATTTTAGATTTTATAAAAAAATATTTTATTTCTTGTTTTAATGGTATTATTCTATTAACTCAACTTTATAGGGTTATTTTGGTATTTTAACTTTAACTTTTTTTTGTTCCCACTTTTAGTAATATATAAAATATATAATATAATAATAATGAAATAAATATTAGTTGCACATCTAATAAATCTCTTCTATAATGTTTATCTAACATACCACAATATGACTGTAACACCCTGGAAGTTGGAAGTCAAAAGGAAAAGGAAACTATAGATTTTTGGCTCTGAAGCTAGTTCTACGAGTCCAACCTACGAACCGTAGGAAGTTCTACCGGCCGTAGGAAGGGAGTCGTAGACTAGGAGATGAGGTTTTTTGGAATTTCAAGTTTCTGAAGTTTGACCTACGAATGAACAAGACGAACCGTAGGAAGGTTGACGAGTCGTAGGTGGGTTCCGTAGGAAGGTTCCAATCTTAGTGAAATTTTAAACATAAACTTGGATTTTTATGAATGAGTTCGATTGCAAGATTATATGTCGCGTAGTATGGCATGGTTATATGAGGTGTGTATGACTTTGTATCGTACATCAGAGATTAAGATTGCAAATGGGTAGCAATTCAAGGAACTAAACTAATTATTTTGGTCAAAGGAACCCCTCAAACAAAGTTTAGGATTAAAGAAATGGCTCGGGTAGAACTTTGCCCGTTTGAAAGGTTTAAATTATCTCATACCTTGGGGATAAGCCTATGAGTGTCTAACATGCTAAGAATAGTGTGTTATGAGGTATTATATTAGCACAAGGGTTGTATGCTAAGTTTTGAATTCAAGAAAATTAACGAAACTAAGGTCGGCAAAAGTTATCAAAGTTTCTCTAATAATATTTTCTTATTTTGAGTCAAATGTCTTGGATGTTTTCTCCCAATATATACAGAGTTAGAAGGCCCATGACCTACCAAATCGAAGGCGTACGAGTCTATTTTGTAACTCACAAAACCCCATATTCAACCGACATTGGAGTAAAAAGTTATGAGGGTTTTACTGTACACTGCCTGGGCAGAATTCAGGTCGCGATCCAGGTCGGGTAAAAAATATGATATGTCGGCTTACTCGATGTTTTAAGCCATCAAAACATTTATTTTCACTCCCTAACCAGAAATAAATATGAAGAAAGGGTTCTAGTGGAGTTCTCGCATGATGAAGGTTAGTTTTTGACTATTTCTAACATTAAACCCCGTGCCTAAAAACGTGATCTCTACACGTGGCAATCGATTTCCCCTTCTATTAGCTGCGTTTGGAGCTAGTTTTTGAAGATATAAATTGGTAATTATTGGTGTTTCTTCAAGGTTTACACTTGGTTTACTTAGATAATCATCGGGGGACTCTTTTATGATTGTTATTATGAAGTTCTACAGACGTTTCGCCAAGTTGGGGCCATATGAAAAATCTGTCGATTTATGCTATATTATGAATTGTTTATAGGTGTGGACCAGCTGTGTATATATAGTGTTTGCAAAGATTAGGACGTAAGGAACAACTTTCGTGAAGAAACTACGGGCATTCGAATGTTCATTGGAAAGGTATGTTAAGGCTAAGTTCCGTCCTTCATTTAAGCACCACTCCTGGGAAATTCCTAAAACGCCGAATGTGATATTTTTCTATTCTCTTGCTACAAAGACCTTCTGTGAAAGGCATTGGGATCTCAACTAAATTATTTTCATGATTCTATTATTTTGATATTCCACTGGTTCAGATAAATAGAGTATTGGACATATACATGTCATTTTATCGGTTTCCTTGATTGTATGTCTGCATGTATGAATTCTTATTTTTCTTTGGGTGATGTGAATTGAAATATCATGGGAGACCCTTATTATTTGTAACCAACCCTCTTTCCCTACTAAAGTTATTTTCAAAAATCTTTGAAGCAACTCACGATCTTCAAAACTCTTGAATATAACTTAAATGTTTAAACTACTAGAACACTTGATTTTTGAAATACTTCTTTTATATATTAGCTAGGAACCAAGTATAGGAACTAAGTAAATCACCTTAAAATTGTTATGAATATCTGCAAGTTAGGTTATCTTTCTAAAATTCTAGTCAAGTTTTCAAGCTTATTTGGAGGAACATATGAGGTTTCATGAGATGGTTACATGTCATGCGAAAGTGATTATAGGGTTATGAGAACAAGACTACAAACATGCCAAGATTGGCAACAGGACAACGGTAACATATATGCATTATAATAAATCCATGACATGACATTTTATGCATTCTACTCCCGAGCTATAATCGGGTGGTATGGGGTTTATTGCCTATATTTATACTTATGAGACACCAATGGCCACATGTTGGCGAATATGATGTCGGTTAGCTACTGGGAAGCACCACCATTGCTAGCATTTGGTTGGGTATGTCATGCATTTGCATCTATATATATGTATTCACGACATCCGATTATATGAGCATACCATGCATATTTAAATAGTAGGAGGTCAAATGTCATCCATGGAGATTATTTGAGTTTCAGTTTTAGGTGGTATCTCTATTACGCTTTTACAGTAACTATTTATGATTCTACTTTCCACTTTACATACCAGTATATTTTTATTCGTACTGACGTCTCATTTTCTGGGGACATTACTTTTTGTTTCGTGCGAGCAGGTTCAGGCAGGGATTCTGATTGACCCACCCACTAGGATTCGGGTTCAGCTATGAGTTGGCCAGCTCCATCTTATCCTGGGGCTATCAGAGGATGTTCACTTTTGTTGTACAATTTGGGTATAGTCGGGGACTTGTCCCGATAGTGCTTATATAATTCATAGAGGCTATTGTGGACAAAATATTCTGGGTTTTCTTTTCTAAATTTCAATCTTCAGTCCATAGACTTGGCATGTATATGTGTATGTAAGTAGGTATGTCTTCGGTTGTGGCCTCGTCGGCTAGCTAGTACATTTTAATTTTTTTGCTTGTCTACCATTGTTTGTATGATTTATTCTCATTTAGGTCATGACCTTCAGGGTCCAGGCTTCACTTTTCAGAGGTTGTGCTGCCCAATCTTTTTGTCTCACGGTTTAGTTAACTAGTATGTTTTAGTGGCTATTTTGATCGAATAGGTTATCGAGTGCCAGTTACTCCCCCTATTTTGGGGCGTGACATCTATAGACCGTAGAAAGGTCTCGTGGAAAGTGAAGTGAATTTTGGATTTCTGAAGTTGATTCTTTGGTTGACCAATACAGATCATAGAAAGTTCCACATATCATAGGTCCAAAGAGTAGGAACCCTCTAATATTTATTTTTAAGGGTATTTGGGTGTTTAACTATGCATTAAATTCCTATACTATGTCATTTTACCCCTATTTCTAAGTCCTATAACTATCCTTCTACCCATAAAACTACCCCAACTCTCTCATTCACTCAAATTCCCAATTCACATCCACATTCATCTTCCTCAACTCTCTCTTAAGTTAAAGGAAGAAGAAGCTTGGGTTTCCAAATCAAGTCTTCTTTTTCATCTTTTATTTTGGTCTTTGATCCACAAAGTATGTAGGGTTTCATCATTGAGTTCCATTCACCCATTGAGCCCCCAAGGTTTCACAATTCTCCAAGTTCAGTTTCATCAATTTGATTAGGTTTTCATTCAATTCCCCATGGGTTCTAATTGTGTTGATTCAATTGTTTGATTTTGATCCTATTATGATGGTTTTGATTCCATTACATGCTTTCCAATTGATATCACATGAACCCATACATTGATTATGATTTTTTACTATGAACTTTCAAAGACATGAATTTATGAAGAAACTATGATATAGTATTAATTGAACTTAATTGTCAGATAATTATAAATTACCCATTATAGAAGAGAGGTAAATTTAAGGCAGTTCACTACAAAAATTGGATATGGGGCAGCCAACATAGAGAAATGTAATGAATATTAAAATATGTAGGGACTCACATAACAATTATTAATAACATATTAACCCCAAATTAGTACTATAAATAGAGGGCAACCATTTGTAAAATAATTAAGCAAGAATCAAGCAATATTCACAAAAGCCTCATATTATACTCCTACTACCGCCTTCCTCTAGGACCTTATCAACATTCAATGTACATCATAGTTGTTGACCATGTACTAATGAGGATTGAGGCGTCTGACTCAGATTGACGTGTGAGAAAAAAATGTGGTTGCTTGTGCTGGTGTTTGTAGGAGTTGGAGCAAATTAATGAAAGAAATTGTCAAAGCACCTGAAATTTGTGGAAAATTGATGTTCCAATTTCCTTGAATCAGGTTCAACTCTTGATTATTATGTCTTTGCATTCTTGTTGTTTTGCTATGTGTTAGTTTGATTGAAGGTAGTTATCGACAAACAATTGTAGAAGATATAAACATCAACTATATGGTTCATCCCCAATGCAGATAACTACCTTCAATCAAACTAACACATACAAAAACAACAAGAATGCAAAGGCATAAAAATCAAGAGTCGAACCTTCTTCAAGGAGATGGGAACACCAATTTTTCCGTAAATTTTAGGTGCTTTGACAATTTCTTTCATTATTTCTCTCCAACTCCTACAAACACGAGCACAAGCAACCACATTTTTTCTCAGACGCCTCAATCCTCATTAGTACATGGTAATCAACTATGAGGTACATTGGGTGTTGATAAAATTAGAAAGCTGAATGGGCCCTAGAGGAAGGCAGGAGTAGGAGTAGAATATGAGACTTTAATTTTGTGAAGATTGCTTGATTCTTGCTTAATTATTTTACAAATGGTTTCCCTCTATTTGTACTACTAACTTAGGGTTAATATTTTATTAATAATTGTTATGTGAGTCCCTACATATTTTAATATTCATTACATTTCTCTGTATTGGTTTCCCCATATCCATTTTTTTGTAGTGACCTGCCTTAAATTTACTTCTCTTCTATAATGGGTATCTTATAATTATCTTACAATTAAGCTCAATTAATACTATATCATAGTTTCTTCATAAATTCATGTCTTTGAAAGTTCATAGTAAAAAATCATGATCAATGTATGGGTTCATGTGATATCAATTGGAAAGGATGTAATTGAATCAAAACCATCATAATAAGATCAAAATCAAACTCTTGAATCAAAACAATTAGAACCCATGAGGGATTGAATGAAAACCTAATCAAATTGATGAAATTGAACTTGGAGAATTGCGAAACCTTTGGGGCTCAATGGGTGAATGGAACTCATTGATGAGACCCTACATATTTTGAGGATCAAAGTCCAAAATAAATGATGAAAAAGAAGACTTGATTTGGAAACCCAAAATTCTTCTTCTTTGAACTTGAGAGAGAGTTGAGGAAGATCATGAAGGGGGTGTTAAATAGGTGGAGAAGATGAAGCACCCCCTCTTTCATGTACTCTCTTCTTTTCTGATCTTTTTTTTTTTCAAATGAAAGAAGAGTATGTTAAATAGGTGGAGAAGATGAAGCACCCACTCTTTCATGAAAATTTAAGAGTCAATGCATGCACAAGGCCCTTTTTCATCTCAATGTGCCACCAAAGATGACCAACAATTTTTTCTCTTTTTTTCTTCTTCTTCCAAGAGATTATTAATAGAAATAGACTACATTGCCCCTTAGAGGGTCCCATTTTCATTTATTCATTAATTGAATAAAAGCTAAATGTACCATCTGAAAATTTTAATGCCCATTAGGTAGAACTCATTTTATTCTAATCATTAAGAACCAAAATTAAAAATTAAATCAGCCCACAAACGTAAAATTCAAACATCAAATCTATAAAATAAATAAAAGATAAAAAAAATAAAAAATTCAAGTAAAACTAGCAAGCTAAATCTTAAAAAAAAACTAACAAGAAATCACATAATCCAACAATAAAATGACTTATGTTGTTGAAAACATTGTGATTGTGGCATAGTTGGATAAAGGGTGAGAGGGTGAAAAGATTGATATTGATTTTAGGGTGAATTGAGGTTGCTGAAAAAAACTTACCAGAAACATTTTTGACATGAAACTTATATGCAGAGATAGCTCATGGATAGCTCTACACATTTATGTAAGGGTTATAGGATAGAGATGACCGAAACTCCATAAATAAAAGAAATAAGTGAAGATTTGTGTTTGATTTTTTTAGATCTTTGAAGTTATGCTGGAACTAAGAGTAAATGGTTTGTGGATTTATGTAGAGGAGGGTGGAAAAAAGAAGTGGTAAAATTTTAGAGTAATTTGCTGGTGACGGTGGAGGCGGCGGAGGCGGCCGGTGGCCGGCAATGGTGGTGGCGGTTGGTGATGGCGGTGGTGGTTGGAAATACAAGGGGGATAGGAAAGATTAAGAAAAATATTAGGGCCAAAAATCTGATTTTTGAAGTCTTTGTATTTGTGATAGGATCAAATGAGAGCCATTGGATCAATAAATTATGAATGGTAGAGATTAAATCTGAGCCATAGTTATTGGACCGGGTTTGAAATTGACTGGGCTGCCATAATTGGATTTAAATTAGCCCAATTCAATAAATATTGATTAGTCCTTTGGGCCAATTCAATTTTTAACATAGAAAGACAATAAAAAAAATTAAATACGAGAAATGACCTTAAAATCTATATTCTAGGGGTAATTTAAATAAGTTGTTCACAACATGTCCCTCTTTGCTTGGAATAATGAAGAGCTTTTTTTCAACCAAAGAAATTGAACGAAATGGCTAATTTTTTATTAATTCAAACTCCATTGAAAGCAAATAAAAAAAAATATGACAGAACCTTGCTTTCGAGGTTGCCTACATATCCTTGGCTAGAAGGAAACTAGGTCAGTGTAGTTCGTGAAAATTCGATAGCCAAAACTATCAAATATAGTGGTAAAAAAGTTCCTTGTTGTTGTTTGTCATCATCTACTGTCTATAATTACAATATAAAAAAAATACCTAGAGAACTATGCTACACTACATTCAAGGAGTTACAAGATCCCTACTTGATGTGTCTTCTTAGGGATGTGTGTTGATCTTTGACTTGCTTTGTGCGTCATTCTTAAGATTGATCTTGATGCTCAATTGGAATATTGAGGATTATTCTCAAGTGCATGTGTTTGACTTGAGTTGGCGATAGAAACTAAAAATTTAATGTTACAAAATGAAAACTCTGAACAGGTTGTGCTTTTTTCTAGGAAAAGAAAAGATATGTGAATCTCAAACTAGGACATGTAACCACAGGAAGAAAAGGGAGAATGAGGCATATTTCCCTGAGAGTTTCAAATGGGAAGTGTTGTCCTTGTCGATATACATAAGATTGGGGTGAATTACCTAAAGTATGAATACGGTGTGTATTGCACATGAATGAAAGACTGGTCTGTATTTTCCAAGATAAGCATATGATGTGTATTAAGGAATAAAGGACAGGTGTATATTGCACATGAATGAACGACTAGTGCGTATTTCACATGAATAAAAGACTGGTGTGTATTGCACATAATTTTTCACCCTAGGATATGTGTTTCCTAATGAGGGAATGAGACCGGACATGTTACTCGAAGTTTTCGAATTGAGACGCAAAAAATACAAATAGCATGTGATGAAACACCAAAAAATGTGAAGACTATTAAAAACTTCTTTTGTGATGTTTCACCTTTTTGACTTGTAATACTGGATTTTCTTTTATCCCATTGTTGAGCAAAATAATGAGAAAATTGTTAGCTTAAAAGTGATAGTTGGTTTGCGGCCTTGATTTTCTGATAACTTGACCATACTTTCAATCAATTTGTCAAATTCTAACTCAAATCCTTGGCTAAATCACTTTTCTAAAGCTAACTCTTTGTTAATCAGAGACCTTAATGTTCTTGGTACTACTAAATGCCATGGTGCAATTGATTTCCTAGAGAACGAATTTCCCTTTCGAAAATTTTCTCATGACTTAAGAGGCGTTATCGTATTCCTTCACACAAATAATTTTTGGGAAAAGATCTTAGGTGTCTTTAGTCCTTGACCAATGCCATATCGACTCAGGTACTTAAGTTTCCCTTTTGGGGAAACCCTCGTGAGCTTTGCAACCTTTTTTCTTTTCTTTGAAACAAGGTTATGTCGAAGCGGACTAAAAAATGTTAAGTTCGAGAATATTAAAAGATTGATTTAAGACAGACTTATACTTAAAAAATGGTATTCCTTTTGAGGAAGAAGATAAAGAGAACTTATCTAGAGGCATATGTCGACTTTGAATGAACCATGACATGCACTTTGTGTTTGACTCTTGATCTGTTTGAATTGTCTAGTTCTCAAAGTCTGAACCATTATGAATCTGAAATTGATTTATGTATCCTAGCAGCACTTCATGTAAAGGGGTTGACAAGCGGTGCTCTTTGCAGGTTCCCTCCAATTAACCATTATCATGTTGATCTCTCTCATTATCTTAAGATGCTCGTGAGATTTTTCACCAATAAGATCCTCTGTCTTGTCGCATCATGGTGCTTATGATGGTTTTCACCGATAAGACTCTTTTTTTTTTCTCTCTTTTTGTCTTATGGTGCCGGCAAGGTTTTCACTTATAAGTCTATTTTTTTTCTTGATGATCAATTCTCTGCACAAAACATATTGAATCTCGTATTCTTAAAGAGTTAATCAGAAAGTCAGTTTCCGAACAGAGCCATAAACTGAACTACAATATTTGAACTATTGTAACCAAGTAAAAAAAATACCCCAGCTCTTATGAATAATAGAATATTATTATTTTAGATTGTATGATCAAACCCAAAAGGGTTGCCTGTGTATCCTTTCAGAATCATTACGAACGTAGTTTAAACTTTTTAAAGAGAAGATATTTTTTTTGATTGATTGATTTTTATTTATTTCTTTGGAACGAGGGGCCTTCATCTTCCCAACCATAAAATGTCAGTCGTCATTTATCACTGTATCTTAAAATGCATTAGATGTAGTATATTTTTACTGCGTTTGTATTAACAAGAATGCTTGTGATTTTTCCCTCCACCATCAGTAAGGTTCAATGTTCCTTTGGACAACACTTCCTTGATAAGATATGGACCTTGACAATTTCGAGAAAACTTTACCTTGGCTTCTTTATGGTATGGAAGAATGCATTTTAAGACAAGTTTTATTACTTCAAAATGTCTTATGTGCACCCTTTTGTTGTATACACGAGTCATACTTTGTTGATAAAGCTAGCCAAAACAAACTTCCGCCAATATGTTTTCATCTATTAATGTCAGCTAATCTTATCGAGTTTTTACCCATTCAATATCCTCAATTTTGACTTGCACAATAATTCGGAGAGGTTGAATTTCAACTTTTGTTAGTGTTACCGCCTTGGTTTCATACAACAACAAGTAAGGGGTTGCATCAATCAAAGTGTGTGTTGTCGTACGATATCCCAAAAGTGTGAAAGGTAACTTTTCATGCCATTTTATGGTGCCTTGAATTATCTTTATGAGGATCTTTTTGATGATTTTTTTGGAATCTTCCACAAATCCATTGGCTTTTGGTCGGTATGAAGTAGAATTGTGATGCAAAATTTTGAATTGGTATTCATATTTGTAGAGTTGTATGTGATGTAGTTCTTGGGATACCAAAATGGAAAATAATGTTAGAATGGAAAAAATCCAGGACTGCCTTCTTAGTGACTACTTTAAAAGTGACTGCCTCCACACATTTGGTGAATTAATCAATTGTGACTAGTGCCGGCAAAATGAGCCCATATTTTGATAACCCGCCCAACCCGCCCATATTTTAATGGGTTGGGTAAGTGATTTTTTACATGGGTAAAATATGGGTTGATATCCATATTCAACCCATAAAAATATGGGTAAAATATGAATTAGCCAAATGGGTTAAGCTTCTAACTTTTATTCATCAAAATTCACGATATCACTAAAAATAGTGTAACTTTTCTTCCTTTTTATGTTATTCTATAGAACTAATTATTCTTTTCTATAATTGAAAAGGTGATGTCTTTAACCCTCCAAAAATATATATTTTTAATGTACATTTCTTTTGTTAATTATAATTATATTATTTTTATTTGTTAATTTTTATATTGGATAATAAATAATAGAGTAAAATAAATAAATCATGTATTAGTATTGACATTGTTTAAAGTGGGGATAAGGGTTTGAAAAATATCCCAACTTTGGTCGGATTTGCTGTTGCGATACTAAACTTTCATAAGGACCTATTACCTCCCTAGACTATTTAATACCGTATTGTTACCCCTTGAACTATTTAATAGTGTATTTTAAAGGTATATATGTGCCCACGTGGACACATTACTATTTATAATTTTGCATTATTTTTTATGTCCACGTGGGAAAATATATATGTTTAAAATACGGTATTAAATAATCTAGGGAGGTAATAGATCCTCATGAAAGTTTAGTATCGCAATAGCAAATCCGACCAAAGTTGGGGTATTTTTCAGACTCTTATCCCTTTAAAGTGCATTAAGCATGTTTTAGTCCTAAAATGCAAATTTTCATTTACTTTGAAATTAAAAATATTTTCATCTTGTTATTACATAAATTTATTTTATATTGAAAAGTTTTAGGATTTTTTTTTATTTTTATGATACAATAAAACTAAATGAATCATTTTCAACATTTTTCATTTACAAAAAGATAAATATTTTCTCCATATTGAATTCTTAAGTAAAGTACTATTTACTCATGAAAATATGGGTAAATATGGGTAAACTAGTATTTTACCCAATCCATTTATTACCCAATCAATTTTTACCCATATCAAATATGGGCGGGTTGAATTATTACCCATTTTATGTTGAACCATTTTCAACCCGCCCAAATTTGACCCAACCCGCCCATTGGCCACCACTAATTCCGACCAAAATGAATCGATGTCCTTTTGAATCTTTTGTCTCAATTTATCTGATGGCATCCACTACCCATGCGGCGAAGGGACAAGGAGAGGGTATAGGGTGTAACTCTCAAGGAGGTGAATGAATAAAATACCTTGACATCGATGATCTTTGTTCACAATGAGAAAGCAATCACATCCCATTGTAAGCCAGTAATACCCTACTCGTAGTAACTTTTATATAAAGGACATATCCATACATGTGTGATCCACATATCTTAGCATGTCCTTCATTAATGATTTTGTCGTCTTCTTTAGTATCCACACATCTATGAAAATATAAATTTGTGGTTCGTTTATATTAAATGTCCTACTAAAAAAGAAACCATCCAGCCAGGCGCGTAATAGTTTTCTAGCTTCCATTAGCATGCTCTAGATATTTTTCTCTCAGCAGGAAAGTGCTTGATTTCTAGGTACAATTGCTCACCATCTGGTTGTACTTCAATTTTTTAGAATAGTAGTGTTGGTCACGAATTTGAATTTCCAAAGGAGTGATGCAAGTGTTGCCAGTATATGGAAGCATTGAGGACAATGTAGCCAAGGCATAAGTCAATTCATTACGATACCTGGGGATATATCTAAAGTCGAAGAACTTAAACCTTTTGCGGAGGTCTTCCACACATTGTTTGTATAGAAGAAGCTTGAGGTCTCTAGTTTTCCATTCGCCTTGAGCTTGCTAAATAAGCAAATCACAATCTCCCAACACAATCAATTCTTGTACTTCCAAATCTACTTTCATATTTAGGCCCATTATTCATGCTTCGTACTCTATTGTGTTATTTTTATAGAAGAAACAAAGTCGAGCTAGTGTAGGGTAATGCTGCCCTGTGGGCGATATGAGAATTGCCCCAAACCCTATGCCTTTTGTATTGACTACTTCATCAAAGTAAAATTTACAGGCCTGATTTTGTGAACACCTAATTTTTAACGTATTTAATTGTATTTTTATTTTTGTTTTTATTTGTTAATGTTATTTTCTTAGTGTCTTTCTGTGTTAAAAAAATGAATTAGCCCAAAGGGCTCAATTTTGATTGTATTAGGCAAATTTGAATCCAATTCTAATAGTCCAATCAATTTTAAATCTAGTCCAATAACTATGACTCAAATTTTAATCTCTACCATTCATAATTGTTTTGATCCAATGACTCTCGTTTAGCCCTATCATAATACAAAATACCTCAAAAATCATATTTTGGTCCTATTATTTTTAAAAATTTTCCTCTCTCCTCTTTATTTCCAACCACTACAGCCACTAGCCGCCTCCACCACCGCCGGTCGCCGCCGTTGGCCATCACCACAGTCGCAGAAAAATTACTTTAAATTTTCACCAATTCTTCCTTTCACCCTCCTCTACACAAATACAAAAACTATTATTCTTATTCCTTGCCAAATTTCGTATATTTAAGAAAAATTAAATACTAACCATCACTTTATATTTAGATTTATGGAGTTTCGGTCATCTCCATTATATACCCCTAACATAAATGTGTAGAGTTCTTCAATGACTATGTTTTGATAAAAAAATCATCGAATAATTTTACGGGCAGTTTTTTTTGGCGACCTCCATTCACCCAAAAATCTTTATCAATCTCCTCATCCTCTCATCCTTTATCCAAATCCGCCACGATCACAATTTTTTCAATCAGTGTGTTTGATTTTTTTCTTAAATTTTTTAAATATTTTATTTATTTTATAGTGTTTCATCTTCAAAATATAATAGATGTTTGAATTATGTGTTAGTGAGCTGATTTATGTTTTAAACTTACGTCTTAATTATTAGATTTAAATGGGTCCTACATAATATGCCTATTTTTCATTTTTTAGATGTTCAGTTTATCTTTTATTCAATTACTGAATAAAATTAAATGAGACTCTCTAAAGGGGAATTCAGTTTTTTTCAATCAATCTTCTCTTGAAAGAAGAACAAAAATTACATTGGTCATCTTGGGTGGTACATTGGCATGACAAAGGGTCTTATTGTAACGATCGAGTTCCGTCGTAATAGAAAATTCAATGGGAAAAAAATAAATTTGGGCTGAAAAACTTTTTCGTAGTATCTTGAGATTTCCCAACCTAGTCTAGATTTGGATGAAATTGGAGTCATTAACAACTAGGGGAATCTGGTAGCAATTGGGTGATCTAATTATGAATTTGATCACATGAGCATATATGTAAATAGTTAAGGAACCCGTCTAACTTTATGGAACTGAATTCAGGCGAGTAAAACTCCCGGAATTCAACTTAGCGTGAATGGGTATTTTCTGAGTGTCGTTGGTTGAAGGTGTGTTGTGAAATGGGAATCTCGAAATTATTAAAATAGCTCACTGGTTCTGTGCAAACAGCCGGGGCGGGATTTATGCCGCCAGGGCAGGGCTGCTGTAGCGGGATGAGGACCGATGCAGCGGGTCCGACGCGACTTAAGTCAGAATTAAACCCCAAAACGTTTTTATTCTGAACTTTTTGACTTTGAGATTAAGGAGATGAACCACAGGTGATTCTTGACAGCTTTCCACTATTTTGAAGGCTAAAGGTAAGGTTTTAACTCCACTAATCCATTTTTCGATCCGTAGAACGTAATCTAATGGGTAAATATCGATGGGGGAGAGTTTTGATCCTAGAATTATGGTGAGAAAAGCCCTAATTTGGGTCGTGGGATCATGGGTAGGATTTAGGATTTTTAGAATTGTTAGTAATCCAGGTAATTAGTGATTGTTTATTGATTCCCGTATTATATTGATTGTTTGTAAACCAAGAACAAGAGGAACGAATCCGGAAAGGGAAGAATCAAGATTCTTAGGGTTTCAAGCTTGTTTCGAGGTAGGTGATGGTTTTGATTCTATGATTGTGTGATGTATATTTGTTCTTGCTTCATTATGATACATATAGGTATGTGAATGTTGCATTATTGATCACACTAATTGTAAATGAGGATAGATGAATGATGAATGCCATGAATCATGAATTGATTGAATGATTATGAGAATGTACTTGGTATTTGTGATTGTGGCTTGTTGAATGGATCGGGTGTTACGTTCTGACATACTAAATTGGATCAGTTGCCACGTTCCAGCATAATTATGGGATCGGTTGCCACGTTCAGGTGCAATCATTGGATCGGGTAGCACGTTCTGGTATGATAACAGTTTGGGTTTGGGTTCGATGAGAGGACTAATGATTTGATATAATTGTGTATCTTAAGAAATGTGAAACTGTTCGTTGTTCATAAATGATGATGATATTGTATATGTTCGATATATACATGTGATTATATTGTTGTATTGACTTATGTATGTTACACTTAGTGGGATAGTCACGTGATCCTACCAGTACACTGTGGTTGTGTACTGATACTGCAGTTGCTCTTTCTTTGTTGAGTACATGGCATCTTCAGGCGGCTATAGACAGACCTAGCGTAGAAGATCAGTGATCACTTTTGAATTCAAGGGTGAGCCAGTTCTTCCGGGTTGCCATGAGTTCCCCTTTCATGTATGTCCACATTTCGGACTTAGATTTTCTAGTTAGTTGTTAGTTCGTTAGTTTGGGGTTGTAACCTTTCTTGTTTAGACTCTTGGTTCTTTGTTACATGTTTTGGTATATTGACTTTCAGGTTCTAGGCATTACCTCCGCAATGTTAGTTTGTTATTAGACATTTGTTTGGAGCTTATGGGAACTCTATTTCTTAGTTAGTATTTAACTTGCTTCTGTGACTTAAATGCTTTAGCATTTTTGATGAACTTGGTTAGCTATTTAGTATTAATGATTCTCCCACGGGAGGGTTAGTGTGGGTGCCAATCACCACGGTTTGGGTGGTGACAAAGTTGGTCTTAGAGCTTTGGTTCATTGATCTCGATGTACCAAAATGATTCTAGTAGAGTCTTGCGGAACGGTACGGAGACGTCTGTACTATTCTTCGAGAGGCTATAGGACTTAAGGAAATCTATCAATGTTCTCTTGTTTCCTTTCGTGCTATAACTAGATTCCAATTGGTATCTGGTGATTCAAATTAGTATCTAATCTCCTTCACTCTTCTATCCGCATATAGTTAATACTAGATTCAACGACGTTAGTCCCGTAGCTCCCGTCAATTCTCTAGCTGAGGAGTCAGCAACGAGGGGTCGCGGTCGAGGCAGGGGTAGAGGAAGATCTAGGGGTAGAGGCCGAGGAAGAGTGTCGCCTACTGGGGATGGAGCACAGCTTGAAAATGTTCCCAGAAATGAGGTCCATCTTGTGCATCATGAAGAGATAGAGGAGGATGTTGAGGTTGAAAATTTTGAGGAAGTTGGAAAAGAGGATGAGGTACAAGTTGAAACTACATGTATTCCTCCTTTGGACCCAGTGTTAGCTGAGTAAATCATGTCATTCTTGAAGGGTTGGTTGGTCCTGTTGTGCTTCCCTCTGTTCAAGCAACTCAAGCTCCTACTAATTTCCCTGTTGCTATCACTGCGCCCAAGGTGGGTGGGACTGGAGTTAATGATGCTTTCTTTCGTCCTTTGTTGGGTTCTGTTATGACTGGTAATGAGCATGAAGTGTTGACTAAGTTTTTTGAGCAAAAGCCTCTTGTATTTCTTGGTTCTGAGAGTGAGGATGCTTATGAGTTTATCTTAGACTACTATGAGAGGCTTCATAAGTTGGGAATTATCTATCAACATAGGGTTGAGTTTGTGACTTTTCAACTTCAAGGTGACGCTAAGCAGTGGTGGAGAGCTTAGATCGCAAGAAAGATGAGTTCATGGCCTTGGAGCACGGTGGTATGGATGTGGCTTCTTATGAGGCCAAGTTCCATGCATTTTCAAGATAGGCTACTTAATTGGTGACTACTGAGGAGGAGAGGATCTGTTTATTTATTAGGGGACTAAATTTTGAGTTACAAGTATTATCTGTTCATATGACCTCTGCAGGGAGGAGCTTTAATGAGGTAACATACATTGTTAAGAAAGTGGAGGGGGTGAGGTGAGATGGTCAGGCTAAGGCATTGGCAAAAAGGGGCAAGAACTTGCGTAGCTTTCAAGGTTCTTATTCCAAAGGGGCAGGGAGGTCAACACTTGTAGCTAGGCCCATTCAGTCCGTTATGCCCGCCTCTACAGGTAATTACTCGAGCACTCCACCTCATAATTTGATTCAAGATAGCCAGGGAGCCGCACATTTAGCGGGAAACAGGCCATCTTTTGATCATACATGTTACAATTATGGTGAACCTGGGCATATGAGGACAGATTACCCCCACCCGCATATGATGGATTCCGCACAACAATAGACTAGAGCAGTGGTACCTGCGGGAAATTGTAATAATGGTCGAGGGCATCCACAAGGTGGACGACAAGGTAAACAGTAAGGCCATAGGGGTAGAGAAAATGGTAATGCAGGCAGAGGTGCAGCGCAACCAGGTAGGGCAGTAGCTCGTTAAGATGATAGGGCTGAATGTTATGCCTTTCCGGGCAAGAATGAGGCAGAGACGTCTGACGTAGTGATCACATGTACTATTCTTGTCTGTGACTGGATGGATAATATGTTATTTGATCTGGGTTCTACTTATTCAAAAGTATCCATGCGATTCGCCTCAGAATTTTCTGTGATTTGTGATATACTTGATGCCCCCATCCATGTTTCTACCCAAGTTGGAAAGTCTGTCATAGTCACCCATGTCTATCGTGCTTGTCCTATTTTGTTTATGGATTTTCAGACTTGGGATGATTTGGTGATTTTGGATATGACTGACTTTGATATAATCTGAGGCATGACTTGGTTGTCCCTCTATTATGTTGTGCTTAATTGTAATACTAAATGTGTAACTCTAGAAATTCCTGGAAGGGAAAAGTTAAAGTGGGAAGGGGTGTACAAGCGTAAGCAAGCTAAGATCACATCCTCCATTCGGGCTAGTAAACTGGTAGAGCAGGGTTGTTTGGCTTATTTGTCTAATATTCAGGATGTTGAGGTTGAGTCTCCATCTATTGAGTCTATTCTTGTAGTGTCAGAATTTAGAGAAGTGTTTCCTAATGATTTGCCTGGTATGCCTCCCGATAGGGATATAGACATCTGCATTGATTAAGAACCTGGTACTCATCCCATTTCTATCCCTCCATATTGCATGGCTCCGGCGGAATTGAGAGAGCTTTAGGCTCAAATCCAAGAACTTCTTGATAAAAGATTCATTCACCCTAGTGCTTCCTCATGGGGTGCTCCAGCTTTGTTTGTTAAGAAAAAGGATGGTAGTATGAGAATGTGTATAGATTACTGATAATTGAATAGGGTCACTATTCGAAACAAGTACCCTTTACCTCGAATAGATGATCTTTTTGACCAATTGCAAGGTGCATCAATTTTCTCTAAAATTGATCTAAGGTATGGCTACCATCTGTTCAAAATTAGGCCTGAGGATGTGCACAAGACGACGTTTAGGACCCACTAAGGGCACTATTAATTTCTGGTTATGTCTTTTGGTTTGACTAATGCGCCTGTAACTTTCATGAGTTTGATGAATGGGGTGTTCAAACTCTTTCTTGATTCGTTTGTTATAGTCTTCATTGATGATATTTTGTTCTATTCTAAAAGTGAGGAAGAGCATACCGACCATAGTCGTATTGTTCTGGGTGTTCTTGTGAAACAAATGTTGTATGCTAAATTTTCTAAGTGTGAATTTTGGTTGACTTTGGTTGCATTTTTAGGGCATGTAGTTTCCAAATAAGGGGTAATGGTAGATCCCCAAAAGATTGAAGTTGTTAAGATTGCGTTCGGCCTAGCTAGGGGATGGAAGTTAGGAGTTTTGTGGGGCTCGCTAGCTACTATCGTCGATTTGTGAAGAACTTTGTTTCTATTGGCACTAACTTGACTAATTTGACCAAAAAGGAGATACCATTTGAATGGACTAAAAAATGTGAGGAGAGCTTACAAAAGCTCAAGACTCTTTTGACCACTACACCCATTCTAGCATAACCGGTTAAGGGTAAGGATCTTATTGTTTATTGTGATGCTTCACATTCTGGTTTGGGTGTTGTGTTGATGCAGGATAAGAATGTTATAGCTTATGCATCACGACAATTGAAGGTGCATGAGAGGAATTACCCAACACATGATTTGGAGTTGGCAAGCGGTAATATTTGCTCTTAAGATATGGCGGCATTACCTCTATGGTGTTATGTGTGAGGTGTTTACAGATCATCATAGTTTGCAACATGTGTTTACTCAAAAGGATCTGAATTTGACACAGTGAAGGTGGATGGAGTCACTTATAGATTATGATGTCATCATTCAATACCATCCGGGTAAGGCTAATGTGGTGGTAGACGCTTTGAGTCGAAAAGCGGTGAGTATGGGTAGTTTAGCTTGCTTGAGTGTATCCAAGCGATCCTTGGCTAAGGAAATTCAGATATTGGAGTCTAAATTCATGCAGTTGGGCATCTCAGATAGAGGTGGGGTGTTAGGTAGCATCGAAGTGAGGGCCACATTCATTGATGAGATCAAGGCCAAACAGTTTGAGGATGAAAATTTGAATGACCTTAGAAAGAAGACCATGATTGGTAAGGCACAAGAGACCACTCTTGATGCGGAAGTTGTGCTCAGTTTTAAAGGAAGGATTTGTGTTCCTCGAATTGATGACTTGATTTAGAAATTGTTGATAGAATCCCATGGCTCGCGATATACTATTCATTTGGTGTGACCAAGATGTACCGAGATTTGAAGTGAATTTATTGGTGGCCAGGCAAGAAGAAGGATATAGCGGAGTTTGTGGCTAAGTGCCAAAATTGTCAACCAGTGAAATATGAACACCAAAGTCCTGCAGGTTTGCTTCAAAGAATGCCAATTCCAGAATGGAAGTGGGAAGGGATAGCCATGGATTTTGTGGTTGGTCTTCCCAAGACTTTGGGGAAGTTCGATTCTATTTGGGTAGTGGTTGATAGATTGACTAAGTTTGCCCATTTTATTCTGGTAAGAATAGATTATAATGCTGAACAATTGGCTAAAGTTTATGTGAAAGGATAGTGAGGTTGCATGGGGTGCCCTGATCTATCATCTTAGACCGTGGTACCCAATTCACCTCCAAGATTTAGAGGAAATTGCATGACGAATTGGGCACCCAACTCACTTTTAGTACAACCTTACATCCATAGATGGACGGACAGTCAGAAAGGACTATTCAAGTGTTAGAAGATACGTTGAGGGCATGTGTGATTTATTTCGAAGGGCATTGGGATAAGTTCTTACCTTTGTGAGAATCCTCTTACAATAATAGTTATCACTCTAGCATTGATATGGCACCGTTTGAGGCATTATATGGGAGGGGATGTAGATCACCCATAGGATGGTTCGAGGCTGGAGATGTGAAATCTCTGGGGGTTGATTTAGTGAAGGATGCTCAAGATAAGGTGAGGAGTACTCAAGCTAAACTTTTAGCAGCCTAGAGTAGATAGAAGAAGTATGCAGACCATAATGTAAGAGACATGACATTTCAGACTGGTGAAAATGTTCTTCTTAAGGTATCACCCATGAAAGGGGTGATGAGATTTGGCAATAAAGGTAAGGTAAGTCCGTGATACATTGATCCCTTTGAGGTTCTTGAATGCGTAGGGCCAATGGCATATATATTGGCTTTACCTCCTAATTTATCGGGAGTACATCTGGTATCTCATGTGTCTATATTGAAGAGATATCATGAACACGGGGATTATATCATAAATGTCTATATTGTCTATATTGTGTTAGACAAGGACCTCTAATATAAGGAGAAATCAGTTGCAATTATTGATCGTGATGTGCGTAAGTTGAGGACCAAAGAGATTAAGCCCGTGAAATTTCAATGGAAGCATAGTTCAGTTGAGAAAGCTACTTCAGAAACAGAGAGGGACATGCGAGACAAGTATCACCCATTATTCGTCGATTCAAGTACTACTCCATTCTTTCTTTAGCCTATTTTCCGATGTTTTGTCACTCGGGGACGAGTGATGGGTAAATTGGTATCTATAGTAACGACCGGGTTCCGTCGTTATAGAAAAGCCAATGGAGAAAAACAAAATGGGCCGAAAAACTTTTTCGTAATATTTTGAAATTTCCCAACCTAGTCCAGATTTGGACAAAATTGGGAGTCATTAACGTCTATGGAAATCTGGTAGCAATTGGGTGATCTATTTATGAATTTGATCACATGAGTAAATAGGTAAGTTGTCAAGGAACCCGTACGACTTTACGAAATTGAATTCGGGCAAGTAGAACTCTCGAAATTGAACTTAGCGTGAACGGGTGTTTTCTGAGTGTTGTTGGTTGAAGGTGTGCTGTGAAATGGGGGTCTTGAAATTATTAAAATAGCTCACTGGTTTCGTGCAATCCGCTGGGGTGAGATTACTGCCGCCTGGGAGGGGCCGCTGTAGTGGGGTAAGGACCACTGTGGCGGGTTCAATGTGACTTAAGTCAGAAATAAACCCCAAAACGTCTTTATTCTGCACTTTTCGACATTAAGAGTAAGGAGACGAACCCCAGGCAATTTTTGACAGCTTTCCACCATTTTAAGGCTAAAGGTAAGGTTTTAACTCCCCGAATCCATTTTTTGATCCGTAGAACGTAATCTAATGGGTAAATATCGATGGGGGAGAGTTTTGTTCTGAGAATTATTGTGGGAAAAGCCCTAATTTGGGTCGTGGGATCATGGGTATGATCTAGGGTTGTTAGAATTGTTAGTAATCCGGGTAATTGGTGATTGTTTATTGATTACCGTATTATATTGATTGTTTGTAGACCAAGAACAAGTGGAACGAATCCGGAAAGGGAAGAATCAAGATTCATAGGGTTTCAAGCTTGTTCCGAGGTAGATGATAGTTGTGATTTTATGATTGTGTGATGGATGTTTATTCTTGCTTCATTATGATGCATGTATGTATGCGAATGTTGCATTATTGATCACACTAATTGTGAATGAGGATAGATGTATGATGAATGCCATGAATCATGACTTGATTGTATGATTATTAGAATGTACTTGGAGTTTGTGATTGTGGCTTGTTGAATGAATCGAGTGTCGCGTTTCGACAGACAAACTTGGATCGGTTGCCACGTTCTGGCATAATCATTGGATCGGGTACCACGTTTCGGTATGCTAACAGTTTGGGTTTGGGTTCAATGAGAGGACCAATGATTTGATATAATTGTGTATCTTGAGAAATGTGAAATTGTTCGTTGTTCGTAAATGATGATGATATTGTATATGTTAGATATATGCATGTGATTATATTGCTGTATTGACTTATGTATGTTACACTTACTGTGTAGCCGCGTGATCCTACCAGTACACTATGGTTGTGTACTGATACTGCACTTGCTCTTTCTTTGTTGAGTACAGGGCATCTTCAGGCGGCTATTGGCAGACCTCGCTTAGAAGATCAGTGACCACTTTCAAATTCAAGGGTGAGCCAGTTCTTTCGGGCTGCCATGAGTTCTCCTTTCGTCTTTATCCACATTTCAAACTTAGACTCTTCTAGTTAGTTGTTAGTTCGTTAGTTTGGGATTGTAACCCTTCTTGTTTAGACTCTTTGTTCCTTGTTAGATGTTTTGGTACATTGACTTTCAGGTTCTAGGCATTACTTCCACAATGCTAGTTTGTTATTTGACTTTTGTTTGGAGCTTATGGGAACTTTATTTCTTCGTTATCATTTAACTTGCTTTTCGTGACTTAAATGCTTTAGTATTTTTTATTAAGTTGGTTAGCTATTTAGTATTGATGGTTCTCCCACCGGAGGATTAGTGTGGGTGCCAATCACGACGGTTTGGGTCGTGACACTTATGCACGCATTGACTCTTAAATTTTCAAGAAAAGGCGGGTGTTTTATCTTTTCCACCTATTAAACACCCCCTTCTTCTTTCATTAGACAAAGGTATCAAACCGCAAAAACAATCGATCTTCTATCAATTTGCGAAATACCAACAAGGCTTCTCTCGGTGAGAATATCTACAAACATACCGAATTACTAATACCCAAGGAAAAAATCATTTCTTTTGTTTACTCGAGCAACCATATATAGAAAGAATACTTACCCTGATCTCCCTAGCCGCCTCAGTTACATAACATCCATCTTTTTTGTTGTGAGTCTCAATCCATATTTTGCCTCGATCAACATTTTTTCCCTTTGCCTTATGAAATTTTCAAATGATAAAACATTAGTATAATGAATTCAGAACATACTTATCTGAGAACATCATATTAAACAACCATTTCAACTCTTTTTACCAGAAAACTCTTTATATTTCCATTATGAGGAGTTTTGTTCTGTAGAATCCATATATCGATTCCTCTTGCAAAGTTTCTACAGGTTAAAGAAGAACAATATGAATAATTAAATTCATGGAACAATTAACTTTAGGTTTCAAGTGTGTACATTGATTCGTCAAGAGACGTTGGTATAACTATATAATTAGAAAGTTAAACTCCTACATCCATAAAGGCTTGACAAAGTACATCCCCTAAGTAAGACCAAACTAAATTGATACTACTTGTTATGTTGTGTTATGGGGATTCATAATGTTTCCTTCAATTTGCTATTTCTCTAAGCCTTCATAGATTATGCTCAGACCGTCTTGCTCTTTTCTTGTTTCTCTAAATTTAATTTTTCAACTTATATTTTCTACTTTATCTTTTACGGAACTTGGAACTTTTATTTTAGGTGTTTTCAGCCACAATTAATCTAATACTATTTCTCGAGGTTTATTCTTAAATTAGATTAAATGACTTCAATCTTATAGTTCTTAATATTGAATACATTCTACTTTTGAAATTATGTGTTGAATATCTTCTTATTGACAAGTTGATACTAGATGACTATTTCTAATTTCGAGATATCTAAAAATATTTTAAATACTTATACAAACAAAAGTCATTATGAATTCACCCCTTTAAGTACTTTAGTATAACTAACAACCAAATAAGGTTTATTCTCTTGGTAGATATCGTGCATATGTAGTGCATGAGATAAGACTAAAAGCCTATTTGTGTAGGATTATATCTCTTTTCTTATAAGCCAAAAAAATCACAAGTTATGAATAAGTGCTTAAAAAGATTTCCTTATTTTAGCTAACACTACAAAAATACTTAAAAGCTATTCAAGAGTTCAAGGTACATTATTGTCCAACTTTATATGGATAAAGTATTGTAGGAAGCAAATACCTGCTCTTGTTCAATGGAAAGGAGGTTCCCATATTTGGAAACACATGCTGATGAATGGGGCCGGGGGGGGGGGGGGGACACTTCTATAAGTTATCATAACTCATATAATCTTGGACCTTTGCATTTACATGCTTTTGACGTGCACACTTGTCATCCCATCAAAGACTTTGGTGAGTTTCTAAAGGGGGAAAGGACATGGAACTATCCAACAATGGGAGAGCTTCTTCCTGAGTATGTTGTACATGTCCAATGTAACTTGCATCATTCATTTCTCTGTAATCAAGGTGATAGCTTCTTCCTGAGTATGTTGTACATGTCCAATGTAACTTGCATCATTCATTTCTCTGTAATCAAGGTGATGAAGCTTGGTGGACTGACACTAAAAATGGTAAGTTCACTGTTAAATCTGTTTGGAGCTATTGAGGTACAAAAAAAAGAATGTTGAAGACATGGTGAGATCGTGGATAAAAGGGATTTCTTTCAAAATCCCCTTTCTTGCTCAGAGAATTTGGTTCAGAAAGATCCCTATGGGAACTCTGATTATTCTTTGAATAGTAGATATTGTATAATTTTGGAAGAAGATACTACGGAACATGTTTTTCTGACAGGAGAATACACTACAATAATTTGAAGCCACTTTATTAGTTTATTGGAATTTAACTTGAAGTAGTCCATAAGGTTGTGGTGGGTAGTAGAAGGCATCTATATAGTGAAGGTAGTTTTCCAAGATATCCTTACATTATTTTATAGTTTTTGTGGAAGCAAATGAATACTATTATTCATGGAGGTTCCTTTTCAGAATTTAGAGTGCTATGGGGTATTAATGATACAAATTTAAAATTCATTCTTGTTAGATTTAAAGGGAAATGTGGCAGTAACTCTTGGACTCTTATTCTTTCAGAATTGGAATAGTACAAATGTAAATTCTCTTTTAAAATTGATAGATGGAACCCTCCTCCTCCTAATTTACGGAAGTGTAGTACTGATGGAGCATCTAAAGAAAATTCTAGTCCTAGTTCATCAGCCTTTTGTATCAGGGATCATAGTGGTAATCTGGTAGTAGCTAAAGGTTTCAGAATTCATGATACAACCAACATAGTAGCTGAAGCTAGAGCTATAAGAGAGAATCTTAATTACTGTAATGAGCATGAAATTTCCAATAGGGAGAGTGGAAAGTGTCATGGAGTGTGGCATTTGGAAATAAGTATAATTAGGAGATTGAGAAGAGATATTTTGCAAGAGTAAACATTCCCTTAGAAAAGGAAATATTCTTGAAGATTTTTTACTTATTTAGTTTTATCTTTTGCAAATGATTTTTAGATTAACCACTTTCAAGAAATTTATAGTGCAGAAAAGAGGATACTTAATCTAGCCAAATATAGTACACCATACAAAAGGAGCAAATAGTGGTACGTGTATCATAGTCCATGATCCATTACTGATTAAATGTAAGTTCAATTTGCTAAGTAAAATTTTTCTATTATGATAAGCTAAAGTTTGAAGTTAATTCAATAGATTTGTATACTTACACCTGGTGAGAGATTGGAGTGTCCATTAGTACCAAATGAAAACTTTAGTTTCACCTAAAATTCACCATCAACAAGGAAGATCTGCAGAAACCTACAAAAGGATGAAACATAAATTTTCTCCGAGTTCATTGTGGTAGAATCATCCAAATGAAGGCTTAAATGATGGTATTAATCCTGAATGGGGTTCAATCCATTGAGACTTTGTAAGGAGATATAACTACAATAGGATAGAGCTGAAACATCGAGCCTTATTTTTGGTCATAGCATATGTTGATAGTGGATCTGCACATTTTAAAGGCTAGAGTTAAGCTTCGGGGGAACAATAGAACTTTTTATACATGACGGGTTACATTTACATCAAGATTTGGACTTACGGGTAATAGATATAACTGAGGGATTCACACAAATCCCATGATGTTTAGTTTCACAGATGAACAAGGCAGAGTAATAAGCTGAATGAATAAGCTTAGATTTTCAATTGGTTCAAAGGAGTGAAGACGAGATCGATTCCATCACTGTGTCATCACCTGAAAACCATAAAAGTATAAGCATTAAAACTATTTTACCATTGGAGGGTAAGAATTGAAGATCTCATTTTAATTGTAGATAGAATTAAAGATCTCACCTTGATTGTAGCTTGAATCACAACAATGGAAATGTATGATGATTAGAATTTTAGAGGAGCGTATAAGGAAGAAGCTGGAAGCTTCCGACTGTTCGTGTTCTCACTTTTCTAATATACTTTATGTTTTTATTATTTCCATCGAATATTTTGTACCCTTTGCTTATGCTTCTGTTTCTGGACCTAGTCACTTTTGGGATCGGTTATTTGTAAATATTTTCTTTGTTTTTATGAATAAATGGGCCTCGCCCGATTGAAATATTACTTGTTTTTTTAAAAGTTAGTCAATTCAAATAGGATCTTTAATGAATATGTACTTTCTTTATCAGAAGGTGAGATACCATCCACATTAATTAGGGTAACGTCTCTTAGTTAAGTTTTTAATTTTTAATTACCTTTCTTGATTTAAACACGATATATGGTATAAGGATATGTTGATGGTTGAAATCCTCCTTGTCAGAAATTAAGCGAACAGTTGGCCTAAATTGTGAACCTAGCATACACAATGTCAAAGTAATTTTGACTAGCATAAAAATATGACAATTTCAGAAAGTTCATGTTTTATTTTAGATTTTAAGGCTAGTGTGTTGTAACACCCCGAAAATTTCTAAGTTAAGCCCTAAATCATTCTTGAATTGCGTATAAGGTTGTACTAAGTGACTCATAATTTTTCTTAGGTGTTAAGGTAAATTCTTTAGTTTGGGAATGATTTTGAATATGAATTAAGGTCACTAAAATCTCCTAGCACAAAGCTGAGTTAAAAGTTCCTTACCGATTAAGTTTTGACATAAGATTTTACTTAGGTCAACTTAAAACGACCAATTCTCTTAGAATATAAAGAGTTAAGTGGCCCATACCTATCAAATTAAAGGTATTTGAATCATCTTTCCAACGCCACCAATTTCGCGTCAATCCAAGTTTTGAGTAAAAAGTTATGACTATTTTAGTAAATTGCTACAGTGTAGTGACGAATTAGCCGACGAGAAAACATTAAAAAGGGTCTTTTTTGTATTTTTACCTCTAAGAAAACCTTAAACGAATTTCTTGACTAATTAAGGACACAAAACAATAAGATTTTCATCTCTTAATCCATCATTCTCTTTTCTGTCAAACCCTAAGCCAAAACCTTAAGGAAAAATCAAAGTTGAAGAATTATGTAACAACCCGCTATTTGAAAGAGCTAAAATTAGAAAGAACCATTTTTGGAAAGAATGAAAAATCTGAATTTTGGCTAAGATATGTTAAGTATGAGTTTTGGGTCAATTTCAAATGACCATAAATCCTAGTACATGATGAGCTAGGTGGGCTACAAGATATCAAATGAAAGGCCTTTGAATTATCTTTCCAACGCCACCGAGTTAGCTAGTTTTTGAGTTTATATGAAGGAGATATGCCCATTTGAAGTCGGGCTATTTAAATAAGGAAAGTTACCTGGAATTTGGAAGGGTATTTTGGTCTTTTCATTTCCCAATTAATTAAATCCATTTTAATAATTTAGTTGCAGTCTAAACTGAATTGGTTCAGTTTACGCACTCAAATTTCACGCTAGGGTTTTTAGAGAAAGAACACAAGAGAAAGGAGGAGAAAAGGTCATGATTCGTCTAGTTCTTGTGATTTTGGTTGCGGAGTTTGTCAATGATTCGATCCTAAGAGGTATGTAGACTTTCATAGTGTTGTGTTCATTCACCCACGCGCCAATAATGTCTAGTTTAGCAAAATTCGTTCTAGAAAGTTGAAAGTTTGATAATCTTGAATTGTGTTCCTGAAATTGGCTTTCGTTCTTGAGATTTGATGAGATTGTTGAGTTCTTGATGGAATCATATCGATTTTAAAGTTGTGTTTGATTAAATTCTTGTGTACATATATTGGGTATCTGAATCTAAAGGGGAATTGAGATGAAAAATCGAATTTAGGAGAATTGGGGTTAGAAAACGAAGAAGGAAAAAGTCGGGCAAATCTGGGTACCAGGTCCGCCGTATTCCTTAGGACTGGAACTTTTCTCTGTGCGTCATGGAGAGGTCACGGACCCTTCTGCCTCAAAATTTATTTCGCGATCAAATAATAAAATGCATCTCTGCTTCGTGGGCTTGCTTCCAGACTGTGATTCTTTGATCGTTTCTCATGTTTAACTATCTAAAAACACTCCTAAACATCACGAGATCTTTCCTATCACAAATCACAACCTTGAATACATAAATTTCAAATTCAAGGAAAGTTAAGTCCCAAGTCTAGAGAGTTCTTAGAGTCCTTTTAAAAGTCTTTTGCAAATGCTTTAAACTTGTTTTAAGACTTGAGTTTTGAGTTGAGTAAAGAGTAAAGATCGAAGTTCATTTCTTTAAAAGAGTATATGGGGACTATGTATTCCCAAAGAGTAAATGTTTTTACATTTAATCAAAAAAGGAAACACCGATTTCCAAAAGAGCCTTTGAGCTAGGTTTCAGTAAAGAGTAAATGTTTTCACATTTAATCAACAGAGAAAACACTGATTTCCAAGAGAGCTTTTGGGCTAGTTTTTGAGCAATTATCTCAAATCACAGAAAGATTTATGTTTTTAAACATATGAGCTAGTTATATTTTGGTAGTAATAATGAGCACCTATATGTGGGAGAGTTCAGACAACTCACATCCCCCATAAACCATGTAGCCAACGTTGGTAGAAAAGCGTCATACTTTTTAGATGATTCCTTAGTGCTTTTTAGCATAGACTAGTGGATCCACTTAGTAGTTAGGTTCTATACCCCGGGTAAGGTATAGGAAGGCCCTGGCAGCGTGAGGAAATACATTGTATTATCACATAGCTCTTAAGTGATGGTTGTCGATTAGAGAAACTCCCACAATTATATTTTTGTATTCTTATATACACAGAGATTACTTTTATTTTCACATATAAATAGAGTTTATATTGTATCCTTGTATACAAACTGAGTTACCATTGTATTTCTAAATACACAGAGTTTTTATCCATGTATTAAAAGCATTTCTTTATATTGCATTTACATTATTTCTTTATATTGAAATGACTTGAGTTGGCACCAGGTATGTTGCTTCAGTTCATTTCAAGCTTATGTCTTGTTTTTGTATTCCTCTCGCATGCCTGTACATTCAATGTACTAATGCTAGTTGGCCTACATATTTTTATGATGCAGATTCAGGTAACCAGGATCAACATCCAGTGCATCGTTGGTCCAGTTGAGCTTAAGAGTAGTTGGTGAGCTTTCTTGCTTTCGGAGGATCCCCTTTTTATTACTTTATCATTTTAGTTCGTTAGGATGTCGTGGCTTTTGTCTTGACGTCCATCTCAATTGTTAGAGGCTTCATAGACCGTTAGTTGATGCTTAGAGGCTTCATAGACCGTTAGTTGATGTTTAGAGGCTTCATAGACCGTTAGTTGATGTTAGTTCTTGAGTCTTTCCATTTCAGTTTTGATGTTTGAGACTTGAGTTGTCATTTTGGCTACTGAATGTTCTTTTATACATTCTAAGTTATCTTTTGAGTTTTCAGTTTACTTTTAAAGTGATTTTATATTGAGTAAAGTCTTTCTCTAAGAGTTAAGCCAGACCAAGGGTTCGCTTGGGTCCAACAATGGTTCTCGAGTGTCAGTCCTGCCCAGGGTGTAGGCTCGGGGCGTGACAACTTCATTCAAGATTCTTGTTCAAGGTAAGTCTTTCTCCAAGAATTCCATTCTTTCCAACTCAAATTCCTCCATACAATTATGAATCACTAATGAAAATCATAATTCTTGGCCATAGAGATTTCACGAAACTAATTCAAAAATCTCAAGAAAGATTTTCTTGATTGTTCTCCCTCAAGCTAGGGTTTCAAGGCTTCTAATCAAGTTCTTATTCAAAATTCTTGAATAACCTTGTTCTTCCAGGTATGTAAGACTATCATAGTGTTGTACTAGTACGTCCTCACGCCTGACATCTACTTTCAAATAAGTCAAAGAGTAATGTAGGATTCTATCCCTAGATTTGAGTATTCTTGAGATGAGTTAATTTTGAGTTCTTCAGTTCTTGATTCTTTTTGAAATTATATTCCTAATTATTGAATTTCTATATGTTTTGCATTAAGATTCTTGAGTTGATTCGTTCACGTCTATATTTCAGCATGAACCGTATGAATTGAGTATTTTTTAGATTAGTAGTATCGTTGAGTTATGAGTTCCGAGTTCTCGATTCCTTGAGTTCTTGAGTCTTCAGTTCTTAGTACTTAGTTCCATATTGCTATTAAGATCCCTGAGTTGAGTCGTTGTCCATATTTTCACATGAACCCTATGAATTGAGTCATAAATTTTGAGAAGTTTTTTTAAAGCCAACACTCTCATTCTTAAACTTAGTTTTGAGAAAGTAAAGATGAGTTTTGAGAAAAGAGTTTTCTAAAACATGATTAGTATGAGAATCAAGTATGTTATCAATGTATAAGCAGTATGGTATCTAGATATACCATCAATGTTTATGCAGTATGACTTCCCGAGTCATCAATGATCATATCACAATATGATTTTGAAATGTTTTTGAGAAAGAGTTTTCAAGTATGAGTATAAGGGGACTATGTATTCCAGAGGCATCAAATTTTACATTGATAAATGAGAAACTGAAATTTCTAAATGCGTTATGATTTCAAAAGATATTTCGAGAATAGTTACCTCTTTTAAGAGGGTAGTTTAAGCAATTATCTCAAACCATATGAAGAGTTATGTTTTTAAAACATATGATCATGAGCATACTAAAGATAATAAACTGATGTGGAAGCTAAATCCTAAATAAAAATTAAAAGATGGGGAATACCCATATACTATAACTGAGATAAATGATAACTGATGAGTTCAATAAAAAGATGATATTAACTCAATACTAAGCTGAATCTAACTACGTCTAAAAATAGCCTCTAACTGACTAGAAATGTTGGGACAGACCCCAACTAAGTCTAAATAAATTGAAACTAAAGGACAAAACTATAATACTTAAAAGAGACTCATGACTATTGTCCTCGGAGAATGAGGACTCACCACTGATTTTGCTGAACTGGAGATTGGGAACCGATCTAAGCGTGATTAGGATGCTGAGAACCTAAACCTACATCACAAGAAGATGTAGCGCACGTATGAGTCAGTACTTGAAAGGTATTGAGCATGCATGATAGAATATAGCTGAAATAACATATAACTGAACAAAGCAAATAAGCAGTGACATAATCTGAACATGATATAGATACTGAATGCTGAGATAACTGAATGTAGTGACCAATTTATAACATGTTGAAACTGAATACTGACTATACTGATAAATGGTAAATGCAATAGAATCTGACTGAACTGTGGGAGCTACAAATAACTGATAATAAAACCACACCAGCTAAATGTGGAGTCTGATGTATACGCCTCATCGAGAGGACCCAATATACCCTGCCAGAGGTATAGAGGCATGCTGGCATGATCACTGAAATGATGCCCACAGAGGGGACTTACAACCTACGTGGCTAGTAGTTCTGGACTATTTGGGTACGCTGAACCCTAGTCCAAATCGGTATTATACTACTCCTAATGAATTAAGTGATTAACACATTATGACTGAATTTATGTAAGTTACTGGATATCTCAAACTGAACATGCAAAACTGAGAATGCAACAATAAATCTGGTAATGATGCATTCATAAATTGAGGCATGTATAACTGAATACTGAAATATCTGACCTAGCATGTGTAATTCAAGAACTAAAGAAATACATAGCTAGGGTTCTGAAATTCATGCAATAAATTGAATATTAACATACTAATCTGATTTGGATCATTCTAACAACTAGGAACCCAACAATTCTAACATTCAAGAAACCCTAGGTCTAGTCATAATAAGGGAATCAAGAAACTGACTGAAAACTAGGGACCTAATGGGTGAAAGGAACACACTAGTGACATTCTACATACTTGGTGACAAATTTCATGGAGAAATCCTTTGATTTCTGGGCTGGAACTGTAGAAAACTTGTTGTGTTCTTGAACTAGGGTTCTTGATTTCTTTCTCCTTTTAGCATTCAAATTTTCTATGTTTTGATTAATGATTTGACTTAGGTAAGTTCTAGTTATGTTTCTAGGCTTAAACTAACTGAAACCTCATAATTTAGGGTCTAAACGACGTAGCTTAGGGGTCCAACGAAATAGGAAAAGACCAAAAGACCCTTGACTTAATTACTGTCGGAGTGATTGACGGACAGAACCTACGGGCCGTGCATCGAACGACGGTTCGTGCTGGTCGACCGTAGTTCATGTCAGAGCTGGGTAAAAGAGTATTGATCCACGGACATTGGTCTGACCTACGGACCGTGGGTCTGTCCGTGGGTCGAGACTTAGCCAATTTTCTGAACTGGGTTTCGGGAGGGGTTGCAGTGGTGAACCACGGACCGTGGTCTGACCTACTGATACGTCCAAACTTACACCTTAAATAAGGAGTGTAAACGGTCGTTGTCAATTTACAGAACTCAACCAGAGTTGAGGTAGATCCCATAGAGAATTCCTTTACAGATAAAGTTTCACTGTCGCGTTTACTCAATTGTCGTTACTATTTCCTAAACAATTAACAAGAAAAGTAAATTTAGGTCTGATTGAAAAGTATTCTATCAAAACTTAGTTACACAATTCACAAAAAATCTCGTTCTAAGTTGATTCAATTAATTTAAGGAAACCATGTTTTGTGTTCACTATGACATCAATTATAATGGTCTCCCGTAAATTGAGTGTCAAGTAAGTCAATGTTTACAGAACCTTTGAGAATCAAATAAATCTAACGCTTCTCAGCCTAATCAGATAATATTCACTCTAATTCTCTTGAATGTAAAGTGTTATTAATATTGGACTTCGCTCAATTTGATATGGTGTTAAAGATATATTCTCCCGAAATCCTACTTTAACTCCAATTCGTAACTTTAGTTTAGCTTTTTCCCAACTAATGCTTTTCTCTCGAACAAACACTAGATACAGGCCTATTTAAAGCGTGCACTCAATAGACGAAAATGATAATGAAAGCTATAAACTACAGGTTGTAAACAAAGATTGCCTTTTACTCATTTTACGGAATAGCAACTAGAATGTCATCATAGATCCCACATACCCAGTAGTGACGTTTAGCCACTCATGTTTTTACGCAAATAATCAATACTGGATAATGAAAACATGTTATGACTTACTTACAAAAATAACTGGTAAATAAACAACCACTTGATAATCTCAAGATCGAAATGAACAACTTCTAACTGATCACAAAAATCTGAATCCCAAAATCCAAAACTAAAAGTAATCCACCGTCCTTTCTCCCTCTCTTGTCAGATACGATAATACTATAAAACAATTACCTAAAGTAATTCAAAAATAGAATGTTTAAAATGAGTCCTAATCAAGTTAGGACGGAATTGTCGGGCCTTGTCACGGCCACTACCACGACCCGTCAAGGTCTTCACGGCCCGTGAAGACCTTCGTGGTCTTGCCTTGGAGCTTCCACAGAGTGGGTCTTCAAACATGGTCACTGGAAAATGTACCACGAGATCTACCACGGTCCGTAGTGATGACCACAGCCCGTGAAGTCCTTCGTGGTCTTGCCTTTGAGCTTTCACAGAGTGGTTCTTCAAACTTCGTCACTGGAAAATGTACCACGAGAGCTACCACGGTCCGTAGTGAGTACCACGGCCCGTGAAGTCACACGTGGTCTTCACTTGGGCTTCAACCTTTTTTCAACTTTTTCCTGCTTTTATACTGGTTCAACTTCACGGTAGGTACCACGGTCCGTGGTAAGAACAACAGACCGTATACCCCTCCGTGATCTTCACTTGGTTGTTCTTGCTCTTTATCTTCTTAAGGCCCAGTTCTGCCCCACTTTCACGAGCTCAACCACGGACCGTTATGAAGTTAACGGTTCATTACATTGGCCGTGAACTTCACTTGGTCGACATCAGTTCTGATTCTTTTTCTGTACAACCAAGATTCTGCCTACACAATTAACAAACCCATAAAATAATCCCAAAATATCACTTAATCCTAGTATTAATTCATAGTTATTAAGCATCAAATGTGCCAAGATTTCGCGACACATCAACACCCTCAACTTAGAACCATTACTTGTCCTCAAGTGATGAGAAAACAAACAAATACAATCAGCCCTCAATTCATTTCCAGATTTATGACGCTACGTAGCAACTATTTCAAGTATAATTTGCATCCCAAACCTCTGAATCTAACATGTAAGGATCAATACATGACATCTCATTACTCACAATCAATCATGCTTATTTCTGCGAATTTTCAGCTCACACAATATACTTGAAATACAATCATTGTGTCCTCACACCAAAGAAGTCCCTCGCTCATAATGGTAGGGACTGAGTACTACGCTCACGCTCTCAATAAATTTCTAATACTAACAACAAACTACTATAGGCTTTCCCTTGATTTCTACACTCTCTTTCAAACACCCGAAATAGGATCACTGTAGGACTTTATTTGCTTGTAACATAGGCTCGGGGCTAGGGAATGGATATTTGGTTTCGTGAGTGACTAATTCCTTGGTTTCCCAAAGTTTTGTTTTCACATACTCTTTTCTGAGTGATTCTCTCTTTTTCCTTATTTCAGCTTGACCCAGTAGCTATTATTATATATATATATATATATATATATATATTTATTGAAATGAACTCAGCTCACTGGTTGATCCTTCTTTTTCCTTTTTCTTTCTGTTCGGATTGCAATCACCCTCAACTTAGGCTTTTGGCCTGAGTTTTGATAACGTGTACCTTCGGAGAACCAAGGATTTGATATATGTTGGGTAAGAACAAAGACTGATTTAAGGCTCAAATTGGGTTCAAGTGATAAGCTTTTCATTTGGTTCTTTTATTTTTGGCTTTTTACTGGTTTAACAAAAATGGCCTACTGATCCTTTCCTATCCGGTTATTTTCAGATTCAAGCAAAACTACTTAGCCAAGTTCTAGTTTCTGCTCCTAGTGTTAGACTTCAATCAAAACTTACTCACTTACTACACAGGATTGCATTTTTTTTAGTTTCTTAGTTCACCAATTAATTGGTCAGATTAGCCACTTTCAACATATCAGTATCTAAGATGTCATATAAAGATCCTAACAGTCAAACTCAGATTCAGGTCCTCAATATTCACAGAGTAGCTGCTGCACAGCTCAATACATAAAACACCCAACACAGTAATACAAAGAGACAACCTCCATTTTTCTAACAGTTATGGCTTGCTGCTGACCACCCTCTCCCCAAATAAAAAGGACTTTGTCCTCAAAGTTGAGATAAAACAATCAAATACACAGGCTATGAGGAGGGGTCATATCTGCGGCGCTCTAGACGCCGGTCGTCGTATCAGCATTGGCACCCTTATCAATGGGTGCACTCTCAGGTCTCGGGACATGATCAGTATGGTCCTCATTAGTCAAAGCAGGTGCACCACTACCAGAAGCTCCAACTAAGGTTGCATCTCGCTGTTGTTGGTCATGGGCTTCCTTCTCCTTAGCTTCCCTCTTTGATGCTCTACGAGCTCTCTTTTCTTGCCTTTTTGACTCTCTAGCGGGATCAGTAGGAGTCTCCTCATCAAGTTCTCCAGCTATGTGTTTTCTCTTTCCGGATTCACTTGTAGGGGGTGCTTCCCAAAGATCATCGAGTGTTTGAGTGGAGGGTGCCTAACTTAACATTTGCATCAACGACTCTGGCATGATCGGAGTGGGCACATGTGCTGGCTTTTCAGCCAGCTTAGCAATTTGAGTGCGCATTTTGGCCAACAGGGCTCTGAACTCTTCAGTATCTGCTGAATCGGTAGCCTGGAAGCGATCTTGAACAAGTTTCTCCATACCATCCATTCTGTACTTTAAGACTGATAGCTCCATCCTCATCTCATCTTTGATCTCCTTTTTCACAGCTAATACCTTTGTCTGTATCAGCTGGGGCATCCGGAGCACAATTTGGTCTACCAATGTCCTGGTCTGGCGCTGATCTGTAACCAATTTCTCAAGAAAAAGCATAGGGATAGTGATAAAGGTACCTGGAGTCTGGGAGGCTGAAGCTGGAGGTGATGGTGCCTCTGTGGACGGTTGTGATGACTCTCCCTGTTCTGGATATCTACTTGCCTGGGGTATATCAAGTGGGACATGTGGAACAACAACTAAAGTACCTACAGCGGCAGATTTCGCGCCAAAGAGATGGTTCGCGACATCCTTGATTTTCGAAACACGGGTTAGTCTAAATGCTTCACTCCATCTGTCAACTAGGCTGTTCGGAGGAATATTCACTCCTCGACATAATTTCCCTGTCAGATAGGGAAAAGGAAGTGCAGCTCTCTCATTTAGCGCCCTGTCTCTCATCTCGATTGCTAATATCCGTCCTGCATTGACCGGGTAACCTACCATAAGACATGTTACTAACGAGGCCAGGGAAGGGGACAAAATGTTAACATTAGCTGTCGGTCTCAATTGCGCTCGTACAACAGCCCACCAAACCTTGGCCGGGAAAGATAACGAAACCTTAGTGATAAGTGTTGGAGTTGTGGTGACCCAACCTGTATTTTCCCTATCTATGGCAATTTCTTCGCAATCCAGCGTAAAACCCTTTCTCGAGAAGTCATATCTTCCATTGTAGCATCACTGGTGACCTCATGATGTTTGCCCTAGAAAAGGCCAACTGAAACGGGTGCACAGTATTCTGGGCCATACAACATTCTGTTAATCAACGCCTCAGAAATATCTATTGATTTTCCCCTAACTATGATTGAGTTCAGTGGACCCTAGGTACTAGCGATGTCTTTCTGTCCACTCTTCGTGGTCTCTGTATCTGCGGCAAAATTCATCAGTGTAGCTGCATAAGAGGAATAAAATTCTTTGGTCAGGTGGCTAGAGTATTCACCAGGTGTATTGTCCATCCAATCAAACTGATGGAGCTGAAATATTCGATAGATGTCCGAGAATTCTTTGACATCAGCTACCGCCTCCCTAATTTCAGGCATAATTGCTCGATTCTTGAAGCCCCCAGTTTTATTCACAATATCATTGTCGAAGAACTCTTTAGACCTGTTGACAGTCCACATGGAGCGATAACAAGCAATCAGTTGTGGTCTCAATCCAGGGTTAGGTTCCTGAGCGTTCACATACATCACCATGGTATCATCATCAGTGATTTCCTCCTCATCCTCTCTATTTACTGCTTCCTCTCGTATTCTAGTTTCAGCTTCTGTGGTATCCACAGGTGGAGAAGTACTTGTGTTGGCCTGAGAACCACTTTAAGATTTAGCACTGTCCCTTGAGTCATCTGTAGATTTGTTAGCAGCAGCAGTATCAGTTTGACTTCTCGAGTTTTCCCCATTCTCGGAACTACTATCTCTTTCTTCAAATTGAGGAGGAGAGTCCTAGAGAATATCTCTCCTATCCAATGATCTAGTAGCCCGAGGTGAGTGATCTTCAGGTGTAGCTTTTATTTTCACCTCAGACCCACTCGCTTCGAAGTCGTCATGACTCTCTGATTGTGAAGTGGTGACAGGAGCAGGTTTGGTAGCGTTCTTTCTTCTGGGACCCATTGTACCTGAGAAGCAAAACACCAATTTAGTACAATCATTAACAAAATGACAACTAGCGGGTACTTAGACATCCCTTGCGTAATATCATCGTGACACCTTGCCTTAAGAATGTCGTCACCCAATCTATCATCGGGAAGGGTCACGGAATCACAATACTAACAAAAACTGAACACCTAAATTTTTTTATTTTTAAAAAAAAATACAAATACAAACAAGGGAACTCTACGAGAACTTGAACGGGCAGTGGTATAAACCACGGACCGTGGTATAGACCACGGATCGTGATGTCCCTCGTGGAGTTTAAACAGGATCAACTTTGCACAAGGAATCATTGGCCATTTAACCCAAAGGATGTTTACGGAAGGTTTCACGGCCCGTGGAATTAACCACGGTCCGTGATACTTCTCGTGAACTTTAACTGAGGACCATAGAGGGTTGGGTTGATTTCAAGTGTGGTCTACGACAAGTTGCACGACCCGTAATGTCTTCCACGGTCCGTACAACCTGTCATAGGCGTACACTAGGCAGTAGGTCAGTCATTTTCTTCCCAACATCAAATTTTTGCACTTAATCCCCATTGTTGTACAAATACAGGATCTTCTCATACTTTAAACCTACCCTACTTCCTATTCAACTACATTTAGTAACCTAAAATTCACCACCTGACCCACAAACTTGACCCCCCTGTGATCGACCAACACACAAGAATAACTAAAAATTTCCAATTTCGACTCACCCACTCCAATTAAGTAATAGTTAGCAATTAATCATCACAGCGCATACTGAAGTCAAGAAAATTGAAGTGATTATAGACAAGATGTAACGGTGCAAACCATTGAAATTCAACTTACTTGGATTGAAGAAACCAAAATCGGGAAATAGCTTGACACACTTGCACAACTGAAAACTTAGGGTTTCGATTCTTGGGTAGATGTAGGATTTATTGCTGAATGATGATCAATTCTTCCTTAGATAGCTATTATGGAGGAGAACTAGAGAGAAACTGTTGTTTTGACCTTTGGAATCACAAAATATGTTTGAATGTATGAGTTGGGTCACGCTCAGGTCGGGTCGGGTAATCGGTATTACTGGGTAAAAAATTACAAGCCGTGAAACTTCCCGTGGAAGACATCACGGTCCGTGGATCTGTTCGTGACTTTACCCTAGCAAAGAAACTTACCTGGTACGGACGACGAACCGTGAAGTTGCTCGTGAAAGTAATCACGATCCGTTAACCTATCCGTGATGTTGATCTGGAACTGAGATTCCTACCTAAGGTTCACGAGAGGTTAGACGGCTCGTACACTATAAGACGGACTGTGAATCCCTCCGTGAACCCTATTTTATGCAATTTCCAGTAGCTTCCAAATTTACTCCTCAAGTTAACGCATCGTGATAGTGCCCGTGAAGATCTATACGGTTCGTGATACTGACCGTGAAGTTCAGTCTGCACCAAGTCCTGCATTTTTCCTTTTATTCTCTTCTGCACATATCAGCACACAGTGACTCTATAAAAATAAAGAAAATAAGGAAAACGGGAACATACCTAATATATGTCACGCCCCGAGCCTACACCCTGGGCGGGACCGGCACTCGGAGACCATTGCTGGCCCCAAGCGAACCCTTGGCCTGGCTTTCTTAACTCAGCGGAAACATAACTCAACAGAATAACTCAAAACAATGCAATATTGCAAAAGAACATAACTTATAAAGTATGGCCATAAGGCAACCCGAGTCTCAAAATAGGATATTTACATATACATAGATAAGAGACTCAAAACTAGCTGACTGACTGTCTGTCTATGAAGCCTCTAAGTAAAACTGAGATGGATGTTGGGACAGACCCCGCAACATCCTAATAAGACAAAGCTAAGAACACAAAACAATTGAGTCCTCTGGAAAGCAAGGAGGCTCACCACTGACTCTGGAGTGCTCAGCTGGATCAACGACGTGCAGGCTGCTGATCTGGGATACCTGGATCTGCATCATGAAACGATGCAGGCCAACTGGCATCAGTACATGGAATGTACGAGTATGCAAGCTGGAAAACTAAGCAACAACGGCTAGAAGGAAAATCTGGAAGAAACTGAATAACATACCTGTCTCAACTCAACTCAACCTGACTGACTTCTTTCAATATAAGGCAAATAAAACAAGTGCGATATAAAGAAAGACTATTTAAAACATGTTATAAACTCTGTGTGTATACAAAGATACAATAAGCCTGAAATGTATATAGAAATACAATGAACTGATGTATATAAAAATACAATAATCTCTGAGTATGAAAATACAATTAACTGCTGTGGGAGTTTCTCTAACCGACAACCATCACATAAGAGCTATAGTGATGATACAGCGATCGACCTCACGCTGCCAGAGCATCTTATACCCGGCCAAAGGTATAAGACCTGAACTGCCTAATGGATCCACTAGTCTAATCTGAAAAGGATTCATCTGAAAAGCATGATCCTTTTCTACCCATGGTGGCTAACATGGTTCTATGGGGGCTGTGGGTTCTTTAGAACGCTCCCCCAACTCGGTGCTCGATACTACTCCCAAAAATGTACTGGCTCTTATGTTTTTTAAAACATATTTATTCCTGCTGATATGAGATAGTTACTCAAAAACTAGCCCGAAGGCTATTTGGAAATTTCAGTTTCCAACCTTGTTTAGATGCAAAGACCTTTCTTTAAAACTTCTTTGGGAATACATAGTTCCCTAATACTTTGAGAAATGAACTCAACTTTAAACTCTTGACTTAACTCGAAACTGGGTCTCTTACTCGACTTGAAGCCTGACTGCTAACTTCACTTGACTAGGAACTATCTCTCCTTGAATCGGAAAAATATGAATTCAAGGTATTCGATCACATGTCATGGAGGGATCCTTGAACTCTTAGACGTACCATGGAGTGTCGGAAACAACCATAAAACATAGGTATAATACTTTGGAACTTGCCTGAGAAAGAGAGAAAAGGAATAGGGAAACTTGGCTGAGACTTAGATTTCTGGTGACACAGGGGACTTACGGACGCCATCGACGGACCGTAGATGGACTTACGGTCCGTACTGCAGGTCCGTAGATCGCGTCAGAGAGTTTTCCCCAAAAATTGATTTCTTTGAAAAAAATCTAAGTGTTGACCTACGGTCCTGACTTACGGTCCGTGGATCGATCTACGGACCGTAGGTCGGGCCCGTAGATCGATACCCCAAAGATCCAACTTCTGTCCCAATCGACGGTTGACCAGTACGGACCGTCGATTGATCTACGGTCCGTAGGTCAGTCCCGTGGATCGGGATCGACAGCCCAGAATTCTGCAATTCGATGGTGGATCAACTTTTTAAGGGTCAAAACTCTTAGAATCACAATTCCCTCATCATACAAAAGGTTTCAACTACACAATCCACAACATCAACAACAACTAACAACTTCACTAACTTTAACAACTTCAACAACAATATCAACTTCAACAACTTTAACAACTTCAACAACAATTCCAATCCTTTCTCAATCATATAATAAACTAGGTGTGTGTGTGGGGGGAAGAATCAACCCACACGAAAAACTCACATACCTTAGATAGGGATCACCCCCGACGAAAGTCCACCACGATCTTGACTAAGCTCCTCTTTCTTCTCCTCTTCTTCTTCTCCTTCTTCTCTTCTTTAAACTCAAGAACCCTAACTCTTCTCTTTCAAAAAGGGACAATAATGATCTAAAGATCATCCTAACTCAACAATATGAGCTCCATAAAAAGATTTGTGAAAGGACCAAAATGCCCTTACATTTCCGGACGAATTCCCCTCCAACTGCCCAACTTCTACAGGTCATAACTCCCTCATACGAACTCAGAATTGAGCAAACTCGGTGGCGTTGGAAAGATCGTTCCAAGGACTTCGCAACCATAACTGGAACTACTCCTAACTCATCCTGAGCTAGGAGTTACGACTGCTCAAAGTTGGCCAAAAACTCACGATTTCCACACTTAGCCAAATTTCCAAATTTTAAAATTTTCCAAAAACAAAGATTATTTCCAAATTTCAAGCTTCATCAAGCCACTTCAAATCGTCGGATGTTACAATATCTCCCCCTTGGGAACATTCGTCCTTGAATGAGGTTACTCCTTATAAGGCTAAGGGTGTAACATCAACTCAACACCCAACAAACAACCATGCAAACACAACAATAATAACGACATGCTCATTATAATTTAAAGAGCACTAAGAAGGAAATTAATACCTTAATCTGCATTTCCTCCGGATTCAAAGAGATATGGGTATCTCTTCTTCATGTCTTCTTCGGCTTCCCAAGTAGCTTCCTCAACAAATTGGTTCCTCCATAGGACCTTAACTGAGGCTACATCTTTCGTTCTCAACTTACGAACTTGACGATCCAAGATTTGAACAGGAACCTCCTCAAAAGATAAGTTATCATTGATCTTAACACTTTCAGTCGGTAGGATCAATGAAGGATCGCCTATGCACTTCTTCAACATGGAGATGTGAAATACCGGATGAACCGCTGCTAGGTCCTGTGATAACTCCAACTCATAAGCAACATTGCCAACCCTCTTGGCTATGCGGTAAGGTCCAATGTACCGAGGACTAAGTTTCCCCTTCTTACCAAACCTTATAACGCCTTTCATGGGTGAAACCTTCAAATATACCCAATCATCTACTTCAAACTCTAATGCCCTTCTCCTTATATCAGTGTAGGATTTCTGACGACTCTGTGCCGTTTTCAACATCTCTTGAATCACTTTCACTTTCTCCATAGCTTAGTGAACTAAATCTGGTCCTATCAACTGTGCTTCACCAACCTCAAACCATCCAATAGGAGATCTACATCTTCTCCCATAAAGAGCTTCATATGGAGCCATCTGGATGCTAGAGTGATAACTGTTGTTGTAGGCAAATTCAATTAGAGGTAGGTGATCATCCCAATTACCCTTGAAATCGATCACACAAGCTCTCAACATATCCTCTAAGGTCTGAATAGTGCGTTCTGCTTGCCCATCAGTCTGAGGGTGAAAGGCAGTACTTAAGTTTACCTTTGAACCCAAGCCCTTCTGAAAAGATTTCCAGAACTGTGCAGTAAACTGTGCACCTCTATCTGAAATAATGGAGATTGGGACTCCATGAAGTCTCACTATCTCCTGAACATACAACTTGGCATAATCCTCTGCTGTATTGGTAGTCTTTACCGGTAGAAAATGAGCTGACTTTGTCATTCTGTCGACAATTACCCAAATAGAATCATGTTGTCTGCGAGATCTGGGCAACCCTGTGATGAAATCCATATTGATCATCTCCCACTTCCATTCTGGAAGTTCTATCCTCTGAGCCAAACCTCCGGGCCTCTGGTGTTCAACTTTCACTTGTTGGCAATTTGGACACTTAGCAACAAACTCAGCGATGCCCTTCTTCATGCCATTCCACCAATAAAATTCTCGCAAATCACGATACATCTTGGTGGTACCCGGATGAATAGAATATCTGGAGCTGTGAGCTTCCTCCATAATCTTCTCTTGGAGTCCATCTACCTTAGGCACACACAATCTACCTTGATATCTCAAAACACCATCTCCCCCTTGTTCAAAAGCTAATACTCTTTGCTTCTGAACATTCGCCTTTAACTCAAGCAAAATGGGATCTTGATCTTGCTTCTCTTTCACTTCTGACATTAATGATGACTCGGCCCTGCTCGTCACCGCTATTCCTCCTTCTGCGGAATCTGTAAAGCTGACTCCCAGGCATGCCAATCTGTGCACATCTTTTGCTAACTTTCTCCTTCCTTCTTCGATATGGGCGGTGCTACCCATAGACAACCTGCTCAAAGAATCAACAACAACATTAGCCTTACCTGGGTGGTAAAGAATACTCAGGTCATAATCCTTGAGTAACTCTAACCACCTCCTCTGTCTGAGATTAAGCTCTTTCTGAGTAAGCACGTATTGAAGGCTCTTGTGATCAGTAAATATGTCGACATGTACACCATACAAGTAATGACGCCATATCTTCAAAGCAAACACTACAGCAGCTAGCTCTAAGTCATGGGTTGGGTAGTTCCTCTCATGAACCTTCAACTGTCGGGAGGCATAAGCTATAACTTTGCCATTCTGCATTAAGACACAACCCAAACCAACTCTAGATGCATCACAATACACCACAAAACCTTGAGTACCTTCTGGTAGCGTCAGAACTGGAGCTGTAATCAATCTCTTTTTCAATTCCTGAAAGCTTTTCTCACAAGCTTCGGACCATTGAAATTTCACCGCCTTCTGAGTCAATTTCGTCAAAGGAGATGCAATAGTCGAGAACCCTTCAACAAACCTTCTATAATAGCCAGCTAATCCCAAGAAACTTCTAATTTCCGTTGGAGATGTGGGTCTAGGCCAATTCTGCACTGCCTCAATTTTTCGAGTATCAACTTTAATTCCATCACCGGACACAATGTGGCCTAGGAACGCCACAGACTTGAGCCAAAACTCACATTTAGAGAACTTGGCATACAACTCCTTCTCCTTCAAAGTCTGAAGAACTGTTCTGAGATGACTAGCATGATCTTCTTCATTCCTTGAATAGATTAGTATATCATCAATAAAGACAATAACAAACATATCTAGATAAGGTCTGAAGACTCTATTCATCAAATCCATGAAAGCTGCCGGTGCATTGGTCAAACCAAAGGACATGACCAAAAACTCATAATGACCATACCTGGTCCTGAAAGCTGTCTTTGGGATATCACATTCCCTTACTCTTAACTGATGATAGCCTGATCGGAGGTCAATCTTTGAAAAGCAAGCGGCACCCTGAAGCTGATAAAAAAGATCATCAATCCTCGGAAGAGGGTACTTGTTCTTGATGGTAACCTTATTCAACTGGCAGTAGTCTATACACATTCTAAGGGAACCATCTTTCTTCCTCACAAACAAAACCGGAGCACCCCAAGGTGAGACACTCGGTCGAATGAAACCCTTATCTAGGAGATCTTTCAACTGCTCTTTCAACTCTTTCAACTCTGCTGGTGCCATTCTATATGGCGGAATAGAGATAGGACGAGTATCTGGAATGAGATCTATGCCGAAATCTATCTCTCTCTCAGGAGGAATTCCGGGTAGATCATCAAGAAACACTTCTGGAAACTCTCTTACTAAAGGAACTGACTGGAAGTGAGGTATCTCAACACTAGAGTCATGAACTCGGACTAAGTGATAGATACAACCCTTCGAAACTAACTTTCTTGCCTTAAGGTACGAAATAAAACGACCCTTAGGCACTGATGAACTGCTACTCCACTCTATGACTGGCTCATTCGGAAACTGAAACTTGACGGTTCGAGTTCTACAGTCTAATGATGCATAACAGGCATGAAGCCAATCCATACCTAGAATGACATCAAAATCTACCATGTCTAACTCCACCAAATCAACCTTGGTGTTCTTGTGACTGATGGAAACAGGACAATCACGATAGACTCTTTCCGCTAGAATAGATTCCCCAACAGGTGTAGAAACACAAAAGGGTTCACAAAGTCTTTCAGGAAGAACCTCGAACTGGTTTGCAACATAAGGAGTTACAAACGATAAACTTGCTCCTGGGTCTAGCAAAGCATACACATTAAAAGCAAAGACTTTAATCATACCAGTAACAACATTTGGAGAAATCTCTTGCTCATGGCGACTGGTGATAGCATAAAGACGGTTTGCTCCTCCACCTACACTAGAAGTAGCTCCTCTAGGTGCCATCCTGTCTGGGGGAACAACTGAAGAAGACTGTGCTTTATTGCCTCCATTACCCTGCTTATTCTTTGGACACTCTCGCATGAAATGCCCATTCTGACCACACTTGAAACAACCAAGGGAGCCCTCTCGACAAATACCTGAGTGGTTCCTACCACATTTGGCGCAGACCGGAGGCTTACTACTCCCTTGCGCCACGCTACCCGAAGATTGTGCTGGTCTAGCCCTAAAATCCTTCGAATTCTGAACATTAAATTCACCTCTGTATCTGGGTGCAGGTGCTCTAGCAATTGATGGAGCAGGTCCCTTTTGCCTTTGCTGAAAGGAGGAACGGTTTGAATTACCTCTCTGCTGCCCGGACTCGTTCCCGATCTTAGCTCTCTTATTTCTGAACTCTTCTCTGTCCCTCAACTTCTCTTCCTCAACCTGCTGCACATAAACCATCAACCTTGATATGTCCATGTCCCCGATAAGCATTGCCGCCTTACCTTCCTTGCTCGACAACCGAGACAGCCCAGCAACGAACAGACTCATTCTATTCCTCATGTCCGCAACCATCTCCGGAGCATAGCGGGATAGTTGTGTGAACTTCAGACTGTACTCTTGAACACTCAAAGACTCCTGCTTAAGAGTAAGAAACTCACGTACCTTGGCCTCTCTCAATTCTCGAGGAAAGAAATGCCCCAAGAAAGCTTTCTCAAAACAGGCCCAACTCGCAGGTGGTGCATTCTCAACTCTGCCCCCTTTCCACTGGTCAAACCATGTTCTAGCAACATCCTTCAGCTGATACGCAGCTAGTTCAACTCGCTCAGTGTCTATCACATGCATCACATCAAAAATCTTCTTCAACTCTTCAATGAAATCCTATGGATCCTCAGTAGTGCTCGAACCCATGAAACTCGGAGGATTCATTCCCAAGAACTCACGAATCCTAGAAGTGTCAGCTCCTTCCTGTCGAGCTCCCCTTTGCTGACCAATTTGATTAGCTACAGCTTGACTCAACATTCTAATTGCCTCTCTGAACTCGGCATTAGAAACTTCCCCTTGATCTTGCACTCCAGGTGCATCAGGTAACTCTTGCTCATCAACATAGCATCTAGGAAGACGCCCTCTGCCAACTCTTCGTGGAGGCATGACTATCTGAAACACGCGCAAGCACGGATTAGAGAGAAACTTTTTAGAGATCAACTCTAACGCACGAAATGAGTGTGAAGAAATGAGAAATCTTCCTAAATGTTGCAGCCTCCCAATTATAGATGTGGCGCGCTTCACACCGATAACTAGGATTCTACAGACACGGCTTCATAGACTCCCTAGGACTCTTGAACTCTTTGCTCTGATACCAAGTTTGTCACGCCCCGAGCCTACACCCTGGGCGGGACCGGCACTCGGAGACCATTGCTGGCCCCAAGCGAACCCTTGGCCTGGCTTTCTTAACTCAGCGGAAACCTAACTCAACAGAATAACTCAAAACAATGCAATATTGCAAAAGAACATAACTTATAAAGTATGGCCATAAGGCAACCCGAGTCTCAAAATAGGATATTTACATATACATAGATAAGAGACTCAAAACTAGCTGACTGACTGTCTGTCTATGAAGCCTCTAAGTAAAACTGAGATGGATGTTGGGACAGACCCCGCAACATCCTAATAAGACAAAGCTAAGAACACAAAACAATTGAGTCCTCTGGAAAGCAAGGAGGCTCACCACTGACTCTGGAGTGCTCAGCTGGATCAACGACGTGCAGGCTGCTGATCTGGGATACCTGGATCTGCATCATGAAACGATGCAGGCCAACTGGCATCAGTACATGGAATGTACGAGTATGCAAGCTGGAAAACTAAGCAACAACGGCTAGAAGGAAAATCTGGAAGAAACTGAATAACATACCTGTCTCAACTCAACTCAACCTGACTGACTTCTTTCAATATAAGGCAAATAAAACAAGTGCGATATAAAGAAAGACTATTTAAAACATGCTATAAACTCTGTGTGTATACAAAGATACAATAAGCCTGAAATGTATATAGAAATACAATGAACTGATGTATATAAAAATACAATAATCTCTGAGTATGAAAATACAATTAACTGCTGTGGGAGTTTCTCTAACCGACAACCATCACATAAGAGCTATAGTGATGATACAGCGATCGACCTCACGCTGCCAGAGCATCTTATACCCGGCCAAAGGTATAAGACCTGAACTGCCTAATGGATCCACTAGTCTAATCTGAAAAGGATTCATCTGAAAAGCATGATCCTTTTCTACCCATGGTGGCTAACATGGTTCTATGGGGGCTGTGGGTTCTTTAGAACGCTCCCCCAACTCGGTGCTCGATACTACTCCCAAAAATGTACTGGCTCTTATGTTTTTTAAAACATATTTATTCCTGCTGATATGAGATAGTTACTCAAAAACTAGCCCGAAGGCTATTTGGAAATTTCAGTTTCCAACCTTGTTTAGATGCAAAGACCTTTCTTTAAAACTTCTTTGGGAATACATAGTTCCCTAATACTTTGAGAAATGAACTCAACTTTAAACTCTTGACTTAACTCGAAACTGGGTCTCTTACTCGACTTGAAGCCTGACTGCTAACTTCACTTGACTAGGAACTATCTCTCCTTGAATCGGAAAAATATGAATTCAAGGTATTCGATCACATGTCATGGAGGGATCCTTGAACTCTTAGACGTACCATGGAGTGTCGGAAACAACCATAAAACATAGGTATAATACTTTGGAACTTGCCTGAGAAAGAGAGAAAAGGAATGGGGAAACTTGGCTGAGACTTAGATTTCTGGTGACACAGGGGACTTACGGACGCCATCGACGGACCGTAGATGGACTTACGGTCCGTACTGCAGGTCCATAGATCGCGTCAGAGAGTTTTCCCCAAAAATTGATTTCTTTGAAAAAAATCTAAGTGTTGACCTACGGTCCTGACTTACGGTCCGTGGATCGATCTACGGACCGTAGGTCGGGCCCGTAGATCGATACCCCAAAGATCCAACTTCTGTCCCAATCGACGGTTGACCAGTACGGACCGTCGATTGATCTACGGTCCGTAGGTCAGTCCCGTGGATCGGGATCGACAGCCCAGAATTCTGCAATTCGATGGTGGATCAACTTTTTAAGGGTCAAAACTCTTAGAATCACAATTCCCTCATCATACAAAAGGTTTCAACTACACAATCCACAACATCAACAACAACTAACAACTTCACTAACTTTAACAACTTCAACAACAATATCAACTTCAACAACTTTAACAACTTCAACAACAATTCCAATCCTTTCTCAATCATATAATAAACTAGGTGTGTGTGTGGGGGGAAGAATCAACCCACACGAAAAACTCACATACCTTAGATAGGGATCACCCCCGACGAAAGTCCACCACGATCTTGACTAAGCTCCTCTTTCTTCTCCTCTTCTTCTTCTCCTTCTTCTCTTCTTTAAACTCAAGAACCCTAACTCTTCTCTTTCAAAAAGGGACAATAATGATCTAAAGATCATCCTAACTCAACAATATGAGCTCCATAAAAAGATTTGTGAAAGGACCAAAATGCCCTTACATTTCCGGACGAATTCCCCTCCAACTGCCCAACTTCTACAGGTCATAACTCCCTCATACGAACTCAGAATTGAGCAAACTCGGTGGCGTTGGAAAGATCGTTCCAAGGACTTCGCAACCATAACTGGAACTACTCCTAACTCATCCTGAGCTAGGAGTTACGACTGCTCAAAGTTGGCCAAAAACTCACGATTTCCACACTTAGCCAAATTTCCAAATTTTAAAATTTTCCAAAAACAAAGATTATTTCCAAATTTCAAGCTTCATCAAGCCACTTCAAATCGTCGGATGTTACAATATAATTACATCTTGGGTTGCCTCCCAAGCAGCGCATAATTTAACGTCGCGGCGCGACGCAGGTTACTTGATTACTCAGACTTCATCAAGTTTAAATTCCTCCACAATCTTCACATCCTCAGGAGCACCCAAATATGCCTTGATTCGCTGACCATTAGCTTTGAACCTCTCACCTTTCTTATTTTCCAGTTCTACAGCACCAGATTGAAAAACTTGTGTGACTTTAAAAGGTCCAGACCATTTAGACTTCAGTTTTCCTGGAAACAGACGCAATCTGGAATTGAAAAGTAACACCAAGTCACCAGGAGTAAAGCTCTTTTTCTCAATATGCTTGTCATGATATAACTTCATTCTCTCCTTATACAGTGCAGCCCTCTCATAGGCCCTCAGACGGAACTCATCCATCTCATTGATCTGATCTAGCCTCAAGTTTGCGGTTTTGCTCCAATTTAGATTCAGCTTCTTCAACCCCCAGAGCGCTCTATGCTCAAGCTCAACTGGTAGATGACACGCCTTTCCAAACACCAATTGATATGGAGATATACCAATAGATGTCTTGAAAGCTGTCTGATATGCCAATAGGGCATCATCTAGCTTCCATGCCCCATCTGTCCTGTTGGCATTCACTGTCTTTGTCAAGATTGTTTTAATTTCCCTGTTGGAAACTTCCACTTGACCACTCGTCTGTGGGTGATAAGGTGTTACCACCTTGTGCTATTTTACTCCATACTTGGTCAAAAGTGCACTAAAGACTTTGTTGCAGAAGTGAGACCCACCATCACTGATAATGGCTCTGGGTGTTCCAAACCTTGAGAAGATGTTCTTTTTCAAAAACCCAACAACACTCTTTCCATCATTCTCAGGTAATGCAACAGCTTCAACCCATTTGGACACATAGTCCACAGCCACCAGTATATATTTCTTCCCATATGAACTCACAAAGGGACCCATGAAGTCAATACCCCACACATCAAACAATTCCACCTCTAGAATAGGTGTCATGGGTAACTCATGGCGCCGAGAGATGGCTCGTTGCCGCTGGCACACATCACAGCTCCTTACTATATCCACTACATCTTGATGAATTGTAGGCCAGTAATACCCACACTAAAGTATCTTGTGAGCTATTCGAGCACCACCAAGATGACCACCAATTGGAGATGAGTGACAGGCCTCCAAGATATGCAACATTTCGGCTTCCGGAACACATCGCCTAATTATATTGTCAGCACACACCCTGTACAGATATGGTTCATCCCAAAAGTACTTGTCTACATAATGTAGGAACCTTTTTCTTTGCTGATATGTTAGTCCCTCGGGCATTAAGTCACTGACCAGAAAATTAGCATAGTCAGCCAACCAAGGAATAAGGTCAAGAGTAGCAGCTAATACCTGCTCATCCGGGAATGTGTCATCTATCTGGAGCTCAAGTTCTTCCCTTTTTGCAGCTTCCAACCTAGACAGGTGATCAGCTACCTAGTTCTCACAACCTCTCCTATCTTTCACTTCGAAGTCAAACTCTTAAAGAAGCAATACCTATCTGATCAGCCTAGGCTTGGCATCTTTCTTTTCTATGAGATATATCTAAGTAGCATGGTCTGTGTGAACTATCACTTTAGTGCCCAGAAGATAAGCTCTGAAATTTTCAAAAGCATACACTACAGCTAATAGTTCATGTTCAGTAACTGTGTAGTTTCGCTGTGCCCTATTTAGCGACTTACTAGCCTAGTAAATCAGATGGAATATCTTGTTGCGCTTTTGTCCCAACACAACTCCTAACGCAGTCCCACTAGCATCACACATCACCTCAAATGGCTCCGCCCAGTCTGGGCCAATAATCACTGGTGCTGAAATCAGTTTCTCTTTTAGGCACTCAAAAGCTTTAAGGCATATCTCATCAAAGACAAATTTCACCTCCTTATCTAAAAGCTTGCACATAGGGTGTGCAATTTTTGAGAAGTCTTTGATGAAACGCCTATAGAATCCGGCGTGTCCTAGGAAGCTTTGAACACCCTTCACACAGATTGGTGGAGGTAATTTTTCAATCACCTCAATCTAAGCCTTGTCGACCTCAATTCCTTTCTATGACACCTTGTGTCCAAGGGCTATGCCCTCTTTTACCATGAAGTGGAACTTTTCCCAATTTAGCACTAAGTTGGCTTCCTCACATCTCTGTAAAGCCATGCTAAGATTCAACAAACAGTCATCAAAAGTATCGCCTACTATAGAGAAGTCATCCATAAATACCTCTAGAGTGTCCTCAACCATATCTGAAAAGATGGACATCATACACCTTTGAAATGTGGCTGGTGCATTACATAGTACAAATGGCATGCGTTTAAACGCAAAGGTGCCATAAGGACATGTGAAGGTGGTCTTTTCCTGATCTTCAGGTGCAATTGATATCTGGTTGTATCCAGAGTATCCATCTAAAAAAGAGTACCATCTTTTACCTGCCAACCTATCAAGCATCTGGTCCATGAAAGGCATGGGGAAATGATCCCTCAAAGTCCACTTGTTCAGCTTCCTGTAATCCATGCACACTCGCCATCCAGTGACTGGTCTCTGCGGGACTAATTCATTCTTGGCATTCGCTACCACAGTCATGCCTCCCTTTTTGGGCACACATTGCACTGGACTGACCAAGTGGCTATCAGAAATAGGGTAGACCACCCCAGCATCTAACTATTTGATTATTTCTTTCTTAACCACCTCTTCCATAGGTGGGTTCAACCTCCATTGGTGTTCAATACTCGGGCTGCAGTCTTCCTCAAACTGAATCTTATGTGTGCAAATACCTGGAGGTATCCCAATTATATCAGCAATGGTCCATCCAATGGCTCTTTTGTATCTTTTTAGCACCTTGATCACCTCTTGTACCTGGTGTTCATTCAAATCTGCAGCCAATATCACAAGTAAAGTGTTATTAGTACCCAAGAATACATACCTGAGGTGATTGGGTAATTGTTTCAGCTCTAACACAGGTGGCTCCTCAATGGATGGTTTCACTGGAGGACTTGGCCTGTTTTTCAAGTCCAAGTCCAATTTCTTTGGCGCATACGAATGTGCTCCCATACCCTGCAAGGCATTCACGGTCTCTACATAATCAGACCGAAAATCCACATCAAAGTTCATCAGGACGGCTACTAATATTTCAACAACAATTCTCTCTTCTATAGGTACCCTCATGTCTTCATCAATGACCATCTCTATTGCATATATCACAATTATATCTCGTGGCTGCTTCATTGACCTGCAAATGTTGAACCTTACCTCATCTGTGTTGAGTCTGAACTTCAACTCTTCTCTCTCAACATCCACTAAAGCTCTTCCTGTGGCCAAAAAGGGTCTTCCCAAGATTATGGGAACCTCAAAATCTACTTCGCAATCCAGAATCACAAAATCAGCTGGAAAGATGAAAGTGTCCACCTTTACCAGTACATCACACAGGATTCCCACTGGCCTCTTTACTGACCTATCAACCATCATTAATCTCATTGATGTAGGTTTTGGTACTCCCAAACCGAACTTTTTATAAATGGCTAAAGGCATCAGATTTATGCTAGCTTCCAGATCACATAAAGCTTTTGCAAACTTGATTGACCCAATGGTGTATGGTATTGTGAATGCACCTGGATCCTTCTTTTTCTGCACCAGAGATCTGGTAGCAATGGCACTGCAATGATGAACATCATTAGAGAAATCATGACTTACAGCTCTTTTCTTGGTGACTAAGTCTTTCATGAACTTGGAATATCCTGGCATCTGCTCTAGGGCTTTAACCAATGGAATGTTTACTGAATGTTATTTCAGCATGGTGATGAATTTCGTAAATTTTCCATCTTCAGCTTTCTTTTTGAGCCTTTGAGGGAAAGGAGGACGTGGCCTGGGAATCTGCTGTAAGGGCAGGTGTTCCTGAACCTCTTTCTCTTTTCCTCTCGAAGGTTGTGCTTTAGGTTGAGATTTTTTAGCCTCTCCCCGATCATCTACCTGTATATTCTCATCCTTCTCTCTACTATCTTTCTCCAAGACCCGTTCATACTTGGTACCTGCAGAAATAGGGTCAGAAATAACTTTACCAGTCTTGGTGGCGATGGCCATGCAGTGTCCTTCCTTCTTGGGATTTTGAATGGTATCACTTGGTAGTGATCCGTTCTTTCTCTGATTCATTGAGGATGAGAGTTGCCCCAACTGCTGTTCTATTTGTTTAATTGAGGTGGTGTGAGAGTCCACCAACTGACTCATGCTCAAGAAGTCACCGCTCATTTCTTTCACCCCTGCATCGGTTGACTCAACCTTCTGAAGTACCTTAGCCATCATGTCTTCCAGCTTGGACCCATTAGAAATACCACTCATCCGGTCTCTATTACCGCGAGGTAGATATACACCACTGCGGTCATTCCTATACCCCTCTCTGTTTTGCCAGTTTCCTTGCTCTCTATTTGCTGGCCTTTCATACTGACCATCCCTAGCATAGCTCCGACCTGCATTTCCAGAATTGTAACCCTGATTTCCAGAGTTATAAGTTCGGAAACCTCCTTGATTCCCCAAATAGTTAGCTTTCTCATCAATGTCAAGATCCTGATCTTCATACATGTGCTGTTGTTCCACAGCATTCACCTTTTCAGACTTCGCAACAATGTGCTTTGTGAGCAAGTCTATTTGAGTCCTCATATGTGCCATGTCTTGGTCCCTTTCTTCTTCTCTCTTCCTTTGTTCAGCTGAAAGCTCAAATGTATACCTGAGCTCTCCTACCTCTGCATCTCTGGTGTACCATGCTCTATTGTTCTTTGAGAGCTCATCTAATAGCTGCATGCTTTCTGCAAATGGCTTCCTCATAAATGAGCCTCCACAAACTGCATCAACAACAGGTTTAGTAACATAATTCAGAGACCTATAAAAGGCCTGTCAAAGATGCCTTTCGGTAAGATCATGGTTGGGGCATTTCTTTAACTTTTGGTTGAACCTCTACCAAGCATCATGCATGGCTTCTCCTGGTAGTTGCTTGTGTGTACTAATCTCGTCCTTCATCTGCAACTCTTTTGATTCTGGGAAGAATTGTTCCAGGAAAGCTTCGTTCAACTGATTCCAAGTTCTGATGGAGTCATCTGGAATCTCATTCAACCAGTTAGTCGCCTCTTCAGTAAGAGACAATGGGAACAACCTCAATCTCATTGTTGTTTGATTTACCTCAGGAATCTCTTGTGACTTACAGATAGCCACGAAGTTCATCAAGTACTGATGTGCATCATCACCAGCTGCACCCCTAAACATACCCTTAAGGTTTAACAATTGAATCATAGTGTTGGTGATTGTGAACTTAACACCTCGAGGTAATGCAGGTAACACTATCGCTCCAGTGGCTCCAGCTCCATCCAAATCTGCATCATCTTCATCATACTTCATGTGCGCTGGATGCTGAGCTTTACCCCTCGGGGCTATTGGTTGGCGCTGGGGAGGGATCAATCCATCCACTCTAGGTTGGTTATTACCACCATTCTGCTGAACACCTCTTACGGCGGCTTCAGCTTCTAGTCCCAACCTTTGTCTTTGTGCCTCCAGTTCTTGTGCATTCACCATTTTTCAAAGAGTCTTTTCGAGTTCTGAATCGAATGGAGGTCCTTTACTCCTGGTTCTTGGCATACACAGTAACACTCGCCTGTAAGAGACACAAACACAGAATAAAACGTAAAATTAGGAAATATAACTACAAATTGAATAAAAGCTAGTAAAACACTTCTGAATTGAAATTCCCCGGCAACGGCGCCAAAATTTGATACGTCCAAACTTACACCCCAAATAAAGAGTGTAAACGGTCGTTGTCAATTTACAGAACTCAAACCAGAGTTGAGGTCAATCCCACAGAGAATTCCTTTACATATAAAGTTTCACTGTCGCGTTTATTCAATTGTCATTACTATTTCCTAAACAATTAACAAGAAAAGTAAATTTGGGTCTGATTGAAAAGTATTCTATCAAAACTTAGTTACACAGTTCACAAAAAATCTCGTTGTAAGTTGATTCAATTAATTTAAGGAAACCAGGTTTTGTGTTCACTATTACATCAATTATAATGGTCTCCCGTAAATTGAGTGTCAAGTAAGTCAATGTTTCAGAACCTTTGAGAATTAAATAAATCTAACGCTTCTCAGCCTAATCAGATAATATTCACTCTAATTCTCTCGAACGTAAAGTGTTATCGATATTGGACTTCGCTCAATTTGATATGGTGTTAAAGATATCTTCTCTCGAAATCCTACTTTAACTCCAATTCGTAACTTTAGTTTAGCTTTTTCCCAACTAATGCTTTTCTCTCGAACAAACACCAGATACAGGCCTGTCTAACGCGTGCACTCGATAGACGAAAATGATAATGAAAGCTGTAAACTACATGTTGTAAACAAAGATTGCCTTTTACTCATTTTACGGAATAGCAACTAGAATATCATCATAGATCCCACACACCCAGTAGTGACGTTTAGCCATTCATGTTTTTACGCAAAGAATCAATACTGATAATCACAACATGTGATGAGGTACTTACAAAAATAACTGGTTAATCAACAACCACTTGATAATCTCAAGATCGAAATGAACAACTTCCAACTGATCACAATAATCTGAATCCCACAATCAAAAACAAAAAGTAATCCTCCGTCCTTTCTCCCTCTCTTGTCAGATACGATAATACTCTAAAAAAATGACCTAAAGTAATTCAAGTTAGGATTGAATTGTCAGGCCTTGTCACGACCACTACCACGATCCGTCAAGGTCTTCACGGCCCGTGAAGACCTCTGTGGTCTTGCCTTGGAGCTTCCCCAGAGTGGGTTTTCAAACTTGGTGACTGGAAAATGTACCACGAGATCTACCACGGTCCTAGTGATGACCACAGCCCGTGAAGTCCTCCGTGATCTTGCCTTTGAGCTTCCAAAGAGTGGGTCTTCAAACTTGATCACTGGAAAATGTACCACGAGAACTACCACGGTCCGTAGTGAGTACCACGGCCCGTGAAGTAACACGTGTTCTTCACTTGGGCTTCAACCTTCTTTCAACTCTTTCCTGCTTTTATACTGGTTCAACTTCACGGTAGGTACCATGGTCCGTGGTAAGAACAACAGCCCGTATACCCTTCTGTGATCTTCACTTGGTTGTTCTTGCTCTTCATCTTCTCAAGGCCCAGTTCTTCCCCACTTTCACGAGCTCAACCACGGACCATTATGAAGTTAACGGTTTGTTACATTGGCCTTGAACTTCACTTGGTCGACATCAGTTCTGCTTCTTTTTCTGTACAACCCAAATTCTGCCTACACAATTAACAAACCCATAATATAATCCCAAAATATCACTTAATTCCAGTATTAGTTCATAGTTATTAAGCATCAAATGTGCCACAATTTCGCGGCACATCACTTACGATTCGTGGATGGCAACCATGGGTTGCACCTGTAACTTCTTAAAATCTGCATTTTGGTCTGTATAGGATACGGGGTGTTACAACATGGGTAAAGGGTCATACTTTTTAGATGATTTCTTATTAATTTTAAGCATAGCTTAGTGGATCCACTTAGTTGAGGATGTCCTATACTCCGGCAAGGAATAGGAAAGTTCTGGCAGCGTGGGCGAGACGTTTCATCATCACATTGCTCATAGTGATGGTTGTCGGTTAGAGAATTTCCCAAATAAGAGTAATGAGTTATTATTGTATTTTTGTATACATTTGAATTATTATCTATTGTTATATAATATTCATGTATATATTATCTTTTATTGTTGCTTTTATTTGGAGTTTCGGAGCTAGAATCTTTAACCCAAACTAGATGATATAGATAATCCTTAGAGATCATCTTTCTGGCCTTAAGGTAAGAAATGAATCGACCCATAGGCGCTAAACTACTACCCTTCCATTCTAGGATTGGTTCGTCTGGAAGCTGAAAACGAACAATCCTAGTTCTACAATCAACTGAGGCATAACAAGAATGTAACCAATCTATGCCTAGTATGACATCGAAGTCAACCTTTTCTAACTCTACAAGATCTGTTGAGGTGACTTTCTGAGAGACTGTGACAGGGCAATTTTTGTATACCCGTCTAGCTATAACTGGGTCACTGACTGGAGTACAGACTGAGAAGGGTTCTGAAAGAGTTTCGGGGCTAACACTAAATTGGACTTCTATGTAAGGAGTTACAAAAGACAAAGTAGCCCCTGGATCTAACAATGCATAAACATCAAGATCAAAGACTCGTAAAGTACCACTGACTAAATCAGGAGAATCTTCCTGATCTTGATGAGCCAGAAGAGCATAAAGCCTGTTTTGGCGCTTTCTGCCACTTGTACCAAATGAGTTACCCTGCTGAGTCGGGCGACCTACTGGTGTTGTTGAAGTTGTAGACCGAGCTCTACCATTATTCCTCCTTGACCCTATTTAGAAAGACAATCCTTCAATCTATGACCAGATTGACCACACCCAAAACATCCTTCCTTACTTGCAAGGCACTCGCTTGGATGGTTCTTGTTACATTTCGGGCAAGTTCGGTAAGTTTTGGTGCCTGAAACACTACCTTAAGACTTAGAGCCTGACGCCCTACCTTTATGATAGTTACGGAACCTGGGGGATGGAACACTATCTGATGTAGGGGTTGGAGTCGAAGACTTCTACTGAAACTGTGAGTGATTTCCACCACCCGATTTCTATTAGGAATACTCATAGTTACATGTTCTTGCTTTCTTAGTCTCCTTAGCCTGTTCCCTAAGCTTATCACCTTTAACCTGCTGAGCATGAGTCATGAGCCTAGAGATGTCCATGTCTCCCAACAACATAACATTCCTACACTCAGTTTTCACTAAGTCTGACACTCCATACAAAAACTTATTCATCTGAGCCCTGGAATCACCAACCATGTGAGGAGCTTACCTGGAGAGTTGGTTAAACTTGAGCCCATACTCTTGGACAGTCATGTTACCCTGCCTTAAGTTCATCAATTCTTGGGCCCTTGCTTTTCTCAACTCTATAGGGAAAAATCTGTCCAGAAAGGTTTCGCTGAAACAATCCCAAGTAATAGGAGTTGTATCTTTATCCCTATTCTCCTTCCACTGAGTATACCAGATATGAGCCACATCCTTAGGTTGGTAAGATGCTAATGCAACCCAATCATTCCCAGTTACCTGCATCACTTCTAAGATCTTCTTGACCTCATCAATGAAGTTTTGGGGATCTTCTCCAACTTGCGATCCTAAGAACTCTGGCGGATTCATCCTAATAAAGACTCGCACCCTGGCTGCAACTGACCCAACATTGGCATTTATCGGAACTGGAGCCTGCTGATTATTCTGGTTGGCCACACTCTGAGCCAACATCTAAATAGCATTCCTGAATTCTGCATTAGAAACTTCTTGATCAGGGACTGGAGGAGTTGCGTTTGCGTTCCTGCCATTAACACTATAAGGAGGCATGATCACTGAAACGTAGAACGTCGAGTAAGAATGAAATTTAGATCATACCTTACGCACGATAAGAGTAACAAGAAAATGAAGATTTCCTACAACATTTTGTAGCCTCCCCCTCATTAGATGTGGTGCACTTCACACCCATGAAAATGAATCTACTCAGTGCAGCTTTTCAGACATCCTAGGACACTTAAACCTATTGCTCTGATACCAAGTTTGTCACGCCCCGAGACTACCCCGAGACGTAGACACGGGAGCTAGGACCACAACTGATCCCAAGCTAACCCTGCTGGCCTGATCATGACCATACTAAAGATAATAAACTGATACGGAAGCTAAATCATAAATAAAAATGAAAATATGGGGAATACCCATATACTATAACTGAGATAAATGATAACTGATGACTTTAATAAAACGATGATATTAACTCAACACTAAGCTGAATCTAACTATGTCTGAAAATAGTCTTTAACTGACTAGAAATGCTGGAATAGGCCCCAGCTAAGTCTAGCAAAACTGAAACTAAAGTTCAAAAATATAATACTAAAAGGAGACTCATGACTATTGTCCTCGGAGAATGAGATCTCACCACTGATTCTGCTGAACTGGAGATCGAGAACCGATGTAAGAGTGATCTGAATGCTGAGAACCTGAACCTACATCACGATAAGATGTAGCACACGTATGCGTCAGTACTTGAAAGGTACGGAGGATGCAGGATAGAATACAATTGAAATAACATATAACTGAACAAAGCAAATACGCAATGACATATTCTGAACATGATATAGATATGGAATGCTGAGATAACTAAATGCAGTGACCAATTTATAACATGCTGAAACTGAATACTGACTATACTGATAAATGGTCAATGCAATAGAATCTGACTGAACTATGGGACCTACTAATAACCGATAAAAAAACCACATGAGCTAAATGTGGAGTCCGATGTATACTCCCCATCAAGAGGACCCAATATGCCCTGGTAGAGGTAAAAAGGCATGCTAGTATAATCACTGAAATAATGCCCACAGAGGGGACTTACAACCTACGTGGCTAGTAGTTATGGGACTATTTGGGCACGCTGAACCCTAATTCAACTTGGTATTATACAACTCCCAATGGATTGAGTGATTAACATATTATGACTGAATTTCTGTAAGTTACTGGATAGCTCAAACGGAACATGCAAAACTGAGAATGCAATAATTAATCTGATAATGATGCATTCATAAACTGAGGTATAACTGGATACTGAAATATCTGACCTAGCATGTGTAATTCAAGAACTAAAGAAATACATAGCTAGGGTTCTGAAATTCAAGCAATAAACTGAATATTAACATACTTATCTGATTTGGATCTTTGTAACAACTAAGAACCCAACACTTCTAACATTCAAGAAACCCTAGGTCTAGTCATAATAAGTGAATCAAGAAACTAACTAAAAACTAGGGACCTAATGGGTGAAAGGAACCCACTAGTGAAATACCATATACCTGGTGACGAATTTCACGGAGAAATCCTTTGATTTCTGGGCTGGAACTGAAGAAAACTTGTTACGTTCTTGAACTAGGGTTCTTGACTTCTTTCTTCTCTTAGTGTTCTAATTTTCTATGTTTTGATTAATGATTTGACTTAGGTAAAATCTAGTTATGTTTCTAGGCTTAAACTGACTAAAACCTCATAATTGAGAGTCTAAATGACGCAGCTTAGGGCTCCAAATAAATAGGAAAAGACTAAAAGATCCCTTACTTAACTGTTGTCGGGGTGATCGACGGACGGGACCTACAGGTCTTACATCGAATGATGGTCCGTGCTGGTCGACCGTAGTTCGTGTCACAAGCTGGGTAAATGAGTCTTGATCCACAGACACAGACCACAGACCGTGGTCTGACCTACAGATAGTGGGTCTGTCCGTGGGTCGAGACTTAGCCAATTTTCTGAGCTAGGTTTGGGGAGGGGTTGTAGTGGTGAACCACGAACCACCAGTACGAGCCGTGGTCTGACCTATGGTCCGTGGATGGTAACCATGGGTTGCACCTGCAACTTCTCAAAATCTACATTTTGGTCTATCTAGGATACGGGGTGTTACAACTTTGGTAAAGGGTCATATTTTTTAGATGATTTCTTATTACTTTTAGGCATAGCTTAGTGGATCCACTTAGTTGAGGATGTCCTATACTCTAGCAAGGTATAGGAAAGTTCTGGCAGCGTGGGCGAGACGCTTCATCATCACATTGCTCATAGTGATGATTGTCGGTTAGAGAATCTCCCAAATAAGAGTAATGTGTTATTATTGTATTTTTATATACATTTGAATTATTATCTATTGTTCTAAAAGATTCATGTATATATCATCTTTTATTGTTGCTTTCATTTTGAGTTGAGTATCTTGAGTTTTAGTTGAGTATCTTGAGTTGAGTTAAGCATCCTTAGTTGAGTTGAGTATCTTGAGTGGAGTTGAGTATCCTTGAGTCGAGTTGAGTATTCTTGAGTTAAGTATGTCTTCCCTTTTATTAGATCAAACTTGTACTGATGTTGCAGAGTTCTCTTTACCTGCTCGTACATTCCATGTACTAACGTCATTTGGCCTGCATCGTTTCATGATACAGATACATGTATTCAGGATCATCAACAGGCGTTTCGTTGAGGTCATGCGGTATTCCAGACAACTGTGGTGAGCCTTTTTGTATTTCGAAGGACTTCACCTTTACCTTAAAGTTAGTAGTTTAGAGATGTCGTGGGTCCTGTCCCGATATCCTTCTGTAATAGTAGAGACTTCATAAATAGACAGAGTTGAGGAATTTTCTGTAATTTCTTTCTTTTGAGTTGTTTTATAAACTCTGAGTATATCTTTTGAGTATTGTTCAAACTTTTTAAAGTTGAGAATTTGAGTTTAATGAGATTTGATTCAGTATTAAGCTTTTGTATGCTTGAGTTAGTCTTCCGCTTATAGTCAGCCAGGATGAGGGTCCTCTTGGGGACCATCACTGGTTCTCGAGTGCCGACCACGTCCAAGGTGTAGACTCGGGTCATGACATGTGGAAGAAAAACTTAATACACATCAAGATTTTAAATACATTAATACTACAAAAAATGGTATTATATAGAAAAACTGGTCTTTTTACCGCCTTGCCTTGCCCTAACTTATGTTACCACATTCGTCAACGATGAAAAAGGTGTAAAATATGTTGTAACCCTAATAGAAGGATGAAGAACCAATTTGTAGAGGTTAATTAAAGAATTTATCTGCTACGCCAATCAAATAATTGGTGTACGAATGAGATCTATTGTTTATTAAATATTATTTATGGGCTTTACATTAATTGGGTCACAAATAAAATAATGAGTTACATTCTCCCTAATGGCAAATGGCTCAATGACCACATGACTATAATATACTAGTTTCTGGATACGTACGTTTCACATGTGTCCCATGTAAATTTTATATATCTGTCAGAAGATTAAATTCTATGAAAAGATGTGTGGTTTGAACTTTGGTTAATATTGTTTAGCAGACATCCAATGAATTCACAAATGACTAATTTAAGTCCAAATAAAAACTTACAACAATAAAAAAAAATTAAGTTTAATGTAGAGAAACATATAAAGTAAACAGAAAAAAAAAGCATACATATCATTTTAAGTAATTTAATAATAACAATATATATGGAAAAAAAGAAATATATAGAATTTGTACATATAACTTTTTGAGTTGTTGTTGACATTTCTCCAACAACCAATCAAAATCGCAGTCTTCTTCATCAATTCAACTAAAGCATGAATCAAATAATACATACAGCAGTGATAAGCGCTTCACTACTATAACTATTGAATGAAAAGGTTGACCTTGGATAAGGGTCTCATGAAATAAAAAAAGATGAATTATATAGATAAAAATGGAGGAATACCAAAAGATACATTAAAGCTTTAAATAAAATAGTTAAAGATTATGAATATGAAAAACATGAGAGTTATAAATATTAAGAATAGTAATTAAATAAATATTTAGCTATGAGTTATGAAAATGAATATTTAATGCAGATAAAGGAGAAAATTAATAAATAAATAAAGAAAAAAAATTAATACAAATAATATAAGTGTTTAAACCTGCAAAAAAACAACTAATTTAAAATCAATAAGTCAATAAGAAATTATGCCAAAAAGAGAATAAGAAAGTGACACCAAAAACTAATATGAAAACGGAAAGAAATAGAAGAGATGTAACTGCATTATTAATTTATTATAGTGATTATTACCAATATTTATCATGAAACAGTTTTTTACATTGTTATAAATGAATAATTTAGAGTTTAGATTTTTTTGAAAAAAACTACTTCTTGTTTTAATGGTATATTGTAGTTACTAAACTTTATAGGGTTATTTTGGTATTTTAACTTTTAACATTTTTTGTTCCACTCTTAGTAATATATAAAAAATAAATATAATATAATAATAATGAAGTAAATAATAGTTGCGCATATAATAAATCTCTACTATAATGTTTATCATACATTCCACAATATGACTGTAACACCCCGGAAGTTGGAAGTCCAAAGGAAAAAGAAACTATAGATTTTTGGCACTGAAGCAGATTCTACGAGTCCAACCTATGAATAATACGAATTTCTACGAGCCGTAGGAAGGGACTCGTAGACTTGGGGATAAGTTTTTGGAATTTCAAGTTTCTGAAGTTTGACCGACGAATGAACAGGACGAACCGTAGGAAGGTTGACGAGTCGTAGGCGGGTTCCGTAGGAAGGTTGTAGACTTAGTGAAATTTTAAACATAAACTTGGATTTTTAATGATGGGTTCTGTAGACAGTAAGAATTTAGACAGACCGTAGAAAGGTCTAGTGGAAAGTAAGGTGAATTTTGCGATTCTGAAGTTGGTTCTATGGTTGACCAATACAGACAGTAGGAAATTCTATGGACCGTAGGTCTAAATAGTAGGAACACTCTGACAATTATTTTTAAGGGTATTTGATCTTTTCATATGCATTAAATTCTTATACTATGTCGTTTAACCCCTATTTCTAAGGCATATAACTACCCTTCTACCTCTAAAACTACCCCAACTCTCTTATTCCCTGAAATTCTCAATTGACATCCACATTCATCTTCCTCAACTCTCTCTCAAGTTCAAGGAAAAAGAAGCTAGGGTTTCCAAATAAAGTCTTCATTTTCACCATTTCTTTTGGGATTTGATTCTCAAAGTATATAGGGTTTCATTGATGAGTTCCATTCACTCATTGAGCCACAGGTTTCTCAATTCTCCAAGTTCATTTTCATCAATTTGATTAGGTTTTCATTCGATTCCCCATGGGTTCTAATTGTGTTGATTCAATTGTTTGATTTTGATCTTATTATGATGGTTTTGGTTCAATTACATGCTTTCCAATTGATATCACATGAACCCATACATTGATCATAATTTTTGACTATGAACTTTCAATGACATGAATTTATAAGAAACTATGAATCTATAAATGATGTTTTCATGAAGGTTATGCATGATTATAAAAAGAAAGGTTTAATGATATAGGTTTCTTTAAGATAAGCATCTATGAAATTGTGAAATGATTTTGTCACATATTAAGGAATCATGATTGGTGAAATGTTTTCTCACACATGCTTGATTCAAGATTTAATGAGCTACTCTGTGATATTTTAAGCATACCTGAGTCTTTTGCTTTTGAGGAGGAATGAAGGAAGGAAACAATGAGGGTATATTTGAATATGCAAGAACAGGGAGAGTAGAAAGAAAGAACAAGGAATAGAAAGACAATTGTGGAGTCGCTTTTTGTATTGCACCTCGTTGGAGGAATTGTAAAAAAAATTGTGAAGGAATTGGCAAAAACTTGTATGAAAAGATGAATCTAATTCCCGTGTTCTGGTTGCGTCACGTCACAAAGTCTAGGATCCTCTTTTTATATATAAATATAAATGATATGATTGTTGCTTTTATTACTCATTATATGCCATTTTCCTTAGACTTCTAATGGTAATAAAATTTACATGGGACACACGTGCAACACACATATCCAGAAACTAGTATACTTAAAATATTGAAGCTAACCAAAATAATATACAAGGCCGTACCATAAGGGATTCATCAAAAACACTGTCCACACAAGAATTGGGTATCTATCCATCTCTTAAAGATGATAGGGAAGTACAGAGGATTAGTGGCAAGCTTCTCCATAACTCCGGCAGTTATGACAACTACTATTCCAAAAGGTACTCACATAAAAATTATTAATAGTATATTAACCCCAAGTTAGTAGTATAAATAGAGGGGAACCATTTGTAAAATAATTAAGAAAGAATCAAGCAATCTTCATAGAAGCCTCGTATTCTACTCCTACTCCCGTCTTCCTCTAGGACCCATTTCAACTTTCTGTTGTTATCAACATTCAATGTACCCCATAGTTTCTAACCATGTACTAATGAGGATTGAGGTGTCTTACTCTGATTTGCGTGTGAGAAAAAATGTGGTTGCTTGCGCTGGTGTATGTAGTAGTTGGAGAGAAATAATGAAAGAAATAGTTAAATCACCTGAAATTTGTGGAAAATTGATATTCCCATCTCCTTGAAGCATGTACGACTCTCGATTATTATGTATTTGAATTTTTGTTATTTTTCTATGTGTTAGTTTGACTGAAGGTAGTTATCGACAAACAATAGTGGAAGATATAAACATCAACTATATGGTTCATCCCTAATGCAGATAACTACCTTCAGTCAAACTAACACATAGCAAAACAAAAAAAATGCAAAGGTATAAAACTCAAGAGTTGAACCTTCTAAAGAAGTTGGGAACGTCAATTTTCCGTAAATTTTATGTGCTTTGACAATTTCTTTCATTATTTCTCTCTAACTCCTACAAACACCAGCACAAGCAACCACATTTTTTCTTAGACGTCAATCAGATTCACACGCCTCAATCCTCATTCGTACATGGTTAGTAACTATGGGGTACATTGAATGTTGATAAAACCAGAAAGCTGAAATGGGTCCTAGAGAAAGGCAAAAGTAGGAGTAGAATATGAGGCTTTTGTGAAGATTGCTTGATTCTTGCTTAATTATTTTACAAATTTTTTCCCTCTATTTATACTATTAAATTAGGGTTAATATATTATTAATAATTTTTATGTGAGTACCTTTTGGAAAAGCAGTTTTCATATTTGCGGGAGTTCTGGGGAAGCTTGCCACAAATCCTCTATACTTCCCTGTTATCTTTAAGAGATGGCTAGACATGCTCATTTCTTGTGTGGACATTGTTTTTTTATGAATCCCTAATGGTAATTCCTTGTATATTATTTTTCTTAGCTTCAATCTTTTAGTTATACTACTTTCTGGACACGTGTGCTCCATGTGAATTTTATTACGATTACAAGTCTAAGAAAAAAGCATATAATGAGTAATAAAAGAAAAAATCATATCATATATATATATATATACATATATATATGTGTGTGTGTGTGTGTGTGTTTATATATAAAAAAAGATCCTAGACCCGGTGACGTGACACAACCAGAACACATGGAAATAGATTTATCTTTTCATACAAGTTTTTGCCAATTTCTTGGCACAATTTTTTTATAATACCTCCAAGGAGGTGTGATACAAAAAGCGACACCACATTTCTCCTTATATTCCTTCTTTCTTCTTTCTGTTTTCCCCGTTCTTGCGTATTAAAATATCCCCTCTCTATTTCCTTCCTTCATTGCTCCTTAGGAGAAAACAACTCAGCTATGCTTAAAATATCATAGATTAGCTCACTAAATCTTGAATCAAGCATGTGTGAGAAAACCTTTCACCAATGATGATTCCTTAATATGTGACAAAATCATTTCACAATTTCATAGATCCTTATCTTAAAACAACCTAGATCATAAAACCTTTCTTTTCATAATCATGCATAACCTTCATGAAAACATCATTTATAGATTCATAGTTTCTTCACAAATTCATGTCTTGGAAAGTTCATAGTCAAAAATCATGATCAATTTATGGGTTTATGTGATATCAATTGAAAAGCATGTAATTAAATCAAAACCATCATAATGGGATCAAAATTGAACAATTGAATCAACACAATTAGACACCATGAGGTATTGAATGAAAACCTAATCAAATTGATGCAAATGAACTTGGAGAATTGAGAAACCTTTGGTACTCAATGGGTGAATGGAAACTATTGATGAAACCCTACATACCTTGAGGATCAAAGCCCAAAAGCAATGGTGAAAAGGAAAACTTGATTTGAATATCCTAGCTTCTTCTTTCTTGAACTTGAGAGAGAGAGTTGAGGAAGATGAATGTGGATGTGAATTGGGAATTTGAGTGAATGAGAGAGTTGGGGTAGTTTTAGGGGTATAAGGGTAGTTATAGGACTTAGAAATAGGGGTAAAACGACATAGTTTAGGCATTTAATGCATAGGAAATGACCGAAATACCCTTAAAAATGACTGTCGGAGGGTTCCTACTATTTTACCTACGGCCTGTAGAACTTCCTATGGTCTGTATTAGTCAACCATAGAACAAATTTCAAAAACCCAAAATTCACCTTACTTTCCACGAGACCTTTCTACGGTGCGTCTAAATTACCAAGGTCTGTAGAACCCATTGGTAAAAATCCAACATGCCCCTCTTTGCTTTTAATAATGAAGAGCTTTTCAACCAAAGAAAGTGAACAAAATGGCTAATTATTTATTATTTCAAACTCCATTGAAAGCAATTTTAAAATATATGACCGAACCTTGTTACAAAATGTAAACTCCGAACTGGTTGTGCTTTTTCTAGGAAAAGAAAATATATGAGAATCACAAACTAGGACATATAACGCTAGAAAGAAAAGGGAGAATGAGGAATATTGACATGAGAGTTTCAATTGGGAAGTATTGTCCTTGTTTATTGACATACGATAGGGGTGTATTACCCAAAGTATGAATATGGTGCGTATTGCACTTGAATGAAAGACTGGTGCATATTTCCCAAGATAAGCATATCGGTGTATTAAGGAATAAAGGATTGTGTACTACACATGAATGGAAGATTGTTGTGTATTGCACATGAATGAAAGACTATTGTGTATTGCACATGAATGAAATACTGGTGTGTATTGCACATGATTTTTCCAACTAGTAGATGTTTTCCTAATGAGGGATTGAGACCGGACGTATTACTCGAAGTTTTTGAAGTGAGAGGCAAAAAATACAAATAACATGTGATGAAACACCAAAAAATGTGAAGACTTTTGAGATCTTATGTTGTAATGTTTCATCTTTCTGACTTGTAATACTGCATTTTCTTTTATCCTATTGTTGAGCTAAAGAAAGAGAAAATTGTTAGTTCAAAAGTGATAGTTGGTTTGCGACTTTGATGTTTTGATGACTTGACCATACTTTCGACCAATTTGCCAAATTTTGAATCAAATCCTTGGCTAAACCAATTTTCTAAAGCTTCTTCTTTGTTAATCAGAGACCTTAATGTTCTTGGAACTACTGAATGTCATGGTCCAATTGATTTCCTGAAGAACGAATATCCCTTTTGAAATTTTTCTCATGACTTGAGATGCTTTATCGTATTCCATCACACAAATTTTTTTTGGGAAAAAATCTTAGATGTCTTTAGTTCTTGATCAATGCCATATCGACTCATGTACTCAACTTTTCCTTTTGGGGAAACTGTCGTGAGTCTTTCAACCTTTTTGCTTTTCTTTGAAACATAATTATATTGAAAGTGACTAAAAATGTTAGATTTGAGAATATTAAGAGATTGAAGTAAGATAGACGTATACTAAACAAAGGGTATTCCTTTAGAGGAAAAAGACAAAGAGAACTTATCTAGAGTCATATGCCAACTTTGAATGAACCATGACATGCACTTTGTAGTTGACTCTTGATCTGTTTGAGTTGTCTAGCTCTCAAAGTCTGAACCATTATAAATCTGAAACTGATTTATGTATCCCAGTAGCACTTTATGTAGAGGGGTTGAAAAGCAGTGCTCTTTCCAGGTTCCCTCCAATTAACCATTTTCATGTTGTTCTCTCTCATTATCTTAAAGTGCTCGTGAGATTTTTCACCGATAAGATCCTCTTTCTTGTCTCCTTATGGTGCCTGCAAAGGTTTTCACCGACAAGACTCTTTTTTTGTCTTTTTGTCTTATGGTGCCAACAAGGGGTTTCACTTATAAGTCTCTTTTTTCTCTTGATGATCAATTGTCTACACAAAACATATTAAATCTAGTATTCTTAAAGAGTTAATAAGAAAGTCAGTTGCTGAACAAAACCGTAAACTAGACTACAATTTTGGAACTATTGTAACCAAATAAAAAAAATACCCCGGCTCTTATGAATAATAGAATATTAATTTTTTTGATAGTATGAACGAACCCAAAAGGGTTGCCTATGTATCCTTTCAGAATCAGGACGAACATAGTTCAAACTTTCAATGAGAAGATATTTTTTTGATTGATTGATTTTTTTTTATTTCTTTGGAACGAGGGGCCTTCATCTTCCCAACTATAAAATTCCAATCGTCGTTTGTCACTGTATCTTAAAACGAATAAGATGTAGTATCTTTTGATTGCGTTTGCATTAACAATTATGCCTGTGATTTTTCCCTCCACATCAGTAAGGTGCAATGTTCCTCTGGACAACACTTCCTTGAAAATATATGGACCTTGCCAATTTGGAGCAAACTTTCCCTTGGCTTCTTTATGGTATGGAAGAATGCATTTTAAGACAAGTTGGACTACTTCAAAATGTCTTGGGTGCACCCTTTTATTCTATACACGAGCTATACTTTGCTGATAAAGCTAGCAAACACAAATGTCCGCCAATCTTTTTTCATCTATTAATGTCAGCTGATCTAATCAAGTTTTAACCCACTCAGTATGCTCAATTTTTGGTGCCTTGAATTACCTTTATGATGATATTTTTGATGTTTTTGTTAGCATCTTCCACAACTCCATTGGCTTTTGGTCGGTATGGAGTAGAATTGTAATGCACAATTTTGAATTGGTATTCAGATTTGTATTGTTGTATGTTATGATAGATCTTGGGATACCAAAATGGCAAATGATGTTAGCATGCAAAAAATCTATGACTGCCTTCTTAGTGACTACTGTAAAAGTGACTGCCTCCACACATTTGGTGAATTAATCAATTGCGACCAAAATGAATTGATGTCCTTTTGAAGCTTTTGTCTCAATTTGTTGATGACATCCACTCCCCATGCAACGAAGGGCAAGGAGTGGGCATAGGGTGTAATTCTCAATGAGGTGAATGAATTAAATTACCTTGACTGATTATCTCTGTTCACATAGAGAAACCAATCCTATTTCCATTGTAAGCCAGTAATACTCTACTCGGAGTAACTTTTATATCAAGGACATATCCATACATGTGTGAGCCACATATCTCAGCATGTACTTCATTAATGATTTTCTCATTTTCTTTAGCATCCACACATCTTAGGAAATTTAAATTGGGGTTTGTTTATATTAAATTTCCTACTAAAAACGAAACCACTAGCCATGCGCCTAATAGTTTTCTAGCTTCCATTTGCATGTTTTGGATATTTTCTGTGTCCAAGAAAGTGCTTGATGTGTAGGTATCATTGCTCACCATTTGAGTCTACTTCAATTGTGTTAGAATAGTAGCATTGGTCACGAACTTGAATTTCCAACGGACTGATGCAAGTGTTGCCAGGATATTGAAGCTATGAGGCCAAAGTGGCCAAGGCATCAGTCAATTCATTATGAAACCTGGGGGATAGATCTAAAGTCGATGAACTTAAACCGTTTGCTGATGTCTTCTACACATTGTTTGTATGGAAGAAGCTTGAGGTCTCTAGTTGTCCATTCGCCTTGAGCTTGACGAATAAGGAAATCAAAATCTCCCAACACAATCAATTCTTGTAAATCCAAATCTATTTTCATATTCAGACCCATTATTCATGCTTGTACTCTGTTGTGTTATTTTAATAGAGGAAACAAAGTCGAGCCATTGCAGTGTAGTACTGCCCTGTGGGCGATATGAGAATTGCCCCAATCCTTATGCCTTTTGTATTGACTGCTCCATCAAAGTATAATTTCCAGGCATGACTTTTGTGGACACCTAATTTTTGACGTATTTAATTGTATTTGTATTTGTATTTTTTTGTTTGTTAATGTTAATTTTTTATTGTCTTTCTATGTAAAAAAATTAATTGGACCAAACGGCTCAATTTTGATTGAATTGGGCTAATTTCAATCCAATTCTACTTGCCCAATCAATTTTCAATCTAGTCCAATAACTATGACTCAAATCTTAATCTCCACCATTCATAATTTTTTTGATCCAGTGACTCTCGTTTGACCCTATCATAATACAAAAGACCTCAAAAATCAGATTTTGGCCCTATTATTTTTAAAAAGTTTCCTCTCTCCTCTTTATTTCCAACCACTATTGCCACTGGCCGCCTCCACCAACGTTGGTCGCCGCCGTCGGACACCACCACTGTCGCAAACAAATTATTTTAAATTTTCACCTCTTCTGCCTTCCACCCTCCTCTACACAAATCCATGAACCATTTATTCTTATTCCTAGCCAAACTTCATAGATTTAAGAAAAAATGAATACTAACCATCACTTTCTTTTTAGATTTATAGAGTTCCGGTCATCTCCATTCTATACCCTTAACATAAATGTGTAGAGTTCTTCAATGACTATCTTTTGATATAAGTTTCATTTCAAAACTTCATTGAATAATTTTACGGGGAGTTTTTTTGGTGACCTCCATTCACCCCAAAGTCTATATCAATTCTCTCATCCTCTCATCCCCTATCCAAATCCGCCACTATCACAATTTTTTTAAATTAGTTTGTTTGAATTTAAAAAAAAAATTGTTTTACCTTTTATTTATTTTATAGTGTTTGATCTTCAAAATATATTAGATGTTTGAATTTTGTGTTAGTGAGCTGATTTATTTTTTAATCTTGGCTCTTAATTATTATATTTAAATGGGTTCTACATATATAATACACCTATTTTTTTTAATTTTGTAGATGTTCGTTTAGCTTTTATTCAGTTAGTGAATAAAATAAAATGGGACTCTCTAATGGGCAATGCAGTCTTTTTCAATTAATCTTTTCTTGGAAGAAAAAAAAAGAAAAAGTAATCACAGTGGTCATCTTGGGTGGTACATTGGCATGACAAAGGGCCTTATGCACGCATTGACTCTTAAATTTTCAAGAAAAAAAGGGGTGCTTCATCTTCTTCACCTATTTAATACCCCCTTCTTCTTTCATTTGACAGAGCTATCAAATCACAAAGACAATCGATCTACTATTAGTTTGCGGAATAACAATAAGGCTTCTCTCGGTGAGAATATCCACAAACATACCAAATTACTAATACCCAAGAAAAAAATCATTTCTTCAGTTTACTCGAGTAACCATGTATAGAAAGAATACTTACCCAATCTCCCTAGCCGCCTCAGTTACATAACATCAATCTTTTCTCTTATGAGTCTAAGTCCACATTTTTCCTCGGTCAACATTTTTTCCCTTTGCCTTATGAAATTTTCAAATGGTAAAATGTTAGTATAATAAAATAAGAACATACTTACCTAAGCACATCATATTAAACAACCATTTCAGCTCTTCTTACCACAAAACTCTTCATATCTCCAGTATGAGGAGTTTGGTTCTGTCGAATCCATATATTAGTTTCTCTTGCAAAGTTACTACAGGTTAAAGAAGAACAATATGAATAATTAATTTCAGGGAACAATTAACTTTAGGTTTCAAGTGTGTACACTGAATCGTCAAGAATACTTTATCCAAAGGCATATGGTATTCTTTTTTTAAAAATCCAAACATAAGAGATCTTCTATTAATCTATACAACATCTACAATAAAAAATTATACAACACCTACAATTGTTAGAAACTGTTGAGGATGAGGAAGAGACGGTGGTATAACAATATAATTAGTAGAAGTGAATATATAATAGTAGTTAATTTTACTTACTTCTCTTTAACCGTCAACAAATTCTTGTTTTCTCTTTCTTTTGTTATAGAGTTTTTCACAACATATTTTTGTACAAATTTGAATCTCATTTGTTTCACAAAATATTTTAACTCTAAGTATACGATGACCAAAACACCGTCCGATTCCAGTTGTCCTTCAAAAATTAATGGCAACGAAAATAATGCGGTTTCAATGATTCGTGTTCCTGCTCCAATGACGTTGAGTCATACGAGTAAAATCAGATGGAGAGGGCATCTATGGTGTTTCATCGATTGTCGATGGAAACAAATTGAAAATTATTATTCTTGTCAAGAGGATGATTGGCGGAAGCAACAAGAACGATGTCATTTCTCCAGTTGTAGATAGGAATGTAGTTGTTGTTCCTGCTCCGAAGATGCTGAGTTCTTTGACTAAAATCGATAACAATAAAAATGATGAGATTTTAGTATCTAGAACTAGTGAAACCTCATCGTCTTCATCACCATCATTTTTACTCATCGAACTCAACATCTTTGGAGTAGGACATCAATTACGTTCCTATCTACAAAGACGTCGTCCTTTTTGCTCCCGTCAGTTGTCCTCTGGATAGGAACAACAAATTCCACTTTGTTTCCATCGAAAATCGCTGAAACAACATAACTACCTTCTCCATAACCTATTTTTCTTGTAGACCTTAACATCATCGGAGCGGGAACACCAACCGGTGGAAATGCATTATTTTCATCACCATCGATTTTATAAGGAAAACTAGAATCGATCGGTGTTGTCATCATCATACACTTAGAATAAAAATTCATGGGGATACAAATAAGTACAAAACTATACAAAAATAACTTTTGAGAGGCTTTGTAATAGAAGAAAGACTAAACAACAACTTCTAAGTCGTTGATCATCATGAAGTTATGCTTTAACTAGAGTAATTTTGGAATCACCACATATGTCTCTTCCAAAAGATGATACAGGTATAGCATCTTAACAAAAAATAATTAAAAGAAAGTTCATTTTACTCAAAGCAATCTACAAATTAAGAAATCTACTATCCAAAATCAACGATTTCTTACATTGGGAAATATTAGGAAACATGGTGGAAAGAAACAAAACTCACCTATTATTGTTAATTCAATTTCTAACCTTCATCCAAAAATATGAAGGCTTGACAAAGTACTGCCCCTAAGTAAACCCAAAATAAACTGATACTACTTGTTATGTTACGTTACGAGGATTCGTATAATAACTACATGTGGTGGGAACCTAGAGGAGACACTTCTACTAGGCATAATACATAAATATGCCCTTTAACTTGGCTTCAAATCACATTTATGCCCTTCAACTTTGAATGTGCACAAGTAGACACTTAAACTTGTATAAAATTGAACAATAGACACACATGTCCTACATGGCATCCTACATGTCAATTTTTGTCCTACGTGGTGTCTTATGTGTATTGTGCCATGTAGGACTCATGTGTTTAGTTGTTCAATTTATACAAGTTTAAGTGTATATTTGTGCATATCCAAAGTTGGAGGACATAAACGTAAAATGAAGCCAAGTTAAAAGGCACATTTATGTATTATACCCTTCTACTATATGGTATCATAACTCATATAATCTGGGACATCTGCATTTATATGCATTTGAGGTGCAGACTATTCATCCCATCAAAAGCTTTGCTGAGTTTCTTAAGGAGGAAGAGACATGGAACTATCCAACAATGGAAGAGTGTGTTCCTAAGTATGTTGTACATGTCCAATCTAGCTTGCATCCTGCATATCTCTGTAATCGAGGAGATGAAGCTTAGCGAACTAAAACTAACAATGGTAAATTTACTGTTAAATCAGCTTGGTAGCTATTGAGGTACAAAAAAGAGAAGGTTGAAGACATGGTGAGATTGTGGATAAAGGGGATTTCTTTTGAAATCCCCTTTCTTGCTCGGAAAATTTGGTTCAGAAAGATTTGTGTGGCTTCTTTGGTGCATAGATGGAACTCTGATTATTCTTGGAATTGTAGGTGTTGTATAATTTTAGAAGACGATACAATGGAACAACTTTTTCGGACAGGAGAATACGCTACAAGAATTTGAAGCCACTTTATTAGTGCTATTGGAATTGTGGGCCCTATTCTCAACTTGAAGCAGTCCATAAGGTTGTGCTTGCTAGTAGAAGGCAACTATAGAGTGAAGGTAGTTTTACATGCTATCCTTACATTATTTTATAGTTATTTTGGAAGTGAATGAATACTATTATTCACGGAGGTTCCTTTACATAATTTAGAGTGCTATGGGTATTAACGATGCAATTTTAACATTAATTCTTAATAGATGTAAAGGGACATGTAGCAGCAACTCTTGGTCTCTTATTCTTTCAGAATTGGAATAGTATGTAACAAACCGAAATCCTCACTATATTAATAAGAGCACTGGAACACTATTACAACTTTAAGATTCTAATTGCAATAATGAAACTACCGATTTACAATAGAAATATTGAAATAACAAGTAACTAAGGATAGAGATAAGAATGAAGATGAGAAACTTAGACTTTAGAATTGGGGATGAGAACACAGAAATGTCTTTGCACATAATTCATTCGATGTCCTCTAATAGTTATGCCCTAATCTATTTAACTACAACCAACGTACCCTCAGTCTAGATCCCAGATTATCCTTTGTGAAGGCCTGGCATTATTGTTTTTGTTGGGCCTACTTTGTCCAATATGTATTCGTGTAATATCCTTGTTGGTATCCTTATTGGGCTGGGGCTGGTTCATAACAATACTCTCGTCCTCAATAAGAACCTGTCCTCCAAGTTCAAGTCAAAAGATCTCGCCAACGAAAGCATTGGTAATATAGGTGCAGTTACATTGACTTTAAGTTGGACGAAGTGCATTTGATGGCAAGCACCTGCAAGTCCTTTGTGAGAAAAATCAAGAGCTTCATACCAAGATTGTGTCAACATAGTTTACTCTTGTTGGACATGGTTGTGACAAGAAAAATCTTGTAGTTTCTCTAAATGTCCTCTAGGACACAATATCCTCATAATGGACGTCATAATAAAGGCTGCTTTGCTAACAACCCTGATATGATCCAGTTCAACAACTTCAAAATTTGCAAGATGCTCACTCACACTCCAGCTTAACATAGTAAAAACACAAAATAGAGGCAAACTAAGTTGTAGTCCATCTCCGGCATCGTTGTAGACCACGACCAAGTATTTGAACATAATTAAATCAATATACCCTCCATCTTGAAGCCCAAAATTTACCCTCCATGACACATTGTTAGGCCTAGGCAATTGTACATTATCCTTAAGCCGCTGTCCAGAAACCCATTTGTTTAAATGGACAATTCTAGTTGAACTTCCCACAAAGTAAACCAATGGGAGTAAATAAATGTAGTGAAGTTGCTTCAAGTTACCCTTGAAATGCGCAGACTTAAGGTTAGATACAACTTGTTCCCTGTCATCCAATAGCTTGGGGAATTTTGCCTGATCAACTACAGTCAAGAAGTATCTCTTGTCTTGTGGAAATTTCTCTATAAATAACTTAATCACAAACAATATAAACTCCAGACTTGATAGATAAAGTATATCCTTTAGCACTCCTTCCGCAAAGACCATGTTATACATAAAAGAAAGATCGTCTTGATAAAACATCTGTAATGTACAAACAGTAAACAATGAAGAAACTATTGCCCCAATACCTTTCACCGCCACATAATTAAAATCATGTAGTACCCCATCATCACCATTAATAACAACATAGACAAACCAACAATTTCTTCCAGTAAACAAGTTAGGGAGAAGTCCATGGAAACAAATCTTGAAGGACCAGTGATGGGCAGACATGGATAGTACTACATGCTCAGCACTATGTTTTCCAAAAAATATTACAGGGTCAGTGATGCCAATTGAGAGCACATTAAAACGAGCATGCAAGTTCTGAAGCCATATAGTAGAACTAAGCAGTGCAAAATGATTCTTTCTAGCAAGCATCGTGTAGTAAATTTCAATTTTGCAGTCAAGATTAGTGTTGATATCGAGTCGCAAAATTGATGTTTGCTTGAAGTTGGCCACCAAAACGTCATGGTTTAACATCATAATTTTCACCGACGACTAGCTCATATGCGATTGAAGGACAGGTGAATGAAATGCAGTTATAGATAACAGAGAATCAATTGGAGAAGTAGCAATGCATACACTATGGTTGTCCGGGATCCCACACTCCACTCGAACAGTTTCAATCTGCCTTTAAGAAAAAATTTCTTGTACATCCCAACAATAGTAATACCTCAGTATTCTGACTAAAATCTGTGAGAGACATGAAATCAAAACATATTCCTGGATCCCACACACAGAGATCCATTGCAATCATAGGAATAGTTACAATGAACAAATTAGAAGTTCGAACCAATAGAAATTGACTCAAAATATTTTGGTCATTAAATGCCCCGGTGGATTTTCCATTTTCAGTGTCAGGAAATATTTTAACGGAATGCATTGAACTTGTCGAGATATTGAGATATAGATTTTCATTACCCACAGGTTCCATGAAAAAATCAGCAATATACCAGTCTACAAAGGTCTCCAAATCAGTTTTCCATTTAGGAGAGCCACTAGCAAGAGAGTTAACATCTACATACCTCGTTGACATATCTTGTTTGAGATGTTCATTCAATCTAACGTCCTCTGGACCATCAAAAGGAACTAGGAGTGACACTCGAGGTGCAATTGACTAAAGTTTAATATTGTGGGAACATTCATGAAGCACCTGGATGGTTGCTTCGGGATGCAAACTGTCATTTCCGCATATGCTTTTGTCTGTCACCTTAGCAATTACAAGTGAAGATTGCACTACATCAAGGACACTAGTGGTAGGATCATAAAAATCAGGGCTCGTTGTTTTATATGACATTGCATCAAACACTGGATCCTTAGTCATAACAACAGGTTCATGTACCAAAGCAGCTACCTCAGTTGATTTGGATTTCCCATTCAGAGGAGTTACTATGTCGTCAAGAGTCGTAACACTAGTAATACCTCTATTACTGAATTCACAGGAATCTACAGTGTGATACTTCTCAAGCAATTTATCAAACACCTAGTCCTCTTTCGAGGTTTGGGTTTCATAGGCAGACTTAAATGCAAATAACGTTTCAAAATTACTTGGAAAAGTTGTCCGCACCACCTGATATACCTTGTTTTGGTAGCTAAACTGTTGAATAAGTTTCTCCTTGAAATGCATCCAATCGAAAAACTACTTGTTGCGAAACAACTAGTTGAACCATGTAAGAGCTTCATCATCAAGGTAGAAGGAAGGAAGAGGTAGCCAATATTCCTTCGCAAAGCCAAGAAAGGCGAAGTACAGCTCCGCTCAATAAAGCCAGCCCTCTGGATTGCCAATGCCACTGAATCCATCCAATATCATCACTTCCATTAGAGTACATCAATGAAAGCACCAATGTAACAAACCGAAATCCTCACTATATTAATAAGAGCACTGGAACACTATTACAACTTTAAGATTCTAATTGCAATAATCAAACTACCAAATTACAATAGAAATATTGAAATAACAAGTAACTAAGGATAGAAATAAGAATGAAGATGAGAAACTTAGACTCTAGAATTGGGGATGAGAACACAGAAATGCCTTCACACATAATTCATTCGATATCCTCTGATAGTGATGCCCTAATCTATTTAACTACAACCAACGTACCCTCAGTCTGGATCTTATATTATCCTTTGTGAAGGCTTGTCCTTGTTGCTTTTGTTGGGCCTACTTTGTCCAACATCTATTTGTATAATATCCTTGTTGGTATCCTTATTGGGTTGGAGCTGGTTCATAACACAGTACAAACCTAAGTTCTCTTTTAAAATTGTTATATGGAACCCTCCTCCTCCTAATTTATGGGAGTGTAGCATTGATGGAGCATCTAAAGGAAACTCTAGTCCTAGTTCACCAGTTTTTTTATCAGGGATCATAGTGGTAATCTGGTAGTAGCTAAAGGTTTCAGAATTCATGATACAACCAACGTAGTAGCTAAAGCTATAAGGGAGAGTCTTAATTACTATATTAAGCATGAAATTTTTAATGTCATTATTGAGTCTGATTCTTTAGTTAAGGTGCATATTTTATAGGGAGAGTGGAAAGTGTCATGAAGTGTGGCATTGGAGATTAGTATCATCATGAGATTGAGAAGAGATATTTCGCAAGATTAAACATTCCCTTAGAAAAGGAAATACACTTGTAGATTTTTTACTAATTTAGTTTTATCTTTTGCAGGTGATTTTTAGATTAACCACTTTCAAAAAATTCATAGCGCAGAAAAGAAGATACTCAATCTATCAAAATATGAGGAGGCATCTACACGATTAACAGAGCAAATAGCGGTATGTGTATCATAGTCTATGATCCATTATTGATTACATGTAAGTTCAATCTGCTAAGGTAAATTTTTCTATTATGACAAGCTGAAGTTTGAAGTAAATTCAATAGATTTGTGTACTTACACCTAGTGAGAGCTTGGGGTGTCCATTAGTATCAAATCTAAACTTTAGTTTCAGCTAGAAATCACCATCAACAAGGTGGATTTTCAGAAACCTACAAAAGGAATCAACATAAATTTTCTATGAGTTCATTGTGGTAAAATCATCAAAATGAAGGATTAAATGATGGTATTAATCCTGAATAGGGTTCAATCCATTGAGACTTTGTAAGGAGATAAAACTGCAATGAAATAGAGCTAAACATAGAGCCTTAATATTGGTCATAACATCCGTGGATTGTAGATCTGCACATTTTAAAGGCTAGAATTAAGCTTCGGGGCAATAGTAGAACTTGTTTTACATGACGAGTTACATTTACACCATGATCTGGACTTATTGATAGTAGATCTAACTGAGGGATTCACAACTCCCATGATGATTAGTTTTGAAGATCAACAAGGTAGACTGATGAGCTGAAGGACTAAGCTTAGAGTTTCAATTGGTTCAAAGGAGTGAAGACGAGATCAATTCCATCACTGTGTCATCACCTGAAAACCATAAAAGTATAAGCATAAAAATTTGTTTACCATTGGAGGGTAAGAATTGAAGATTCCACTTTGATTGTAGCTAGAATTTAAGCTCTCACCTTGATTGTAGCTTGAATCAAAACAATGGAAGTGTATGATGATTATGATTTTAGAGGAGCATATAAGGAATAAGCTGGAGGCTTCCGACTATTCGTGTTCTCACTTTTCTAGTATACTTTTTGTTTTGATTATTTCCATCGGATATTTTGTACCCTTTTCTTATGCTTCTGTTTCTGGACCAGGTCACTATTGGGCTCGGTTATTTATAAATATTCTCTTTTTTTTTACGAACAAATGGGACTCGCTCGATTAAAAAACAACTTATTTTTTTATAAAGTAAGCCAATTCAAATAGGATCTTTAATGAATATGTAGTTTCTTCATCAGAAGATGAGATACCACCACATTAATTAGGTAATGTCTCTCAGTTAAGTTTTAAATTTTTAATTACTTTTCTTGATTTAAACACGATATATGGTTAAGGATTTGTTGATGGCTGAAATCTTCCTTGTCAGAAATTAAGCGAACAGTTGGAATTGTGAACCTAGAATACACATTTAAGTCAAACTGATTTTGACTAATATAAAAATATGACAATTCCAGAAAGTGCATGTTTTATTTCAAATTTCAAGGCTAGTATGTAATAAAAATATAATGCACATCAGGAGCTTAGTGAGATTTTAAACATAAACTTGGATTTTTACCAATGGGTTCTATAGACCTTAGGAATATAGACGGACCGTAGAAAGGTCTCGTGGAAAGTAAGGTGAATTTTGGGTTTCTGAAGTTTGTTATATGGTTGACCAATACAGACCATTGGAAGTTCTACGGACCATAGGTCCAAATAGTAGGAACCCTCCACTAATTATTCTTAAGGGTATTTGGGTCTTTTTCTACGCATTAAATGCCTATGCTACGTCATTTTCCCCCTATTTCTAAGTCCTATAACTACCATTCTACCCCTAAAACTACCCCAACTCTCTCATTCACTCAAATTCCCAATTCACATTCACTTTCATCTTCCTCAACTCTCTCTCAAGTTCAAGAAAGAAGAAGCTAGGTTTTCCAAATCAACTCTTCTTTTTCACCATTGCTTTTGGGTTTGATCCTCAAGGTATGCAGGGTTTCATCAATGGGTTACATTCACCCGTTGAGCTCCAAATGTTTCTTAATTCTCCAAGTTCATTTTCATCAATTTGATTAAGTTTTCATTCAATTCCTCATGGGTTCTAATTGTGTTGATTCAATTGTTTAATTTTCATCTTATTAAGATGGTTTTGATTCAATTACATGATTTTCAATTGATATCACATGAACCCATACAGTAATCATGATTTTTTACTATGAAATTTCAAAGACATGAATTTATGAAGAAATTATGAATCTATAAATGATGTTTTCATTAAGGTTATGCATGATTATGAAAAGAAAGGTTTTATGATCTAGGTTGTTTTAAGATAAGCATTTATAAAATTGTGAAATGATTTTTTTACATATTAAGGAATCATGATTGGTGAATGATTTCTCACACATGCTTGATTTAAGATTTAATGAGCTACTCTATGATATTTTAAGCATATCTGAGTAGTTTGCTCCTGAGGAGGAATGAAGAAAGGAAATAGAGAGGGGATATTTTAATACGCAAGAACAGGGAGAACAAAAAGAAGAAAGAAGGAATAGAAATAGAATTGCAGTGATGCTTTTTGTATCACACCTCCTTAGATGAATTATAAAAAAAATGTGCGAAGAAATTTGCAAAAACATGTATGAAAAGATAAATCTATTTTCGTGTGTTCTGGTTGCGTTGCGTCACCGGGTCTAGGATCCTCCTTTTATATATAAATATATATGATATGATTGTTTCTTTTATTACTCATTATATGCCTTTTTCCTTAGACTTATAATCGTAATAAAATTTACATTGAACACACGTGGCCAGAAACTAGTATAACTAAAAGATTGAAGCTAACCAAAATAATATACAAGGCAGTACCATTAGGAATTCATCAAAAACACATTCGACACAAGAATTGAGCATATTTAACCATCTCTTAAAGATTATAGGGAAGTATAGAGTATTTGTGGCAAGTGTCACGACCCAAGCCTATACCCTGGATGTGGCTGGCACTTGAGAACCATCGATGGTCCCCAAGCGAATCCTCATTTCTACTGACTACAAGTGGAAGACTAACTCAAACATACATAAGCATCAAATTGAATGAAACGTTTAAAAACAACTTACTAAATCTCAAAACTTTGCTGAATATACTAAGTATGAATCATAAGTTTTAAATAAAACATCTAAAAACTAAAAGACTCTCCAAAACTGTATATCTACGAAGCCTCTACAATATATAGATGACTGTCGGGAGAAGACCCATGAATACTCGTAATTTTACTAATACTAACAACACATAAAATTGGAGTCTTTAAAACTAAGGAGGTCTTACTCAAAAGCTGGCGAGCAGACGAAGTCATCTCAACGGACTCTTGTTGAGGATCTTAAAAACCTGTATCTACATCACTAAAAGATGCAGGTCGAATGACATCAGTACATTGAATGTACGAGTATGTAGTATAGCTGAATAACAAATAGTTGAATAAAAGGATTGCAGGAGATATAGATCTAAACTCAACTAAATGTAAAGAAATAAAGAAGCAAAATCATTAGAACTTTACAAAAGTACTTACTCATCTCTGAACTCAACATATTAAGTGATATTATAAAAACACTTTTTAACTCTATTTGGGAGATTCTCTAACTGACAACCATCACTATGAGCTACATGATGATATAGCATATCACCCACGCTGCCAGAACTATGTTATACCTTGCCGGGGTATTGAACACCTCAACTAAGTGGATCCACAAAGCTCTGCCCAAAGGCACTTAGGATTCATCTAAAAAGTATGATCTTGTACCCATGTTGGCATACATGGTTTATGAGGAATGTGAGTTTTCTGAACTCATCCCTATGTCGGTGCTCAATATAACTCCCAATAATATATACTCATGCTCAATTTTTAAAAAACATTCTCTTCTTCTGGTTTGAGATAATTGCTCAAAATAACCTATTAAAAGAGGTAACTGCTCTTAAAATATCTTTGAACTCATAACTCATTTAGAAATCAAAGTCTCTCTTTTATCAATGTAATTACCGATACCTTTGGGAATACTTAGTTCCCTTATACTCTTACTCAATTCATACTTGAAAAATCTTATTAAAATATGTATCAAAATCATATTGTGATATGATCATTAATGACTCGGGAAGTCATATAGCATAAACATTGATGGTATATCTAGATACCATATTGCTTAAACATTGATGTCATACTCGACTGTCATACTAATCATGTTTTAAAAACTCTTTCTCAAAACTCATCTTTACTTTCTCAAAAACTCAGTTTAAAAACTCAAATGTTGGCTTTAAAAAGTTTCTCAAAATTTTTAACTCAATTCATAGGGTGAATGCAGAATTATGGACATGAACGACTCAACTCAGGGGTCTAAATAGCAATTTGGAAACACAGTACTCAGAACTCAAGAACGCAGGAACGCAATAACTCAAGGACACTACTCATCTCAAGAATACTTAATTCATAGGGTTCATGTTGAATTATTGAAATGAACGAATCAACTTAAGAATCTTAATTCATAACATATATAAATTCAATAATTAAGAATAGAATATCAAAAGAATCAGGAACTCAAGAATTCAAAATCAACTCATCTCAACAATACTCAAATATGGGAATAGAATCTTAGATTACTCTTTAACTAATTTGAAAGTAGATGTCGGGTGTGAGGACGAATTATTCCAACACTATGATAACCTTACATACCTGGAAGAACAAGGTTCTTTGAAGAATCTTGAAAAAGAACTTGATTAGAAACCTTGAAACCTAGCTTCAAGGAGAAAAATCAAGAAAGCCTTTCTTGAGATTTCTTGAATTAGTTTCTTGAAATCTCTATGGCCAAGAATTATGATTTTCATTAGTGATTCATAATTTTATGGAGGAATTTGAGTTAGAAAGAATGAAATTCTTGGAGAAAGACTTACCTTGAAGAATAATCTTGAAAAAGATTGAAAGAATCTTGAATGGAGTCTTCTACTTTGATTTTTCCTTAGGGTTTTGCCTTAGGGTTTGAGAGAGATGAGAATTTTCACAACCCGAGCCTACACCCTGGACATGGCGGGCACTCGAGAACCATGGCTGGTCAAGCGAACCCTCATCCTGGCTGACTATAAGAGGAAGACTAACTCAAGCATACAAAACTTAAAAACTGAATAAAATTCATTGAACTTAATTAGAAATCATTAACTCAAATGAATAAATCTGAATAAAAATAATATATTCAACTCGCCATAAAATAGGCAACTTAAGTCTTTAAGACGTTTAACAAAATAAATGAACAAACTTCTCAAACTCTACTGTTTATCTATGAAGCCTCTAACTGACAAAGATAGAAGTCGGGACAAGACCCACGACATCCTAACAATTGATATAACTGAAAGTACAAGTGGAACCCTCTGGAAGCAAGGAGGCTCACCATAGCTAACTCGAACTGCATGTGGTATCAACGAAATGCCTCTTGATGACCCCGAATACCTGTATTTGCATTATGAAATGATGCAGGCTAAATGGCTCAGTACGTGGAATGTACGAGCATGTAAGGGGAATTCTAAAGCATAACATAAGTTTCAACTTGATAAAAAGGAAACATACTTACCTCTTCTCAACTCACTCAACTAAACTCAACTCAGGAATAAGATGCTCAACTCAAAGATACGATATTTAACTCAGTTAAATAAGGTTCAACTCAATAATAAGATATTCAACTCAGTGAAACGAGGCTCAATTCAATAATAAGACACTCCACTCTTGGAACTCCAACTCTGGATACTCAACTCAATATAAAGCAACAACAAGAGATGCAATTTATGGAAAGCTTTTAAAAACAGTAGATAGCAACTCAATGTATTGAAGAGTACAATAATAACTCAGTTTGTATATATAAAAGTACAATATAACTCTGGGAAATTTTCTCTAACCGACAGCCATCAATATGAGCTATGTGATGATACAACGTCTCGCCCACGCTACCAGAACTTTCCTATACTAGTCTATGCTAAAAATAATTAAGGAATCATCTAAAAAGTATTACCATTTCTACCCACATTAGCTACTTGGTTTATGGAGACTTGAGTTATCTGAACTTGTCCCTATATCGGTGCTAAATACTACTCCCAAAAATAGACACAACTCATATGTTTAAAAACATAACTCTTCCTCTAGTTTGAGATAATTGCTCAAACTACCCTCTTAAAAGAGGTAACTACTCTTGAAATAAATTTTGAACTCATAACTCATTCAGAAATCTCAATTTCTCTTCTATCAATATAAAAATTAATGCCTCTGGAAATATATAGTCCCCTTATACTCATACTTGAAAACTCTTTCCCAAAAACATTTCAAAATCATATTATAATATGATCATTGATGACTCAAGAAGTCATACTGCATAAACATTGATGGTATATCTAATACCATACTGCTCATACATTGATGACATACTCGATTGTCATACTAATCAATCTTTAGAAACTCTTTTCTCAAAACTCATCTGTACTTTCTCAAAACTCATTTAAAGAACTCAACTGTTGGCTTTAAAAAGCTTTTCAAAATTTATAAGTCAAACCATAGGGTTCATGCGTAATTATGGACATGAACAACTCAACTCAAGAATGTAAAATGTACCTCTCATCTCAAGACTGCTCGACTCATAGGGTTCATGCGGAATTATGGGCATGAACTATTCAACTCAAGGACCTTCATGGGTAACATGTAGTATCCCCATGATTAGGAATAAAATCCCAGAACGATTAGGAACTCAAAACATAGAACTTCAAGATACTACTACTCTCAAAGATACTCAACTGATGGAGTTCATGCAGAATTTATGGGCATGAACGACTCGACTCATTCTCATACTTACTTTCTCAAAACTTAGCTCAAATCGATAATTGATCTCAAAGGATTCACAATTGAACTCAAAGATTTTCTTGCACTCTACTCTTAACTGTTTCTTGAATTGGAATTGTCAATTCAAGAGTTATTATTCATGATATGAAGGATCTCAATAACAATATAACGATTCAATAATTAGAAATAGAACTTTAAAAAAGAAACATGAACTCAAGAATTCGAAATCAACTTATCTCAACAAACCTCAAATCTAGGGGTAGAATCCTAGATTTCTCTTTTACTAATTTGAAAGTAGATGTAGGGAGTGAGGATGAACTAGTCCAACACTATGATAGCCTTACATACCTGGAAAACAAGGTTTTTGAAGAATATAGAAGAAGAATCTTGATTAGAAGCCTTGAAACCCTAGCTTAAAGGTAGACAATCAAGAAAACCTTTCTTGAGATTCTTGAATTAGTTTCTTGAAATATCTATGGCCAAGAATTATGATTTTCATTAGTGATTCATAATTGTATGGAGGATTTTGAGTTGAAAAAAAATGGAATTCTTGGAAAAAGACTTACCTTGAAGAAGAATCTTGAAAAAGATTGAAAGAATCTTGAATTTAGTCTTCTACTTTGATTTTTCCTTAGGGTGTTGCCCTATGGTTTGAGAGAGAAGAGAATGATGGACTAAAAGAAGAAAATCTAATTGTTTTGAGCCTTTTATTAGTCAAGAAATTTGTTTAGGGTTTTCTTGGTGGTAAAAAAAAAGAAAAACAACCTTTTTTTAATGTTTTCCCGTCGGCTAAATTCGTAACAGCACTGTATAGGTTACTAAAATAGTCATAACTTTTTACTCAGAAATTGGATTGACGCGAAACTAGTGGCATTGGAAAGTGGATTGAAATACCTTTAATTTAATAGGTTGTGGCTCACATAAATCTTTATATTCTAAGATATATGGTTGTTTGAAGTTGACCAAAGCAGAATCTTACATCAAAACTTAACCGATAAGGAAACTTCAAGAACACTTATCAAGAAATTAAATTGCTCAATATTTATGGATAGATTCGCAAAAGAAACACATGATTGGCATGTGGGTGAACAAACCCAACACTATGGAAGCTTACATATCTCAAAGAACTAGGTTGTTGGTGAAATCTTGAATTTCTTGAACAAACACTAGAAACTTTGAACTTTTTTTCGTCTTGAATCTTCTTTCTAAAATCCTAAATGCTTTTGGGGATGAATGAAACTAATTCTTATCGGTTTAGACTCCTAAAACCTTACTAAAAATGCTTTAATCCCATTGGGTAAGGAAAAGACCAAAATACCCCTCATATTTTCGGGTAACTTTCCTTAATTGGGTAGCCCGACTTCAAACGGGCATATCTCCCTCATACGAGCTCAAAATTTAGCAAACTTGGTGGCGTTGGAAATATAATTCGAAGACCTTTCATTGGATATTTTATGGGCCACCTAAATCATCTTGTACTTAAGGTTATGGTCATTTTAATTTGGCCCAAAACTTAGAAGAACTTAGGAATGACTTGGATGAATTTTCTTTCATTCTTTTTGGAACTCAAGGTGCTATATCTAGTGATCTTAATACTTAAGAAATTTTGAATTCCTTGGTAAAATCCTACTAACCACGAAGGATGATTTGAATCTTAGTTCAAAAATTGTTGGGGTGTTACAAGAATGATGGATTAAGAAATGAAAATCTTATTTTCTTTGGCCTTTAATTAGTCAAGAACTTTGTTAAGGGTTTTCTTAGAGGTGAAAAGACAAAAATGACTCTTTTTAATGTTTTTTTGTCGGTTAATTTGTTACTGCACTATATCAGGTTACTAAAATGCTCGTAGCTTTTTAGTGAACACTGGTATTATTGCGAAATCTGTGGCGTTGGACAGAAGATTCAAATACCTTTAATTCAATAGGTTATGCACCACGTAACTCTTTATATTCTATGAGATATGGTTTTTTAAGTTGACCCAAGTAGAATCATATATCAAAGCTTAATCGATAAGGAGACTTTCAAGTCAACTTTGTGCTAGGAGTTCTAGTGACCTTAATTCATTTCCACTCTAAAGAATTGAAATTTACCAATATGGAAAATTTAAGAAACACCCCGTACAATCTTATTCACAAATGAAGAATGTTCGAGTCTTAACTTAGGAATTTTTGCGGTGTTACAACAAGCTTCCCCATAACTCCCGCAATTATGAAAACTACTTTTCCAAAAGGTACTCACATAACAATTATTACTAATATATTAAGCCTAAATTAGTAGTATAAATAGAGGGCAACCATATGTAAAATAATTAAGCAAAAATCAAGCAATCTTCACAGAAGCCTCATAATTTACTCTTACTCCTGCCTTCCTCTAGGACCCATTTTCGCTTTTTGTTTTTATCAACATTCAATGTACCTCATAGTTTCTGAACATGTACTAATGACGATTGAGGCGTCTGATTAGCATCCGAAAAAAATGAGGTTGCCTGTTTTGGTATTTGTAGGAGTTGGAGGGAAATAATGAAAGAAATTGTCAAAGCACCTGAAATTTGTGGAAAATTAACTTTACCATCTCCTTGAAGCAGGTTCGACTCTTGATTTTTGTGCCTTTGCATTCTTGTTGTATTGTTATGTGTTAGTTTGATCGAAGATAGTTATCTATAGTAGAAGACATAAACATCAACTAAATGGTTCATCCCCAATGCAAATAACTAGCTTCAGTCAAACTAACACATAGCAAAACAACAAGAATGCAAAGGCATAAAAATCAAGAGTCGAACCTTCTTCAAGGAGATGGGAACATCAATTTTCTGCAAATTTCAGGCGCTTTGACAATTTCTTTCATTATTTCTCTCCAATTCCTAAAAACACCAGTACAAGCAACCACATTTTTTCTCGGACAACAATCAGAGTCAGACGCCTCAATCCTCATTAGTACATGGTCAGCAGCTATGAGGTACATTGAATGCAGAGGCGTATCCAGGATTTCGGAATGATGGGTGCATGGTGAACTATTGTGAAAAGGTGAATCTAATTGGTTTGACACTTAGTTTCGTATTGTTAAAAATAGTTAAAATTTTAAATATATAGGTCCAAAATTTAATTGATTAATTAATTATAACATCAAAAATGCTACCAATAACCACTTAGAGAGGTGTTGCCTAATTTTAAAAAGAAAAATAATACAAGATAGATATAAAATTCAAATTTCTAATCTCATTGAGAGGTGCACCCAATCATCATTCCATTATATGATACTTCGATTGTGGGTTCAAACATCTATATATATATATTTTTAAAATTAAAAATATAACACTACTTTATATGATTTCAGGAGGGGAGCATGGGTTCACGTGAACCCGGTGACCCCCTCCTACATACGCCTCTGATTGAATGTTGATAAAAACAGAAAGCTGAAATTGGTCCTAGAGGAAGGCAGGAGTAGGAATAGAATATGAGGCTTTTGTGAAGATTGCTTGATTCTTGCCTAATTATTTTACAAATGGTTGCTCTCTATTTATACTACTAACTTAGGGTTAATATATTATTAATATTTGTTATGTGAGTCCCAACATATTTTAAAATTCATTACATTTCTCTGTGTTCGCTGCCCATATCCATTTTTTTTGTAGTGACCTGCCTTAAATTTACTTACTTCTCTTCTATAATGGTTAACTTATAATTATCTTACAATTAATTTCAATGAATACTATATTATTTGACTAGTAACCTTTGTTATGGTAGGTTTGTCTATTGTATATTGCTACAAGTAAAATGACCTCTATTTTAAATCTTTTGTAGGATGCTACTACACCTTTATCCTCTTTTGGAGAAGAGTTAAGTGGTGATTCCAAGATGCTACTACACCTTTATTCTTGTCCAGAGGACTACTGGCAGAAGCAACATGGACGATGTCGTTTCTCCGGTTGTTGATAGGAATGTCGTTGGTGTTACTACTCCGAAGATGCTAAGTTCTTTGACTAAAATCGATGAAGATGTAAAAGATCTGGTTTTACTATCTATAACTAGTGAAACCGCATCATTTCATCACCACCGATTTTACTCATAGAACTCAACATTTGCGGAGCAGGAACACCTACTACATTGCCATCTACATTCACATCATCCTTGTTGCTGTCGTTGGTTGTTCTTGTTAGTTGTCCTCTGGACAAGAACAACCAATTTCACTTTGTTTCCATCGTAAGCCGGTGAAACAACAAAACTACCTTCTCCACCACCGATTTTACTTGTAGACCTCGATCAACATCATCGAAGCGGGAACACCAATCGATGAAAATACATTATTTTCATCGCCACCAATTTTATAAGGAAAATTGGAATTGATCGGGGTTGTCATCATCATACACTTAGAATTAAAATTCACGGGGAAACAAATAAGAATCAAAACTGTACAAAAATAACTTTTGAGAAGATTTGTAATAGAAGAAAGACTAAACAACAACTTTTAAGACTTTGATCATCATGGAGTTATGCTTGAGCTAGTAGTAAATAAGTCTTCTACATAACTTATGTTGGAATCACCACTCAAGTTTCCGCCAAAAGATGATAAAGGTGTTGCATCTTAACAAAAAAAAAATTGGGATAATGCATAAGTACCCCTGAACTATACCTGAAATTCCAGCAACACATTTAAACTTAACTAGAGTCCTATGAATTGATCTATTATTGCTACTAATGGACAGTGAGGATTCATCTATCCAACTATAAGCTCATGATCAGAAAAACATAGAGATTTAAAAAAATAAAGTCGATAAGTTACTTCTGTGTGTTATAAGTAGTGTACATGACCGGGTTGGTTCGGGTTTTTCAAATATCAAACCAAACCATTTGTGTCAGATTTTTAAATCTATAAACCAAACCGAACCAATAAAACTCGGGTTTTTCAATCTTGGGTGTTTTCGGGTTTTTCGGATTTTTTTGGGTTTTCCTAATAAAGTACTCATACAAACATATAATTTACTTGTACTGCAAATATTTCTTTAGTCCTACCAAAATACAACTATCTAAGGTGTTTCTTAAGAAACTAACACAAAATATGATATAAGTAATGACACTAAAATATCCAACAAAAATTAATAATAATGAAATCGCGTAAAAGAAATATTGCAAATTAACAAGTCATATTGAAAATGATCATAATTTCAAACTACTAAATCATGCTAAAATAAGATTAATAAGTATTAGTTACATGACTAAATATTGAAGGAAATTAAAATTAGATTATGTATTCAATATTATTGTCATTCTTAGTGTTGAATTGATTTCCTTTTTGCATTAGTATTAATTTGATTTTTATTTAAGATTTATTATAATTACCAACATCTGTGGACTATAATCTTTATTGAACCATTCATAATTTTAAGTTTCAAACTTGAAATAATATATTAAAAGATAAAAACTATGAAAAAACATAAGAAATATTTAAAAATGATATCAAAGTAAATTTTTTTATGTATAAAATAAAATTTTAAAATTATATATATAATGTCGGGTTGGTATTATTTAGTTAAAACCAAACCAACCCAAATATAGTCGGTTTTTTTTTAATACCAAACCAAGTCAAACCAATCACTAGTCGGGTTTTTTTCTCGGTTTTCGGTTTGGTTTTGTACACCCCTAGTTATAAGATTAAATTAAAGTTTAGTGCATAACTTTCATTCCCAAAGCCGTTATTGAAACAATATGAACCACGTTTTGGAAAATAATATCATATTGACGGGTGTGACCAAATTGGGGCATGTAAAAGTTTTTCATGCCAAGTGTGTGGACCTAACTAATCCAAGTTTGCTTATGCATCTATTCATTGTTTATGTTCAGAACTTATAGGGATGGCAATGGGGCGGGTAGAAGCTTAACCTGCAAAATTTTAATCCGCCCGCCCTGCATTGCTAAACATTTTTTTCTATTTTTAACCCGCCCCACTTATGTTACATCGATTTTTTTTTCTTTTCTTTATTATGTTATTTGCTAAAACAGTACACAAATTTAACATTTTATAATATTTTTTAAATTGTGAAGATCTAGTTTAATTATTTTCTTAGTTGTTGTTTTGTTAAAACACACCAATTAAACAGTTTCTACACCTCTAGCTGGCTATATATCATAAATAATTCTATTTTGTTTACAAATCATTTCAATTAAATTTCCTGAACTAAAATCCATTACAAAATTTGAGTACTTCTTTGGAAACCATAGAGAATGAGTGAAGATGGTAATAGATTAATAGTTCAGAGCCGAGAGATTAAGAAAAGTGAGAGAAAAATATTTCAACCCGTTACCAGCTCCGCCCCTCTTAATTTCTTAAAAAATTATTCCAAACCCCCCTCGCCCCGCAACTACCCCGCATAAGGTTAAACAAGCCCCACCTCGCATAAACTTAGACCTGCCCCGCCCCATTGCCATCCCTAAGAACTTATAACTATTCTATATGTACCACTGACAGATTATGGTGATGTTTAACTATTAAATTTCCAAATTGAAGTTATTCTAAGATTTGCCACACATCAAGTAGGGATCTTGTTATTCCTTGAATGTAGTGAAGCATAGTTCTCTAGTTCTTTTTATATTGTAATTATAGACAATAGATGGTGATAAGCAACAACAAGCAACTTTTTGACCATTATGTTCGATAGTTTTGTCTATCTAATTTTCACCAACTACACTAACCTAATTTCCTTCTAGCCAAGCATATGTAGGCAACCTCGAAATCAAGGTTCTGTGATCTTTCTCAAAATGGCTTTCAATGGAGTTAGAAACATTAAAAAAATTAGCCATTTCGTCCACTTTCTTTACTTGAAAACTCTACATTATTTTAACCAAAGAGGGGTATGTTGTGAACACCTAATTTTCGCCGTATTTAAATTACCCTAGAATATATATATATATATATATATATATATATTTATATATATAATTGTTGTTTGAGTTTTTCTTACTGTCTTTCTATGTTAAAAATTGATATGACGCAAAGGACTCAATTTTGATTGAATTGGGCAAATTTGAATCTAATTCTGACAGCCAAATCAATTTCAAACCCGATCCAATAACTATGGCTCATATTTAATCTCTACCATTCAGAATTTATTGATCTAATGGCTCTCATTTGACCTTATCAGAAATACAAAAGGCTTCAAAAAATCAGATTTTTGGTTCTAATAATTTTGATTTTTCCTCTCCCCCATGTATTCCCAACCACCATAGACATCGTCAACCGCCACCACCATTGTCGGCCGCTGTCCACCTCCATCGTCTCTAGCAAATTACTACAAATTTTTGCCACTTCTTCCTTCCACCCTTCTCTACATAAATCCACAAACCATTTACTCTTATTCCTAGCCAAACTTCATAGATCTAAGAAAACCGAACACAAATCATCACTTACTTTTTCGATTTATAGAGTTCTAGTCATCTCCAACCTATACTCCTTACATAAATGTGTAGAGCTCTCCATGATCTATCTCTAGATATAATTTTCATGTGAATATTCTGTCCAAAAAGTTGCTAGTAAGTATTCCAGCGACAGGGGGTGGACCTACAGAGGGTCAAGTGGGTTCATATGAACCCACTTTGTTGAAAAAAAACACCGTATATATATATATATATATATATATATATTTGATCAGTTTTAAAAATTTTATATGTATATATTACCTTTTGAACTGACTAACACAAGTGTGACCCTTGGCAGAGTGGTGAAAAGGGTTCAATTTTTCCAGCCAGCCCAAGTTCGAATCCCTCTTGCCACATTTTAGTTTTATTTTTTATATCTTGAACCCACTTCGTGAAAATCCTGGGTCCGCCACTGCCAGCGACCTCGATTCGCCGTAAAATCTATATCAATCTTTTAATCCTCTCACCCTTTATACAAATCTACCACAATCACAATGTTTTCAACCACATAAGTCATTTTATTGTCGGATTATGTCTTTTCTTGTTAGTCTTTTTTTAAGATTTAGTTTGCTAGTTTTGTTTGATTTTTTTTATTTTTATCTTTTATTTATTTTATAGATTAGATATTTGAATTTTCTATTAGTTTGCTGATTTACTTTTTAATTTTGGGTCTTAATGATTATAATCAAATGAGTTCTACCTAATGGACATTAAAAATTTTAGATTATCCATTTAGCTTTTATTCAATTAACGAATTAATGAAAATGGGACCCTATAAAGGGAAATACAGTCTTGTTCAATTAATATTTCTTGGAAGAAGAGGAAAAAAAGGAAACGAAGAAATTTCATTGGTCATCTTGGGTAACACATTGGAAAGACAAAGGGTCTTGTGCATGCATTGACTCTTAAATCTTCATGAAAGAGGCGGTTCTTCATGTTCTCCACCTATTTAACACCCCCTTCTTTCATTTGAAAAAAAGAAGAGCACAAAAGAAGAGAGTACGAGATTCTTAGATTAAAAAAATAGAGAAAAAATATTTTAGAGTAAAACGGGAAGACATAGTAAACAAAAAAAATGATTTTCATTTTTGTTTAGTTTGTGGTTTTAATTAGTATTGCTTCCATTGCTATTTGTCATCACTATTCTTATGTATTTCTCTTTACAATTTACATGAAATTTATAAGTTTACAAAGAATGAAGCATATTTCTTTTGTTGTTGATTAATTATTTATATTAAGTTTTGTTTGAATTAATTAAGAATGTTTTGATATTTGACATAATTATATTTTATTATCAAGAACTTTGTGTTCTTTATGTAAAATTGATTATCTTTTTCTTTTTTAATTTTATTTTGAATATGGAGTTAATACATAGATATATTATTTACTAAAGAAATAGTTTAAAAGGAAAATAAAATACCCAAAGTCCTTTTTTTGGTATAATATGTTCTGGCCATCAAATCGGTAAATTTTGCAAAAACACAGATCTGGTCATTTTACAAATTCTTTTTGTTGTTTCATAAAAAGGCCCATTTTTGTCTTAAATAAATACGTAAGAATGATTTTTAAAAGAAAAAAGCAAATTCGACTACATTTTGATTAGTATTTTAACTATCAGATAAAATTGGTTATTTTCGCTTGCATAAATTTTTTTTGGAAAGAAATATTAATTCAATTGAGTTTACGTCACTACCTTATAAAAGGGGGTTGTGACAGTTGGAACAATACCCAATCCTTGAACCCATCTCGGATGTTCGGGATCAAGTACTATACCAAGTGCATCCTTAGATGAGACTTTGGCAATACTTTTGTCCATTGTCTTCAAAATTATTCCATTTTCTCTTATAGAGAAGAAAAACAAGCATGACTACTTACTTGTGACAAACCCCCATCATTAATTGATACTTTTGTGTCACCCTTTAAATTTAACATATTTATATTTGATAATGTTTTTAGTTATGACTAATTAGAACTTGATTTATATTTCTATTAATTATCAAGCCCACTCCCTTGGGACTAGACCCCAACCCTTGGTTGGATTACTATACTATTGCACGATCGTAGACAATTGCATTGGAAGTTGTGTCTTGATCACACAAAAATCAATGATCTGTGAGAGTTGTTAGATTCAGATTTGACGTCTTCCTGTGGATTTGAGGTCCTAAGTTGTGAAAATGTGGAAATTTAGCCTTTAGGTTGACTTTGGTCAACATTCAGTGTTTTGATGCTCGAATCGGAATTCTAAGATTTTGTTGGATTCGGGAGATGATTTTAGTCCTAGGTGAGGTCTAGCGTGACTTTTTGGGAGGTCCTCAGATTATTTTAGCCTTTAAGGCATTGAATTCGTTTCTTGTGGCTTTCACAAATGTCAGGTCAAAGAGACCTCAGATTTTTATTTGGATGATTCCATTGAGTCTGAAACATCAAGTATAATTTATTTGCACATGTGTTTTTTGTCATGGGGTTCTGAATGAATTTCGAAGGTCCTTTTGATGTTTTTGTATTGGATGATAATTCTGGTGTTGCAGTCTTCGCTTAAGCGGGATGTGGTCCGCTTTATCGATGGCCGCTTAATCGGGACTTGTTTCGCAAAAGAGAGGTCCCCAACTTTTGTGAGATTTACTTAAGCGGGACCTAGTTCACAAAAGAGAGACCCCCAACTTTGGCGAGGTTTGCTTAAGATGGACCTGGCCACTTTTGCAACATGAGAGGGGCTTTTTTGCCTGCCATTTTCAGGGTTTAAGACCCATTTTCCTTTTTTGAGCATGGGGAACCCTTGGTGGAAATTTTTGAAAGTATTTCTTGTGCTAAATCATTTGGGTAACCTTTCTTGATCTTAAACCTTCATTTTTATTTGGTTATTAATGAATTCTAACATCAAAATTTGAGATTTTGATCGGTAAATGGTAAGATTTTTCAAAAACACAAGTTCTTAGCTAAAATAGAGATTTTGAACTGCTTTTATGTCCTCTTTCAAATTGATTTCCCCAATGAGTTCCTAAAGCCTTGAGTAAAATTTTCAAGTATTAAATTTTGGATTCAAACTATATTTTTAGAATTGGGTTTTAAGTTGGTTGACCCATTTTTTAAAGTAATTGGTATGGGTATTGTTGTTTCCGAAGATTTATTATGAATATTTGATTGTTATAGATTGTGTGGCTTTGGAAGTGATTCATAAGGGAAAGACTCAAATCTTCGAGTGATTATTTGTATAATTTAAGGAAAGTGATCTCTTAAACCTTGTATTCTAGTAGAATTCATTTACTTCTTTCGTTGTTTGCATGTTAGAAGTAATGCGAATGAGGTGAAGGGTTTAATTGATCACTTGATAAATCCAAATGAATAAAAAGGGGTTGAAATGAAAATGGATGTGTGATAAACATGATGATGTAAATTGCCTTGTTGCGACCCTTATTGATTGATTGATGAAATGTTCGGTTAGCCCGACTTACTTCTCCGAGTGACACTTCGCAACACATTTTTGGCGACTATAAATACACTTTTGAACATTTAGTTTAGTATCTTAGCTCATATATTTTTAATCTATTTTTGATTTTTGAATTGGTGAGACAGTGTTCTTTATCTTTTCCTAAGTTTTGAAGAATTGAAGCTTTTCACTTTTGGAAATTGGAAGTGTGTCTTTGAGATTCTTCAAATTGGAGCATTGTAAGGATGAATCTACACTTACCTAGTTGGTGGATAATCAATTTGGTAATTGTTTTTACCTTTTTTATGATATCTAGCTAAAACCCCAATTCTTGGGGTGTGATTATGTGATTCTTGGCTGATTTAGCTTATGGGTATTGCTAATTGTTAGTTAAAATTCTATTTAGAAGTGAGTTCAATCATTAATTGTGGTTTAATTTAAGAATTGTAGTTGCAAATGCACTTCTACCCTTGTGTTTTAGGCTTGCTTGAGAGAGAGGTTTTATAACTAAACTTATTGATTGATGGTCTGTAGGTATTGGGTTGACCTGGGTTCAGCTCGAGAGAGTGAATCCTAAACCCAATCCCACATATTTAGCTCGAGAAAGTGAATCCTAAACCCAATCCCACACATTCAGCTTGAGAGAGTGAATGGACTAAGGTGTGGGCTAATATTATTTTGCATGCTTGTTGATGTTCGAGAGAAATCAACTTGATTCGGGGTTAATTGTTCGAGAGAAAGTTTATCTCCTCTATAGCCTAGCTTACTCACTAATATCTAGCTACTTTCTTATAGTTGCAATTACCCATTTGTCTATATTAGCCAATAATCGTATCACATCCTAACAACCTCGTCTCATTATTATTATTTTGTTTTGTTTGCCACTGTTTCTAGTTGATAATTTCAAACCAAAACCCCCATTTGACATTCGTGTCACCCCCTGAATTGAATGATGTCTTTATTCGATAACTTTTATTCCTATGACTGATTTGCACATGTTCATACTTCCCAATTGACTTTTAAACACGTACCGCTCCCTCTGGAATTTGACCCCAACTCATTTAGTTGGGTTTTATACTGATTAACGACCGTTGATGCTTAGAATTGGAAGAAGTTTCTTGAAAACGTTAATTAATCAAAATGGCACCGCTGCCGAGATATGGTGTTGTTTGAAATTCTTTTGGTAAAGTTGAATTTTGTTATTTTTAGTCATAGTTGAATCTACCTACTTTTAGTTGTGGTTTTTGGTGTTATTTGCTGAACAGCGGAAATGAGCATGTCTTATAGCAGCGGTAACCAAGTGGTGCACCCTCCCTAAAAAATGATGATTCTTAGGGATAACATCCTAAATTTCAAACAATTGGAGGGTGAGACAATCCATGAGTTGTGGCTGTGATTAAAGACACTATTGTTGCAGTTCCCAACTTATGGAATCTGAAATAAGATGGTATTGGACTGTTTCTATAGAGGTCTTGGTCCTAAGAACAGAGGAGTGGCTGACTAACTTTCTCGGGTTGGTCTAATACGATAACCTTATGCAAGGGTTGCCCAACTCCTTGATCACATGACTAAGACCAACAAGGAGACAGAGAAGGACCAGGATTTGGCTACACTGTTGACTCAGTTGGATCTTTTGGCAAAAAAGATCTTAGAATTTGAGGTACCGTAGAAAAAGAAAGATAAGTACATTCCTCCTCATGAGCGTAGAAATCCCAAGGATTATGATGGTGGACAAGTAGAAGAGATACTCTCACTTTTTCTCGACAAATTCGAAGAACATGGCCGAGTGTTGAAAGAAATAAAAGAGAATGTCTCAGTGCTGAATCAGATGACTGCATCTCATTCCATATATATTCAGCTACTGGAGACACAAATGGGTCATATGTTATCTTGTCTCTACCCTAGACAACAAGAGGGATTGCCTAGTGACACTATGGCAAACCAAGAAATGAATCTTGAATGGGTACTTGCGTCGTGCCACGACGTTAACAAAGGCGCTGCTTGGGAAACAACCCAAGTTTTTATTGCTATCTATTTCATTTTTAGAATAAAGTGTGTTGATTGTGCTGGTTGAAGTGTATAATGTATTTGAAAAGTGCAGGTTGGCGGGCAAAATGTCCAGTCGGCGACTCACCGAAGAGGTCGGCGAGCCCGACTTGGACCGTCGTTGGGCTTAGGAAAATATCAGGTTGGAGTCGGTAAAACTCGGCGGGCCCACTGACAAGTCGGTGAATCGCCGAACAGGTCGGCGAGCTAGACTTTGTCTGCCGTTTAGACACCCACATTAACAGGAGGTCCTATAAAAATCAGCGACATGCCGAGTGGTTCGTTGAGGAAAAATAATATTGTCGAAAGGGCGTGAACCGAACGGTTTTAAAAGGCCAAAGGTTTAAACTTTCAAACTATTTCACATTCCCTCACTTTGTAACTTCATACAATCAGACCCGCACTTCAAATTTCCTATAGTTTTGCATTATCTTGATTTTAGTCGTTGATTCTGTGTTCGGAGTTGGAATTCTTTACCTCCTAGCAGTTCAAATCGTAATTCGGCATTAGAGGTTGGTTTTCCGAACCCCAAACTCATAAATAGCAGTTGAACTCATTTGCAGTTGTGTAATTATTATTCATGTGTGCTGGTCCTCTCTAAAATCTTAAATGTGTGCTAGTTTGCCGATTTTAATTTCGATGATATGCCTAAATTGCGTTAATTATTGATTCCCTGAATTTCGTGCTTTAAAATTGATCGTAATCTTGTGGGTTGTGCTTATTTGTGGTTGAACGTAGTAGAGTGAAGTTTGAGTAACCAAAATTGTGCTAAATAACATGTTTTGCCCAATGATGGAGTATTTGACATCATTCTTAAGGGCTAAAGTCGTCAAATGGCCAATTTTGGCTAAACTGGGGGAAGTCTGAGTTTCCTGGTGGCATAGGTCTAATGGGTCTGATCCTAATTGAGTGTGTGTATTTTTTGATTTTGTTTTCGGGGGCTACGGGGTTGATTTTGGAAGTTGGGGTTGAAAATAGGCATGTTGAGCAGTTTGGCGAGTCAGGTCGAGCTCGCCGAACCACTCGGCGATTCACCGAAATCCCCCTTTTTCTCCCTTAATTTCACGCTTTAGTTGATTTTGATTCTGTAACTTACGGTGATAAGCCTGAGTTTGTCTAGTGCACTCAGCGACTCGCCGAAAGTCTTCTTTGATAGCACTTTCTGCTCCCCCTAACCCCAAATATACCATGTAACATTTGGCAGGCTAGTCTGTGCTCATCGAATGAGGTCGGCGATTCACCGAAAGTCCCCTCTCCTTGCCAACTTGCCATTTTTCTAGGAAATTTTTGATCCAGTCCTTTCGACGAGCCCGATCTGACTCGCCTAAGTGACTCGGCCACTCCCCGATTGGTTCGGCCAGTTTGTCTGCAACATGATTTCTGCATTTTTCTTGGATTGATTCTAACACTTTTTTGGTGTGTTTTGCAGATATGGCTAGACCAAAAATAGCGGGTCGAGACATGCTGCCCCGCAAGAGGGCAAAGGGTATTATCATAAATGAGGATGCAGCTGCATCCCAGGCAAAGGCAACTAAACTTTCGACCACAGGTGGGAAGGGAAAAGAGAATGGCAAGGCACCTATTCCTACGTCACCGGAGGTCAGCTCCAACAGTGACGAAATATATGCCACTCACCTCACCCCTTCTGAGAGTGAGGGTGAGCACCAGGATCCTTAGGCTACCATTTTTGAGCATGAGTTCCAAACGACTGAATGATCCATCTACGATCAGGACTCCCCAGGACACTACTCTTCCTCCCGTTACAAATCAGGCTGTGGTCCTAACACCACCTGCATAGGGTCTTTCTCTCTGGTCTATGAACAGATTAAAGGTCGAGGGACTGAGGACGATCATAGAAGAGAAGAGGTTGTCGATGAATGGAGTAATGGATTGGTACCCAGAGATATGGCCCACCATAAAAGCACATAAGTTTTGATTTGCGCTAAACCCCGAAGTTCCTAAATTCCTAGTTGGGTCCGGGAGTTTTATACTGCCTATGGAGCCTTGGTGCGGCAGGGAAAGAGAAAGGTTACAGCGTTCAAACTAGTAGATAATGTAGTTGTCAGGGGAAAGAAGGTGAACTGTGATAGCAATGACATTAATGTTGTGTTGGAGTCCACTGACAATAGTACTGATGACTATCAGTACATGATCAAGACAAAGTCCTTGGAAACTTTGAAGGGATAGTTGGCTCCCCTTATATATGACGGTACTCCTAGGTGGATCGAGGCTGGAGCACCCATAGAAAAGAAAAACCTTAATATAGCAGCTACGTACTGGCTTGGCTTCAGCAGCACCAATTATGCCGTCACAGAATGAGTCTATTCTCTGCCACACAAAGGCGACTTGACTTGGATCGATCATTGAAGGGAAACGCATAAATTTGGGCATGATGTTTACACAGGAGATGGCCATGAGAGCCAAGCAGCGCCATACTTATCTTCCCTTTCTGGTATTGATCACCGATCTGTGCAAAAGAGCTCGAGTGCCCTTTGATGAGAAGAAGGATGTGGAAGTGATTCCCACATATTCTACCGACATCCGGCGGATTGAGGCTGAGTATCTAAAGGATGAGGTTGCGAAGAAGAAGGCAGCCCCGGTGGATTCTTCCTCGGTTGTTGATACTGAGACACTACCTGCAGAGGCACCATTTTCTACTCTGGCCCCTGGGCCTTCAAGTATATCTAGTGTTGTTCCTTCTGTTACTCTCAATTTCTCTGCAGCTCCCCTGCCTCCTAGGTTTGTTGCTGCTTCCCGACCTTCACTCACCCAGGCTACGATACTACAGATAGGGCATGTAGCCCATTCTGCTAATAGGCATGCCACCAGGCTTGAGGCCAATATACCTGGGATGATTGAGAAGGCCCTTTTTGCTGCTGTGACACCCCTTAGTATGTGTATTGATGCCATCGCGTCAAAGATAACGGTGTGTGAGCGAGGACAAGGGGCCACTGATAAGGTGATGGCTCTAAAGGCCACAATTATTGAGCTGAGGAAGGATGTGGACTAGCTGAAGTCCATAGATATGTCCATGATTTTTGGTACTGTGGAGAACTCGACATGCCAGCTAATACAGATTTTCCTCCAGCTACCACCGGAGATGAGGTTCGAGTTGAGGAGGTAGCTGTTGCTGAGTCCGAAGCTGAGAATAATGAGGGGAAGCTTGGTGGCGATGATGAGGCTACTTATGTGTGCTTTACAGAGGTTGATGAGGCTATGGTAGATTCAGTCGTGCAAATTTCATTAGCAGACACCACCATGGCTGGATCTAGTGCTGCTGCTACCCCGGGCACTGATACCTAGGATCATAGTGCTACACCGAGCATTGATGCTCCGACAGATGGAGAGATTGTGTAGAAATGACCTTTCTTTACCTCTCTCTGTTATTTTTATTTAACTTTTTGTTGTTTTGTGCATTTGAGGACAACTGCCTTTTTGTTTGTGGTGGGGTAAGGTATTTCTATACCTACCGTTTGAGACTACATCTTTTGTATATATTATTGGGTATTTGTGTTTAAATTGTGTTTTGATATTGTTTTGTGGATGTTTGAGCTTGTGGCTTCTCATTATGAATGCAAATGGGTTTTGACCCTTCTGACCTTTTTGTTTGTGGTGGGGTGAGGTATTTCCGTACCTACCTCTTGAGACTACATCTTTCGTATATATTCTTGGGTTTTTGTGTTTAAATTTTGTTTTGATATTGTTTTGTGGATGTTTGACCTTGTGGCTCCCCATTATGAATGCAAATGGGTTTTGACACTTCTGGAAAAAAACTTGCCACCTCCTGTGTGTGATTGTGGCTGTTCTTGTGCAAATTTGAGTATCGGTTATGATCAATACCGATGACCTGAATAGTGTTGTTAATCGAACAAAAATGAGTGTGCGGCTACGATGAGGCCAAATAAAATTGCATAGACAATATGTGAACTTTTTGCATCTCATTGTGACTAGCCGGTTATCGAATGGAGTCTCTTGTGATGAACCTTGTACACTAGCGAAAGTGTGGAGTCTCGTTTGATATTGGTGTCAATGCCTTGTGTGATGAGCTTACCGTGAACCTTGTGTGATGACACCTAGAATTTTCCCTGTTCGTCCGGTTGTCTAAGTGATGCAAGCTATTGAAATGACCTTAGCCAACAATTTTGAAGAGTGAAACAATTTGACAATATACCTCTTTTGTGGCCAACCTTGTGAGATATGTGAACCTTGCTTGAACACCCTTTGAGCCTTATCCATTTTTTAAGAAACTTGATGTAATTGTAACCCCTCTTTACCCATTCACCCATAATCCTCATGAAGTGTGGTTTGTTTGAATAGCCAACTTAGACCGAAAGCTTAAGTTGGGGTGTGGTGAAAAGAGGAGGAAAATCAAGTATTGTGAAGAAAGTCCCCTTGATCCATGGATTTGAAAATGATGGAACCCCTCCATATAAAAAAAAGAGAAAGAAAAGAAGAAAGCAAAGGAAAAAAAATGAAAAAGTTATGGAATAAAGTTGTGAAAGTTGCAAAAGAAATGCGGTGACCGGTATTCCATGAGAAGTGAATAATGGGGTGAATTTTGAGCATGAGTGAAAATGTTGAAGAAAAGGAAGGAAAGTGATGTTCATACCACATTTTAGGAGGATAGCAGCCACTGAGCCTAAATGACCATACATTTACATTCATCCCTGTTACAAACCTCGAAAAGACCTTTTTGATCGTGAGTGAGCTGAAACGAATGTTAGTTGGAAAATAAGGGCAAACCTATGAGTGAATTCATGCATGTGTTCATTTTTGTGAGTGTTAGAGTTTTATATTATTCTGTAACTATAAATTGTTGAAGAATAGTGTGTGAATATGGAATCATCCTTGTTGTGAGGGCATTTGAGTACCGTTGTTGAGCTTGAACTTGCATTTGAAGCAAGTATTGTGAACTTGAGAATCTTTGATAATAGAGTGTCACAACTTGAATCTTTGAGTGCACAATTGATCCTTGCATGAGTAAGGTGAGTCTTGTTGTGTACATTCATGATCGAGTCTTTTGTAGCATTGTTTGAGACATCCTTTTTGAACTGTTGAACTTAAGTTTTACTTGAGGACAAGCAAAAGTTTAAGTTGGGGTGTTGATGAGTATGAGATTTGGACTCATTTAGGGCTTTGTTTATATAGAATTAGTGTCCTTAAATGCCTAATTTGGGCCAATTACTAATGTAAATTCCTTGATTTTCAGGTTTATGGATTGAGGAATAAAGCAAGGATACTAACAAGCAAAAAGGAACAAAACAGGTTGAAAGGATGAAGAAAGGAAGCCTGGTGATCGCCAAGTTCACTTGGCGAATCACCGAATGGTTATTTTACTGCCTAAAGTTCCAATGTGCCAAGCCCTGAGAGAAGAATCTAGTTAGCGATGGAAAGAAGCAGTCAGCGGATTGCCGAGTTGTTCCGCGATGCAGTGTTGGATCGCCTAAAGTTACAGACGTTGAGGATGCTGAATGCCAAGGTAGAAAGGGGATAGAAGTGACCAAAGGGCGGCTCGCTGAGTGGTTCAGCAAGGCTGACTTACTTCACCGAGTGACTATTCGCAGCACATTTTTGGCGACTATAAATACATTTTTGAACAATTAGTTTAGGATCATAGATCATATATTTTTAATCAATTTTTGAGTTTTGAACTGGTGAGATAGGTTTCTCTAGTTTTTCCTAAGTTTTGAAGAATTGAAGTTTTTCACTTTTGAGAAATTGAAAGTGGGTCTTTGAGATTCTTCAAATTGGAGCATTGCAAGGACGAATCTACACTTACCCAGTTGACGGATAATCATTTTGGTAATTGTTTTTACCTTTTTATGATGTCTAGCTAAAACCCCAATTCTTGGGGAGTGGTTATGTGATTATGGGCTGATTTAGCTAATGGGTATTGCTAATTGTTAGTTTAAATGCTATTTAGAAGTGAGTTCAATCATTAATTGTTGTTTAATTTAAGAATTGTAGTTGCAAATATTGTTCTACCCTTGTGTTTTTGGCTTGCTTGAGAGAGAGGTTTTAAAACTAAACTTATTGATTGATGGTCTATGGGTATTGGGTAGACTTGGGTTCAGCTCGAGAGAGTGAATCCTAAACCCAATCCCACACATTCAGCTCGAGAGAATGAATGGACTAAGGTGTGGGATGTTCTTATTTTGCATGCTTGTTGATGTTCTAGAGAAATCAATGTTATTCGGGGTAAATTGTTCGGGAGAAAGTTTATCTCCTCGATAGCCTAGCTTACTCACTAATATCTAGCTACTTTCTAATAGTTGTAATTATCCATTTGTCTATATTAGCCTATAATCGTATAAAATCCCAAGAACCCGTATCATTATTGTTATTTCGTATTGTTTGCCAGTGTATGTAGTTGATAATTTCAAACCAAATCCCCCATTTGACATTCGTGTCACCCCGTGATTTGAATGATGTCTTTATTCGATAACTTTTATTCCTATGACTAATTTGAACATGTTCACACTTCTCTATTGACTGTTAAACACGTACCGCTCCCTATGAGATTCTACCCCAACTCATTTAGTTAGGTTTTATACTGATTAATGATCGTTGATGCTTAGAATTGGATGAAGTGTCTTTGAAACGTTATTAATGACATGTGCCCACTCCGGTCATTCCAGAGTCCTTGATGCAATTGCTTAGTCAGGCACCCTCCACTCAATCACTTGACGATTTCTGGGGTGAACTACCAAAGAGTAAGTCCGGCAAAAGAAAACACCAAGCCGGAGAATCTGATGAGGAGCTAATTGCTGACCTATTCAGAGAGGGAAAAAGGCAACAAAAGAAAGCCCGCAGGGAATCAAGGAAGGAAGCTAGAGAAAAAGAAGAACTGGAGCCACAATAGCGAAATACAGTGTTAGCTAGACCTTCCAGTAGCGGAGTACCTCTCCCGGTGACTGGTAGCCAGCCTGATCCTGCACTGGTTTCTAAGAGTGCGCTTGTTAATAAGGGTTCCAACGCTGATCCGACTACTGATGCCTAGAGCACCGCAAGTATGACCCCTCCTCATAGCCCTGTTTTGTTCTTCATTATTGACTTTGAGGGCAAAGCCTTTTTGGTTTGGGGAGGGGGTGGTGAGCAACCTACCATTCTACCTGTTAGGATGAATGAAGGTTGACTCTGTGTTTATTGTGAAAACTGTTATTGTTTTGTTTTTGTGTTTTGATAAAAATATGAAATGTTTGTGTGTTGAGCTATGCAACAGCTAATCTGTGTGAAATGATTACCTTGATCTAAGATTTGACTATTAGGATCATTATATGACATTTTAGGTACTCACGTGTTGAACATTGCTAATCTGGAAATAAATTGGTGAACCAAGAAACTAGAGAATGTAGTCATGTGTCATGTGTGTGTGTGAGGTTTGCTAGAAGTCTAACTCTAGGAGCAGAGGCTAGAACTTGCCCGAGTAGTCTTGTTTGAATTGGAGAATAATTGGATAGGAAAGGATCGGTAGGCCATCTTTGTTAAGCCATAAAAAGGCAAAAAATAAAGCAACCAAAAAAAAGTTTATCACTTGAACCCAATTTGAGCTTGAAAGTCAGTTTTTGTTCTTACCCAGTAAATATCATATCCTTTGGTCTCCGAAGATACGATATCACAACTCAGGCCAAAAGCCTAAGTTGAGGGTGATTGCAATTCGAGCTGAAAGAAGAAGTGAAAAAGAAGGTTCAACAAGTGAGCTGAATGCATATAAAAAAACAAAAAAAAAAAGAGAAGAGAAAAGAAAAGAAAAAGAAAAAGAAAATAATGGCTAATGGGATGTGTCGAAATGAAGAAAAAGAGGGAATCGCTCAGAAAAGAGTTATGTGCAAACGAAACTTTGGAGAACCAAGGGACTAGTCACTCACAAACCCAAATATCCATTCCCTAGCCTAAGCCTATGTTACAAGCCGATAAAGTCCTACAGTGATCCTATTCCGGGTGTTTGAAAGATAGAGCGTAGAAAGCAAGGGCAAGCCTATGGTAGTTTGTTTTTAGTGTTAGAAGTTCTTTGAGAGTGCGAGCATAGTACTTAGTCCTAATTATCATAAGTGAGGGACTTCTTTGGTGTGAGGACAAAGTGATTGCATTTGAGAGTAGATTGTGTTAGCTGATAGTTCACAGGCATAAGCATGATCGACTATGAGTAATGAGATGTCATATATTGATCCGTGCATGTTAGATTCATGGTTTTGAATACAAATTGTGTTGGAGATGGCTGCTGCGTAGTTTGAAAAGTGTTTGAATAATTTGAGGACCGAATGTATTACTTTCTCATCACTTGAGGAAAAGTAATGGTTCTAAGTTTAGGATGTTGATGTTCCGCGAAATCTTGGCACATTTGATGCTTGAAAACTAAGGATTAATACTACAATCGAGAGTGTTTTTGTATGCTCTGATGTGTTTGTTGAATGTGTAGACAGATTCTTACTTGCGTGGGAAAAATGGAAAAATAAGCAGAAGATGTTTTTGATCAAGTGAAGACCACGAGCACCTACACAGGTAGTGGTCCTTGTCACAAACCGTGGTGCCAAACGTGATGCATTTCCAGTATGAAGGCTTGGAGAAATTGAAATTGGGTTGGATCAAGTAAAGATCACGGCCAACCTCACGGACCGTGGTCCTCATAACGGTCTGTGGTTATGATCGTGAAGCTGAGTCAGTGTTTGGGCATTGGGAAGATAGAGTGCAAGGGAAACCAAGTAAAGACCACGGAAGGCCCCATGGGTCGTGGTCCCGATAACGGCCCGTGGTGGTGATCGTGAAGATGATTTATGAGTGGCTAAATACCACAACTGGGATTTTGGGATCCATGACGTAAATCTAAGTGTAATTCCGTAAAACGAGTGAAAGGCGATTTACATTCGCAAATTATAATTTAGCTTTCGTTATTCATGTATTCTAAATAGTGCATGCATTAGGGTGAGCATGTATCTATCATTTGTTCGAGAGAAAAATGATAGTTAGAAAAAAGCTAAATTAACCTAAAAAAATGGAGTCAAACTTTAACACTATTGTAAGCCAGGGTAAAACGTGTAATACTCTGGGACCAACAGGACTTGAGTGAAAATTATCTTATTAGACTGAGAAGTATCATATATATGTAGCTCGCTTGTATTTTGCAAAGATAAATTGCCTGAAACTCAGACACGGAAAAACATTAGATGCAACGTTATGGGGAACACAATCCTAGTTTCATTTAATTATCAAAACAACTTTAGAACTGATATTATGTTAATTGCTAAATTAGATCTTAGTTAACAACCCTTGGTTACTAGAGCTTTATAGCTAAACCTATTTTACTTTCCATAACTATTTCTTTAGGAAATAATAACGACATTTGAGTAAAACGCAAAAGTGAAATCATTTATGTAAAGAAATTCTATGTGGGATAGACCTCAACTCACGTTGAGTTCTATAAATTGACTTCGACCGTTATATCTCTTCATTAAGGTGTAAGTTTGGACGTAACCAATTGGATATCCTTCAGCAGAGTGTGATGTGTTCTCGAGTGCTTTCCATGACCGTTTCATTCCATGGAGCGTGAGGGAGGAGAATCGTCTGAGTTTTGAGAGCTTGGATCGGAGCAGTTTGTCTATGATCAAGTATGAGGCCTGTTTCTGTGAGATTCCTAGGAATGTTATAACTATTGTTCCGAATGAGGCAGAGAGAGTTCACCTGTTTGTGAGAGGGATGACTTTCTCCATTAGGTCTTATGTGTTCAGAGCAGCCAGAGATGAGGCTTCTTTCCATTCCATTGTGAGCACCGCCAAGGAGGTAGAGTTGATGGTATTAGAGGAGTTTGGGGATCCCAAGACGACCCGATTGTCTGGCCAGTTTTCTATTGCCTCATCTAGAGGTAGAGGTTCATGCATATATGCAATCAGCTGAGGGTTGGCAGTCAGCCAGAGGTTATTATTCTTTTGGCTAAGGTTGCCATGATAGTTCACAACAGCAGTTATTTGTATGCAGATATTTTTATATTTATGGGTATTCGGGTTAATAGATGCGGCAGTGTCCTCTACAAAATCATTCATGACCCTAGCGTTCTTATTCAGCTACTCCAACTAGAGATTCAACGCCTATGGCCAGAGGTCAAGATAGAGTTCAGTCAGGTAGAAGTGGTAGGACTATTGTAGGGGCACTCCAGCTCCGCAGGGTGGAGGTAGAGGTTCTACTCATGCTGAAGGCGATCGAGGGGGATCGTGTTATGCTTTTTGAGGGAGGCCTGAGGTTAAGACTTCCAATGTTGTGATCAGAAGTATCATCCCAGTTTGCCATTAACCTGCTTATGTATTATTTGATCTAGGATCTACTTTTTCGTATCTGTCCACGTATTTTGCTACAAGGTTTGATAGGATATCTTCTTGCATGCATTTTCCTATTCATGTTTCTACACCGACAAGTGAATCCTTAGTGGTGGATAAAGTGTATCGATCCTATCTTGTTTCTTTCACCGGATATGATACTTGGGTAGACCTATCATTTTGGAGATGGTAGACTTTGACATTATCTTAGGTATGGATTGGCTTTCTCCGCATCATGCTATTCTAGATTATTATGCTAAGACTGTGACAATAGCGATGTCAGGGTCTCGATAGTTGGGTGGAATGGTGCTAGTGGTTCTTACCCTAGAAAATTTATTTACTTCATTCGAGCTCAGAGATTGGTTGATAGAGGTTGTTTGTCCTATGTGGCTTTCATTTAGGATACTAGTGTTGAGCTACCTCCCATGGATTATGTTCCCGTGATTCGAGAGTTTCCTACTAATCTTCCAGGTGTTCCTCCGGATAGGGATATTGATTTTTCTATTGACTTGGAGTTGGTCACTAGGCTCATATCTACTGCTCTTTATTGTATTGCTCCAACTGAGGTAAGGAATTGAAGGACGAGTTATAGGATTTGTTAAGTAAGGGGCCTAGTTGCCCTAGTGTTTTTCCATGGGTGCTCTTGTGTTTTTGTGACGAAGAAGGATAGATCCATGAGGATTACCGGCAGTTGAAAAAAGTGACCGTGAAGAAAAAAATCATCTTCCTCGTATTGATTATTTGCTTAATCAGCTTCACGCTGCATCTCTTTTCTCTAAGATTGATTTGAGGTCCCGTTGTCACCAGCTAAAAATTAGGGATATCCCTAAGACAACTTTCAGGACCTATTATGGGCAGTATGAGTTTCTTATGATGTCTTTCGGTTTGACTAACGCCTCTACACAGTTCATGGAGTTGATGGATAGGGTGTTACAATCGTATTTGGATTCCTTTGTGATAATATTCACTGACGACATCTTGGTGTACTACAAGACTGAAGAGGATCACGATCGGCATTTGCGGATTATACTTCAAAGGTTGAGGGATGAGAAGATGTATGCTAAGTTCTCAAAGTTTGAGTTTTGGCTTAATTATGTGACATTTTTGGGACATGTGGTATCCAAGGTGGGTATTGGGGAAGATCCAGCCAAGATTGAGGCAGTGAAGAGTTGGACCAGACCAACGCCGATTACTGAGATTTGGAGTTTTGTGGGACTTGTGAGATATTACCGATGATTTGTTCACATATTCTTCACTATTGCATCTCCTTTGACTAGATTGACTCGGCAGAGTGTGATTTTCCTGTGGTCTGATGAGTGTGAGAAGAGCTTTCAAAAGCTCAAGACCTTGTTAACGTCGGCTTTTGTTTTGACTTTACCCAAGGAGGGTGTAGACTTCACTATTTATTGTGTTGCTTCTGGAGTTGGTTTAGGTGGTGTTATGATGCAGAAGGGTAAGGTGATTGCATATGTCTCTAGGTAGTTAAAAACCCATGAGAGGAACTACCCTACCCATGATTTACAGTTGGCAGTTGTAGTGTTTGTGCTTAAGCTATGGCGACATTATCTGTATGGTGTTCTTGGCGAGGTCTTCATAGATCATCGAAGTCTTCAGTATATCTTCGGTTAGAGGGATCTAAACCTAAGGCACCACAGATGGATTAAGCTACTAAAGGACTATTACATCACCGTATTGTATCATCCCGGGAAGGCCAATAAGGTGACTAATTCTTTGAGTAGAAAGACTTCTAGCATGGGAAGTGTTGTCGCTATTAGTGTTGAGGACAGACCATTGGCTAGAGATGTTCAGATATTAGCCAAATGTCTCATCCATTTGTAGATTTTTGAGGAGATGGGTTGTTCGATTGCTTTTATTAAGGTTCGCTCTTCCTTAGTTGAGCAGATTTGTGAGAGCCAGTTTGATGCCCAAAAGCTATGTATCATTTGAGACAAGGAGATGAGAGGGAAATCTAAGGAGGATGCCTTGACTCTGAGGGTGTCTTGAGGATTAAGGGCGGGATTTGTGTGCCAAGGTAAGAGAGTTGGTTGGACTGATTCTTGAGGAGACCTATTAATCCCGATATTCCATCCACCTAGGTGTGACAAAGATGTTCAGCTAGCACTATTGGTGGTGTGGTATGAAGAAGGATATTGCAAAAAAAATTCAAGGTGTTTGACTTGTCAATAGGTCAAGTGTGAGCACCAGCGGCCTGGAGGTATATCTCAGAGGATATCTATTCCTACTTGGAGGTGGGAATAGATCACTATGGACTTTGTTGTGGACTACCTTCCACCGTGGGTAGTTATGACTCTATTTGGGTGGTTGCTGATAGGTTGACCAAGTACACCCATTTCATCCCGATTTAGGTGAAGTATACGGCAAAGAAGTTAGCCAAGATTTATATTCAGATTGTGCGACTACATGGAGTACCACTTTCTATTGTCTCTTCTCGAGGTTCCTTTTTCACTTCCCATTTGTGGAAGCTTTGCCGCATGGTTTGGGTACTCAGTTAGCGTCACGCCCCAAACTAGAGAAGGCGTGACTGGCACTCGACACCTTAAGCAATCGAGTTAGCCACATAAACATACCAACTGAGGGCTTAGAAGGTCGGGCAGCATAACATCTAAAATTCTATGACTAGACACTTAATGTCATAACCTGAATATCGGTAAGTCATATAGACGAAGGTAGACAAGCCAAAGATAATAAAGTACTAGTTAGCCATCAAGGCTACCATGAAGATATACACACATACATACATATCTATACATGCCAAGCCTAATTGGCTGGAAACTTGAAGCTGTAGAAAGAAACCCAGAATACTGTGTCCACAATAGCCTCTATTAGTGACATAATCACTGGTCAAGACAAGGCCCCGATTATACCCAAACTGTACAATAAAGTAACATCCTATGAAAGCTCCAGGAAGAAGTGGAGCTTACCAACTCACAGTTGAACCCCGAATCCTAGCAGAGGGGTCAATCAGAATCCCTACCTGGACCTGCACACACGAAACAAAAATGCATCCCCAGGCAATGGGACGTCAGTACGAATAAAAATGTACTGGTATGTAAGGCAGAAAATAGAATAATACATAGTTACTGTAAAAAGGGGAATAAAGATACCTCTTGAAACAGAATCTCTGGTAGCCTCCATGGCTGACATCAAACCTTATATAAATTAAATATGCATGGTATGCTCGCATAATCGTATGTCGTGAATATATATATATATAGATGAAAATACATGTCATACCCAACCAAGTTCTAGCAATGGTGGTGCCTTCCGGTAGCGAACCGAGATCATATTCGCCAACTTGTGGCCATCTGTGTCTCATACGTATAAATATAGGCAATAGGCCCCATACCTTCCCATTGTAGCTCGGAAGTAGAATGGATATCATGTAATGTCATGGATCCGTAATGCATTTGTTACCTGAATCACGTTGCCAATCTTGGCTCATTGGTACTCTAGTCCTCATAATCTCGTAATCACTTTTGTATCACATGTAAATATCTTGTGAAACTTATATACTTGTAGATTAAACTGGAACACTTGGATTTAGAAAGGCAACTTAAACTTGAGGATGTTCATAAAGAGCTTAAAGTTCTTCACTTAGTATCTATATATGCTTCCTTAGTGGTTTGTAAAAGAAAGTATTTCAGGAAAACCCGTATACTTTAGTAGTTTAAACCTATGATTTATATTTAAGAGTTTTGGAGATCGACGTTTTATTTTAAAGTTTTCAAAAATATAAATTAGCGAGGAAGGAGGACAGATTTCAAATTCATATTATTCATCTCTAATCTTTTTAAGTTACTACACCTAAAGAAGAACAAGAATATGTACACATGGACCTATAGTGAAGAGAATCAACAAAATGACATAAAGACGCCAAATACCCTATCTAACTGAACGAGTGGAATAGCAACATAATGGAGCCACAAAAATACACCAGTTGCAATATCAATGCCTTTCACCAAAGGTCTTTCTAGTAATAGAGTAGTAAAACAATATTTGACGATTTAGGATTCCAAAATTCGTGCTCAAAGGAAGTACAATGCTTAGCCTTAATATACCTCGATTTTGGGTCTTGTTGTATCAATATGGATTGTACCCCCTTCCTTACAGTATTTAGTCTATAGAAAATCATGTCACACAACCATTCCAGGAAGAATATTAACATGTCAGGGTCAAAGTAGCAATTTAGAGCTCACTAGCAGAGTGATTAGCTCGCCAGACCATTTTTAAATGTATGCTTCATTACCTTCTCTTCTCTAAATTACAACCTCAAATTAATGACATAACATACATTTTTGCAGAAGCTATTAACATGTGGAGGCCTACGCAATAGTCAACAACAACCAAATAGAGTATCCCTGCACAACAATTAACACTCGGCGTTTCGCCACACCCCTCTTTTCCAACCCAAAATAACCATAACCAAATCCTAACCACGAGTCTTGAAACCATTAAATCCATAAAAAAAATGTATAATACAGTCCTATAATTGTTCAATAAAACCATAATAACTTCAACTCACCGCTTCCAATCATCATCCTATACATTCGTCCAATAATTACATTTGGAGTCATGTCTTTCTCTTCATATACAATAAGAGCTTAAAAGGACAAAACCTAAACTTAAACTTGCTGGAGCTTGCAGTACATTACCATGTCTTGTCAATAACAAACAGTCTCCTTAAACGCAGGACATTGAACCAAGAAGAAATAATTTGAAAATTGCAATGCAATAATAGAACCAATGTTACACTAATTTATGTTACAATTAAATATCCATCTATACTTCTTCTTCTCTTCCAGACTCATATCAATAAGAACCACACACATACAAAGCATTTCCAAAAAAAATCCAGCAACAACAATAGCAAAAAATACTTCAAAACAGCCCAACATAACGTAACTATCCAAATACGATTTTTCCAGCCGTCTATTCGTGTTCTTGCCTATATAGCATAGCTATAACTTGTTCTCACTCAATAAAATGAAGGGTGAGAATTATTACCTCCAAACAACATCAACACCACATAAAAAAACGAGACTCCTTCACCATGAAGAATCCTTCAAATCACAACCAACGAGGAGGAAAGAAATAACACAATCTCTATGAACGTTCCGAGGGTGAAACCACGTTGAAATCTTGTAAATCTTTGCTTGGATGATAGGTGAACCTTTAGAGATAATTTAGGATTGTTTTATTCTTATTTTGGTAAAAAATAATGAGATAAAACGAAGGGAAATCTAATCTTATAAATCTACACCGACTTATGGGCTAGGGGCCCACCTTCACGTGCCTGCTTGTGCAATCTCACTAAAATCTGAATATCTCTCAATTCTGAAGTCGTATGGACAAATGATTTAGTGCTTGGAAACTAGACTCGTAGACCTTCGATTTCATATATTGGGGTTCTTCTAAAGCTTTATAGATTGGGAGAAAATCTCTGAGACATTTAAACCAATTTTCAGAAAATTTATCAAAGAAACTTACTCTAACTTTGGCCAACTTTTTATTTCTCAACTTGCTTGACTTCAAAATGTAACTTACGATCATTGGGAGAATATATCACCTTATAAAACATCCTTATTAGCATATAATACACTCTTTGTATTATCCCCAAAGGTACCGATTAACTTAAGCGTTCTGAACGGGCGGGGTGTTAGAATAGACATTCTTTAACTCGAACTTGTTTAAGGGCATCCTTGACCCATAATGTTAGTCTAATTCTTTGATTTTTTTTACCTCCCCTATGCAACCTTATTGTCCTAAAATGATACACCAAGTCATATAAGCCTCATACACTCATTCAATGATACACATATTATCTGAAAGAACCACGGGGTCTCACAGTTAGATATGATTACAACTTTTCATCTTCAAACAAATGGACAGTCCAAGTAGACGATTCAGGTGTTAGAGGATATGATCCGAGCTTGTGTGATCCATTTTTGTACTAGATCGAATCGACATTTGCTCATAGAAAAATTTGCCTATAATAACACTTATCATTCCAGTATTGAGATGGCCCTTTTTGAGGCATTGTATGGCAGACAATGTAGATCTCCGATCGGATGGTTTCATTCAACTGAGATGGATTCATAGGATTGATATGGCACCATTTGAAGAACTGTATGGGAGAGGATGTAGATCACACATACGATGGTTTAAGGCTAGAGATGTGAAACCTTTGGGGGTTGATTTAGTGAAGTATCCTTAGGATAAAGTGAGGAGTATTCAAGCTAAGCTTTTGGCAACCCAAAGTAGACAGAAAAAGTATGCAGATCATAAGGTAAGAGACATGGCATTTCAGACTGGTGAGAAAGTTCTTCTTAAGGTGTCACCTATGAAAGGGGTGATGAGATTTGGCAAGAAGGGCAAGCTTAGTCCTCGATACATAGAACCATTTGAAATTCTTGACTGCATAGGACCAATAGCGTATATATTGGCTTTACCTCCTAACCTATCGGGAGTTCATCCGGTATTTCATATGTCCATGTTAAAGAGATATCATGGTGACGGGAATTAAATTATAAAATGGGACTCAGTGTTGCTAGACAAAGACCTTCAATATGAGGAGGAACCAATTGCAATTCTTGATTGTGATGTCCGAAAGTAGAGGACCAAATAGATTAAGTCCATGAAAGTTCAATAGAATCATCGTCCAGTTGAGGAAGCTACTTTGGACACCAAGAAGGACATGCGAGACAAGTATCCCCAGACTTCGTTGATTTAGGTACTACTCTACCTTTACTTTAGCCCATTTTCATAGTTTGTCACTCGGGGATGAGTGATGGGTAAATTGGTATCTATTGTAAAGACCTGTTCCTGTCGTTATAAAAAAGTCAACGGAAAAAAAATTTAGGCCGAAAAACTTTTTCGTAACAACTTGAGAATTCCTAGCCTAGTCCAAATTTGGACGAAATCAAAGTCAAGCAAGTCTAGGGAAATTTGGTAACAAATACGAGATCTAATTATGAATTTGATCACATGATTGGTTACCTAAGACGTTAAGGAACCCGTACGACTTTACGGAATCGAATTCGGGCGAGTAGTGATGAGTCTACAAATTGGACTCATTTAGGGCTTTATTTTGATAGAAATAGTGTCCTGAAAACTCTTAAATTTCAGGTATTTGAAGTTTTGGTTGAAGCATGAACACTTATGCGCAAAAAGGAACAAAAAAGGCTGAAAAGAACGAAGAAGCTGAAGCCTGTGTATCGCTAAGCACACTTGGCGACTCGCCGAATGGACACACTCCACCTTTTGTTCCAGTACGCGAAACCCTGAAGGAGAAGGATCAAAAAGGCGATGAAAGGAGCAGTAGGTGCTTCACCGAATGGTTCTACGAACCAGTAATATACCGCCCAATGACACAGAGCATGACAACGTTGAAGGTTAGTGTAAGACGACGACGAACTACACCAAAGGGCGAATCGCCGAGTTAATTGGAGAGGAACGCATTTGAAACAGGGTAAGTTGCCCAAGAGGGAAGTTATTTCCATCTAAAGCTTAGCCTAGTCACTATTATCTTGCAAAATTCCTATCGAAGGCATGTACCCAACGATTTATCTCAACTTATATTGCAGTCACACCCCAAGAACTTGTCCCCATACTTGATTCTCTTGTTATTTTTGTTGTTTTTACTACTTGTGAAAAAACCCCCCAATTGATATTTGACACTTTCGTGTCACCCCCTTTAGTTTATTATGTTTTTACTCATTAATGTCTTTAACTACGACTAGTTAGAACTAAATTTTATTTTTCTACTAATTCTCAAAACCACTCCCTTGGGACACGACCTCAACCGTTAGTTGGGTTACTATATTATCGACGATCGTAGACACTCGTACCGTAGGTTAGTGTCATTGGTCACGATAAGAAACAAGTAGAACTCCCAAAACTGATCTTAGCGTGAACGAGTAGTTTCTGAGTGTCATGGGATAAAGGTGTGTTCTGAAATAGAAGTTTGAAACTCTTAATTCGACTCACTGTTTCCGTGCAAGCCGCCTGGGCGGGATTATTCCTGCCGGTGTGGCGAGATGGGGGCCTTTATAGCGGGACAGTCGCGACTTAAATCGGAAATAAACCCCGAAAATGTTATTTTTGCAAGTTTCATTCTTGAGAGCTAGGAGACGACCCCAAGTGATTTCTTGACAGTTTCCCACGACTTTTGGTGCTAAAGGTAAGGTTTTCACTCCCCAAATCCATTTTTCAATCCGTAGAACGTAGAATCTTTATTACATATTGTTCAGGGAGGGTTTTGAACTGATTAGGATGGTGGGAAAAAAGCCCTAGCTGCACCTTAGGATCATGAGTTAGGTCTTGGGTTATTGGGTTTGTTATAATTCGGGTAAATTAGACCTTAATTATTGATCCTTGAGTTGTATTAATTGTTTGTAGACCTAGAACAAGCTGAACGAATTTGGAAAGGGAAGAATCAAGTTTCTTAGGAGGATGCAAACTTGTTTTCGAGGTAGGTGATGGTTTGAACTTAGTTTTGTGTGTTGATCTTTGACTTGATATGTGCATCTTTCTTAAGATTGATCTTGATGCTCTCTTGGCATAATGTGAATCATTCTCAAGTGCATGTGTTTGACATGAGTTGGAGATAGAAACTAAAAATTTAATGTCACAAAATGAAAACTCCGAACAGGTTGTGCTTTTTCTAGGAAAAGAAAAGATATGAGAATCTCAAACTAGGACGTATAACCCTAGGAAGAAAAGGGAGAATGAGGCATATTGCCCCGGGAGTTTCAATTGGGAATTTTACCTTGTGGATTAACATAAGATTGGGGTGTATTACCTAAAGTATGAATATGGTGTGTATTGCACATGAATGAAAGACTGGTGCATATTGCCTAAGATAAGCATATGGTGCATATTGAGGAATAAAGGATTGGTGTGTACTGCACATAAATGAAAGACTAGTCCGTGTTGAACATGAATGAAAGACTGGTGTGTATTGCACATGATTTTTCCAACTAGAAGATGTTTTCCTATTAAGGGAATGAGACCAGACGTATTGCTCGAAGTTTTCGAATTGAGAGGCAAAAAATACAAATAACATGTGATGAAACACCAAAAAATGTGAAGACTTTTGAGAACTTCTTTTCTGATGTTACATCTTTTTGACTTGTAATACAACATTTTCTTTTGTCCCATTGTTGAGCAAAAGAAAGAAAATAATTGTTAGTATAAAAGTGATAGTTGGTTTGCGGCCTTGGTGTTCTGATGACTTGACCATACTTTCGACCATTTTGTCACATTCTTACTGAAATCCTTGGTTGAACCACTTTTCTAAAGCTTCCTCTTTGTTAATCAGAGACCTTAATCTTCTTGGTACTACTAAATGCCATGGTGCAATTGATTTCCTCGAGAATGAATATTCCTTTTGAATATTTTTTCATCTCTTAAGAGGCTTTATTGTATTCTTCACACACAATGTTTTTGGGTATATATTCCAGATGTCTTTAGTCCTTGATCACTGCCATATCGACTCAAGTATTCAACTTTTCCTTTTGGGAAAACCGTCGTGAGCTTTGCAACCTCTTCCAAACAAGAATGTATCGAAAGGGACTAAAAATGTTAGATTTAAGAATATTAAAATATTGAATCAAGAAAGACTTATACTTAAAAAGGGGTATTCCTTTTAAGGAACAAGAAAAAGAGAAGTTATCTAGAGGCATATATCGACTTTGAATGAGTCATGACATGAACTTTGTATTTGACTCTTGATGTGTTTGTGTTCTCTAGTTCTCAAAGTCTGAACCATTTGTAATCTAAAATTGATTTATGTATCCTAGCAGCACTTCATGTAGAGGGGTTGAGAAGCGGTGCTCTTTCCACACTCCCTCCAATTAGCAATTTTCATTTTGTTCTCTCTCATTATCTTAAGGTGATTGAGATATTTTTCACCGATAACATCCTCTCTCTTGTAGTCTTATGGTACCTGCGAAGGTTTTCACCGATAAGACTATTTTTTTTTCTTTTTTTACTGATCTTTTTGTCTTATGGTGCCAGCTAGGGTTCACTTATAATCTCTTTTTTCTTTTGATGATCAATTGTCTACACAAAACATATTTAATCTGGTATTCTTAAATAGTTACTTAGAAACTCAGTAACCGTAAACTCATCAACTACAATTTTGGAACTATTGTAACCAGATTAAAAAAATACCCAGCTCTTGTGAATAATAGAATATTAATTTTTTTGATGGTTTGACCGAACCCAAAAGGGTTGCCAATGTATCATTTCAGAATCAAGTCAAGCGTAGTTCAAACTTTCAAAGAGAGGACTTTTTTTTATTGATTGATTTTTTTATTTCCTTGGAACGAGGGGCCTTCATCTTCCCAACCATAAAATGACAACTGCCGTTTGTTAGTGTATGTTAAAATGTATTAGATGTAGTATCTTTTGACTGTGTTTGTATTAATAATTATGCCAGTGATTTTTCCCTCCACATCAGTAAGGTGCAATGTTCCTTTGGACAAAACTTCCTTAATAAGATGTGGACCTTGCCAATTTGGAGAAAACTTTTGCTTGGCTTTTTTCTAGTACGGAAAGAATGCATTTTAAGCAAGTTGGCCTACTTCAAAATGTCTTGGGTGCACCCTTTTGTTATAAACACGAGTCATACTTTGTTGATAAAGCTATCCAAAACAAATGCCCTCCAATCTTTTTTCATCTATTAAAGTCAGCTAATCTAATCAAGTTTTAACCCATTCAATATCCTCAATTTTAGCTTCAACAATTCAGAGAGATTGAATTTCAAATTATGCTGGTGTTACCACCTTGGTTTCATACAACAGCAAGTAAGGGGTTGCACCGATCAAAGTGTGTGTTGTCGTACGATAGCCCAAATCTGTGAAAGGTAACTTTTCATGCCATTTTCTGGTGCCTTGAACCATCTTTCTGAGGATCTTTTTGATGTTTTTGTTGGCATCTTCCAAAACGTCATTGTCTTTTGATCGGTATGGAGTAGAATTGTGAAGCACAATTTTGAATTGGTTTATAGGTTTGCAGTGTTGTATGTGATGATAGTTCTTGGGGTAAAAAGTGGCAAATGATGTTAGTATGGTAAAAATCCATGACTTCCTTCTTAGTAGCTACTTTTAAAGTGACTCCCTCCACACATTTGGTGAAGCAATAAATTGCTAGCCAAATGAATCAATGTCCTTTAGAAGCTTTTGTCTCAATTTGTCCGATGAAATCCACTCCAAATGCAGCGAAGGGCCAAGGAGTGTCCAAAAGGTGTAACTCTGAAGGATGTGAATGAATTAAATTACCTTAACACTGATGATCTTTGTTCACAAAGTGAAAGAAATCCCATTCCATCGTAAGCCATTAATATGCTACTCGGAGTATCTTTTATATCCAGGACATATCCATTCATGTGTGATCCACATATCTCAGCATGTATTTCATACATGATTTTCTCGTCTTCTTCAACATCCACACATCTCAACAAATTTAAATTTATGGTTTGTTTATATTAAATGACCCGCTAAAAAAGAAACCACTAGCCAGGCGCCTAATAGTTCTTTTCTAGCTTCCATTAGCATGTTCTGGATATTTTTTGTCTGCAAGAAAGTGATTTATTTCTAGGTATCATTGTTCACCATATGGTTCTACTTCAATTGTGTTATAATAGTAGTGTTGGTCACGAACTTGAATTTCCAAAGGAGTGATGCAAGTGTTGCTAGGATATGGAAGCATTAAGGCCAAAGTAGTCAGGGCATCAGTCAATTCATTATGAAACCTTGGGATATATCTAAACTCGATGAACTTACACATTTTTCTGAGGTCTTCAACACATTGTTTGTATGGAAGAAGCTTGAAGTCTTTAGTTTTCCATTCGCCTTGAGCTTGCCGAATAAGCAAATCGGAATCTACCAACACAATCAATTCTTGTACTTCCAAATCTATTTTCATATTTATCCCCATGATTCATGCTTCGTCATTTATTGTGTCATTTGTATAGAAGAAACAAAGTCGAGCTTTTGCAGGGTAATGCTACCCTGTGGACGATATGAGAATCGCCCCAGTCCTTGTGCCTTTTGTATTAACTGTTCCATCAAAGTATAATTCCCATCGTGAACAATTAATTTTTGACGTACTTAATTGTGTTTGTATTTTTTTTGTTTTTGAATGTTATTTTTTTATTGTCTTTCTATGTTAAAAAAATGAATTGGCCCAAAGGGCTCAATTTTGATTGAATTGGGCTAATTTGAATCCAATTATAACAACCTAATCCATTTGAAATCTAGTCCAATAACTATGACTAAAATTTTAATCTCCACCATTCATATTTTTTTTGATCCAATGAGTCTTGTTTGACCCTATCGTAATACAAAACACCTCAACAATCAGATTTTGGCCCTATTATTTTAAAAAATTTCCTCTCTCCCTTTTATTTCCAACCAATCCTACAGAAAGATCGAATACTAATCATCACTTTCTTTTTAGATTTATAGAGTTCCGGTCATCTCCATTTTATACCCCTTACATAAACGTGTAGAGCTTTTCAATGACTATCTTTTGATATAAGTTTCATGTCAAAACTTCAGCGAATAATTTTACGGGGAGTTTTTTTTTTTTGCGACCTCCATTTACCCCAAAATCTATATCAATCTTCTCATCCTCTCATCCCCTATCCAAATCCATCACTATCACAATTTTTTAAATAATAGAAGTTATTTTAGTGCCAGATTATGACTATTTTTGTTAGATTTCTTTTAAAGATTTAGTTTGCCATCACATTCTATATTATATTTTTAAATTTTTTATTTTTTATTTTTTATTTAATTTATAGTGTTTGATCTTCAAAATATATTAGATGTTTGAATTTTGTGTTAGTGAGCAGATTTACTTTTTAATCTTGGGTCTTATTTATTAGAATCAAATGGGTTCTACATAATACACCTATTTTTTAATTTTTAGATGTTCCGTTTAGCTTTTATTCAATTAATGAATAAAAGAAAATCAGACTCTCTAAAGGGCATTACAGTCTTTTTCAATTAATCTTCTCTTGGAAGAAGAAAAAAAAGAAAAAAATATAGTGGTCATCTTGTGTTGTACATTGGCATGACAAAGGGACTTATGCACATATTGACTCTTAAATTTTCATGAAAGAGGCGGGTGCTTCATCTTCTCCACCTATTTAACACCCCCTTCTTCTTTCATTTGACAAAGCTATCAAACTGCAAAGACAATCTATCTACTATTGGTTTGCGGAATACTAACAAGGCTTCTCTCAGTGAAAATATCCACAATCATACCGAATTACTAATACCCAAGAAAAAATCATTTCTTCAGTCTACTAGAGTAACCATGTATATAAAGAATACTTACCCCTATCTCCCTAGCCGCCTCAGTTATATAACATCCATCCTTTCCCTTTTAAGTCTCAGTCCACATTTTGCCTCAATCAACATTTTTTCCCTTTGCCTTATGAAATTTTCAAATGGTAAAGCATTAGTATAATGAATTAAGAACATACTTATCTAAGCACATCATATTAAACAACCATTTCAGCTCTTCTTACCGTAAAATTCTTCATATCTCCAGTATGAGGACTTTGGTTCTGATGCCTCTTGCAAAGTTTCTACAGGTTAAAGAAGAACAACATGAATAATTAAATTTAAAGAACAATTAAATTTAGGTTTCGAGTGTGTACACTGAGTCGTCAAGAGCACTACAATTCTCTCTTCTTTTCCTTCTAGTCTCAACGGAGTGAAATTAGAATGACCTTTCTTTTAAATCTTTGCACAATTTCAACTGTCCATAAATTCTTGTGTTATAGAGTTTTTCACAACATATTTTTGTACAAATTTGAATCTCATTTGTATCGCCAAATATTTTAACTCTAAGTATATGATGACAAAATCACTGTCCGGTTCCAGTTGTCCTTTGAAAGTCTTGTGTGGAATATGTTACATCATCAGTCACGAGAGTCTTGTATTGGACTTTGTAATGAAAAGCACCAATAGGAAAAAGAATAGTTGCATGTAAGTAAGAACGTATGAAGCCTAATACTTGACTTGCAACTTCAACTTCATCACCAATTTGATGTATTGTTGTTTGTTGTCCCTTATATGTTATTTATCTTATTTCATCTGACATAAAAGTCAATTCTTAATTGGTGATTTTCCTCTGCCATTGAAAACAGTGAGCAATTTTGAACACAATTGCCTTGCATGCAATTGTGCTCGGTCACAAATATAAACTGGAGTTGCTTTTGGCTTTTTTTTGAGTTAAATTAAATATAAAAAGTAGAAATATTTTTTGTAGTTTTTCCAATTTTTGAAAAATTATGAAATTTAACTTGAACGCTATAAAAGAAAAAGATTATTTTACATTTTAAAAGAACACATCAAATTCCTCACCTTTTTCAATGGAAGAGGAAAATCACCAATTAAGAATTGATTTTATCTCAGAGGAAATAAGAGAAATAGCATATAAGGGACAACAAACAACACTATATCAAATTAATGATGAAGTTGAAGTTGCAAGTCAAGTATTAGGCTTCATAGGTTCTTACTTACATGCAACTATTCTTTATCCCATTGGCACTTTTCATTACAAAGTCCAATACAAAACTCTCGTGACTGATGATGAAACATACTCAAAGCAATATTCAAATAAAGAAATCAACTATAATAGACGTTAATAATCAAATAATATAATTTCAACCAAATATAATAAAAATATTACAAGTTACTACATTAGAAGTGAAATTAGTATAAATAAGGCATGTAGATAAGAACTTGAAAAAAAAATAAAAAAATATATATTTTAAAAAATCATATAGAAATCAGATTGTAGTAACTAAGAAATTTATGTTGTAACTAACTAAAATTGCATCAACGATTTCTTACATTGGGAAATATTACTATTACTGATTTACTGTTAATTGAATTTCTAACCTTCATCCAAAAATTTGAAGGCTTGACAAAGTGCATCCCTAAGTAAGCCCAAAATAAACTGATACTACTTGTTATTTGCTATTTATGTAAGCCTTCATAGATTATGCTCAGACCATTTTGTTCTTTTCTTGTTTCTCTAAATTTAATTTTTTAACTTATATTTCCAACTTTATCTTATGCGGAACTTGAAACTCTCATTTTAGGTGGTTTCAGCCATAATTAATCTACTACTATTTCCTGAATTATATTCATAATTTAAATTTAATGAATTCAATCTTAATGTTCTTAATATTGAATACATTATACTCCTGAATTATGTATAATGTATTGATATTAAAGGTTCTTTCTCTTGCTAGATTAGTGTAGTGCATGTGATAAGACTAAGAGCCTATTTTTATAAGATTATATCTCTTTTCTTATAAGCCAAAAAAATCACAAGTTATGAATAAGTGCTTAAAAATATTTCCTTATTTAAGCTAACACTATAAAAATACTTAAAAGGTATTCTAGAATTCAAAGTACATTATGATCAAACTTTATATGGATAAAGTATTGTAGGAAGCAAATACATGCCCTTGTTCAATGGAAGGAGGTTCCCATAATTGGAAACACATGCTGGTAAATAGGGGAGGGGGGGTTACTATAACATCACATATGGTGGGAACCTAGAGGAGACATTTCTACTATATGGTATCATAACTCGTATAATCTGGGACCTTTGCATTTACATGCATTTGAGGTGCAGACTTGTCATCCCATCAAAAACTTTAGCAAGTTTCTAAAGGAGGAAGGGACATGGAACTATCCAACAATGGGAGAGCTTCTTCTTGAGTATGTTGTACATGTCCAATCTAACTTGCATCTTGCATATCTCTGTAATCAAGGTGATGAAGCTTGGTTGACTGAAATTTAAAATAGTAAGCTCAGTGTTGAATCAGTTTGAGCTATTGAGGTACAAAAAAAGAAAAGGTTTAAGACATGGTGAGATTTTGGAAGAAAGGGATTTCTTTCGAAATCCCCTTTCTTGCTCAGAGAATTTTGTTTAGAAAGATCCCTATGGCTTCTCTAATGCATAGATGGAACTCTGATAATTCTTGGAATTGTAGACGTATAATTTTGGAAGAAGATACTATGGAACATCTTTTTTCTGATAGGATAACATGTTATAAGAATTTGGAGCCACTTACTTAGTGCCATTGGAATTGTGGGCCCTATTCTAAACTTGAAGCAGTCCATAAGGTTGTGGTGGGCAGTAGAAGGCAATTATAGAGAGAAGGTAGTTTTCCAAGCTATCCTTAAATTATTTTATAGTTTTTGTGGAAGCGAATGAATACTATTATTCATGGAGGTTCCTTTTCAGAATATAGAGTGCTATGGGGTATTAATGATACAATTTTAAAATTTATTCTCGTAAGATTAAAAGGGAAATATAGCAGTAACTCTTGGCCTCTTATTCTTTCAAAATTGGAATAGTACAAACCTAAATTCTCTTTTAGAATTTTTAGATGGAGCCCTCAGCCTCCTAATTTATGGAAGTGAAAATCCTAGTTCAATAGTCTTTTATTTCAGAGATCATAGTGGTAATTTGGTAGTAGCTAAATGTTTCAGAATTCTGATACAACCAACATAGTAGCGAAAACTAGAGCTATAAAGGAGAGTCTTAATTACTGTATTGAGCATGAAATTGCAAATATCATTATTCAGACTGACTCTTTAGTTCTAGTGCATATTTTAGAGGGAGAGTGGAAAGTGTCATGGAGTGTGGCATAGGAGATTAGTATCATCAGGAGATTGCGAAGAGATATTTCGCAAGAGTAAACATTCCCTTAGAAAGGAAATACGCTTGTAGATTTTCTTACTAATTTAGTTTTTTCTTTTGCAGGTGACTTTTAGATTAACCAATTTCAAAAAATTCATAGCACAGAAAAGAGGATACTTAATCTAGCCAAATATAATAGACCATTCATAAGGAGGCATCTACACAATTAACAGAGCAAATAGTGGTATGTGTATCATAGTGCATGATCCATTACTTATTACATGTAAGTTCAATCTACTACGGTAAAATTTTCTATAATGATAAGCTAAAGTTTGATGTAAATTGAATAGATTTGTGTACTTAAACATGGTGAGATCTTGGGGTATCCATTAATTAGTACCAAATCAAAATTTTAGTTTCAGCTAAAAATCACCACCAATAAGGTGGGTCTGTAGAAACCTACACAAGGATGCAACATAAATTTTCTCTAATTTCATTGTGGTAGAATCGTCCAAACAATGGCTTAAATAATGGTATTTATCCTGAATGGGGTTCAATCCATTGAGACTTTGTAGGGACATAAAACTACAATGAGATAGAGCTGAAACATAGAGCCTAAATTTTGGTCATAGCATCTGTGGATAGTAGATCTGCACATTTTGAAGGCTAGAGTTAAGCTTCGGCGTAATAGTAGAACTTGTTTTACATGACGAGTCACATTTACTCCAAGCTCGCAACTTACTAGTAGTAGATCTAATCTAGGGATTCACAAGTCCCATGATGATTGGTTTCAGAGACAAAAAAGGTAGAGCGATGATATGAAGAACTAACCTTAGAGTTTTGATTGGTTCAAATGAGTGAAGACGAGAACGATTCCATCACCGTGTCATCGTCTGAAAACCATAAGAGGATATGCATTAAAACTCTTTTAACATTAGAGGGCAAGAATTAAAGATCTCACATTGATTGTAGATTGAATTAAAGATCTCACCTTGATTGTAGCTTGAATCACAACAATGGAATTGTATGAAGATTGGGATTTTAGAGAAGCGTATAAGGAAGAAGCTGGAAGCTTCCGACTGTTCATGTTCTCACTTTTCTAATATACGTTTTGTTTTTATTATTTCTATCAGATATTTTGTACCATTTGCTTATGCTTCTGTTTCTGGACCGGATCACTTTTGGGCTCGGTTATTTGTAAATATTCTTTTTGTTTTTATGAATAAATGGTCCTCACCAGATTAAAAAGTGACTTGTTTTTTTAAAGTAAGTCAATTCAAATAGGATCTTAAATGAAAGTACTTTATTCATTAGAAAATGAGATACTATCCGCATTAATTAGGGTAATGTCTCTCACTTATGTTTTGAATTTTTAATTACCTTTCTTGATTTAAACATCATATATGGTTAAGGATTGGTTGATGGTTGATATCCTCCTATCAGAATTTAAGCGAACAGTTGGCTGAAATTGTGAAACTAGCATACATATTTATGTCAAACTGATTTTAAGTAGTATAAAAATTTGACAATTTTCAGAAAGTGCACATTTTATTTAAAAATTTTAGGCTACTGTGTAAGCAAAACTTAATGTACATTAGGATCTCAAATACATTAATATTACAAAGATTTGCATTATATAATAATATACCTGAAGCATGAATCACAAAACTGGTCTTTTTACTGCATGTGTTGCCCTAGCTTATGTTACCACCACCATCAATGGTGGAAAATGTGCAAAATATGTTGTAACCCTAATAGAAGGTTGGAGAACCAATTTGTAGAGGTTAATTAAGACTTTATCCACTGCGTCAATCAAAGAATCGGTGTACGAATGAGATCTATTCTTTATTAAATATTATTTCTGGGCTTTACATTAATTAGGCCACACATAAAATAAAGGAAAATTGCGCGGTGAAGCAAACTTATACTACTTAATTACTCATCATAGCTATATTTTGCTATAATTACCACTTGCGACTAACATTATACATATTAACGTGGACTGACTTCGAGTTTGTATATGTATAATTCACTAGAATATACAAATACATATGTATAATATACAATTATCTAACCGATATACATATACAATTCACCTCTCTCGCTCATCTCTCTCCTCCCTCTCCCAATCTCACTCTCCTCTCTCCTCCCTCTCACAATCTCGCTTGCCATATATACAAATGCATATGTATAATATACAATTATCTAACCGATATACATATACAATTCACCTATCTCCCACTCTCTACAATCTCTCCTCCCTCTCCCAATCTCGTTCGCCTCTCTCCTCTCTCCCAATCTCGCTTACCATATATACAAATGCATATGTATAATATACAATTATCTAACCGATATACATATACAATTCATATCTCTCCCACTCTTTGCCCTCTCTCTCTCGCCTCTCTCCTCCCTACAACATGTAGCTACGAATTGTAATAATCAAACTATAGCTATAGAGAGTAATTAGGCTATTTTTGAGTGGCTATATGTGAAAGTTCCTCATAAAATAATAAGTTACATTCTCCCACATGGCCCAATGACCACATAACTATAATATATTTAGTTGCACATATAATTAAAAAAAATTATAATGTTTATCATACATACCACAATATGAATGTAACACCCAGAAAGTTGGGAAGTTGAAAAGAAAAGGAAAATACAGATTTTTGGCATTGAAGTATGTTCTTCGAGTCCAACCTACTAACTGTAGGAATTTCTACGAGCCTTAGGAAGAGATTCGTTGACTTGAAGATGAGTTTTTGGAATTTCAAGTTTTTGAAGTTTGAAATACAAATGAGCAAGTGAAACCGTAAGAAGGTTGACGAGTGGTAGGTAGGTTCCGTAGGAAGGTTCCAGACTCAATGAAATTTTTAAACTGAAACTTGCTTTTTTACAGATGAGTTCTATAGACCATAGGAATTTAGATGGACCGTAGAAAGGTCGTGGAAAGTAAGGTGAATTTTGGATTTCTGAAGTTAGTACTATGGTTGACTAGTGCATACCATAGGAAGTTCTACGGACTGTAGGTCCAAACCATAGGAACCATCCGACAGTTATTTGGGTTTTTCCTATGCATTAAATGTCTATACTATGTCGTGTTACCCCTATTTCTAAGTCATATGACTATCCTTCTACCCCTAAAACTACCCTAACTCTCTCATTCACTCAAATTCCTAATTCATATCCACATTCTTCTTCCTCAACTCTCTCTAAAGTTCACAGAAGAAGAAGCTAGGGTTTTCAAATCAAGTCTCATTTTTAACCATTGCTTTCGAGATTTGATTCTCAAGGTATGTAGAGTATCATCGATAGGTTCCATTCACCCATTGAGTTCCAAAGGTTTCTCAATTCTCCAAGTTTAGTTTCATCAATTTGATTAGGTTTTCATTCAATTCCTAATGGGTTCTAGTTGTGTTGATTCAATTACTTGATTTGATCTTATTATTATGGTATTGATTCAATTACATGTTTTCTGGTTGATATCACATAAACCCATGCATTGACTATGATTATTGACTATGAACTTTCAAACACATGAATTTATGAAGAAACTATGAATCTATAAATGATGTTTTCACGAAGGTTATGCATGATTTATTTTAAAAAGGTTTTATTATATAGGTTACTTTAAGATAAGCATGTATGAAATTGTGAAAGTATTTTGTCACATATTAAGGAATCATGATTGGTGAAAGGTTTTCTCACACATTGATCTCAAATACATGAATTTATAAAGAAACTATGAATCTATAAATGATGTTTTCACGAAGGTTATGCATGATTTATGAAAAGAAAGGTTTTATGATATAGGTTACTTTAAGATAACCATCTATGAAATTGTGAAAGGATTTTGTCACATATTAAGGAATCATGATTGGTGAAAGATTTTCTCACACATTGATCTCAAATACATGAATTTATGAAGAAACTATGAATCTATAAATGATGTTTTCACGAAGGTTATGCATGATTTATGAAAAGAAAGGTTTTATGATATAGGTTACTTTAAGATAACCATCTATGAAATTGTGAAAGGATTTTGTCACATATTAAGGAATCATGATTGGTGAAAGATTTTCTCACACATTCTTGATTCAAGACTTAATGAGCTACTCTATGATATTTTAAGCTTGGATTAGTAACTTAATTTTTCTCTTCCGTGTATGATATGATGATTATAAATTGACTATTTCATTGGGATTTAACTTAGCATCAAGAGAACTTTGAGGTGGAGGCTCAAACATGATAGTTTCTAGTAGCACCCTTTAATTTCAAACTACGTCCCCCCATAAGATTTTATTAAATGACATAGTTAGGGGATCCACAAATAGAATACGAATCATCATATGGATTTATGCCTTGGCAAGTAGACTTTCCCTTCTCAGTGTTGGAGTTACATTGTATTCCATGTTACAGCTTGCATGGTCTATTGCTGGTTAAAGATAATGTCCCACAAAATAAACTAAAGCTACGTCAAAGGTTTTTTGAAGCTTTCCTTATGATTTTAAGATGCATTGACCATGTCCATGATTTACGATTCTTCTTTAAATGATATCACTATGTTTAGCATTGTTATGCATATCATGTCTTTGATTATGTCCCCTTATGATCATGTTTAACATTTTTATGCATACCCCTCATACTTAGTATATTCCATGTACTAATGCATACACATGTTCCTACATTGTCTAACTAATGTAGGGTTCGATGATCTTCCGTGCCCCGTTCGTTGCTACTGGATTATTTTGTAGATTGAAGAGTTGGTGAGTCCTCATGTTCCGAGGACCATATCACCTTTATTGATTTCATATGTTTTAAGTTTCCAGATGTTGTACGTGGTGTGCTGGTTACATTCCAACCACTTCTTTTGATGTATTAGAATGTCTTGTCAAGACTATGAGTAGATTTTTGCTTTTTATGTCAAACTTTCTTATTCTATGAGATTTTTTTATTTTCATCTATTATATTTTGTTGTATGCATGTCAAGTGACTTGTGTAAGGCCTCTTGGGGTCTTATACACCATGTCACCTTCACGGTGTACTTTGGGTTGTGACAATGATCTGCAATAATGTCTTATAAACTTATCATTGAAGAGCATATAATTTTAATAACGTCCTTATGATTGGATTGATATTAATAGATTCTTACATTTTCAAGTATTATGATTATGATATGATTATGCTTATTTATATTGGAAGTTTACTTAGCACTGAGAAGGCTTTGGGATAGAGGCTCTCCCGTTAGTTATGGTCAGGTCTCTAGTAGCAATTCCTTTTTCCCATAACTACCTGCCCTGTAGGACTTATCCCAATTGGACATAGCTAGTGGATCCACATAAGCATGGTCCTTATCTTGGAAAGTAGGATAATCTCTTTTCTCTATGGAAAAGACATCAAATTACATGTTATAGGTCACATGGTCTATGTCGGTTAATGGTAAACATCCCACAAAAGATTATGGCTTTCTCAAGAGAGTTTATGATTTCCTCAAAGATTATGATTTAAGTTTATGTTATGACGTTCCAATATTGCATTGACCTTGTCTCATGATTTATGATTTTTCTTACCAAAATTTGATATGGTTATTGGTCATGAATCATCAAGTTTACAAGACTTAGCATGTTTAATGTTTATGTTTACACATATTTTCCATATTCAGTACATTAAAAGTACTGATGCATATATCTTTTATGCCTATATTATTTCATAATATAAGGACCGACGTTCCTCCATCCGGTCGTGGCTAGTTGGATTGATCAGCTGCTTATAGAGATTTGGTGAGTCCTCATGGTTCAGGGACCTTGCTCCCACATGTCTTTTATTGCTTTCAATCATTCTAGTTTTCAAACTTATTTCATGAGCTAGGGCTTGTCCTAGCCACACCTATGATATAGAGGCTTGTTGTCAGACTTAGTATGATTCCACATTTACAGTGTTTGTACTATGATTTTTGTATCATGTTGAGAGGAAGTAGCGAGACTTATATTCTTCTTTGTACCTTTATTTATATTATGTTTATCTTAGTATCATGCCTATATCAAGTGACTTTTTTAGGGTCTCTCGGGATCTTATTCATCATGACATGTCTAAGGGGTAGTTTGGGTCATGACATAAATAATGCTTGCATATAAGAGAACTAGGGCCTAACCCCCCCCCCCCCCACACCCTCCCACAACCACCATCTCCTCTTGCCAAATTAGCATTAAAATATAATATTATTTATGAATTTGAGTCTAATGACTTGTTAGAATACCAACTCATCAAACCCCCCAAACTTAAACTATATCTTGTCCTCAAGCAAAACATTCACTAAGCATGATATTAAGTTCTGTCACACCCAAGATAATATTTTACAAAATTACATAGTAGACTCAATATAACAAAAAACTCTATATACAAACAAAACTTACAGTTGGTTCCACCACCACTCATTAGGCAAAGATTTTTCTTTCAAAATGCCTTTTATTCAAAGCACTTTTGAAGCACAACACTTGGATAATTCTTCATTCCAGAACGATTTCAAAACATCTCAAGTTGATGACATCCACTTTTAAGGTTTGCCCAGGAATTCACACGAATTCGTCACATTTATGCAGCTTAATTATAATAGAGACGTCATAATTCAAATGAATGATGTAATGCCACTTACACAAGAGAGACTCCGCACACACACATATGAATGACAATTACAGGGATTATAGATCATGAAAAACACTCACTCTCAATGAATTCAAGTATACACACATTGAACCATACACTTGCCCTATATATAAATCAACACTAATATATATTGACAAGGCTCAAAATCCCAAGAACTTGAGGGTTTAACTTAGGCTTGGGAAAAAGGTATGGTATCATTTGGTTAAGTGACTAAGATGTCTCCCTTATGCTTTCACTTTTCTTTTGAGCACTCCACTCAAATTTTCAATTCAATTCAACCTTATTTCTCCCTTTTCATGATGTCCACTCTTTTCAAACACTCATTCTTCTTTTTACTTAAGGAATGAGCTAACTATGAGCTAGCACCAACATTTTGTTTTCCTTCTTAATATTCTTTCATCTATGAATTCACTAAAGCACTTCTCATTTTGAATCTTATGGCACTCTATGTTTTTAACTCATTTCTCTTTGTTCTCTTGGTGCACAAAACCCCCAAACTTAGGCTTTTGTCTACATCACAACTCATTTAATTTTTCCTCTCCCAAACTCAGGATTTTAGCATACATCACAAGTTATAAGCATTTAGGGAGACAAGAGGGTACACAAAATAGAGGAGCATAATATTTCAAGGTCTTCATCATCGCCTCATAAAAAATTAGCTAATATGCAACATGGTGGCCAACAACATTCAGTTCAAGCTCAAAGGGGCTGAAAAATATTGCATCAATTTGGGAAAAAATTTAGTAGAGTGGCTTGTCAAAAAGGAAATAGGTTCACCTTTCAAGCCAAGCCACATATAGAATTTTTCCTTGAAATACATTTTGGGGAAAGTTCTAGCCAACATGTATATAGAAGCATGAAAAAAAGCCTTACCACACAAGGCACCACAACCCAACAAATTTTCAAGTTAGTCTCAAAATCAATTAAACACAATGGATTTTGACTAACTAGAAGATGTTTTCCAAGTGAGGGAATGAGACCAAACGTATTGTTCGAAGTTTTCGAATTGAGAAAGAAAAAATACAAATAGCATGTGATGAAACACCAAAAAATGTGAAGACTTTTGAGAACTTCTTTTGTGATGTTTCATCTTTCTGACTTGAAATACTGCATTTTCTTTTGTCCCATTTTTGAGAAAAAGAAAGAAAATAATTGTTAGTATAAAAGTGATAGTTGGTTTGCGACCTTGGTATTCTGATGGCTTGACCATACTTTCGACCATTTTGCCAAATTCTAACTGAAATCCTTGGCTGAACCACTTTTCTTAAGCTTCCTCTTTGTTAATTAGATATCATAATCTTCTTGGTACTACTAAATGCCATGGTGTAATTGATTTCCCGGAGAACTAATATTCTTTTCGAAAAATTCCTCCTGACTTAAAGAGGCTTTATTCTATTCTTCACACACAATTTTCTTGGGTAAAGATTCCAAATATCTTTAGTCCTTGATTACTGCCATATCGACTCAGGTACTCAACTTTTCCTTTTGGGGAAACCGTCGTGAGCTTTGCAACCTCTTTGAAACAAAATTGTATCGAAAGGGACTAAAAACTGTTAGATTTAAGAATATTAAAAACTTGAATCGAGACAGACTTATACTTAAAAAGGGGTATTCCTTTTTAGGAAGAAAACAAAGAGAAGTTATCTAGCGGCATATATCGACTTTGAATGAGTCATGACATACACTTTGTATTTGACTCTTGATGTGTTTGTGTTGTCTAGTTCTCAAAGTCTGAACCATTTGTAATCTGAAATTGATTTATGTATCTTAACAGCACTTCATGTAGAGGGGTTGAGAAGCGGTGCTCTTTCCACGTTCCCTCCAATTAACCATATTCATGTTGTTCTCTCTTATTATCTTAAGGTGCTTCTGAGATTTTTCACCCATAAGATCCTCTCTCTTGTCGTCTTATGGTGCCTGCGAAGGTTTTCACCAATAAGACACTTTTTTTTTTGCTTTTTTTATTATCTTTTTGTCTTATGGTGCCAGCAAGGGTTCACTTATAAGTCTCTTTATGATCAATTGTCTACACAAAACATATTGAATCTGGTATTCTTAAAGTGTTAATTAGAAAGTAAGTTGCCGAACAGAACCTTAGACTGATCAACTACAATTTTGGAACTATTGTAACCAAATAAAAAAATAAATAGCCCAACTCTTATGAATAATAGAATATTAATTTTTTTGACGGTATGATCGAACCCAAACGGGTTGCCAATGTATCATTTCAGAATCAGGATGAGTGTAGTTCAAACTTTAAAAGAGAGGACTTTTTTTATTGATTGATTTTTTAATTTCCTTGGAACGAGGGGCCTTCATCTTCCCAACCATAAAATGTCAACCGCCGTTTGTCACTGTATGTTAAAATGCATTAGATGTAGTATCTTTTGACTATATTTGTATTAATAATTATGCCTGTGATTTTTCCCTCCACATCAGTATGGTACAGTGTTCCTTTGGACTACACTTCCTTGATAAGATATGGACCTTGCCAATTTGGAGCAAACTTTCGCTTGACTTTTTTCTTGTACGGAAGAATGCATTTTAAGACAAGTTGGCCTACTTCAAAATGTCTTGGGTGCATCCTTTTTTTGTATACACGAGCCACACTTTGTTGATAAAGCTATCCAAAACAAATGCCCACCAATCTTTTTTCATCTATTAATGTCAGTTGATCTAATTAAGTTTTAACCCATTCAATATCCTCAATTTTAGCTTCCACAATTCAGAGAGATTGAATTTCAACTTCTGCTGGTGTTATCGCCTTGGTTTCATACACCAACAAGTAAGGGGTTGCACCAATCAAAGTGTCTATTGTCGTACGATATCCCAAATCTGTGAAAGGTAACTTTTCATGCCATTTTCTGGTGCCTTGAACCATCTTTTTGGCTCACTTTGAAAATTGAAATAGAGAACTGAAAGAATAGAGAATCAAATTGAATCACTTAGTCAAAGACGAGATACAACTATCTTAAAAACAGGAAGTAGAATATTCTAAATTAAGTTATTACACCATGACTTAATAATAATAACCAGTTAACGCTAAGCCTTCTTATATGCGAGCAAATGCGAGGGGGTTTAAAGAAAGACATGGACTAAATTTTAACTATAATAGAAGGTAAAAATTTAAATCTAAACTTTAAGATTTTGTTTTAATCATACTAACAATCAATGATAGATTCTAGTTTCATAAGTGAAGCTACGATGAACTACGATGCTAAACTAAAGGAAATAGGTAACTTGATGTCAAGGTTTTCAACAGGGAACTAATGCATAAATATGAGATCACTTTTGTGTTTAGACTTCATCAATTTTTATGAACCAAAATACATCATTCTTGAACAATAAGAAATTATAAAGGAGTCTAGAATGGATCAACTGATTCTTTATTACTTAACACATACGTTGAACAAAATGGAAGAGCAAAATTTAAGGAGCTAACATATTCTAAATCAAATCGGAACAAAGCAACTGTATACCAAAGAGTTGAAAAGAAAAAAAAAACTCTAGGCAAGTCAATCTTTAGATGAGTCTTACAACAACGCTATTGAAGTTGAACCTGACTGCCAAACATTAGCATAGGTAATTTAAACTTTTGGCTCAAAAAAAAGTTAGAGTTAACAGATTCAGTGATCAACTTGACAAGATTAGAAAGCATTAGTGAACGAGTTGGAATCCATGTACTATCAACATATTCAACAACCAGTGGCGGACCTTGGATTTTGTTCAAGTGGGTTCAAGTTACAAATAACCATGGTGACAGTCAATAATAATAATTTTCATTTTTTCATTATATCCTTAACAAGTTATTTTGAGGTGATATTCCTAACAAAAAATATGATGTATTAAATTTTTATCTACTTACAAGAAAATTTTGCACATATTTTCAATTTAACAAGTTACTTATTACTCTTATATATTAGACTAAAACCATAACAACTTTGAAAACCATAAATAAATAGATGAAAATTACACTAACCTAACTTTCGTATATCCCAAGTAAAAAGGAAAATAAATACACAATTTTGTATACTATAAAAAATACAACTAAGTACTACTCCCCCATCTCAATTTATTTGTAGAATTCGTAAGAAGTTTTTAAGGGGTGGATTGGTAAAATTATTTTTCTTCTTTATGATTTTTTAGTATGCGTGTAAAGGGAAATGATAAAACTAGATGGATCGGAGAGAATATGTAAAAACTATAAACATATTGTCTAAATTATTGACAATTTTAAATAATTCTCAAATACAAACATAAAAAGAAAACTTAACTAATAAGTTTAGAAGTCTAGAACTATAATAGTCTATATTTATTAGTTAATTTTAAAAAGGAAAAGTATATGGAAAATACAAATAAAGTACAAATATTAATGCATTGACTAGGGTTCGACCTTGGATACCCACGGTGAAATTGAACCCATTCACCACTGATCCACGCCATTCTCTGTTTGAAGAATGGGTTCATTTTGTTTATATCTACAACTTTACAAATAATTTATATATGTATAATACAAAAAATTTCGATCAAGTGGGTTTGAACCCACTTGAACCACTATGGGTCCGCCCCTGTTAACAACACATACGAGCCAAGCTTTTGACTACTATTAATGCATGAAATTCCCAACAAATCTCCACACAAAACAGAAGTAAGAAGAAGTACAGAAATCAATCAGCCCAAGCATAGAATGATTAGATCAGCCACATACAGAACATTACAAGAAACACAAACTATAAAAAAAAAAAAAAAAAAAAAAAACACAGAGAAAGAAAAAAAATTACCTTCTTTGGAGCAGCAAACTAGAGCTTTGACATCAAGATACTTACACTCCAAACTCCCTCTTCAACTCGAAAAGAAATAAAAAATGAAAACAGAGAACAAAAGATAACTTTAAAATTTGTCGCGCTCTCTATATTGCTGGATGATTTTCGAACCCTTACTGGATTCCTTGGATTTTTGTTGGATTTCCCGATCGTTTCTGGATGTTGATCGATGATCTCGAATGAGAATCGAAGGCCTCCTTTTATTGTCGATTTGGGCTCCAAGAATTCAAAATTTGAATACTTGGAAACGCCAATCTTAGAGGAAGAAACAAAGAAATCATGAAGGAACTGAAAAAATCTCTCAAAAATCAACATTTTCAGGTCAATTGGAGAGACTGAGTGACAAATGGGCTATTTTTCCTTCATCGCAGAGCCGGTTCTCTGACAAAGGGGGTGGGGGATCACGTGGGGCGGTGATGGCAGAGGACATTCTGGCGTCTATGGAGAAAGCTAGCTAGCGAGTAGTCTGAGGGAGAAGGTGGGCGGCGTGATGGGAAGAAGAACGTGATGTCTATGCTGAAACAGAGTAAGGGCAGCGTAGGAGTCTATGCTGAAAAGTCTTGGGTTTAATTTCGGCCGTCCGATCGTTTGATCGGACGGTTAATAAAAATCAAGGGTTAAAAAAAAGGATTAATAATATATATATATATATATATATATATATATATATATATTTTGATAATAATTATATATTAAAAAGATGAATTAATTAAAGCCGTTCGATTAAAATAGAGGGTTGAGATTAAAAGTTAAGAAGCACAATCCATGTACTCGCCTATGTGGCACACACGGATTGGCCGGTTTAAGGGGACTTGGATTTCCAAAATTGCTCAAATTAAATTCATTTAAATTATAACCTCTTCTTTATTAAATAGTCATAATTTATTAAAGTAAAAATAATTATTTTGCAAGATTAGCTTATTTGATAAAATTAGTCACTCTTAAAATTAAATTAAATATAAATTAGTAACTCATTAATTAATTAAGCTTTCTAATTTTAAACAATGTACGCAAAATATCTATTGCGACAAAAAAAATTATATTTGAAAAAAAATAGATTCAATTCTTAAAAACGACACTTATTTAAAAAATGAGAAAGTAAGTAGTAATATAATATATTTAATTTTATATGAAATAAATTTATCAGGTAAATAAATAATTAAGAATCTTTTCGTATTCCTATAAAAATTTCAAAACATATATATATTTTATGATTATTATTATTATTATTATTATTATTATTATTATTATTATTATTATTATTATTATTATTCTTGACAGAGTTGTCAGCAACTATTCATCTCAGTTATGAGATTTCTGCACTCAGTTTGGTTTACCAGATTCAAGTAAAAGTAAGATCTCAGGAGACGGGCAGTAGTCCGTGCGGTCATCTTTATTATTATTATTATTATTATTATTATTATTATTATTATTATTATTATTGTTATTGTTATTGTTATTGTTATTGTTATTGTTATTGTTATTGTTATTGTTATTGTTATTGTTATTGTTATTGTTATTGTTATTGTTATTGTTATTGTTATTGTTATTGTTATTGTTATTGTTATTGTTATTGTTATTGTTATTGTTATTGTTGTTATTGTTGTTATTGTTGTTATTGTTGTTCTTATTGTTATTATTATTATTATTATTTTTATTATTTTTGTTATTATTTTTGTTATTGTTATTATTATTATTATTGTTATTATTGTTATTATTATTATTATTATTATTATTATTGTTATTGTTGTTGTTGTTGTTGTTGTTGTTGTTGTTGTTGTTATTGCTATTATTGTTATTATAGTTAAATGTGGAGAGCCAAAATGAGTTGTCAACAAACATAAGGAGTTATAAAGGATAAACTCGCTCTTGGATCTAGCAAAGCATAAACATTAAAGTTAAAGACTTGGATCATACCAGTGACAACATCTAGTGAAACCTCTTGCTCTTGCCGACTAGTGATAACATATAGACGGTTCCCTCCTTCGCATGCCCCTGCAGTAGCTCCTCTAGATGCAGCTCTTTCTGGTGGAGCAACTGTAGAAGGCTTTATTGCCCCCATTACCGTTACCCTGCTTGTTCTTCGGACACTCTCGCATAAAATGATCATTCTGGCCACAGTTGAAGCAACTAGTGGAGCCATCACGACACATCCTTGAGTGGTTCCTACCACTCTTAGCACACGCAGGAGGCTTACAACCCCCTTGTGCCATAATACCTTGAGAATAGGCAAGTTTAGCTCTGCAATTCTGACTATTGTACTCACCTTTCTTCTTTGGTGCAGGTGCACTAGCAAATGATGGAGTAGGTCCCTTTTGTTTATGTTGGAAAGAAGACCGATTCGCATTACTCTTCTGCTGCCCAGACTCATTCCCTGATGTCTTAGCCCTCTTATTCTTAAACTCTTCTCTATGCTACAACTTCTCCTCCTCAACTTGTTGCACATGGATCATTAGCCTTGCTATGTCCATATTCCCTATAAGCATAACTGCCTTGCCTTCCTTACCTGACAGGCGAGATAACCCAACAACGAATAAACTCATCCGGCTCCTCATGTCAGCAACCATCTATGGAGCATAGCGGGAAAGTTGTGTGAACTTCAGACTGTACTCATGAACGCTCAAAGAATCTTGCTTAAGAGTGAGAAACTCTAGTACCTTTGCTTCTCTCAGTTCTCGGGGGAAGAAACACCCCAAGAAAGACTCCTCAAAACAAGCCCAACTCACAAGTGGTGCACCCTTAGTTAAGATTTTCTTCCATTGAATACACGTGCAAGCACTAGTTAGAAAGAAACTTTTATAGTGATACACTCTATCGCACGAAATGAGTATGAAAGAAGTGAGATAGTTCTCAAGTGTCGCAACCTCCTAATTATAGATGTGGCGCGCTTCACATCGATAACTAGGACTCTACTGACACAACTTCAAAGAATCCCTAGGACTCTTGAACTCTGGCTTTGATACCAAGTTTGTCACTCCCCGAGCCTACACCCTGGGTGGGACTGACACTTGAGAACCATTGCTGGCCCCAAGCGAACCCTTGGCCTGGCTTACTTACTCAGCGGAAGACTTTTACTCAAAAAAGATAAGTCTAGGTAATAAACTAGAATATTATAAAGGAACATTCAACTGACCAATAAGGCAAACTCAAGTCTCAAAACATAAGTCAATATCAAGGTAAAGACAAATGAACTAACTGACTGTCTATCTATGAAGCCTCTAAAACTGAGAGGGATGTCGGGATAAGGCCCTCGATCATCCTAACAATTGAAAACTACTAAAGCAATGTAAAAAGGGATCCTCCGGAAGCAAGGAGGCTCACCAACAACTCTGAAGCTCAACTAGAATCAACGATGCGCTGGATGTTGATCCTTGTTACCTATATCTGCATCATAAAAAGATGCAGGCCAAATGGCATTAGTACATTGAATGTACGAGCATGTGAGGGGAATACTAAAACAAGACATAAGCTTGAATGGAACTGAAAGAACAAACCTGGTCCTAACTCAATTCAACTCAACTGAACTCATTTCAATATAAAGCAATAATGTAAATGCAATATAAAGAAAAGCTTTTAAAACATGGGTATCAACTTTGTGTATTTAGAAATACAATAGCAACTCTGAATGTATGCAAAGATACAGTATGAACTCTGAAATGTATATAGAAATACAAAATACTTCTATGGGAGTTTCTCTAACCGACAACCATCACTTCAGAGCTATTGTGATGATACAATATTTTACCTCACACTGGGCAGTTCTATACCTTGCCGAAGGTATATAACCTGACTACTAAGTGGATCTACTAGTCTATGCTAAGAAGCACTAAGAAATCATCTAAAAAGTATGACCCTTTTCTACCCATGGTGGCTAAATGGTTTATGGGGGCTGGGAGTTGTCTGAACTCTCCCCCATATTAGTGTTCAATACTACTCCCAAAATATAATGCTAGATCCTATGATTAAAAACATATTTCTTTCTGTGGATTGAGATAATTGCTCAAAACTTAGCTCAAAGGCTCCTCTTGGAAATCAAAGTTTCCTTTCTTGCTTAATTGTAAAAGCATTTACTCTTTTACTAAAAACTAGCTCAAAGGCTCTTTTGGAAATCAAAGTTTCCTTTCTTGTTTAAATGTGAAAACATTTTACTCTTTGGGAATACATAGTCCCGATATACTCTTTTGAAGAAATGAACTTCAATCTGTACTCTTTACTCAACTCAAAACTCAAGTCTTAAAACAAAGTTAAAACGTTTGTAAAAGACTTTTTGAAAACTCTATGAAATCCTCTTGACTTGGCTCTTAACTTTTCTTGAATTTGAATTTATGGATTCAACGAATTGTGATTTGTGATAGGAAAGATCTCATGATGTTTAGGAGTGTTTTTAGATAGTTAAACATGAGAAAAGATCAAGAAATCACTGTCTGGAAGCAAGTCTGCGACACGAAGATGCATTTAATTATTTGGTTGCAAAATAATGTTTGAGGCAGAACGATTCGTGACCACTCCATGAGGTGGAGAAAATTTTGTCAATCCTAAGGAACAGGTTTGTGACGCGGACCTGGTACCGAGATTTGCCCAACTTATTTCTTCTTCATTTTCTAACACCAATTCAACCAAATTGGATTCTTTTTCTCAATTCCTCTTTAGATTCAGATACCCAGCATATGTACACAAGAATCTAATCAAACACAACTCTAAAATCGACCTTAAACTCTCAAGAACTCCTCAATCTCATCCCAAATTCAAGAACGAAAGCAATTCAAGAACACAACGCAAAAACATCGAAGTCTCAATCTTTTAGGACGAAAATCATACTGAAATAAACATGTTTGGTGCGTGGGTGAACGAACCCAATGCTATGTGAACTCACATACCTTGTACGGATCATCTCTTGACGAAATCCACAAGCAATTCTTCAAGAGCTTGGCGATTTCCTTGCTTCTCCTTTTCTTTTCTCTTCTCTCAAAAACCTAACTTATTTTCAATAGTGTAAACTAAATCCCCATATGTTGAGACCCCAACTTAATTACCAAAAAGGAATTTAATTTATTGGATGGTGAAAAGTCCATAATACCCTTCTAAAATCCGGTTTAGACTTTCCTTATTTAGACAGCGCAACTTCAAATGGCCATATCTCACTTATACAAACTTGAAACTGATCAAACTCGGTGGCATTGGAAAGATAATTCAAAGATCATTCCTACGGTATCTTGTAGAACACCTAAATCATCCTTAGATAGTAGTTATTGTCGTTTGAAGTTGAAGCAAAACTCATTCTTAACTTAACTTTGTCAAATTTCCAGATTTTTCATTGTTTCCAAAAATGACTCTTTCTAATTCTAGCTCTTTATAGTTGTGGGGTGTTACAACTAACCAAATTTCAAACCACACGTTTTAATAGAATTTAATCTTCTAAAAGATCTATAAAATTTACATGGGAGACACGTGCAACAAACATATCCAGAAACTAGTATATTATAGCCATGTGGTAATTGAGCCATTTGGGAGAACGTAGGTTATTATTTTATTTGTGGCCCAATTAATGTAAAGCCCTTAAATAATATCTAATAAAAATATATCTCATTCGTACACCGACTATTTGATTGGCGCAGTATATAAAGTCTTAATTAACCTCTACAAATTGGTTCTCCATTCTTCTATTAGGGTTACAACATATTTTACAACCTTTTCATCATTGACGAACGTGGTAACGTAAGTTAGGGCAGGACAAGATGGTAAAAGGACTAATTTTGTTATATAATACCAATCTCTATAATATTAATGTATTTAGATCCCGATGTGTATTAAGTTTTGCTAACACATTAGCCTAAAATTTGAAAAGAAACATGAACTTTCTGAAATTGTCATATTTTTTATGTTAGTCAAAATCACTTTGACATAAATGTGTATGCTAGGTTCACAATTTCGGCCAACTGTTCGCTTAATTTCTTACAAGGAGGATTTCAACCATCGACAAATCCTTAAACCATATATGGTATTTAAATTAAAAAAGGTAATTAAAAACTTAACTTAGAGACGTTACCCTAGTTAATGTGGATGGTATCTCATCTTCTGATGAACAAAGTACATATTCATTAAAGATCCTATTTGAATTGACTAACTTTAAAAAAACAAGTCATCTTTTAGCAGGGCGAGGCCCATTTATTCATAAAAACAAAGAGAATATTTACAAATAACCGAGCCCAAAAGTGTCCTGGTCCAGAAACAGAAGCATAAGCAAAGGGTACAAAATATTCGATGGAAATAATAAAATCATAAAATATATTAGAAAAGTGAAAACACAAACAGTCGGAAGATTCCAGCTCCTTCAAGTTGAGATCTTTAATTCTAGCTACAATCAAAGTGAGATCTTTAATTCTTACCCTCCAATGGTAAAATAGTTTTAATTCTTATACTTATATGATTTTCAGTTGCTGACATAGTGATGGAATCGATCTCGTCCTCACTCTATTGAATCAATCGAAACTCTAAGCTTAGTTCTTCAGCTCATCACTATACCTTGTTTGTCTCGTAAACCAATCATCATGGGAGTTATGAATCCCTCAGTTAGATCTACTACCAGGAACTGCAGATCTTTGTGTAAACGCAACTCGTCATGTAAAACAAGTTCTACTATTGCGCCGAAGTTTAACTCTAACCTTCAAAATGTGCAGATCCACTATCCACAAATGCTTTGAACAAAATTAAGGATCTATACTTCAGCTCTATCTTATTGTAGTTTTAACACCCTAAAAAGTATCAATGGATTGAATCCCATTCATGATTAATACCATTATTTAAGCCTTTGTTTGCACGATTCTACCACAATGAACTCAAGAGAAAACTTATGTTGCATCTTTTTGTAGGTTTCTGCAGATCTGCCATGTCCCGCCATATCGATGGTAATTTTTAGCTGAAACTAAAGTTTTGATTTGTTACTAATGGACACCCCATACTCTCACTAGGTGTAAGTACACAAATCTATTGAATTTGCTTCAAACTTTATCTTATCATCATAGAAAATTTTACCTTAGCAGATTAAACTTACATGTAATTAGTAATGGATCATGGACTATGATACACATACCACCATTTGCTTTGTTAATCATGTAGATGCCTCCTAATATATGGTGTACCATATTTGGCTACATTGAGTATCCTCTTTTCTGCGCTATGAATTTTTTGAAAGTGGTTGATCTAAAGATCAGCTACAAAAGATAAAACTAAATTAGCAAAAAATCTACAAGAGAATTTCCTTTTCTAAAAGGAATGTTTACTCATGCGAAATATCTCTTCTAAATATCCTGATAATACTAATCTCCGCCACACTCCATGACATATTTCACTCTCCCTCTAAAATATGCACCTTAGCTAAAGAGTCACTCTCAATAATGATATTAGCAATTTCATGCTAAATACAATAATTAAGAATCCTCCTTATAGCTCTAGCTTCAGTACTATATTAGTTGTATCATGAATTTTGAAACGTTTAGCTATTACCAGATTACCACTATGATCTCTGCTACAAAAGACTGATGAACTAGGACCATGATTTCCTTTAGATGTTCCATCAGTGCTACACTTCCGTAAATTAGGAGGAGGGGGTTTCCATCTAACAATTTTAAAAGAGAATTTAGGTTTGTACTATTCCAATTATGACAGAATAAGAGACCAAGAGTTGCTGCTACATTTCCCTTTAAATCTAACAAGAATGGATTTTAAAATTGTATCATTAATACCTATAACACTCTAAATTCTGAAAAGGAACCTCCGTGAATAATATTATTCATTCGCTTCCACAATAACTAAAAAATAATGTAAGGATATCTTGGAAAACTACCTTTACTATATAGTTGTCGTCTACTGCCCACCACAACTTTATGGACGGCTTTATGTTGAGAATAGGGCCTACAATTCCAATAGCACTAATAAAGTGGCTTCAAATTCTTGTAGCGCATTCTCCTGTCAGAAAAAGATGTTCCATAGTATCTTCTTTCAAATTATACAATATCTACAATTCCAAGAATAATCAGAGTTCCATCTATGCACTAGAGAAGCCAGATGGATCTTTTTGAACAAAATTATCCGAGCAAGAAAGGGGATTTTTAAAGGAATCCTTTTTATCCACAATCTCGCTATGTCTTCAACCTTCTCTTTTTTGTACCTATATAGCTCCCAAAATTATTTCATAGTGAACTTACCATTGTTAGTTTCAGTCCACAAAGCTTCATCTCCTTGATTACAGAGATATGCAAGATGTAAGTTACATTGGACGTGTACAACATACTCCGGAACAAGCTCTCCAATTGTTGGATAGTTCCATGTCCCTTTCTCCTTTAGAAATTCACCAGTGTTTGATGGAATGACAAGTCTTCACCTCAAATGCATGTAAATGCAAAGGTCCCTTATTATAGGAGTTATGATACCATATAGTAGAAGTGTCTCCTCTAGGCTCCCACCATATGTGATGTTATAGTAACACCCCTCCCCCCATTCACAAGAATGTCATTCCAAATATGGGAACCTCCTTTCCATTGAACAAAGGCAAAGATTTTCTTCCTACAATACTTTATTCATATAAAGTTAGACCATAATGTACCTTTAATTCTGAAATAGCTTTTAAGTATTTTTGTAGAGTTAGCTAAAATAAGGAAATATTTTTAAGCACTTATTCATAACTTGTGATTTTTTTGGCTTATAAGAAAAGAGATATATGCTAATTATGGTATTTAGGTATTAGTTAATGTATCTACTAAGGGTTATTTATGTAATTGTATATGTATAGACTCTTGTATAAATACCTAAATATATGATCAATGAAGGTCACGTTGGGTTCTACTTTACATGGGATCAGAAGCCGAAAAAAAACCTAGGTATGCCAGGAACTTCAGCCGTTGCCATTGTGTCTGCTGCTTCAACGACAATAATGTCATCCCTATCGTTTAACCCTACGCATCAACTCTCAATCGAACTGACTTCAATGAACTTCTTACTTTGGCGAACTCAATTTCTTCCTATGATTCGTGGTTATGGATTAGAGCATCATCTTGATGGCACTCAACCAATTCCAGAAAGATTTCTTGGTGAAAATCAATTGAATCTTTTGTATCAGAATTGGGTATGTCAAGATCAAATATTTTTGATTTGGATTGTGGCCTCTGTTTCAGAGAGTGTGTTACCATAAATAGTAGGTGTTGAGACGTCTCGTGCAGCCTGGGAAAAACTTATTTCGGCGTATGCTAAAGCATTGAAGTCAAAAATTCGTGAATTGAAAAATCAGTTATACACTATTTGTCGTGGTTCAGATTCGATTGAGATGTATATTCAGAAATCTAAGAGTATAGCTGATCAACTTGCTGATTTACAACATTCCATTAATGAGGATGATCCTGTTGAGTATGTTAAAGGTGGCTTAGGTGTGTCTTATCACTCTTTTACACGGTCTATTGACGCGACACACATTGGTGTATCTTTTGATACACTATATGGTCTCCTTTTGATGGAAGAGAGACAAATGAAGAATCTACAATAATTACGCCAACTGCTCACTATGGAATGGCTCAACCTCAGTGAGGGCGGGGTCGAAACCGTGGCAATGGCAATGGCAAGCGAGGACGCGGTAGGGATGGCTACTTTGCGCTTCTCTATCACCACCTGGTCGTGCGTTCTCTACTTCAGTACAAACTGCTGCCACAAACAACCAATTCTATAATCGAGTCACGCAAGCAGCACCACGGGATAATTCTACCATCAGTTGTTGTAATTGTGGAGGACTCGGACATGTGTCTCGTGTTTTCCATTCTCCGAGGACCAGGAATGCTAATCGTGGTGTTAATAAACCATCTTCTAATCTTACTAGCACCTCTTCACACCCATCCCAATCTTGGCTTATGGACAGTGGCCCCACACACCATCTTACCGCTAATCTTGACAACCTCGCTATTCACTCTGAATATCAAGGTCCAGAGGAAGTTGTTCCGGGTAATGTTTCTAAATTACCTATCTCTCACATTGGTTCTTCTTCTTTTCATGTTCCTGGGGCTTCTTTCAATTTAAACAATATTTTGTGCATCCCTACCGCTAAGCAAAATTTAGTTTCTGTTAGTTCTTTTGTTAAGGCTAATAATGTTTCTTGTGAATTTTTTCCTCACTATTTTCTTGTGAAGGATTTGGCAACGAAGGCTCTGTTGTTCAAATGCCCGAATGAAGATGGTCACTATACCCTTCCAGCGTCTCCATTGTAGTCTCCTGTCCAGTCATACTCTGCAACATTGGGAGACTGGCATGCTCGGTTTGGACATGCTTCTCCTTCCATAGTTCGTCATTTAGTTTCTAGTAATAATTTAGGTTTTGATAGCTCTATTAGTTCACGTACTTCATTTTGTCAGGCCTGTGTAAAAAGAAAAATTCATAAGTTACCTTTTTCAGTGTCTGAATATTCAGCTCCTGGTCCTTTAAATTTGATTTGTTCGGATGTTTGGGGTCCGGCCCCGGAAATCTCAAATGATGGTTTTCGTTATTATGTTATATATATTTTTATCACTTTAGCAAATATTCTTGGATATATTTTACTAAGAACAAATCTGATGTGCTTGATATTTTTCATCAATTTCGTTTATTGGTTGAGAAATTTTTCGGTTGTTCCATTAAACAATTTCAGTCAGATTGGGGAGGGGAGTTTCAAGCCTTGACTTCCTATTTGCGCACACATGGGATAACACAACGTGTTTCTTGTCCATATACCCCTGAACAGAATGGGTGTGCCAAAAGGAAACATAGACATGTAATTGAAACTGGTCGTGCACTTCTTTTTCACTCCTATGTTCCTTCTAAATTTTGGACAAACGCATTTGAAATGGCTATCTTTGTGATCAATTGTCTGCCCACTCCTCGGTTAAATCATCAAACTCCATATGAAATTTTGTTTGGTAACAAGCCTGATTACAATCAATTACGTGTTTTAGGTTGCTTATGTTATCCTTGGCTTCATCCTCAGTCGCAAAATAAATTAAGTCCACGTTCAACTCCATGCGTCTTCCTTGGCTATGGTCGTACTCACAGAGGCTACAAGTCTTATAATCGTGTCTCTAAAATATTTTTGTCTCACGTCATGTGTTGTTTGATGAACATGTATTCCCTTTTCAAGAAATTGATGGTGTGTGTGCCGTGTCTAGTAAGCCTGAAACAAGTCTGTCTCTTGCTATTCGTACTCATCATATTGTTCCAGTTGCACATATGCATCCACCAATATTGCAACCTCAACCACCTGCCATCCAAGAACCCACAATAGCTCATTCGCCATCCTCTGTGCACCGTTCTTCTACAAAATCTCTATCACAGGCCTCTCATGTTTCACTTGGTACTTGTCCACATAATACACAAGTTCAAGGCCTTGATACATTTGATTAGTGGTGTTGTTACTGATTTTCCAGATGACTCTCATTCTAGTTGTGTGCTATTTCATTGGATGTAGTCACACCTATTCGAAATCATCCAATGGTTACACGAGTGCAAACAGGAAATCTTAAGCCCAAACGTATCCAGTCCTTCTCTACCTCATGTAGCCTTGCTCTTGATCCCACATGTTATACTCAGGCTATTAAAATTCTTGAATGGATATTTGTTATGTCTACGGAATATAATGCGCTCATTGCAACTGGTACTTGGAGGTTGGTTCCACCTCAGCAAGCTACGAATATCATTGGTTGTAAATGGGTTTTCAAGACAAAAAAAAAAGACCATATGGTTCCATTGAATGACATAAAGCCAGATTAGTTGCCAAGGGTTTCCATCAACGCCCTGGAATTGACTTTGATGATACTTTCAGTCCTATTGTCAAACCTACAACTATTCGACTAGTGCTATCTATTATCGTGTCATATGGATGGATTGTTAATCAACTTGATATCTCTAACGCGTTCTTGCATGGAAAGCTAGAGGAGGATGTATACATGGTTCAACCACCAGGTTTTGTTGATCCTAATCACCCTAATTACATATTCAAGCTAGAGAAGTCTATTTATGTTCTTAAACAGGCTCCTTAAGTATCGAATAAATGTTTGACAGAGGCCTTGTGTGAGCTTGGTTTCCAAGGCTCTAAAACAGATTCTTCAGTCTTTTTTAGAAGTGTGGGCACTGAAAAACTATTTTGTTTGATCTATGTTGATGACATTATAGTTTTGGGCACATCTATGCATCTCGTTTCTTCATTTCTTCAGCAGTTAGAAATGTGATTCTCCTTGCGGAACTTGGGCAGGCTTAATTACATTTTGGGTATTGAAGCTACATGGCGATCTGATGGGTTGTTGTTACATTAGTCTAAATATATACATGATCTCTTAGAACGTAGTAACATGTTAACTTGCAGTGATATTTCTACTCCCATATGCCCGAGCAATAAACTGCACAACGGTGACAACACTCAATTCCTTGATAAAAGTCTTTATCGAAGTATTGTTGGTGGCTCACAATGTCTCACTTTGACTAGACCTGATATTTCCTTCTCGGTGAATAAAGTTTGTCAATTCATGCATAGTCCGACAGAGAAACATTGGGCAACAGTTAAGCATATCTTGCGATATCTAAAATCCACTTCTTCTCATGGTATTTTCTTTTCAAAACAGAACTCTCAGCAATTACAATGATATTGTGATGCCAATTTGGGAGGAAGTATAGATGATCAGAAGTCTACTACTGGTTTTGCAATTTTCTTAGGTTCGTCACTTGTTTCTTGGTGTTCTCGCAAACAACGATCTATCTTGTGCTCTTCTACTAAGGCCGAATATTGCTTTCTTGCTGCTGCCACCAATGAACCTCTATGGATTCGTCTATTGTTGAAATAAAATGATCTTTATTCTGGTTTCTTGCCTTCATTGTAGTGTGATAATTTAAGTGCAACCTATCTTACAACTAACCCGGTGTTTCACTCTCGCACCAAACATATGGAGATCGATTTTCACTTTATTTGAGAACTTGTACAGAAAACGAAACTTCGGGTTCAGTATATTTCTTCTCATGATCAGCTTGCAGATATTCTTACCAAGCCTCTCTGGAAGGATCATTTTTGTGATTTACGTGGCAAGTTGAAAGTTATACCTGGTTCAACTTGAAGGGGAGTGATAATTATGGTATTTAGGTATTAGTTAATGTATCTACTAAGGGTCATTTATGAAATTGTATATGTATAAACTCTTGTATAAATACCTAAATATATGATAAATGAAGATCATGTTGGATTCTACTTTACAATATAATCCTATACAAATAGGCTCTTAGTCTTATCTCATTCACTATACAAGCACAAAATCTACCAAGAGAATAAACCTTATTTGCTTGTTTGTTATACTAAAGTTCTTAAAGTTGTGAATTCATAATGACTTTTGTTTTATAAGTATTTAAAATATTTTGAGATAATCTCAAAATTAGAAATAGTCATCTAGTATTCAACTTGTGAAAAAGAAGATATTCAACACATAATTTCTGATGTATAATGTATTTAATATTAAGAACTTTAAGATTGAACTCATTAAATTTAAATTATGAATATACCTCGGGAAATAGTACTAGATTAATTATGGCTGAAAACACCTATAATGAGAGTTTCAAGTTCCGTATAAGATAAAGTAGGAAATATAAGTTAAAAAATTAAATTTAGAGAAACAAGAAAAGAACAAGAGGGTCTGAGCATAATCTATGAAGGCTTACATAAATAGCAAATAACAAGTAGTATCAGTTTATTTTGGCCTTACTTAGGGGATGTACTTTGTCAGGCCTTCATATTTTTGGATGAAGGTTAGAAAGTCAATTAAAAGTTAAAAGTTATTGTTATATAGTTTTGATTCTTATTTGTATAGTTTTAATTCTAAGTGTATGATGATGAGAACACCAATCGACTCAAGTTCTCCTTATAAAATCATGGGGATGATAATGATGTATTTTCACCAATTGGTGTTCCCGCTCTGATGTGTTGTGACGAAAAAAATGAAAACGAAAATCTAAAAATAAAGAACACCAAGCTTATCGTGGAAAAACCCTTCAAACCGAAGGTAACACCCACGGGATCGACAAGATCCGAATTGCTTCACTATATCAATAAGAGGGTTACAAATATTCTTCTAATGCCTACACAACAAGTGCCAAAAGAGAACAAACAATAGCTACACCAACAAAAGATAAATAGAAACAAACGCCACCCAAACCCAGCTGCTGTTTGGGACCTAGTTAGGATACTACTGACCTTAGAATCCAATCTCCACCGTTCAAATCAACCGCCAAGATGTTAGGAACAGTCAGTGAAATTTTCAGGCCGATCCAACGGTTAGTTAATCAGGAAACAAATCTAAAGGTTGCTGGTCGGAGAAAAAAACTGCAGCAAAAGAACCATTTTTTATCTCCTCTCTTGTTCAAAGCTCTCTCAAAAACCTTTCTTATGTCCTAATATCTTTCAAACACAATACTAATGAGCAATTGAATTATTCTCTCAAAACCATTTTCTATTTATAGAGTTATACTTTTCCTTACAAAACAAAAACCAACCCCAAATAAAATTATTATTACAATCCTTTTCCTAATAGAATTGGAAACCAAATAAAGAGAATAATCTCAATCCTTTTTCAAGTAGGATTAGGCCATGAGCCTTTAGCTAGAACATGGGTCATTGCCCAACAAACTCCCCCTCCAGTTAAGGAGCCAAATGGACTTCAAGTGGAGGAACTCTTGACCCATGGCCAAATGGACATTACATTCCAGACAGATATAACATTTGAAAGTATCTTACATTAAGAGACATCTATAAGACAGAAATCTCACCAACAGATAACACCCTCAGTGCGGCACGCGATCTTTCCTGTATTGACTTGATCGTAGAACCATGTATACCAATTAAATGAATGGCTTGTGATGAAGCCACCAATAACCTTGAAGAGAAGAACGTAGCACCAGCACCTGCTACTCCTGGATCATCATTGTTTAGCCCGGCAACACACTTGAAAATTCCTAAAGCAGCATCCATCGTTGGAGATACCTACACATCTGGATTTTCTCTACCATATATTAGGACCTGAAAAAAATATGAAGGAAGTCATCATGAAATATAAAATAATATGATTTGGAACATATCAAAAAGGAAAACTAAACAATAAAAGAAGCAACATAAAATAGTATGATTATAGAACCTACCAAAAAGAAAAAAGAAAAAAAACCCTAAGAGATGTCAGATTAAAACTGAATACCAACTAAAGGTTCCCCTACTCGAAGGCAATTGCGAGAGTGAATCTTAACTCATCTCAGAGGGAAAAAACATCATAAAATGTTTTATGAGGTAGAGAGGGAAGCCTTTAAGGTTAAGGCCTACACCTCAAGCATTCAGATACACACTTTTTAAGCCTGTTGGATCTATTTTAAGTTATGAATTACAACTAAGCCAACATTGGAAAGAAGACCTAATGTAACTTTATAACATTTAGCAAAGATTTAAAAAATAGAGTTTTTCCTCTAATTCAATAGTTTATACATTAAAAATGCAAGCCAAGCAAAAAACTAACTAGCAGTATAATATCAAGAGATACAAATTCATTTTAACTCAAATGTTCACACAAGTTCTTGATGGTGTACTCTACTGTAACCAACTCATCATTTCCACGAGGGCTTAAACCGAAGAAAACCTTGTTGAATGTGGGTCCACTCGATGGGGCGTATACATCGGACTCCATACTTAGCTCATGTGGTTTTATGTCGATTATTAGCAGCTCCCAAAGACAGATTCTAGTGTATTGACCAGGTTATCAGTTACAGTTATGCATTCAGTTTCAGTATGTTATAATCTTGGTCACTACATTCAGTTAGTTCATATTTAGCATGTTTATCATCTTTATCATGTTTAGATTATATCATTTTTTAATCACTTTGTTCAGTTATATGTTTTATTCAGCTTCATTCTATCTTCCAGTACCTTTCAAGTACTGACGCATACTCTACGCTACATCTTCTCGTGATGTAGGTTCAGGTCCTCAGCATTCAGATCGCATAGATCGGTTCTCGATCTTTAGTTTGTTTAGCAGTATCAGTGGTGAGTCCTCATATTTCGAGGACAATAGGCATGTTTCTATATTTACTCTTTTTATTTCAGTTTTCATTATTTGCTAGAGTTAGTTGGGGGCATGTCCCAGCATCTCTAGTCAGATAGAGGCTTTATTTCAGATATAGACAGATTCAAGCTTTAGTGTTTGAGATTTTATTTCAGTATCTTAAACTCTTCCCTATCACTTCAGTTGATCTCATGTTTTAAGCTTCCGCACAATATTTCTTGTTTCAGTTTAATTTAGTATGTTTATGATATGCCAGCAGGGTTAGTTTGGGGTCACTCATGATCATATGTCCCGTGTTTACGCCCTGGGGTATCTTCGGGGAGTGATAATGATACCAGGTTTGTAAAGCCCCGAGGCTACCCCCAGGGTGTAAACACGTGACCGAGGATCATGAGTAACCCCAAGCTAACCCTGAGCTGGCATATCGTAAGCATACTTAAAGATAAAATGAAACAAGATATACTATGCAGAAACTTAAAACATGAGATCAACTTAACTGATGGGGAATACCTAATACTATCTGAATATATATTTGAGAAGAGTTTAAGATACTGAAATAAAACTCAAACACTAAAGCTGAATCTACCTATGCCTGAAATAAGCCTATAACTGACTAGAGATACTGGCACATCCCCCCAGCTAACTCTAGCAAATACTGAAAACTAAAATAAAAAGACTAAATATAGAAACATATCTATTGTCCTCGAAATATGAGGACTCACCACTGAAGTTGCTGAACTGAAGATCGAGAATCGATCTATGCGTGATCTGAATGCTGAGGACCTGAACCTACATCACGAAAAGATGTAGCGCAGAGTATGTGTCAGTACTTGAAAGGTACTAAGCATGCAAGATAGAATAAAGCTGAATATAACTGAACAAAGCGATAAAACAATGATATAATCTAAACATGATAAATATGCTAAACATGTTGAATATGAACTAACTGAATGTAGTGACAAAGTTTATCACATACTGAAACTGAATACTGAGTTGTAATTGATAACCTGGTCAATACACTAGAGTCTGTATATGGGAGCTACTAATAACCGACATAAAACCACATGAGCTAAATGTGGAGTCTGATGTATACGCCCCATCAAGAGGACCTGATATACCTTGCCAAGGGAATACAGGCATGCCCACAAAAGGGACTTACCTACGGGGGCATGTAGTTTTAGGACTATGAGGGTGACTGACCCTTAGTCCACTCGGTATTAAGCCTACTCCAAACTGATTATGTAATTAACACATTATGATTGAATGTCTATAATACTGAATAGCTCAAAATACTGACATGCTTACTGAAAAATTCAACATTTATATATTGATAATGAAATATTCTTGAACTGGTGCATGTATATCTAAATAATCTGATGTAGCAAGTGTAATTCATGGACTAAACGAATCTACTTAACTAGGGTTCTGAGTCTCAAGTAAGAACTAAGTAACAATTCCATGAAAACATGGTAATCTGATTTGGATTCGTTTAACAACTGAAGCATAACATAAATTCTGAAATTATAGAAACCCTGTGTCTAACATGTTTAGATAATCAAGAATATGACTGAATCCTAGGGACCTAATGTGTGAAAGGAACCCACTAGTGAAATCCCACATACCTAGTGACGAATTTCACGCAGAAATCTTTCAATTTCGGGGTTGGAACTGAAGAAAACGTGGATGCGTGTTCTTGAGCGACTGCTCAACTTTTCTCTCTGATTTGCTCTAAGTTTCGCTTGATTTTGGTGAATGATCGATAAGGATAAGTTCTAATTAAGTCACTAGGCTAAATTTGATGAAAACTCCGTAATTTAGGAGTTAAACGACGTAGTTTACGGGTCCAATGCATAGGAAAAAGACCAAACGACCCCTGACTTAAAATTGTGATGCAGCTGACCACGGCCCCTCTGACGGACCATTAAAAGAACCAGGGACCTTCAAGCTGGTCGTGGTCCTTGGTCCAATAGCTACTGGTTCTGAGGCGAGCTTACACAAACGCCACCATGGTCTGTCGTTAGGACCACGACCCGTGAAGGGTCCTGTGGTCTGACGTCTGGGCCTGGTGGACTCTACTTGCCTTCCACGAGCGCTAGCACAGTCCATGAGGTGGTCCACGGCCCATAAAGAGGTCTCCTCAAACACTAAAGCTAACTATGTCTATGTCTGAAGTAAAGCCTCTAACTGACTAAAGATTCTGCGACATTCCCCTAACTAACTCTAGAAAATACTGAAAACTAAAAAAAAAATACTAAATATAAAAAACATGTCTATTGTCCTCGAAATATAAGGACTCATCATTGATACTGCTGAATTGAAGATCGGGAACCAATCTATGCCTGATCTAAATGTTAGGGACCTGAACCTACATCACGAGAAGATGTAGTGCAGAGTATGCATCAGTACTTGAGAGATACTGAGCATCCAGAATAGAATAAAGCTCAATAAAACATATAATTGAACAAAGTGATAAAGCAATGATATAATCTAAACATGATAAATATGCTAAACATGCTGAATGTGAACTAACTCAATGTAGTGACCAAGTTTATAACATACTGAAACTAAATACTGAACTGTAGTTGATAACCTCGTCAATACACTATAATTTGTTTGTGAGAGCTACTAATAACTGACATAAAACCACATGAGCCAAATGTGGAGTCTGATGTATACCCCCCATAAAGAGGACCCAATATACCTTGCCAAGGCTATAGAGGCATGACTGACGTGATCACTAAGTATAATGCCCACAGAGGGGACTTTCCTACGGGGGCATGTAGTTCTGGACTATGAGGGTGACTGAACCTTGTCCAACTCGGTATTAAGCCTACTCCCAATAGAATGTATAAAATACAACAACACTATAATAAACTGAATAGCTCGATATTCTAAAATGCTGACTAAAAATGCAACATTAATGTACTAATAATGAAACATTCTTAACTGGAGCATGTATATATGTGTAAACTAATCTAGTAAGTGTAATTAATGAACTAAATGAATCTACAACCCAAGGGTTGTGTATTTCATGCAAGAAACTAAGCAACAACGTTACAAGATCATGATAATCTGATTTAGAGTTTCCAACAACTAAATCACAACAATTATCTGAAGTTTTAGAAACCCTAGGTCTAAGCAATATTTAAGGAGTCAAGATTCTGACTGAAATCTAGGGACCTAGTGGATGAAAGGAATCCACTAGTGAAACCCCACATACCTAGTGATGAAAGTCACAGAGAAATCTTTCAATTTAGGGGTTATACGACGTAGTTTAGGTATCCAACGCATAGGGGAAAAGACCAAAATGACTCCACTTCAAATTTGACAAAGGCCGACAACGGGCGCAACGATGGGCTGTCATAGGGACCACGAACCGTCAAGCTAGTCGTGGTCCTTGGCCAATAGTTACTGGTTCTTGGCACTTCCTTTTATGGCTCTCTTCACGAACCGTGTGAAGGATCATGGACCGTGACGGTTGACGTGGTCCTTAACTTGGCCTAGGGGCTTACAGATCTGGCTTCACGGAAACCACCACCGCCCATCCTCAAGACCATGGTCTGTGAGGAGCTCCGTGATCTGATGTCAGGTCTTGCTTGATTCTGTCTCCCTACCACGAGCACTAGTACGGCTTGTGTGGTGGTCCACGGCCCATAAAGGGTCCCGTGGTCCACCATTTCTGGCCTGGGTGTGAACCCACAGGCAGGTCGACAGACCTTGGTCCCTTTCACGATCCGTGAACCCTGTCGTGGTTCACTGATTCAGGTGATTTTCTACTGAAAATTCTAAGATGCTTTCCAAGGTGTTATAGTGTTCCTGCTCCGAAAATGTTGAGTTTTATGAGTAAAAACGGTGGTGATGAATATGATGCGGTTTCGCTAGTTACTAGTTATAGATAGTACTAAAATCGCATCATTTTCATCCTCATCGATTTTAGTCAAAGAACTTAGCATCTTCGGAGCAACGACATCATTCTTGTCGCTTCCACTAGTGGTCCTCTTGATAAGAATAACAATTTTCACTTTGTTTCCATGGACAATCGATGAAACAACATAGATTCCCTCTCCATTTTTTATTTTACTCGTACAACTCAATGTCATTGGATCGGGAACACGAATCAGTGAAACCGCATTATAAATGAGATTCAAATTTGTGCAAAAATATGTTGTGAAAAACTCTACAACACTAGAATTTCTGGACCGTTGAACATCATGGGGTTGTGTTTGTAACTTGTGTAAAGTAGTCTTCTACCTCACTTATTTTGGAATCACCACTTATGTAGTAAGAATTTTTTTTAATGAAATTTCCCTTTTGCTAATTTTTTTTATTGTTAACCTTTTATTTTTCTATTTATGTTTTATGTAAAAAACTTAAGAGGATACACTTATATATTCACTTCTACTAATTATTATACAGTTGTACCACCGTCTCTTCTCATTATAAATATAGAGAATAAAATAATAGATCTCTTTTGTTTGGATTTAAAAAAAACATACCGTATGCCTTTGGATAAATTATTTTTGATGATTCAGTGTACACACTCAAAACCATATATATCACCCTTATTGAGGTAGTTCACCACCATACCATATGCCTTTGGATAAAGATTTCTTTTTTTTTATTGCTTCTCTTTTTTCCTATCGTTTCGATGCTTATGTCCTGTTACTTGCCTAAAGTTAGTTGTTCCTAAAATTATTTATTAATATTATTCTTCTTTAACTTGTAGAAACTTTGCAAGAGGAATCATTATATGGATTCGACAGAACAAAACTCCTCCTACTGGAGATGTGAAGAGTTTCGCGGGAAGAAGAGTTGGAATTGTTTTTTAATATGATCTGCTTAGATAAGTATGTTCTTAATTAATTATACTAACGTTTTACCATTTGAAAATTTTATAAGGCAAAGAGAAAAAAATGTTGACCGAGGCAAAATGTTGACTGAGACTCATAAGATAAAAGATGGATGTTATGTAACTGAGGCGGCTAGGGAGATTGGGGTAAGTATTCTTTCTATACGTGGTTACATGAGTATACCGAAGAAATGATTTTTTCTATTGTATTAGCAATTCGGTATGTTTGTGGATATTCTCACCAAGAGAAGCTTTGTTGGTATTCCGCAAACTAATAGTAGATCGATTGTCTTGCAGTTTGACAGCTCTGTCAAATGAAAGAAGAATGGGGTGTTAAATAGGTGGAGAAGATGAAGCACCTGCCTTTTCTTGAAAAATTTAAGAGTTAATGTGTGCATAAGGCCCTTTGTCATGCCAATGTACCACCCAAGATGACCACTCTATTTTTTTCCTCTTTCAAGAGAAGATTAATTGAAAAAGACTGCATTGCCCTTTAGAGAGTCCCATTTTATTTTATTCACTAATTGAATAAAAGCTAAACGGAACATCTCAAAATTAAAAAATAGGCGTATTATGTAGAACCCATTTAAATCTAATAATTAAAACCCAAGATTAAAAAGTAAATCAGCTCACTAACACAAAATTCAAACATCTAAGATATTTTGAAGATCAAACATTATAAAATAAATAAAAGATAAAAAAGATTAAAAAATATATTCAAACAAACTGATTGAGAAAATTGTGATAGTGGCGGATTTGGATAGGGGATGAGAGAATGAGAGAATGAGAAGAATGATATACATTTTGGGGTGAATGGAGGTCGCCAAAAAAACTCCCTATAAAATTATTCGATGAAGTTTTGATATGAAACTTATATCAAAAGATATTCATTGAAGAACTCCACAAATTTATGTTAGGGGTATAGAATGGAGATGACTGAAACTCCATAAATTTAAAAAGAAAGTGATGGTTAGTATTTGATATTTCTTAAATCTATGAAGTTTGGCTAGGAATAAGAATAAATGGTTTATGGATTTGTATAGAGGAGGGTGGAAGGAAGAAGTGGTGCAAATTTAAAGTAATTTGTCTGCGACTGTGGTGGTGGCCGACAACAGCAACCGACGGTGGTGGAGGCGGCAAGTGGCAATAGTGGTTGGAAGTAAAGGGGAGAGAGGAAAAATTTTAAAAAAATAATTTGACCAAAATCTAATTTTTGAGGTCTTTTGTATTATGATAGGGTCAAACAAGAGTCATTGGATAAAAAAAATATGAATTGTGGAGATTAAAATTTGAGTCATAGTTATTGGACTAGATTTAAAATTGATTGGGCTATTAGAATTGAATTCAAATTAGCCCAATTCAATAAAAATTGAGCCTTTTAGGCCAATTCATTTTTTTACATAGAAAGAAAATAAAAAAAAAACATTAACAAACAAAAAAATACAAATACAATTAAATACGTCAAAAATTAAGTGTTCAAAAAGTCGGGCCTGGAAATTATGCTTTGATGGAGCAGTCAATACAAAAGACACAGGGATTGTCATATCACCCATAGGGCAACATTACCCTACAATAGCTCAACTTCTGTTTCTTCTATACAAATAACACAATAGAGTACAAAGCATGAATAATGGGTCTAAATATGAAAATAGATTTAGAAATACAAGAATGGACTGTGTTGGGAGATTCTGATTTGTTTATTCGGCAAACTCAAGGCGAATGGAAAAATAGAGACCTCGAGCTTCTTCCATACAAACAATGTGTGGAAGACCTCAACAAAAGGTTTAAGTTCATCGACTTTAGATATATCCTCATGTTTCATATGAATTGACTGATGCCTTGGCTACTTTGGCCCCAATGCTTCCATATCCTGGCAACACTTGCATCACTCCTTTGGAAATTCAAGTTCGTGACCAACAATACTATTCTAACACAGTTTAAGTAGAACCAGATGGTGAGCAATGGCACCTAGATATCAAGAACTTTCTTGCAGACAAAAAAATACCTAGAACATGTTAATGGAAGCTAGAAAACTATTAGGCACCTGGCTAGTTGTTTCTTTTTTAGCGAAAAAATTAATATAAACGAACCCCAAATTTAAATTTGTTGAGATGTGTGTATGTTGAAGAAGACAAGAAAATCATGAATGAAGTACATGCTGAGATACGTGGATCACACATGTATGGATATGTCCTTGATATAAAAGTTACTTCGAGTAGGGTATTACTGGCTTACGATGGAATGGAATTGCTTTCGTTTTGTGAACAAAGATCATCAGTGTCAAGATAATTTAATTCATTCATCTCCTTGAGAGTTACACCCTATGCCCACTCCTTGTCCCTTTGCTACATGGGGAGTGGATGTCATCGGACAAATAGAGACAAAATCTTCGAAAGGACATCGATTCATTTTGGTCGCAACTGATTAATTGACCAAATGTGTGGAGGGAGTCACTTTTAAAGTAGTCACTAAGAAGGCGGTCATAGATTTTTTCCATTCTAACATCATTTGTCATTTTGGTATCCTAAGAACTATCATCACATACAACACTACAAATATGAATACCAATTCAAAATTGTGCATCACAATTCTACTCCATATCGACTAAAAGCCAATGGAGTTGGCGAAGATGTCAACAAAAACATCTAAAAGATCCACATAAAGATAATTTAAGGCACTAGAAAATAGCATGAAAATTTACCTTTCACACTTTTGGGATATCGGACGACATCACACTTTGATTGGTGCAACCCCATACTTGCTGGTGCCTGAAACCAAGGCGGTAACACCAACAGAAGTTGAAATTGAATCTCTATGAATTATTGTGGAAGTTAATATAGAGAATATTGAATGGGTCAAAACTCGATTGGATCAACTGACATTAATAGATGAAAAAACATTGGTGGACGTTTATTTTGGCTAGCTTTATCAGCAACGTATGGCTCGTGTATACAACAAAAGGGTGAACCTAAGACATTTTGAAGTAGTCAAACTTGTCTTAAAATACATTCTTTTGTACCATAAAGAAGCCAAGGGAAAGTTTGCTCCAAATTGGCAAGGTACAATTCTTATCAAGGAAGTGTTGTCCAAAAGAACATTGCACCTTACTGATATGGAGGGAAAAATCACATGCATAATTGTTAATGCAAATGCAGTCAAAAGATACTACATCTAATGCGTTTTAAGATATAGTGACAAACGACGGTTGGCATTTTATGGTTGGGAAGATGAAGGCCCCTCGTTCCAAAGAAATTATAAAAAAAATCAATCAACCAAAAAGAAATATCTTCTCTTTTAAAGTTCAAACTACGTTCGCCCTGATTCTGAAAGGATACATAGGCAAACTTTTTGGGTTCGGTTTAAAAAATTAATCTTCTATTTTTAATAAGAGCTGGGTTATTTTTTTTATTTGATTACAATAGTTCCAAAATTGTAGTTCATTTTATTTTTCTGTTCGGCAACTGACTTTCTGATTAACTCTTTAAGAATACCAGATTCAATATGTTTTGTGGAGACAATTGATCATCAAGAGAAAAAAGAGACTTATAAGTGAGAACCCTTGCTGACACCATAAGCCAAAAAGAGAGAAAAAAAGTGTTATTAGTGAAAACCTTCGAAGGCACCCTAAGATGACAAGATAGAGGATCTTATCAGTGAAAAATCTGACGAGCACCTTAAGATAACGAGAGAGAACAACATGAAAATGGTTAATTGGAGGGAACCTAGAAAGTGCACCCCTTGTCAACCCCTCTACATGAAGTGGTTCTAGGATACATAAGTCAATTTCAAATCCATAATAGTTCAGACTTTGAGAACTAGACAACTCAAACAGATCAAGAGTCAAATACAAAGTGCATGTCATGGTTCATTCAAAGTCGACATATGCTTCTAGATAAGTTCTCTTTGTCTTTTTCCTCAAAAGGAATACCCTTTGTTAAGTATAAGTCTGTCTGTCTTCAATCTTTTAATAATCTCAAATCTAACAATTTTTAATCTCTTTCAATATAATTCTTTTCCAAAGAAAAGTAAAAAGGTTGCAAAGCTCACGACGGTTTTCCCAAAAGGCAAAGTTGAGTACCTGAGTTGATATGGCATTGATTAAGGACTAAAGACACCTAGGATCTTTTCCCAAAATAAAGTTTTGTGAAGGAGTATGATGAAGTCTCTTAAGTCAGCATAAAATTTTTGAAAGAGAAATTCGTTCTCCAGGAAATCAATTGCACCATGGCATTTAGTAGTATCAAGAACATTAAGGTCTCTGATTAACTAAGAGGGAGCTATAGAAATGTAGTTTATCCAAGGATTTGAATTACAATTTGACAAATTAGTCTAAAGTATGGTCAAGTCATCAGAACATCAAGGCCGCAAACCACCTATCACTTTTAAACTAACAATTTTATCTTTGTTTTGCTCAACAATGGGATAAAGGAAAATGCAATATTACAAGTCAAAAAGATGAAACATCACAAAAGAAGTTCTCAAAAGAATTCACATTTTTTGGTGTTTCATCACATGCTAGTTGTTTTTTTTTGCCTCTCAATGCAAAAACATCGAGTAATACGTCTGGTCTCATTCCCTCATTAGGAAAACTTCACCTAGTTGGAAAAATCATGTGCAATACAATCTAGTCTTTCATTCATGTGCAATATTCACCAATCTTTTATTCATGTGCAATACACACCAGTCCTTTATTCCTTAATACACACAATATACTTATCTTGGGAAATATGACCAGTCTTTCATTCATGTGCAATGCACACCATATTCATACTTTGGGTAATACGCCCCAATCTTATGTTAATCAAAAAAGACAATACTTCCCATTTGATACTATCAGGCCAATATGACTCATTCTTCCTTTTCTTCTTAGGGTTTTATGTCCTAGTTTGAGATTCTCATATATATATATATATATATATATATTTTTTAAAAGCACAACCTGTTAGGATTTTTCATTTTGTAACATTAAGTTTTTAGTTTTTATCTACAACTCAAGTCAAACACATGCACTTGAGAATGATCCTCAATATACCAAGAGAGCATCAATATCAATTTTAAGAATGACGCACAAAGAAAGTCAAAGATTAACACACAACCCTAAGAAGACACATCAAGTAGGGATCTTGTAACTCCTTGAATGTAGTGAACCATAGTTCTCTAGGTCCTTTTTTATATTGTAATTATAGACAGTAGATGGTGACAAACAACAACAAGCAGCTTTTTAACCACTCTGTTCGATAGTTTCGGCTATCGAATTTTCACGAACTACACTAACCTAGTGTCTTGCTAGCCAAGGATATGTAGGCAACCTCGAAATCAAGGTTCTGTCATATTTTTCAAAAAATTTTGCAATGGAGTTTGAAATAATAAAAATTAGCCATTTCGTTCACTTTCTTTGGTTTAAAAGCTCTTCATTATTCCAAGCAAAGAGGGGCATGTTGTCAACACCTAATTTGTGTGGCATTTAAATTACCCCTAGAATATATATATATATATATATATAGTAAGGTCATTTCTCGTATTTATTTGTTATTTGAATTTGTTTTAATTGTCTTTCTATGTTAAAAATTGAATTGGCAAATTTGAATCCAATTTTGATAGCCCAATCAATTTCAAACCCTGTCCAATAACTATGGCTCAGATTTAATCTCTACCATTCATAATTTATTGATCCAATGACTCTCATTTGACCATATCACAAATACAAAGACTTCAAAATTAGATTTTTGGTCCTAATATTCTTTTTTTATTTTTCCTCTCCCCCCTTGTATTCAAAACCACCATTGCCATCGCCAACCGGCACCACCATTGCCGGCTGCCTCCATCGTTGCCAACAAATTACTCCAAAATTTCACCAATTCTTTCTTCCATCCTTCTCTACATAAATCCACAAACCATTACTCTTAATTCTAGCCAAACTTCGTAGATCTAAGAAAATCGAACACAAATCATCACTTACTTTTTTTATTTATGGAATTTCGGTCTTCTCCATCCAATACCCATTACATAAATGTGTAGGGCTCTCCATGAGTTATCTCTGGATACAAGTTTCATGTCAATACTTTGTCAAAAAAATTGGCGAGTTTTTCAGCGACCTCGATTCACCCTTAAATATATATCAACTAGGTAATTTACCCGCTCTTCGCGCGGGCATAATTAATTTTGCTAAGCTTTTGAACAATCTTTCCAATAATCGACTGTTATAAGAAAGAAAAAAAAGTAAATTTTAGTAGGTTTTATGAACATTTCAACAGAAATTAAATTATTTACATTATCACATATCTCAAGAATTTTAAATATATAATGAATGATTTAAAATATCTTGATATATAATCATTTTTATCTTTTACATAATTTATCTTAATATATGTTTGATGATATAATTGTCTTGTTAAAACTGAGTGATTTTTTTATGTAGCGATTAAACATATTATTTTCTATATTTTTGTAAATGAAAAATATAGAACTGATAATTTTATGGTTAGAATAACTCCTTGTTAAAAACAAATTATATAAAAGTTTTCGATAATCAATATTAGTTATAAATAAGTTAAGGCCGTTAAAAATCTACACCACAACAACATAAATATTTTTTTCTAGAGACAATCTACTTGTCTAGGGTCAAACGTTCACCACATTTCATCATTGTTACTTTGTTACTCTAACAAAATTTATAGAAGGAGAAAAATAAATTTGGAACAACAACAAAATAATATTGTTGATCCTTTTAAAAATTCATTGTCAAGCCTCGAGACTACCCCTGAGACGTGGACGCGGGACCTAGGACCACAAGTGCTCCCAAGCTAACCCTGTTGGCCTGATCATGAGCATACTAAAGATAATAAACTGATGTGGAAGCTAAATCATAAATAAAAATGAAAAGATGGGGAATACCCATATACTATAATTGAGATAAATAATAACTGATGAGTTTAATAAAAAGAAGATATAACTCAATACTAAGTTGAATCTAACTATGTTTGAAAATAGCCTCCAACTGACTAGAAATGCTGGGAAAGGCCCCAGCTAAGTCTAGCAAAACTGAAACTAAAGATCAAAAATATAATACTGAAAAAAGACTCATGACTATTGCCCTCGGAGAATAAGGACTCACCACTGATTCTACTGAACTGGAGATCGGGAACCGATCTAAGCGTGATCTGGATGATGAGAACCTGAACCTACATCACGAGAAGATGTAGTGCACGTATGCGTCAGTACTTGAAAGGTACTGAGCATGTAGGATAGAATACAACTAAAATAACATATAACTAAATAAGCAAATACGCAATGATATAATCTGAACAGGATATAGATATTGAATGCTAAGATAACTCAATGCAATGACCAATTTATAACATGTTGAAACTGAATACTGACTATACTGATAAATGGTCAATGCAATAGAATCGGACTGAACTGTGGGAGCTACTAATAACCGATAATAAAACCACATGAGCTAAATGTGGAGTCCGATGTATACGCCCCATCGAGAGGACCTAATATACCCTGCCAGAGGTATACAGGCATGCTAGCGTGATCACTAAAATGTTGCCCACAAAGGGGACTTACAACCTACGTGGCTAGTAGTTATGGGACTATTTGGGTACGCTGAACCCTAGTCCAACTCGGTATTATGATACTCCCAATGGATTAGGTGTTTAACACATTATGACTGAATTTCTCTAAGTTACTGGATTGCTCAAACTGAACATGCAAAACTGAGAATGCAACAATTAATTTGATAATGATGCATTCATAAACTGAGGAATGTATAACTGAATACTGAAATATCTGACCTAGCATGTTTAATTCAAGAACTAAAGAAATACATAGCTAGGGTTCTAAAATTCATGCAATAAACTGAATATTAACATACTAATTTGATTTGGATCATTCTAACAGCTAGGAACCCAACAATTCTAGCATTCAAGAAACCCTAGGTCTAGTCATAATAAGGGAATCAAGAAACTGACTGAAAACTAGGGACCTAATGGGTGAAAGGAACCCACTAGTGAAATCCCACATACCTGGTGACAAATTTCATGGAGAAATCCTTTAATTTCTCGGCTGGAACTGAAGAAAACTTGTTGCGTTCTTGAACTAGGGTTCTTGACTTCTTTCTCCTCTTAGCGTTCTAATTTTCTAGGTTTTCATTAATGATTTTACTTAGGTAAGTTCTAGTTATGTTTCTAGGGTTAAACTGACTAAAACCTCATAATTTAGGGTCTAAGCGACGTAGCTTAGGGGTCCAACGAAATAGGAAAAGACCAAAAGACCCCTGATTTAACTGTTGTCCCAGTGATCGATGGACGGGACCTACGGGTCGTGCATCGAATGATGGTCCGTTCTAGTCGACCGTAGTTCGTATCAGAGGTTGGGTAAAGGAGTCTTGATCCACGGACATAGACTACGGATCGTGGTCTGACCTACGGATCGTGGGTCTACTCGTGGGTCGAGACTTAGCCAATTTTCTGAGCTGGGTTTGGGGAGGGGTTGCAGTGGTGAACCACAGAACACCATCACGGGTCGTGGTTTGACCTACGGTCCATGGATGGCAACCGTGGGTTGCACTTGCACCTTCTCAAAATCTGCATTTTGGTCTATCTAGGATACGGGGTGTTACATTATCTCCCTCTTGAGAACATTCGTCCTCGAATGAAGACTAAACTAGCTAAAATAGAGGGAAAGGGCTGCAATCCCTACCACTAAACACTGACAACTGAATTTCTGACTGAACTGAGTTCCAAGAACATGCAAATACGCTGAAAATGCAAGTAAAACTGAAGGAACATGACTCTAAGACTGAATTTACGCATGAATGACTGAAAAACTGAAGAGGAAATATTACCTCAAGCTGGAGTGAAATCAGAAGGAAAGAGGTGAGGATACTTGGCTTTCATGGCCACTTCTGCTTCCCAAGTGGCTCCCTCTACGAACTGACTACTCCACCAAACCTTGATTGAAGCAACTTCTTTGTTTCTCAACCTCCTAAATTGACGATCAAGAATCTCAACTGGTACATCCTCATAAGAAAGGCTATCTTTTATAGCCACAGTCTCTAATGGCACTACGAATGCTGGATCACCCACACAATTCTTCAAAAGTAAAATGTGAAAGACTGGATGCACTGTTGCCAAATCTGTTGGGAACTCTAACTCATAAGCCACTCTACCAATCCTTTTCAAGATTCGGTAGAGGCCTACATATCTAGGACTGAGCTTCCTTTTCTTGCCAAATCTTATCACCCCCTTCATAGGTGACACTTTCAGGAAAACCCAATCATCAACTTGGAACTCTAGTTCCCTTCTTCTCACATCTGCATAAGACTTCTGGCGACTCTGGGAAGTCTTAAGTCTATCTCTAATGAGTTGCACTTTCTATATAGCATCAAGGACTGAATCTAGTCCTATCAGGCTGCTTCACCTACTTAAAACCAACCAACTAGAGATCTACATCTACGCCCATACAATGCCTCAGAAGGGGCCATCTGAATGCTGGAATGGAAACTATTGTTGTAGGTGAACTCAATAAGAAGAAGGTGATCGTCCCAACTACCCTTGAAGATGATCAAACAAGCTCTCAACATGTCCTCTAAGGTCTGAATGGTACGCTATGCCCGACCATCCGTCTGTGGATGAATTGTTATGCTAACGTTAACTTGAGTACCAAGACCCTTCTGAAATGACTTCCATAAATGAGAGGTAAACTGAGGACCTCTATCTGAGATGATAGACAAAGGAACCTCATGCATCCTCACAATCTCATTAATGTAAAGCTTGGCGTAATACTCCACCGAATCTGTAGTCTTGATCGCCAAAAAGCGAGAAGACTTAGTAACCCTATCAACAATCACCCAAATGGAGTCATGTTGTCTGCGAGTACGAGGTAAACCTGTGATGAAGTCCATGTTGATCACTTCCCACTTCTAAGTAGGAATGTCAATCTCTTGAGTCATGCCTCCTGGTTTATGATGTTCTACCTTGACTTGCTGGCAATTGGGGCACTTAGCCACAAAGTCTGCTATATCTCTTTTCATACCATTCCACCAATAGACTTCCCACAAATCATGGTACATCTTAGTGGCGCCTGGATGGATAGAATATATGGAGTTATGGGCCTATGCAAGCAGATGTTGTCTCAACTCGCCCACATTAGGAACACATAATCGACCCTGGTAGCGAATTACACCATCTCCCCTTTGGGAGAAAACCTCTACTCTCTGATTATGAACTGCACCCTTTAATTCAAGCAAGATTGGATCAGTGTCTTGCTTTTCCTTAACCTCTACTACCAAAGAAGATTCTGCCCCATTCTGAATCATTACACCACCATCTAATATGCTCATAAGATGAACTCCATGGAGAGAAAATCTGTGAACATCCTTTCCTGGCTCTTTTCTTTCTTCCTCTACATATGCTGCAGTACCATAGATTATCTGCTAAGAGCATCTTCTACTACATTCGCCTTACCTGGATGGTAATCCAAACTCATATCATAACCTTTGAGGAACTCAAGCCACCTTCTCTGGCGAAGATTCAACTCTTTCTGGGTGAATACATACTGGAGGCTCTTATGGCCTGTGAACACATCTACATGAACATCATACAAGTACTGTCTCCAAATTTTGAGTGCAAACACCACTGCTGCAAGCTCGAGGTCATGAGTCGGATGATTCTTCTCATGTACCTTAAGTTGTCTAGAAGCATAAGCTATACCCTTATCCCGCTGCATCAATACACAACCTAGGCCGACCCTAGATGCATCACAATAGATCACATAACTATCTGAACCCTCTGGTAAAGTCAAGACAGGAGTTGTAGTCAACCTAGTTTCTAGTTCTGCAAAGCTTTTCTCACAATCATTTGACCACTGGAACTTAACCTTTTTCTGAGTAAACCTAGTCAATGGTGAGGCTATGGATGAAAATCCTTCCACGAACCTTCTGTAATAGCCCGGTAGACCTAAGAAACTTCTAATATCTGTAGCAGAGGTAGGTCTAGGCCATTGTTTCACTGCTTCTATCTTCCGGGAATTTACTCGAATTCCTTCACTAGACACAATAAGCCCAAGAAAGGCAACTGATTGTAACCAAAACTCGCACTTGTTAAATTTTGCAAATAACTGGCGATCTTTGAGAGTTTGCAGAACAACTCTCAAATGAATTGCATGTTCTTCCTCATTCCTAGAGTAAATGAGGATATCATCAATAAAGACGATAACGCACAAGTCCAAGTACTTCTTGAACACTCTGGTCATCAAGTCCATGAAAGCTGTAGGAGCATTGGTTAGTCCAAATGACATGACTACAAATTCATAATGACCATACCGAGTTCTGAAGGTTGTCTTCGAAATGTCACTATCTCTAACTCTAAGCTGTTGATAACCTGATCTGAGGTCTATCTTTGAGAAATGACTAGCACCCTGAAGTTGGTCAAACAAGTCATCAATCCTGGGGATGGGATACGTATTCTTGATTGTGACTTTTTTCAACTGCCTATAGTCAATGGACATTCTGAGAGAACCATCTTTCATCTTTACGAAAAATACTGGTGCACCCCATGGCGAAATACTTGGTCTGATGAAGCCCTTATCAAGAAGGTCTTTCAACTAGTCTTTCAATTCCTTAAGATCAACTGGAGTCATTCTGTAAAGAGGAATATAGATAGGCTGGGTATCTAGAATGAGATCAATTCCAAAGTTCATTTCCCAATCGGGAGGGATGCCGGGAAGATCTTTAAGAAACACATGTGGAAACTCATTAACCACTGGAACTGACTCAAGAGTGGGAGTATTGGAGTTAGAATCCTTAACCCGAACTAGATGAAAACTAGGGACCTAATGGGTGAAAGGAACCCACTAGTGAAATCCGACATACCTGGTGACAAATTTCACTGAGAAATCCTTTGATTTCTGGGCTGGAACTGAAGAAAACTTGTTGCGTTCTTGAACTAGGGTTCTTGACTTCTTTCTCCTCTTAGCGTTCTAATTTTCTAAGTTTGGATTAATGATTTGACTTAGGTAAGTTCTAGGTATGTTTCTAGGCTTAAACTGACTAAAACCTCTTAATTTAGGGTCTAAATGACATAGCTTAGGGGTCCAACGAAATAAGAAAAGACCTAAAGACCCCTGACTTAACTGTTGTCGAAGTGATCGACGGACGGGACCTAAGGGCCATGCATCGAACGACGGTCACTGCTGGTCGACCGTAGTTCATGTCAGAGGCTGGGTAAATGAGTCTTGATCCACGGACACAGACCACAGACCGTGGTCTGACCTACGGACCGTGGGTCGAGACTTAGCCAATTTTCTGAGCTGGGTTTGGGGAAGGGTTGCAGTGGTGAACCACGGACCACCAGCATGGGCCGTGGTCTGACCTACGGTCTGTGGATGGCAACTGTGGGTTGCACCTGCAACTTCTCAAAATCTGTATGTGGTCTATCGAGGATACGGGGTGTTACATTCATTCTTCATTAAACTGCTGCTCTGTAGGCCCTTCTTGATGCTTCATCAATGCAACTTTACGACTTTTTCAAAAATATGTATGTATAGTTGTTGCATTATGAAAGTACAAGTAGATCAAATTGTTGGATTCTAGACTCATGTTAAAGAAACATTCTTGAACATTAAAAAATTAAAAATGAGTCTAACCTAGATAACTCAAATGCTCAGCAATGACTTGGGACATAAAGGACACCAAATCTATGTTAATAGACATATATTTTGTAGATTAAGATATTACTTTTATTTAGAGCAGGTTTTATTTCGTATTCTTCAAATTAAGCTTGCTGAAAATAATCATAACTCACACAAAAAATATTTAGTAGAGCTGAATGGGAAGGAAAAAATGAAAAACATTAAAAGGACGAAAGTTTTGTCCAAGTGAGATCATATACATACCAAACAAAAAATAATAAATACAATTTTAAGGACACAACAAAACAGCGAGAAAAACATACATTAAAGGGAGTAAACTATGAGATATCCAATGATGATAACAAATCATTCTAACGAGAAAAGTTCTGATGTTTTAAAATAAAATACCTCAGAAAATTGACTAACACTTCAATCAACTTTCAATCCTTAAAGTACTCATAATATCCAGTGATAAAATTTAGTAAAAACAAATAAAAACAACATAAAAACAAAAAAATATGGGCATGCAAAGTTATTAACTCTCAGAGGATTTTCTAAAGAACACAAAATCTCATCCTTGTATGTGAAGAAATGACGTTGTTGATGATCAAATTATAGATTTGTAAGGGTTTTTTTATTGTACCTTCAACAATTCTAGTAGACAAAACTTGCTTGAATACTCGATTAACGTTTGTTATTTAATATGTATTAACAAATACTTACAACAATAATATTGCAGATTAATAAACAACAAAATTTAAAGCATGTACTCAAAAATAACAATTAATAATATAAGCATAAATTAATGACTGTAAAAACATACCAGGATCTGTAACAATAGAATGAAACATAATGGGAAAATCGAGTCCACTGTATGTATAGTGTCCCCTTGAGGAAATTATTCCCCCCTAGTACCCGAGATTTAAAGGAATAGATCCTCTAATGAAAGAACGATTCTATTAAACAGTGTATTGATACAAAAAAAAATGGTGTCAGTGAGTCATTCAGCAAGAGCAAAGTACACAATTATTTAATTGTCCAGAAGAAGAAGAATAAGTTCAAAATTTCATTGTTTTAAAATGAGAGGAAATTCCTCTATTTATATACAACAAAAGGTGATGTGAACAAATGCCTATTGTGTCTTATCAGAAAGGTCACAACTTTTCATAAAAGTCGCAACTCTTCATAAAAGTCTCAACTCTTCATAAAAAGTCGCAACTCTTCATAAAAGTCACAACTTTTCATAAAAGTCATAACTTTTCATGAAAGGGCAAGGCTAGTTTTGGAAATAAAATAAATTAAAAGGGATTCCTGGTTTGTGGTGGCACCACATAGGCAGGTCTAGGGTTTTCTTTTATATATATATATGATCTGAATAGGTTTTTTTTTATGTATATATGATATATGATATTTTCATCCTCTCACCCTCTATCCAACTCTGCAACAATCACAACATTTTCAACCACATAAGTCATTTTATTATCGTATTATGTGTTTTCTTGTTAGTTTTTATGAAGATTTCGTTTGCTAGTTTTGTTTGAATTTATTTCTTATTTTTATCTTTTATTTATTTTATAGATTAGATGTTTGAATTTTATGTTAGTGGGCCGATTTATGTTTTGATTTTGGGTCTTAATGATTAGAATCAAATGAGTTCCTACCTAGTGGACATTAAAATTTTCAGATGGTCCATTTAACTTTTATTCAAAAGAATCACCTCCCATCTTGAATAGATGAAAACTTGGATGGGCCAGGTCCAACTCACTTAGCATGAAAAACTTTTAAATGCCCCAATTTGGTCACAGCCGTCAATTTGACACCACTAGATCCCATGATCGGGAATGAACTTAAGGGTGATTATATGATATTATTTCCCAAAACATGGTTCATGTTGTTTCAATATTGCTTTGGGAATGAGAGTTATGCACTAAACTTTAATTTAATCTTATAACACACAAAAGTAATTTATCAACATCATTTTTTAAAATCTCTATGTTTTTCTGATCATGAGCTTACAGTTGGTTATATCTAACCATCAGTAGCAATAATAGATCAATTCGTAGGACTCTAGTTAAGTTTAGATGTGTTGCTGAAATTTCATGTATTGTTTAGGAGTACTTATGCATTATCCCAATTTTTTTTTGTTAAGATGCTACACCTTTATCATCTTTTGGCAGAAACTTGAGTGGTGATTCCAACATAAGTGATGTAGAAGACTTATTTACTATAGTTAAAGCATAACTACATGAAGATCAAAGGATTAAAAGTTGTTGTTTAGTCTTTCTTCTATTACAAATCTTCTCAAAAGTTATTTTTGTACAATTTTGATTCTTCTTTGTATTCCCGTGAATTTTAAATCTAAGTGTATGATGATGACAACACCGATCGATTCCAGTTTTCCTTATAAAATCAATGGCAATGAAAATAATATATTTTCATTGGTTGGTGTTCTCGCTTCGATGATGCTCATGAGGTCTACGAATAAAATAGGTGGAGAAAGTATTTTTGTTGTTTCACCAATTTTCGATGGAAACAAAGTGGAATTTGTTGTTCTTGTCCAATGGACGAGTGACGACAGCAACAAGGATGATGTCATTATAGATGGGAATGTAATTGGTGTTCCTGCTCTGCAGATGTTGTGTTCTATGACTAAAATCGGTGGTGATGAAATAATGTGGTTTCCCTAGTTATAGATAGTAAAATCACATCATTTTCATCTATATCGGTTTTAGTCAAAGAACTTAGCATCTTCGGAGCAGTAACACCAACGACATTTCTATCAACAACCGGAGAAACAACATCGTCATTGTCACTTATCCAGTTGTCCTCTTGACAAGAATACCAATTTTCACTTTCGTTACATCGTCAATCGATGAAACAACATATATACCCTCTCCATCTCTTATTTTACTCATAGAACTTGTTGCTCCCAAATATACATGCAAGTGTACGCGGACGCTCAAGTAATATAGTTTCTTTTAGGAAAGCTAGCCCTATTGGTCTATTTATAGAATTTAGGAAAAATATAGTCCAAATCTAATCCAATAAGAAGTCCTATTTAAATCGATTTTCTCCAAAATGTCTGACAAGCCTTGGGGCGTTGCACCCAACTCGCGCCGGCAGGCTGGCGCGCCACGCTGCTAGTGCGCCAAAATAAAGCCTCTGAACTCTTGGGCATGGCGCGTCGTGCCCTTGCTGCGCCAGTGATACTGGGGCACCGCGCTAGCTCTTGGTCTTGGCGTCACTTATCATCTTCAGCTCCTTTTCTCTCATGATTCAATCGCTTTCCTTAGGAACCGTGCAAACAAAGCTAATCATGTATATTAGTATGCAATCATCACAATCCTACGTCAAATACGTTAGTTAGATTAGTGAATGTCGTTAAACTTATGTTAAAAGATGGGTAATGCGTAGTAATTGGGCATATAAATATGCCCAAGATCACCACCCCACACTTAAACATTTGTTAGTCCTTGAACAAACTCTATCTTATCAAATCACACTCTTAACCTTTGGACTCCTCACCTCACTTTACAATCGGCCAAACATATTTAATCATGACCTTGTGGCATACACTATATGTAATAAATTTCATTCTTTCTTATAGTCTACAAATTAACAATTCATAACCTCAATGAATGACTCTTCTTCAATAATTTCGGGCTAATGCAATATCATAGAGACACACAAAACAAGAGTATGCACCAAACATGTGGCATGAATGCCCTCACCATTTTAAGTATAGCCTTTCTTTTGCACAAAACACCATTGTATTTCAATCATAAGGCTCATTTTTGTAACATTCAATCTCACATTCACAAATTAAGTTTTCACATATACTAACCTGCCAAAAGCTTGCCCTTAGTGTACTTTAATTTTCACAAGTGTTACTCATAGAATCAAAAGGACTTTTCATTCGGTTGTAATGTCGGCTTTAGGTAAGGGACCCTAATGCACATGTTTTGATTTTTATTGCTAACATTCAAAACTTTTTATTTTCCTTTGATCCCCCTTGATACATATTTTCCCAATTGAACTTAAACACCTTGCCCTCTATTTCACTTGAGACCTTATTTTGTACACACCCCTTTTTCTCTTTTTTTTTCACACTTAACAATAGCCACCCTCAACGTATGGATTTCTCCCGAGTTAAGGTGCACATTGACCTTGTAAGGACTAGGGCCATTATTAAGGTATTTTCTGAATTAGCCACCTTCAACTTAGGCTTTTAACCTTAGTCGAAGTGCACAATGTCCAAGGAACCAGGGCCAATCACAGATTTAGGAACTTATGGGGCATCATTCTTCTACATATTTTCTTTGATCACCACAAAACCAAGCATTTTCACCCTATTCAGTTTCACCATTGTTTTCACCTTTTCAACTTAACATAGTGCATTAAGGATTACTTTGGGATCAAAACTAATGGTATCAATAAAAGAGATTTGGCTTAATTAAATAGCTGAGAACAAAATTAAGTCTAAAAGGCTCAATGGGGCTTTACTAGGGATATTTTATTTGGAGGTACACAAAAAGATTTAAACTTGGCTATTCAAAGAAACGCCTCAATCATGTTTCATAAATCACACAAGTTACACATTAGGAACACTTGGAGCAAGTTCTAGATGTTATTCAATGCAAAAACTACGCAAGTACTCCCCACACATGGCATCACAACACACATAAGGACACAAACACTTGTAGAATGCTTATAGAAAATGCATTACGGTGTTTCCACACAATTAATCCCATATTCTTTATTTTTCATTTAGAGTCAAGACAAAGAGATTATGTTTTGTTTTCAAGGTCACCATCTTAGTATTGCAAACAAAGTTTTACCACCCATTACGTCTAGCCAACTATCAAGACAAGGTTTGAAAGTACCCAAAAGGTCGGTTTCATGCTTTTCTACTCCTAGTGACTAATTTTCCCTTAAGACAGTTGTCATCCATCCATCAGCGGGAACAGTCACTCCTATGACGACTCTAAGACTCAATAAAAATAAGCAAACTATTCCTAGTCGGTTCAATGGGCTATCCTTAGAAAAAGAACACAAAACAAAAGCGGAGGAACCCTCCTAAAAAATAAAAAGATTCGATAAAGCAGTAAACTATATACAATGAAGTTCAACTTCCACCCCACACTTAAAAAAAACATTGTCCCAGTGTGCAAAGTAAAACAAAGTGAAAAGATAAACGAGAACACTTCGATGGCCTCTAGGCCACGAACTTCAATTCAGTGAGTTGCCACATTGGTGGAAAAATCCACAACCATTGAGGTTGCATCACCATCTCCATTGTCCTCATCGGTATTATAATATTCGGGGACAGGATCATTTTGACCCATCCTCATTTGCGCCATCATTCTCATCAGCAGTGGCATTATCATTATCAATGGGTTCTTAGAAATCCAGGCCCATCTGACACGTAGATTGTGCTATCCATCAAAGGGTAATGCTTTGCTAGTGTCGCCATCTCGTCCTCAGTCACCGGACGACCACTAATCCGCAAATGTAGCTCAGCCATTCCAAACATGCAACCCATCCAACTATCATCCCAAGCTTGTCTATCAGCAGCAGTTAACACTAGCCTTTGGGATGGATCATGCGCTTTTATTTTTGTGACATCAGCTAGGCAGCACACTAAATGAGGGGCACGGGGGGGGACACATCATGGATTATGGATTTATTCCTCAATTTCTAAGGCCCAGAGGTACCTAGTAATGATGCTTTCATAACATAAGTGTCATCTATTATTTGTCCTAAACTTTAGCATGTTTTGCCTCATAATAGCTCTGACATTTATTAGTTGCCCCTTCATAAGTCGATAAACTAGCACCACTCTCTCCCTATTGACATCGGTCGTATGTTTGCACTAGTAAGGTGCTAGACATAATTTTCAACTACATATGCGCCTCTAAATTCAAGTGGCTATAATGAAGGGTCGAATGACGACCTGTGTCCCTAACTCTATCCCAACGAGCCACAGAGGTCACCCCAAACAAAGTTTGCCTCACATCACGATATGGGGGTCTTTGAATAATAGCTATATACTCAGAATTATCACAAATGGGGGCACCCAAAAACTCATTCAAAACTTCCAGAGTAAATCGCACACGATTATTCCTAATTAAACCTTGGTTCCACAAAACATGATGAGTATCCCAATTAATAGAATTCACGTACTAAACTCAAATTGCACTCACCTTGGTCCACAAAGGTATAGTGAATGCCCAAATCACGGACTCGAGTGTGAATGTGTGGGAAGTCTTCTAGCAAACACCCCTCATCGACATACTCGTCACCAAGGTACTTAGATTTTTGTTTTCAGCCGTACCAGTCCTCGCCATAGTAAATTACAACTTGTTTGCCAAATTGTTTAGGCAGCAAGTTGGTGGTTTCCCGACTAGAACTTCTGGCAGCAGCCTCTTTCTGAATCCTCTTAGTACCTGACTCACTAGCGATATTTTTACACTTAGGAGCCATCTTTATACCCAACAATACAAGAAAGGAGAGAAGAAAAAAATGGGGAAAAGGAGGTGGGGGTCGGGTGGACAGTGGGGAGGGTAGAGTATGTAGGTTTTGGATTTTTGATGGATTTTGGTGGGTTTTGGTGGTTGGGAGTTGAGGAAAAGGTAAGGGAAGCAGGTTTTAGGAAAGATCAATGGAAGAATTTGGGATTTTTGGTGAAGAAATTGGATGGAGAAGAAGACGAAAGGTTGGGAATTTAGAGAGAATAGAGGCGAGGGGTCGGTTAGAGAGAAAGATTTAGTAAAGGTGAGGTGTGTTTGGGTAGGTGGAAGATTTAAGGTGGGTTTTTGGGGTGGGTCCCATGGGAGAGGAAAACATTTACCCACAATTTTGAACTTGGGCAGCCTAGCATGTTTGGGGCGCGGGGCACTGCTAGTGCGCCCGAATGGGCCTCTGAACTTTGGACCTTGGCGCGACGCGCCATGTTTGCGCCTGGTATCGGCGCTTTTCCTTGGTCTTGGCGCATTGGTGGCGCAGGGCACCCAAAAAGGGCTTCTGAACTTTCGCTTCTGCCGTAGTGCGTCTGACCTGCGCCAGAACCCACTTGCCAACGCAGTTGGTTTTCTTCTCTCGTGGTGTATTATCCGACAACCTGCGCATCAACCAAACAACGTAACATCATATTGATGGCTTGCCTCCCACCCAGTGCCTTAGTTTTGGTCGTGGCATGACTCCTCTTTCAGTATTTTTAGTTATATCTCCTAACTATTACAAAGAAATCAAACTTAACAAGATCCGTAAAAAGAATAAAATTAAAATAAAACTAATTCACTAGATGCTATCAACCCTAAACTAAGCTAAAAATTTAAAAGTAAACAAAACTAACTTCCTATGACATATCTTAATAGCCCAATATGCTTGATGTTATAATTCAGCCGAAAGATGGCATGCTTTGCCGAACACTATGTGATAGGGAGAAGTCCCTATGGGTGTTTTATATGCAATTCTATATGCCCATAACGCATTATCCAGCTTCTCAGACCAATCCTTTCTTTGTGCATTCTCTGTTTTCTGCAAGATTTGCTTCACCTCTTTATTTGATACTTCCATTTGACCACTTGTTTGAGGATGGTAAACTGTAGCAACCTTATGCCGAATACCATACTTAGAAAGAAGATTTTTCACTAGACGGTTAATGAAATGCTTACCTCCATCACTTATGATTGCCCTTGGAGTACCAAAACGAGTGAAAATGTGCTTCTTGATGAATTTAATCACCACTCTTGAGTCATTCGAAGGAATAGCTACCGCCTCAACCCATTTGGATACAAAATCAACAGCCACCAAAATATATTGGTTTCCACTAGATGGCGGGAAGGGAGCCATGAAGTCAATACCCCACACATAAAAAAATTCCACCTTAAGAATGTTACTTAGTGGCATCTCATGTCTTCTTGATATAGTACCCAACCTTTGGCATTTATCTCATCCCTTCACATAAACAATAGAATCTTTAAATAAAGAGGGCCAAAAGAAACCATATTATAGTACCTTATGCGATGTGCGCTCTCCTCTATAGTATCCTCTATATGTGCTAGCATGACAACTTTAGAGTACTTTCTTTACCTCACACTCTGAAATGCATCTTCTTACCATCCGATCCACTCATTGCTTGAATAAGATCGATTCATCCCAGATATAGAACTTAGCATCATGAGTTATCTTTTTCTTTTGTTGGGTGGTTGCATCTGCAGGGTACTCTCCACTTACTATCAGATCCACTATGTCCGCATACCAAGGTACTTGAGAGATATCTAGTGCCATCAACTGTTCATCCGGAAACTCTTCCCAGATTTGTTCCCCTTCATGTACATGGGAAAAATCTTCTAACATAGACAAAAGATCATCTACTTGATTCTTAGTACACTTTCTATCTTTGATCTCAATGTCAAATTCTTAGAGAAGCAATATCCACCAAATTAACCTTGGTTTAGCATCCTTATTATTGAATAGGTACCTAATAGCTACATGATCAGTATAAAAAATTACCTTGGTACCTACCAAATACGATCTAAACTTGTCGAAGGTGAATACTAGAGCCAACATCTCTTTCTCAGTCACTATGTAATTAGCTTGAGCAGAATCAAAGGTCTTGCTCGCATAGTAGATTGAATGGAACACTTTATCTTTTCTTTGTCCCAATATTGCATCCACTGCTACATCACTTGAATCACACATGAGTTCAAATGGTAATTCCCAATTAGGAGCAATTAAGATGGGAGCTTCAATTAAGTTCCTCTTCAACATCTCAAAATCTTTCAAGCATATCTTATCAAATTCAAATTTCACCTCCTTCTCTGAAAGACTGCACATAGGTCTTGCAATCTTGGAAAAACCCTTGATGAATCTCTGGTAAAACCATGTGTGTCCAAGGAAACTTCGCACCCCTTTTACAAAGACAGGAGGGGGCAATTTTTCAATAACCTCCACCTTGGCTTTATCTACTTCTAATCCCGTTTTTGACACCTTATGACCCAAGACTATACCCTCTCGAACCAAGAAGTGACACTTCTCCCAGTTTAGCACTAAATTGGTCTCTTCACATCTAGCAAGTACTCTATCAAAATTCTGGAGACATACCTCAAAAATCTTCCCAAAGATAGACAAATCATCCATGAACACCTCTACAAAGTCCTCCACCATATCATGAAAAATGGCCATCATGCACCTTTGAAATGTTGTCGGCGCATTGCAAAGTCCAAATGACATGCGTTTGAAAGCATATGTACCATAAGGACAAGTGAACGTGGTCTTTTCCTGATAGTCGGGTGCAATCAAAATCTGATTATATCCGAAATACCCATCTAAAAGAAATAGTAATCCTACCCTGCTAGTCGGTCAAGCATCTGATCAATGAAGGGAATTGGGTAGTGATCTTTTCGTGTGGCCTCATTTAGCTTCAGGTAATTCATGCAAATTCTCCATCCGTTTACTGTTCTAGTGGGAATTAACTCATTTTTCTCATTCTTTACCACTGTCATACCTCCCTTCTTTGGGGCACATTGCATAGGACTTACCCACTTGCTATCAAAGATTGGGTACACGAGTCTAGCATCTAACCACTTTATTACTTCCTCACTTCTTTCATCAAGAAATTCAGTCTACGCTGATGATGTGCACTTAGTTTGTGATCCTCTTCCATATAGATTTTGTGCATACATAAAGCCGGACTAATCCCTTTAATATCAGCCATCTGCCACCCAATAGCTTTCTTTCTCTGCTTTACGACTCTCAATGCCGCATCAACCTGTATTTTAGACAATTATGCAAAAAGTATTATGGGTAATGTTTCATTAGTACCCAAATATGCATACCTTAGGTGAGTAGGCAGAGATTTCAACTCCAATTTAGGTGCTTCTTCAATTGATTGTTTGGGTGGAGGCCCTAATTCACAATACAACCGCTCTACTCTCCGTTTGTGTAATTCTATGGTTGTCAGATTCAAACAAGTAACCATCTCTTGAACTTCAGTATCTCCATCTATGTCATGTCCCACTAAATTTCTTTCTAAGTGTTCCTCAGGTGCAATGAGTTGTGATTCTATTACAGGATCTACAATTGTAATAGCGGACAACTCTTCATAGATAGAAGGCAATTTCAAGGCGCGGTAGACATCAAATACTTCAACCTTATCGTGTGCCCTCATAGTTAACTGCCCAGCTTCTACATCAATCAATCCCCCCCCCGTAGCTAAGAACGGATGCCCCAAAATAATGGAACTTCAGGATCAGGCTCAAAGTTTAAGATCAAAAAATCCATCGCAAAGATCAACGAACCCACTTGTACTAGCACATCCTCTACAACCTCCTCTGACCTAGAAATGGACCTATCCATGAGTTACATAATGACAGTGGTTGGTTTTGGACTGCCCAACCCAGGTTTCTTATATAAAGAAGCAGGCATAAGATTAATGCTCGCACCCAAATCACATAACCCCCGGGCTTGAACACTTTGCCCAATTGTAATTTGCACCGTGAAACTACCTGAATCTTTTAACTTCTTGAGTAGTCTATTCTAAATTTTAGAGCTACACACCTCAGTAAGTGCTATCGTTTCATACTCTGTCAGCATCCTCTTGTTAGCCACTATCTCCTTCACATACTTAGCATACTTTGGAATTCCCTGCAAAATGTCAACCAAAGGCAGGTTAATGTGAACCTGTTTAAGAAGAGAGAGAAACTTACCGAAGCATTCGTCTTCACTCTGCTTTCGAAGCTTTTTGTGGAAACAGAAGGGGTGTTTTCATTTGAGGAACGGGCATCTCAACATTGGTGTTCTTTACCACCTCTTCTGCTTTCTTTTCTTTGTTAACTACCACAACATCTCTCTTCTTTGGAGCTAGTTCATCTGGTTGTAACCCACTTCCAGTACTCACCGCATTTAGTTACTTAGGGTTGGGTTCAGTGTCACTGGGAAAACCTCCTTGAGGACGCAAGTTCTGTCACGACCCAGGAGTACCCCCTAGATGTGGCACGGTGTACAAGACTCTGAAAAGCCTCATACAAGCCTCATAGCATATCATAATATAAGATCATAGAAAATAGTGCAGAAATTTAAAAGTTTTTCTTTTACAGTCAAAGTCTTTATAAAACAAGCGGGAGTCTACATTTTGTCTCAAACCATCAATAACCATTAAGATTACAACTTTGGGAAGCAGCCCATACAAAAGCTCTAAACATAAAAATGAAATGTAAAGAACATAATGGTCAAGCCCTCAAATGCTATGAGGACTTACCAAACTTCTTCTTCTTGATCTGCTATGATCCTAGCCACGAGGATGGAAGCCGATGTCATCAAACCCTACACTTTGTATAAAAATTTAGAAGAAATATGGGTTAGCACAAAAATGTACTAAGTATGATAGCCATGCATAGAAACCCTTGAAAACATGCTAAACGGGACATTTTAGTTGAATGTATGCACTTTACTAGTTTAAACCATCATTTGAAAAGTAGTGTGATAACATAAGTCATAAGCATAAAAGACATCATGAAAAGATATACACTATAGTATGGTAGACAATAATCACAACTAGTGAGCATAAGAAATATCATTAGGAATATATACATAGTCAAAACAATCTAGTGTTAGCATGACATGTGAGCAACACTTCATGAGCTACCTCAAGGCAAGCTTGTGCAATGTATGGATAAGATCCCATAATCCTACTCACACTAAGCAAGTCACTTTAGATCCTCATTCATGTTTACCCTCTTTTAATCTCATCCTTATCCTATCTTTCATATACTAAGAAACATTCACTTTTAGTCAACCACATCAAGGAAAGCAACTCATAGCAACAATCCAAGTTAACATGCAACAACACAAGTATCCTTGACATCAAATGCAATTACCATTTAGAAACAAGCACATTCATTACATGAGTCATCTTGATAAAGAGGAACCTACCATAACTACTCTCAAAGCCTACTTGTGCAATGCATGGATGAAGTCCCATACCCCCCACCCACACTAAGTAGAACTTCTTGAATAGCCATAGTACATCCTAGAGTTGACCTTGTGGGAACTAGCCTTAACCGACATAGACCATGTGAGCTTGCATAGAATCCGGTGTATTCCCCACACCGAAAAGGGGTGTCCTACTTGTCTAAGGTAGAACTAAAATGTATTAGCTTGGAGATGGATCCAATGGCTAAATAACCTACGGGGGCACGTAGTTATGGGATAAGGAGATTGCTTCTAGAGACCCAACCTTTCTTAGCGGGGCAACTTCTATCTCATGAGATTAACTTTAGAAACCCGGCCTTTCTTAACGGGAGAGCCTCTATCTCATTTTCAATACCCACTCGGTGCTAGGCATAATTCCCATGAAGTATTTATTGAATCCTAACTTGTTTTATTAGGATAGCTTATTAGATCATGCGTGAGAATAAACTTTCGTTGTCCATGTCTTTATGTTAGATTCAATTAGGTGAGAACTAACTTTCAACCTAGAATCTTTAATATGTGAGAAACACTTTCACATTAGGCTCATTGTGTGTTCATGAGAATAGACTTTCGACAACACCACAATTACATCAAAGTCATAATCACTTTACTTTCTCAAAAGATGGTCTGAAATCATGAACACACTTTCACAAAGCATGTAAAATATCATATATTTCCCCTTTTAAGGACCAAAGACCATATTCAATCAACACATCTAGAATTCATTATATTAGACATGGATATAATCATAGTTCAAGTAATCAAGTCATTAAATGCATGATCTCAAATACTCATTATATAGGTCATGTTGGTGGAGTCTTTCCACAATAAAACCACATACAATTCAACACACATAATAGCTTAGATTATAATCATGTTCATAAAGTATACACATGAAGCCACAATTAGGCATAAGTCTCATGTTTACCCCTCTTGGATCAAGGATCACTTTCAACCAATCACATTTATGGTTACTACATTAATCATGGAAGACAACATAATTCAAATAACTCAACTAATACAACAATAATCTCATAATATTCATCTCCCCACAATTCACCCGCATCACAAAGTCACAAATTGAGGACATGGGGGTTAATGGGTTCTTGGAGGAAATTCAACATCAAAACCATAGAAATTCCTCAATTAATATACAATTCAAGTAATCAATTAATTATATTCATGATTCTATAACATTCTACTAATATCGATCAATACCCACACTTTAAGATCCAATTTGAGAAATTAGGGTGAATCATAGATTCATGGGAAATTTTATCAGAAACCCACCATAAAACAACAATTCAATCATAATATAAGGTAATTAAATCATTGAAAATGTTTTTAAAAAGAATCCATGACTTGGAGTGAAAACCCTAGGTTTTGGAGAATTTTCTAACTTTGGAATTGAGACTTTGAGGACTTCATGGATGAAAGCATTCCATGAATCAAAGACTACCATACCTTAAGTGAAGGAATCCAAAAAATTCGACTCAAAAATCTTCCTTCTTCAAGCCCTAACTTGATCTTCTTCTTCTTCTTATTCTTCTTCTTCTTCTTCTTCTTCTTCTTCTTCTTCTTCTTCTTCTTATTATTATTATTATTATTATTATTATTCTTCTTCTTCTTCTACATTGGAGTTCTAGAGAGAATATTTCTGCGGGTAAAGTTGGTTATGATTTTTGGGTTTGGGATTTATGAAGTCTATGGGTTAGTTAATGGCTGAAAACCCCTTATATAGGTCTATTAAAGTAAAATAAAACGACCCCACATTAAAATAATTAAATTAGGAATTACCTAAATGAACTTACCTTTGGCCGAAACTAGGCAGAATTGCAGGCAGGAGCTATGACCTTGGACTCACGGACGGTGAGTGGACCTACTGGCCGTCCTACAGGTCCATAGGTCCATGGTCTATAGCTCACTTTCAAGTGCCTTGACCCACGACCAGGTCCCATGGGGAGTGGATGGACCTACGCCCAGTAGGTTCCATTCGTAGGTCCCCAATTTGGGCAGAGTTGGGGTTAGGCTTTAGGGTCCTCCTCAAGGACCCTTGGTTGGTTCTTGGGGAGTCGTACCTTGATGTTTAACCCCTACACCCCTCATCCTAAGTATGGGAAGCCATTTTATGATTCTAAACCACACATAAAACTCTAAAACTCTTACATAAGGCTGTAGTTCCACCTACTAGTTTTTCGGGTGTTACAAGTTCAGTGCATTAGCTACTTGCGCAACTCATTTTTCTAAACTCAATTGGGACATTTGGATGTTTCTTATGTTCTCATCTTGCTTATCTATCCTGGCATTTATCTTTATACCAATTTCTGACATTAGCTTTCGGAGTAACTCTTCATTAGTCATCCCCCCTTTTGGTGCACTTGGATTTACGCCCTGGCTAGGATTTTTGTATTGCTCCCCCATTCCTTGTGATCGGTATTATTTAGACCCTTGCGCTTGGTTTTGATTTTGGTTTTGGTTCCCACCCTATGAGAAGTTCGAATGGTTTCTCCAACTAGAGTTATAAGTATTACCATAATTTTTATGACCTCCACCTCTTTGCGCATTCCCCACATAGTTTACGGAATTTGGATTTGCCTTACAAAGTTCAGTTTCATGTGCTCCACTACCATAGACTCCACACCAACTTGATTCTTGTTGTACAACATTCACTGGTGCTTGATTTAGTTTCATTTGTTTTAAATGCATGGTTATGTTGTGGTTCATGGCATCTAATTTTGCATTTATTGCGGTAGCTTGATCCACATCCAAAATTCCATCCACTCTATGTGTTGTGGTTATTGGAATTATTCCTTCATAAACGGGGTTTCCTTCTGAGAGTCTATCTAGAGATCAAATAGCTCTTCATGGGTTTTTGCTAGAGCTTGTCCATTTGTTGCACTATTAAGAAGTACTCGTGCGTTATAATCAAAACTCTCAAAGAAAGTATGAGCAAGTACCACATTAGATTGGTAGTGATGCGGACATGCATTTAACAATTGTTTGAATCGAGCCCATGCTTGGTACATATCCTCCCCATTTTTCTATTTGTAACTCTATATCTCACTCTTCACCTCATAGTTTTATCTGATGAAAAGAACCGACTCAAGAACTTCTTTGCTAAGTAATCCCATGTAGCGATGGAATTTGGTGGCTCTGAATCTAACCACCGTATGACGGCTCCTAGCAACGAATGTGGAAACAATGTCAACCTCACATATTCCGATGAAACTCCAGTTGGTATGTACGTATCACTTATTTCCAAAAAATTCCAAATGTGAATTTGAGGATCCTCATGAGGGAGTCCGGTGAATCGTCCCATCGAGTTGATGAGCTGCACACTATTCTGCTTTAGTTCAAATCTGCTAGTCGGTGGTGGTTTCCTTATACTAGACGCCACATTGGCTGTGAGTGGGACTGCCACGTCACGGACTTGTCTTGTCGATATAATGGGGGGTGCCTCTTGTTCTTAATTATTCACGTTTTCTATTCGGTCACCCTCATTATTTTCCTGAAGACCCAACCCTAATTCTTGTTGACGTCCTAGATTTGCCATTTTTCTGTGAAGGCATAAAACTCTTTCAGGTTCGTCATCTGGTTCGACAAGATCTTCTTTCCAAGCCAGACTTAAGAATCAAGTGCCTGCAATACACAAAAGCTAAGATCAAGTTATTAACACTTGAACAATCTAATTGTAAACTTAAGAAAAATCAAATATAAATCAATTTCTAAATCCCCAACAGCGGCGCCAAAAACTTGTTACTCTCAAATATACACGCAAGTGTACGCGGTCGCTCAACTAATATAGTTTCTTTTAGAAACGAGTTCTCATTCCCAAGGGACTCATGATCAACTTATATTTAATAACTCAATTCCACAATGAAATAAAAGTAACCTTTTAAAAGAGTTTGATGGTTGTTAATTACTACTACGATTTATGCAATAACTAAAAAGTAACTAATGTGAACGATTTCAAATTGATGTTTCAAGCAAGTAAAAGACAATTGCGGGGCTACAATATGCATTGGACTTCATGTATCGTATCTCAGGAAATGAACTAATTTCGGTTATCAAGTTACTAATTTACAGGGTTAATTGTATGAGTCGGGTCTCCCGACCTATAGTCGGCTACTCCAATTAGCTGTCTAACTACATCGGTGAGTGGGGATAGGCAGTCCTAATTGGACAACATTTATATTTCATCCTATTTTGTAACAAAGCTAGTTGTTCGTCCGAGCGTCACTCCTAAACACAAATCAACTCAATGGAAGATCAATATTTTTATATTCTTTGGTCTATCTACCTTATCCTCTCTCGATTTTATGAATAGACAAGATATTTCTCTATGATTGCCAGTCAAGAAATATTAAAACAAGATTATAAAAGTAAATTAAAATGACAACCAAGAATTAATTTAAAAACTTTTAATACTCAACAATAAATCCGTAACTACAGCCCCAGAACAAGGGCATTTAGCCACTTATGCTATTTAAAAACTGCATATATAATTGTTCATGTGATTTTCGAAAATAAGAAGAGTTAGAAAATTGAAACCTATAACAAAATTTGAATCTTGCTCTTGCACACCAAAATAATATCGAACCCCAACAAAATAACCTTAGGGGTCTATTTATAGAATTTAGGAAAACTATAGTCCAAATCTAATCCAACAAGGAGTCATATTTAAATCGATCTTCGCCAAAACATCCGCCAAGCCTTGGGTCGTCGCGCCCAACTCGAGCTTGGTAGGCTGGCGTGCCGCGCTGCTAGTGCACCAAAATGGAGCCTCTAAACTCTTGGGCCTGGAGCGTCACACCCTTGTTGTGCCAGTGATGCTGGGGCGCCGCGCCAGCTCTTTATCTTGGTATCACTTGTCTTCTTCAGCTCCTTGTCTCTCATGATTCAATCGCATTCCTTAGGAACCCTGCAAAAAAAACTAATCATGTATATTATTATGCAATCATCACAATCCTACGTCAAACACGTTAGGTAGATTAGTGAATGTCCTTAAACTTACGTTAAAAGATGGATAATATGTAGTAATTGGGCATATAAATATGCCCAAGATCAGAACTCAACATCACCATAGTAGAAACACGAATCAGTGAAACCACATTATTTTCATCGCCATTGATTTTCGATGGAGAATTGGAACCGAACGGTGTTTTTATCATCATACACACAGAGTTCAGATATTTGGTGATACAAATGAGATTTAATTGTACAAAAGTATGTTGTGAAAAGCTCTACAACAATAGAAAGAACAAACTGAATTCTTGGACGGTCGTGCATCGTGGGGTTGTGTTTGTAACTTGCGTAGAGAAGTCTTCTATCTCACTTATTTCGGAATCACCACTTAACTCTTGTCCAAAAGAAGATAAAGGTGTAGTAGCGTCCTACAAAAGATTTAAAAGAGAGGTCATTTTACTTGAAGCATATACAATTGACAAACCTACTATAACAAAGGTTACTAGTCAAATGATATAGTATTAATTGAACTTAATTGTAAGATAATTATAAGTTACCCATTACAGAAGAGAAGTAAGTAAATTTGAAGCAGGTCACTACAAAAATATGGATATGGGGCAGCCAACACAGAGAAATGTAATGAATATTAAAATATGTAGAGACTCACATAACAATTATTAATAATATATTAACCCTAAGTTAGTAGTATAAATAGAGAGCAACCATTTGTAAAATAATTAAGCAAGAATCAAGCAATCTTCACAAAAGACTCATATTCTATTACTTCTCATGCATTCCTCTAGGACCAATTTCAATTTTATGTTTTTTATCAACATTCAATGTACCTTATAATTACTGACCATGTACTAATGAGGATTGAGGCGTCTGACTCTGATTGGCGCCCGAGAAAAATGTGGTTACTTGTGCTGGTGTTTGTAGGAGTTGGAGAGAAATAATGAAAGAATTTGCCAAAGCGCCTGAAATTTGTGAAAAAACGATGTTCCCATCTCTTTGAAGAAGGTTCGACTCTTTCTTTTTATGCCTTTGCATTCTTGTTGTTTTGCTATGTGTTAGTTTGACCGAAGGTAGTTATTTGCATTGGCGATGAACCATATAGTTGATGTTTCTGTCTTCTACTATATTGTTTGTAGATAACTATCTTCAGTCAAACTAACACATAGCAAAACAACAAGAATGCAAAGGCATAAAAATCAAGAGTCAAACTTCTTTAAGGAGATGGGAACGTCAATTTTCCAAAAATTTCAGGTGCTTTGACAATTTCTTTCATTATTTCTCTCCAACTCCTACAAACATTAGTACAAGCAACCACATTTCTTTTTCAAATGCCAATTAGATGCCTCAATTGTCATTAGTACATGGTCAGCAACTATGAGGTACATTGAATGTTGATAAAAATAGTGGGTCCCACAGGAAGGTAGGAGTAGGAGTAAAATATGAAGCTGTTGTGAAGATTGTTTGATTCTTGCTTAATTATTTTACAAATGGTTTCCCTCTATTTATACTACTAACTTAGGGTTAATATATTATTAATAATATTTATGTGAGTACCTTTTGGAAAAGCAGTTTTCATAATTGTGGGAGTTATGGGGAAGCTTGTTGTAACACCCCAAAAATTTCTAAGTTAAGACTCGAACCATTCTTCATTTGTGAATAAGATCGTACCGGGTGATTCTTAAATTTCCCATATGTGTAAAGTTAAATTCTTTAGAGTGGGAATGAATTTGGATATGAATTAAGGTCACTAGAACTCTTAGCACAAAGTTGAGTTGAAAGTTTCCTTACTGATTAAACATTGATATAAGATTCTTCTTGGGTCAACTTCAAACAACTGTATCTCTTAGAATATAAAAGGTTATGTGGTCCATAACCTATCGAATTAAAGGTATTTGAATCTTCTATCCAACGCCACCAATTTTGCATCAATCCAAGTGTTAAGTAAAAAGTTTTGACCATTTTAGTAACATGATATAGTGCATTACAAATTAGCCGATGGGAAAACATTAAAAAGGGTCATTTTTGTCTTTGTCCTCTAAGAAAGCCCTAAACTCATTTTTTTCATCTGTTAATCCATCATTCTCTTGTCTCTCAAACATTAAGGCAAAACTCTAAGGAAAAATCAAAGTAGAAGACTCCATTCAAGGTTCTTTAAATCTTTTTTAAGATTCTTCTTCAAGGTAAGTCTTTCTCCAAAAATTTCATTATTTCGAACTCAAATTCCTCCATACAATTATGAATCACTAGTTAAAATCATAATTCTTGGCCATAGAGATTTCAAGAAACTAATTCAAGAAATCTCAAGAAAGGTTTTCTTGATTTTTCTCCTTCAAGCTAGGGTTTCAAGGCTTCTAATCAAGCTCTTCTTCAAGATTCTTCAAAGAACCTTGTTCTTCCAGGTATGTAAGGCTATCATAGTGTTGGACTAGTTTGTCCGCACGCTCCACATCTACTTTCAAATCAATAAAAGAGTAATCTAGGATTATATCCATAGATTTGAGTATTCTTGAGAGAAGTTGATTTTGAGTTCTCGAGTTCCTGATTCTTTTGAAACTCTATTCCTAATTATTGAATTGCTATATGTTATGCATTAAGATTCATGATTTGATTCATTCATGTCTACATTTTAACATGAACCCTATAAATTCAGTATTCTTGAGATGATTAGTGTCCTTGAGTTCTTGCGTTATTGCGTTCCTGCGTTCTTGAGTTCTGAGTCCTAAGTTTCCATATTGCTATTTAGACCTCGTGTTGAGTCCTTCATGTCCATAATTCCGCTTGAACCCTATGAATTGAGTTATAAATTTTGAGAATCTTTTTAAAACCAAAATTTGAGTTTTTAAAGTGAGTTTTTGAGAAAGTAGAGATGAGTTTTGAGATAGAGTTCTTAAAACATGATTAGTATGACAGTCAAGTATGCCATCAATGTTTAAGCAGTAAGGTATCTAGATATACCACCAACTTCAAACAACCATATCTCTTATAATATAAAGAGTTATGTGGCCCATAACCTATCGAATTAAAGATATTTGAATCTTCTATCCCACGCCACCGATTTCACAACAATCCGAGTGTTAAGTAAGAAGTTATGACCATTTTAGTAACTTGATGCAGTGCAGTGACAAATTAGCAGACGGGAAAACATTTAAAAGAGTCATTTTTGTCTTTTTACCTCTAAGAAAACCCTAAACAAATTTCTTGACTAATTAAAAGTCCAAAACAATCAGATTTTCATATCTTAATCAATCATTCTCTTCTCTTTCAAATCCTAAGGAAAAATCAAAGTAGAAAACTCCATCCAAGATTCTTTCAAATTTTTTCAAGGTGAGTCTTTCTTCAAGAACTTCATTCTTTCCAACTCAAATTCCTCCATACAAGTATGAATAACTAATGAGAATCATAATTCTTGGCCATAGAGATTTCAAGAAATCTCAAGAAAAGTTTTCTTGATTTTTCTCCTTCAAGCTAGGGTTTCAAGACTTCTAATCAAGTTCTTCTTAAAGATTCTTCAAGGAACATTTTTCTTTCGGGTATGTAATGCTATCATAGTGTTGGACTAGTTCATCCTCACTCCCCATATCTACTTTCAAATCAGTAAAAGAGTATTCTAGGATTCTATCCCTAGATTTGAGTATTCTTGAGATGAGTTGATTTTGGGTTCTTGATTCCCGATTCTTTTGAAATTCTATTCCTAATTATTGAATTTTTATATGTTATGCATTAATATTCTTGAGTTGATTCGTTCATGTCTATATTTCTACATGAACCCTATGAATTGAGTTTTTTTTATGAGTAGTGTCCTAGAGTTTTTGCGTTATTGCGTTTCTGCATTCTTGAGTTCTGAGTACTGAGTTTCCATATTGATATCTTGACCCATGAGTTGAGTCATTCATGTCTATAATTCTGCATGAACCCTATGAATTGAGTTATAAATTTTGAGAAGCTTGTTAAAGCAACCATTTGAGTTTTTAAACTGAGTTTTTGAGAAAGTAAAGATAAGTTTTGAGAAAGAGTTTTTAAAACATGATTAGTATGACAATCAAGTATGCTATCAATGTTTAAACAGTATGGTATGTAGATATACCATCAATGTTTATGCTATATTACTTCCCGAGTCAGCAATGATCATATCACAAAATTATTTGATACATTTTTGAGAAAGATTTTTCAAGTATGAATTGAGTAAGAGTAAAAGGGAACTAAGTATTACCAAAGGTATCAATTTTTACATTGATAAAAGAGAAACTTTGATTTCTGAATGAGTTATGAGTTCATATATATTTCAAGAGCAGTTACCTCTTTTAAGAGGACAGTTTGAGCAATTATCTCACACCAAAGGAAGAGTATATTTTGAAACATTGAGCATGAGTATATATTATTGGGAGTAGTATTGAGCACTGATATGGGGATTAGTTCAAACAACTCACATACCCAATACGTGAACCCGTCCCGAGTGTTCGAGATCAAGTATTATACCAAGTACATTGTTAGGTGAGACTTTGGCAATACTTTTGTCCTTTGACTTTGAAATTATTCAATTTTCTCTTGAAGAGAAGAAAAAACAAGCATGAACGACATGTTAAGTTGGCAAAAACTAGAATAACTTCAATTTAGAAATTTAATTAGTTAAACATCACCATAATTTGCAAGTGGTACATATAGAATAGTTATAAGTTCTCAACATAAGCAAATTGCTAGAAAACTATACACAAGAATCAACCCCCCATCATGAATAGATTAATAAGCAAACTTGGATGGGTTAGGTCCGACCCACTTGGCATGAACAACTTTTACATGCACCAATTTGGTCACAGTCGTCAACTTGACACTACTAGATCCCATGATTGGGAATGAACTTGAAGGTGATTTTATGATATTATTTCCCAAAACATGGTTCATGTTGTTTCAATATTGATTTGGGAATGAAATTTATGCACTAAACTTTAATTTAATCTTATAACACACAAAAGTAACCTATCAACATCTTTTTTTTAAATTTCTATGTTTTTCTGATCATGAGCTTACAGTTGGTTATATAAATCCTCACTATCTATTAGTAGCAATAATAGATCAATTCGTAGGACTCTAGTTATGTTTAGATGTGTTGCTTGAATTTCGGGTATAGTTTAGGGGTACTTATGCATTATCCCAAATTTTTTTCGTTAAGAGACTACACATTTATCATCTATTGGTGGAAACTTGAGTGGTGATTCCAAAATAAGTGAGGTAGAAGACTTATTTACTCTAGTTAAAGCATAACTCCATGATGATCAAAGTTTTAAAAGTAGTTGTTTAATATTTCTTCTATTATAAATCTTCTCAAAAGTTATTTTTGTACAGTTTTGATTCTTATTTGTATCGTCGTGAATTTTAATTCTAAGTGTATGATGATGACAGCACCGATAGATTTTAGTTTTCCTTATAAAATCGATGGCGATGAAAATAATGTATTTTCATCATATGGTGCTTATGCATCAATGATGTTGAGAGCTACGAGTAAATTCGGTGGTGGAGAAGGTAATTTTGTTGTTTCACTGATTTTTGACCGAAACAAAGTGGAATTTGTTGTTCTTGTACAAAGGACAACTGACAACAACAACAAGGATGATGTCATTGTAGATGGGAATGTAATTCGTGTTCCTACTCTAGAGATGTTGAGTTCCATGAGTAAAATCGGGCGTGATGTAATCATGTGGTTTCACTAGTTATAGATAGTAAAACCACATCATTTCATCTACATCGATTTTAGCCAAAGAACTTAGCATCTTCTTAGCAGTAATACCAACTACATTCCTATCGACAACCAGAGACATCGTCCTTGTCGCTTCTACCAGTTGTCATCTTGACAGGAATAACAATTTTCACTTTCTTTCCATCAAAAATTGATGAAACAACATATATACCCTCTCCATCTCTTATTTTACTCATAGAACTAGAACCGATGGTATTTTTGTCATCATACACTTATAGTTCAAATATGTTGTGAAAAATTCTATAACAAAGGAAAGAGCAAACAAGAATTTCTCGATAGTTGAGCATCATGGAGTTGTGTTTGTAACTTGCGTAAAGAAGTATTCTACCTCACTTATTTTGGAATCACCACTTAACTCTTCTCCAAAAGAGGATAAAGGTCGAGTAGCATCCTACAAAAGATTTAAAAGAGAGGTCATTTTACTTGAAGCAATATACAATAGACAAACCTATTATAACAAAGGTTACTTGTCAAATGATATAGTATTAATTGAACTTAATTGTAAGATAATTATAAGTTACCCATTATAGAAGAGAAGTAAGTAAATTTAAGGCAGGTCACTACACAAAAAATGGATATGGGGCAGCCAACACAGAGAAATGTAATGAATATTAAAATATGTAGGGACTCACATAACAATTATTAGTAATATATTAGCCCTAAGTTAGTAGTATAAATAGAGGGCAATCATTTGTAAAATAATTAAGCAAGAATCAAACAATCTTCACAAAAGACTCATATTCTACTCCTACTCCTACCTTCCTTTTGGACTCATTTCAGCATTCTGTTTTTATAAACATTCAATGTACCTCATAGTTGCTGACCATGTACTAATGAGCATTGAGACGTCTATTGGCGTTTGAGAAAAAATGTGGCTGCTTGTGCTGGTGTTTGTAGGAGTTGGAGAGACATAATGAAAGAAATTGTCAAAGCACCTAAAATTTACGGAAAATTAACACTCCCATCTCCTTGAAGAAGATTCAACTCTTGATTTATATGCCTTTGCATTCTTGTTGCTTTGCTATGTTTTAGTTTGAATGGAGGTAGTCATCTGCATTGGGGATGAACTATATAGTTGATGTTTATATCTTCAACTATTATTTGTCGATAACTACCTTCAGTCAAACTAACACATAGCAAAACAACAAGAATACAAAGACATAATAATCAAGAGCTGAAATTTCTTCAAGGAGATGGGAACATCAATTTTTCACAAATTTCAGGTGCTTTGACAATTTCTTTCATGATTTCTCTCCAACTCCTACAAACACCAGCACAAGTAACCACATTTTTTCTCAGACGCCAATCAAAGTCAGCAACTATGAGGTACATTGAATGTTGATAAAAAAATAAAGCTGAAATGGGTCCTAGAGGTAGGCCGGAGTAGGAGTAGAATATGAGGCGTTTGTGAAGATTGTTTGATTCGTACTTAATTATCTTACAAGTGGTTTCCCTCTATATATTTTATACTAATAACTTAGGTTTAATATATTATTAATAATTGTTATGTGAGTACCTTTTTGAAAAGAAGTTGTCATAATCATGGGAGTTATTGGAAGCTTTCCATAAATCCTCTTTAGTTCCCTATCATCTTTAAGAGATGGTTAGACATGTCCAATTCTTGTGTGGACAGTGTTTTCGATGAATCCCTAATGGTACTGCCTTGTATACTATTTTGCTTAGCTTCAATCTTTTAGTAATATTAGTTTCAGGATACATGTGTTGCACGTGTGTCCCAAGTAAATTTTATTATGATTACAAGTCTAAGAAAAAAGGCATATAATAAGTAATAAAAGCAACAATCATATCATATATATTTATGTATAAAAAGAGGATCCTAGACTTGGTAATGTGACACAACCAGAACACAGGGAATTAGATTTATCTTTTCATACATGTTTTTTTCCAATTCCTTCGCACAATAGTTTACAATTCCTCCAAGAAGGTGCGATACAATAATCGACTCCACAATTCTCTTTCTATTCCTTCTTCCTTCTTTCTAATATCCATGTTCTTGCGTATCATAATATGCCCTCTTTGTTTCCTTCCTTCACTCCTCATCAGGAGCAACGACTCAGGTATGCTTAAAATATCATAGAGTAGCTCATTAAATCTTGAATCAAGAATGTGTGAGAAAACCTTTCACAAATCATGTGATTCCTTAATATGTGACATAATCATTTCATAATTTCATAAATGCATATCTTAAAGCAACCTAGATCATTAAACCTTTTTTTTCATAATCATGCATAACCTTCGTGAAAACATCATTTATAGATTCATAGTTTCTTCATAAATTCATGTCTTTGAAAGTTCATAGTCAAAAGTCATGATCAATGTATGGGTTCATGTGATATCAATTGGAAAGCATGTAATTGAATCAAAACCGTCATAATAAAATCAAAATTAAACCATTGAATCAACACAATTAAAGCCCACGAGAAATTGAATGAAAAACTAATCAAATTGATGAAAATGAACTTGGAGAATTGAGAAACCTTTAGGGCTCAATGGGTGAATAGAAATCATTGATAAAACCCTAAATACTTTGAGGATCAAAGCCCAAAAGAAATGGTGAAAATAAGGTTTGATTTGGAAACCCTAGCTTCTTCTTCCTTGAACTTGAGAAAGAGTTGAGGAAGATAAAAGCGCATGTGAATTGAGTATTTGAGTGAATGAGAGAGTTGGGGAAGTTTTAAGGGTAGAAGGGTAGTTATAGGACTTAGAAATAGGGGTACAAAGACATAGTATAGGCATTTAATGCATAGGAAAAGACCTTAATACCCTTAAAAATAACTGTTAGAGGGTTCCTACTGTTTGGACCTACGGTCTGTAGAACTTCCTACAGTCTGTATTGGTCAACCATAGAACCAACTTCAGAAACCCAAAAAATTCACCTTACTTTCCACGAGACCTTTCTACGGCCAATATAAATTCTTATGGTCTATAGAACCCATCTATAAAAATCCAAGTTTATGATTAAAATTTCACTAAGTTTGGAACCTTCCTACGAAACCCACCTACAACTCATCAACCTTCCTATAGTTCGTCCAGTTCATTCGTACGTCAAAACTCAGAAACTTGAAATTTCAAAAACTCATCGCCAACTCTACGACTCCCTTCCTACGGCCCATAGAATTGCCTATGGTTCGTAGGTTGGACTCGTAGAACCTGTTTCAGTGCCAAAAATCTATAGTTTCCTTTTTGACTTCCAACTTCCAGCGTTTTACAATCATATTGTGGTATGTATGATAAACATTATAGAAGAGATTTATTATCTGCGCAACTAATATTCATTTCATTATTATTATATCATCTTCTATATTACCTTAAAAGTATGAACTCCTAACTTGAATGTAAAATTATTATAATATCCCTAACTTAGGTTGTGACTTTTTCGATGAGTTGCGACTTTTCTGATAAGTTATGACTTTTCTCAAAGGGTTGTGATTTTTCGATGAGTTTTGGCTTTTCCAAAGAGTTGTGACTTTTTGAAAGGGTTGTGACTTCTCGGAAAGGTCGTCAGTTTTCAGATAAGACACAAAAAACAATTGTTCATACTACCCTTTGTTGACTATAAATAGAAGGGTTTCCTCTCATTATTCAACCACAATGTTTTTAATCTATTACTCTTCTTCTTCGTGCATTTTAAAAAAAAATTGTGTGATTTATTGTCGTTGAGTGAGTTCGAAGTTTAGCAGAATATGAGGTACCACTATTCTGATGAAGTAAATTGTTCTCTCCTAATAGGGTATATTCCTTAACCTCGAGTACTTGAGGAAAATAATTCTAATGATATAATAATTATATTTTTGCTTAGTATATATATTAGTATGTAATGTTCCAATATATGAGGTTAACATGATGTAGTCTAAATTCATTTGTTTTTGTTAACAATTTCTTTTGTGATGTAGATATATGCTTCTGAATATCTTTTTCAGAAATTATTAAACTTCTCAATAGTTAGAAGAATTTTCACGATTTATTTTTTTGATGCTCAAGACAAAATAATGACTTTATTTATCAATGCTACTTATGTGATTTAGATTGTCAGAAAGTTTGCTTCAAAATAGTTATTATTATATAGACATTGCCCTTTTATTTTACTGATTTAATATTTCTTAATATTTAAGTATTTTCGACAAAGAAAAGTTTATATGACTTGTAATAACATAATTGAAGATTGTATTAGTTTAATTTTTATTGTAGTCTAAATTCATTTGTTTTTGTTAACAATTTCTCTTGTGATGTAGATATATGTTTCTGAATATCCTTTTCCAAAATTATTACACATCTCAAGAGTTAGAGAATTGTCACGATTTGTTTTTTTTTTATGCTCAAGACAAAATAATGAATTTATTTATCAATGCTACTTATAAGATTTAGATTGTCAGAAAGTTTTCTTCAAAATAGTTATTACTATATAAACATTGCCCTTTTGTTTTACTGATTTAATATTTCAGTATTTTCAAAGAAGAAAATTTCATAAGACTTGTAATAACACCAGTGGAAGTTTGTATTAGTTTAACTTTTATTGTAGTCTAAATTCATTTGTTTTTGTTAACAATTTCTCTTGTGATGTAGATATATCTTTCTGAATATCTTTATCCAAAATTATTAACTTCTCAAGAGTTAGAGAATTATCACGATTTATTTTTTTGATGCTCAAGACAAAAAATGACTTTATTTATCAATGCTACTTATGTGATTTAGGTTATCAGGAAGTTTGCTTAAAATAGTTATTATGTAAACATTACCCTTTTGTTTTACTAATTTAGTATTTCTTAATATTTCAGTATTTTCGACGAAGAAAAGTTCATATGACTTCTAATAATGCTCATCTATTGCACATTAATTCTTTAGTTATAACATTACAAATTCTTTTAGTTATTACTAATTATCACAAATGTTATTCACACTCTTAACATTCTTTAGTTAAAATAGGGAAAATGCATAAGTAACGCCCCCCGCCCCCCAACCTATGCCCGAAATCTCAGAGACACACTTATACTATACTAAGGTCCTATTACCCCCCGAACTTATTTTATAAATAATTTTCTATCCCTTTTCGGCCTACATGGCACTATCGACCAGATAGTTTGAAAAAATTGTCAACACGCGCTGGGCCTAGAAGATAGTACCACGTCAACCCAAAAGGGGTAGAAAATTATTTATAAAATAAGTTCAGGGTGGTAATAGGACCTTAGTATAGCATAAATGTGTCTCTGAGATTTCGGGCATAGGTTGGCAGGGTTCTTATGCATTTTCCCGTTAAAATATTATGAATTCTCATAGTTATTACATTAATTATTTCTATCTTTCATCTTTCCTTATATGAACTTTTGACCAATAATTTTTCATATTATTATACCGCCCCTATAAATGTGATAACACGGTGTTGTTATTTTTCCTTGGACGAATCATGCTTGGTTGAATAAATTGAAAATTGTTTACAAGTGTATGAACTATATCTTTGTTGGTATAAGATAAACATGTTATTATATATATGATTTCACAGATAGAATATATTTTTAAATTTTCATTTTTCATTTTTCCAGTAAAAAAAAGGAAACCTTTCTTAGTTAACTATGGACAGTCAGATAACTATCTTTGATTTATGTACACATACAATCGAGAAGTCAAATATGAGAGTCAACAAAAAGAACGTCATTTATTATGTTATAACTTATAAAATAAAAATTAATATACAAAAATAGTTCTAAAAATGAAATGTATTTGGTCCCACATGTTCATATGACATCTAAATAGATTAAGTGGAATACACGTGCAAAGCACCTCTGGTTAGAAGACAAGAAAAATACACAACAAATATCACCTATAAGGTTATATTAGCGAGATACGACTAATTACATAATTGAAACTCATCAAATTGAAATAATTATATACATTATTGCATTTAACTAAAAAAAAATTCATTGACCATCTTCATAGGTTCGTGTGAATAAGAGATATATATGACTATCCACGTTGAACATTCACAAAAAAATCTGCAAAATTATTTTGTGCAAATCTTATTATTCAAATCTCCGCTTAAATTTTTTGAATTGATAATCACGGGCAACGCACGTGTTGAGAATCTAGTATAATACTAAAACTGGAAACAAAAATAGTTAAAAGTTAAAATACCAAAATAACTCTATAAAGTTGAGTTACTACAATAATACCATTAAAACAAGAAATAACTATTTTCTAACAAAATCTAAAATCTAAATTATTCATTTATGGCAATGTACAAAATTGTTTCATGATAAATATTGGTGAAAATCACTATAATAAATTTTAGTTTTTGGTGTCACTTTCTTACTCTCCTTTTTTGGCATAATTTCTCATTGACTTATTGATTTTAGATTGGTTGTCCTTGAAGGTTTAAACGATTATATTATTTGTACTATTTTTTTGTTCTTTATTTATTTATTATTTTTCTCCTTTATTTGCATTACATATTTATTTTTATAACTTATATCTAATTATTTATTTAATTACTATTCTTAATATTTATAACTCTCATGTTTTTCATATGCATAACCTCTAACTATTTTATTTAAAACTTTAAGATATCTTTTGGTATTCCTCTACTTTTATCTGTATAATTCATCTTTTTTGTTTCATGAGACCCCTATCCAAGGTCATCCTTTTCATTAAATAGTGATAGTAGTGAAGCACTTATCACTATTTTATGTATCATTTAATTCATGCTTTAGTTTGAATTGATGAAGAAGACTCTGCTATTTTGATTGGTTGTTGGAGCAATATCAACAATAACTCAAAAAATTATGTACTGATTCTATATATTTCTTTTTCATCTATATTGTTATTATTAAATTCTTTAAAATGATATATATGTTCTTTTTTTCTTGATTGTTTACTTTTTATGTTTCTCTATATTAAACTTATTTAATTCAATTTTCTATAAAAAAATATATATTGTTGTAAGTTTTTTATTTGGACTTAAATTAGTCATTTGTGAATTCATTAAAAGTTTGTTAACCAATATTAACCGAAGTTCAAACCACACATGTTTTCATAGAATTTAATCTTCTAACAGATCTATAAAATTTACATGGGACACACGTGCAACGCACGTATCCAGATTCTAGTATATTATAGTCATGTGGTCATGGAGTCATTTGGGAGAATATAACTTAGTATTTTATTTGTGGCCCAATTAATGTAAAGCCCATAAATCATATTTAATAAAGAGTAGATTTCATTCGTACACCGATTATTTTATTGGCGTAGCAGATAAAGTCTTAATTAACCTCTACAAATTGGTTCTCCATCCTACTATTAGGGTTACAACATATTTAATTTTACACCTTTCTTCATCATTGACGAATGTGGTAACGTAAGTTAGGGCAAGGCAAGAGGGTAAAAGATCAGTTTTGTTATATAATACCAATCTCTGTAATATTAATGTATTTGTAACACCCCGTAACTAGAAAGAAGTTAAAGAGTGGAAATAGTCATTTTTGGAAAGAATATAAAAATCTGAAAAATTTGTTAAGTATGTTAAGTTTGATTTTTTGGTCAACTTCAAATGACCATAAATTCTAGCTTAGGATGATTTAGGTGTTTTTTCTAGATATCGTACGAAAGATCTTGGAATAATCTTTCCAACGCCGCTGAGTTTACGTGATTCGGAGTTCGTATGAGTGAGATATGCCCATTTGAAGTTGGGTTGTACAAATAAGGAAAGTCTAATCCGGATTTTTGAAGGGCATTATGGTCTTTTCCTTACCCAATTATTTTATTTCGTTTTTGGGTAACAATTATTTTATTTCATTTTTGGGTAATTAATTGGGGTCAAATCAGATTTTAGTCAGTTTAGAAAAGTTGAAGTTCACGCTAGGGCTTGGAGAAAAGAGAAAAGAGGAGAAAGGAGAAGAAATTTCAAGATTCGTCGTCTTCGTAAGGAATCGCTTGTGGATTTCGTCAAGGGGTGATCCCTATGAGGTATGTGAGATCACATAGCATTCGGTTAGTTCACCCACGCGCCAAGCATGTTTAATTCAGCGTATTTTCGTCCTAAAAAGATTGAGAATTTGATGTTCTTGATAGTTGTTCTTGAATTGATTTTGTTCTTGAATATGAGTCGAGATTAAGGAGTTTCTTGATATTAAAGTGTTGTTTCCTTGAGTTGTTTGAGTTAGATTTTGTGTATATGCCTTGGGTATCTGATTCTAAAGTGAATTTGAGGAAATGAGTCGGAATTAATTGAATTAAGATCAGAAAACGAGACCAAAAGTTCATCAAATTTTGCCTGAAAGGAGACTGGTGCAACGCGCCCCCATAGCGCCAGGCAGGCTGGAGCGGTGGACCAGCAGTGTGCCATTTTGGAGCCCCAGTAAGTTGGTGCTAGTGCGGCGCTCCAGGGACGCGCCCGGATTGTAATTTTCCACTAGTTTTTCATTGTTTAGCCCGTTTATGTCTTTCTAAAGTGTACTAATACTTCCTATTGATTCTAACTACTCTAATGACTTCTAAACATCTAGAAATCATCCAGAAACATGAATCATAACCTTGAATCCATAAATTCAAATTCAAGGAAAGTTAAGAGCCAAGTCTAGGAAGTTCTTAGAATTCTTTCAAGAAGTCTTTCGCAAATGCTTTTAACTTTGTTTTAAGACTTAAGTTCAAGTTGAGTAAAGAGTAAAGATTGAAGTTCATTTATTCAAATAAGTATATGGGGACTATGTATTCCCAAAGAGTTTAAAATGTTTTCACATTTAAATAATAAGGGAAACTGAGATTTCCAAAGAGCCTTTGAGCTAGTTTTCAGAAAAGAGTAAATGCTTTCACAATTAAGCAAGAAGGGAAACTTTGATTTCCAAGATAGCCTTTGAGCTAAGTTTTGAGCAACTATCTCAAACCACAGAAAGAAGTATGTTTTTAAACATAAGAGCTAGTATTATATTTTTGGGAGTAGTATTGAGCACCGATATGGGGGAGAGTTCAAACAACTCACGGCCCCCATAAACCATGTAGCGATCATGGGTAGAAAAGGGTCATACTTTTTAGATGATTCCTTTAGTGCTTTTTAGCATACACTAGTGGATCCACTTAGTAGTTCAGGTTCAATACCCTCGGCAAGGTATAGGACAGCCCTGGCAGCGTGAGGCAAAACGTTGTATCATCACAATAGCTATTAAGTGATGGTTGTGGGTTAGAGAAACTCCCACAGAAGAAATTGTATTCTTATATACACTGTTTATTTGTATTTTTAAATACATCTCAGAATTATATTGTATCTTTGCATACATACAGAGTACCATTGTATTTCCAAAATATAAAGAGTTGACATCATGTCTTTAAATAGCTTTTCTTTATATTGCACTTGTTTTGAACTGCTTTATATTGAAATGAGATAAGTTATGTTGAGTAGTGTTGAGCCAGGTAAGTTCTTCAGTTCCTTTCAAGATTATGTCTTGTTTTAGAATTCCCTCGCATACTCGTACATTCAATGTACTGATGTCATTTGGCTTGCATCTTATTATTATGCAGACACAGGTAACCAGGATCATCATCTAGTGCATTGTTTATCCAGTTGAGCACTCAGAGTCTTGTGGTGAGGCTCCATGATTCCGGAGGATCCCTTTTATTGCTTTCAGTTTTATTATTAGTTCTTTAGGATGTCGTAGGTCTTGTCCCGACATCCATCTCAGTTGTTTAGAGGCTTCAAAGACAGTCAGATGTTAGTTCTTTAGTCTTTTCATTGTTATCATCTTATGTTGAGACTTGAGTTTGCCTTAATGGCCAGTTGAATGTTCCTTTATAACATTCCAATTTACTACATAGATTTATCTTTGTTGAGTTAAGTCTTCCGCTGAGTAAGTAAGCCAGGCCAAGGGTTCGCTTGGGGCCAACAATTGTTCTCGGGTGTCAGTCCCGCCAAGGGTGGAGGCTCGGGGCGTGACAGTATTTAAGATACTAATGTGTATTAAGTTTTGCTTACACACTAGCCTTAAAATTTAAAATAAAACATGAACTTTTTGAAATCGTCATATTTTTATGCTAGTCAAAATAACTTTGACATAAATGTGTATGCTAAGATCACAATTTCAGCCAACTGTTCACTTAATTTATGACAAGGAGCATTTCAACCATCAACAAATCCTTAATCCATGTATGGTGTTTAAATCAATAAAGGTAATTAAAAATGAAAAACTTAATTGAGAGGCGTTACCCTAATTAATGGGGATGGTATCTCATCTTCAAAAGTACATATTCATTAAAGATCCTATTTGAATTGACTATCTTTTAAAAAACAAGTCATTTTTTAATCAAGTGATGCCCATTTATTCCTAAAAATAAAGAGAATATTTACAAATAACCGAGCCCAAAAGTGACCCAGTCCAGAAATAGAAGCATAAGCAAAGGGTACAAAATATTTGATGGAAATAATAAAAACATAAAGTATATTAGAAAAGTGAGAACACAAATAGTAGGCAGCTTCCAGCTCTACGCTCCTTTAAAATCCTAATCATCATACACTTCCATTGTTGTGATTCAATCTACAATCAAGGTTAGATCTTAAATTCTAGCTACAATCAAAGCCAGATCTTTAATTCTTACCCTCCAATGGTAAAAGAGTTTTAATGCTTATACTTTTACTAGTTTTCGAACACGTGTAACGCACCTGTATACCGTGCTAATTAGTATAAATACTTCTAAAATATAAGTATACGATGTGTAAAATACAAGCTCGAATCAATAAAAGGTGCAACATATTAGACTGATATTTTCATCATTGCACGACACATCATACAAAAATATTGTTATCAAGTGAATTGATTTGAAAACTATACTACAACGACTTCAATTATACAATTCATATAAAATATAAAGTATTCAACGTCTTAAAAGTTCTTTTTTTAATATGTTACAACACATAATTTAAATGTCGACATTATAGTTACAAAATATTTAATGCCTTCAAATTTCCGCCTTCTTTTTAAGGAATAACACCCTCCATTTTTTTTACAGATGCAAACATATCGAGAACTTTTCGTCGAAGGAGAGTGGTCTTTTGTAATAATTGTAGAGAAATTCGATCAACATGTGTCTTCCTTAGGATGGCTAGTAGATCATTATCAATTTCATAGTCTACACCTACAAAATAAAAGTATTTATTTGATATAAAATAATCATTGTGTAAATATTTAATTGATACATATAAATAATAATTAGATATATATATATATATATATATATATATATATATATGTACCCTTCGTCTTCCTTTGCTCATTCAAAATCATTAATTTTGCCATCTGTAAATTTTGGCAAAAGAAATTTTTGTCAAGTGATATACATAGAATTGAATTATGAAATACAACACAATCATTTGTGAAATATTAACAGTATGGTAGAAAAAAGAAAACAATATAAATAAAAAATTATATGGTGCAAAAACTAAATGCATATAAAAAAAGATAAATTTAAATTAGTATATATATACACACTTTTGGACCAACAAAAAATAAATGAATTGCATATGAGAAAACTTGCATCATATATTACTAAAATAAAACCAATAGAGCGACATAAGATTAAAGATAAAAGAGATCATACAATAAATAGGATAAATCAGAGGATTTAAGCTTTTAAGTAACAAGACAAAATGAAAGAAGAAGAGGCATACATGTTGAGCTTGTTTCATCCAATGGTGAGGGTTACACATATACTTGATATCCATTTATATAAGATATTTAATGAGTAAAACTTAATATAAAATTATTATTGATGGAGTTGGATTAATGAAGGAAAATAGAGGGCCAAAATAGTTTTAATGCTATAAGTTCTGACTGTGTATAATTATTAAAAGGTTGTAAATGATATTATTAGTAGTTAATATAACATAAAATAAGACAACCAAAAACATTGTGAGTCTATATATAAGTTTTGAAGAGGCGGTAAAAGAAAGGAAATTATTAACATTATTTAGCTTAACTTTAAATAAAGCAATAACGTGTGGAATTTTTATTAGGAATTTGAAGAGGCTGGAAAAGGTATTATTAGCATTTACATAATAAGGTACTTATTTAACATATTTCAGTATACATTGCAAGGCAAAATGTATAGTGATTTTACATTTCTACACAAAATAGTAACAAGAAATTTCAGAAAGAGAAAAAATCATAAATAAAGAACTATAATTGAAACAGTACTTTCTAATTTTAAAAAAAATCTATAAATGGTAAAAATCTTAGGGAACATGCATAAGTACCCCCCCCCCCCCAATCTATGCTTGAAATCTCAAAGACACACTTATACTATACAAAGGTTCTATTACCCCCCCCCCCTCCCGAACTTATTTTATAATTAATTTTCTACCCCTTTTCGGCCTACGTGGCACTATCTTCTGGGCCCAACGCATGTTGACAATTTTTTCAAGCTATCTGGTTGATAGTGTCACGTAGGCTGAAAAGGGGTAGAAAGTTATTTATAAAATAAGTTCGGGGTGTAATAGGACCTTAGTATATAGTATAAGTGTGACTCTGGAATTTCGGGAAAGGTGTACTTATACGTTTTCCCTACAAACAAACAATAGAAGATGGAAAAAGAAGGAACTTTACTATAGGTGTACGTAGAAATGCTAGTGGAAGAATTCAAGATAATAAATTTGTATTTGGTAGTGGTATATATTGATTTGGCTACAACTCTTCATATTCTTTAATTTAAGATTAAAAGGGGAGAAATCTTGATTCATGTACTTATTTTAAATTCTAGAAATCCTAATTGACTCTTATTCTTCCACATTCTCTTTCTAATAAATAACTTAAAATTCAAAAACTAATTAAAATAATATTATTTAATTAATTTAATTTTGTCTAAGGGTAAAATGGTAATCCAACTTTCCATCTTTGGAGCTTCCTACTTATAATAATATATGAATGATGATGACATGATGGTTTTCAGGTGCTGACACAGTGATGGAATCGATCTCGTCTTCACTCCATTGAACCAATCGAAACTCTAAGCTTAGTTCTTCAGCTCATCACTATACCTTTTTTGTCTCTTTAACCAATTATCATGGGAGTTGTGAATCCCTTAGTTAGATCTACTACCAGGAAGTGCAGATTTTTGTAAACGTAACTCGTCATGTAAAACAAGTTCTACTATTGCGCCGAAGCTTAACTCTAACCTTCAAAATGTGCAGATCCACTATCCACATATGCTATGAACAAAATTAAGGCTCTATGTTTCAGCTCTATCTTATTATAGTTCTATCTCCCTATAAAGAATCAATGGGGTGAACCCCATTCAGGATTTTTTTTTTAATCAAAATGGGGAAAGGCCCATAAATTCCTAAAAATATAAGACTATACAAGAACTAACCGGGACCAAAAGTGACCCGGTCCAGCAACAAGAACAGCAGCAAAGAGAGTAAATATTGGATACAAACAAAAAGTTGCAAATTAGGAAAGTAAAGGTCTAAACTTCCATCTCTTTCAACCTCAGTCGTCACCACTGATTCCCTTGCACTTCCATTGATGAGTCAAATTTCACCAAGATCAAGTGCAAATCTCTAACCACTCCAAGCGTCGTATCGGATATTTGATGATTTCTAGATGGTAATCTAGATCCGTCGACGGAGCTCAACTCAATTTTTGTGTTCATTTATGATTCAATCGAATTCCTAGCTTGTAGCTTATACGGCTCGACCAATCCTGCATCTCCCAGATAATCAGTTGATGAAGCTCCACCTCTAATATCAAGCCTTTTGTCAATGTAGATCCCCAAGAATAGGTCCACAGTAACTATACCCAAAGCTAAGTCTCAAATTGTTGTAAGTTTTTTATTTGGACTTAAATCAGTCATTTGTTAATTCATTGGAAGTTTGCTAACCAATACTAACAAAAGTTCAAACTGCACATGTTTTCATAGAATTTAATCTTCTAACTGATCTTTAAAATTTACATGGGACACATGTGCAACGAACGTATCTAGATTGGAGTATATTATAGTCATGTGGTCATTGAGTCATTTGGGAGAATGTAGCTTATTATTTCATTTGTGGCCCAATTAATGTAAAACCCATAAATCATATTTAATAAAGAATAGATTTCGTTCGTACATCGATTATTTTATTGGTGTAGCAGATAAAGTCTTAATTAACCTCTACAAATTGGTTCTCGATCCTACTATTAGGGTTACAACATATATAATTTTACACCTTTTTTCATCATTGACGAATGTGGTAATGTAAGTTAGGGCAAGGCAAAACGGTAAAAAGATCAGTTTTGTTATATAATACCAATCTCTGTAATATTAATGTATTTAAGATCCTGATGTGTATTAAGTTTTGCTTACACACTAGCCTTAAAATTTGAAATAAAACATGAACTTTTTTGAAATTGTCATATTTTTATGCTAGTCAAAATCACTTTGACATAAATGTGTATGCTAGGTTCACAATTTCAGCCAACTGTTTGCTTAATTTATGAAAAGGAGGATTTCAACCATCAACAAATCCTTAAGCCATATATGGTGTTTAAATCAAGAAAGGTAATTAAAAATGAAAAACTTAATTGAGAGACGTTACCCTAATTAATTTGGATGGTATCTCATCTTCGAAAGTACATATTCATTAAAAGTCCTATTTGAATTGACTAACTTTTAAAAAAAACAAGTTAGTTTTTAATCAGGTGTGGCCCATTTGTTCATAAAAATAAATAGAATATTTACAAATAACCCAGCCCAAAATTGACCCGGTCCAGAAACAGAAGCATAAGCAAAGGGTACAAAATATCTGATGGAAATAATATAAACATAAAGTATATTAGAAAAGTAAGAAGACGAATAGTCGAAAGCTTCCAGCTCCTTCCTTATATGCTCCTCTTAAATCTTAATCATTATACACTTCCATTGTTGTGATTCAAGCTACAATCAAGGTGAGATCTTTAATTCTAGCTACAATCAAAGTAAGATCTTTAATTCTTACCCTCCAATGGTACAAGAGTTTTAATGCTTATACTTTTACTAGTTTTCGAACACGTGCAGTGCACATGTATACCGTGCTAATTAGTATAAATACTTCTAAAAAATAAGTGTACGATGTGTAAAATACAAGCTCGAATCAATGAAAGGTGCAGCATATTCAACTGATATTATGATCATTGCAGGACACATCATACAAAAATATTGTTATCAAGTGAATTGTTTTGAAAACTATACTATAGAGACTACAATTATACAATTCTTATAATATATCAAGTATTCAACTTGTTAAAAGTTCTTTTCTATTATGTTACAACACATAATTTAATCGTCGACATTATAGTTACAAAATATTTAATTCCTTCAAGTTTCCACCTTCTTTTTAAGGAATAATATCCTCCATTTTCTTACAGATGCATACATATTGAGAGGTTGTCGTAGAAGGAGAGTGATGTTTTGTAATAGTTGTAGAGAAATTCGATCAACATATGGTTTCCTTAGGATGGCTAGTAGATCATTATCAATTTCAGAGTCTACACCTATAAAATAAAAGTATTTATTTGTTATAAAATAATCATTGTTTAAATATTTAATTGACATATATAAATAGTAATTACATATATATGTACCCTTCGTCTTTTTTGGCTCATTCAAAATTATTAAATCTACCATCAGTAAATTTTGACAAAAGAAATTTTTGTCAAGTGATATACATATAATTGAAATTATGAAATACAACACAATTATTTATGAGATATTAACAGCATGATAGAAAAAAGAAAAAAAATATAAAAAAAAATTATATGGTGCTAAAAATAAATGCATATAAAAAAAAAAGATAACTTTAAATTTGTATATATATATATATATATATATATATATACATATATATATATATATATACACACACACACACTTATGGACCAACCTAAAAAACAAATGAATTGCATATAAGAAAATTTGCATCATATATTACTAAAATAAAATTAATAGAGCTACATAAGAATAAAGATATAAATGATCATACATTAAATAGGATAAATGAGAGGATTTAAGCTTTTAAGTAACAAAACAAAATAAAAGAAGAAGAGGCATACATGTTGAGCTTGTTTCATCCACTGGTGAGGGTGACACATATACTTGATATCCATTTATATAAGATATTTAGTGAGTAAAACTTAATATAAAATTATTATTGATGGTGTTGGATTAGTGAAGGAAAATAGAGGGCCAAAAAAGTTTTAATGCTATAAGTTCTGAGTGTGTACAATTTTTAAAAGGTTGTAAATGATATTATTAGTAGTCAATATAACAGTAAATAAGGCAACCAAAAACATTGTGAGTGTATATTTAAGTTTTGAAGAGGCGGTAGAAGAAAGAAAATTATTAACATTATTTAGCTTAACTTTAAATAAGGCAACAACGTGTGGAATTTTTATTAGGAATTTGAAGAGGCTTGAAAATGTATTATTAGCATTTACACAATAAGGTACTTATTTAATATATTTTGGTATACATTGCAAGGTAATATGTATAGTGATTTTACATTTCTACACAAAATTGTAATGGGAAAAAGCATAAGTTGTCACGCCCTGAGCCTATACCCAGGGCGATGCCGTCAATTGAGAACCATTGCTGGCCCCAAACGAACCCTTGGCCTGGCTTACTTACTCAGCGGAAGAGTTTACTCAAGATAAATACTTTAAAAACAAGTAAACTGAACTGCTCAAAATATAACTTAGAATGTAATAAATATCATTCACTGCGAAAGTGGCAACTCAATTCTCAACTTAACTGGAAAGAGAAAGTAAAGATTCATCAACTAACATCACTAACTCTGTCTATGAAGCCTCTAAACAACTGAGATGGACGTCGGGACAAGACCCATGACATCCTAATGAACAAAAATATTGAAAGCAATAAATGGATCTTCTGAAAAGCTAGAAGGCTCACCAACTGACTCTGAGTGTTCAACTGGATCAACGAAGCGCTGGATGTTGATCCTGATTACCTATCAGTACATTGAATGTACGAGCATGCGAGTTGGAATGCTAAACATAACTTAAGCTTGAAAAGAATATGAAAGAAACATTTACCTTGGCTTTACTCAACTCCTAAATAACTTAACTCAATATAAAGCAATAAAACACATGCAATATATAGAAAACTTGTAAAACAGTGGAAAACAACTTAGTTCGTTAAATAAAATGCAATAACAAACTCAACTTTACTCATATAATAAAGTAATATAGTTTCTGTGGGAGTTTCTCTAACCGACAACCACCATTATGAGCCTAAGTGGTGATACATCGTCTTACCCACGCTGCCAAAACTGTCCTATACTTTGCCTTCATATAGAACGCTTAACTAAGTAGATCCACTAGTATATGCTAAAAGCATCTTAATGAGTCATCTAAAAAGTATGATCTTTTACTACCCATGATGACTACATGGTTTATGGAGACGTGAGTTATCTGAACTCAAACTCGCCCCCATATCGGTGCTCAATACTACTTCCAAAATATACTTAGCTCATATGTTTGTAAAAACAAAACTCTTTCTTAGGTTTGAGATAATTACTCAAAAACTTAGCTTAAAAGCTATCTTGGAAATCTCAGCTTCCTTTCTTGCTCAAATGTGAAAATATTTTTAACTCTTAGGAATACTTAGTTCTCGAATAATCTTTGAAGAATGAACTTTACTCTTACTATTTACTTAAAACTAGCTCAAATGCTCTTTTGGAAATCTCAGTTTCCTTTTTTATTTAAATGTGAAAACATTTACTCTTTGGGAATACATAGTCCCGATATACTGTTTTGAATAAATGAACTTCAAACTTTACTCTTTACTCAACTCAAAACTCAAGTCTTAAAACAAAGTTAAAACACTTGTAAAAGACTTTTGGAAGACTCTATAGACTTCTCTTGACTTGACTCTTGACCTCTCTTGACTTGACTCTTAATTTCTCTTGATTTGACTCTTAATTTTCCTTGAATTGAATTATTGTTTCAAGGATTGGTTTTTGTGATAGGAAAGATCTCAAGATGTTTAGGAATGATTTTAGATAGTTAAACATGAGAACTGAACAAGAAATCACTACCTAGAAACTAGTCCGTGACACGGAGGTGTATTTAAATTTTTCGTCGCAAAAATAATTTTTGAGGCAGAATGGTCTGTGATCGCTCCGCGACGTGAGGGTGAATTTTGCAAAACTGGAGGGCAGGTCCGCGACGCGGCTTGGGGCACCTGATTTGCCCGACTTTTTCCTTCTTTCTTTTTCAGTCCCAATTCACCTAAACTCGGTTCTTTTTCTCAAATTCCCTTTAGATTTAGATACCCAATATGTATACACAAGAATCTAACTCAAACAACTCAAGGAAACAACATTTTAACCTCAAGGAACTCCTCAATCTCAACCTAACTCAAGAACGAATGCCAATTTCAAGAATACCATTCAAGATTCATCAACTTTCAACATTCTAAAACAAACTTCACTGAAATAACATGATTGGCGCGTGGGTAAACGAACCCAACACTATGAAATACTCACATACCTCGTAGGGATCACCCCTTGTCGAAATCCACAAGCTAAACCTTCAAGAACGACGAACTTTGCTCTTTCTCCTCTAGTGTTCTTTCTCCAAAAACCCTAGCGTAAATTTCCAATTGTCTAAACTGAACCAATTCAGTTTAGAACCCAATTTAATTGCTAAAAACGAATAAACTTAATTGGGTAAGAAAAAGACCATAATGCCCTTCTAAAATCCAGATTGAACTTTCCTTATTTGAACAGCCCAACTTCCAATGAGCATAACTCACTTATACGAATTTGGAATCGCGCAAACTCAGCGGCATTGGAAAGATCATTCCAAGATCTTTTCTGCAATATCTGGAAACACATCTAACTCATCATGAGCAAGGAGTTATGATCGTTTGAAGTTGACAAAAAACTCAAACTTAACTTATCCAATTTTCCAGATTTTTATTATTTCCAAAAATCACTCTTTCTAATTCTAGTTCATTCTAGTTCTTTCAATTTGCGAGATGTTACATAGGTAGCCCCCAACCTATGTCTGAAATCCCAGAGACACACTTATACTATACTAAGGTCCTATTATCCCCACACTTATTTTATAAATAATTTTCTACTCATTTTCGACTTACGTGGCACTATCAACCAGATAGCTTGAAAAAATTATCAACACGCGCTGACCCAGAAGATAGTGCCACATAGGCCAAAAATGGGTAGAAAATTATTTATAAAATAAGTTACGGGGGGGGGGGGGGGGGTAATAGGACCTTGGTAGAGTATAAGTGTGTCTCTGAGATTTCGGGTATAGGTTAGGGGTACTTATGCATTTTTTCCCAAATAGTAACAAGAAATTTTAGAAACTGAAATAATCATAAATAGAAAACTAGAATTGAAACAGTCCTTTCTAATTTGAAAAAAATCTATTAATGATAAAAATTGTTGACACCAAATTTTAGTTTGATATTTCTAAAGTTGATATATTTTAAGTATTTTAATTTTTAAATAGTTCAAAATACATATTTTGTCATTTTAATGCAATTTGTTGATAATTATCCTTATTCTCAAAATATTAAAATTTTTATCGATTAGTTCTGTTTATATTATTTTGTCATAGTCGGTTGAATATGTTCAAATATTTGTTCATTTTTTATAAAATCATTATTTATGTTAAATTGCATTTTTTGCATGTCATTGATACGTTTATTACATTTTTTCATATTCATTTTATATGTTAGATCTGTTAACGTTCATTTTGATGTTTTGTAGCATCCAGAAATTCATTCTAATATAGATAAAATTACATACACAAATATTTTATTAATCAATGATTTTGATCCACGACTTTAAGATAGTGATATTATACTATTGCTGATTTTTAATTCTCTATTTAAGAATAGCTTGCTCATTAAGTAAATGGGTGGTGGATAGATTTTTAGGGGTATAATTTACAAAATTTTTTATCCTTTAATTGTTTCATTATTTTCCGGCAAGTCGCCGGAGATGCGCCAAAATCCGGCGAGTCCACCGCCCAAAACCCCATTTATTTTTCTCCTTTTTTCCGCCGAAACCAATCACCACCAGATCGGTGCCTCATCTCTTCTCCCTCACCAGATCAATGCTAAGCCATTAACCACCAGAAACCCACCAGTTCCAGCCACCAAAACCCTCTTCGTTTCATCCCTTTTCGGTGAAAGTCACCGGAAATGACCTCCAGACCACCATAGCAAAACCCCCATTGTTTTTTCTTCTTTTCCGGTAAAGCAGTCACCGGAAACGACCCTGACAACCACCAAAAATCCGCAACAAACCAGACGCCTTTCCCTGTTCTCCTCCTCATTCCGGCAAGCCAGACCAAACGAAACAGCCAACAACCACTCGTTTCTCCTTTTCCTCGTTTTTTCAATGAAGCCACGACACCAAACTCCGACGAAACCAGCTCGTTCCCACTGACCTTGTTCTGATTTTCCGGCGAACTCCACTATGCCAAAACAACCAGAAACCAGCTCCGTTCTCCATTTTCTCCAGCCACACCCAACCACCATTGTTGCCCTCCCCATCGCACAACCAAAACACCAAAACCCCCTTCCTTTCCCGTTACCTTTCCCGGTGAAAAGCCACTGGAATTTGACCCGAATACCCTTCCCAAAACAACCCCTGAACCAGCGCCCCTCCCCTTTTCCTCCTTTTCGAGTTTTTGTTTGTTTTTTTTAGGTCATCAGTAAACTCAAAGCTCCATCAAACAATGAGCTCGAGTTCCGAGCTCCATCTCCGGCGTGGCTCCAACACCGGTGAAGGGCAACCAGATCTAGCCTAGAAATACCACACTCAGGTGACCCATTTCTTTTTGACGTTTTGTTTTGTACATATTTGACTTATTTTTAGTTGTTTAATGTTATTATTGGCAATATGCTATTACTATTTGATTGGACTTAATTGGCTCTAACTTTTGACATATTTTAATCGTTCTAATGTAATTTTCCAGTTATAATATGTGGGACTGTTCTATTCTTGTTTCCTTTTTGAGTGTTTATTTCAGCGCTTCATTGTTGGTTTGCTACTAATAGTTTTATTATTCTTTTATATTATTTTATATACTGATCATGTGCAATTGTTCATTAGTTTGGCTATTAGTGCTTAGTTTAGTTGTTATTTCAATTTTTTTTATTAATTGCAGACTTATTTCTTCAGTAGCTTTATCTTGATTTTGTAATGACACGTGATTTTATTTTAATATTCTGCATTAATTGTTGATGTTGCCAAAGATTTTTTCCCTTAGACTTTTTTTCTGTTTTCATTATTTAGTTGTAATTGGTGTTACTATTAATTGAAAGTAAAAACGGTCGAGGAAGAAATTATCGTCGATTTTCAAGGCCTCCATGTTAATAAGACGAGTTTTTATTTTTAAGTTAATCTTTGATTCATTTATTTTTATTCATGTTTATTTTTTACTAACACTTCTACTAAGTGTCTTTACAGGTACACAGAGTTACTTTTCATTGAAGCTATTCGAATGAAGTTCGAATTATACTCTTTATTCATTATTTTGTATATATCGATGTTAGAAAACCTTAGGTCATTTCTTATATAATTGTTTTATTTTATTATTTGTGTATAGTGGATGTTTAGTATACTTGTTGTAACATCTCACAAATTGAAATAACAAGGAAAAAGTTAAAAGTTGGGGGAAGAATCTTTTTTGGAAAGTATATGAAAGTCTGGAAAATTGTGAAGTATGTTAGTTGAGTTTTTGGTCAACATCAATCGGTCATACCTTCTAGTTTAGGATGAGTTAAGTGTATTTTCAGTTATGGTTGGAAAGCTCTTGAAATAACCTTTCCTGTGAGATTTCGAGTTCGTATGAGTGAGTTATGCCTTGTGGAAGTTGGACTGTTTGAATAAGAAAAGTTTAATTCGGATTTTGGAAGGGTAATTTAGTCTTTTCCTTACCTAATTATTCTAATTCGTTTTTAAGAGATAATTGGGGTAAAATCCAATTTTAGCCAGTTTAGAAAAGTTGAAGTTTCACGGTAGGGCTTGGAGAAAAGAGAAAAGAGGAGAAGGGAGAAGAGAAATCAAGATTCGTCAAGATCGTCGAGTTTAGCTTGTGAATTTCGTCAAAGGGTGATCCTTACGAGTATATGAGATCACATAGCATTGGGTTAGTTCATCCACGTGCCAACCAAGATTCAAGTCAGCGAATTTAAGTCTTTGAAAGTTTAGAAATTGAGTTCTTGATGAACATTGTTGAAAGTTTCATTTGAATTTCTTGTGGGTTGTGTTGTTGGAGTTTCTTTCGGTTTGATTCATATTTTTGGGTGTAATTTCAGTTTGAATCTATCATATATTGAGGATATAAATGATTCGAAGTGTTTGGGGAAGGAACCATTGAAGTTTAGAGGATTTAGAGATGAAAAACGGAGAAGAAAAGTCGTCAAACACCTGGGGATAAGGTTGAGGCGTCGCGCCAGCCAGCGTGCCCCAAAAGGTTCTCTGAACTTTAACCCTTGGGGCGCCGCAACAGTCAGCACACCCCAGACCAACCTCTGAATATTGAGGGCTGATGCCCCGCGCCTCTTAGAGCGCCAGGGACGCTAGTTGTCCCCATTCGTTCCCCATATTTTCGTATTTGTTCGTTAGCACTGTACCTATGTTTCTTAGTTGATTCCAACACTCTTAGGTATATCTAAACATCATGAAATCATCCATAAACATGAGATCATGAACCTTGAATCCATATTTCAATTCAAGGAAAGTTAAGAGTCGAGTCAAGAAGTTAAGAAGCAAGTCAAGAGAAGTTTATAAAGTTTTCAAAAGTCTTTCACAAATATTTTAACTTTGTTTTAAGACTTAGGTTTCAAGTTAAGCAAAGAGTAAGGAGTTCAGTTTATTTCTCAAAAAGCTATAAGGGAACTAAGTATTCCCAAGAGTTTAAAATGTTTTCACATTTGAACAAGAAAAGGGAAACACCGATTTTCAAGAGAGCTTTTAAGCTAAGTTTTGAGTAATTATCTCAAACCAAAGAAAGGAGTTTGTTTTAAAAACATATGTGCTAAGTTTATTTTGGGAGTAGTTTTGAGCACCGATATGGGGATGCGAGTCCATATTAACTCAAGTCTCTATAAATCATGTAGCCATCATGGGTATTAAATGATCATACTTTTTAGATGACTCCTTAAGATGCTTTTAGCATAGACTAGTGGATCCACTTAGTTAAGCGTTCTATTTGACGGAAAAGTATAGGACAGTTCTGGCAGCATGGGCAAGACGATGTATCACCACTTAGGCTCATAGTGGTGGTTGTCGGTTAGAGAATCTCCCAAGAGTTTAAAATGTTTTCACATTTGAACAAGAAAAGGGAAACACCGATTTCCAAGAGAGCTTTTAAGCTAAGTTTTGAGTAATTATCTCAAACCAAAGAAATGAGTTTGTTTTAAAAACATATGTGCTAAGTTTATTTTGGGAGTAGTTTTGAGCACCAATATGGGGATGCGAGTCCATATTAACTCAAGTCTTTATAAATCATGTAGCCATCATGGGTATTAAATGATCATACTTTTTAGATGACTCCTTAAGATGCTTTTAGCATAGACTAGTGGATCCACTTAGTTAAACATTTTATATGACGGAAAAGTATATGACAGTTCTGGCAGCATGAGCAAGATGATGTATCACCACTTAGGCTCATAGTGATGGTTGTCGGTTAGGGAATTTCCCACATAAACTGTATTACTTTATTATATGAGTAAAGTTGAGTTTGTTATTGCATTTTTCTTTAACAAACTAAGTTGTTTTCCACTGTTTTACAAGCTTTCTATATATTGCATATGTTTATTGCTTTATATTGAGTTAAGTTATTCAGGAATTGAGTAAAGCCAATGTAAGTGTTCCTTTCAGATCGTTTTCAAGCTTAAGTTGTGTTTAACATTCCAACTCGCATACTCGTACATTCAATGTACTGATGCCAGTTGGCCTGCATCTTATTATGATGCAGACGCAGGTAACCAGGATCAGCATCCAGCGCCCCGTTGATCCAGTTGAGCACTCAGAGTCAGTTGGTGAGCCTCTTTGCATTTTGGAGGACTCTTTTTATCATTTGCTTTTAATATTTCATTGTTAGGATGATCGGGGGTCTTGTCCCGACATCCCTCTTTGTTTTAGAGGCTTCATAGACAGTCAGACAGTTAGTAGTTCAGTTGTCTTTACATTTTCATTTCATATGTTAAGACTTAAGTTGCCATTTTGGCCAAGTTGAATGCTTTACTTTTAAGCATTCTCAGTATTTTATTATTCAAGTGAGTATAATGCTATTGATTATTATAAATATGCATAGAGTCTTCCGTTGTGTAAGTATGTCAGACTAAGAGTTCGCTTGGAGCCAGCAATGGTTTTCGAGTGCCAACCACGTTCGGGGTGTAGGCTCGGGGAGTGACACTTGTATGTTGTTTTTATCTTCTCCACAATTTGAAAAAAATGAATTCAGTCGGGATCCACAATTGTGGATTTCGAAAGATGTCTAACACCTTCCCTTCGGAATAACTTGAACCCTTACCTAGAATCTATTGGTTTCGTAGACATTTCTTTTAAGTTAATTTGTTAATTGGTTTCTTAGTTTTCCTAAAATTTTGGTGGCGACTCCCTTTTACCCCTCTCAAAGGATGTCAACAAAAAATCTTACAAACAAACAATAGAAGATGGAAAAAAAAGGAACATTACCATAGGTGTACGTAGAAATGCTAGTGGAAGAATTCAAGATAATGAAATTTTCATTTGGTAGTGGTATATATTGATTTGGCTACAACTCTTCATAGTCTTTAATTTAAAATTAAAAGGGGGGAAATCTTGATTCATGTACTTATTTAAAATTCTAGAAATCCTAAATGACTCTAGTTCTTCCACATTCCCTTTCTATTAAATAACTTACTATTCAAAAAATAATTAAAATAATATTAATTAATTAATTAGACGTTTAATTTAGTCTAGGGGTAAATTAAAGGGGGGAATATATTGATTCATGTACTTATTTTAAATTCTAGAAATCCTAATTGACTCTTGTTCTTCCACATTCCCTTTCTAATAAATAACTTAAAATTCAAAAGATAATTAAAATAATATTATTTAATTAATTTAATTTTGTCTAGGGGTAAAATGGTAATCCAACTTTTCATCATTGGAGCTTCCACTTATGATAATATATGATGATATGATGGTTTTCAGGTGCTGACACAGTGATGGAATCGATCTCTTCTTCACTCCATTGAACCAATCGAAACTCTAAGCTTTGTTCTTCAGCTCATCACTATACCTTGTTTGTCTCTTAAACCAATTATCATGGGAGTCGTGAATCCCTTAGTAAGATCTACTACCAGGAAGTGCAGATCTTGGTGTAAACGTAACTCGTCATGTAAAACAAGTTCTACTATTGTGCCGAAGCTGAACTCTAACCTTCAAATTGTGCAGATCCACTATCCACATATGCTATGAAGAAAATTTAGGCTCTATGTTTCAGCTCTATCTTAATGTAGTTCTATCTCCCTACAAAGAATCAATTGAGTGAACCCCATTCAGGATTATTTTTTTAAAATCAAAATGGGGCAAGGCCCATAAATTCCAAAAAAAATAAGAGTATACAAGCACTGATCGGGACCAAAAGTAACCCGGTCCAGTAGCAAGAACACCAGCAAAGAGAGTAAATATTTGATACTAACAAAAAGGTGCAAATTAGGAAAGTAAAGGTCTAAACTTCCAACTCTTTCAACCTCAGTCGTCACCACTGATTCCCTTGCTCTTCTATTGATGAGTCAATCTACACCAACATCAAGTACAATCTCTTACCACTCTAACCGTCATATCGGATATTTGATGATTTCTAGGTGGTAATCTAGGTCCGTCGAAGGAGCTCAACTCGATTTTTGTGTTCATCTATGATTCGATCTAATTCCTAGCTTGTAGCTTCGATGGCTCGACCAATCCTGCGTCTCCCAAATAATCAGTTGATGAAGCTCCACCGCTAATATCAAGCCTTTTGTCAATGAAGATCCCCAAGAATAGGTCCACAGTAACTATACCCAAAGCTAAGTTTCAAATTATTGTAAGTTTTTTATTTGGACTTAAATTAGTCATTTGTGAATTCATTGGAATTTTGCTAACCAATACAAACCAAAGTTAAAGCCACACATGTTTTTATATAATTTAATCTTCTAATAGATCTATAAAATTTACATGGCCACACGTGCAACACACGTATCCTGTTTCAACTGATATTATGATAATTGCAAGACACATCATACAAAAATATTGTTATCAAGTGAATTATTTTGAAAACTATACTATAACGACTTCAATTATACAATTCTTATAATATATCAAGTATTCAATTTGTTAAAAGTTCTTTTTTTAATATGTTACAACACATAATTTAAATGTCGACATTATAGTTATAAAATATTTAATGCCTTCAAGTTTTTGTCTTCTTTTTAATGAATAATACCCTCCATTCTTTAACAGATGCATACATATCGAGAACTTGTCGTCGAAGGAGAATGGTGTTTTGTAATAGTTGTAGAGAAATTCGATCAACATATGTCTTCCTTAGGATGACTAGTAGATCATTATCAATTCATAGTCTACTCCTACAAAATAAATGTCTTTATTTGTTATAAAATAATCATTATACAAATATTTAATTGACATATATAAATAATAATTGCATATATATATGTACCCTTCGTCTTCTTTGGCTCATTCAAAGTTATAAATTCTGCCATATGTAAATTTTGACAAAAGAAATTTTTGTCAAGTGATATACATATAATTGAATTATGAAATACAACACAATCATTTGAGAGATATTAACAGTAAGGTAGAAAAAAGAAAACAATATTAATAAAAAATTATATGGTGCAAAAAATAAATGCATATAAAAAAAAGATAACTTTAAAAATGTGTATATATATATATATATATATATATAACAATATTAATAAAAAATTATATGGTGCAAAAAATAAATGCATATAAAAAAAAGATAACTTTAAAAATGTATATATATATATATATATACACACACACACTTATGGAACAACCTAAAAAACAAATGAACTGCAAATAAGAAAATGTAACATCCGACAATTTGAAGTGGCTTTGATGAAATTAAAAATCTGGAAATTTGACTAAGTGTGGAAAAATATGAGTTTTTGGCCAACTTTGAGTAGTCGTAACTCCTGGCTCAGGATGAGTTAGGAGTAGTTCCAGTTATGGTTACGAAGTCCTTGGAACGACCTTTTCAACGCCACCAAGTTTGCTCAATTCCGAGTTCGTATGAGGGAGTTATGCCCTGTAGAAGTTGGGCAGTGGGAAAGGATTTTCGTCCGGAAATTTAAGGGGCATTTTGGTCCTTTCACAAATCTTTTAATTGAGCTCATTTTGTTGAGTTAGGATGATCTTTGGATCATTTTTATCCCATTTTAAAGAGAAAGAGTTAGGGTTCTTGAGAAGAGAAGAAGAAGAGAAGAAGAAGAGAAGAAAGAGGAGATCAACAAGATCATTGTGGAAATTCGTCGGGGGTGATCCTTATCAAGGTATGTGAGTTTTTGTGTGGGTTGATTTTTTCCCCAACACACACCAAGTTTATTCATTGATTGAGAAAGATTGGGAATTTTGTGAAAGTGTTGAAGTTGTTTGTGTTGTGGATGTTGATGGTGGTGTTATCGAAATTATTGTTCGTTGTGAGACATGATTGGGTCGTATATTTTCGTTGAAATCCTATGGTATGTTGAGGAAATTACTATTCTTAGAGTCATGACCCTTAAAAGTTGATTCACCATCAAATTGCAGAAAGTTCTGGGCTGTCGACCCCCATCTATGGGACTGACCTACGGACCATAGATCGATCGACGGTCCGTACTGGTCAACCGTCGATCAAGACAGAAGTTGGGTTTTGGGGCATCGATCTACGGGAACGATCTACGGTCCGTAGATCGATCTACGGGAACGATCTACGGTCCGTAGATCGATCCACGGACCGTAAGTCGGGACCGTAGTTCAACACTTAGTCATTTCTTTTCACTGAATTCTGGGGAAGTTTTTGACGAGATCCACGGACCTGCAGTACGGACCGTAAGTCCATCTACGGTCCGTCGATGGCTTCCGTAGATGCCACCTGTGTCACCAGAAATTTGAAGTCTCAGCCAAGTTTCCCCATTCCTTTTCTCACTTTCTCAAGCAAGTTCCAAAGTACTATACCTATGTTTTATGGTTGTTTCCGACACTCCATAGCACGTCTAAGAGTTCAAGAATCCCTCCATAGCATGTGATCGAACACCTTGAATTCATAATTCCGATTCCAGGAAAGATAGTTCCAAGTCAAGTGAAGTTAGCAGTCAAGTTAAGTCAAGAGTTTAAAGTTGAGTTCATTTCTCAAAGTTATTAGGGAACTATGTATTCCCAAAGAAGTTTTAAAGAAGGGTCTTTACATCTAAACAAGGTTGGAAACTGAGATTTCTAAAGAGCCTTCGGGCTAGTTTTTGAGTAATTATCTCATATCAGCAGGAATATATATGTTTTAAAAACATAAGAGCCAGTACATTTTGGGAGTAGTATCGAGCACTGAATTGGGGGAGTGTTCAAAGAACCCACAGCCCCCATAGAACCATGTTAGCCACCATGGGTAGAAAAGGATCATGCTTTTTAGATGAATCCTTTTCAGATTAGACTAGTGGATCCATTAGGCAGTTCAGGTCTTATACCTTTGGCCGGGTATAAGATGCTCTGGCCGCGTGAGGTCGATCGCTGTATCATCACTATAGCTCTTATGTGATGGTTGTCGGTTAGAGAAACTCCCACAGCAGTTATTGTATTTTCATACTCAGAGATTATTGTATTTTTATATACATCAGTTCATTGTATCTCTATATACATTTCAGGCTTATTGTATCTTTGTATACATACAGAGTTTATAGCATATTTTAAACAGTCTTTCTTTATATCGCACTTATTTTAAATTGCCTTATATTGAAAGAAGTCAGTCAGGTTGAGTTGAGTTGAGCCAGGTAAGCTATTCAGTTTCTTCCAGATCTTTCCTTCTGGCCGTTGTTGCTTAGTTTTCCAGCTCGCATACTCGTACATTCCATGTACTGATGCCAGTTGGCCTGCATCGTTTCATGATGCAGATTCAGGTACCCCGGATCAGCATCCCACACGTCGTTGATCCAACTGAGCACTCCAGAGTCAGTGGTGAGCCTCCTTGCTTTCTGGAGGACTCAATTGTTTTGTGTTCTTAAGCTTTGTCTTATTAGGATGTTGCGGGGTCTGTCCCAACATCCATCTCAGTATTTTAGAGGCTTCATAGACAGACAGTCAGTCAGCTAGTTTTGAGTCTCTTACCTATGTATATATGTAAATATTCTATTTTGAGGTTCGAGTTGCCTTATGGCCATATTATATAAGTTAAGTTGTTTTGAAATCTTGCATTTGCTTTGAGTTAATCTGTCGAGTAGGTTTCCGCTGAGTTAAGAAAGCCAGGCCAAGGGTTCGCTTGGGGCCAGCAATGGTCTCCGAGTGCCGATCCCGCCCAGGGTGTAGGTTCGGGGCGTGACAGAAAACTTGCACTCATATATTACTAAAATAAAACCAATAGAGCTACATAAGAATAAAGGTAAAAGAGATCATACAACAAATAGGATAAATGAGAGGATTTAAGCTTTTAAGTAAAAAAACAAAATGAAAGAAGAAGAGGCATACATGTTGAGCTTGTTTCATCCAATGGTGAGGGTTACACATATACTTGATATCCATTTATATAAGATATTTAATGAGTAAAACTTAATATAAAATTATTATTGATGGTGTTGGATTAATGAAGGAAAATAGAGGGCCAAAACAATTTTAACGCTACAAGTTCTAACTGTGTACAATTTTTAAAAGGTTGTAGATGATATTATTAGTAGTTAATATAACATTAAATAAGACAACCAAAAACGTTTTGAGTGTATCTTTAAGTTTTGAAGAGGCGGTAAAAGAAAGGAAATTATTAACATTATTTAGCTTAACTTCAAATAAAGCAACAACGTGTGGAATTTTTATTAGGAATTTGAAGAGGCTGGAAAAGGTATTATTAGCATTTACATAATAAGGTACTTATTTAACATATTTCAGTATACATTGCAAGGCAATATGTATAGTGATTTTACATTTCTACACAAAATAGTAACAAGAAATTTCAGAAAGAGAAACAATCATAAATAAAGAACTAGAATTGAGTCGTCATGTAAAACAAGTTCTACTATTGCGTCGAAGTTTTATTCTAACCTTCAAAATGTGCAGATCCACTATCCACATATGCTATGAACAAAATTAAGGCAGCTATATCTTATTGTAGTTCTATCTCCCTACAAAGAATCAATGGAGTGAACCCCATTCGGGATTATTTTTTGTAATCAAAATGGAGTAAGGCCCATAAATTCCTAAAAAGATATGAGTAAACAAGCACTGATCGGGACCAAAAGTAAACTGGTCCAGCAACAAGAACACCATCAAAGAGAATAAATATTTGATACAAACAAAAAGGTGCAAAATAGAAAAGTAAAGGTCTAAACTTCTAGCTCTTTCAAGCTCAGTCGTCACCACTGATTCCCTTGCACTTCCATTGATGAGTCAATCTACACCAAGATAAAGTGCATATCTGGTACCACTCCAAGCGCCGTATCGGATATTAGATGATTTCTAGGTGGTAATCTAGATCCGTCGAAGGAACTCAACTCGGTTTTTGTGTTCATCTATGATTCGATCTAACTCCCAGCTTATAGCTTCCATGGCTCGACCAATCCTGTGTCTCCCAGATAATCAGTTGATGAAGCTCCACCTCTAATATCAAGCCTTTTGTCAATGTAGATCCCCAAGAATAGGTCCATAGTAACTATACCCAAAGCTATGTCTCAAAGTGTTGCAAGTTTTTTATTTGGACTTAAATTAGTCATTTGTGAATTTATTGGAAATTTGCTATCCAATACTAACCAAAGTTCAAACCACACATTTTTTCATAAAATTTAATCTTCTAGCAGATCTATAAACTTTACATGGGAAATACGTGCAATGCACGTAATCAGATTCTAGTATATTATAGTAATGTGGTCATTGAGTCATTTGGGACAATGTACCTTATTATTTTATTTGTGGCTCAATTAATGTAAAGCCCATAAATCATATTTAATAAAGAATAGATTTCATTCGTACACCGATTATTTTATTGGCGTAGTAGATAAAGTCTTAATTAGCCTCTACAAATTGGTTCTCCATCCTACTATTAGGGTTACAACATATTTAGTTTTACACCTTTTTTCATCACTGATGAATGTGGAAACGTAAGTTAGGGCAAGGCAAGACGGTAAAAAGATCAGTTTTGTTATATAATACCAATATCTGTAATATTAATGTATTTAACATCCTGATGTGTACTAAGTTTTGCTTACACACTAGCCTAAAAAATTGAAATAAAACATGAACTTTTTGAAATTGTCAATTTTTTATGCTAGTCAAAATCACTTTGACATAAATGTCTATGCTCGGTTCACAATTTCAGCCAACTGTTCGCGTAATTTATGACAAGGAGGATTTCAACCATCAACAAATTCTTAAGCCATATATGGTGTTTAAATCAAGAAAGGTAATGAAAAATGAAAAACATAATTAAGAGATGTTACCCTAATTAATGTGGATGGTATCTCTTCTTCGAAAGTACATATTCATTAAAGATCCTATTTAAATTGACTAACTTTTAAAAAAACAAGTCATTTTTAATCAAGTGAGGCCCATTTATTCATAAAAATAAATAGAATATTTACAAATAACCAAGCCCAAAATTTACCCTGTCTAGAAACAGAAGCATATGCAAAGGGTAGAAAATATCCGATGGAAATAATAAAAACATAAAGTATATTAGAAAAGTGAGAACACGAATAGTCGGAAGCTTCCAGCTCCTTCCTTATACGCTCCTCTAAAATCCTAATCATCATACACTTCCATTGTTGTGATTTAAGCTACAATCAAGGTGAGATATTTAATTCTAGCTACAATCAAAGTAATATTTTTAATTCTTACCCTCCAATGGTAAACGAGTTTTAATGCTTATACTTGTACTAGTTTTTGAACACGTGCCACACACATGTATACTGTGCTCATTAGTATCAATACTTCTAATATATAAGTGTACGATGTGTAAAATACAAGCCCGAAGCAATGAAAGGTGCAGAATATTCAACTGATATTATGATCATTACAAGACACATCATACAAAAATATTGTTATCAAGTGAATTGTTTTGAAAACTATACTATAACAACTTCAATTATACAATTCGTATAATATATCATGTATTCAACTTGTTAAAAGTTCTTTTTTTAATATGTTACAACACATAATTAAAATGTAGACATTATAGTTACAAAATATTTAATGCCTTCAAGTTTCTACCTTCTTTTTAAGGAATAATGCCCTCCAATTTTTTTTACAGATGCATACATATCGAGAACTTGTCATCGAAGGAGAGTGATGTTTTGTAATAGTTGTAGAGAAATTCGATCAAGATATGTCTTCCTTAGGATGGTTAGTAGATCATTATCAATTTCATAGTCTACACCTACAGAATAAAAGTATTTATTTGTTATAAAATAATCATTGTTAAAGTACTTAATTGACATATATAAATAATAATTACATATATATGTACCCTTCGTCTTTTTTGGCTCATTCAAAATTATTAATTCTCCTATCTGTAAATTTTGACAAAAGCATTTTTTGTCAAGTGATATACATATAATTGAATTATGAAATACAACACAATCATTTGTGAGATATTAATAGTATGGTAGAAAAGAGAAAACAATATAGATAAAAAATTATATGGTGCAAAGAAATAAATACATATAAAAAAAAGATAACTTTAAATTTGTATGTATATATATATATATATATATACACACACACACACTGATGGACCAACATAAAAAATAAATGAATTGCATATAAGAAAACTTCCATCATATATTACTAAATTAAAACCAATAGAGCTACATAAGAATAAAGATAAAAGAGATCATACAATAAATAGGATATATGAGAGGATTTAAGCTTTTAAGTAACAAAACAAAATGAAAGAAGAAGAGGCATACATGTTAAGCTTGTTTCATCCAATGGTGAGGGTTACACATATACTTGAAATCCATTTATATAAGATATGTAATGAGTCAAACTTAATATAAAATTATTATTGATGGTGTTGGATTAATGAAGGAATATAGAGGGCTAAAACAGTTTTAATGTTATAAGTTCTGACTGTGTACAATTTTTAAAAGGTTGTAAATGATATTATTACTAGTTAGTATAACATTAAATAAGACAAGCAAAAACATTGTGAGTGTATCTTTAAGTTTTGCAGAGGCGGTAAAAGAAAGGAAATTATTAACATTATTTAGCTTAACTTTGAATAAGGCAACAACGTGTGGAATTTTTATTAGGAATTTGAAGAGGGTGGAAAAGGTATTATTAGCATTTACATAATAAGGTACTTATTTAACATATTTCAGTATACTTTGCAAGGCAATATGTATAGTGATTTTACAATTCTACACAAAATAGTAACAAGAAATTTCGGAAAGAGAAATAATCGTAGATAAAGAACTAGAATTGAAATAGTCCTTTCTAATTTGAAAAAAAATCTATAAATGATAAAAATCTTACAAACAAACAATAGAAGATGGAACACAAAGGAACTTTACCATAGGTGTACGTAGAAATGCTAGTGGAAGAATTCAAGATAATAAATTTGTATTTGGTAGTGGTATATATTGATTTGGCTACAACTCTTCGTATTCTTTAATTTAAGATTAAAAAGGGCGTAATATTGGTTCAAGTACTTCTTTAAAATTCTATAAATCCTAATTAATTGACTCTTGTTCTTCCACATAACCTTTCTAATAAATAACTTACAATTCAAAAAATAATTAAAATAATATTATTTAATTAATTAGACGTTTAATTTAGTCTAGGGGTAAATTAAAAGGGGGGGGGGATCTTGATTCATGTACTTATTTTAAATTCTAGAAATCCTAATTGACTCTTGTTCTTCCACATTCCCTTTCTAATAAATAACTTAAAATTCAAAAAATAATTGAAATAATATTATTTAATTAATTTAATTTAGTCTAGGGGTAAAATGGTAATCTAACTTTTCATATTTGGAGCTTCCCACTTATAATAATATATGACGATATGATGGTTTGCAAGTGTTGACACAGTGATGGAATCGATCTCGTCTTCACTCCATTGAACCAATCGAAACTCTAAGCTTAGTTCTTTATCTCGTCACTATACGTTGTTTGTCTCTTAAAAAAATTATCATGGGAGTTGTGAATCCCTTAGTTAGATCTACTACCAGGAACTGGAGATCTTGGTGTAAACATAACTCGTCATGTAACAAGTTCTACTATTGCGCCGAAGCTTAACTCTAACCTTCAAAATGTGCAGATCCACTATCCACATATGCTATGAACAAAATTTAGGCTATATGTTTCAGCTCTATCTTATTGTAGTTCTATCTCCCTACAAAGAATCAATGGAGTGAACCCCATTCAGGATTTTTTTTTTTAATCAAAATGGGGCAAGGCCCATAAATTCCTTAAAAGATAAGAGTATACAAGCAGTGACCGAGACCAAAAGTGACCCGGTCCAGCAACAAGAACACCAGTAAAGAGAGTAAATATCTGATACAAACAAAACTGTGCAAATTAGGAAAGTAAAGGTCTAAACTTCCAGCTCTTTCAACCTCAGTCGTCACCATTGATTCCCTTGCACTTCCATTGATGAGTCAATCTACACCAAGATCAAGTGCATATCTCTTACCACTCCAAGCGTCGTATTAGATATTTGATGATTTCTAGGTGGTAATCTAGATCCGTCGAAGGAGCTCAACTCAATTTTTGTGTTCATCTATGATTCGATCTAATTCCCAGCTTGTAGCTTCGATGGCTCGACCAATCCTGCGTCTCCCAGATTATCAGTTGATGAAGCTCCGCTTCTAATATCAAGCCTTTTGACAATGTAGATCCCCAAGAATAGGTCCACAATAACTATACCCAAAGCTAAGTCTCAAATCTCTAATCTAGTTTCTTTAAAGTTTTATCTTCCAAGCAAAATCTCAATGGGTTGAATCCCAAATAGGATTAATACCCCATTAAAGTCTCACCTTAGTTGATATAACCATAACGAACTGAAATAAAATTAATACTGAATTCTTTTATTAATTTCAATAGATCCAACATGCTAAGGATGATTTCCTTGAGAAATTATTCTCTTGATATGGTACTAATGGACACCCCAAGCTCTCACGAGGTGTAAGTACTCAAATCAAATGAATATACTTTAGACAACAACTTGATTAACATAAAAATTTTACCTTAGTTTAACGAATCTGTTTGACCCCAGTTAGAGGATAATGGAAACTGATAGTTAATGACTTGTATTATATGTTATTCCTGAATGTACCTCCTTATGTATGGTGTTCCAACTTTGTCTAAATTAAGTATCTTCTTTCCTTCACTAGGGATCTCCTGAAAATGACTATATTGAAAATCATATGCAAAAGAGAACATCAAGTTAGAAAAAAAAAAATCAGCAAGAGTATTTCCTTCCCTGAAGGAATGTTGTACGCTTGCTGAAATATCTCTTCTCAATCTCTAAATGATACTGACTTCCAATGCCACACTCCATGGCACCTCCCACTTCCCCTCAAGAATATGCATCATAACTAACAAGTCTATCTCAATAATAATATTAGCAATATCATGCTCAATGTAGTACATAAGACTCTCCCGTATAGCTCGAGCTTTAGCTACCATGTTGACAGTATCCTGGATTCTGATCCCTTTAGCAACCGCCAAGTTACCCCTATAATCCCTGATATAAAAAGCTGCCGAACATGGTCCATGATTCCCTTTAGATGTACCGTCTATGTTGCACTTAAGGATATTAGTAGGAGGAGGGTTCCATCAAACAATTCTAAAGGAAGATCTTGATCTGTGTTGTTCCAATTCTGATAGGATACAAAGCCAAGAAGTGCTTTTACATTGTACTTTAAATCTGATCTGGATAAATTTTGAAATTGTATCATTAATACCCTAAAACACTCTATATTCTGAGAAATACCCTCCATGAAGAATATTGTTTCTTCTCTTCCACAAAAACCATAAAATAAAGATAGGTATAGCCTGACACACTACTTTCACTCTGTAATTTCCTTCCACTCTCCACCACAACCATATGAATTGTTTTAAATTGAGCATAGAACCCACAATTCCAGTAGCATGTAAATAGTGGTTCCAAATTCTGTTAGCGAAATCTTCGATCAAATATAAATGCTCAATAGTTTCTTCAACCGGGCTTATACAACATCTGCAATCCAATGAGTAATCTAAGTTCCATCTATGTATTAAGGTAGCAATAAGCATCTTTCCAAACCAAACTCTCCACGCCAAGAATAGTATTTTAAAAGGGACCCCTTTTATCCACAATTTTGCCATGTCTTCAACTGTGTCTTTTTTACACCTCAACAATTCCCAAGCTGATTTAACAATAAACATGCCATTGTTGGTTTCAGTCCACCAAGCTTTATCTCCCTGATTACTGATATATGCAGGATGTAAATTTATCTGGACATGATCTACAACATAATTAGGGACAAACTCTCTCATAGTTGAATAATCCCACCCATTCTCCTTTAAAAATTTGCCAATTTCTTTTATGGGGTGGCAAGTGTGCACCTTAGATGCATGTACATTCAAAGGTCCCATGTTATACCAATTATCATACCATAGAGTGGAAGTACCTCTTCTAGGTCCAACCACATATACTATTCCAGAACCCTCCTATTCTCCAACATGTACTTCAAGATTTGAGATCCTCATTTTCCATTGAACAAGAGCTAGAATTTGTTTCTTACAATACTTTGTCCACATAAAGTTAGACCACATGGTATATTTGGTCCTGAAGTTCCACCATAGTTTCTCATACATAGCCTTTGAAACATTACATGGACCTAAACCCCAAACCCCCTTCATGTTTAGGGAGAAACACATCCACCCATTTAGACCCATGTTTATTACTATAATCTTCTTTATTACTCCAGTAGAACTTGGCGAAAATTCTATGTATCCCTTTGATAACACAATTTGGGGGCATGATAGCAGAGAGAACATAGATGGGGATGCTCTGAAGGACACTTGATAGAAGTACTTCCTTACCTCCATATGACAACATTCTACCTTACCAACTTTGCAATCTACCTTTGATCTTGTCAAATAAATCTGTATAGTGCTCCTTTCTCTTTCTAGTATGTGTAATAGGACATCCTAGATATTTCATAGGAAATTGCTTTCTAACCATTCCTGTAATTTGGTTTATCTGAATAGTGGTTGCTGATGTGTTTTGATGTAGATAATAAAAGCTTTTCTCCTTATTGATTTTTGTGACATGATTACTTCTCATAAGCCTGCAAAATAGACATAATTTTCTCTGAATAATAGCTATTAGAAGAAATAAAAATAATGGTATCATCAGCAAAAGCCAAGTGATTTAGATTTGCACTCAATTTAGGCATCCCATACCCAACAAACTGGGGTCTTCAAATAGTGAGTTAAGGTCTCTAGTAAGTACCTCAACTGACATGATGAATAGAGCAAGAGATAAAGGATCCCCTTGTTTAACACCCCTAAAAGAATGGAAAAAACCATATGACTGTCCATTAAGAAGAATAGAATAATAATTGTCTGCTAATAATCTCCAGATCAAATCAACCACCATATAAGAAAATTTCATTTTCCTTAGCACTTTCATAAGGAAAAACCAAGAAATTCTATCATAAGCCTTAGACATATCCAACTTTATTATCACATTTTCAGGATTTCCCCTATTAGAGATATTTGTAACAATCTCCTGAGCTAATAAGACATTCTCAATGATGCTCCCGCCTTTAATAAATCCATATTGATTAACAGAAATCAGCCTTGGGAGAATCTTCTCCAGTCTGTCATGAATAATTATTGATAGGATCTTATTAATGAAGTAACTTAGACTAATAGGTCTCATATCTGAACAGGACTAAATATTGTCCTTCTTAGGTATGAGAATCAAATTAGTATGAGTAATAGATTTAGGTAAGGAACTTCCATCATAAAAGGCCTAAACCATTCTCCAAATATCATTACCTATAATGTCCCAGCAAACTTGATAAAATCTACCTGTAAGTCCATCCAGATCACTAGAGCTATCCCAGTCAACTTAAGCACAACATTCTTCACGTTTTCTTCATCTGGTATAATTTCTAATTCTGTGTTATCATCCTCAGAGATTAATTCTAGAATATGTTACAGTAAAGTGACATTAATTTGATCTCTCTCTCCAGCTTGAATTGGTTCTGAAAGTGAGATACTTCCTCCTGAGAGATTGTCACATCATCTTCTAGCCATTGCCCAAGTGCATTATGTATTCTTGTTACCGTCATTTTTTGTCTTCTCCCTTTCACCAAACTATGAAAGAATCTTGGGTTCCTATCCCCACTTTCAAACCAGTCATACCCTGCCTTTTGTTGCCAAAAATTTTCCTCCAGTTGCAGATATCTAGCGTATTCAGCCTTTGCCCTTTGCATAATACCTCTATTATCTAGAGAAGGAAATTCCTCAAAGTGCTTTTCCTTAATTCTTGCAATTTCTTCTCTTATGATGAGTTGTTTGAAAATTTCCCCATAAGTCTCCCTAGTCCATGATACCAGAGCAGTCTTTACTTTCTTTATCTTCCTTTTGAAGTCCAGAAATGGATTAGTTGAATAATTATCATCCCAATTATGTCTAACCACATCCTTAAAACCTCTATGATCCGTCCAAAAATTCAAAAAAACCTAAAAGGTTTCATGTATGTGGATACTCTATTTTCACATGAGAATAATAGAGGAGCATGATCTGATCCTGTTCTGGGAAGATACTCCAATTCAGAGACGTTGAATTGGTTAAAAAACATATTATTCACCAATAGTCTATGTAATATTTCAAATATGCAGTCACAACCTGCTCTACCATTCCACCAAGTGAACGGACTGCCTTTATATTGAACCTGGTACAAATCATTTGATTCAATACAATTTTGAAAATCTTCAATCTCATATCCCAATACTGGAAGGCCACCGATCTTTTCATCCCGATTAAGAACCACATTTAAATCTCGTCCTATAATCCATGGATAATCTAGACCATCAATAATTTGGGACAATTCTTCTCGGAGTTCCATTTTGTGGGTCGTGTCACAGTTAGCGTAAACAATAGTAACACAAATTATTAAATTAGAAGTCTGATTCCTGATCAAAATAGACAGCTGCTACTCAGAGTTTCTTACTTCTGTGACATCAAATCCATGATTCACAAACAACCAGATTTTTCCATTTTTGTTAGCATACCCTTTGACATTTTTAGTCTTCTGTTATATATGTTCAACTCTCTCACATGTTGAAAGGGTTCCATCAGAGCAACAAAGTTGAATTTGTGAAAACTATGTAACATCTAGACTCTTTGGGAAGCATTTTGAGTCCTTACCGACCTAATATTCCATCTGAGAGATTTCATTAACAACATTGGTGCTTATTAGTCACATGCCTTTTAGGTTGAGTTCTGATGGGATGAATAGTATCTTCACTTCCTTTCTTTTTACCCTTTCTTGTGGATCTCATTGATTTAATACTTCTAGGTGACAAATTAGCATCTCCATATATTTGATCTTCTGCCTCCTCTATCTGATTACTGCCACATAATTGTAGCTTCTCAATCCCTGTTTCTTTGTGTATGAGAATATCATGATGAATCTCATTAGGAGACTAAAATATCTCCCATTGAGAATCTTGTTCAAATGCTATAGGGAATGCTACAATAGCTAGCTCATTTTCTTTATTAGCTTCCTTATCGTTCCTCAAAATGTTGCTTGTATCAAATTGCTGAGAGACTTCTGTAAATTGACCTTTATTTTCCTTTGTTATCTCCTTTTCATGCTGATTTATTTTCTGTTTTTAATGACTTACAGGGCTACTCAAAGTATCAATCAAGGAATCAACACTAGCTTCATCCTTCTTCTCATGCTCCCCTTCCCCAATAAATTGAACTTCCTCTTCCTGGACAGTGTTGCTTGGATTACTGCTGACATTTTGCACCACCTCTTTCCCCACATGTATGTGAACAGGTGACACCACCTCGTGGTGTTGTTGTTGATTCACTTGCTTTGTGCCCATTAGAGTTGTTTCATTATAAGCCATAATGTGTTGATTTGTTTCGCCTTCTATTTGCTCTTCATGTAGTTGTTCTCCTTGTAGCACTGGCCCAAAAACTTTTGTTATCCAATCTTTAGCAGTTTCTCCTTTTTTCATTTCTGTATTGTTATTAAGAGATGTTTTATCATCGACCCCTTTGATATATTCAGATTGATTCTCCTCTTCATATGTAAGGGCATCAAATTTGTTACTCACCTCAGTGTTGGGTGTGATAGTTTTAAGAGGACTACCTCTTCTATCTTTAACAACATTCCAGTTACCCATATCTACAAATATCTTTCCACTTGAGAGAACTCTAGCTTTTCCTTTTTGAAGTAGTGGATTATGTTCTTTACACCATTAGTTAAGACTTTGTTTGGATGATTCTACCACAATGAACTTAGAGAAAATTTATTTTGCATCCTTTTGTAGGTTTCTGCAGATCCACCTTGTTGATGGCGATTTTTAGCTGAAACTAAAGTTCTGATTTGGTAATGGACACCCCAATCTCTCACCAGGTGTAAGTACACAAATATATTGAATTTACTTCAAACTTTATCTTATCATAATAGAAATTTTTACCTTAGAAAATTGAACTCACATGTAATCAGTAATGGATCATGGACTATGATACGCATACCCCTATTTGCTTTGTTAATCATGTAGATTCTTCCTAATGTATGGCCTACCATATTGGCTCGATTGAGTATCCTCTTTTCTGCGGTATGAACTTTTTGAAAGTAGTTGATCTAAAAATCACTTGCAAGAGATAAAACTAAATTAGAAAAAAATCTACAAGAGTATTTCCTTTTCTAAAGGAATGTTTACTCTTGTGAAATATCTCTTCTCAATCTCCTGATAATACAATGCCACACTCCATGACACTTTCCACGCTCCCTCCAAAATATGCACCATAGAAAAAGACTCACTCTCAATAATGAATTACCAATTTCATGCTCAATACAGTAATTAAGACTCTCCCTTATAGCTCTAGCTTCAGTACTATAGTAGTTGTATATATCGTGAATTTTGAAACCTTTAGCTACTACCATATTACCACTATGATCCCTGATACAAAAGACTGCTGAACTAGGACCATGATTTCCTTTAGATGCTCCATCAGTGCTCCACTTCCGTAAATTAGGAGGAGGAGGGTTCCATCTAACAATTTTAAAAGAGAATTTGGGTTTGTACTATTCCAATTCTTAAAGAATAAGAGGCCAAGAGTTGCTACTACATTTCCCTTTAAATCTAACAAGAAAGAATTTCGAAATTTTATCATTAATACCCCATAGTACTCTAAATTCCGTAAAGGAACCTCCGTGAATAATAGTATTCATTCGCTTCCACGAAAAATATAAAATAATGTAAGGATATCTTGGAAAACTACCTTCACTCTATAGTTGCCTTCTACTGCCCACTACAACCTTATGGACTGCTTCAAGTTGAGAATAGGGCCCACAATTCCAATAACACTAATAAAGTGGCTTCAAATTTTTGTAGTGTATTTTCCTGTAAGAAAAAGATGTTGAAAAGTATCTTCTTCCAAAATTATACAACATCTAGAATTTCAAGAATAATTAGTGTTCCATCTATGCACTAGAGAAGCCATAGAGATCTTTCTGAACCCAATTCTCTGAGCAAGAAAGAGGATTTTGAAAGAAATTCCTTTTATTCACAATCTCACCATGTCTTCAACCTTCTATTTTTTTACCTCGATAGCTCCCAAACTGATTTAACAGTGAACTTGCCATTGTTAATTTTAGTCCACCAAGCTTCATCACCTTGATTACAGAGATAGGCAAGATGCAAGTTAGAATGGATATGTACAACATACTCAAGAGCAAGCTCTCCGATTGTTGGATAGTTCCTTGTCCCTTCCTCCTTTAAAAACTCACCAAAGTTTTTGATGGGATGACAAGTTTGCACCTCAAATGCATGTAACTACAAAGGTCCCAGATTATACGAGTTATGATAAGTGTTTCCTCTAGGTTCCCACCATATGTTTTGTTATAGTAACCGCACCCCCCATTCACCAGCATGTGTTTCCAAATATGGGAATCTCCTTTCCATTGAACATGGGAATGCATTTGCTTCCTACAATACTTTACCATATAAAGTTAGACTGTAATGTACCTTGAATTCTGGAATAGCTTTTAAGTATTATTATAGTGTTACCTTAAATAAGGAAATATTTTTAAGCACTTATTCATAACTTGTGATTTTTTTGGCTTATAAGAAAGGAGATAAATCTTATATAAATAGGCTCTTAGTCTTATCTCATGCACTACACTAATCCATCAAGAGGATAAACCTTTAATATCAATACATTATACATAATTCAGAAGTATAATGTATTCAATATTAAGAACTTTAAGATTGAACTCATCAAATTTAAATTATGAATATAATTCGGGAAATAGTTCTAGATTAATTATGGCTGAAAACACCTAAAATGAGAGTTTCAAGTTCCGTATAAGATAAAGTAGGAAATATAAGTTTAAAAAATAAATTTAGAGAAACAAGAAAAGAACAAGAGGGTCTGAGCATAATCCATGAAGGCTTACTTACATAAAAAGCAAATAACAAGTAGTATCAATTTATTTTGGGCTTGCTTAGGGGATGTACTCTGTCAAGCCTTCATATTTTTGTATGAAGGTTAGAAAGTCAATTAAAAGTTATTTTTGTATAGTTTTGATTCTTATTTGTATAGTTTTAATTATAAGTGTATGATAATGAGAACACCGATCGATTCAAGTTTTCCCTATAAAATCATGGCGATGATAATAATGTATTTTCAGCATATGGTGTTCCCTCTCCGATATGTTGTGACGAAAAAAATGAAAACGAAAATCTAAAACTAAAGAACACCAATTTTATTGTGGAAAAACCCTTCAAACCGAAGGTAACACCCACGGGATCGACAAGATCCGAATTGCATCACTATAACAATACGAGGTTACAAATATTCTTCTAATGGCTACACAACAAGTGCCAAAAGAAAACAAACAATAGCTACACCAACAAAAGATAAGTAGAAAGAAACACCACCCAAACCAAGCTGCTGTTCAGAACCTAATTCAGGATTCTACTGATCTACGAATCCAATCTCGACCATTCAAATCAACCACCAAGATGTATGAAACACTAAGTCAACATTTCACCCCGATCAAACGGTTAGTTAATCAGGAAACACAATCTGAAGGTTGCTGGTCGGAAAAAAAGACTGCAGCAAAAACACATTTTTTCTTCTTTGTTCTCTCTGGTTGAAAGCTCTCTCAAAAACCACTCCTATGTCCTAATGTCTTACAAAGACAATACTAATAAGCAATTGAATTATTCTCTATAACCATCCTCTATGTATAGAGTTGTGCTTTTCCTTACAAAATCAAAACCAACTCCAAATAGAGCTACTATTCCAATCCTTTTCCTAAACTTGGTCATTTCATATAGTTAGTTCATGTTCAGTATTCTCAGTATAGTATCATTTCATATTCATACAGTTAGTTCATGTTCAGTATTCTCAGTATAGTATCATGCTTATGAAATGATACTATACTGAGAATACTGAACATGAACTAACTGTATGAAATGACCAAGTTTATAACATGCTGAAACTGAAATCTGACTGTAATTGATGACATGGTCAATGCAATAGAATCTGACTGTAAGAAAGCAACTAATAACCGACATAAAACCACATGAGCTAAATGTGGAGTCCGATGTATACGCCCCATCGAGAGGACCCAATATACGCTGCCAGAGGTATAGAGGCATGATTGGCGTGATCACTAAAATGTAATGCCCACAAAGGAGACTTATAAAACTACGGGGCACGTAGTTGTGGGACTATTCGGGTACGCTGAACCCTAGTCCACTTGGTATTAAGCTACTCCCAATTAGAATGTATTTAACAATTTATGACTGAATTTCTATAATACTTGATAGTTCAAAATATTGATATGCAAACTCTGAGAATGCAACAATTATGATTGATAATGTGACATTCGTAAACTTAAGCATATATATCTTGAAGTCACTGAACTAGCATGTGTAATTCATGAACTAAAAGAACTACATAGCTAGGGTTCTGAATATCATACAAGAAACTAAGCAATATCATGATAATCTGATTTGGATCATTATAACAGCTAAATCCCAACAATTTCTATCATTCAAGAAACCCTAAGTCTAGATAATATTAAGGGAATAAAGATTCTGACTGAAATTTAGGGACCTAATGGGTGGAAGGAACCCACTAGTGAAATCCCACATACCCGGATCTTTCGATTTCGGGGATGGAACTGATGAAAACTCACTACGTTCTTGAACTGGGGCTGCTTGACTTTCTCTTCTATTTTGCTTTAACTTTGATGATTTTTTTGGTGAATAATTGATTAGGTTAGGTTCTAATTAATTTACTAGGCTAAAACTGACCAAAACTACGTGATTTAGGGGTTAAACAACATAGTTTAGGGGTCCAACGCATGAGGAAAAGACCAAACGACCCCTGACTTAAAATTTGTTGAAGCTACCGAAGGGACTGATCGACGATCCATGGACGGATCCACGATTTGTCCTGTCAATCCGTCGATAGACTTCAGAGCATGGGTTCTTGGGGGTCGTGAGGATCGCGACCTACGGACTGATCGACGGTCTGTGGACTGATCCACGATCCGTCCTGTCAGTCTGTCGATCGACTTCGGATGATGGGTTATGGGGGGTCTTGAGGGTCTTGACCTCCAGGCTGATCGATGGTCCGTGGATTGATCCACGATCCATCCTATCAGTTCGTCGATTGACTTCAGAGGATTGGTTTTAGGGGTCCGGTCTCGACCTATGGACTGATCGACGATCTGTGGACTGATCCACGATCCCTCCTGTCAGTCCATCGATAGACTTTCTTGATCCATGGACCTGGACCATGGTCCTTGGTCTGACCTACAGTCCGTGGGTCATGCTTTAGAGAAATTTCTGGGCTGATTTTGGGGAGGGCTGCAGGTGGCCATCCACGGACTACCAGGACGAACCGTGGGTCACCCTACAGTTAGTGGGTGGCAACCCTGGGTTGCACCTGCAATTTCAGGAAATCTGCTGGTTTGGTCTATTTTCGGATACGGGGTGTTACATTTCTTCAGATTCTTGAATTAGTTTCTTGAAATCTCGATGTCCAAGAATTATGATTTTCATTAGTGATTCATAGTTGTATAGAGGAATTTGAGTTGAAAAAATGGAATTCTTGGAAAATGACTTACCTTGAAGATTTTTTTAAAAAAAGATTGAAATAATCTTGAATGGAGTCTTCTAATTTGATTTTTCTTTAGGGTTTTTCCATAGTGTTTGAGAGAGAAGAGAATGATGGATTAAAAGATGAAAATCCGATTGTTTTGAGCCTTTTATTAGTCAAGAAATTCGTTTAGGGTTTTCTTGGAGGTAAAAAAATATAAACAAACCTTTATAATGTTTTCCCATCGGCAAATTCATAACAACACTGTATAGGTTACTATAATAGTCATAACTTTTAACTCAGAAATTGGATTGACGCAAAATTGGTGGTGTTGGAAAATAGATCCAAATACATTTAATTTAATAGGTTATGGATCACATAAATCTTTATATTCTAAGAGGTATCATCGTTTGAAGTTGACCCAAATTGAATCTTACATCAAACTTAATCGATAAGTAAACTTCAAGAACACTTATCAAGAACTCATCAAGAAATTAAATTGCTCAATATGTATGGATAGATTCGCAAAAGAATCACATGATTGGCGTGTGGGTGGACGAACCCAACACTATGGAAGCTTACATACCTCAAAGAACTAGGTTCTTGGCGAAATCTTGAATTTCTTGAACGAACGCTTGAAAATTTAAACTTTTTCTCCTCTTGAATCTTCTCTCTAAAGCCCTAAAATCTTTTGGGGGATGAATGAAACTAATTATAATCAGTTTAGACTTCTAAAACCTTACTAAAAATGATTAAAGTCGACTGGGTAAGAAAAAGACCAAAATACCCTTCATATTTTCGGGTAACTTTCCTTCATTGGACAACCTGACTTCAAACAGGCATATCTCCCTCATACGAGCTCGAAATTTAGCAAACTCGGTGGTGTTGGAAATATAATTCAAAGTCCTTTCATTTTCCATCTCATGGAACACCTAAATCATATTGTACTGAGAGTTATGGTCATTTGAATTTGATCAAAAACTCATAACTTAAGCATAACTTGCAAAATTTTAGATTTTGCTATTTCCAATTTAGTTCTTTTTGGAACTCAAGGTGCTACATCTAGTGATGTTAACACTCAAGAAATTTTAAATTCATCAGTAAAATCCTACTCACAACAAAGGATTGTTTGAATCTTAGCTCAAAAATTTTCCGGGGTGTTACAAAAATAACAGAAGCATATTTTTTAACATTGGGATGACAAAAGTTAGTCGACGTTCCATCTCCATTTCCGGTCACCTTCTAATAAATATCACCATTCAAATTAAATTGTAAATCCACTAAACTTATCAAAAACAATATCAAATAATTCGATAAAATTAATTTAGGTCCTCTTGATTTCTCCTTGCAATCGATTTCAAGATGATTAACCATTGGCAAACTTCCTTTCTTCATCACTCTTGTACCAACTCTTCGAATATGTTTCTCTATCATGTATTAGGAATGAAAAATATTTTTTGATAATTAATTGGTCCTCTTGAATTTTCTTTGCAATCGATTTCCGAATGAGTAACCATTGACGAACTTCTTCATCACTATTGTATATGTATCTTTGATTATCTTTCTCTGTCACATATTAGGAATAAAAATAATTTAAAAAAAAAAACTAAATTTGCAAGTAATTTGCAGTAAAGTTGGTTTTTGTGGTTTGAGAAAAAAAATTATGAGAAGAAGATGAAGAAGAAAGGGGGTTGGGTAGGGTGGGGTTGAGTAAAATGTGTTGTCGTTTCATTTATTTTTTTATTAAAAAATAGATATAAAATTTATTTGATATAATTTTCATTCATTTTATCATAAAACAAATCTATAGTTGTTGAGGTCAAGTGACACATGTCATCTTTTAATTAGTCATTTTTGCCACATCATAGCAAGTGTATCACACACACATTACTTTTTTGTCTACTGATTATCGAAAAAGGTCTAATAGGAACATTTTTTGGATAGATAAAAATGTTCAATTTGTACTAGTCCTAGTTGAGGTGTCTAAGTGAATTATGCGAACAACTTTAAGGGGCTGCCGATGACTTAAGCCTAAAAGTAACATACCATATGCCTTTGGATAAAGTATTCTTGACGATTCAGTATACCCACTCGAAACCTAAATTCTATTGTTCCCTGAAATCAATTATGCATATTGTTCTTCTTTACCCAGTAGAAACTTTGCAAGAGGAATCAATATATGGATTCGACAGAACCAAACTCCTTATACTGGAGATGTGAAGAGTTTTGCGGGAAGAAGAGCTGAAATGGTTGTTTAATATGATGTGATTCGATAAGTATGTTCTTAATTCATTATACTAATGTTTTACCATTTGAAAATTTCATAAGGCAATGAGAAGAAATGTTGATCGAGGCAAAATGTGGACTGAGACTCATAAGAGAAAAGTTGGATGTTATGTAACTGAGGCAGCTAGGGAGATTGGGGTAAGTATTCTTTCTATACATGGTTACTCGAGTAGACTAAAGAAATGATTTTTTTCTTGGGAATTGGTAATTCGCTATGTTTGTGGATATTCTCACCAAGAGAAGCCTTCTTGTTATTCCACAAACTAATACTAGATCAGTTGTCTTTGCGGTTTAATAGCTTTGTCAAACGAAAGAAGAAGGGGGTGTTAAATAGGTGGAGAAGATGAAGCACCCGCTTTTTTCTTGATAATTTAAGAGTCAATGCGTGCATAAGGCACTTTGTCATGCCAATGTACTACCCAAGATGACCACTTCAATTTTTTATCTTTTTTTTTGTTCTTCCAAGAGAAGATTAATCGAAAAAGACTGCATTGCCCTTTAGAGAGTCTCATTTTATTTTATTCACTAATTGAATAAAATCTAAAGGGAACATCTAAAAATTAAAAAAATAGGCGTATTATGTAGAATCCATTTAAATCTAATAATTAAGACCCAAGATTAAAAAGTAAATCATTACTAACACAAAATCCAAACATCAATATATTTTGAAGATCAAACACTATAAAATAATTAAAAGATAAAAAAAAAATTAAAAAATTCAAACTAATTGAAAAAATTGTGATAGTGGCGGATTTTGATAGGGGATGAGAGGATGACAAGATTGATATAGATTTTGAGGTGAATGAAGGTCGCCAAAAAAACTCCTGCTAAAATTATTTGATGAAGTTTTGACATGAAACTTATATCAAAATATAGTCATTGAAGAACTCTACACATTTATGTTAGGGGGTATAGAATGGAGATGACTGAAACTCCATAAATTTAAAAAGAAAGTGATGGTTAGCATTCGATTTTTCTTAAATCTATGAAGTTTGGCTAGGAATAAGAAGAAATGGTTTATGGATTTGTATAGAGGAGGGTGGAAGGAAGAAGTGGTGAAAATTTAAAGTAATTTGTCTGCGACTGTGGTGGTGGCCGACAACGGCGACCGACGGTGGTGGAGGCGGCAAGTGGCGGTAGTGGTTGGAAAGAAAGGGGATAGAGGAAAAATTTTAAAAAAATAATTGGACCAAAATCTGATATTTGAGGTCTTTTGTATTATGATATGGTCAAACAAGAGTCATTGGATAAAAAAAAATATGAATGGGAGAGATTAAAATTTGAGTCATAGTTATTGGACTAGATTTAAAATTGATTGGACTATTAGAATTGGATTCAAATTAGTCCAATTCAATCAAAATTGAGCCCTTAGGCCAATTCATTTTTTTTCTCATAGAAAGACAATAAAAAAATATGAATACAAATACAATTAAATACGTCAAAAATTAAGTATTCACAAAAGCAAGGCCTAGAAATTATACTTTGATGGAGCAATCAATACAAAAGGCACAAGGATTGGGGTGATTCTCATATCACCCATAGGGCAACATTACCCTGCAAAAACTCGACTTTGTTTCTTATATAAAAATAACACAACAGAGTACGAAGAATGAATAATGGGTCTAAATATGAAATTAGATTTGGAAGTACAAAAATTGATTGTGTTGGGAGATTCTGATTTACTTATTCGACAAGCTCAAGGCGAATGGAAAACTAGAGACCTCAAGCTTCTTCCATATAAACAATGTGTGGAAGACCTCAGCAAAAGATTTAAGTTCATAGACTTTAGATATATCCCCAGGTTGCATAATGAATTTCCTGATGCCTTGGAAACTTTGGCCTCAATGGTTTCATATCTTGGCAACACTTGCATCACTCCTTTGAAAATTCAAGTTCGTGACCAACACTACTATTCTAACATAATTGAAGTAGAACCAGATGGTGATCAATGGTACCTAGACATCAAAAACTTTCTTGCCGGCAGAAAAATATCCAAAACATGCTAATGGAAGCTAGAAGACTATTAGGCGTCTGGCTAGTGGTTTCTTTTTTAGCATGAAATCTAATATAAACAAACCCCAAAGTTAAATTTGCTGAGATGTGTGGATGCTGAAGAAGACGATAAAATCATGAATGAAATACATGCTAAGATATGTGTATCACAAATGTATGGATATGTCCTTGATATAAAAGTTACTTCGAGTAGGGGTATTATTGGCTTACGATGGAATGGGATTGCTTTCGCTTTGTGAACAAAGATCATCAATGTCAAGGTAATTTAATTCATTCACCTCCTTGAGAGTTACACCCTATGTCCACTCCATGTCCCTTTGTTGCATGGGGAGTGGATGTCATCAGACAAATTGAGACAAAATCTTCAACAGGACATCGATTAATTTTGGTCGCAATTGATTAATTCACCAAATGTGTGGCGGCAGTCACTTTTGAAGTAGTCACTAAGAAGGCGGTTGTGGATTTTTTCCATTCTAACTTCATTTGCCATTTTGGTATCCCAAGAACTATCATCACATACAACACTACAAATCTGAATGCTAATACAAAATTATGCATCACAATTCTACTCCATACCGACCAAAATCCAATGGAGTTGTGGAAGATGCCAACAAAAACAGCAAAAAGATCCTTATAAAGATAATTTAAGGCACTAGAAAATGATGAAAAGTTACCTTTCACACTTTTGGGATATCGTACGACAACACATACTTTGATTGGTGGAACCCCTTATTTACATGTGTATGAAACCAAGGTGGTAACACCAACAAAAATTAAAATTCAATCTCTCTGAATTATTGTGGAAGATAAAATTGAGGATACTGAATGGGTCAAAACTCGATTAGATCAGCCGACATTAATAGATGAAAAAAGATTAGTGAACGTTTGTTTTGTCCAGCTTTATCAGCTAAGTATGACTCGTGTATACAACGAAAGGGTGCACCCAAGATATTTTGAAGTAGTCCAACTTGTCTTAAAATGCATTCTTCCGTACCATAAAGAAGCCAAGGGAAAGTTTTCTCCAAATTGGCAAGGTTCATATCTTATCATGGAAATGTTGTCCAAAGGAACATTGCACCTTACTGATGTGGAGGAAAAAATCACATGGATAATTGTTAATGCAAACGCAGTCAAAAGATACTACATCTAATGCGTTATAAGATACAATGACAAACGACTGTTGGCATTTTATGGATGGGAAGATGAAGGCCCCTCGTTCCAAAGAAATAAAAAAGTCAATCAATAAAAAAAATAACTTCTCTTTGAAAGTTTGAACTACGTTTGTCCTGATTCTGAAAGGATACATAGGAAACCCTTTTGGGTTCGGTCATACCATCAAAAAAATTGATATTCTATTATTCATAAGAGCTGGGGTATTTTTTTTTATTTGGTTACAATAGTTCCAAAATGGTAGTTCAGTTTATGGTTCTGTTTGGCAACTGACTTTCTGATTAACTCTTTAAGAATACGAGATTCAATATGTTTTGTGTAGACAATTGATCATAAAGAGAAAAAAGAGAGTTATAAGTGAAAACCCTTGCTGGCACCATAAGACAAGAGGGGGAAAAAGAGTCTTATCAGTGAAAACTTTCACAGGCACCATAAGGCAACAAGAGAGAGGATCTTATCGGTAAAAAAATTCACGAGCACCTTAAGATAATGAGAGAGAACAACATGAAAATTGTTAATTTGAGGGAACCTGGAAAGAGCACCACTTGTCAACCCCTCTACATGAAGTGTTGCTAGCATACATAAGTCAATTTCAAATTCATAATGGTTCAGAATTTGACAACTCAAACAAATCAAAAGTCAAATACAAAGTGCATGTCATCGTTCATTCAAAGTCGACTTATGGCTTTAGATAAGTTCTCTTTGTCTTTTTCCTCAAAAGGAATACCCTTTGTTAAGTATAAGTCTGTCTTACTTAAATCTTTTAATATTCTCAAATCTAACATTTTTAGCCCCTTTTAATTAATCTTGTTTCAAAGAAAAGCAAAAAGGTTGCAATGCTCATGACATTCCCCAAAAGGCAAAGTTGAGTACCTGAGTCGATATGGCATTGATCAAGGACTGAAGAGACCTGGGATATTTTCCCAAAAAAATTGTGAAAAGGAATACGATAAAATCTCTTAAGTCATGAGAAAATTTTTGAAAGGGAAATTCGTTCTCCAGGAAATCAATTGCGCCATGACATTTAGTAGTACCAAGAACATTAAGGTCTCTCATTAACAAAAAGGAATCTTTTAGAAAAGTGGTTTAGACAAGGATTTGAGTTAGAATTTGACAAATTGGTCAAAAGTATGGTCAAGTCATCAGAACATCAAGGCCGCAAACCACCTATCACTTTTAAAGTAACCATTTTCTCTTTCGTTTTCTCTAAATGGGATAAAAGAAAGTGCAGTATTACAAGTCAGAACGATAAAACATCACAAAAGAAGTTCTCAAAAGTCTTCACATTTTTGGTGTTTCATCACATGCTATTTGTATTTTTTGCCTCTCAATTTGAAAACCTCAAGTAATACGTCAGGTCTCATTCCCTCATTAGTATAACATCTCCTAGTTGGAAAAATCATGTGCAGTACACATCAATATTTCATTCATGTGCAGTACGCACCAGTCTTTCATTCATGTGGAATACACACCAGCCCTTTATTCCTTAATACCCACCATATAGTTATCTTAGGAAATATGCACCAGTCTTTCATTCATGTGCAATACGCACCATATTAATACTTTGCGTAATAAACTTATGTCAATCAACAAGGAAAATACTTCCCATTTGAAACTTTTAGGGCAATATGCCTCATTCTCCTTTTTATTCTTAGGGTAATATGTCCTAGTTTGAGTGTAACACCTCAGACCTCAAATTAAAGAAAATCCTAGTTTTCAAAAAAATTGGTGCCAGTACTGACGGAACCACCCACGGACCGTAGGTAAAAACACAAACCATAGGTGAGGTTCCATCATTAAAGCCCAAATGTTGTTGGTCTCAGATACCACCCACGGTCGACCAGAGGGTCCGTGGTTTGACCTACGGACTATAGGTCTGACCGTAGGTGAGGGCCAACAATCATTAGGAGGGAAATAGTTGTTCGATCAACTTCAAATGGTCATATCATTTAGCAAAGAGTGAATTAGGTGACCCATGACTTATAAAATAATAAATAATTGAATCCTCTTTCCAATGCCACCGAGTTTCCTAAAATCCCATCTCAAAGTAAAAAGTTATGCTCGTTTTAGTGAATCCTTGTCGGGCGAAGCTTGACTGACGACCCCTACCTACGGTTGGTAGGTCAACCGACTTAGTGAAGATAGAGTGAAGGAATGTTATGCTATTATATGATATAAATATCTCTAGGCTCATGACTCATGCTCAGCAGGTTGAGGGAGATAAGCTTACAAAAATGGCTAAGGTCAACAAGAAAGCTAGAACAGGGAACTATGAATACTCTCAGCAGAAATCGGGTGGTGGAAATCAATATCACAGTTTTGACAGGATCAGAATAATAGGGCACCAGGCTCTAAGCCCCAGGGGAGTGCTTCAGGAAATAGGACCTACCCAGCTTGTCCAAAGTGTGGTAAGAACTATCCGGGTGAGTGTTTTGCATGCAAAGAAGGATGATTTGGGTATGGTCATTGTGGTCATAGGGTAAAGAATTGCCCTTCTGCCAGGCAAGGTCAAGAAGCTAACAATAATAGGGTTCAGTCTATAGTTCCAGCGGCACCAAAAGGTCGCCCAACTCAGTAGGGTGTGTCATCTGGTACACGTGGCGATAAGCTCCAGAACATGTTTTATGCTCTCCAGGCTCGCTAGGACTAGGAAGATTCTCCTTATATGGTCATTGGTACGTTATGAGTTTTTCTTTTAGCTGCTTATGCATTGTTAGATCCAGGGGCTACTCTTTTCTTTTTAGCTCCCTATATAGCAGTAAACTTAGATGTTAGTCCAGCCCTTCTCAGTCTCTACTCCAGTTGGTGAGCCAGTTATAGCTAGATAGGTAAACAGAAATTGCCCTGTCACAGTCTCTCAAGAAGGTTACCTCAGCAGACCTTGTAGAGTTGGAAATGGTAGATTTCGATATCATTCTAGGCATGGATTGGTTACATTCATGTTATGCCTCAGTCGATTGTAGAACTATGATCGTTCGGTTTTAGTTTCCAACGACCCCGTCTCAGAATGGAAGGGTAGAAGCTACTGCCTGTAGGTCAATTTATCTCTTACCTTAATACAAGAAAGATGATCTCTATGGGTAGTGTAGTACATGTTGAGGAATAAAGGAAGGAACTAGCAAAAAATGTTCATCGGCTTGCTCGCTTAGGAGTTGGTCTTACAGACATGCCAGATGGTGGTGTGATAATTCAGGATAGATCAGAATCTTCGTTGGTAGTGGAGGTTAAGGAAAACCAATATAGTGATCTTATATTGCTTCAGTTGGAAGGGACAGTTCATCAACAGAAAGTAGAGGTTTTCTCCCAAGGGGGAGATGGTTGTTTATGTGTTCTAAGGGGATGAATAGGTGAAGCATCCTTGATTAGGCCAAATTCAGTTTATGATGCTATGGAAAAAGTTCAGCTCTTCAAAAATAGACTTAAGACAGAAGTCCTATGCAGATGTTAGGAGAAGGGACATAGAGTTTGAGATAGATGATTGGGTTTTCCTGAAAGTATCACCTATGAAAGGAGTGATGAGATTTGACAGATTTGGAGGAGTTAGTCCATAGAGGGAGCTACTTAGAAAGCAGAAGCAACTATGAAGGCGAAGTATCTTCATCTCTTTCCTTTCGATTCCATTTCAGCTTGAGATAATAGTTTTCTCTCCAGTCTCTAAGTTTATTCGTGCATAAATTCAGTCTTAGTACCTTGTTCCTTCAGTTGTACTTACATTTCAATATATTTGCATGTTCTTGGAACTCAGTTCAGTTAGATATTGGTTGCTAGTACTTTGTGGTAGCGATTGCAGATTCTTTCCTCCATACTCAGCTTGTTTAGACTTTATTCGAGGACAAATGTTCCCAAGGGGGAGATAATGTAACACCTCAGACCTCCAAATGAAGAAAATTCTAGTTTTGAGAAAAACTGGTGGCACTACCGATGGAACCACCCACGGATCGTAGGTAGAACTATGGACTGTAAGTGTAACACCCCTGATTCGAGAAAGGAAAAATTCTAGATTAACAGAAGTTGCAGGTGCCACCGACGGAGGCCACCTACGGACCGCCAGTCGAATTGCGGCCCTTCATTCAGCTCCGTCGATGGTCCAGTCGACTTTTAGTTTCAGACCCCAGATTTCAACCCTCCGACAGCCAAATAATGACTCAAAGGATGGACCGTCAGTCGACTTACGACTCGTCAGTTAGCTCCGTCGATGGGCCAGTCAACTTTTTAGTTAGGGGTAGTTGGATCTTTTCCTAATTATTTTAACCCTAAACTGTTTAATTTTGGTCAGTTTTAGCCTATTATTCTAGTAAGATTTTACGCTAAACCATTATTCTCTAGAATTCACAAGCATTAAACAAAAGAGGAAAAAAAGGTGACTCAAAACCCTTCCAAGAACGCAAAAAAGTTTTATTCCGTTCCAGCCCTAAAATTGAAAGAATTCTCCGTGAAATTTGTCACAGGTATGTGGGATTTCACTAGTGGGTTCCTTTCACGCATTAGGTCCCTAGAATTCAGTAAAATTCTTGATTCCCTATATCATGTTTAGACCTAGGGTTTCTAGAACTTTAGATAATTATAGCGGTTTAGCTATTATTGTATCCTTAATCAGATTATCATAATTTCGTAACATTGTTTCTTAGTCCTTGCTGAAATTCAGAACCCTAGTTGTGTAGATTCGTTTAGTTCATGAATTACACTTACTAGGTCACTTTAAACAGATATACATGCTCTAGTTAAGAATGTATCATTGTTAGTATTTAAATGTTACATTCTCAGATTTGCATATCAGAACATTAAGTTGTCTAGTGTATTTAAGTTATGTTGTATTGTACACATTTCCAGTTGGGAGTAGGCTTAGGCCGAGTTGGACTAGGGTTCATCATACCCTCATAGTCCTAAAACTACGTGCCCCTTTAGGTTTATAAGTCCCCTCTGTGGGCATCAAATTTAGTGATCATGCTAGTCATGCCTTTATACCCATGGCAAGATATATTGGGTCCTCTCAATGGGGCGTATACATTGGACTCTTCTTTTAGATCACGTGGTTTTATGTTGGTTATTAGTAGCTCCCACAGTCAGACTCTAGTGCATTTGACCAGGTTTCCAGTTATATTTCAGTATTCAGTTTCAAAATGTTATGTACTTGGTCATTGCATTCAGTTTAGTTCATTCTATATATTTTAGTATCTTCATCATGTTCATATTATATCATTGCGCAGTTGTGCTTTGTTCAGTTTACATGTTTGTTCAACTTAATCCTATCATGCGTGCTCAGTACTTCGAAAGTACTAACACATACTCTGCGTTATATCTTTTCGTGATGTAGGTTCAGGTTCTCAACACTCAGATCATGCATAGATCGGTTCCCAATCCACCTTCAGTAGCTTTAGTAGGAGTCTTCATACTTTGAGTATAATAGACATGTTTTCGTATTTTAGTCTTTCATTTCAGTTTTGTTTTACTAGCGTTAACTGGTAGCATGTCCCAACATCTCTAGTCAGTTAGAGGCTTTATTCAAAAATAGTTAGATTCAGGTTTAGTTTATTTGAGTTACAGTTCAGCATCATTAACTCTTAATCAGTATTTATATATTCAGACCAGTATTGGGTATTTCCAATCATTCAGTTTATCTAATGGTTTAAGCTTCCGCATAGTATCTTTTGTTCAGTTATTTAAGTATGCTTATGATATGCCAGCTCAGGGTTAGCTTGGGGTCACTCTTTATCCTAGATCTTGTGTTTACGTCCACGGGGGTAGCCTCGCGGCGTGACAAACTTGGTATCAGAGCAATAGGTTTAAGTGTCCTAGGATGTCTGAAAAGTTGCACTAAGTAGTGTCCTTCTCATGGGTGTGAAGTGAACCACATCTAATGAGAGGGAGGCTACAAAGTGTTTTAGGAAAACTTCATTTTCTTTGCTACTCTTATCGTGTATAAGGTATGATCCCATTTCTCGTTTCTAATCAATCGGTATACGTTACAGATCATGTCTCCTCATAGAGCTTACCCAAGGGATGCTAATGAATGGAATGCTAACGCAGTTCCTCCAGTCGCAGACCATGAGGTTTTGATTGCAGAGTTTCGAAATGCGATTCAGATTTTGGCTCAGAGTATGACTAACCAGAAGAATCAACAGGTTCTCGTTCCTACTAATATAAGTGGAAAGAAAATAGGAATGTGGATGTAGCTCCTATGACTTTGGAGTGTTTTACTAGAAGTTTTCTAGACAGGTTCTTCCCAAGAGAGTTGAGGGAGTCTAAGGCATAAGATTTTATGAATTTGAGGCAATGTTCAATGTCTGTCCAAGAGTACGGGCTGAAGTTCACCCAACTCTCTAGGTATGCTCCACACATGGTTGCCGATCCAAGAGCACACATGAGTAAGTTTCTATTTGGAGTATCCGACTTAGTGAAGACAGAGTGCAGGAATGCTATGTTGTTAGAGGATATGAATAGCTCTAGGCTCATGCCTCATGCTCAGTAGGTGGAGAGAGATAAGCTTAGGGAAATAGTTAAGGACAACAAGAAAGCTAGAACAGGGAACTATGAGTACTCTTAGTAGAAATCGTGTAGTGGAAATCACTCATAGTTTTGACAAAATTAGAATAGTAATGGACTAGGCTCTAAGTCTCAGGGAAGTGCCTCAGGAAATAGGACTTACCTAACTTGTCCAAAGTGTGGTAAGAACCATCCGGGAGAGTGTCTTACAGGAAAGGAATGCTACTTTGGATGTGGTCAGTCTGGTCATAGGTTGAAGAATTTCCCTACTGCCAGGCAAGGGCAAGAAGGTAACAATAGTAGGGCTCAGTCTACAATCCCAACACCACCAGCAGGTCGCCCAACTCAGCAGGGTGTGTTATCAGGTAAAGGTGGCAGTCAGCGCCAGGGCAGGTTCTATGATTTCCAAGCTCGCCAAGACTAGGAATATTCTTCTGCTCTGGTCATTGGTACGTTACGAGTATTTCTTTAGATGTTTATGCATTGTTAGATCCAGGGGATACTTTTGTTTTGTAACATCCTAAATAGCAGTAAACTTAGGTGTTAGTCTAGAAACTCTCCCAGAACCGTTCTCAGTCTCTATCCCAGTTGGTGACCTATTTATAGCTAGACAAGTATACATAAATTGTCATGTCACGGTCTCTTAGAAATTCACCTCAGCAGATCTTGTAGAGTTAGAAATGGTAAATTTTGATATCATTCTAGGCATGGATTGGTTACATTCCTATTATGCCTCAGTCGATTGAAGAACAAGGATAATTTGATTTCAATTTACAAACGAGCACGTCTTATGATGGAATGGTAGTATCTCATTGCCTGTAGGTCGATTTATCTCTTACCTTAAGGCTAAAAAGATGATCTCTAAAGGGTAGTGTAGCACATGTTGAGGGAAAAAAGAAGAAATTTGGAAAAGATGTTCATTGACTTGCTTGCTTAGGAGTTAGTCTTACAAACACATCAGATGGTGGTGTGATAATCTAGAATAGATCAGAATCCTCACTGGTAACAGAAGTTATGAAAAAAAAACAGTGATCCTATACTGCTTCAGTTGAAAGGTGCGGTTCATCAGCAAAAAGTAGAGGTTTTCTCCCAAGAGGAAATGGTTGCTTATGTATTCCTAAGGTGGATGAGTAGGTGAAGCAGCCTTGATTGGGCCAGATTCGATTCATGATGTTATGGAAAAGTTCAGCTCATCAGAGATAGACTTAAGAAAAAAGTCCTATGCAAATGTAAGGAGAAGGAACTTAGAATTTGAGATAGATGATTGGTTTTCCTGAAAGTATAATCTATGAAGGGGGTGATGAGATTTGACAAACTTGGTTGGGAGCTACTTGGGAAGCAGAAGCAGCCATAAAGGCCAAGTACCCTCATCTCTTTCCTTCCGATTTTGTTTCAGCTTGAGATAAGAGTTTCCTCTCTAGTCTTTCAGTTTACTCGTGCATAAATTCAGTCTTAGTACCTTGTTCCTTCGGTTGGTCTTGCATTTTTCAGCATATTGCATGTTCTTAAAAATCGGTTCAGTCAGATATAGATTTCTAGTACTTAGTAGTAGGGTTTGCAGCTCCTTCCCTCCATACCCATCTAGTTTAGTCTTCATTCGAGGAAGAGTGTTCCCAAGGGGGAGATATTGTAACACCCCAGATTCGGAAAGGAAAATTTCCAAATTTTCAGAAGTTGTAGGTTCCACCGACGGAGGCTACCTATGGGCCATCAGTCAACATACGGCTTGTCAATTAGCTCTGTCGATGGGCCAGTCAACTTTTAGTTTCAGACCCCAGATTTTATCCCTATGACAGCCAAATGACGACTGACAGGATGGACCGTCAGTCGACTTACGGCCCATCAGTCAGCTCTGTCGATGGGCCAGTCAACTTTTAGTTTCAGACCCCAAATTTCATCCATCTGACAGCCAAACAACGTCTGACAGGGCGGACCGTCAGTCGACTTATGGACCGTCAGTCAGCTCCGTCGATGGGCCAGTCAACTTTTTAGTTAGGGGTAGCTGGGTCTTTTCCTAATTATTTTAACCCTAAACTATTTCGTTTTGGTCAGTTTTACCCTATTATTCTAGTTAGATTTTACCCTAAATCATTATTCTCTAGAATTCACCAAGCTTAGAACAAAAGAGGAGAAAGAGGCGACTCAAAACCCTTCCATGAATGCATCAAGGTTTCTTCACTTCCAGCCCAGAAATTGAAAGACTTCTCCGTAAAATTCATCACCAGGTATGTGGGATTTCACTAGTTCATGAATTACACTTCCTAGTTCAGTTTAAACAAGTATACATGCTCCAATTAAGAATGTTTCATTGTCTGTATTTAAATGTTACATTCTCATATTTGCATGTCAGAACATTGAGTTATCCAGTGTATTTCAGTTATGTTGCATTGTATACATTTCTAGTTCAGAATAGGCTTAGACCGAATTGGACTAGGGTTCAGCATACCCTCACAGTCCCAGAACTATATGCCCCCTTAGGTTTATAAGTAACTTCTGTGGGCATCGGATTTAGTGATCACGCCAGTCATGCCTTTACACCCCAGGCAAAGTATATTGGGTCCTCTCAATAGGGCGTATACATTGGACTCCGCATTTAGGTCATGTGGTTTTATGTCGGTTAGTAGTAGCTCCCACAGTCAGACTCTAGTGCATTTGACCAAGTTTCCAGTTATATTTCAGTATTCTGTTTCACCATGTTATGTACTTCGTCATTGCATTTAGTTAAGTTCATTTATATATTTTAGTATCTTCATCATGTTTAGATTATATCATTGATTAGTTATGCTTTGTTAAGTTTATATGTTTGTTACGCTTTATTCTATAATGCATGCTCAGTACCTTCCAAGTACTGACACATACTCTGCGCTATATCTTTTTGTGATGTAGGTTCAGGTCCTCAGCATTCAGATCACGTGTAGATCCGTACTCGATCCACCTTCAGTGGTGAGTCCTCATACTTTGAGGACAATAGACATGTTTGCGTATTTTAGTCTTTCATTTCAGTTTTAGTTTTGCTAGAGTTAGCTGGGGGTTTGTCCCAACATCTCTAGTCAGTTAGAGGCTTTAGATTCAACTTTAGTTTTTTTTATTTATAGTCCAGCATCATTAAATCTTATTCAGTATTTATATATCCAGACCAGTTTTGGGTATTCCCCATCATTCAGTTATCTCATGTTTTAAGCTTCCGTATAGTATCTTTTGTTCAGTTGTTTAAGTATGCTTATGATATGCTAGCTTAGGGTTAGCTTGGGCTCACTCGTGATTGTCACGACCCGGGAGCACCCTCTAGTCGTAACATGGCGTATTCGACTCCGAAGGGGTCTTATACGAGCCACATAGTCATTCATTGCATTCAATAATGAAAATAGTGCGGAATAAAAAAAAACTTATTTACATCCACACATTTAAACTTCTTAAAACAACTTTAAAAAAAACACACACAGCGGAAGTCTAAGTCTCACATGGCCATCTTAGACACTGTCGCAAAACATAAGTAGGGACACAGCCCTTTACAATCAAAAGAAGTCTATTACATGAACAAAAGAACTTAAAAGTCTTATCCTCGAATCCACGAGGACATACCAAGTCTTGGAGGGAAGCAATCCAACACTTCAAACTAGCTAGGAGGGATCACTTGCCGGAACCTACACTTATAGTAAAAATATGAAGAATATGGGTTAGTACACAAAATGTACTAAGTATGATGACCATGCAAAACATGCTTAAAAAGGGACATTTTAGTTAGAAACCATGCATTATGCCACCTTTTTGAAATATCATGAACAATAGCATAAAAGACATACAAGACAAGCATAACATCAAGTAAGTCATAATATCACCTTTAAACAATATCAACATGAAAACCTTTACCTTGGACCTTCACCTCAAGAAACCCTTATGCTATACCTCGTGCAATGTATGGATGGCGTCCCATACCACCATCCATACTAAGGCACCACATTTAGGTCACTTAAAGTAACTTATCATTCCTTTCTTTCACCTTTGCACAATATTCATACATAAGAGGTATATCATTAATTAAGACATGACAAGGGAAAATAACTCGTAATATAACCCAAGTATAACATGCATAACATATTAAGCATTTAAGAGCCAACATTCTTTAATAACCTCATTTAGGGTACATTCATATCACAGTCATTAGGATTTAGAGAAACTCACTATGACCCTCTCCAAGCCTACTCGTGCAATGTATAGGTAGCATCCCATACTACTACCTACACTTTGTAGAACCTGTCAAGAAACCATAATGAAATCTCACATGATGGGAAGTAAGCGTTTAACCGACATAGACCATGAGAGCTTGTCATGGAATCCGGTGTCATGAGTCCCCACACCGAAAAGAGGTGGTCTACTTGCCTAAGGAAGACCGGTATATATAGCTTAATGGATCCACTAGCTTCCTATGCGGGCACATAGTTTATGGGATAAGGTAGACGATCATTGAAACTCATGCCTAACTGTCGGGGGAGTTTCCATCTAACCAAATCCGCTCGGTGCTTAGCCTACATTCCCATAGAATAGTTCATTACTTTGACATCATCACACATGAAAGGGTGCCATAAGCCTACCGATTCAAGGTACATTATTTAACACATGAAATGGTGCCATAAGCCTACTGATTCAAGGTACATTTAGGAAAGCTCATTAACTCCTCTTGAAAGGGTGCCTTGGGCCTACCGATTCAAGTCTCATCATTAACCTTTATGGAAAGGTGCCATAGGCCTACCGAATCCAAGGTTCATTACTTATCATTAATGGAAGGGTGCCATAAGCCTACCGATCCAAGGTATACTTTATAAGCATGTGTGGAAGGGTGCCATAAGCCTACCGATCCAAGGATTCAACAATCAACAATATAATCATTTATACAAGAAAATGATGCATAAGCCCTACCAATTCAAGGTATACTTTATATTGAAGAATCCTTCATATTATATCATCAACATTCATGAGTGTCATCAACACATCTCTGGATTTCCATACATCTCATAACTCAAACTTTAAAGCATCGATTCATCAATTCTCCATAGTTGGACATTTTGTCAAACACCTTGAAGGCATGTAATGAAATCAAAGAGCATGGAAATTAGGGTAGTAATTATGCAACCAAACCAGTGAACAACCTACAACAACACCTTTACATTCATAACATGATCACATTATCTTCATTGAATTCTCATTCGTATAATGTCATGATAACACTCCAATTTCTCATACTATGCCTTTAAGGCCATAAACCTCACATACCAATACACCAACAATACACCATAAAATAAGCATGGGTAATGACATACTTCAACAATCTAAAGACCTTTAAACAAGTTTGGTTCATATACATTCATTATCTAGCAACCCACTTCATAAAGGCATAAACTAGGAATAGAGAGAAATCATGGGTTCATGGAGTATTTTCATCTTAAATCGTCAATACAACAACAATATAACCATAAAATGCCATTAGAAACCTTTTAAAACCATTTGGTGGAAGAACCCATGAGATTGAGTGAAAACCTAGATTTTTCATACTTTGAAATAGCTTTGGATTTGGCTCCTTGAATGGAAAATTAGACAAGGATCAAGACCACCATACCTTTGCTATGATCTCCCACGAAATTTGATGAAGACACCACCTTCAAACCAAGCCCTAGCTCCAAGTTCTTGACTTTCTTAAATGGAGGATTGTAGAGAGGGAAATGTTTTTAGGGATGGGAATGAACTAATGGTATCTAGGAAATAATATATGCCCTTTGGAAAAATATTCGTCCAACACTTAGAAAAAAAAACAGGCGGGTGAACAGTAAATGAACAGTAAAATCAGCTACTGGAATTTGCATTTTCTGCCGGACAGACTTTACGAAAATGGGCATAACTTCTTCGTCCGAACTCCGAATGAGGTGAAACGAAGTGCGTTAGGTAGCTAACTCAAAGGGCTTTCCATGGATATATTATTGGCCACCCAAATAATTTGTGTGCTGGGAGATATGACCCTCCAAAGTAGACCCTCGAAAAAGGCTTCACTTGGAAATTTCGGATTTTGATACGGTTGCTCTAAAATTTGGGTTAGACCCATTTCCCACTCAATTTGACCCCCTAAACAAGAATATGAAGTCGGATTTTCGAAAAACGAAACGGATCTTTTTATATAGAGCTAAACACGTTTCCGGTAACTTCCGAAGCACATTTTTAAGAACTTTTGGGTCAAATTCAAATATAATCATTTCATTAAGTTCTCGACTCCAAACTCACATGTGAGGCTCTAGTTTCACTCTATCATTTTCCGAGTCGTTACAGTGATCCTAGGTCCTGTGTTTACGTCCAGGGGGTAGCCTCAGACCATGAAAGTAGGTGGGGTTCCATCGTTTAGGCCCAAATGTTGATGGTCTCTGATCCCACCCACGTTTGACTAGGAAAGTCTGTGGTTTGACCTACGGATCGTAGGTCTTGCCATAAGTTAGGGTTAGTAGCCATTTGGAGGGAAATGGTTGTTGGGTCAACTTCAAACTGTCATATCTTTTAGCACATAATGAATTAGGTGTCCCATGACCTATCAAATATAAGATAATTAAATCTTCTTTCCATGGCCATCGAGTTTGCTAAAATCCATCTTGGAGTAAAAAGTGATGCTCATTTTAGTGAAGCCATGTCGGGTAGAGCTTGACCGACGACCCCTACCAATGGTTGGTAGGTCAATGAACAGTCCGTAGGTCCCTCTGTAGATGACCTTTGTCAACTCTTAAGTTAGGGTCATTTAGGTCATTTTCATTTGCGTTGGGGCCTTAAACTATGTCGTTTAATGCCTAAACTACATCGTTTTAGTCAATTTAAGCCTAATAACTTAGTCAGACAAACGCAGAACCTTTATTTTCCAAAATTCATCAAAATAAGAGCAAAAAGAAAAACCAGAGGTGCCAGCTTTCCCAAGAACAACCAGCAGGTTTCCTTCAAGTTTCGGCCCCGAAATCGAAGGATTTTTTCGTAGATTTCGTCATCAGGTACGTGGGATTTCACTAGTGGATTCCTTTCATCCACTAGGTCCGTATAATTCACTCAGACTATTGATTCTCCATATCTTGTTTAGAACTAGGGTTTCTAGAAACTTTAAGATATTTGTTGTGATTTAGACTTGACACCGAGTTGGACTAGGGTTCAGCATACCCGTATAGTTCCAGAACTACGAGTATAAGTCCCCTCAGTGGGCATCTAATTTAGTGATCACACCAGTCATGCCTTTATACCCCTGGCAAGGTATATTGGGTCCTCTTAATGGGGTGTATACATCGGACTCCACATTTAGCTAACGTGATTTTATGTTGGTTAATAGTAGCTCCCGTAGTCAGACACTAATTCATTCGACCAGGTTTTCATTTATACTTCAGTATTCAGTTTCATCATGTTATGTACTTGGTCATTGCATTCAGTTAAGTTCTTTTCATTATATTTCAGTATTTCCATCATGTTCATATTATATCATTGCTCAGTTGGGATTTGTTCAACTTTTATCCTATCATGCATGCTCAGTACCTTCCAAATACTGATGCATATTCTGCGCTACATCTTTTCATGATGTATGTTCAGGTCCTCATCATTCAGATCACACGTAGATCGGTTCCTTATCCACATTCAGCAGCTTCAGCAGTGAGTCCTCATACTTCGAGGACAATATACATATTTTCATATTTAGTCTTTCATTTTAGTTTCAGTTTTGCTAGGGTTAGCTGGGACATGTTCCTGCAACTCTAGTCAGTTAGAGGCTTTTTCAGACATAGTATTAGATTCAACGTTAGATTTTGAGTGATTGTTCAGTATCACTAAACTCTTAGTATATTTTATATATTCAGACCAGTATTGGGTATTCCCCATCATTCAGTTATCTCATGATTGAGCTTCCGCATGAGTTCATTTTTTCATAGATATGTTTAGTTTGCTTATGATATGCCAGCTCAGGATTAGCTTGGGGTCACTCGTGATCCTAGGTCCCGTGTTTACATCTAGGGGGTAGCCTCAGGGTGTGACATTGAGATTCTCATATCTTTTCTTTTCCTAGAAAAAGCACAACTTGTTCGGAAATTTCATTTTATAACATTAAATTTTTAGTTTCTATCTCCAACTGAAGTCAAACACATGCACTTGAGAATGATCCTCAGTATGCCAAGAGAGCATCAATATCAATCTTTAAAATTACGCACAAAGCAAGTCAAAGATCAACCCAAAACCCTAAGAAGACTCTCATCAAGTAGGAATCTTGTAACTCCTTGAATGTAGTGAAGCATAGTTCCCTAGATCTTTTTTTATATTGTAATTATAGACAGTAGATGGTGACAAACAATAACAAGAAACTTTTTGACCACTATGTTAGAAAGTTTCGGCTATCGAATTTTCACGAACTACACTAACCTCGAAATCAAGGTTCTATCATATTTTTCAAAATTGCTTTAAATGGAGTTTTAAATAATAAATAATTAGCCATTTTGTTCACTTTCTTTGGTTGAAAATCTCTTCATTATTCCAAGCAAAGAGGGGCATGTTGTGAACACCTAATTTTTGCCTTATTTAAATTACCCCTAGAATATATATATATATATAGTAAGGTCATTTTTCGTATGTAATAGTTATTTGAATAGTTGTTGTCTTTCTAAGTTAAAAATTGAATTGGCCCAAAGGACTCATCAATTTTTATTGAATTGGGCTAATTTGAATCCAATTCTGACAGCCCAATCAATTTCAAACCCCGTCCAATAACTATGGCTCAAATTTAATTTCTACCATTCATAATTTATTGATCCAATGACTCTCATTTGACCATATCACAAATACAAAGACTTCAAAAATCAGATTTTTTGCCCTAATATATTTTTTAATTTTTCCTCTCCCCCTTGTATTCCCAAACACCACCACCATCGCCAACCGCCACCACCATTGCCGGCCGCCGGTCGTCTCCATCACCGCCAACAAATTACCCCAAAATTTCACCACTTCTTCCTTCCACCCTTCTCTACATAAATCCACAAATCATTTACTCTTAGTTCAAGCCAAACTTTATAGATCTAAGAAAATGAAACATAAATCATTGCTTACTTTTTTTATCTATGGAGTTTTAGTCATCTCCATCCTATAACCCCTTACATAAATGTGCAGAGCTATCCATGAGCTATCTCTGGATATAAGTTTCATGTCAATACTCTGTCAAAAAAAATTAGGTGAGTTTTTCAACGACCTCGATTCACCCTAAAATCTATATCAATCTTTTCATCCTCTCGCCCTTTATCCAAATCTGCCACAATCACAACATTTTCAACAACATAAGTCATTTTATTGTCGGATTATGTGTTTTCTTGTTAGTTCTTTTTTTAATATTTAGTTTGCTAGTTTTGTTTGAATTTATTTTTTATTTTTATCTTTTGTTTATTTTATAGATTAGATGTTTGAATTTTATATTAGTGGGCCGATTTACTTTTTTATTTTGGGGTCTTAATGATTAGAATCAAATGAGTTCTACCTAATGGACATTAAAATTTTCAAATGGTCCATTTAGCTTTTATTCAATTAATGAATAAAAGAAAATGAGACTCTCTAAGGGGCAATGCAGTCTTTTTCGATTAATATTCCCTTGAAAAAAAAAAGAACAAAAGAAAAAGAAAAAATTTCATTGGTCATCTTGGGTGGCACATTGCTAAGACAAAGGGCCTTGTGCATACATTTGGCTTCATCTTCTCCGCCTATTTAACACTCCCTTCTTTCATTTGAAAAAAAAAAAAGAGAACAAAAGAAGGGAGTACAAGATACTTAGATTAAAAAAATAGAGAAAAAATAATTTAGAGAAAAAAGGAAAGACTTAGAAAAAAAAACGATTTTCATTTTTGTTTTTGTGATTTCAACTAGTATTGCTTCCATTATTGTTTGTCATCACTATTCTTATGTATTTCTTTTTACAATTTACAATGTAATTTATAAGTTTACAAAGAATGAAACATGTTTCTTTTGTGGTTGATTAATTATTTATATTAAGTTTTGTTTTAATTAATTAAGCATGTTTTGATATTTGACATAATTATAATTTTATGTCAAGTACTTTGTGTTCTTTATGTTAATTTGATTATCTTTATTTATTTTTTTAAAATTTTGAATATGGAGATAATACATAGATATATGGTTTACTAAAAGAGTTAAAAAGAAAAATAAAATATCCAAAGACCATTTTTCCCGTATAATAGGTTCTGGCCATTTTTTTTCAAAAAAAAAGATTGTTTTCACAAAAAACGCAAATCTAGAATTTTTTGCAAAAACACAGATCTGGTGGTTTTACAAATTCTTTTTGTTGTTTTTTAAAAAAAAAAACTTTTTTTTGTCTTCAATAAATATATAAGAATGATTTTCTTTTTTTAAAAAATGCAAATTACGATATATTTTGATTAGTATTTTAACTATCAGATAAAATTGGTTATTTTTGCTTGCATAAACTTTTATGGGAAAAAATATTAATTTATTGAGTTTGCTTCATTATCTTAAAAATGGTGTTGTGACAGTTGGAGCAATACCCAATTCATGAACCCGTCTCGGGTGTTTGGGATCAAGTACTATACCAAGTACATCATTAAGAGAGAATTTAGAAATACTTTTGTCCTTTGACTTCGAAATTATTCAATTTTCTCTTGCAGAGAAGAAAAACAAGCATGAACGACATGTTAAGTTGGCAAAAAATAGAATAACTTCAATCTAGAAATTTAATTAGTTAAAAATCGCCATAATTTGTCTGTGGTACATATAGAATAGTTATAAGTTCTGAACATAAACAAATTGCTAGACAACTATCCAAAAGAATCACCTCCCATCATGAATAGCTGAATAAGAAAACTTGGATGGGTTAGGTCCAACCCACTTGGCATGAATAACTTTTATATGCCCCAATTTGGTCACACCCGTCAAATTGACACTCCTAGATCCCATGATCATCCCTTGAGGGTGATTATATGATATTATTTCGCAAAATATGGTTCACGTTGTTTCAATAACTGCTTTGGGAATGAAAGTTATGCACAAAAAATTAATTTAATCTTATAACACACAAAAGTAACTTATCAACATCATTTTTTTAATATCTCTATGTTTTCTGATCATGAGCTTATAGTTGGTCATATGAATCCTTACTATCCATTAGTGGGAATAATAGATCAATTCATAGGACTCTAGTTAGGTTTAGATGTGTTGTTGGAATTTTGGGTATAATTCAGGGGTACTTATGCATTATCCCTTTTTTTTTTGTTAAGATGCTACAACTTTATCATCTTTTGGCTGAGACTTGAGTGGTGATTCCAACATAAGTGATGTAGAAGACTTATTTACTATAGTTAAAGCATAACTCCATGATGATCAAAGGCTTAAATGTTGTTGTTTAGTCTTTCTTCTATTACAAATCTTCTCAAAAGTTATTTTTGTACAATTTTGATTCTTATTTAAATCCCCGTGAATTTTAATTGTAAGTGTATAATGAAGACAACACTGTTCAATTCCAGTTTTCCTTATAAAATCGATGGCGATAAAAATAATGTATTTTCATCAGTTGGTGTTCCCTCTTCAATGATGTTCATGCGGTCTACGAGTAAAATCGGTGGTGGAAAAGGTAGTTTTGTTGTTCTTGTCCAAAGGAAAACTGATGACAGCAAAAAGGGTGATTTCATTGTTGATGGGAATGTAATTGTTGTTCCTGCTCTGCATATGTTGAGTTCGATGAGTAAAATCGATGGTGATGAAATGGAGCGGTTTCACTAGTTATATATAATAAAACAACATCATTTTCATCTTCATCGATTTTAGTCAAAGAACTTAGCATCTTCGAAGCAGTAACACCAATGACATTCCTATCAACAACCGGAGAAACTACATCATCCTTGTCGCTTCTGCCAGTTGTCCTCTTGACAAGAATAACAATTTTCACTTTCTTTCCATCAACAATCGATGAAACAACATAAATAACCTCTCCATCTCTTATTTTACTCATAGAAATCAACATCATTGGAGCGAGAATACGAATCAGTGAAACCACATTATTTTCATCGCCATTGATTTTCGAAGGAGAACTGGAACTGAATGGTATTTTTGTCATCATACACTTAGAGTTCAAATATTTGGCGATACAACTGAGATTCAAAATTGTACAAAAGTATGTTGTGAAAAGCTCTATAACAAAAGAAAGAGCAAAAACGAATTTATGGACAGTTGTGCATCATGGGGTTGTATTTGTAACTTGCGTAGAGAAGTCTTCTATATCACTTATTTTGGAATCACCACTTAACTCTTCTCCCAAAGAGGATAAAGGTGTTGTAGAATCCTACAAAAGATTTAAAAGAGAGGTCATTTTACTTGAAGTAATAAACAATAGATAAACCTACTATAACAAAGGTTACTAGTCAAATGATATAGTATTAATTGAACTTAATTGTAAGATAATTATAAGTTACCCATTATAGAAGAGAAGCAAGTAAATTTAAGGCAGGTCACTACAAAAAAAAGGATATGGGGCAGCCATCACAGAGAAATGTAATGAATATTAAAATATGTAGGGACTCACATAACAATTATTAAGTATATATTAACCCGAAGTTAGTAGTATAAATAAAGAGCTACCATTTGTAAAATAATTAATAAAGAATCAAGCAATCTTCTCAAAAGCCTCATATTCTATTCCCACTCTTGCCTTCCTCTAGGACCAATTTCAGCTTTCTATTTTTGTCAACATTTAATGTACCTCATAGTTGTTGACCATGTACTAATGACAATTGAGGCGTCTGGCTCTGATTGGCGTCTGAGAAAAAATGTGGTTTCTTGTGCTAGTGTTTGTAGGAGTTGGGGAGAAATAATGAAAGAAATTTTCAAAGCGCCTGAAATTTGCGGAAAATTGATGTTCCCATCTCCTTGAAAAAGGTTCGACTCTTGCTTTTTATGCCTTTGCATTCTTGTTGTTTTGTTGTGTGCTAGTTTGACTGAAGGTAGTTATTTGCATAGGGGATGAACCATATAGTTGATGTATATGTCTTCTACTATATTGTTTGTAGATAACAATATTCAGTCAAACTAAGACACAACAAAACAACAAGAATGCAAAGGCATAAAAATCAAGAGTCGAACCTGCTTCAAGGAGATGGGAACGTCAATTTTCCATAAATTTCAGGTGCTTTGACAATTTCTTTCATTATTTCTCTCCAACTCATACAAACACCAGTACGAGCAACTCGGATGCCAATCAGACGCCTCAATCATCATTAGTACATAGTCAACAACTGTGAGGTACATTGAATGTTGATAAAAACATAAAGCTGAAATGGGTCCTAGAGGAAGGCAGGAGTAGGAGTAAAATATGAGGCTTTTGTGAAGATTGCTTGATTCTTGCTTAATTATTTTACAAATGGCTGCCCTCTATTTATACTACTAATTTAGGGTTAGTATATTATTAATAATTGTTATGTGAGAACCTTTTGGGAAAGCAGTTTTCATAATTGCGCGAGTTATGGGGAAGCTTGTTGTAACCCCCCAAAAATTTCTAAGTTAAGGCTCGGACCATTCTTTATTTGTGAATAAGACCGTACCGGGTAATTCTTAAATTGACCATACGTGTAAAGTTCAATTCTTTAGATTGGGACTGAATTTGGATATGAATTAAGGTCACTAGAACTCCTAGCACAAAGTTGAGTTGAAACTTTCCTTACCGATTAAGCTTTTGATATAAGATATAACTTGGGTCAACTTCAAACAACCATATCTCTTAGAATATAAAGAGTTACATGGACAAACAACCATATCTGTTAGAATATAAAGAGTTACATGGCCCATAACCTATCAAACTAAAGGTATTTGAATCTTCTGTCCAACGCCACTGATTTCGCAACAATCTGAGTGTTGAGTAAAAAGTTATGACCATTTTAGTAACCTGATACAGTGTAGTGACAAATTAGCCAACGAGAAATTATTAAAAAGGGTCATTTTTGTCCTTTTAGTTGTAAGAAAACTTTAAACAAATTTATTGACTAATTAAAGGCCCAAAATAATCAGATTTTCATCTCTTCATCAATCATTCTCTTCTATCCCAAACCCTATGGCAAAATCCTAAGGAAAAATCAAAGTAGAAGACTCCATTCAAGATTCTTTCAATCTTTTTCAAGATTCTTCTTCAAGGTAAGTCTTTCTTCAAGAATTTCATTTTTTCCAACTCAAATTCGTCCATACAATTATGAATCACTAATGAAAATCATAATTTTTGGCCATAGAAATTTCAAGAAATCTCAAGAAAGGTTTTTTTGATTTTTCTCCTTCAAGCTAGGGTTTCAAGGCTTCTAATCAAGTTTTTCTTCAATATTCTCTAAAGAACCTTGTTCTTCCAGGTATGTAAGGCTATCATAGGTTGGACTAGTTCGTCCTCACGCCCCACATCTACTTTCAAATCAGTAAAAGAGTAATCTAGGATTCTATCACTATATTTGAGTATTCTTGAGATGAGTTGATTTTGAGTTCTTGAGTTCCTGATTCTTTTGAAATTCTATTCCTAATTATTGAATTTCTATATGTTATGCATTAATATTCTTGAGATGATTCGTTCATGTCTATAGTTCAACAGGAACCCTATGAATTGAGAATTCTTGAGATGAGTAGTGTCCTTGAATTCTTGCGTTATTGCGTTCTTGAGTTCTGAGTATCGAGTTTCCATATTGCTATTTAGACCCCTGAGTTGAGTAGTTCATGTCCATAATTCCGCATGAACCCTATGAATTGAGTTATAAATTTTTGAGAAGCTTTTTAAAGCCAACATTTGAGTTTTTAAACTGAGTTTTTGATAAAGTAAAGATGAGTTTTGAGAAAGAGTTTTTGAAACATGATTAGTATGACAGTCGAGTATGCCATCAATGTTTAAGTAGTGTGGTATCTAGATATACCATCAATGTATATGTTGTATGACTTCCCGAGTCATCAATGATCATATCACAATATGATTTTGAGACATTTTTGAGAAAGAGTTTTCAAGTATGAGTTGAGTAAGAGTATAAGGGAACTAAGTATTCCCAAAGGTATCAGTTTTGCATTGATAAAAGAGAAATTTTGATTTATAAATGAGTTATGAGGTCAAAGATATTTCAAGAGCAGTTACCTCTTTTAACATGATAGTTTGAGAAATTATCTCAAACTAGAGGAAGAGTATGTTTTTAAACATTGAGAATGAGTATATATTATTGGAATTAGTATTGAGCACCGATATGGGGATGAGTTCAGACAACTCACATTCATCATAAACCATGTATGCCAACATGGGTACAAGATCATACTTTTTAGATGAATCCTAAGTGCCTTCGGGCAGTGCTTAATTGATCCCCTTAGTTGAGTTTTTCTATACCCCGGCAAGGTATAAGACAGTTTTGCAAACGTGAGTGAGACGTTGTATCATTACGTAGCTCATAGTGATGGTTGTCGGTTAGATAATCTCCCAGATAGAGTTAACAAGTGTTTTTATTATATCACTTAATATGTTGAGTTCAGATATGATTAAGTACTTTTGTAATGTTTTAATGATTTTGCTTTTTTATTTCTTTACATTCAGTTGAGTTTATATCTTTATTTACTATAGTCCTTTCATTCAGTTGTTTGTTATTCAACTATATTATATACTCGTATATTCAATGTACTGATGTCATTAGACCTGCATCTTTTAATGACGTAGATACAAGTTCTTAGGATCCTCAACAAGAGTCCATTGAGATCACTTCGTCTGCTCACCGGCTTTTGAGTAAGACCTCCTTGCTTTCGGAGGACTCCAATTTTATGAGTTGTTAGCATTAGTAACATTTTAAGTATTCTTGGGTCTTGTCCTAACACTCATCTATATATAGTAGAGGCTTCATAGATAGACAATTTTGGAGAGTCTTTTAGTTTTCAGATGTTTTATTTAAACTTATGACTCATACTCAGTGTATTCAACAAAGTTTTGAGATTTTGTAAGTTGATTTTAAATGTCTCTGTCAATTTGATGCTTATGTATGCTTGATTTATTCTTTCGCTTGTAGTTAGCCAGGATGAGGGTTCTCTTGGGGATAAGCAGTGATTCTCGAGTGCCGGTCGCATCCAGAATGTAGGCTTGGATCATGACACTTGCCACAAATCCACTATACTTCCCTATCATCTTTAAGAGATGGTTAAACATGCTCAATTCTTCTGTGGATAGTGTTTTTGATGAATCCCTAATGGTTTTGCCTTGTATATTATTTTTCTTATCTTCAATCTTTTTGTTATACTAGTTTCGGGAAACGTGTGTTGCACGTGTGTTCCATGTAATTTTTTTAATGATTACAAGTCTAAGGGAAAAAGGCATGTAATGAGTAATAAAAGAAATAATCATATCATATATATTTATATATAAAAGGAGGATCCTAGAACCGGTGACGTGATGCAACTAGAACACAGGAAAATATATTTATCTTTTCATACAAGTTTTTGCCAATTTCTTCGCACAATGTTTTTACAACTCCTCCTAGGAGGTGTGATACAAAAAGTGACACCACAATTCTATTTCTATTCCTTCTTTCTTCTTTCTTTCTCCATGTTCTTGCGTATTAAAATATCCCCTCTCTATTTCCTTCCTTCATTCCTCATCAGGAGCAAACGACTCAGGTATACTTAAAATATCATAGAGTAGCTCATTAAATGTTGAATCAAGTATGTCTGAACAACCTTTTACCAATCATGATTCCTTAATATGTGACAAAATCATTTCACAATTTTATATATGCTTATCTTAAAACAACCTAGATCGTAAAACCTTTCTTTTCATATTCATGCATAACCTTCATGAAAACATCATTTATAGATTCATAGTTTCTTCATTAGTTCATGTCTTTGAAAGTTCTTAGTTAAAAATCATGATTAATGTATGGGTTCATGTGATATCAATTGAAAAGCATGTAATTCACTACAAGAAAAGTGTGAATTACATGAGAATTTTCCTGGGGATTATGTATGAAAATTCGCAAGAAAATAAGTTTCCTATGGATTCTAGTATAAAAATGAATCTGAAGGTAAACCCTTTGTAGGTAATTATTTCCTGCGAATTTCAAAATCCCCAACTTATTTACCTAGGGATTTAAATTCTGCAGGTAAATTACTTGCAGATTTTCTTGCAAAAAAATAAAATAAAATGAATGTTCTTACAAATTTATTTGCAAGTAAAGCCGCAGGAAGATATTCAAATAAATTTCTTCAAACAATATTAATTATTTTCTCCTATTTATTTATTTATTTTATTATTCATTGAACCCTATAGACACATGTAACGACCTATTCCCGTCGTTATAGAAAAGCCAACGGGAAAAACTTTTTGGTAGTAACTTGAGATTTCCTAGCCTAGTCCGAATTTAGACAAAATTGGAGTCAGTGAGGCCTAGGGAAATCTGGTAACAAATGAGACATTTAATATTGAATGTAATTACATGAGTGGATAGCTAAGAAGTTAAGGAACTCGTACAACTTTACGGAATTGAATTCAGGAAAGTAGACCTCCCGAAACTGATCTTAGCATGAACGGGTAGTTTCTGAGTATCATGGGTTGAAGGTGTGTTGTGAAATGGGAGTTTAGGACTCTTAATTCGACTCACTGGATACGTGAAAGCTGCCACGGTGGGATTATTCCTGCCAAGGCAGGGCCGTTGTGATGGGATGGAGGCCGCCATAGCGGGCCAGTGGCGAATTATGTCGAAAATAAACCCCAAAAACATCATTATTCTGCAAACTTCATTTTTAAGAGTTAGGAGACAAACTAGGGGGATTTCTTGATAGTTTTTCACCATTCTTGAAGCTAAAGGTATAGTTTTTACTCCCCGAATCCATTTTCGATCTGTAGAATGTAAATTCATGGGTAATTATTGTTGGGGGAGGGTTTTGGAACTGTTTTTGGATAGTGGAAAAAAGTCCTAACTGCACCTTATGATCATGAGTTTGGCCTAGGGTTGATGATTTTGATTGTAATTTGGGTAATTAGGCCTAGTTTATTGATCCTTGCATTGAGTTGATTGCTTGTAGAACAAGAACAAGCGGAAAGAATCCGAAAAGGGAAGAATCAAGTTTCTTAGGAGGGTTCAAGCTTTGTTCGAGGTAGGTGATGGTTGTGATTTCATGTTGGTGTGATGTATGTTAGTAATTACTTCATTTTAATGCATGTATGTATGTGAATGTGCATTATTGATCACACTAGTCGTAAATTAGTATGAATGAATGATTGTATGCCATGAATCAACACTAGATTGTATGATTATGAGAAAGTACATTGTGATTGTGTCGGTGGCTTGTTGAATGGATCGACTGTTACGTTCCAACACACTAACTTGGATCGAGTGCCACGTTCCGGCTCATATATGGGATCGGGTGTCACGTACGACACACTAACTTGGATCGGGTACAACATATCAGTACACTAACATTTTGGGTGTAGGTGTAACACCTCGCTATTTGAAAGAACTAGAAAGAGCAAGAATTAGAAATAGTCATTTTTGGAAAGAATAAAAAATCTGGAAAATTGGCTAAGTTATGTCAAGTTTGAGTTTTGGGACAAATTCAAACGACCATAACTCGTAGATCAGGATGATTTAGGTGTGCTACAAGATATCTTAGGAAATATTTTTGAATTATCTTTCCAACGCCGCCAAGTTTGCTTAATTCCAAGTTCGTATGAGGGATATGTGTCCATTTGACGTTGGGTTGACTAGATAGGGAAAGTCAAAACTGGATTTTAGAAGGATATTTTCGTCTTTTCCATAACCAGCTAAATAATTTTGTTTTTGGTAATTAATTTGGGCTCTAAACTGATTGGATTACGTTTACGCTTTCGAAATTGAGTTAGGGTTTTGAGAGAAGAGAAAAGAAGAGGAGAAAGAGGAGAAGAAACAAATAATCATCAAATTCTCAAAGCTAAGATCGTGGATTTCACCAAAGGGTGATCCCTACGAGGTATGTGAGATCACATAGAATTGGGTTAGTTCACCCACACGTCAATCATGATTTAATTCAGCGTAATTGTGTTCTTGAATGAAAAGATTATGAGTTCTTGATGAAATTTGTTTAATTTCTTGTGGGTTCTTGTTGTTGGATTTGTTGAGATTTTTTTAAATTAGGTGTGATTTTGAGTAGATTCCTACATATATTGGTGATATAGTCGTATCTAAGTGTTTAGGAAAAGAACCAATCGAATCTAGAGGGTTTAGAGTTGAACAACGAGTAAGAAAATTTGTCAAAAACCTGGAGAGGAGGCTGGTGCGCCGCACCTCTCAGAGCACCCCAAAGTGGCTTATGAAGTTTGGGCTCTGGGGACTTGGGGCACCGCACCAGCCAGAGTGCCCCAACCCATCTTCTGAAATCACCCTCTGGTTCCCCGCGCCACTAAGAGTGCCAGGACGCCAGGTCTTCTACTTTTTCTCATTTCTTTCGGTACTAGTTCCCTAGGAATGTACCTAAGTTTTCTAGTTGATTTCTACACTCTAAGGTACATCTAAATGTCATGAAATCATCCATAAACATGAGATCATGAGCATCGAATCCATAATTCAATTCAAGGAAAGTTAGGAGTCAAGTCAAGAAAAGTTCATAGAGTCTTCCAAAAGTCTTTTACAAATGTTTTAACTTAGTTTTGAGGATTGAGTTTTGAGTTGAGTAAAGAGTATTAGTAAAGTTCATTTCGTCAAAAGATTATACGGGAACTAAGTATTCCCAAGAGTTGAAAAGTTTTCACATTTAAACAAGAAAGGAAATATTGATTTCCAAGAGAGCTTTAAAGCTAGTTTTGAGTAATTACATCAAGGCACAAAAAGAGTTTTGTTTTTAAAACATATGACCTGAGTATATTTTTGGAGTAGTATTGAGCACCGATAAGGGGACGAGTTCATAATAACTCAAGTCTCCATAAACCATGTCGCCATCGTGGGTAGAAAAGGGTCGTACTTTTTAGATGATTCCTTAGTGCTTTTTAGCATATACTAGTGGATCCACTTAGTTGAGGCATTTTATATCAAGGCAAGGTATAGGTCAGTTCTGGCAACGTGGGCGAAACGTTGTATCATCACTTTAGCTCATAGTGATGGTTGTCGGTTAGAGAAACTCACACAGTACTATATTAATTTATATGTAAACTGAGTTGTTATTGTATTTATTTAATAAATTGAGTTGTCATCTACTATTTTAAATGCTTTGTATAAACTACACCTTTATTATTGTTTTACTTTGCATTTGAGTTGAGTAAACTTAAGGTAAGTGTTCTTTTTAGATTCCTTTCAAGCTTATGTCATGTTTAGTTTTCTCCTCATATGCTCGTACATTCAATGTACTTATGTCATTTGGTCAGCATCATTTTATGATGCAGATACAAGTAACCAGGATTAGCATCACCTCATTGATCCAGTTGAGCACTCAGAGTTAGTTGGTGAGCCTCTTTGCCTTCCGGAGGACCCCTTTTTCATTGTTTTAGTACTTCAGTTGTTAGGATGATCGGGGTTCTTGTCCCGATATCCCTCTTTGGTTTAAACGCTTCATATATGGATAGTTATAGTTCTTTAGTTTTTCCATTTTCAGTTGTTGATCTTAAGACTTAAGTTGCCTTTTCGGCTATTCTAATATTTATTTAAGTTATTGCATGGATTATCTTTTAAGACTGTTTTCTTGTTATTTAAGTCTTCAGTTATAATTTAAGCAAGGTTAAGGGTTCGATTTGGGCCAACAATGGTTCTCGACTGCCAGTCCTGTCCAGGGTATAGGCTCGGGGATTGACAAACTTGGTATCAAAGACCAGAGTTCAAGAGTCTTTGAAGTTATGTCTGTAGAGTCCTAGTTATTGGTGTAAAGCGCACCACATATATAATTAGGAGGCTGCAACATTTAGGAACTATCTCACGTCTTTCACATTCATTTCGCGCGGTAGAGTTAATATCTATGAAGTTTCCTTCTAACTCGTGTTTGCGCGTGTCTTTCAAATCATGCCTCCATGAAGAGCTGTCCGAGGTCATCCTGCTAGGCGTAATGTCGAGGAACAAGGGGTAACTAATGCACCTGAAGTGCAGAAACTTTGTGAGACCTTTTGTGTTTGTACACCTATTGGGGAGTCTATTCTAGTTGTGCGAGTCTATCGTGATTGTACCATTTCCGTCAATCACAAGAGCACCATGGTTGATTTAGTTGAGTTAGACATGGTTGATTTTGATGTCATTCTTGGTATGGACTGGCTTCATGCTTGTTATGCCTCCACTGATTGTAGAACTCGAGTTGTCAAGTTCCAGTTTCCTAATGAACCAGTTATAGAGTGGAGTAGTAGTTTAGTAGTGCCTAAGGGACATTTTATTGCGTAGCTTAAGGCAAGAAAGTTAGTTTCCAAGGGTTGTGTCTATCATTTAGTCTGAGTTGACGATTCTAGTGTTGAGACACCTCCTATTAAGTCAGTTCCAATTGTGAGTGAATTTCAAGAATTCTTTTCTGATGATCTACCCGGAGTCCCTCTTGAGAGAGAGTTAGATTTCGATATAGATATTCTTCCTAATATTCGTCCAATATCTATTTCGCTATATAGAATGGCTCCAGCAGAGTTGAAAGAGCTAAAAGAATAGTTGAAAGATATCCTTGATAAGGGTTTTATTCGACAAAGTGTCTCACCTTGGGGCGCTCCGGTCTTATTTATGAGAAAGAAAGATGGTTCCCTTAGAATGTATATAGACCACCGCCAGTTGAACAAGGTTACCATCAAGAATAAGTATCCTCTTCCGAAAATTGATGATATTTTCGATCAGCTTCAGGGTGCTACCTGTTTCTATAAGATAGACCTCGGATTAGGCTACCATAAGGGAATGTGACAATCCCAAGACAACATTCAAGACCCGTTATGGTCATTATGTGTTCCTAGTTATGTCCTTTGGTTTGGCCAATGCTCTTGCAACATTCATGGACCTTATGAATAGAGTATTCAAGCATTATTTAGATATGTCTGTTATCGTATTTATTGATGAAATACTAATCTATTTGAGGAGTGAGGAAAATCATGCTAGCCATCTCAGAATAGTTCTCCAAACTCTAAAGGATATGGAGTTGTATGCCAAGTTCTCTAAGTGTGAGTTTTGGCTTGAGTCTGTGGCATTCTAAGGCCACATTGTTTCTTGTGATAGGATTAGAGTTGATACCTAGAAAATAGAGGAAGTGTAGAATTGGCCTAGACCCATATCTCCAACTGATATTAGGAGTTTCTTGGGGTTGGCTGGATATTATAGAAGGTTCGTAGAGGGGTTCTCATCTATTTCGTTCCCTTTAACCAAGTTGACTCAGAAAACGCTGAAGTTTCAATGGTCTGAAGCTTGTGAGAAAAGCTTTCAAGAATTGAAAAAGAGGTTGACTATTGCCAGTGCTGACCTTACCAGAAGGTACGCAAGGCTTTGTGGTATATTGTGATGTGTCTAGAGTTTTTTTGGGTTGTGTGTTAATGCAAAATGGTAAAGTTATAGCTTATGCCTCCAAACAGCTGAAAATTCACGAGAAGAATTACTCAACCGATGACTTAGAGTTGGCTACCGTAGTATTTGCTTTGAAAATATGGCGTCACTATCTTTATGGTGTTCATGTAGATGTATTCACCAATCATAAGAGTCTTTAGTATGTATTTAGTAAAAAAAAGCTTAATCTCAGATAGCAAAGGTGGTTAGAATTACTCAAGGATTATGACATCAGTATTTTTTATCACCCAAGTAAGGCTAGTAATGTTGGTAATGCCTTTAGTAGATTGTCTATGGGTAGTACTGCCCATTTTGAGGATGATAAGACAGAGTTAGCAAAAGATTTGCACAGACTTGCACGATTAGGAGTTCGACTAATGGATTCCACAAAAGGAGGAGTAGTGGTGACGAATGGGGCTGAATCATCATTAGTGTTAGAAGTGAAAGAGAAGCAAGACCAAGATCCTATTTTGCTTGAATTAAAGGCAAGTGTTCATAAGTAAAAGTATTGGCCTTTGAAGAAGGGGGAGATAGCGTATTGAGGTATCAAGGTAGGCTGTGTGTACCAAGGGTGGATGAACTCCAAGAGAGGACCATGGAGGAAGCTCATAGCTCCAGATATTCTATCCATCCGGGTTCCACAAAGATGTATCGCGATTTGAGAGAAGTTTATTGGTGGAGTAGTATGAAGTAGGGCATTGTAGAGTTTGTTGCTAAGTGTCTGAATTTCCAACAAGTTAAAGTAGAGCACCAAAGGCACGGTGGTATGACTCAGAATATAGAAATTCCGGAATGGAAGTGGGAGATGATAAATATGGATTTCATCACAGGTTTACCAAGGTCTCACAGGCAGCATGATTCTATTTGGGTGATTGTTGATAGAATGGCAAAATCAGCCCACTTTTTGCCGGTAAAGACTACCCATTCAGCAGAAGATTATGCTAAGTTTTATATTCAAGAGGTGGTCAGACTTCATGCGGTTCCGATATTGATTATTTCAGACAGAGGAGCATAATTTACTGCACAGTTCTGGAAATCTTTTAGAAAGGCTTGCGTTCAAAGGTGAACTTAAGTACTGCTTTTCATCCTTAGATATATGGTCAAGCAGAGTGCATTATTTAGACTTTAGAAGATATGCTGAGGGCCTGTGTGATTGATTTCAAGGGTAATTGGGATGATCACCTACCTCTCATCGAGTTTGCTTACAAAATTAGTTACCACTCTAGCATCCATATGGCTTTGTGTGAAACTCTTTATGGGAGAAGGTGTAGATCTCCAATTGGATGGTTTGAAGTTGGTAAAGCTGGGTTGATAGGACCGGACTTATTTCATCAAGCAATGGAGAAAGTTAAAGTCATTCAAGAGAGGTTGAAAACAATGCAGAGTTGTCAGAAATCCTATACTGATGTTAGGAGAAGGAAGTTAGAATTTGAAGTAGATGATTGGGTATACTTGAAAGTTTCACCCATGAAGGGTGTTATGAGATTTGGTAAGAAGGATAAGCTTAGTCCCCGGTATATTGGCCGTTACAGAATATCCAAACGAGTTGGTAATGTAGCTTATGAATTAGAGTTACCCCAAGAGTTGGCAGTGGTTAATCCGATAATTCATGTTTCCATGTAGAAGAATTGCATGGGATATCATTCACTTATCATACCTACTGAAGATATTGGTATCAAGGATAGTTTGTCTTATGAGGATATCCCCGTTCAAATTCTAGACCGTTAGGTTCGCAAGTTGAAGACCAAGGAAGTATCATTAGTCAAGGTTCTTTGGAGAAACCAGTTTGTTGAGGAAGCTACTTGGGAAGCTGAGGAGGATATGAAGAAGAGATATCCAAATCTCTTTGAGCCCGGAGAAATTCCAGACCAAGGTACTAATTCTATTCTTAGTACTCTTTAATTTATATACTTGATGGGTTAGATTTTCTTGTTGGGTGTTTGAGCTGAATGTTAGATGTTACACCCTTAGCCTACAAAGAGTAAGCTCATTCGAGAATGAATTTTCCCAAGGGCGATATATTGTAACACCTCGCTATTTTAAAGAACTAGAAAGAGCTAGAATTAGATATAGTCATAGTCATTTTTGGAAAGAATGAAAATTTTGGAAAATTGGTTTTAAGTTATGTTAAGTTTGAGTTTTGGGTCAACTTCAAATGACCATAACTCCTAGCTCAGGATGATTTAGGTGTTCTACAAAACATCTTAGAAAATATCTTTGAATTATCTTTCCAACGCCGCCGAGTTTGCTCAATTCTAAGTTTGTATGAGGGAGATGTGTCCATTGAAGTTGGGCTGACTAGATAAGGAAAGTCAAAACTGGATTTTACAAGGGTATTTTGGTCTCTTCCATACCCAACTAACTAATTTCGTCATGGTAATTAAGTTGGAGTCTAAATTGATTTGGATTCATTTTACGCTTTTGAAATTGAAATAGGGTTTTGAGAGAAGAGAAAATAAGAGGAGAAAGAGGAGAAGAAACAAAGAATCGTCAAATTCTTGAAGCTAAGATCATGGATTTCATCAAGGGGTGATCCCTATGAGGTATGTGAGATCACATAGCATTGGGTTAGTTCACCCACGCGCGAATCATGATTCAATTCAGCATAATTGTGTTCTCGAAAGAAAAGATTATGAGTTCTTCATGAAATTTGTTTAAGTTCTTGTGGGTTCTTGTAGTTGGAGTTGTTGAGAAGTTTCTTTAGTTTGATTCATAAAATTAGGTGTGATTTTGAGTAGATTCCTACATATATTGGTGATATAGTCGAATCTAAGTGTTTGCGAAAAGAACTAATCGAATCTAGAGGGTTTAGAGTTGAAAAACAAGCAAGAAAATTCGTCAAAAACCTAGGGAGGGGCTGGGGTGTCGCGCCTCTCAGAGTGCTCCAAAATGTCTTCTGAAGTTTGGGCTCTGGGGGCACGCGCCAGCCAAAGTGCCCCAACCCAGCTTTTGAAATTCACCCTCTGGCTCCCCACACCACTCAGAGCGCCTGGGACGCCAGGTTTTCTACTTTTTCCCATTTCTTTCCGTACTAGTTCCCTAGCAATGTACCTAAGTTTTCTAGTTGATTTCTACACTCTAAGGTATGTCTAAACATCATGAAATCATCCATAAACATGAGATCATGAGCCTTGAATCCATAATTCAATTCAAGGAATGTTAGGAGTCAAGTCAAGAGAAGTTCATAGAGTCTTCCCAAAATCTTTTACAACTGTTTTAACTTTGTTTTAAGGCTTGAGTGAGTTGAGTAAAGAGTAAGTGTAAAGTTCATTTCTTCAAAATATTATACAGGAACTAAGTATTCTCAAGAGTTGAAATGTTTTTCACATTTAAACAACAAAGAAAACACGATTTCCAAGAGAGCTTTTAAGCTAGTTTTGAGTAATTACCTCAAAGCACAGAAATAATTTTGATTTTAAAACATATGAGCCGAGTATATTTTGGGAGTAGTACTGAGCATTGATATGGGGACGAGTTCATAATAACTCAAGTCTCTATAAACCATATAGCCATCATGGGTAGAAAAGGGTCATACTTTTTAGATGATTCCTTAGAGTATTTTAGAATAGACTAGTGGATATACTTAGTTGAGGCGTTCTATGTCACGGCAAGGTATAGGACAGTTCTTGCAGCGTGGGAGAGATGATGTATCATCACTTTATCTCATACTGATGGTTGTCGGTTAGAGAAACTCCCACAGCACTATATTACTTTATATGTAAACTGAGTTGTTATTGTATTTCTTTAATACATTGAGTTGTCAGCTACTGTTTTAAATTCTTTGTATAAATTGCACCTTTATTATTGTTTTACTTTGCATTTGAATTGAGTATTAATGAGTTAAGTAAAGCTAAGGTAAGTGTTCTTTACAGATTCTTTTCAAGCTTATGTCATGTTTAGTTTTCCTCTCGCATGCTCGTACATTCAATGTATTGATGCCATTTGGCCTGCATCATTTTATGATGCAGATACAGGTAACTAGGATCAACATCCAGCGCCTCGTTGATCCAGTTGAGCAGTTAGAGTCAGTTGGTGAGCCTCTTTGCTTTTCGGAGGACCCTTTTTTTCATTGTTTTAGTACTTCAGTTGTTAGGATGATTGGGTGTGTTGTCCCGACATCCCTTTTTGTTTTAGAGGCTTCATAGATGGATAGTTATAGTTCTTTAGTCTTTCCATTTTCAGTTGTTGATCTTAAGACTTAAGTTGCCATTTCTTCTAGTTTAATATTTCTTTAAGTTATTGCATGAGTTATCCTTTAAGACTGTTTTCTTGTTATTTAAGTCTTACTCTATAAGTTAAGCCAGGCCAAGGGTTCGCTTGGGGCCAACAATGGTTCTTGAGTGCCAGTCCAACCCTGGATGTAGGCTCAGGGCGTCACAGTGGGTTCCATGAGAGGACCATTGACTTGTCATATAGATGTATTTTGAGAATGTGGAATTGTTCGTTGATCCTGATAAGATGACTGATATTGTATATGTTTGTTATATGCCTGTTTTATTATGTTGTGGTTACTTGGATATGTTTAGCTTATTGGCATAGCCGCGTGATCCTACCAGTACATTGTGGTTGTGTACTGATACTACACTTGCTCTTTCTTGTTGAGTATAGGGCATCTTCAGGTGGCTACTGACAGACCTCGTTTAGAAGACCAGTGGTTGATTTGAATTCAAGGGTGAGCCAGTTCTTCCAAGCTTCCATGAGTTCTTTATGTTTTAGTGAACTCTTTTAGGACTCAGACTTTCTAGTTAGTTATTCATATGTTTAATTGGGTTGTACCCATTTCCTTTAGACTTATGTTTCCTTGTTAGAGTTTTGGTACATTGACTTTCAGGTTCTAGGGAATAATTTCCGCAATGTTTTGTTAGTCATTGTTAATTTTTTGGAGTTTATTGGAACTCTGCTTTAATTTAGACATTTAAACCTGCTTCCGTATCTTTAAATGCCTTATTATTTGATTAAGTGGTTTAGTTCTTGGGTTAGCTAATTAGTATTAATGGTTCTCCCACTAGAGGGTTAGTCTGGGTGCCAATAACGACGATCTGGGTCGTGACAAAGTTGGTATCAGAGCCCTAAGTTCGTTGATCTCGATGTACAAAAATGAGTCTAGTATAGTCTTGTGGAACGGTACGGAGATGTCTGTACTTTTCTTCAAGAGGCTATATGACTTTAGGAAATCTCTCTATTTTCTTTTGTCTCCTTTCGTGCTATAACTTGGTTCCAATTGGTATCTGGTGATCCAAATTGGTATATAATCTCCTTCACTCTTATGTCCGCAGATGGTTAACACTAGGTTCAATGGCGTCAAGCCCGTAGCTCCCGTCAATGCTTTTGCTGAGGAATCCAAGTAAGAGGTTGCGGTCAAGGGAGGGGTAGAAGAAGAGCAAGGGGTCGAGGCCGATGAAAGGTAGCACCTACTAGATGGAGCTGCAGTTAAGAATGCTCCAAGAAATGAGAATCCTCCTATGCATCATGAATAGATAGAGGAGAATGTTGAGGTTGAGAATGATGAGGATGTTGCACAAGAGGAAGAAGTGCAGGTTGAGACTACTGGTATTCCTCCCTTAGACCCAGTTTTCGCTCAACAGATTATATCATTCCTGAAAGGATTGGTTGGTCCTGGAGTTCTTCCCGCAGTTTAAGCAACTCAAGGTCCCGCCAATCCCCATATTGGTATCACTGTCCCTAGGTGGGTGGAACTACAGGTACTGATGCCTTTTTTCGTCCTTTGTTTGGTCCCATAATGATCGGTAATGAGCATGAGATGTTGACTAAGTTCTTGAAATTGAAACCGCCGGTGTTCTATGGTTCTGAGAGTGAGGACACCTATGTGTTCATTCTATATTGTTATGAGAGGCTTCATAAGTTGGGAATTGTCCATCAGCATGGAGTAGAGTTTGTTACTTTTCAGCTTCAAGGGGAGGCTAAGCAGTGGTGGAGAGCTTGTGTGGAGTGCAGATCGTCAGCTTTACCCCCACTCACTTAGACCGAGTTTCATGCTCTGTTCTTGGAGAAGTATGTGCCCCGAACTTTGAGAGATCATAAGAAGGATGAGATCATGGCTTTGGAGCAAGGTGGTATGTATGTGGCTGCTTATGAGGCTAAGTTCCATACTTTTTCTAGATATGTCACGCAGTTGGTGACTACTGAGGAAGAGAGGATACGTCAATTCATTAAGGGACTAAATTTTGAGTTGCAAGTATTGTCTGTTCATATGACTTCTGCATGAAAAAGCTTTAATGAGGTGACTGATTTTGTGAAAAAAGTAGAAGAACTTAGACGTGATGGGCAGGCTAGAGCTTTGGCTAAGAAAGCTAAGAAAACAGGTAACTTACAAGGTTCTTACTCCAGAGGTTCAGAGAGGCCGACACTTACAGCCCGGCCAATTCAGTCTGCTATGCCCACTTTTACATGTAATTACTTGGGAACTCCACCTCACAATTTGATTCAGGATAGCCAGGGAGTTGCACCTTCGGTGGGCAGCATGCCATCTTTTGATTATGCTTGCTATAATTTTGGTGAACCTGGGCATATGAGAAGAGATTATCCCCAACCACGGATGTTGGATTCTGCGCCATAGCATACTAGAGCAGTGGTACCCACAGGCAATGGTAATAATAGTAGAGGGCATCGACAATGTGGGCGAGGAGGAAATCAGTGAGGCCGTGGATGTCGGGGAAATGGTAACGCAGGCAGAGGTATGGTGCAGCCAGGCAGAGAAGTCACCCGTCATGATTACATGGCTCAGTTTTATGCCTTTCCGGGCAAAACTGAGGTGGAGGCATCTAATGCAGTGATCACATGTACTATTCTTGTCTGTGACCAGATGACTAACGTGTTATTTGATCCGAGTTCTACTTATTCTTATGTGTCCATTCAGTTGCCTTGGGATTTGATATGATTTGTGATGTACTTGATGACCCTATCCATGTTTCTACCCCAGTTGGAGAATCTGTCATAGTCACCCATGTCTATCGTGTTTTTCCTATCTTGTTTATGGGTTTTCAAACTTGGGCTGATTTGGTGATTTTGGATATGACTAACTTTGATATAATCTTAGGCATGACCTGGTTGTCCCCCTATTAGGCTATGGTAAATTGTAAAACTAAGTTTGTGACTCTAGAGATCCCCGGTAGGGAAAAATTAGAGTTGGAAGTGGTGTACAAGCCTAAGCTAGCTAAGGTCATATCCTACATTCGGGCTAGAAAACTGGTGCGGTAGGGTTGTTTGGCATATTTGGCTCACCAATCATGATTCCTTAATCTGTAGGGATGTTGAGTTTCCCTCTATTGAGTCTATTCCTGTGGTGTCAGAATTTAGAGAAGTGTTCCCTACGGATTTGCCTGGTATGCCTCCGGATAGAGACATAGATTTTTGCATTGATTTGGAACCTTGTACCCGCCCCATTTCCATCCCTCCATATCACATGGCCCCGGTAGAATTGAGAGAGCTTAAGGCTCAAGTCCAAGAACTTCTTGATAAGGGTTTTATCCGCCCTAGTGCATCCCCATGGGGTGCTCATATCTTGTTTGTAAAGAAAAAGGATGGTAGTATGAGGATGTGTATAGATTACCAGCAATTGAATAGGGTCACCATTCAAAACAAGTACCCATTGCCTCAAATAGATGACCTTTTAGACCAGTTGCAAGGCGCCTCATTTTTCTCTAAAATTAATCTAAGGTCTGGTTACAATCAGTTAAAGATTAGGCCTGAGGATGTACCCAAGACGAAATTTAGGACCCGCTATGGGCACTATCAGTTCCTAGTGATGTCGTTTGGGTTGAAAAATGCGCTAGAAGCTTTCATGAGTTTGATGAATGGTGTGTTCAAGCCATTTCTTGATTCGTTTGTTATAGTATTTATTGATGACATTTTGATTTATTCGAAAAATCAGGAAGAGCATGTCGACCATCTTCGTATTGTTCTTTGTGTTCTTGGGAAACAAAAGTTGTATGCGAAATTTTCTAAGTGTGAATTTTGGTTGACTTCGGTTGCCTTTTTGGGGCATGTAGTTTCAAGGGAAAGGGTAATGGTAGATCCCCAAAAGATTCAAGCGGTTATGAATTTGGTTCGGCCTAACTCTGTGGCTGAAGTTAGGAGTTTTGTGGGGCTCACTAGCTCTATCGTCGATTTGTGAAGAACTTTGCTTCTATTGCCACACATCTGATAAGGTCGACCAAAAAGGCGGTACCTTTTTAATGGACTGAAAAGTGTGAAGAGAGCTTTCGAAAGCTCAAGACTCTTTTGACCACAGCACCAATTCTAGCACTATCAGTGGAAGGTAAGGATTTTATTGTTTATTGTTGTCACAACCCAGGGATATCCCCTAGACGTAACATGGTGTACTTGACCCCGAAGGGGTCTCATACAAGCCCTTAGCACAATCATAACATAAGATCATAGAAAAGCATGGAAAAATTTAAAACTTGAACAATCGAAGTCATTTATATAAAAACAAGCGAAAATCTTTACTATCTCTTTGTCTCAAACCATCTATCTAAATTCTTGAATAAAAGTCTTGGGACGCAGCCCATACAACGTCTAAAACATAAAGGAATCATGGGTTTGTCCTCGAAGCTATGAGGACGCTCACCAAAATCTTCAACTCTTCTTGCTTCTTAGGAACCTAGCCTCCAAAGTAACTCAATATCCATAAACCCTATATTTGATTAGAATGTAGGCAATATGCGTTAGTACAAAATGTACCAACTATGAAACCTAGCACAACATCATAAGAGCATCTCAAAATGGTTAGTCAACATAAGACATAAGCATAAGAGACAATAATATGATCATAGCATAATCAACATAGTCATAGCATAATCTCTAACATAAGCATCATATAGTCATAAGTCAACATAAGACATAGTTAAAGAGCATAGGAGATGCATCATAATCATAATAATCCAAGTCTTCAACATAAGCATCATATAAGCATAATTGGACTCCTAGTCATCTATTTCATAATAGCACCATTCTCAAGGAACCTTAAAAGCATACAAGTGCAAGGCATGAATAGCATCCCATAATACCACCCAAGCCAAGTATCCCTTTTTGGTCATCTTAATCATTGTCTATGCACATGGTCAACTCTTAAGCTTTTCTACCATAAGGACACCATATTCCTAAGTAACCTCAAAGCACACTTGTGCAATGTATGAAGGCATCCCATACTACCCTTCACACTAAGCATAGCCTTGATGTCATCTTAGTCATACTCACCCTCCTTTGGTCACATTATTAGCTTAACTCTCATAATTAAGGGAATCTCTCACATTTAGTCAACTATAGCTAGGAAGGTCAACTATAGCTCAATCCTATCTCAAGACTTCTCTTTAATAACCCTAAGGCATACTTGTGCAATGCATGCATAGCACCGCATAATACTATTCATGCTAAGTACCACCTTTAGGTCCTCATACTAACATAACACTTATTGGTTTGGAACCTAGTTTCTCTCTTTACTTTAGAACACTAGGAGGTACTCTCTTAGGCACATCTTAGTTCATCTCCTTTTAAACCTTGGAACACTATGAGGTACTTCCTTAAGAACATCTAAGTTCATTACTAACATGGATCCTATGAGACACTTACTTAAGCATGTCTAAATCCATTTCTACTTTGAACACTATGAGATACTCTCTTAAGTATGTCTAAGTTCCTTCTTTACATGGACCCTATGAAATACTACCTTAGGCATGTCTAAGTCCACTTATACTTTTGAACACTATGAGGTACTACATTAAGTAAGTGTTAGTTCAATTATGCTTTAGAACACTATGCGAAACCTTTTTTAAGCATGTCTTAGTTCATTGGATATGGAGATTGCTACTAGAAGCCTTAACTCAACTACGTAAAGGCTCCCATCTCATTAGACCTAACTTTGGGAAAACCCACACTCTACTACGTCAGAGTTCCACCTTTAACATGGATAGTCCTAACATCAAGTGGTGTGGTTCTCCTTTCTACTCGGAGCCCGAACCCTATCTTGTGTGATACTCCATGTCATTGTCAATATCGACTTGGAGCCAAGCATACACCCCAAGATTTTCCTGTTAAGCCTTGCTTAACACTCATATCTCATGGAAGGAGGTCCTTGACAACTAATCCATGTTCAAGTGATTCCATCACTTTATACTTTTAAGAATTCATAAGGTAGTTTAGGTGAGTATAGGCCTTTCACCACAATTCTACCTATTAGACTTCTATTCTCTTTTAGACTTTACTCTCAAAGCCTTAGCATCAATAGTTAATCACATTAGCTTCACCCTAAAGCCCTAGCTATTATGATCACAAGCCTTACTCTCAAGTTTTCTTTCTTAATCTTTTCTTTATACCTAGATTTCAAGGTATTTTGATCACATTTTTCATTACTGGGTGATTCAAGTCTCAATTGATCATAAAGGTTCAATTCTAACTTACAAGTTAAGATAAATCATATTCAATAAGGTCTAGTTCTATCGATGATTATATGCTCCTAACTTTGAACAATTACTACACATGACATTGATTTAGGAAGATTACTTATGAACATTCAATTCCATCTTTAATGGCATAACCCACAAATATCACATTCATCAACTTAGATTAGGGTTTACCATAGAAATCACATAGATTCATCATAATATCACTAAACAAAGCTTAATCAATCATAATTGGGTATTATCCACTAGATTGGAATCATACCCAAGCACTACCCACAATGCAAGCACAACCCTAGCTAGAATTGGGTTCTTGACTTTTCAATTGGGGGGGAACAAAGGGGGCTCTATGGGGGAAGAACCCATATATGAATAAGCTAAACATACTTTGATTCAAAGCCCTAAATAAAGCTCTCAACAATGGAGGAGCAAATCTGCCCTCTTCTTCTTCTTCTTCTTCTTCACTTCAAGAGAGAGAATATTTGGAGAGTAATTTGGGGTCTTAGATGAATGAGTTAATGACTTAGTTTTAGGGGTCTATTAGGTATTTATAGGTGGCTAATTAAATAACTAACCGACCTCCCTTAATCCCTAATTAATTACTAACTTAACCCCTAAGTCCCAACTTAAAACTAAAGCTGAAAACTTAAGGGACCTACGGATCACCCACCCACAGACCGTGGGTGGGTTCACGGCTCGTACTGCTAGTTCGTGGATTTCATCTGAGGCTTAACATGGCAGGAATATGCAGGACTTGACCCACGACCCCCACCTATGGGGTGTGGGTCCACCTACAGCCAGTAGGTGGCCAATTGTAGGTGCTGCCAGTTTTGCAGATTTAGGGACTGTTTTGGGGTCCTCCTCAAGGACCCCTTTGGTTGGTCGTTGGGGAGTCGTAACCGGATGTTTAACCACTAAAACCCCTATTCTAAGTACGGGAATCATTTATTGTGATTTTAATTGTCATACCACACTCCAAAACTCTTACGAAAGGCTCTAGAACACACTAGTTCAACTTACTAGTTTCCGGGGTATTACTATATCTCCCCCTTGGGATCATTCGTCCTCGAATGGCGATTCTAAACACTTCTTAAAATCACAATCTAAGATAGAAGTCATCATGCATGCACTACATCTAAATGCACATATCCAAGGAAGAAAACTTAAATTCCAAGCTAAACACATTCAATGCAACACAAGGGAGTAGAAACTACTTCCACCAACCCAAAATGCATGAAACTCTAAATCTACTCATTTTCAAGGAGGAACTAACATCTCCTAGCTAAAACATGCTCAACACACACTCATGGAGCCTAAATGCAAAATTTCTTCTCATAAAGCATTCATTCAAGGAGGAATCTTTCAACTCCAAAACTGAGGCATGCTCATAATCAACTCATGAAGTCTATATGCCAACCTTATACAAATGCACTTCAACATGAGGAAAACTATGCATATAAGTCATTTCTAACAAGACCTATGAATTTTCATGAACATGCACATAAGGAAATCATGGCAACACATAAACACACAATAACCTTACTAAGTAGGCACACTATCTCCCCCTTGGTAGTAAGCCTACTCAAACTCTTCTAAACATCATATATGATAAAAACAACTGCAAAGTCCAACATAACAGGTCACTAAAGACAATAAATCCAGAAATTTATTATAGCATAAAAACACATAACGGAAGGGACATAAGGAGATCACTCTTGATCTTCTCTAGATTGGAGAGCATAAAATTTATTCTTTCTTTTGAGCACTATCATCCAAACCACTAGAGGCAACTTTCTTATCCTCCCTTCCCTTAGCCTTAAGAACCAAGCAATCTCTCATCTTGTGCCCTTCCTTACCACACCCATAGCAACTATCCATGCCGGCTAGGCACTTGCCATAATGATTCCTCCCACACTTGGTGCAACTAGGCTTAGGAAATGGAGAGTCTTGGCCGGAATACTTTTGTCTAGACGTAGACCTACCTTGCTCATCAGATTTAGCATTGGGAAAGTTTCCATCATTGGTTCTAGCTCTTTTCCCCTCCCTACTCATTTTCTTAAGCTTTTGCTCCTCAATTTGTTGAGCATGCACCATGAGACGGGAAATAATCATACTAGGAATAAGCATTGCCGAATGACATTCATTGACCACTAATTCAGACACTCCCATCACAAACTTCTTCATCTTAGCCCTTGAATCCCCCACTATGGTTGGAGCATTTTTGGATAGTTGGGTAAACGTAAGGGAATACTCTTTTACACTCATACCCCTTGCTTAAGATTTATGAACCCTTGCATCTTTAGCTCCCTCAACTCTAGGGGAAAGAACCTATCAAGGAATTCCTCCTTAAGCATTTCCCAATCTATGGGACCCGCCTCTACCGGCATACTATCTTTCCATTGCTCATACCAAATTTGTGCTACATCCCTCAATTGATAAGAGGTTAGCTCTGCTTTCTCTACCAAAGTTAATCCCATGATGGCAAGCACCTTATACACCTCATTTATAAAACCTTGAGGATCCTCCTCCACTTTGGAACCATAAAATTTCGGAGGGTTCATCCTTAAAAACTCTCTCACCCTAGAAGAAGCCATCCCCCTTATTGGGTTCACCAGAGCCACCACCTCTCTATTGGCTTGCGCCGTCAAGGCTTGAGCTAACAATTGCATAGATGCCCTAAACTCCACAAGAGTGACATTCTCCATTAGACGGTCATTTGGAGCTTCAGGAGGAGCTCGGTTTGGAACTAGTGGAGGAACCTCTTGTTCACCATTGTCTTCATCTTCTCTTCTAGCATTAGCCCTAATATTAGCCATATCTTGAAAAACCATAGGGCACACATTAGAAGAAGAACCTACTAAAGCCAAACTCTATGGCACGACTTAGAGAATGAAGGAGTGATATTTCCTAAACATGTAATAGCCTCCTATTCATAAATGTGGCGCGCTTCACATTTCTGAACAAGACTATACTAGACGTGGTTTGAGACAATCCTATAACCATTCTAAACCTTGTGCTTTGATTACCAAGTTTGTCACGACCTAGGGATACCCCCAAGACGTAACATAGCATACTTGACCCCGAAGGGGGCTCATACAAGCCCTTAGCACAATCATAACATAAGATCATAGAAAAGCATGGAAAAATTTAACACTTTTACAATCAAAGTCATTTATATAAAAACAAGGGGAAGTATTTACTATCTCTTTGTCTCAAACCATCTATCTAAATTCTTGAATAAAAGTCTTGTGACGCATCCCATACAATGTCTAAAACATAAAGAAATGACATAAAGGAATCATGGGTTTGTCCTCGAATCTATGAGGACTCACCAAAATCTTCAACTCTTCTTGCTTCTTAGAAACCTAGCCTCCAAAGTAACTCAATCTTCGAAACCCTACATTTGATTAGAATGTAGGAAATATGCGTTAGTACAAAATGTATCAACTATGAAAGCTAGAACAACATCATAAGAGCATCTCAAAATGGCTAGTCAACATAAGACATACGCATAAGAGACAATAACATGATCATACCATAATCAACATAGTCATAGCATAATCTCCAACATAAGCATCATATAGTCATAAGTCAATATAAGACATCGTTAAAGAGCATAGGATATACATCATAATCATAATAAGCTATGTCTTCAACATAAGCATCATATAAGCATAATTTGACTCCTAGTCATCTATTCCATAATAGCACCATTCTCAAGTAACCTTAAAAGCATACAAGTGCAAGGCATGAATAGCATCCCATAATACCACCCAAGTCAAGTATCCCTTTTTGATCATCTTAATCATAGTCTATGTACATGGTCAACTCTTAAGCTTCTCTACCATAAGGGCACCATACTCCGAAGTAATTTCAAAGCACACTTGTGCAATGTATGAAAGGCATCCCATACTAACCTTCACACTAAGCATAGCCTTGAAGTCATCTTAGTCATACTCACCCTCCTTTGGTCACATTATTAGCTTAACTCTCATAATTAAGGGAATCTCTCACATTTAGTCAACTATAGCTAGGAAGGTCAACTATAGCTCAATCCTATCTCAAGACTTCTCTTTAATAACCTTATGTCATACTTGTGCAATGCATGCATAGCACCCCATAATACTATTCGTGCTAGGTACCACCTTTAGGTCCTCATACTAACATAACACTTATTGGTTTGGTACCTAGTTCCTCTATACTAGGAGGTACTCTTAGGCACATCTTAGTTCATCTCTTATTAAACCTTGGAACACTATGAGGTACTTCCTTAAGAACGTCTAAGTTCATTACTAACATGGATCCTATGAGACTCTTACTTAAGTATGACTAAATCCATTTCTACTTTGAACACTATGAGATACTCTCTTAAGTAAGTCTAAGTTTCTTCTTTACATGGACCCTATGAGATACTACCTTAAGCATGTCTAAGTCCACTTATACTCTTGAACACTATGAGGTACTTCATTAAGTAAGTCTTAGTTCAATTATGCTTTAGAACACTATGAGATACTTCTTTAAGCATGTTTTAGTTCATTGGATATGGAGATTGCTACTAGAAACCTTAACTCGACTACGTGAAGGCTCACATCTCATAAGACCTTACTTTGGGAAAACCCACACTCTACTATGTAAGAGTTCCACCTTTAACTTGGATAGTCCTCACATCAACTAGGTGTGGTTCCCCTTTCTACTTGGAGCCCGAACCCTATCTTGTGTGACACTCCATCTCATTGTCAATATCCACTTGGATCCAAGCACACCACAAGATTTACTTGTTATGCCTTGCTCAACACTCATATCTCATGGAAGGAGGTCTTTGACAACCAATCCATGTTCAAGTGATTCCATCACTTTATACTTTTAAGCATTCATAAGGTAGTTTAGGTGAGTATAGGCCTTTCACCACAATTCTACCTATTAGACTTCTATTCTCTTTTAGACTTTAATCTCAAAGCCTTAGCATCAATAGCTAATCACATTAGCTTCACCCTAAAGCCCTATCTATTATGATCACAAGCCTTACTTTTAAAGTTTCTTTCTTAATCTCTTCTTTATACCTAGATTTCAAGGTATTTTAATCACATCTTTCATTACTAGGTGATTCAAGTCTCAATTGATCATAAAGGTTCAATTCTAACTTGCAAGTCAAGATCAATCATATTCAATAAGGTCTAGTTTAATCCATGATTATATGCTCCTAGCTTTGAACAATTACTACACATGACATTGATTTAGGAACATCACTTATGAAGCCTCAATTCCATCTCTAATGGCATAACCCACAAATATCACATTCAGCAACTTAGATTAGGTTTTACCATATAAATCACATAAATTCATCATAATATCGCTAAACAAAGCTTAATCAATCATAATTGGGTATTATCCACTAGATTGGAATCATACCCAAGACTTACCCACAATGCAAGCACAACCTTAAGAGGGCTTTATGGGGAAAGAACCCACAAATGAATAAGCTAAACATACCTTGATTCAACAAAGAACTAAATAAAGCTCTCAATAATGGAGGAGAATCTACCCTCTTCCTTCTCTTCTTCTTCACTTCTAGAGAGAGAATATTTGGAGAGTAATTTGAGTTAATGACTTAGTTTTAGGGGTCTATTAGGTATTTATAGGTGGCTAATTAACTAACTAACGACCTCCCTTAACCCCTAATTAATTTCTAACTTAACCCCTAAGTCCCAACTTAAAACTAAAAGCTGAAAACTGAAGGGATCTATAGATCTCCCACCCACGGACCATGGGTAGGTTCACGGCTCGTACTTCTAGTTCGTGGATTGCATCTGAGGCTTAACATGGCAGGCCTTGACCCATGACCCCCACCTACAAGGCGTGGGTCCACCTACGGCCAGTAGGTGGCCAATCGTAGGTTGCTGCCAGTTTTGCAGATTTAGGGACTGTTTTGGGGTCCTTCTCAAGGACCCCTTTGGTTGGTCCTTGGGGAGTCGTACCCGGATGTTTAACCCCTAAAACCCCTATTCCAAGTACGAGAATTATTTCTTGTGATTTTAATACTCATACCACACTCCAAAACACTTATGAAAGGCTCTAGAACCCACTAGTTCAACTTACTAGTTTCCGGGGTGTTACAATTGTGATGCTTTCGATTCGGGTTTAGGTGTTGATTTAATACAGGATAAGAATGTTATTGCTTATGCATCTCGACAATTGAAGGTGCATGAGAGGAATTACCCAACAGATGATTTTGAGTTGGCAGTGGTAGTGTTTACTCTGGTGACATTACCTCTATGGTGTCAAGTGTGAGGTGTTTAGTGATCATCATAGTTTGCAGCATGTGTTAACTCAAAAGGAGCTGAATTTGAGACAGCGAAGGTGGATGGAGTTACTCAAGGATTATGATGTGACCATCCAGTATCATCCAGGTAAAGCTAATGCAGTGGCAGATGCACTAAGTTGGAAGGCGGTAAATATGGGTAGTCTAGATTGCTTGAGTGTATCCAAGCGACCTTTGGCTAAGTAAATACAAACCTTGGAGTCTAAGTTCATACAGTTGGGTATCTTAGAGAAAGGTGGGATGTTAGCCAGTATTGAGGTAAGGGCCACGTTCATTAAGGAGATCAAGGCTAAACAGTTTGAGGATGAGAATTTGAATGAGCTCAAAAAGAAGACATTGTCTGGCAAGGCACAAGATGCGACTTTAGATGCAAAGGGTGTATTCAATTTTAAGGGAAGGATGTGTTTTCCTCAAGTAGATGACTTGATTAAAAATTTGTTGACATAATCCCATGGTTTGCAGTATTACATTCTTCCGGGTGTGACCAAGATGTACCGAGATTTGTAGCGACTTTATTGGTGGTCTGGCATGAAGAAAGATATAGCGGAATTTGTGGCTAAGTGTCAAAATTGCCAACAAGTAAAATATGAGCATCAAAGAACTGCAGGTTTGCTTCAGAGAATGCCAATTCTGGAATAGAAGTGGGAAAGGATAGTTATGGATTTCGTAGTTGGTCTTCCCAAGACTTTGGGGAAGTTTGATTCTATTTAGGTAGTGGTTGATATATTGACTAAGTCATCCCATTTTATTCTAGTCAGAATAGATTATAATGCACAGCAATTGGCTAAGGTTTATGTAAAAGAGATAGTAAGGTTGAACGGGGTGCCCCTTTCTATCATCTCAGACAGTGGTACGCAGTTCACATCTAAGTTTTGGAGGAAATTACATGATGAATTGGGTACACAACTCACTTTTAGTACAACTTTTCATCCACAGACGGATGGGCAGTCGTAGAGAACTATACAAGTGTTAGAGGACATGTTGAGGGCATGTGTGATTTACTTTGACGGACATTGGGATAAGTTCCTACCTCTGTGTGAGTTCTCCTATAATAATAGTTATCACTCCAGCATAGATATGGCACCGTTTGAGGCACTTTATGGGAGGGGATGTAGATCACCCATAGGATGGTTTGAGGTTAGAGATGTGAAACCTTTGGGGGTTGAATTAATAAAGGACGCTCAAGATAAAATGAGGAGTATTCAAGATAAACTTTTGGCAGCCCAAAGTAGACAGAGAGAGTATGCAGACAATAAGGTAAGAGACAGGGCATTTCAGACTGGTGAGAATGTTCTTCTAAAAGTATCACCCATGAAAGGGGTGATGAGATTTGGCAAGAAGGGCAAGCTTAGTCCTAGATACATTGGACCATTTGAGATTCTTGACTGTTTAAGGCCAGTGGCCTATAGATTGGCCTTACCACCTAACTTATCTGGAGTTCATCCAGTATTTCATGTGTTCATGTTGAAGAGATATCATGGTGACGGGGATTACATCATACAGTGGGACTCACTATTGCTAAACAAAGATCTTTAGTATGAGAAGGAACAGGTGGCAATTCTTGATCGTGACGTTCGGAAGCTAAGGACCAAAGAGATTAAATCTGTGAAAATGCAATGGAAGCATTGTCGAGTCAAGGAAGCTACTTGGGAAACCGAGAAGGGCATCCGAGACAAGTATCCCCAATGGTTCCATGATTCAGGTACTACTCCATTCTTTTTTTAGCTTATTTTTTTCCTAGGTTTGACACTCAGGGACGAGTGATGGGTAAATTGGTATCTATTGTAACGATCTGTTCCCATCGTTATAGAAAATCCAACATGGAAAAATTTTGGGCCGGAAAACTTTTTGGTAGTAACTTGAGATTTCCTAGCCTAGTCCAAATTTGGACGAAATCAAAGTCAGTGAGGTCTAGGGAAATATGCAATAAATGAGAGATTTAATATTGAATATGATTACATGACTGGATAGCTAAGACGTTAAGGAACCCATACGACTTTACAGAATTGAACATGTAGTTTCTGAGTGTCATGGGTTAAAGGTGTTTTGTGAAATGGGAGTTAGAAACACTTAATTTGACTCACTGGTTCTGTGCAAGCCACCACGGTGGGATTATTCCCACCAAAGAGGGGCCGTTGTGACGGGATGGGTGCCGCCATAGTGGGCCAGTCGCGAATTAAGTCGAAAATAAACCCCGAAAACGTCATTATTCGGCAAACTTCATTTTTAAGAGTTATCAGACGAACCAAGGCGACTTCCTGATAATTTTTCACCATTATTGAAGCTAAAGGTAAGGATTTTACTCCCGAAATCCATTTTCGATCCGTAGAATGTAAATTTGTGGGTAATTATTGTTAGGGGAGGGTTTTGGAACTGTTTGGATGGTGGCAAACAGCCCTAGTTGCACCTTAAGATCATGGGTTTGGCCTAGGGTTAATGATTTTGATTGTAATCCAGGTAATTAGACCTCGTTTGTTGATCCTTTCATTGAATTGATTGTTTGTAGACCAAGAACAAGCGGAAAGAATTCGGAAAGGGAAGAATTAAGTCTCTTAGGAGGGTTCAAGTTTTGTTCAAGGTAGGTGATGGTTGTGATTTCATGTTGCTGTGATGTATGTTAGTAATTACTTTATTTTAACGCATGTATGTATGCGAATGTGCATTATTGATCACATTAATCGTAAATGAGTATGAATGAATGATTGTATGTCATGAATCAACACTTGATTGTATGATTATGAGAAAGTACATTGTGATTGTGATTATAGCTTGTTGAATGGATCGGGTGTTACGTTCCAACACACTAACTTAGATCATGTGCCACGTTCTGGTGCATATATGGGATCAGGTGCCACGTCCGACATACTAACTTGGATCGGGTACCACGTACCAGTACGCTAATAGTTTGGGTGTAGGTTCCATGAGAGGACCATTGACTTGTCATATAGATGTAATTTGAGAATGTGGAATTGTTCATTGTTCCTGATAAGATGATTGATATTATATATGTTCGGTATATGCCTGTTTTATTATGTTCTGGTGACTTGGATATGTTTCACTTATAGGAATAGTCGTGTGATCCTACCAGTACACTATGGTTGTGTACCGATACAACACTTGCTATTTCTTGTTAAGTACAGGGCATCTTCAGGCGGCTTGTAACACCCTATATCCGAAAAACAGACCTCAATGCACATTTCCAAAAGTTAAAGGTGCAACCCACGGACCGTAGGGTGACCCACGGCCCGTGATGGTAGTCTGTGGTTCGCATCTGCAACCTTCTCCAGAAACCCCCCCTAGAAAATTCGTTTAAGGGTCAGCTTACGCCTCGACCTACGGACTGTAGGTCAGACCCTCAGCTTCCAGCTCCCAGCCATGATCGACGATTGACCAGTACGGACCGTCAGTCTATCGATGGTCCGTCGATTCTGTCCGTTGGTGAACACGACAGCTTTTAAGTCAGGGGTCTTTCGGTCTTTTCCTTATGCGTTGGACCCTTAAACTACGTCGTTTAAACCCTAAACTACGTAGTTTTGGTCAGTTTTAGCCTTGAAACATAACTAGAACTTACCTAAGTCAGATCATTCATCAAAATTTAGAAATATTATAGCGTATGAGGAGAAAGAGGTCAAGAACCCAAGTTCAAGAACGCATCAAGGTTCCATCAGTTCCAGCCCCGAAATGGAAAGATTTCTTCGTGGAATTCGTCACCATGTATGTGGGATATCACTAGTGGGTTCCTTTCACCCATTAGCTCCCTAGAATTCAGTCCGATTCTTGATTCCCTTCATATTATCTAGACCTAGGGTTCCTAGAATTTTAGTAGATTATTATGAATTACTTAATTTAATGTTCCTAATCAGATTATCATGAGTTTAATATTGTTTCGCGTAGATTCTTTCATAAATTCACTAGCTATGTAGTTCTTTTAGTTCTTTAGTTCTTGAATTACACATGCTAGGTTAGATATTTCAGATATACATGCCTCATATTTGAATGTTTCATTATCAGCATATTAATATTGCATTTTCAGTTAGCATGTTAGTTTAGAGATATCCAGTATTACAGAAATTCAGTCATAAATTGTTAATTACCTAATCAATTGGGAGAATCTTAATACCGAGTGGACTAGGGTCAGTCACCCTCAAGTCCCAGAACTATGTGCCCCGTAGGTTATAAGTCCCTTCTATGGGCATCATTTTAGTGATCACGCCAACATGCCTCTATACCTCTAGCAAGGTATATTGGGTCCTCCCGATAGGGCATATACATCGGTCTCCACATTTAGCTCATGTGGTTTTACGTCGGTTATTAGTAGCTCCTTTACAGTTCAGTCAGATTCTATTGCATTCACTATGTTATCAGTATAGTTCAGTATTCAGTCTCAGCATGTTATAAACTTGGTAATTGCATTCAGTTTAGTCATGTTCAGTATTTTCAGTATCATTATCATGTTCAGGTTATATCATTGCTTATTTGCTTGTTCAGTTATGTTATTATTCAGCTTTATTTTATCATGCATGATCAGTACCTTTCAAGTACTAGCGCATACTCTGCTCTACATCTTCTCGTGATGTAGGTTCAGGTCCTCAACAATCAGATCACGCATAGATCGGGTCCCGTTCTTCAGTTCAATAGTATTAATGGTGAATCCTCATTCTTCGAGGACTAGTGACTTGTTATCTTTCAATTTTTGTTTTAGTTTCAAGTTTGCTAGATCTAGCTGGGGCATGTCCCAACATTTCTAGTCAATAAAGGCTTTATTTCAGACATAGTTTCAGCTTTACTCTTAGAGTTTGACTTTTCATTTGTATTCAAACTCTCAGTTTTCATATATTCAGACTTAGTATATGGGTATTTCCCATCCTTTTAGATTATTTATATGATTTAGCTTTCGCACAGTATTTATTGATTCAGTTTTCTTTAGTATCCTTATGATATGCCAGCAGGGTTAGCTTGGGGTCACTCGTGATCCTAGGTCCCCTGACCGCGTCTTAGGGGTAGCCTAGGGGGGTGACTAACTTGGTATCATAGCACTAGGTTTAAGAGTCATAGGATGTCTGAAAAGCCGCACTAAGTAGAGTCCTTTTCATGGGTATAAAGTGCACCACATCTAATGAAAGGGAGGCTGCAAAGTGTTTTAGGAAGAACTTCACTCTGTTTTGTTACTCTTATCATGCGTAAGGTATGATCTAATTCCTCGTTCTGACTCGTCATTTTGTGTTTCAGATCATGCCTCCTCGTAGAGCTTATGCATGCAATGTTAACGCAACTCCTCCAGTTCCAGAATAGGAAGTTTCAAATGCTGAATTTTGGAACGTTATTCAGTTGTTGGCTCAGAGTGTGACCAACCAGAACAATGAGCAGGTTCCAGTTCTGACAAATGCTAATGTTGGGTCAGCTACAACTACAGTTCATGATTTTGTTAGCATGAATCCGCCTGAGTTCTTAGGATCGCAGACTGGTGAGGATCCCCAAAACTTCATTGATGAGGTCAAAAAGATCTTTAGAGTGATGTAGGTAACTGGGAATGATCGGGTTGAGTTGGCATCTAACCAGCTTAAGGATGTAGCTCATATCTTGTGTACTAAGCGGAAAGAGAACAAGGGTACAGATGCAACTCCCATCACTTGGGAATGCTTTAGTGAGACTTTTCTAGACAGGTTCTTCCCACGAGAGTTCAGGGAGGCAAGAGCTCAGGAGTTCATGAATTTGAGGCAGGGTTCCATGTCAGTCCAAGAGTATGGACTCAAGTTCACCCAACTCTCCACATATGCTCTCACATGGTTGCCAATTCCAGGGCTCAAATAAACAAGTTCATGTATAGGTATCCAATCTTGTGAAAATAGAGTGTAGAAATGCTATGTTGCTGTAAGATATGAACATCTCTAGGCTCATGACTCATGCTCAGCAGGTTGAGGGTGATAAGCTTAGGGAACAGGCTAAGGAGAATAAGAAGGTTAGGACCGACAACTATGACTATTCTCAACAGAAATCGAGTGGTGGTAATTTCTTGCAGTTTCAGCAGAAGTCTTCAACTCCAGCACCTTCATCAGCTAGTGTTCCATCCTTCAAATTCTGAAATGATAAAAAAGGTAGGGCATCTGGCTCCAAGTCTCAAGGTAGTATTTCAGGCTCCAGAAGCTACCCAACTTGTCCAAAGTGTGGTAAAAACTATTTGGGTGAGTGTCTTGCAGGAAAGGAAGGACGTTTTGGGTGTGGTCAGTCTGGTCACAAGTTGAAAGATTGTCCTTCTAAGCAGGGTCAAGGAGGTAACGATGGTAGAGATCAGTCCACAACTTCAGCAGCACCAGTAGGTCGCCCGACTCAATAGGTTAACTCATCTGGTGTAGGTGGTGGTCAGCGCCAAAACAGGTTGTATGCTCTCCAAGCTCGCCAGGATCAGAAAGGTTCTCCTGATGTAGTCATTGGTACGTTACGAGTTTTTGACTTAGATGTTTATGCATTGTTAGACCCAGGGGCTACTCTTTCCTTTGTAACACCTTATATAGCAGTCAAATTTGATGTAACTCCTTATATAGCAATCAAATTTGATGTTGGTCTAGAAACTTTTTCAGAACCTTTCTCAGTCTCTACTCTAGTCGATGACCCAGTTATAGCTAGACGGGTTTATATAATTGCCCTGTCACAGTCTCCTAGAAAGTCACCTTGGCAGATCTTGTAGAGTTAGAAATGGTAGACTTCGATGTCATTCTAGGCATGGATTGGTTACATTCATGTTATGCCTTAGTCGATATAGAACTAGGATTGTTCATTTTCAGTTTCCAGAAGAACCAATCTTAGAATGGAAGGGTAGTAGCTTATTGCCTATGGGTCGATTCATTTCTTACCTTAAGGCCACAAAGATGGTCTCTAAGGGTTATCTCTATCATCTAGTTCGGGTTAAGGATTCTAGCTCCGAGACCCCAACTCTTAAGTCAGTTCATGTAGTTAATGAGTTTCCAGAAGTGTTTCCAGAAGATCTTCCTGGAGTTCCTCTCTAAAGGGAAATTGACTTTGGAATTTATCTCCTTCCAGATACCAGCCTATCTCTATTCCTCCTTACAGAATGGCTCCAGTTGAGCTTAAGAAATTGAAGAGTAGTTGAAAGACCTTCTAGATAAGGGCTTCATCATACCTAGTATTTCCCCATAGGGTGCGCCAGTGTTGTTTGTGAAGTAGAAAGAGGGTTCTCTCAGAATGTGCATTAACTATAGGCAGTTGAACAAAGTCACAATAAAGAATAAGTATCCCATCCCCATGATTGATGACTTGTTTGACCAACTTCAGGGTGCTAGTCATTTCTCAAAGATAGACCTCAGATCGGGTTATCATCAGCTCAAAGTCAGAGATATTGACATTCCGAATATAGCCTTCAGAACTTGGTATGGTCATTATGAATTCATAGTTATGTCATTTGGACTAACCAATGCTCATGCAACTTTCATGGATTTGATGACCAGGGTGTTCAAGCAGTACTTGGACTTGTTCGTTATTGTCTTTATTGATGATATCCTCATTTACTCTAGGAATGAGGAAGAACATGTGAGTCATTTGAGGGTTGTCCTGCAAACTCTTAAAGATCACCAGTTATTCGCTAAGTTTAGCAAATGTGAGTTTTGGTTGCAATATGTTATTTTCCTTTGTCATATTGTGTCTAGCGAAGGAATCCGAGTGGATTCTCAAAAAATAGAAGCAGTGAAACAATCGCCCAGACCTACCTCTCCTACCGATATCAGAAGTTTCTTAGGTTTGGCTGGTTATTACAAAAGGTTCGTGGAAGGATTTTCATCCAATGCCTCTCCATTGACTAAGTTAACTCAGAAAAAAGTTAAGTTTCAGTGGTCAGATGATTGTGAGAAAAGCTTTGCAGAACTAAAAACTAAGTTGACTACGACTCCCATTTTGACTCCACCAAAGGGTTCAGACAGTTATGTTATCTATTATGATGCATCCAGAGTCGGCCTAGGTTGTTTGTTAATGCAGCGAGGTAAGGTTATGGCTTATGCTTCTAGAAAACTTAAGGTGCATTATAAGAACTATCCAACTCATGAGCTCGAGCTTGCAGCAATGGTGTTTGCACTTAAGATTTGGAGACATTACTTGTATAGTGTTCACGTAGACGTGTTTAGAGACCACAAGAGCCTTTAGTGTGTGTTCACCCAGAAAGAGTTGAATCTTCGCCAGAGGAGATGGCTTGTGTTCCTCAAGGATTATGATATGAGTGTACATTACCATCCTGCTAAGGCCAATGTAGTAGCAGATGCTCTTAGCAGACTATCTATGGGTAGTGTAGCACATGTTGAGGAAGAAAGAAAGGAAATAGCAAAGGATATTCACATACTTGCTCGCTTAGGAGTTCGTCTCATGAGCATATTAGATGGTGGTGTAACAGTTCAGAATGGGTTAGAATCTTCATTGGTAGTGGAGGGAAAGGAAAAGCAAAACAGTGATCCGATATTGCTTTAACTTAAGGGTGCAGTCCATCAGCAGAGAGTTGAGGTTTTCTCCCAAGGGAGAGATGGTGTGCTTCTCTATCAGGGTCGATTATGTGTGCCTAATGTGGGTGAGTTGAGACAGCAAATTCTTGCAGAAGCCCATAACTCATATATTCTATTCATCCAGGCTCCACTAAGATGTACCGTGATATGCAGGAAGTCTTTTGGGTGGAATGGTATGAAAAGGGATATAGCGGATTTTGTGGCTAAGTGCCCTAATTGTCAGCAAGTCAAGGTAGAACATCAGAAACCAGGAGGTATGACTCAAGAGATCGATATTCCTACTTGGAAGTGGGAAGTGATCAACATGGACTTCATCACAGGTTTACCTTGCACTCGCACACATCATGACGCCATTTGGGTGATAGTTGATAGAGTTACTAAGTCTGTGCGCTTTTTGGCTGTCAAGACTACAGATTCGGTAGAGGACTACACCAAGCTTTACATTAATGAGATAGTCAGGTTGCATGGGGTTCCTTTGTCTATCATCTCAGATAGAGGTCCTCAGTTTACCTCTCATTTTTGGAAGTCATTTTATAAAGGTCTTGGTACTCAGGTTAATCTTAGCACAACATTTCATCCGCAGATGGATGGTCAGGAAGAGTGTACCATTTAGACCTTAGAGAACATGTTGAGAGCATCTGTGGTCGATTTCAAGGGTAGTCACCTTCCTCTTATAGAGTTCGCCGACAATAATAGTTAACATTCCAGCATTCAGATGGCCCCTTATGAGGCATTATATGGGTTTAGATATAGATCTCCAGTTAGTTGGTTTGAAGTAGGTGACGCAGCCTTGATAGGGCCAGATTCAGTTCATGATGCTTTGGAGAAAGTGCAACTCATCAGAGATAGAATTAAGACAGCCCAGAGTCGCTAGAAGTCTTATGCAGATGTAAGGAAAAGGGAATTAGAGTTCCAAGTTGATGATTGGGTTTTCCGAAAAGTGTCACCTATTAAGGGGGTGATGAGATTTGGTAAGAAAGGAAAGCTCAGCCCTAGATATGTAGGCCCTTACAAGATTTTGAAAAGAGTTGGTAAGGTGGCTTATGAGTTAGATTTACCTGCAGAACTAGCGGCAGTGCATTCGGTTTTTCACATTTTGCTGTTGAAGAAGTGTGTGGGTGATCCAGCACCTATAGTACCTTTAGAAAGTGTACCTGTAAAGGATAGTCACACTTATGAAGGGTACCAGTTGAAATCCTTGATCGTTAGGTTCGAAGGTTGAGGAACAAAGAAGTCGCTTCAGTCAAGGTTTTGTGGAGGAGCCAATCTGTCGAGGGAGCTACTTGGGAAGCAGAAGCAGCCATGAAGGCCAAGTATCCTCACCTCTTTCCTTTCGATTCCATTCCAACTTGAGGTAATAGTTCCTCTTCAGTTTTTCAGTCATTCATGCGCAGTTTCAGTCTTAGCATCGTGTTCCTTCAGTTTGTACTTGCATTTTCAGCCTAATTGCATGTTCTTAGAACTTAGTTCGGTGAGAAATCAGTTTCCAATATTTAGTGGTAGGGGTTGCAGCTCTCTCCCTCTATTTTAGCTACATTTAGTCTTTATTCGAGGACGAATGTTCCCATGGGGGAGATAATGTAACACCCCGTATCCAAAAACAAACCTCAATGCAGATTTCCAAAAGTTGCAGGTGCAACCCACGGCCCGTGCTGGTGGTCCGTGGTTTGCATTTGCAACCTTCCCCAGAAACCCCCCAAAAAATTCGTCTAAGAGTCATCCTACGCCACGACCTACGGACCGTATGTCAGACCACGATCCGTGGTCCAAGATTATAGGTCAGACCCTCAGCTTCCAGCTCCGAGCCATGATCGAGGGTTGACCAGTACGGACCGTCAGTCGATCGATGGTCCGTCGGTGACCCTGACAGCTTTTAAGTCAGTGGATTTTTGGTCTTTTCCTTGTGCATTGGACCCCTAAACTACGTCGTTTAAACCATAAATTATGTAGTTTTGGTCAGTTTTAGCCTAGAAACTTAACTAGAACTTACCTAAGTCAGATCATTCATCAAAACTTAGAAAAATTAGAGCGTAAGAGGAGAAAGAGGTCAAGAACCCTAGTACAAGAACGCAACAAGGTTCCATAAGTTCCAGCCTCGAAATAGAAATATTTCTCCGTGGAATTCGTCACCAGGTATGTGGGACTTCACTAGTGGGTTCCTTACACCCATTAGGTCTCTAGAATTCAGTAAGATTCTTGATGCCCTTCATATTATCTAGACCTAGGATTTCTAGAATTTCAGCAGATTATTATGAATTAGTTACTTTATTGTTCCTAATCATATTATCATGATATTAGTATTGTTTCATGTAGATTCTTTCATAAATTCAGAACCCTAGCTATGTAGTTCTTTTAGTTCATGAATTACACATGCTAGGACAGATATTTCATATATGCATGCCTCAAATTTGAATGTTTCGTTATCAGCATAGTAATGTTGCATTTACTGTTAGCATGTCAGTTTCGAGCTATCCAGTATTACAGAAATTCAGTCATACATTGTTAATTACCAAATTAATTAGGATAAGCTTAATACTGAGTGGACTAAGGTCAGTCAACCTCAAGTCCCAGAACTACGTGTCCCGTAGGTTATAAGTCCCTTCTATGGGCATCATTTTAGTGATCACACTAGCATGCCTCTATACCTCTAGAAGGGTATATTGGGTCCTCTCGATGAGGCGTATACATCGGACTCCACATTTAGCTCATATGGTTTTACGTCGGTATTAGTAGCTCCCTTACAGTTCAGTCAGATTCTATTGCATTGACCATGTTATCAGTATAGTTCAGTAATCCATATCAGCATATTATAAACTTGGTCATTGCATTCAGTTTAGTCATGTTCAGTAATTTCAGTATCCTTATCATGTTTAGGTTATATCATTGCTTATTTGCTTGTTCAGTTATGTTATTATTCAGCTTTATTCTATCTTGCATGCTCAGTACCTTTCAAGTAATGACACATACTCTGCGCTACATCTTCTAGTGATGTAGGTTCAGGTCCTCAATAGTCAGATCACGCATTGATCGGCTCCCAATCTTCAGTTCAGCAGTATCAGTGGTAAGTCCTCATTCTTCGAGGACTAGTGACATGTTATCTTTTCAGTTTTGCTAGATCGAGTTGGGGCATGTTCCAGCATTTCTAGTCAGTAGAGGTTTTATTTCAGACATAGTTAGTTTCAACTTTAGTCTTAGAGTTTGACTTTTCATTTGTATTCAAACTCTCAGTTTTCATATATTCAGACTTAGTATATGGGTATTTCCCATCCTTTCAGATTATTTATATGATTTAGCTTCCGTACAGTATTTATTTATTCAGTTTGCTTTAGTATGCTTATGATATGCCAGCAGGGTTAGCTTGGGGTCACTCATGATCCTAGGTCCCGTGTCCGTGTCCGGGGGGTAGCATCGGGGCGTGACACGGGTACTGACAGACCTTGTTTAGAAGACTAGTGATCAATTCAAATTCAAGGGTGAGCCAGTTCTTCCAAGCTGCCATGAGTTCTCTATGTTTTAGTCCACTCTTTTCGTACTTAGACTTTCTAGTTAGTTATTCGTATGTTTAATTGGGTTGTTCCCATTTCCTTTAGACTTATGCTTCCTTGTTAGAGTTTTGGTACATTGACTTTCAGGTTCTAGAGAATAATTTCCGCAATGTTTTGTTAGTCGTTGTTAGATTTTCAGAGTTTATGGGAACTCTACTTTAATTTATACATTTAAACCTTCTTCCGTATCTTTAAATTCCTTAGTATTTGATTAAGTTGTTTAGTTCTTGGGTTAGCTAATTAGTATTAATGGTTCTCCCACCGGAGGGTTAGTAGGGGTGTCAATCACAACGGCCTGGGTCGTGACAACACATATGTACCTACATATCCATATTTCTCACACAACTACCCACCCATTGCACAATTTCATAAGTGCCCAATTCCCTATGAGATTCAATTTAATTGCCCTCCTAATGTCAAGTCCCCATGAGATTCCATGTCTACTCATTCGTAGTCGTATCTTGAAATTACATTTTACCAATAATCTAAGTCATCTATATTATATTATATTACTTTAACGAAAGCATGAACTCCTAACTTGAATGTTAAATTACTATAATATCTCTAACTTAGGTTATGACTTTTTCGATGAGTTGTGACTTTTTCGATAAGTTGTGACTTTTTTCGAAGGGTTGTGATTTTTCGATGAGTTGTGACTTTTCCAAAGAGTTATGATTTTTTCAATAAGTTGTGACTTTTCCAAAGAGTTTTGACTTTTTCAATAATTTGCGACTTTTCCAAAAGGTTGTGACTTCTCGAAAAGGTCATGACTTTTCAGATAAGACACAAAAAACATTTGTTTGTGCCACCCTTTGTCGACTATAAATAGAGAGGCTTCCTCTCATTTTTCAACCACAATTTTTTTAATTTTCTACCTTTCTTCTTCTTGCATTTTAAATTTTTTTGTGTGATTTATTGTCGTTGAGAAAGTTCGAAGTAAATTTTTTGTGTGATTTATTGTCGTTGAGCGAGTTCAAAGTTTAGCAGAATATGAGGTACCACTATTCTGATGAAGTAAGTCGTTCTATCCTAAGAGGGTATATTCCATAACCTCGAGTACTTGAGAAAAATAATTTTGATGATATAATAATTATTTTTTTGCTTAATATATACATTAGTATGTAGTGTTCCAATATATGAAATTAACATGATGTAGTCTAAATTCATTTGTTTTTGTTAACAATTTCTCTTCTGATGTAGATGTATGCTTCTGAATATCTTTTCCAAAATTTAGAGAATTTCCACAATTTGTTTTTGATGCTCAAGACAAAAGAATGACTTTATTTATCAATGCTACTTATATGATTTAGACTTTCATGAAGTTTGCTTCAAAATAGTAATTACTAAATAAACATTGCCCTTTTGTTTTACTTATTTACTATTTCTTAATATTTGAGTATTTTAGACGAAGAAAAGTTCATATGACTTGTAATAACGCCAGTTGAAGTTTGTATTATTTTAATTTTTATTATTTATTTAATAGTTAATTGTATGAGATAAATATTTTCATTAATGCAAATATATATTTATATTTGGGTAGGTATTTGTATTTAAATTAAAGTATTATATATGTCACAAATGTATTATCAAGTTAACAAGATCTTCTAAACTTCAAAATATGTTATTTTAAAATGTTTCGAGTTTTTTTTTAAAAAAAAAACTCACAACCAATGTGAAAATATGTGAATATATAAAATGTAGTTGTTCTATTCACATGTTCATATGACATCTAAACAATTTAACGTGGAATACACATCCAAAGCATATCTGGTTAGATGACAACAAAAATACAAAGCAAATATTGTCTATAATATAATATTAGTGAGATAAGACTAATTATATGATTAACCTCATCAAATTGAAATAAATATATACATAATTGCATTTAACTAATAAAAAATTTCATTGACCATCTTCATAGATTTACGTGAATAAGAAATATATATGACGATCCACGTTAAACATTCACAAAAGAATCTGCAATATTATTTTTTACTAAGCTTATTATTCAAATCTTCGCTTAAATAAGCAATACTATTTACTATAACATATATTTTTGGAATTGGTAATCACGTGCAACCACGTGTCAAAAAACTAGTATCATTATAAATGCTAATATTTTGGTGTCTTTTTCCGATGTGGTACAAAAGATACAATGACACTACACTAATTTTTTGTGTCTTACTCCAATTTGATTCATTTTTAAAGAAAAATTTAATTAATTTAATTGGGTATTTAAAATACCATTTAGATATTCATAAATTCTAAAAAAGTACTCTTAATTCATCTCATATCAATATGGTAATAAAATATATCTTAAATATTGGCTAGAGTTCATGTAATTTGACACTTAAAAAGTGAAATATGGCAATTATTTATATATTTAAAATAAACCACTAGCACCCAACACTCATGAAAATTTTATGCTTACACTTCCTATGAGATAATGTTCATAATTAAGCATATTAAACATAGACAAAATTTAAATTATGCATACAAAGTTTTTATAAATAAATAATTAAAAATATAAATAAATTTATAAGTTTAAAGTGCAAGAAATTTATAATCAATAATTGATAATATATCTTATTAGGTATTTGTGGTATTTTTAATTTTACTTTATATTTTAATTTTAATAATTATATTTTAACATACTTAATTATATATTTTCAAATAAATATCATTTAATAACTTAATTATATATATATATATATATAGAAATTACGTCATTTTTAATGCTTATAGAAAAATATCAATTGGATATACAAGTAAAAATTATTTATTTTTCATTTAATGTAATTTTATCAATGAAGGGTAATTAAACTTCACATTAATAATGTATATCATCGAATTTTTCTATACTTTAATAATGCTTGACTTATCAATAATACACAATTTAATATAAATAATATTAAATCAAAATTAATTACATTTATGATACTTATTTTTCTATTGGATAAATAACTAGCCATATAATTTTAATGCTTTCTATATTTTAAATTGAAAAAAAAACTGCATCATTGGTTTCTTGTGATAAGTTAAAAATATTGTTAATGACATTTGTAGTAATGTTCCAACACCGTATTAGATTGATATTATTATATAATAATTACTTAATCTAAAAGTAGAGTAAATATTTAACAATAAAATTCATTTTAATATCATTGTTATTTTTTATATTATTGTATTTTTTTTATTTGGTTAAATATATTTAAAAGAAAATATTCCTCGAAGTTTTCAAATAAAACAAGTTCTTAGATTCAAAAAAAAAACTTCCAGTAAAATTATATTTAAAAAAGTTCAAGTATGCATTCCTCAAAAAATCTCCAATCAAATTCACAATAATAAAATCCCCAAGTAATTCTACAATTAAAAAAAATCCCAAGTAAATCCTCAAGAAATAAATTCCCAACAAAATTAGTAGAACATAAATCCCAGGTAATAGCACATATAAAATTATTTCTAAGTAATTTTTTAAGTTATTATTTCTACCTGGATCGGGAAATAAGTTTATTTAGGAATTTTCTTTCAAACAAATTTAAAAATAGTTTTTTTCATTAAATTCACCTACTATTTGGACCTACGGTCTGTAGAACTTTCTATGGTCTGTATTGGTCAACCACAGAACCAACTTCAGAAACCCAAAATTCACCTTACTTTCCACGAGACCTTTCTACGGTCCATCTAAATTCCTATGGTTTGTAGAACCCATTGGTAAAATTCCAAGTTTATGTTTAAAATTTCACTAAGTGTGGAACCTTCCTACGGTTCGTCCTGTTAATTCGTAGGTCAAACTGCAGAAACATGAAATTTCCAAAACTCATCTCCAAGTATACGACTCCCTTCCTACGGCCCATAGAACTTTCTATAGTTCGTAGGTTGGACTCGTAGAACCTACTTCAGTGCCAAAAATTTGTACTTTCCTTTTCCTTTAGACTTCCAACTTCCAGGGTGTTACAATCATATTGTGGTATGTATGAAAAACATTATAGAAGAGATTTATTATATGTGTAACTAATATTTATTTCGTTATATATTATAGTCATGTGGTCATCGGGCCATCTGGGAGGATGTAACTTATTATTTTATTTGTGGCCGATTTAATGTAAAGCCCATAAATAATATTTAATAAAGAAAAGATCTCATTCGTACACCGATTATTTGATTGGTGTAGCAGATAAATTATTAATTAACATCTACAAATTGGTTCTCCATCCTTCTATTAGGGTTACAACATATTTTACACCTTTTTCATCATTGACGATTTTGGTAACGTAAGCTAGGGAAAGGCAAGGCGGTAAAAAGACTAGTTTTGTTATATAATGCCAATCTCTTTAATATTAAAGTATTTAAGATCCTGATGTGCATTATGTTTTCTTACACACTAGCCTTAAAATTTGAAATAAAACATGCATGTTCTGAATTGTCATATTTTTATACTAGTCAAAATTAGTTTGACATAAATGTGTATGCTAGGTTCACAATTTCGGCCAACTGTTCGCTTAATTTCTGACAAGGAGGATTTCAACCATCAACAAATCCTTAACCATATATCATGTTTAAATCAAGAAAGGTAATTCAAAATTTAAAACTTAACTGAGAGACATTACCTAATTAATGTGGATGGTATCTCATCTTCTGATGAAGAAAGTACATATTCATTAATTTGTAGGCCTGCCAACTTTTTGATTCGAATGTTCACTTCTTCATAGTTGAGCTCGATGGAATGGTCTTAAGGGTGAGCTCATTTGGACAAGTAAACATCGACTATAGAAATCAGACCTCAGTCTTTTGGAAGTGTTGGGTATTTTTCCTTCTTCTTCTTTATGTTCGAGGACGTACATAGATTTTAGTAGTGGATAATATAATAGCCCGAAATGTCATTTTTGGAATTTTTCATAAAAATTATCTTTCTAGCCCTTTCGATAGTTGTCCCGAATCATTTATAATCCATCGTTAAAGTTGGTTTGAGAATTTCGAACTATTCGTTTAACTTGAGTTAATTAATTGATGGGTAATTGTAGATAATTGACTTAATCGATAGTTAATGGGCTAAAGTAATCATTTATTTAAGACCATATACCATTTGTCTCATATTTTAAAATAGGTTGGAGAAATTTAGTACTTTTGACTTATGAGTATTATTCAAAGAAAAAGGAAGAGGAATATAACCTAACCTAGCTGCGGCATCGATCAAAGAGGAAAAAGAGTTGCAGATACACGTTTCAGCCATCTTCAATTCTTGGTAGGCATATATTAATTACATTATATAAAAATAAGGATAGTTGCTGGCATATTACATTATAATAATGTTGGATTGGTACAATGCTAGCATTATTGTTATTATTATTAACTACTATACGTACTCGCGCGATGCGCGGTTAATTTGTAAATAATTTACTAATATTGATTTATTGACAATTTCAAAATTTAACTAATTGTAGAATGATATTATGAAACTTATTTGAGAGGATGTTATCATTTAGCACCTTGATATGTTATAATAGAATATTTATGTAAATTAATCAATATATAAACATAGTTCAATGTCTAGATTTGACAATAATAATTTTTAACATTATTTTATTTATTTATTTATTAAATATTAGATTGTTCCAAAGCATAAATACTCTCCCCTCTTGTTAGAATACCAAAGATATATATAAAAAAAAATTGTTAGGTTAATTTAAAATAATTAAGAAAAATTCTATGATTATAATAATGCTAAGCATAATAAAACTAAGAAATTTTAATCACTTGAATATCAAATTGTCGGCATATTATTCAAGTTTTTAAATTTTGTCTTTAATTTTTTATAGATATAAGCAACAAACACTTCAAATAAAATGATAAGTAGTTTTTTTTCATTCAGAAATAGAAAAAGACATTTTAAATATGTCAGAAAAGAATTTTTGTTCATTGAATAAAATTGTTTAGTTGAAGTATATAAAAAACTTATTCAATTTTAATAATTTATTACTTTTTAAGAATAGATTATATATAAATTGCTCCATTAAAGTAATTGCAATATACAAACTTTTTTCTTCTAAAATTTTCACAGCTTATTCAAATGTTTATCCCAAAAAATGAAGAATCATACAAATGAGTAACTGAAAAAATCAAAATTCTTAAAAATAAGTACTCGAAATTTGAAACTGCATCTCTCCCATTTATATTTGGCTCATTGTTGTTACATTGCATTGATATACAATTAAATAACTGTAGACAATAATTATTCGCGTCGAGAAAACAATAATCAATAACGGAAAATTATAGCAACAGTCGTATTTATTATTTCAAAGTGCGAGTGTTACAATCTCTATGATTCCTCTGAATTTGCCTTTTCAAATATGAATTCAAGGGCTTTAAAGCTTGTTCTTGAATCTTCGATGGATTTGAACTTTGAACTTTATCTTGATCTTGACTTTTACTTGAATTCAAGGGCTTCGAACTTGTTCTTGAATCCGATGGTCTTGATCTTGATCGTTCTTGAACTTGAATGCTTGAATTCTTAAAATTGTAGCTTTATAGAGAATTTTATGGCATTTGTACCACAGATTTTCTCTAGCTTCTTGTTTAGAATTTTCTGTCTTCGAGCTAAATTATGAGGACCCCTATTTATAGTTTTAGAATAGAGGAGTTGCGATTGGAACATGATTCCCTTTGACCAATCAGATTTAAGTGACATGGTATATGGGTTTTATGGAGCGGGCTTGTCATCTTTGACTCATGTCTTAATTCTATTGGCTTCTTGTTTGACTTGGCATGCCACGTGACACCAAAAATGGGCCTCTAGGATGAGATGGATTTGGGCTTAGCAAATTGGGCTCATCTATTGTAGCCCAAATCAATTAATTTGGACTTTAATTAGATCCATATTCATTGGATTTAAATAATTAATTCAATTATATTAATCCATAATATTTATATGGAGTAATATATTCATGAATTTAATATAATCCGAATCATTTATGAATTTATATTTAATAAATTTTAAATGATTACAAATGTCCCCTGCTTCAAGTCTAGTCAAAATATTTTATCATTTGAAGACTAGGCTTGAAGTATTAACTTGATATTTTAATTGAGATCAATAACTTATATATGTAATTCTTGTATGCCGAAATTGGATGATTACCAAAGATTTAAGAGCATTTGATGGGCATGCAGGTTGTAATAATAATCAACATTACATTGGCCAGCTCATTCTTTAAGAATTATAACAATTTATTTTGAGTTTGTGAACCTAGTTGGAGAAAAATCAATGTCATCATGTAATAGGAGTCTAGGAGAGTACGTTATCACCAACAAGTCCCTTTTCGTATTGAAATTGGCGGCTCCACCGTTTTTTTCTTTGGTAAATTATTATTATTTTTTTTAAAATAAAAATAAACGTAACCTAGTGTATTTCTATTAGGATACCATCCCTCCTACTTGGATTTGGACACGGATAGCTAAATCATCACCTTTTCAACTCTATAAATGGAGGTGTGCTCTTCATAATTTAAACACCAACCAACCAACAAGCTCTTGCCTGGAACCGGTTCGTAAGCGGCAGTAGAGGGTAATTTTCTCTTCTTTTCCCTTTGATTTTCATCACCCTTTTTTTGTGTGTGTGTGTGTGTTTTTTTTGTAGCAATATTTGTATCTTGCGGAGGCTACACAATGGAGAGCTTTATCACAACACAAGAGTTTGATCTTGAGGTGTGAAGGGATGCTTTTAACGTCCCCCGCCTTGAAGATCACCAACTTGAGGCTTTACTAGAATACTGTGTTTAACGTTCCCGCCTTGAAAAAAAATACTACTCTCAAGGCGTTACAAGGTCCCGAATACTTAACCAACTTGAGACTTTACTAGAATACTGTGTTTAACGTCCCCGCCTTGAAAAAAATACTACTCTCAAGGCGTTACAAGGTCCCGAATACTTAACCAACTTGAGGCTTTACTACTGTGTTTAACGTCCCTGCCTTGAAAAAAAATACTACTCTCAAGGCGTTACTAGGTCCCGAATACTTAACCAACTTGAGGCTTTACTAGAATACTATGTTTAACGTCCCCGCCTTGAAAAAATATACTACTCTCAAGGCGTTACAAGGTCCCGAATACTTAACCAACTTGAGGCTTTACTAGAATAATGTGTTTAACGTCCCCGCCTTGAAAAAAAATACTACTCTCAAGGCGTTACAAGGTCCCGAATACTTAACCATCTTGAGGCTTTACTAGAATAATGTGTTTAATGTCCCCGCCTTGAAAAAAAATTACTACTCTCAAGGCGTTACAAGGTCCCGAATACTTAAGCATAAGGTGTGAAGGGCACCAGAAGAAGAAGGGCTGCTAAGCCAGATAGAAAGCCTTGGAACACCAAGACAGTAGCAAGTGTGGCTACTGGAACACGATAAGGCGATGATACAACCGTGGAATAAAAGATGTGCCTCGACAAAAAGCCTCGCATCTAGCATGTGGATTCCAATTCCAAAGTTGTGACAAAACTGTGGGTTCATGACCTGCTTTACGCCCATAGTTTAGAAGTCTCGGGCTAAAACAGAATGAATCCAATCTGGAGGCATTATGGTTTAGCGGCCTCTTCCTCAAAAGGCAGGATTGAAGGCAAATGAGTAGAGACCCCTACAAGCATATGAAGTCGCGTTTTAAGGGCCTTTGGATGCCTTAGGGGGAAAACTCTCCAGTACAAGAGATATTTTATTCTTTCTGCTACTCCCGGGTATAGGTACATTACTTCACTTCATTTAGACAATATAAGAAAGCAAGGGCTTTTCTAAAAGGCTCCACACATAATAACATAGCTTTTATCTCAGCTATCCTGTATGATAACATGATTAAGTCTGTTTTCCGCTAGAGGCAGCATTAAAAGCACCTATATTGTAACACGTAAGAGGAAGGACGACTAAGCAACTATGCTACTATTGGCACCCCAAACAAAAAACTACAACTGGAAATCCAACTTTAGGTGATCATTATGATCAGAAACTCACTCTCTGGAGAATTTTATTGACCTCGCATATAACATGGGGAATCTGGTTAGCACCCATATTTAAGAATAAAAGAACAAAGACTTGACTGGACGGTATTCACGAGCAGATGACAAGCATGAGTGAAGAAGGGTCTTCTGTTACCATTTTTGGTGGTAAAGAAGGTGTTCTTGTTCTTCCATGCCCCAAACCCACTTCAGCTTTCAAGATTGGGTTGGTGGGCTCCTAGAATATGGCGCCCTTGGGGCTTTCTATTTGATTGTATCGAAAGGCCCAATGAATTGGGATTTCCCTATTGGTCCAGGTCATTTCGGGGAAAGCGGATCATTTATGATGAAGAGGATGAGCTTCAAGAGAATGATTTGGGGTTCTTGCAGAGTGTAACCATGCAGTACCAGACATGAGATAGATCTCAAGGCCTTTTTCGAATAAGCCAATTCATTTGGGACCCTGCAGATCCACTCTTTTTCCTATTCAAAGATCAGCCCCCTGGCTCTGTGTTTTCACATCGAGAATTATTTGCAGATGAAGAGATGTCAAAGGGGCTTCTTACTTCCCAAACAGATCCTCATACATCTATATATAAACGCTGGTCCACCGATTGTTGTGCTTGTGTCAACCAAACCCTCAAGTGCCGTAAATTTGCCCTTGATTCTTTACTCATTCCATACTGGGAAGAATTGCAGGAAATCGTTCGATTTTTTATTATTTCACCAACTCAGGTCTTTTATTAACATACGATATTATTTTGCCAACTCACAGGTGTAAGCGCTATAGTACAGTGTTGACTGGTGTGCTTTGGTGTAACCGGGGGGCTGGAACCAAAGAAAGACTGTACCCGGCGTCCCTTCCTCTCATCAGGCAGCTATCTCGAGCTCATTGAACACTAACCTTCTTCTTTTTCTTTTCTAATCGTCAAAATTATCTCAATTGTGCCCCACTGCCATTGGAGCACTCTCTGATACGTATTCTGGAATTCTCCAATTCAGTGGAGTGGGGCTTTTTCTCGGTGCATAAACGAGGCTTAGCCTTCGAAGTACCGCATAAGCAAGAAAGCCAATAGACCTTGAATAGCCTGTAAGAAAGGACTTATGAAGAGGATTTTACTATAGTATCAAATCCACATATAAATCATGTACGCAAGTTGGCACAGTGCTTTCGCTTTAAAAAAATTTCGCTCATTTGGTCTGCGCGGTCAAATCGGCTCTCCTGCCTGTGTATCCCATGCCCGGTGCCGTTGATCTGTCTGATGGGAGAGATCCACCAATTCCTTTATTTCAATGTGTTGTTCAATCTTTTTCTTCCAATTCTAAGAAAGAAAAATCCCGAAAAATCCGTCTCACTCTCACTATGCTTCACACATGAAATTATACAGCTCTCAAGGGCTATCATAGCCCTTCGAAAGCTGCAGGTTCGAGCCCTGTCAGTCCCGACGGATTCAATAAATATATTCATCTCTCCATTTAATGTCCCAGCCTTTAAGATCACTAACTTGAGGCTTTTTCAAGATCTCTAATGCTTAAATTATTCGCCCCTTCTTAACTATCCCTTTTTTTCAAGTTTTATCTTCTTTCGTGCATCATCATAAGTAAATATTAACACTTTTTTTTTGTAGTTTTGAACAATGGTTTTCTTCAAGGATTATACTTTCCCATCTTCTCAACTCAAATATCTCATCTTTGGAACAGAGGGTAGTACGGTGGAGACTAAGTTTTTGGTCCAGGATTCTTTTGTTGGTCGTTATGTTGATCCATGGCCAGAATGGAGGAACACGCTTCATATGAGAAGTTGGACATCCGAATACGATCACAAATCTAACAAAGCCTCAAAAGCGTGATATCTTGAGAAACCAAATCCTCAATGTAAAAACATCGAGAGCACTTTTTCAAATTTAGGTCGCCGCATGATTCTAGAGGAACTACGTTGGGGAGACAACATTGTGCTTGAAGGTGAATATCACTGCATTCCGGGATACGGGGAATGGACAAAAGATGTCTTAAGCAAAAATGGGCAAAGTCTAAACAATGCTTGTATTTCTAATGTTGTATTTGCTTCTTTTTTTACTTATGATCGGAACTCCAATATTATACAAGCCTTTTATGAGGCTTGGTGCCCTCAAACAAATACATTACTTACATCTACCGAAGAAACATCCATATCTTTTTAGGACTTGCATATTCTAAGTGGTTTCCCAATTAGTGGAGTCCCTTATGAAGAAGTGATACCTAACTCCACGGAACTTACAGATTTGGATGACAAGAGGGAAAGATTTCTTCCTCGAACTTGTGAGTGTATGTTTTCTGCCTTTCATCATCTTAAAGAGAAAAATAATGGTAACATAAGGGTCTCTTTTAATGAATGGATACAATTTTGGTGCAAGAAAGATCTCAAATATGAGCTAGCTCCCCCAAGGGAAGAGAAGAAATCTCGGCGTCTGTCATCTACTCATAATCCAACAGGTGAGATACCTACTAAGATAAACACATGGTCAAGTACTCAAGAGATGGTATTTTCTAAGCTTGGAGCGAAACACCAAAAATATGAGACTTATCTGATGGCCTTTTTATCATGTTGGTTATGTGCCTTTGTATTTCCGTCTGAAGAAGGGAATTTCGTTCGGCCTGAAACTTTCAAGATAGCAAGCTTAATGACGAGCGGTAAAAGGGTTAGTCTTGTGGTTCCAGTCTTAGCAAGCATATATCATGGCTTAAATAAAATTTCAAATTCTTCACAGTTAGACCATATAAGAGTATGTTTTCCCATCCACTATGTTTATGGTTGGCTTACTTATTATCTCAAGACACACTATCCGCTTACTAGTGGACCTTCTCTTCCACGAATGGTGGTATATTTTGGGGAAGGTGCTGCAAAGTACTTTGTCAAAGATGAGGCAAGAAAGTGTGTTCATCGGGGGGAAAGCATTATATGGAATGCAACTATGCTTAGTAGGCCTTACCCAACTTATTATATTGATGATGGAAAAGCACCAGAGTTGGAGCTAGCTTATTTTATGAGCCTTCGTTTTAATTATTTTCCATTGAGGAGGGGAGGTTCCTTTGTCATTGAGCCATATAGTCCGCATGGCTATTTAGAAAATGATATTCGTATGGAGTCGCTCGATGAAGGCCTTAGATATTGGCGCATTTGCATATCACGTGCAACTATGTCTAAAGCGACATTTCCTCCTGCGGTAACTTCCGCAAAGAAGCTTTATACTACCCAATATTCATCTTGGTGGGAAAGATCCTATGGAATGGTTCTTGAGGATAATTTGGATGTTATGGTGGAGAAAGTTGGGTCAGAATTCGTTACCCTTTTAGAAGACAAAAGTCAAGTTATCGAGAAGACACTTTCAAAAGTCAAGACACCACTTGCTCCCCAACATCAAAGTAAGAATATTAACTCCTCTAAGGTATCTAAGAAAGAAGTAGTTCATACTTCTACTGATAAAGAGAAATGTCCCCAATTTCTCTTCTCTGGTAAACGGGCCCTTCAAGAAACAAGCAAAACTAGCAAGGATCGATGTTGGAAGAGGCAAAGGGTTGAACCATCCGGGGCTGAAGTTGTTGATTTAAGAGTCGTAGAAGTTCAGAGTGTCGATAGTCCTTCAAGATCAATGACAATTCAAAGTGACAAGGTTTACTTTTTTTTTGAATAAAATGACTTTGCTAATCCATCATTTTTACTTGTAGGTTAATGCTGCCGGACATCCACTAGAATCGCCACATGAGATGCCACAAGTTAGTGATGACTCTACTGCAATATCAAGACCTAAGGCAAAATCAATTTCAAATACTGAGCAAGAGAAAAAGACATTATCTACTTCTCGTGGCCAAACTTTAAAAGGGTTGACTCCTAATTCAAATGAGCTTTCCCGAGTTCTTCCAAAGAGTAATGGAGCTATGTCTTTCTTCGAAGGAAAAGGTGTTGTGTTCAACCACAAAAGGAAGTACATCTTGGGTCTTTGGGAAGAGATTTGTGGAAAACTTTCCAGAACTTCTCTAGACAATATTTCATCTTACAAAGATTATATTTGTGAGATTTTCAAGGAGATGAGTGAGATGAATTTATTAGATCTTTCACCATTGAAGATCTTGGTAGATTCTCTTTTTGATCATGCTACTTCTTATGATCAAGAACACTCTAATTTTGTTGACAAGGCGCATGAAGATAAGAAGATGGAGTTGATTTCCAATGCCAAAGAGCGTCTCGAATTGTTCAAAGTAGAAGAGGGTGAGAAGGCAAAACATGTTTCTTCTAACAAGAAATCACTAAAGAAGGTTAAGAGGAAGCTAGCAACTTTACAAGGAGAGCGAGAGGGACTTGAAGCTGTTTTAAAAGCTACTAAGAAGAAGGTTGAGGAGATTCAAGCCAAGATTTTAGCTACAGAAGATGAGATATCCTCGTATGAAAATATGAGTTTATTAACGCTTGAAGATTCAATTCGTTTGGAACAAAAAAGAGAGTGCTTGGAGGCTAGTCGTCAAGATTTGACTAACTACAAGTTACGCTTAGATTAGTCTTTTTCTTCGTGTTTCCTTTTTTTTTTGTTTTCTTTAGCATTTGATTGATGTTTTAGACAATTTTATAGTAATGAAGTTCTTTCCTTCTTGTTTTTTCATACCATGCATTTTTATTGCATAATCCAATTTGAATTTTCTCTTTAAATCTTGATCCCAAGCTTTTAGTAATTCAAAGTCATTCCATATTTTGCATGCCAATAAGAATGAATATAGTTTCCACATTTTTAAGTTTGCACATTCAAACTTGCCTTATCAATTTTGTTGAATTTAATTCTTCAACTCGTAACAAGTTTTAGGGCCTTAACTTGTAAATTCCTAGAATTTTAAGACATTGACTTGTAACTTGGTTGATTTAAGAGTCTAACATGCAAACTTGTAGGAGTTATCATATTACTTTGTCGGATTTGAAGACTTCAACTTGTATATATAGAGGATTCAAATACTTCAACTTGCATACTTGTCTGAATTTAAAGACTTCAAGTCTACTATCAAAGAAGCTCATATTTCATAAGGGTTTACCCCCATCTATTGACTATTCAATACTTCGTACAAGTCTACAGTTTGATGAGACAAAAGATAAAACAAAATACTTATCGCTTTGACTGACATGTGACAGATCAAGTGGGAACATGTGGTTTTTTGACACTCATGCAACTGAACTTAGGATATATTCTAAGCGCCTACGTACCTCGGTGAAGAGGATCAAGTCGCAGCGTAGTTCTGGGGGATTGAGTGATTTTTTATTTTTTTTAATTTTGTTGTTGTGCCGTACACAGTTTATACTCTTGCGGGCTAGGAGTGACATGCAGTTTAGGCTCGTACCTTAAGGAGCATCATCTTACTTCAAGGGTAGTACCTCTTTAGGAATTTTGCATTAATAGGACCGATCCTTACGACATCTGCATCAACAAGCTTGTAAGCACCATGTGAATATGATTCTTGTACAACATATGGTTCATCCCACTTTGAGGTAAATTTGCCCCCAGACTTGTGCGAAGTAATGATGGGTCTTCTTACTGCGAGAACTTGGTCTCCAACTTGGAAACACCTCAAGCGAACTTTCTTATTGAAAGCACGAGATAGACGAGCTTGATAACATTCAAGGTTTTGTTGGGCTTCTAGCCTCTTTTCGTCAAGTGCTTCTAACTCAGCAAGACGCAGTCGAGCATTTTCTTCTTCAGTGAGCCCTTCTTGAATAACAAGTCTTAAGAAAGGTATTTGACGCTCGAGTGGCAGGACTGCTTCAACTCTGAAAGCAAGTGAATATGGTGTTGCTTGAGTTGGTGTGCGGTATGTTGTCCTATATGCCCACAAAGCTTCTTCCATTCTTTCATGCCAATCCCATTTGGACTTGGAGACAACTTACTTCAGGAGGTTGCATAGAGTCTTATTGAATGCTTCAGCAAGACCATTGGCGGCAGCATGATACATAGAAGATTTACGCTGCTTGAAGCCAAAGAGATCACAATTTTTTTTCATTAACCTGTTATCAAATGGCTTGCCATTGTCCGTTATTATGTAGCGAGGGATGCTAAAGCGATAGATAATATTTACTCAGATAAAATTTGCAACATTCTCTTTCTTCACTTCTTTAAGAGAAACGACTTCAACCCATTTTGAGAGTAATCTGTTGCAGCCAAGATGTACAAATGTCCACCAGAAGATTTTGGTAGTGATCCCACAACATCCAATCCCCAAGCGTCAAATGGCCAAGATGCGATAGTTGGGTGCAATACTTCAGGCGGCTGATGTATGAAATTTGCATGAAATTGACAAGAATCGCACCTCCGTGCATAATCTAAGTAATCCTTCACCATGGTTGGCAAATAATACCCCATCCTCTTTATGTGAAAGTGGAGTTTCGGTCCAGATTGATGTGATCCACATACTCCTGAGTGTGCTTCTTGCAGAGCTTGAATTGCTTTTTCCTCTCCCAAACATCGTAATAGTACACCCTCAAATGATCTTCTATATAATGTGTCCTTTTAGTAAAGGAAGCGAGGTGCACGACGACGAATGTCAGTCCTTCTCCTTGGATTTTCTGGAAGTATCCCATAACACATGTAGTCAATAATGGGTTGTCTCCAATCTTCTTTACGGCTTCAGAAACGGCAACGAGATGCTCAAGTTCATTTTCTATATATTCTTCCTCATGTGGAGGTGGTACTATCCATCTTTGACAAATAGTAACTTCGGTTTGATCAGGAAGGGTTAGCCTTGAAGCCAGGGCAGCCAATGCATCAGCTTTCTTATTTTCCGTTCTATGCACATGTTGAAGGGTTACATCTCCCAGCCATCCTATCAACTTTTGAGCATAGTCATGATAAGGAAGAAATTCGGGCTTCTTCACCTCATAACTTCCCAAGAGTTGGTTGATCACCAACTGAGAGTCACCAAAGACTTGTAAGTGTAATTGCTTCATGTCGACGGCCATCCCAAGTCCAAGTATCAACGCTTGGTATTCAGCGACATTATTAGAGCAACATTGCTTCAAAGTAAAGGAGAATGGTAGAATCTCTTCTTGCGAAGTGATGAACACTACGCCAGCGCTAGCTCCGCCACGATGTGCATCCCCATCAAAGTACATTTTCCAAGGAGGTTGAATTTCAATAGACATCGCATCTTCATCAGAAAAATCATCAGTTAATTCCCAATTGTTGGGTATCGAATGGTCCGCCAAGAAATCCGTTAATGCTTGTCCCTTCACAGCTTTCTGAGGGATGTACACAATCTCAAACTGTTGGAATTGGAGGTACCACCTTGCTAGTCGATCACTAAGGACAGGTTTTGACATCACAAACTTGATGGGATTTGCTCTAGAAATGAGGCGGACAACATGCGCTTGAAATTAATGATTCATCTTTTGAATTGAGAAGACAAGTGTCAAGCACAACTTTTCAATTGGCGAATAGTTCAGCTCCTTCGGTGTCATCGTTCTACTTAAGTAATAAAGAGCATTTTCTTTGCCTTCACTCTTCTATTGAGCTAGCAGGGGTCCTACAGACCTTTCTGTGCTGCAATGTAGAGTAACAATGGCTTTCCAGATATAGGGGCTGCCAAAACCGGAGGTTTCGCTAGATACGCTTTGATACTTTTAAAGACATCGCTACATGTTTGATCCCAATTAAAAGGAGTACCTTTCTTGGAGACTTTTTAACTCATGAATATTTAGAGGCTCAGGCATCTTCGATATTGCATCAACTTTACCTTGATCAATTTCATCTCCTCGATGTCTCACAATAAAGCCAAGGAACTTGCCAGAAGTAACTCCGAAGGCACATTTCAATGGGTTCATCCTTAGTTGATATCTTCAGAGCAACTCAAACACCATTCTTAAGTCTTTCAAATGATCACCCCTGTTTCTTGACTTTACCACCAAGTCATCAACATAGCATTCAATATTTTATGGAGCAAGTCATCAAATATATTTTGCATAGCCCTTTGATATGTGGCACTAGCATTCTTTAAACCAAATAGCATCACTTTATAGCAATAAATACCCTTAGGCGTGCGAAATGCGATGAGTTATTCATCCTTTGGAGCCATGCGGATTTGATTATAGCCAAAAGAACCATCCATGAACGACATCGCCTCATAACCAGTGGTGGCATCAATCATCAGCTCCGGAATAGGAAGAGGAAACTCATCTTTAGGGCAGGCATTATTAAGATCTCTAAAGTCAACACATACTCGAATTTGACCATTCTTCTTCCTTACAGGAACAATACTTGAAATCCATGTAGGATATTTGACCTCACGAATAAAGCATGCCTCAATGAGTTTGTTAACTTCATTTTCTATCAATGGAACCAAGTCTGGCCTAAAGCGTCTTTGAGCTTGCTTAACAGGACGAGAACCATTTTTGACTGCCAACTGATGGACCGCTACTTTAGGATTCAATCCAAGCATTTCTTTATAACTCCAAGCGAAGACATCCTTAAATTCTTTGCGTATATTCATATAAGTGATTTCTTCATCAACTTCTAGAATGGCACTCAAGAAAGTTGGCCTTGGGTCTTCATCAGTGCCAAGGTTAGCTTCTTTCAAAGGATCTATTGTGGTCTTTACTCCTTCTTCAAGTTCTGGTAGAGAATCTCTAGCATCTTCCTCTTCTAAAGGATCATTGTCATTAAAAGATATATGACAACACCAGACAATATCTTCTAGCTCTTCATCAATCTTCATTTGAGGCAAAGAATCGTACTCATTTTAGATTGTAATATGATTTGAGGAGCCTACACTTTCTTCATCTTCCTCGCGCTCTTTGGTGTAAACGACAGTGTGAACCTTTGCCTTGAGTTTCTCTTTACATGAAACTACAAGTTCCACTCGTCGCCTCATTCTAGAAGGAATCGAACTTTTGAAATCCTTTCGAACCAAATGTGAAGCAGGCGTTGTAACTTTTAAATAACTTCTCAGATTCTTGTTTTTCTTCAATGGCCCTAACCTCTCAAACACAGAAGTTCTTGCAGTCGATTCTCTAAGTCGATCAAAGACGGAAGGCTTTTTGTTGGGAGTAGCAACATCATCTTCAAAAGTTATATGGTTGTTGCTTGCCCTTCTTATGGAAATGCGAATTGGTGGCGGTTGGCTATAGCCTAGGCCTTCACGTGCTTGCCTAGTTGTATCTTCTGATACAAGTTTCCCTAACATTGATGGCTCATTAGGGTTGTATCCAGCCTTCACAAACAACTTGTAAGCATTGAGATCAAAACCTTTTCTTGTGCATTTTGTAGGGAGCGCCACATCTCGCACTTGATTTTGAGAAATTGACTTTTCTGGCAGCTTTGAAGACAAGTTTATTGCATCAATCCGTCAGATAGGAAGAGTTAGCCCTCTCAATACATTTTATTGAAGGTTAGATAATTGACCTTCTTCTTTCTTCACTTTTGGAGCATAACAAAAGTCAGCTTCTTCTTCAAAGACATGATCTTTCCTTCATTAAGAATGGGACAAAGTTCTTTAGTGTCAACGTTTACCTTTCCGACTGCCGCATCGATTATTTTGCTTATGACCTTATCGGACATGATTGGTTTTACATCATTAGATTTGGCCCCTTTAACAACATAACTTTTCAAATAGAACTTCGCATCGGCAATATGTGTCTCAACTTCGGTGAAAGGATTATCATCTGCAACTATCTTCCTTTCAATCCCGCCTTCAAGATACTTCAAACATTGATAGTGAGAAGATGAGACAATTCTATTCTCATGTACCCAAGGTCTGCCAAGTAATATATTGTATGACGTCTTTGCGTCGATCACATGCATCCATGTGCTTATCGAAAATCTTCCATGTGGGTCTCTAATTTAATAGAGCCTATGGACCTCTGCCCCCTTGATTAAATCCTTGTATCAACAGATGACTTTCACTAAGTTCTCCAGTCGTGATGCCGAGTTCCTTTAATGTGTGGATAGGTAAAATGTTGACTCCATATCCTTTATCTATTAAGATTCTATTTATCTTCTTCTCTAGCATGTGACCCACCATATACAAAGGACGATTGTGTATTGTTTCACCTAATAGAAGATCATTATCTGTAAATGTGATTTTTGTATCACATGCATGTGCTTCTTGGGAAGAAAGTTCAATAGGTGTTTCAGAAGGTGAAGGAGACACCATTGACGAGATTTCCCTTGTTGTCTTTTCATCGTCATTAGGAGACACTTTTGGTGAGGATTCACTCGTTGTTCCTTCTTTGTCAGTAGGAGGCACCTTCATTGTTTCTGCTTTATCAGCATTGAAACATGATGCCTCGACATTGTCTTGCGTAGACTTTATGTCGAACGAACTTGGTAAGAATTCCTCTAGTCACAGGACGTCGGGGTTTTTGGTAGTGATGCACTTCTACCTTTGCCCTCTTTGGGCGCTTGATTGATTTATGCTTCTCCAATTTCTTCACCATTTTCCCTCTAATCAGTTGCTTGGATGATTATTTTCGTAAACTTGACTTGTTGCGTCTTTGCCTAGTTACAAGAATTCCAGCCTTCGTCACCATCTATATCAACTTTCTTCTCCAATGACTCTTCTTCATGCTTTTCAGAGATATATATTTGGACCGAATTGAGTGTGCCGAACGTAATAGAGATCTGGTTAGAACTAGCCTTCTCATCATCAAGGACAATTTTCTTTTCGTTAACCAATCGCATCACTCTATCATTGAAGACAAAACATTTTTCGAGAGGATGGCTCACAAGTCTATTGCTTGGAAAGTCATTCTCACATTTTGCTTCATGCCCTCATTTGTAGTGATCTTCGCAGGCAACACATTAACATTCATGGATTCTTTATTGTCATTTCTAGGCACAAATTTACTCCATCTCTTGGGTTCCTGCTTGTCACTTCCTTTGCGAGGGTCTCGGGCATACGTCATATCTTTTCCAGCAGAGGACATGCTTAACTCCATATCATGAGTGCAAGTAGCTATATCTTCGAAGGATTTTGGTTTTATTCCTTGTAAGATGTAAAGAAGCTCCCAGTGCATTCCTTGAATACACATTTCGATTGCAGAAGCTTCACTAAGCCTATCCTTGCAATTTAGGCTCGCGTTCCTCCATCGATTTATGAAATCTATAACCAGTTCATCCTTCCTTTGGCGAGTATTTGTGAGTTCTACCATGCTCACCGTACGCTTTGTGCTATAGAAGCGATTGAGAAATTTGTGCTCTAGTTGCTCCCAACTATCAATAAAATTAGGTTCGAGATCCGTGTACCAATCAAAGGCATTTCCTTTTAGAGAGCGGATAAACTGTTTGACGAGATGGTCTCCATAAGTTCCAACATTATTGCATGTCTCCACAAAGTGTGCAATATGTTGTTTTGGATTTCCTTTACCCTCAAATTGTTGAAATTTGGGAGGTTGATAACCAGCAGGCATTTTGAAGATATCAATTCTCGCAGTGTATGGCTTGGCATACATGTGAGAAGATTTGGTGGAGACTTCATACATATCTTTGATAGTGCCTTCAATAAACTCTTTCAAGCGATCAAGTGGGATCATTCCTTCAGAAGAAACTAGCATCTCATTAACAAGCGGTGCTTTCTTCGCAGGATCTCCGATCTCTTGAACTTCAACACCCTTTCCAGGCGCATGACTCACTTCTCCATCTAAAAGTCCTTCCATCCTATCCATCAATTTATCAATTCGAGACTCTTAGTGTTGTACATGCTTTGTCAATCCTTCAACCAACTTTGTCAGATTTGCGAGCTGTTCATCAGGAGAGAAAGCAGCAGTTACCATCGTTTGCATGGTCATTGGAGATGTAGGAGAGTAGCATGGATTGTCGCGCAAGTTAATCTTCAGCGGACTCACGTTACGCGATGCATATGGAGATGATTCATTAGTTGAATCATAGTTCTCCCTTGTGGTAGAATTCTTGGAACCAAATTGCTCAAGTAGAGCCAATGTCTCATTGATCTTTTCAGCAATACTGCTTCCTCCTTCCAAAGCATTTGTGGAGGAACTTGCTCTTTTTGGAGTTGAAGACCCAAAAACAGGAGTTGATGCGGACGACACTTGCAGTGTTTGTTGTCCTAGCGTAGCAGCTTTGTTTCTCGTAACAGCTCCGAAACTTCCAAAGGTAACATCAAGAATGCCTTCAACTTCAGTAGAGAACTTGGAGCTAGTCCTTAGAGGCAGTTGATCAAGAGTTGTTCTTCATGGAAGTCATCTCGATGTTGTTTGATGCTTGAAAAGTTGAGATGAGAGGTAGAGATTGTCCCACTGGGCGTGCCAGAATTTGTAGACAATAAAATTCTCGTCGAGAAAACAATAATCAAGAACGGAAAAGTATTGCAATAATCGTATTTATTATTTCAAAGTGTGAGTGTTACAATCTCTATGATTCCTCTGAATTCGCTTTTTCAAATATGAATTCAAGGGCTTTAAAGCTTGTTCTTGAATCTTCGATGGATTTGAACTTTGAACTTTATCTTGATCTTGACTTTTACTTGAATTCAAGGGCTTCGAGCTTGTTCTTGAATCCGGTGGTCTTGATCTTGATCGTTCTTGAACTTGAATGCTTGAATTCTTAAAATTGTAGCTTTATAGAGAATTTTATGGCGTTTGTACCACGGATTTTCTCTAGCTTCTTGTTTAGAATTTTCTGTCTTCGAGCTAAATTATGAGGACCCCTATTTATAGTTTTAGAATAGAGGAGTTGCGATTGGAACATGATTCTCTTTGGCCAATCATATTTAAGTGACATGGCATATGGGCTTTATGGAGCGGGCTTGTCATCTTTGACACATGTCTTAATTCTATTGGCTTCTTGTTTGACTTGGCATCCCACGTCATTTGCCACGTGGCACCAAAAATGGGCCTCTAGGATGAGATGGATTTGGGCTTAGCAAATTGAGCTCATCTATTGTAGCCCAAATCAATTAATTTGGACTTTAATTAGATCCATATTCATTGGATTTAAATAATTAATTCAATTATATTAATCCATAATATTTATATGGACTAATATATTCATAAATTTAATATAATCCGAATCATTTATGAATTTATATTTAATAAATTTTAAATGATTACAATAACATCTTCAATAATAACTTTAACAATATCTCAAAAATAAAAAATAAAAATTTTAATTCAATAAATTCACACACCAACCATCCTATAAAAAACCAACAAATTTAAAATCATTAAATATTATATGAACAAAAATGGAAAAAAAGTATCAACAAAAATGAAGAATAATTTTTTTACACTTTTCAAAATGACTGTTCCCTAATTAGTTGGTTTTATCTATACACTACCATTATATGTTGAAGTTAATTATCCTTATATAATACATTTTTGAATAAGTAAAATTTTAAAATAACATTTTAAAGAGAAAATATGAGTAATTAAAAACCTTTTATTAGGATTTTTTTAATTAAATTTTTCAGAGTATTATTTTAAAATGTCAAGTAACTTTCCCTATCCTATTACTTATCATTTTTAAAATTTGATTAATCCTTTTTTTGAAATGGTTACATTGAATTTTTTGGTTTTTTAATTATATCTTTAGAGAATCTCTTTAAAAAATGCCAATGGCTTTACCACATTTGTAGTATATAAATAAAGATTAAAAGTTGAAGTAGTTACATACCCTTCATTTAACATATTTTTTTTCTTTACGTTTTTTAAAAAAAAAATGCAACTGTCATTTTCCTATTATTTAAAATAGTATTAAATTTATATTTTTTTAATTATATTTTTCGTAGTATTATTTTTGGAATGTCATGTAACTTGCCTTTCCTATTGATTATTATTTTAAAATTTTAAAATAATTTTCCAATGATGATATAAAAAATTTCAATGCTTTAGAAATTAAATGAAAATATGCTTGTTTGAATTTTTTCAAAAATTTATATGTTTTGTTCATTCATTGTTCAATAACTTTTAGTATATTTTATTTATTAAAATTTAAACCTATGACATTGTTTATATAGTAAGATTTTCGTCGTCTTAAATTTGAATATCTTATTCTTTTATAATTTTAAAGTGAAATGCTTACTTATATTTTGTTTTTATATATTATTATTATTATTATTATTATTATTTATTATTATTTTTTTTTTATTTTTTATTGTCATATTATCATATGACTTTTTTAATAATTTTCTACTTGACTAAATATTCCTTTTTAATAATCTCTTTTACTATATAATATTAGATGAATCTAAGTTTTTTTTTTTTAATCTTGAAAGTTATTTTTACATATTTTTATTCTTTTTAAATAGTTAAATATTTTTTTGTTAAGTCAATGTAAACGTAATTCAATATAAACTCTGTTTAAAAATATCATGAAGTAGTTATTGTAGTCACATATTTATGATTAGTTAATATTTTTTTGTTCCTTTTCTTGATTTATCTTCTTATTATTTTTTATTTTATTTAAGATTAACATGTATCCTTATACGTTGAAAAAAAATATCTTTTTCCATTGTGCATGTAGCATTATTTCAGTCACATATTTATTAGTAATTAATATTTTTTTGTTCCTTTTATGAAGTTATTCTTTTTATTCTTTTTTTTATAAAAAAAGAATAAAAAGTATTAGTATCCCTAAAAGATTATTTTTTATAATAATAATTTGTGAACTTCAAAATATTGTCTTTACTTTGAATTCAATAAATCTAAAATTTTGTAATAAGAAGCAAGACACTTATAAAGAGTTGTGCTCCTCTTATGCTTCATCTTGCTTATGCTCTCTTCCACATCTAAGTTTGTGTTCTTGTTGTAGCTCAATCAATAAAGTTATTTTGCAAACAATGGGTTCATAAACATTAACGATCAACTCCTTAATTATTAATAACTTCAATAAGTTTTTGATTATGTGAAACTATTAAGAAACACTTACATGATGCTTCTTTCCATATTGTATAAATTTAGTAACATATGCAAAACTCCATCCAATATAACTTGAAAAATCTCGAAGACGGTTGCAATGCTATATAATGAATAACAAAATATACAAACCAAACTATATATCAAAATACCATTCATAGAGAAAACAAAAGAATTCAAGGAATGTGTAATTAAATAGGTCAACAAAAGAACTTCAGAATAATTATTACCCATAACTTATAGGTCAACATTATTATTATTATTATTATTACCCATAACTTTTGTCAACATTGCAGTGCTCCTAACATCGGCATAGGACTTTTGTCAACTTACCTCCTCCTATTTAATGAGGATAAAGGGACTATATTCACTTGGTTCATGAAAAATTAATAAATTTCCTTTATTTCTTCCAAACTCATGTTCCTCAACCTCCCAATCCCTAATCTTATAGTCATGCAATATACAAATTCAACCTTTAAACTAAGTTAAGGAACTTACCTCCTCCTCCTTCATCTTCTTCCACTTCTCTCTTTAGTTTGAGAACTAAAACTTCAGGTTTAATTTAGTTTTCTCCTTCGTTCGTTCGTTCCTTGTAGAACAAGAAGAGGTCCTCGTTTTTTTTGTTTATCGCTGAAAATTGTAGCAGCCTTGGCTGCCTAGGGATTTTAGCCTAATCTCAAAAAATAACTAATGACTTATTTTCCTTTAACTTAAATTATAGGGTATTAAATCTCCCCACCTTAAGAAATTCGGTCTCCGAATTTAGATGAGTGTATACTTGTAGACTGAAACAAGATAGGATACTGGACTCGCATATCATTTTCCAACTCCCAAGTAGCTTCTTCAATGGTATGGTTTCTCCATAAGGCTATCACATACACAATTTCTTTTGACCTTAACCTTCTTACTTGTTTGTCCACAATAGCCACAAGTTCCTCTTCATACCTTAAGTTCTCATCAATCGGTATAGTCGGTGCTTCAAGTACATGAGAGGAGTCTGAGATATACTTCCTCAATACAGAAACATGGACCACCGGATAGATGAAGGACATATCAGGAGGAAGTGCCAAATGATACGCCACTCCTCCTCCCCGGTCAAGTATTTCATATGTTCCTCTTATATACCGCGGACTCAATTTACCTCTTTTGCCGAATCACAGCACACATTTCATTTAAGAAATTTGCAGAAAAACTTTGTCCCTAATCGTGAATACTAGATCTCTTATCCTCTTATCGGCATAAGACTTTTGTATACTTTGAGCTGTGAGCAATCTCTGCCTTATCAACTGGACCTTATCCATAGCTTCTTGTACCTATTCTGGTCCCATCATATTAGCCTCTCCAATTTCAAACCACCCTATAGGAGAAAGACATCGCCTACTATACAAAGCTTCATACAGAGCCATCTGAATGTTGGACTGAAAGCTATTTTTGTAGGTAAATTCAGCTAAAGGCGGGTAAGCATCCCAACTACCTCCAAAATCAAGAATGCAAGCTCTCAACATATCCTCTAAGATTTGTATAGTACGTTCAAACTGTTCATTTATCTACGGATGAAATGCAATACTAAGATCTATTTGTGTACCAGTGTTTCTTGAAAAGCTTCTCGAAAGTATGAAGTAAACAGTGATACTCTATCAAAGATGATGGACACTGAAATTCATGAAGTCAAACAATTTTCTTCATGTAAACTTCTGCAGATATTTCTCCGTTTTATCAAATCTGAACATCAAGAAAATTGTTGGTTTTCTAAGTTGATCTACAAATACTCACATAGGGTCTTAACCTCTAAGTATTTGTGGTAGCTCAATCATAAAATCAATAGAAACTCTTTTTGATTTCCATTATGGAATCTCAAATTGTAGTAGTAGTCTGCCTCATGGGATCAAAATTCAAAAATTTGTGGTGCTGACATGTGTCATTTTTTCTTCTCCTTTTATATATAGATAGATTATTATTATTATTATTATTATTATTATTGTTATTATTATTCGTTTATTAAATAAGCGTGATATTGAATTATATAAATCTCGGTATAAATTTTTGCATATTGTCATGGTTCAAATTGCTTTTAAACCTCTAACTCTTAAAGGGTTACCATAGACTTTCTTAGCTGCTCTACGAGATGCCAGGAATTTAAATTTTCGTCAATCCTTGATGGGTTTGATAGAATCTACGGTGGCTTATGGTCCAGTTTATTTTAATGCTCAGCCCAATTTGCAGTTATCTTTGACTGATTCTAATATATTAGATGCTTTAACCTTGAATGTTAAAACGCATGGTTATAACTATGCACCTGGATCTGAATTAATTTGCTTGTCGTATAGAATCTATTATAAATTACTTGCTACTTTGAATCCTAGATGTAAGTTATATGATACATCTGATCAAACTATTTTAGTAGAAACTAATTCCGCCAGATCTAAGGTCACTACTAGAAGACCTATAAAATGGGAAGAAATTAATTTTCCTACCACTTGGATTTTAGATTCTGTTATACCTCCTAAGCAAATGACCGATGCTGTCACTAATTCAGAATATTCTCATATTAGTCAAAATTCCGATGGAAAAATCTGTATACAGTTTGATGAAAATAGTATTCCTTATAGTAGACATTCTTTTGCTTCTGATAGAAGACTGACTATTCAACATATTTCTCCGATAGAACCTTGTTATGGTCCAGCTAGAAATCGCGCTGCTTCATTACACACTTTATCAACAGTTATATCTGCAGAAAAACAAAAAATAAAAATTGATCCTCGGTTAAACATCGTTCAAACGAATGATAAAGCATCTGATATTTCTGATAAGGATATTCCTTCTGTATCCGAGATGGAGTTTAATCTTAATGATACTTAATGATGAGTGAACATCAAATTGATTTTAGTCTAGGTTCACTGGCAAGAAAATATATTCAAAACGAATTTTTAAATGAAAAATGGAACCGGTTTAAAACTTGGTTTTTTGACACTTATAGTAAAGAAGATTTAAATAATATTTCTCAAGAGTTTTATGAAACTTGTGCATTACATAATCATATTATGTTTTTTGTGCCTTGGTTTATAAACACTTATTTGCCTTTATTCATCAACATTCTTGAACGATCTTACAAAGATGAATCGGGTAATATTATTCAATCCATTTATCCTTCTCAAGCTCCGTTTATTTTACCAAATAATACTGGTATTACTTTTACTGCTTTTCATAAATTTATTGATAATGATGTCGCCGCAGTAAGTATAAATGAAATTAATCGTCTTATTTCTCAAAATAATTATTTGGGTCTATATGTCAAAGTTATTGGTGAACATATTTGTTCTCTAGACAAAAAATTAGATAGCCTGTCTAATCTAATTGTTCAAATTGATAGTAAGCTAAAATCTGCTAAACAAGTTTCAGAACAGGCTTCTTCGTCAAAACAGCCTGATGTTCATATTCAAAGGCCTCCTGAGATTCAGGACTTTATTCTTAGACCTTTGCACGACCTTGAAAATCTTCTTGATAAAAAGTTTTCTCAATTTGGTGTAAGTGCAAAACCGATAAGTCTCGCTGAAGATTTTGCAGATGAGATGGAAGCCACTTTTGACTTCGAAACTCAAATGGAAATGGAAGTTAATAAACTTCATGGGTATCCAAAGAAGAATAGTGGTAATACTGCTTATGCTAGAAAACCTAGCATGCAAACATATTACTATCCCAGGCCTACTCCTCAAGATGTTTTAATAGAGGAAAGAGATTGGAATCAAACTAACACTTCTTATAGTGGAAGTGAGATTTATGAATGGAATCTCGATGGGTTAACTGATAGGCAGTTGACGATTATGGTTCATAGGATGCTTATGTATGCTACTATTTGCAAAAGTGTCAATAACACTGACAGGACAATCTGCAAGATGATTATTGCAGGATTTACCGGTCAACTAAGAGGATGGTGGGATAATTATATGCCCTCTGATGCCAGAGCAGCAGTAATTAATGCTAAGGCAGCAAATGAAGGTCATGACAATTTAGGCTTTGCCCTTGTTCAAAATAGAGAAGACGCTGTGTATACACTTATTTTGACTATTCTTGAACATTTTAGTGGTAGATTTACCAATCAATATGAAACCATTAGATCTCTTCTAAATGGTCTTAGATGTAGACATTTAGGTGAGTTTAGATGGTATAAAGACACTTATTTAAGTCGGGTCATGGAACTTCCCGAAAATGGTTTAGAATTCTGGAAAGCCAAATTTATTGATGGCTTACCTTCTTTATTTGCAGAAAGAGTAAAAAAGACTCTTAGAAATTCTCAAGGAATTATTCCCTATAATGATTTTACTTATGGAAAGCTTATTGGGGCTTGTACGCAAGAAGGCATAAATTTGTGCAATGAGTTAAAACTCTCAAGACAGCTTAAGATGGATAAGCTTAGAGAAAAGTCTCAATTAGGAGATTTTTGTACCCAATTCGGTTTACCGAATGCTTCAAAAAGCACCAACCGCGAAACTTCTAAATCAGAATCTCATAGATCTCATCATAAGAAAAGAAGATCTAGAAGAAGGACTAGAGAAGAAAGAGATGAGCGTAGGGCTCATCGTAAATCTCATAGATTTACCAGGAATAGGTCGAGGTGAAATCTTGATAAGATTAAGTGTTATAAATGTGGAAAATTTGGGCATATAGCTCCAAATTGTAAGTTACAAAAGCTTAAGACTTTAGAACTTGATGATGACATGCAAGAGAAGATTTATAGTTTTCTATATACTTCTGGTTCCGAATCAAATTATAATGATTCTGAAGAAAGTTATGCAACAGATGATGAGCAACCTGAGCCTTCTAAGGTTCATCAAAATTTGAATGATGCTTGCAAATGTCATGGTGATATTTGTCACTGCGAACATGATGAATTTTACAAGCTGCAATCTCATTTCGAAGACATGAATATGTTCACTATCACTGCAGACAATGTGATAGAACTTCTAAAAGAAGTTACCGATAATACTCTTCGTGAAAAGATCATTCAATTGGCTGCTAGTAAAACTAGCTCTTCAACTAGTATTCCTAGTGATAAAAAGGTTAAAGATGAGTTTAATTATTCTGCTCCTTACTCCTTGTCTGAAGTTCATAATAGACTCTCTTCTAAACAGACCATGATTATTCGTGATACCTCTTTTTATGATTTAAAAGGAGAAATTGAACATTTGAAGGAAGAAATTAAATTTCTTAAACAAAATCATATTATTTATGATTACCGTCTTACTCAGATTGTGTCTGCTAATAGCAAAGGAAAAAATAAGGTTGATGAATCTACTGCTGAAGAAAATACTCTTGCCAACACTTTGAATATTGATCCAAAACAAAATATGTTTTTAGGAATGATGCAAATTGTTACAGCTCATAAATGGTATGTTAAATGTACTATATTAATTGATAATACTTTTTCTATAACTAACATTGCTATGATTGATAGTGGCGCTGATGTAAGTTGCATTCAAGAAGGTCTAGTACCTACTAAATATTTTGAAAAAACAACTCATATGGTTAAATCTGCATCTGGTCATGCTTTAGATATAAAGTATAAATTATCTAATACTCGTATTTGCCAGAATAAAGTTTGTATTCCTCACTTCTTTTTCTTAGTAAACAATCAGTTATACCCTCCTATTATTCTAGGAACTCCTTTTATAAATGCAATTTATCCTTTTACTAATATAAATGCTTACGGATTTTCTGCTACTTATAAAAATCAAGATATTAGTTATACTTTTATCACCGAGCCTATTTCTAGAGATATTAATGCTCTAATTGAAATGAAACAAAAGCATGTTGATTATTTACAACTTGAGATATTTAGCATGAATATATTCGATACCTTAAAATCTGCTAAAGTACAGGAAAAGATTAAACTCATTTCTGAAGAAATGGCCATTGATATATGTGTTGATCATCCTAGTGCCTTTTGGAATCGGAAAAAGCATATTGTAACTCTTCCATATGAAGATGATTTCTCTGAGGAAAATATCCCTACCAAATCACGTCCTTGTCAGATGAATACCGAATTGGTTGAATTCTGCAAAAAGGAAATTGACAATTTATTACAAAAAGGTTTGATAAAGCCTTCCAAATCACCATGGTCGTGTACTGCTTTTTATGTTAATAACGCAGCAGAAAAAGAACGAGGTGTTCCCAGGTTAGTTATAAATTATAAACCTTTAAATAAATTTTTAAAATGGATTAGATATCCTATTCCAAATAAAAGAGATTTATTAACCAGATTATATGACGCTAATATCTTTTCAAAAATTGATTTAAAATCTGGATATTGGCAAATCCAAATATTTAGAGACCATTCATATAGAACGGCATTTAATGTTCCATTTGGACAGTACAAATGGAATGTAATGCCTTTTGGGTTAAAAAATGCTCCCTCAGAATTTCAAAAAATAATGAATGATATTTTTAATCCCTATTTGGATTTCATCATAGTTTATATTGATGATATTTTGGTATACTCAAAAACTCTTGAAATGCATATTAGGCATTTAGACATTTTTAAGAAAATAGTTATTCAAAATGGTTTGGTTATATCTAAACCTAAAATGAGTCTTTTTCAAACAGAAGTTAGGTTTTTGGGTCATTTGATTTGTCAAGGAAAAATGACTCCCATTCAGCGATCCATTGAATTCGCATCGAAATTCCCTGATATTATTACAGATAAAACGCAATTGCAGCGGTTTCTGCTGGGAAGTCTAAACTATATTTCCCCATTCTAGAAGAATTTGTCTCGAGATTTAGCTCCGTTATATGACAGGCTAAAAAAGGATCATAAGAAGCCTTGGACTAATAGCCTCACAGATCTTGTAAAGACTATTAAAGAAAGAGTTAAATCTTTACCTTGTTTAACCCTCGCTAATCCTGCTTGGCCAAAGATTGTGGAGACGGATTCGTTTAATATTGGGTATGGAGGTATATTGAAACAAATTAATCCGCATGATAAAAATGAATATGTTATTCGATTTCATTAAGGAAAATGGAGCGATGCTCAGAAAAAATATGCAACGGTAGCTCATGAAATGTTAACTATCGTTAAGTGTGTTTTAAAATTTCAGGATGATCTTTACAATTAGAAATTTGTGATAAAAACAGATGCTCAATCAGTCAAATATATGTTTGATAAAGATTTTAACATGATGCATCCAAATTAATATTTGCTAGGTGGCAAGCACAATTAGCCCCTTTTGATTTCGAAATTCATTATAAAAAGGGAAGTGATAATTCCCTCCCAGATTTCTTATCTAGAGAATATCTTTCTTCTTAAAAGAGTGGGTTTTCTTGACTTCTTTCCTGATAAAGTTTTGGTTACGATTTTGAAGGCAGTTCCTCTTCATAGAGATTTAAAGGAACTTATATTATGGAAAATTATAGACGGAATGGTGATGGATATCATCGCTAATTACATGATTGAACAAGAGTTATATGAAAGATTTTATTGTTCTGAAGTTTATGACCTTTTATATGATTAAAACTAAATGTTATGTTTGCAGGATGGATCCTCCTTGGGTAACCAAGGCTAGAGGAAGGGGTAGTTATACTCGCGGAAGGGGAAGATTATCCTCTTCAAAAACATCAGGATCGTCATACGGATCCTCATCCAGCTCTCCAATTATACAAAGGGGAGGAATGAGCTTGGTAAAACTAACAAGCTCTTCAAAAGAAGCTACTTCTTCGATACATCTGGATGATATTCCAGAAAATAATCCATTATACGCCCAACTGAGAGCATATTTATCTCAAAAGCAAAGTGATACTTTTACATCGGTGGCGAAAGAAGAGGTTGATGATATTAGATCCTATGAAAGGGTAGTAAAGAAAGAAATGATATTTCTTATTGAAAACTCTGAGATACAGAGAAAAGAAGAACCCTGGAAGATATTCCAACGATATTTACTTAACGGATTATACTTCCCAGGAGAGTCATACAAAACCCGCTTGTATTACGAGACCATTTTAACGAATACAGGTAGTGTTGAATTTCAGCACTTCTCAGGTTATAACACCAGCGAGAACGTTTATAACTTCTCCAAAATGATCATAAAGCAGATTATATCAATTGAAGATTGGGGTATATCCTCGATGAAAGAAAGACAGATCAGCCTCAATAAAATCCCTACCAATTTCACTTATTGGGATTATATTAATGCTTTCAGCAAAGTCCTTTATTATAACAATGAAAGGCATAAACATACTTGGTTTATCAAGGTGTGTGCAAAGATATTTGTTGACCCAATTCCTAACTGGTGGTCATACCACGGACCGACGGTAAAATTTTTACCTGATCCCTTTTTAAAGTTATACAAAAACTGGGTTAAGGTTTCACCAGACCTTAATGATTTATACCACTCAGATCATGTTTGTTATATAGAACAAATTGAACAAATTTATTTCTTCATAGAATTCTCGATTCCATGGATCCATAAATGGACCCCGGAAGTAGGTTTTACTGAAAAACAAATTCCATGCTTATATCAGATTTATTATAATAATTTCTGGGATAAATTAATGAAGAAGGATCCCATGACTAAATCATTATATGGCCAAGAATTATTGGACTCTATTTCTCAAAGAATCCAAGATTATGGTACTATTCCTCACAAAGGAATAATTGCTGACAACTCCGTCAAACATATTGCCCGAAGAATTTCCATTCAAGATGGAAATAGAGAAGAAATGATAAAGGAGTATTTGGATGAAATTAGGAGGAATCTACTCCTCAATATCACTCACTATGAAAAATCAGACACTTCAATGAGAAGTGAAACAAGTGATGATATCGCAGAAGATGCTTAAGAGGCCCAGCCTTGTGAATCGGCGGAACCCATGACAGAAGATATGCTATCTAAAGAAGAAAGTTTACTTAGGGAGTTGAAAAAGAAAGACAAGATGACCACTGTTGATTAACAGTAGATACACTGTTAAACCACAGTAGAAAAACTGTTACTGTACATTTGGGACCCATTGATAAGGGACCCATGGTCACTATAAATCACTGTAGATCGGTCACTGTAGATCACTGTAGATAGATCCCTTTTTCTTATATAAATAAGGTCTTTTGTAGTTTGAAGAACAGGCGTCGAAAAATACTTTCTCTTCAAAAGTTTTTTTTTTAAGTTGTTTGTTTCTCTTAGTTTGTAAAGTTCTCGGTTTACCGGAAGATCGCCGGAAGTAAATAAAGTTGTTGATATTTCTCTTCGCCCATGTTGGCCATTATTACAAGGTAATTAAATTCTCTTCTTTTAATTTTAAATCTTTTTATATCTTCGATCTGGAAGCCGTGACTATGTCCGGCTAAAAATTTATATCTATGCCGGATAACTAACTTCTCTTTTATATAGACCATGAACGGATCTAAGCTTTATTTAAATATAGAAGAATTTTAGTATGGCTTCTCGACTTGGTTCTGAGATTGAGGTACAGTCAGATCTAGTACTGCTTTTATTGGCTTTGTCTTTATGACTCCGTCTGATGAGCCGTGGTTTTTAGCCCGAAATTGAGTTTGATAAGTAGGGCGCCTCATACCCGGTTAGAACTATCAGATACATGGGCTTAATAAAAGCATGTATTAGCTTCTTGACAGGCCCTTTGCTTGGGTAAAATAATTAAACCATGCAGTCTGAGAAACTTTGTTAAAATTCTTGTGTATTTCGATTCTTATGTAGTTGGACTACCTCTAAGGATATTAACTTGCTTGATCTATGACTGGGCGGACCACCGCCAGGTCAGTGATCCATTATTATTATTATTATTATCATTATCGCTGAAAATTGTAGCAGCCTTGGCTGCCTAGGGATTTTAGCCTAATCTCAAAAAATAACTAATGACTTATTTGCCTTTAACTTAAATTATAGGGTATTAAATCTCCCCACCTTAAGAAATTCGGTCTCCGAATTTAGATGAGTGTATACTTGTAGACTGAAACAAGATAGGATACTGGACTCGCATATCATTTTCCAACTCCCAAGTAGCTTCTTCAATGGTATGGTTTCTCCATAAGACTATCACATACACAATTTCTTTTGACCTTAACCTTCTTACTTGTTTGTCCACAATAGCCACAAGTTCCTCTTCATACCTTAAGTTCTCATCAATCGGTATAGTCGGTGCTTCATACGTATCGCGCGCGACGATGGATACTATATATCGAGGGGCGTATCGCGCACCGCAATGGATAATATTATCGAAGGACGTGTCGTGCACCGCGAAGAATGCATGGATAGATATATCCCCAATGGGTCCCGGACTAAGAGACAGCGGGTGTGTATCACTAGGTCAGACATACATCACTATACTTGACATTGCATTCCATTGCATTGCACATATTTATCATTAGTGAACTTGATATTTTATTTTGCTGATCTTGTGAGTGTCTTTCTGTGGAACTTTGATTGATGAATATTGAGCTTAGTGTTGAGGATATGTAATTGTTAGAGTGTTGTTGTTGAGCTGTGTGCTATGTGAATTATGAACTGTTAGGTTGGGCTGCTTTTAAGCAGGTTGTAGTTGTGGAGGTTGTAATTGATGAATAATGAGCGTGTTGTTGAGAATATGTGATTGTTAGAATGTTGTTGTTGAGATATGCGCTTGTAAATTGTGAACTGTTAGGTTGGGCTGGTTTTATGCAGGTTGTAGTTGTGGAGGTTCGGTTGGGGTGTAAGGAGTACCCGTATTCTATCCCCTTAGCTTGTGTTTAGAGGTTTACTTGCTGAGTACCGTGTGGTTTGGTACTCACCCCTTGCTACTACGTTTTTTTGTAGGTTACTATAGCCCGGACCTTTGTGATATTTTCTCTTCTTCTTGTCCGAGGCTTCTTGTGGAGGTTTGTGAGGTAGCTGCTTGTCATTTCAACGGACCTTCTTTCTCCTTAATTATGATCTTGTTCTATTCTAAAAACAATGTCATGTGAGACTTGTGTTTTTCTTTTGAATCAATTTGTAATACTTTAGAGGCTTGTATACGTGACAACTAGATTTTGGGGGTATATTTGAGTTGATTATAAAATTTCCGCATTTTATTGTAATGGTTGAGTTGTAGGCTGACTTGTCTTGGTGGGATAAGACGAGTGCCATCACGTCCATTTTTGGGTCGTGACAACTGAAGAAATAATTTTTTTCTTGGGTATTAGTAATTCGGTATGTTTGTGTATATTCTCACCGAGAGAAGCCTTGTTGGTATTCTGCAAACTAATAGTAGATCGATTGTTTTTGCAGTTTGATAGCTCTGTCAAAAGAAAGAAGAAAGGGTGTTAAATAGGTGGAGGAGATGAAGCACCTGCCTCTTTCTTGAAAATTTAAGAGTCAATGTGTGCATAAGGCTCTTTGTCATGCCAATGTACCACCCAAGATGACCACTATTATTTTTTTCTTCTTCTTCCAAGAGAACATTAATTGAAAAAGACTGCATTGTCCTTTAGAGAGTTCCATTTTCTTTTATTCGTTTTCTAGTAAAATTATCCGCGCTTCACGCGGAAATTTAATATCACAGAATTTATAAAATAATACTTACAATCTATCAGTCATTAAAACTAAAACACTATATTATCTTACATACAAGATTACATAGTAACAAACATTAATAATATAAAGGAAAATAATAATTATAACATCTTATCATTTATCCTTCAATCAATCATCTTTAATTTGATTTTATAATTTATCCTTTTGCCTCCAGGAAGTGTTAGTATTTGAAATTTTTTGGGAAATTAGATGAACATCAACATGAGATATTATTTTTTTCTAATAAATAAATAATATTTATATGTACTAACAATATATTTGAATAAATATATTTGCATATTATTACAACTACTGAAAATAAAAAGTGTATCGGTAAAAAATATTGGTTTCTCAAGCACCCAGTAACCTCACTATAGCAAAAGACCAAAAATCCAGGAGGTGAAGTTTCGACTCATATATCAATAACAACATACCAAGTGGGGTCTGGAGGGGGGGAGGGTACAGTATACGCAGACTTTACCACTATCTCGTGGAGATAGAGAGTCTATTTCCAAAAACCCATCAGCTTAAGTCCATCAAGCCCAAGTAAAAGAAGAAGAAAACAATGGAGAAAGAAGAGCAGTCAATATGAAAAGAAGTGTAAAGTTTACAAGAGAGAAACAACAACAACAAATAGTGTCATAATCAAAATACAATAAACAAAATATGATAAGAACTATAAGGGTACAACATGACATGCACTAAATCTATGCAAGACAACATAACTGTCACGACCCAGACCATCGTGATTGGCACCCACACTAACCCTCCGGTGGGAGAACCATTAATACTAACTAATTAATACGAAACCAAGCTTTTAAAGATACGGAAGTAGATTTAAATGACTAAATACTGAAGTTCCCATAAACTTCCAAAAGATCTAACATTGAATTGTGGAATTAAATGCCTAGAACCTGAAAGTCAATGTACCAAAACTCTAACAATGAACCAAAATCTAAAGAAAAATGGGTACAACCCCAAACTAAACATAAAATTAACTAAAGTACTAGTCTAAGTTTGAAATGTGGACATAAACAGAAAGGAGAACTCATGGCAGACCGGAAGAACAGGCTCACCCTTGAATTCGAACGATCACTGATCTTCTAAGCGAGGTCTGTCAATAGCCGCCTGAAGATGCCCTGTACTCAACAAAGAAAGAGCAAGTGCAGTATCAGTACACAACCACAGTGTATTGGTAGGATCACACGGCTATCCCTCTAAGTGCAACATACATAAGTTATTACAACATAATAATAACATGCATACACCGAACATATGCAATATCAATATCATTTACGAACAACGTACAATTTCATATTTCTCAAGATACACAATTATGTCAAGTTATTGGTTCTCTCATGGAACCCAAACCCAAACTGTTAGCATATCGGAACGTGGTAGCCGATTCAATGTTTATGCCGGAACGTGGCAACCCATCCCATATCTATGCCGGAATGTGGCAACCGATCCAAATTAGTGTGTCGGGGCGCAACACCTGATCCATTCAACAAGCCACAATCACAATCACAAGTATATTCTCAAAATCATACAATCAAGTCATGATTCATGACATTCATCATTCATCTATCTCATTTACAACTAGTGTGATCAATAATGCAACATTCGCATACATACACATATTATAATGAAGCAAGAACAAACATATATCACACAATCATGAAATCACAACCATCACCTACCTCGAACAAAGCTTGAAATCCCCTAAGAAACTTGATCCTTCCCTTTCCGGATTCTTTCCGCTTGTTCTTGGTCTACAAACAATCAATACAATGCTAGGATCAATAATAAATACCTAATTACCCGGATTATATCAATAATATCAATCCTAGGTCAAACCCATGATCTCCATACCCAGATTAGGACTTTTTCCACCATAATTTCCAAATCAAAACCACCCCCCATCGATAATTATCCATTAGACTACGTTCTATGAATCGAAAAATGAATTAGGGGAGTTAAAACCTTACCTTTAGCCTCAAGAATGGTGAAAAACAGTCAAGAAAGCACCTGGGGTCGTCTCCTAGCTCTCAAAGTCGAAAAGTGCAGAATAAAATGATTTTGGGGTTTATTTCCGACTTAAGACGCATCTATCCCACCACAGCAGCCCCGCCCTGGTGGCACAAATTCCCGCCATAGCGGCTTGCACGGAACAGCGAGCAAATATAATAATTCCAATACCCCCATTTCACAACACACCTTCAACCAACGACACTCAAAAACTACCCGTTCAAGCTTAGATCAGTTTCGGGAGTTCTGCTCACCCGAATTCAATTCTGTAAAGTCATACGGGTTCCTTAATGTCTTATCTACTCATGGGATCAAATTCAAAAATTAGATAACCCAATTGTTACCAGATTTCCCTAGACCTTACTGACTCAGATTTCATCCAAATCTGGACTAGGTTGGGAAATTCCAAGTTACTATGAAAAAGTTTTCTGGTCCCAGTTGGATTTTCTATAACGACGGGAACAGGTCGTTATAAGAACACTCTATCCCTATTAACCTTCTACCCTAATACGCGACCTCCTCCTTCCTAGCTTAAGTCATGTCCTCGGTAATATGAAGTCGTGCCATGTCTAGTCTAATCACCTCTCTCTAATACTTTTCCGGCCTACCCCTACCCTTCTGCGTACCCCTTACAACCAGCCTCTCGCATCTCCTCACTATGGGCCGGTACCCCTCCTCTGCACATTCCAAGACCATCTCATTCTCACTTCCCTCATCTTGTCCACCATAGAGGTCACTCCCACCTCTTGAATAACCTCATTGCTGATCTTGTAACTCTTATTATACCCATATATCCATCTTAACGTCCTCATCTACGTAACATAAATCTTCTAAAGATGTGAGTTCTTGACCCGCTATCTTATTAACCTAGTCCATCTTGACCCACCAAAACTCAATCCATTTAAAAGTTAAATTGATTGGGTTTAAGTATGACACCTAAACTGACCTATGAGAAACTATGAAATATTTTAATGTAAATAACTTGTTTTTGTTTGATACATTAGAATATAACTATGATAAAGCAGGAAAATAAATTTTATTAGTTTTCCTTGATAATTACAGAAATTATAAGAAAATGAATAAATTGAATCTTGGTAAGAGTTTGACGGATTGCGTTATGATCCATTGTTTAACCTATTTTAACCCACCCATCTAAACCAAACTAACTTTTGAGTTGAGGTAGACAATGACTCATTTATTCATTCATCCCATTTGGATTTTGGACCATCAAAATCCAAACACTCAATTTGCTACCCCTGACTAACCAGTAGCATCATACATCCTGCAACCACAACTTCCACTACAATAGGTATTATTTCTGTGGAGATTCGTAAGTTTATTAATAATAAAGGGATTTTTATATGGTAATTAATAATGTAAAGATTATTATACATGAATTACTTACTTTGAAGGAACGTCTTATCTTTAATTAGTTACTACCTACATTACTAATACTCATTCTTATTCCACATTCTATTTTGCTAAAAATAATACTAACCGTCAATGGGTAATAGATTTTTTTCTTTTAACAGGTAGACATATTCATTCATAAACATGGCCAAAAAAGTTGCCGTCTATGAAGGTTTTCCAAAACGGAAAGCATCTACAATAATAAATGATTCTCTATGAACTCCATCCAATCTCCTATAATCAATGGGTACTAGATTTACAAATATTTACGAAGATTCAACCATCTCTTAGAGAGCTAGGCAGCTAGCGTTGGTGTGAAATGTAAATGAACCAAACCACCGGCGGGGATGGAACCATGAAAAAACACTAATGAGTGCACATTTATTTTCTTTGATCATTCATTATTACACTGTTTACTAGGTCAATAAGTGGTTTTAGTGATTTGCCAATGTAGACAACAAAAGACATTATCAAAGACTTAAAACGAAACAAAAGAAAATTTAACCTAATAATACAAAACTCCGTAACCTTATTTTTTGTGGTCTAAAGTCTCAAACAAATGGATGACTTAAAACTATTAACAATTGAATTAATAACAAAAAAAGAATTAATCATATTAAAAAAAACTTGATAGCTGGTAAAATGAACACTAAACATAAATCAAAATCCATGAACTTCAATTACCACATCTATAGAAATTATGAGTTCAAGAATTCTCCACATCTTCTGGCATAGGGACAACATTTAAATTCAACTTGAGTAACTCGAGTAGAACAAAACTTACTATTTCTTTTTTAATTTCTCAACCCGCTTCTTTGATAACTTTTTCTCCAAAATGTGTTTATCTAGTGGTATTTCTGAGTTAGAGTGCATGATTTCATACATATTTTGTCACAACCCAATTTAGGACAGTGATCGGCGCTAAGGGAAAGAATCCCAAAGCAAGCCTTACCAGAATTCTATAGAAAATTGGGCAGAGTTTCCTTTGTTTTTAGGCCTATCCTGAATTTTCCCTGTTTCAGAAATTCACAACACAACTAGTAGCAACTATAAGCCACGACATAATATCCATCAATGATCTGATTGTCACACTATAAAACCGATTCATCTCCAATTACAAAAAAGAAATTCCAAACTAATCACTTGACTACAATACGAAAGACTAATCATGACTCAAATAAAAGGGATGACGAACGGAGTGACTCTAAGAGTTTTTAAAAGAAAGTAGATGAACCATAGCAAATCAATGGTTTTCTTGCCGCATGAGGCAATGCGGGACTCACCAGATGCTACTAAATCACACTCTCTAGTTAATGAAATCCTCTTCAATACCACATGAGTTCTCTGTAAAAACAATTAGCGAGGAGTGAGACGCTAGATCAGTGAGTAATAATATTTAACCACAACCATTTTAATGAGGGACAAGTTAGAAAACATGCTAGTATAATAATCATAATGATGAAATGATGCTTGTTTAGAAACAATAACAATATTCAATCTTATGTGCCTCATATAAGCAAAATCAATTTAAATACTTAATAGTAAACTCAGAAACACATTTCCATACCAAATCTTATAGCTGGGAGGTTTCCAAGGATGAATCATGTAATTAGTGTAGCCTTCTCTTTAAGAAGTAACCAATAATAGTGAACTCCTCATAAAAGAGTTAAATATTCATATCAGTAGATCCCTACTTGAGGGATATCAGTATACTAGTTCTACCTTCCCACTAGCAAGGGCTTTATCAGTAATCAGTAACTACAAGGTGCACAAGGTCTAACGAACCCGCCGTTAGCTATGGGATTCATCAAGGTCTACTCCCATTTATATTTTTCTTGTAATCAGTAGAAGCATTTCAAAATCGAACAGAGCATTTAAATCTTATCAAATCATATCATTTCAAAGTTTAACAATCACCTGTCAAAATACTATTTCTCAAATAAGTGTAAAACCTTTTCAATAACAGTAATCATATCTTGTAAGAATGAGACCATCTCAAATAATCTTTTCAGTATCATATCCAGTAAAAGACTTGTCCCACATGCATGTTCAAAACAATCGGTAACACATTTACTTTATAAACCATGTAAAAATCATGAAATTTGTGAAATACAAATTGTGGTAAGATTATTACTCACAATACTCGTGTTGAAATACCAAACTTGTCACCTCAAGCAATCCGTAAGTCTTCCTCGATCAATCTATAATCTCATTATAATAATCTCGTATTACTTCCTTCGTTTAGGCTAATTCATACTAAATTCAGAATACCCAATCCTCAAGGTTTCATGATTGATTTGAAATCTCCCCAATCACTTAATTAGTGCTTTAATCACACAAAATAGCCTCTTCTTGATTAATTCTCATTATAAAAAGATCAACCTAACCTTATTGCCCAATTACTCTTACTGTATATAAGCCAAATACCAAAGTTTACCATTCAAATCATTGACTATATTCACTTGGTTCATAAAAAATTAATAAATTTCCTTTATTTCTTCCAAACTCATGTTCCTCAACCTCCCAATCCCTAATCTTATAGTCATGCAATATACAAATTCAACCTTTACACTAAGTTAAGGAACTTACCTCCTCCTCCTCCTTCTTCTTCTTCCACTTCTCTCTTTAGTTTGAGAACTAAGACTTCAGGTTTAATTTAGTTTTCTTCTTCATTCGTTCGTTCCTTGTAGAACAAGAAGAGGTCCTCGTTTTTTTTGTTTATCACTGAAAATTGTAGAAGCCTTGGCTGCCTAGGGATTTTAGCCTAATCTCAAAAAATAACTAATGACTTATTTGCCTTTAACTTAAATTATAGGGTATTAAATCTCCCCACCTTATGAAATTCGGTCTCCAAATTTAGATGAGTGTATACTTGTAGACTGAAACAAGATAGGATACTGGACTCGCATATCATTTTCCAACTCCCAAGTAGCTTCTTCAATGGTATGGTTTCTCCATAAGACTATCACATACACAATTTCTTTTGACCTTAACCTTCTTACTTGTTTGTCCACAATAGCCACAAGTTCCTCTTCATACCTTAAGTTCTCATCAATCGGTATAGTCGTTGCTTCAAGTACATGAGAGGAGTCTGAGATATACTTCCTCAATATAGAAACATGGACCACCGGATAGATGAAGGACATATCAGGAGGAAGTGCCAAATGATACGCCGCTCCTCCTCCCCGGTCAAGTATTTCATATGTTCCTCTTATATACCGCGGACTCAATTTACCTCTTTTGCCGAATCACAGCACACATTTCATTTAAGAAATTTTCAGAAAAACTTTGTCCCTAATCGTGAACACTAGATCTCTTATCCTCTTATCGGCATAAGACTTTTGTATACTTTGAGCTGTGAGCAATATTTGCCTTATCAACTGGACCTTATCCATAGCTTCTTGTACCAATTCTGGTCCGATCATATTAGCCTCTCCAACTTCAAACCACCCTATAGGAGAAAGACATCGCCTACTATACAAAGCTTCATACGGAACCATCTGAATGTTGGACTGAAAGCTATTGTTGTAGGTAAATTCAGCTAAAGGCGGGTAAGCATCCCAACTACCTCCAAAATCAAGAATGCAAGCTCTCAACATATCCTCTAAGATTTGTATAGTACGTTCAAACTGTTCATTTATCTACGGATGAAATGCAATACTAAGATCTATTTGTGTACCCAGTGTTTCTTGAAAAGCTTCTCGAAAGTATGAAGTAAACAGTGATACTCTATCAAAGATGATGGACACTGAAATTCATGAAGTCAAACAATTTTGTTCATGTAAACTTCTGCATATATTTCTCCGTTTTATCAAATCTGAACATCAAGAAAACTGTTGGTTTTCTAAGTTGATGTACAAATACTCACATAGGGTCTTAACCTCTAAGTGTTTGTGGTAGCTCAGTCATAAAATCAATAGAAACTCTTTTTGATTTCCATTATGGAATCTCAAATTGTAGTAGTAGTCATATATGTTGCTTATGCTTATCTTTAACATATTCACAAGCTAACCAACTAAAAAACTAAGTTGGCAATATCTTTCTTCGTATAATCCCACTAGTACAATTGCTTCAGGTAATAATACATCTTAAGTTGACCTAAGGTACATAATCTATTTAAAGTTATGGGTTCATAATTAACAATAACCTCTATAACACCATCTATTGTTCGATTTTCATAGTCGACCACTTAATCCAAAAGCGACATAACTGTCAATACTCATATCCATTTTCTTACTCTTTATAACCTTATTTCAATATTCACACAATTCACATCCTTGTATCAGGTGATCTCGATGTGCTCTATCAAAAAAGAACTTGGCATGAACATAAGACAACAATGTCTCTGAGTTTCTCACACTAATTTGAGAACCATATCTTGAGTGTGTGCACATCTTAGGTCAAAAATATATTTACAAGGGCTATATGTCAAATAGCCCATGGATTTGCTTCTCAATGCATCTGCCTTAATATTGTCATTTTCCATATGACACCCAATAGTAAATTTTATAGTCATCGGGTAGTTTCCTTTGGTGGTGTAAATTGAAATATCAAATCTTTCCTTCTGAACATAAATATAAAGTTCTTGTAGTTCTGTATAAATATCATTGGTTTCCTTGTACAATTAGCACATCTAAATCTCTAGAACAAATATCATCGAGACTATCTTCAAATTATGAGCGGGATAGTCCTGCTCCCTACTAATTTAGCTTTTTCGAATCATAAGCTATTACACTACCATTTTATCTAAGAACATATTTTAGTTCCATCCTCAAAGCATCACAAAGCACCATGAATGCTCCAGATGCTAACAATAACACTATCACTGGTATGGTGGTCAATATTCCTAGAGTTTATAAAGCTCTACTCACATTCTATCATCTACTGAAATTTGTTTCTTTTCTTTTTAACTTGGTCAGTAATGCAACAATTCTTTAGAACTACTCCACCAAATATTTATAGTAGACTGTCAAGTGATTCTATCTTTTTAGAACACATACTAATTCCAATTCGCTGATACACTTTACACTTAGAAAACTCGACATAAAGTTGATATTCTTGTAGTGTTTGAAATACCATCCAAAGATGATCCTTATGTTCATTCTAGCTATGAGAATAGACTTGGATATAATCATAACATTGGCACTGATCTTTCAAGAAATTCCTTAAAAACCTATTTCATTTAGTCCATAAATCCAACTAGAACATAGGTAAGTCTGAAAAGTATCGCAAAGAACTTTTTAATCCTTCTATCGAATTCTGGAAGCTGTCTTAAAATATATTCCTCTGACTTCAAGCTTGCAATAACCAATCCAAAAGTCAACATTTGAGAAATAGGCCGCTCCATGTAACTAATAAAATAAGTCATTTGTACGAGGCAATCATTACTTATTGCATATTGTTACATAGTTCAACTATTAGTAGTCAATATATATTCTCAAGTACCTGACCCCTTTTTTTCACGAAAAATATTTATTTACAATTGGGTTCTATAAGGCACTTTTCAGTAGGCCCGCCAACTATTTCTTAGCTCACTTTACTACATTAATATCATGTGATAGGGAGGTGTTAAAATGGGCTAGGTGTCAGGTGTCAAATCATTACCAAAATCTACTTCTTGTATGGGAGGTAATCAAAACAAATCCATAGAAAACACATCATTTAATTCTCTCACTAATAGAACTTTTCCAACTAGGTGTATGGTCTATACCATGCCTTACCACATACCATTTCTTTTACCATAGATAGGAAGAATATGAATTTTTCTCACTGGACACTAAGTCACAACAATAAAAGATAAAACATTTCCTATTCTTGTAACGCCTATTCTCTTCTTCTTTCCTTCTTTTGAAAATAATTGATTCTCGACTAAACTATCTTCTCATGACATTTGAGAGTATTCTGAGAGGAATATAACTTATTCAGCCACAATGACATATCAATTAACCATATAAATATGGTTTGGCTAGTTATGTAATCATTTCCCTCAATTATATCTTGACCAGCATTGTATACATGCCGAACAAAAGAAATAATGCCCCACATGAGTAGAAACCAATAAAAGTATTTCCCAATGTGATGAGCATTCACAATTTCCAACTCTTTACTATAATTCCCATAAAAGGATTTCTTGGTTTTGGTCTTCCTGAATGAATGCTTGATTGCCCACTCATCACATTACATGTTTTCAATCTTTTTAATAAAGTCACTTATCTCAAAATAGGTTAACGTCTTCATATGCAGGGTTGTTTAAGAGACTAACCAACCTTCCAACAAACCTCTAAATCATAAATACTTCGTTAGGTAATAAACAGGGATCATATCTAGACAATTGAAAAATCTAGAGTCATATATCAGTTCAATACATTATTTGGAACAAATTTCTTAAAATCCTTAACCAACTACACATTTTCAATTGTCAAGAAGAAACCATCGATAAATAACTTAGTAAATCGCCTCAAGTCATTGGTGTTCCCCTATGGGTATTTCAAACATTACAATATTATATCATAGATTTTGTCATGTTCACCATCTGAACGTTGCGAGAGTTGTGTTACTCTTGTTGGAACATGCTAGAGCTTGTAAGGCCGTAAGTTATTCACCCATGATTCTATACCAAAAATTTAAGTATCGTTGAGCTGTTAGAACCTATAAACCTAGGATATTTCATCTCTAGAAACTCCCAAGAATATTTCTTTTTCCAAACAAATCTGAATCTTTGTTGCTGCCTGAAGATGGCCTTGTGCCCTATTTTGTTGTATATGACTAAATCCATTATGTTTTTTAAACACCACTTGCAAGACCTCACTAGGTATGCTGCTGACATGTCCATTAATATACCTGGCTCATTTGGAAAAGAGAAGTGTCTTAACAGTAACACTCTCATGTTGCTAAAGTTGCAGAATAGTGCTCCTTCCAGAAAGAGGTATATTACATTTCACATATGTGCACAAAATCCCTCAAAGTGGCAGAACAACCTATTTCTCGGGCTCTTCAACTACTTCAGTAAGCTCCCCTTAATTGGAAGAGACAAATGTTTACAAATGTGTCATTTTATGCCTCCGAACCTTTAACTACTCTTGTTGGTGGATGTCTAAATCCAAGACATGTGATAGAAAGATAAAAATGTTAGATTCATCTACTTGACCCTATCAGTCGCCCTTACAAGATGAAGTAAGAAAGAAAGACAAGACACATCCTATCACGTCCTCGCAGAATCACGATTATAGAAAGGGCCGGCAACATAACCATAATTGAGATTCTACTACTAACGTGTGCTCCATACGTCATAAGAATAACCTAGTACTCTGGTACCAACTTTGTCACGACCCAATTTAGGACAGTGACCGGCCCTAAGGGAAAGAATCCCAAAGCAAGCCTTACCAGAATTCTACAGAAAATCAGGTAGAGTTTCCTTTGTTTTTAGACCTATCCTGAATTTTCGCTATTTTAGAAATTCACAATACAACTAGTAGCAACTATAAGCCACGACGTAATATCCATCAATGATCTCATTGTCACACAATAAAACCAATTCATCTCCAAATACGAAAAAGAAGTTCTAAACTAGTCACTTGACTACAATACGAAATACTAATCATGACTCAAATAAAAGGGATGACGAATGGAGCGTCTCTAAGAGTTTTTAAAAGAAACTAGATAAACCATAGCAAATCCATAGTTTTCTTGCCATGTGAAGCAATGCGGGGATCACCAGATGCTACCAAATCACACTCTCTAGTTAATGAAATCCTCTTCAATACCACCTGAGGTCTCTATAAAAATAATTAGTAAGGAGTGAGACGCTAGCTCAGTGAGTAATAATACTTAACCACAACCATTTTAATGAGGGACAAGTCAGATAACATGCTAGTATAATAATCATAATGATGAAATAATGCTCTTTTAGAAACAATAACAATATTCAATCTTATGTGCCTCATATAAGCAAAATCAATTTAAATACTTAATACTAAACTCAGAAACACATTTCCATATCAAATTTTATAGCTGGGAGGTTTCCAAGGATGAATCATGTAATCAATGTCGCCTTCTCTTTAAGAAGTAACCAATAACAGGGAACTCCTCATAAAGGAGTTAAATATTCATATCAGTAGATCCCTACTCGACGGATATCAGTATACTAGTTCTACCTTCCCACTAGCAAGGGCTTTATCAGTTATTAGTAACTACAAGGTGCACCAGGTCTAACGAACCCGCCGTTAGCTACATGATTCATCAAGGTCTTCTTCCATTTATATTTTTCTTGTAATCAATAGAAGCATTTCAAAATCGAACAGACCATTTAAATCTTACCAAATCTTGTCATTTCAAAGTTTAACAATCACCTGTCAAAATACTATTTCTCAAATAAGTGTAAAACCTTTTCAATAATAGTAATCATATCTTGTAAGAATGAGATCATCTCAAATAATCTTTTCAGTATCATATCCAGTAAAAGACTTATCCCACATGCAAGTTCAAAACAGTCGGTAACACTTTTACTTTATAAACCTTGTAAAAATCATGAAATTTGTAAAATACAAATTGTGGTAAGATTACTACTCACAGTACTCGTGTTGAAATACCAAACTTGTCAAGCAATCCGTAAGTCTTCCTCGATCAATCTATAATCACATCATAATAATCTCGTATTACTTTCTTCGTTTAGGCTAATTCATACTAAATTTAGAATACCCAATCCTCAAGGTTTCATTACTGATTCGAAATCTGCCCAATCACCTAATTAGTGCTTTAATCACATAAAATAGCCTCTTCTTGATTAATTCTCATGTAAAAAATATCAACCTAATCTTATTGCCCAATTACTCTTACTGCATATAAGCCAAATACCAAAGTTTACAATTCAAATAATTGACTATTTTCACTTGGTTCATAAGAATTTAATAAATCTTTTTCTCTTCCAAACTCATGTTCCTCAACTCCCCAATCCCTAATCTTATAGTCATGGAATATACAAATTCAACCTTTAAACTAAGTTATGGAACTTACCTCCTCCTTCTTCTTCTTCTTCTTCTTCCACTTCTCTCTTTAGTTTGACAACTAAGACTTTCAGTTTTAATTTAGTTTTTTCCTTCGTTCATTCATTCACTGTAGAACAAGAAGATGTCCTCCTTTTTTTTTTGTTTATCACTGAACATTGCAGCAGCCTTGGCTGCCTAGGGATTTGAGCCCAATCTCTCTCTTCTTTTTTTTTTTAAAAAAAAAAACTAATTACTTATTTTCCCTTAACTTAAATTATAGGGTATTACATTTTTATCCATTCTTTTATTTCTCATTTAATGCTTGAAATTATTTATGGAGATCCTTAAATGCTTCAATGATATTTGATCTGCCCTCTGTATGATCGCTTAGTTACACTTTGAAAAATTTGTCAATTATTTTTTCTATACTTGTATAATCATTGGTACATAGTTCTCCACTTGGTGAAAAGATCATAAAAGAAACATCTGCTCCAATCTGGGTTGAAAGCTTATCCACATCATGGAACAAGGTCTTTTTCCTTTTCGAAAAACTAACAATGTGTGCTTTATCAGACACAATCAACTTCAATTCAAGGTAAACAAAAGACTAAAATAAAGTTGACTGCGTCTGAGAAAGCATGCATTGTTAGTTCCTCAAAAAGGAAAAAAACTTTGTTCAAGGATGCAGATAAACATGCAACTCGGATTAAAGTAGATGTTAGTGTTATGATCTTTCCACCAAGTGGAAAACCATGTTACTATGATTCCATAAGTATAGAAAAAATAATTGATAAATATTTTGAAGTGAAATTAGAGGATCGGTAATGTGATCATGGCGAGGACAAATCAAATGGTTTAGAGACATTTGAAGATCTCCGTAAAGAATTACAAGCATTAAATAAGAAAGAAAGAAAGAAATGAATACTAATGTATAAGATCGTACACCCTAGCTTAGAAATACCTCCAAATAAACACATGTTGGTGGCAATGAATTTACGGATGGAGAAAGTTAAAAAAGAGAAAAAATGTTATTCTGGTCGAGCATCTCAAGTTTGATTTAAATACTTCCCCTGAGCTAGAAGAGGAAGAGAGTTCTTGAAATTATAAATATCATGGAGTCAGGAATTGTAGTTCTTGAAATTGGAGCTATGTTTGGGGAAGACTTTATTAGCGTTCGAGTCATCTAATATGGTTAATTCTCGTCTTTGTTATTATGTCAATTGTTACAAGTCTTCATTCATCCATTTATTTGATATTTTTGATAATTAAATAGAAGGTTATGGAGTTCTTAAGTTATTAAGTCGGTTTTTTTTATTTGTTCCATCTTTAGTCTTTAATGAGCTTTGTGTAGCATAAGTGGTAAATCATTTAAATTCTTTTATTTAGCTAGTGAACAATATTGAAGTGATGGATCAAAGATAATACTCGTGCACTCATTAATGTACTTTTATGTTTCATCTCTTATGATGTTTGTGCATTTACATTTTACATCAAGGCTAGCTCTCTGCAAAATTGTGGAATCTCTGAAATATGAGTTTTTCTAATATCTATTAACTTTATTGGCATATTTTTAGGATTCCAAGAGAATCTCTTAAATACATTGCTAAGTACTTGTCCCATAAGCAATTAAGTACTAATTATTATGATTTTGAAGCAAAATGCACATTAGTACTAACTACTATATAAAATATCAGCTCTATGATAATTCTACAACATAGTGTGCAGCAAAGTGATTGATATAATTTGTAATTGTGGTATTCATTGGTATTATAAGAACTTCAGAAACCAAAAAAAGATTCAACCCTGAAAGCTCATATGTTTTTATCCCATAAAAGGTATGGATATTTACGCAGTTGTAGTACTTGCATAAATTCATAGCCATCCACAAGATAGAAGCATAACATCTCAATGATAGCCTTTTACTAATATAGCAAGCACTAGGGCTAGCAAGGGGACGGGGACGGGGACTGGGGGACGGGACGAAGTGGGACGGGACGGGACGGGACAGGGGACGGTTCTGGGGGGATTTGGCCGGGACCGGGATTGGGGGGACAAAAATAAGTCCCATCCCGTCCTACTATATATACGGGATGGGACGGGTTTTGGGGGGACGAGACGGGACGGGGGATTTTTTATTTTTTATATACTTATTTATTTGTATTGAAATTATATATTATTGAATAACATTTTTAGTTTATTTGATTTTTTTTCAATAACATTTTTAGCTAATAAATAATGCTTAAGTTTTCAAAATTCAAATTTCAAACTTCAAATTTCAAATTTCAAATTTCAAATTCAACTTTCAAATTTCAAACTTCAAATTTCAAATTTCAAATTTCAAATTTCAAATTTCAAATTTCAAATTCAACTTTCAAATTTCAAACTTCAATTTTCATTTTTCAATTTTCAATTTTCAATTTTCAGTTTTCAAATTTCAAATTTCAAATTTTAAATTTCAAATTTCAAATTTCAAATTTGAGAAGTTCAAATTTGTATTTTAAATATTTTAAAGTAATTTAAACTTGAAATTTTGAATTTTAAATTAAGTATTTTAAAGTTAGTTTAGTATATATGTAAATATGTATGAATATATTAAAATTAAAATGCAAGACAATAGTTATATAAAAAAGACTTAATAAAGCCTTCAAATTTATTCAATAAAATCTAATTGCAACTTAGAACTTAGAAGTTACAATTTACAAATATTAGTGGAGTAACTAATTTACGCAGCCACCTTCTAGGAAGGGTTCTGTTTCAATAAGTTCTCATATGTAAAACTAATATTTGTTACAAATATTAGATGAGTAACTAATTTACGCAGCCACCTTCTAGGAAGGGTTCTGTTTTAATTAGTTCTCGGATGTAATCTAATATTTGTATTCTCCTTTAAAATTAATTCTAATTGTCGCATCATATCGACGGTAACATCCTCCGGTGTTGGCAAACTTGCTAGAAAATCTTGTGACTCTAATTCATCATCACTAGATCCAATTACCGCATTAATCCAAGCTTCTTGTTTGGAACTTAACTTTGGCAAATTATTATTTCTCCTCTCGGCGCTGACCCAATCTCTAAATAAAACTGATATTTCCAAACTGTCTTCCGCCAATGAATGTCTATGATCGCCAAGTTGAAACCTTGCCGCACTAAAAGTTGCCTCTGATGCAACTGATGAAGCTTGAATAGCTAGAACATCACGAACCATTTTGCTCAAAATTGGAAATGCAACGCTCCGCCTCCTCCACCATGCTAATAATTCTTCATTGCCATCTTCGTCTTCCACTGTTTCTAAATATTGATTAAGATATTCTTCAAAATCATCACGGTTAGTAGAATTAAGACCAAGAAAATCTCGCATATAACTTGAAATTCGAGCTTTACTCTGAGGATTAAAAGTTTGACCAACTTCTTGAGTATTTCCTGTAGTTTTATATTTTTCATATAAAATTTTTGCTTCTACTTTTATGCTACACTTACACATTTCACAAGTTGGATTTATTTCCGGTAAAATTTCTAAGGTATTATAAAAAGTGTCAACAAGTCCCTGCACACCTTGTAATTTATAGTCAGGATGAAATAAAGTAGCAGTTAAAAATATTTGAGGAATAGGAAAAAAATATTTTTAAAATTTTTCAATCATACCTTCAATTGCAACTCTAAATTTTTCAATTTTTTTGTATTTAGAAAATTGAATTGAAATAGCACAAAAATTTATTAATACTGATAAAATAGTAGGATAATAAATTCCAGAAAACATGGTTGTAGCATCATAAAAAAGTCTTAAAAATTCTAATAGTTCATTAGTTTCTTCCAAATCTTCTTCACAAATTCTGTCTAATGGGTCAGCATTATGAGCATTAAACACCATTTGTATGGGTCCTCTATATTCGTAAGCAACTGAAAATATTTCGTAAAAAGAATTCCACCTTGTTTTAATATGTCTTGGAATTTTTCTTGGTGGCAAATCACATAGTACACAACGCTCATTAAATTCCCTAATTCTAGCAGCTCTATTAGCATAAAAAATCCAGGCAACAACATATTCAATTTTCATACAACCACATTCAAATAATGAAATATCATCTTGTACAACTAAATTTAATACATGTGCAACACATTTAACATGAAAAGAATTATCATCAATTGGACATAATCTAGTTTTTAACATACTAGCAGCGTTTACATTATTAGATGCATTATCTAATGCGACAGACATTACTTTATCTATAAGCATGTAATAATCTATAACACTCAAAATATTTGAAGCTAATTATGCACCAGTTTTTTTCTCTACACATTCTTTATAACTTAAGATTCTTTTTTGCAAATTCCAGTTATGATTAATCTAATGTGCTGTAACAGTTAAATAATCACGTCCATTAACACTACGACCCATGTCCGAAGTTATAGACACTCTACAATCTAATATTCTAAACAAACAACGAAGATATTGACAATATTTACCTTGATATACAAAAACATCAGATTTAACAGTATTTCTTGAAAAACCTATATAATTAGGATTATAAGTTTGTTGAATATATTCAATAAAATCGGGATGTGAAGGAAAACTATAAGGTAAACAACAAACATAAACCATTTTAGCTAAATTTTCACGATCTCTTTCCTTATTATATTTACGTTGTGTTAGTGGACCACCGGGGTTAGAAGGATCTAATGTTCCTTGAACCATGTTAGAAGCCCCTACCGATTCATTAACATTAATATCAAAATCATTAACTGGAATTCCTTTTTTTCTATTGGCTAATGATTTAGCTTCTTTATATTGAATCGGCACACAAGATAACAAATGTCTATTTAAGCCCCCGTCCCACCTTGACCTCCACCTTGTTTATGTTTAAAAGGTTGCTTACATTTATTACAAATAGCAATATAATTTTCCTTATCTAAAGTCATAAATTGCCACACAACAGAAGTTTTAGGGCGTTGATACTTCACCTTCTCCCTTGTGGGAGGTATAAGGGGTGGGCGTCCAGAATTTTGCTCCGTTGAATTTGTAGTTTCATTTGGAACATTTGTCACTGGACTAGTAGGTGTATCTTCTAATTCATCTTCTCCCGAACCAACTTCTACTTCTTCACCTGAATTTTCATCAAGATAAGGATTAATATCACCATAAATTTGTTGTAAAAGTTCACGATCGAGTTGAGCATTTGAATCAATATCATAAGAAGTATCATCAACATAAGTAGAATCATTTGTATTAAATCTAACTCTAGAAGTACCACCACATTTACTCTTATTTTTTTCCTTACTTCTCTTTTTAGTAAAATTAAATAATCTACTAATGCCACTTGATTCTTTCTCTTTTCCTTTACCGGTATCTTTTTTGTTAGAACTCATATTTAATTATATGTAAAGTATAATATAAAAATAATAATAACACAAAAATTAATGACGAAAAATAAAATATAAATATTATGAAACGAATGTACCAAACGTCTGCGTTAATACCAGACGTTATAACCGATTCTTGAAGGTTGTAGTTTGTTGTAACTTGTAATTTGGAACTCCAATATTTGATAGCAAATATGAGAATTATATATATTATGATATATAGTATGAAAACTTATAATTGAAATATATGTATTATGATATAATATGAGACTTAAATGGAATAAAATATTGAGACTTAAGATTGAGACTTGAAAGGATATAAAAAATAGATGAGAGAATATATGATTTTGTAAGAAATAATAAGGGATAGAGGGGTATTTATAATATTAAAAGTGGGTTAAAGTGTATTTATAATAACTTGAGGGTTTAAAGTAAATTATTAAAAGTAGGGGTGGTAGGGGGTGTTGGTAGGGGGAAAAACGGTCAAAAAATCCATTGGGGGGGCCCACTAGCCGTTGCCCAACGGATAGAATTTAAAAAAAATAAAATAAAATGTTAGGGGATCCCGCGAACCGGCCAGTTCATCCGGGCCGGGACCGGGCCGGGTCAACCGGGCCCAACGGGTGAACCGGCCCCTGACCGGTCCCCTATCCCGACCCCTCCCAAACCTCCCAAAATGTGCGGGACCGGGTCCGGCGAGCCGGTTCTCAGACCGGTCGCGGGCCGGGGTGGGCCGACCCGGTCCCCCTGCCAGCCCTAGCAAGCACAAAGCAACTCAAAGAGGATATAGTGGTTAGAATATGCATTTTTGAGAAAGAGTGAAAGAAGAGGGAAGAGGGAATGAACGACTCTAAAGAAACTAGATTTAAGAGTTTTGACGATTTTGTTGAAGCTTCAAAACAATGGTACTCCTTACAAGTTACAATATAGATACATAATATACACAACAAACTCTAGGACACAACATCCAACACATTTTTATTTCCTTGGAGTAGGACTTTGGAATGTAACAAAGAGGCCAGCGTAACCACTAGTACCTTATGCTGATTCAACATTCTCTACATTTAATTAACTTATAGGCATTGTTGTTTTTCATACTTCTTTAGATTCAGTTCAACATTATTACTTTGCAATTGCAATGTAATAAACCAGAAGACAAATTTGTTGGAATTCATGGTAAGCTTGTACGATTACCATGAATTTCAACAAAATTGTTTTCTTATTTATTCCATTGCAACTGCAAAGTAATAATGTTCAATTAAATGGAAAGAAATATGAAAAACAACAATGTCTATAAGTTATTTAAACATACAACAATGCCTTTAAGTTATTTAAATATATTCTGTTAATTCAAAAGAGACGCCTTGGAGTAACAATAAAGTTGTCTCTGTGTGACCTATATGTCACGGGTTCGAGCCGTGGAAGCAAACACCAATGCTTGCATTAGGGTAGGTTGTCTACATTACACCCCTTGGGCTGCGACCCTTCCTAGGATCTTGCTAATGCGAGATGTTTTATGCATCGGATAATTCTTTTTTTTATATAATGTTAATTCTATACCGTGAGAGAAAAGGAAACATGCGAAATAGCTAGTTTTATTTTTAATTTACACGTACATTTTTTCCTAATGTGATTCGAGAAAAAAAATCTCAATAACTCCAACTCAATAAAACCATATAAGATGATTTTAAACCTCTAATTAGTTACATTTATTGTTTATTTACCTTGATAAACTTCATTTACCTTAGTTGGCAACATTTAAATCAAAGTTTAGTGCCTCAACCTAAAGAACACTTTTTGTTACTTTATTTATTTTGTTCAACTACAACTTGATTGCCACCAACTGCTAGAACCTGTGTTTATCTAGAGGTATTTCTAAGTCGGGATTCATGATCTTATACCTTACTATTCACCCTTTTTCTTTCTTGTCCAATTCTTGTAATTTTTATAGAGATCTTCAAATGTCTTAAAGACATTTGATTTGCTCGTGAACATGATCACATCGACTATCTTCTAGTTTCAATTCAATAATCTTATCCTTTATTTTCTCTATACTTGTGGAACCATAGGAATATGGTTTTCCACTTGGTGAAAAGAGAAAATCGCTATCATCCAATCCATTCATAATTGAAAGCTCATCAACTTTCTTCAACATGCCTATTTTCCTTTTTGAGGAAGTAGCAAGGCATGTTTACTTGGACTCAGTCAACTTCATTTCAATTGTTTTGCCTAACCCTACTCGTCCTCCTTTTCATTGAAAAAAGCAAATAAATAGATAATAAAAGAAGAATATGTTTTGCCAAAATAAGCCTGAGAAATTTTGAGATGGACACATCTACAATTCATAGTGGTGCACATTTTTTACTCTCATTTAATGTTTTCATATTATGTAAATATGTCATGAAATTTCAGTGAATTCCGTTGACCATAGTTATCTCTTATTTATTTCATTGCAATTGCATAGCAATAGAGCCGAGTGGAATGTAAAGATAAATATAAAATAGAAATTCTTTGATTATTTGACATATATAATATTTTTGAAATAGGTAACTTTGTGATATATCACAAAACATTAATGGGTTGTACTAAAACCATATATACAAATATATTTTTTTCCAATTTAGGGGCAATAGTGAATCTAAAATATCAATAATAGATGCAATGTCATTGAAGAAGAATTGATTACACCAAAAACATAATACTAAAAAACATTTTAGCTTGACCTTTTGGACACCAAACAATCAACTATACTAGCGGTGATAATTCTCCATTTGTTAATTAATGTCTTTGCATGCACCCTTGATTTCTTCCAATTCTTTAAAGCCTCTAACACCAACATGGGCATTGTCCAGGAGATGCCTTTGAAAAAAGCATCCATAGTTGTTGGATATACTTGTAGTGTACCGACGAATGGCTCACTCTCTAATGTCTCCCCATGAAGGAAACCATCTTGAGTATAATGTTATCCCTCTTTTCATCAAATTATCTTGAGCCAGAGCAGCTTCTTCGGCCAACAACCATATGAAACATGGAATAGAATCTCCATATTTATTTTCATGGCCAACTGTGTGTTATTGGGTTTTTCTAGTCCATAAACCTATAGGCAGAGTTAACTTTGAATTCCTCTCTACTATTGCCCTTCCACCAAATAGCATATTCCCTTGTTTGTAGCCCATTGAAAGCTTCCATGGTGTTGAAAAAAATCTGCCACTCTTGATATCTCAAAGTCATTCAATTTTCTTCAGAAATTAGAGCTCCACCCCTGATTTGTCCATAACTCTGTTATGGTATTTTGTTGTCCCAGAACCATATTGTATATGTTAAGGAAAATAACTTTCAGATTTCCCTTTTCATGCCATTCATCTTTCTAGAATCTTTTCTTGCTTCCATCTATAACTTTGTTCTTTGTATTAATCTTAAATTTATAACACACACCTCTTATTGATTTCTACAAACCAACTCCATATGGTGTAGTAACAATTTTGGTCATCCACATATCTTCACCTTCATATTTTGCACTTATTACCCGTTTCCATAGAACCAGATTATCATTGGAAACTTCCAAATTCACTTCATTTTGAGAGCTTTACTCTGCACCTTCATGTTCTTTATTATCCCCACATCACCTACCTTCTTGCCAGTTATCACTACTTCCCACTAAACCAACTGGAAGCCTTTTATGTATATATATAATGTGAATAAAATACTATGAATGAAAAGGCAATAAGCCAAATTTTTTTATTACTTTTCAGTTTTGCATACATTTTACCCTAATTGTTTATAACCGCATATGTTTTCTCCTAACACGATTCAAGAAAAAAAAGCTCTACAACTTTAGCTCACTAAAACATTATAAGATGACTTTACATCTTAATTATTTACATGTATTGCTACTTTTTAGCCTTGAACGGCTTTATTTAAGTTGTTGAACAACTTACTATCCTTTATGATGTCATCTTTAACATTTTCATTGTTATTTTCAAGGTTTTCTTTAAGTAATATCTGAATTCCTAGTAACATTAAATTCATGTAATGCATACATTCAACTCACATATATTGTTCACCCTAACAACCAGACGATACAATATTCACTTTAGACCTATAATTAGATTATTCCATAAAAAAGGAAATAATTTTATAAACCTCCCTCCTGATTTGACTTGATACACCACCCTCCTAATTTGACTTCATAAGACCACCCTCCCTTATAATTTTACAATATTACGCTCACCTCTCTTTGTTGACTTTGTAACAATTATTTAACTAAGTTATTGCTAATTCAAAACACTAAAAATATGACCAATTTGTCAATTTCTGTGTTCTTTTAATTAACTAATAACTATTAGTTGAATTTCTTTAGAAAATAAAATAAAACTAATACGAAGCTCCTAGTTCTTTTTCCACCACATTTTTTTCTCATAAACTCCAAACAAGTCTTGTTCAGAAATTTTTCAAATTATCCATCCTTTGTATTATATAAAACTCCATGTTTTTCCGTCATGAATATTTCTGCCACCTCAGAACCCATAAAACTAAGTAGTAGAACCAATAAGTAAAAGAAGATAAACACATAACAAAAATCAACAACATGAAGCGACAGAGAAAGGATATATTGGTGCACATGAAAGTTACAATTAATGGAAGAGTTTGATTAACAATACCATTTCGGTATTGTAATAGGATTCACCAATTGTAGTACGACTAATTAAAGGCTTATAGTTTATCAATTGAGACTTTTCTGGTTATTTCAATTTGGAAAAAAACACCACCGTTGACTAAAGTTAAAGAGTTGAAATGACATCAACGGATTTTCTTTGGTTCAAACTAGAAAAGACAAAAATCACACTACCAATTGCTAATTTTATGTAACTTGCGGTTAGAAATTTGAATATATCAGCGAATTTGATAACTTTTTCTAGTTGACAAAAAAATTTAGAATTATGGCACTGATTTCAATGAACAAATCTATGTTTAGCTTTTACCAGTAATAACAACGACAGAGATAAATACCTATTATAATCATACCAGAGGTGTTTGCATAATTTGGAACACTTGTAGCATACAATTTTCCCTTACTGCGACTACATTGCTCTTACTTCCCTTTCTACTAGATTAGTGGTCGCATAACTGGAAATGGAAGATCTGCTGTCATTGGTTATGTACAGTGAAACAGATATGGAGGCCCAATTCACCAACTTGAGAAAGAAGCATACCGTTAATTTCTAAGATCTTTTAAAGATCACGCTGATGTCATTTCCAACTTTTCATCCACCTCCTATGACTCTACAAACAACCATCTTTATCGGCTGCCAAAAGCGAACCTACAGTGGGGCCAAAGGGTAAAAAGCATAAATCTGTAAATCGAATGTGCTAAGAACCTTGGAAGCTTGCATACCATACTAATCAATCTATAGTTCTGATTTATGTACAACTGCTAATATGTCTGTGGTTGGAGGATGAGATGGTTGGCTAGCCGAGGTACATGAACAGTTCTATGACTATGCTTTCCCTTTTCATGACCTAATAAATTGGAAAATTATTTTCTCGGGTTTTTTTGTTTGGTTTTATTTCAATGAAAAGGACATGGATTTGGAATCGGCCCATTGTTTGACTAAAGAAAATAGAAAAAAATACTTCTATGAAGCTTGTGTCAGCACAGGCCCAATAGATATTATTGTGTCTAGTCAACAAACATTTTTTAAAGATGATTTTTGAGATTTCCTTTCAGGTTTCACTCAATAACACTCACCTCCCCATGGTTTACAATATTACATCTACCTCCCATATTTTGATTTTATTGTAACAATTCTTTAAATCTATTTAAAATAAATATAAACTAATTATGATTTGACAAGCTTACCCTTATTTATATTAATCATATCATATCATATTAAAGAACCCTAGGCCCGCCTACATGGCACCACCAGAAACTAGGATTCCCTTTTAATTTATTTATTTTTTCAAAACTAGCCTCCCCCCTCTCGGAAACCTTCACAACCGTCACCACCATATTGCAAATTAAGCCTCCACCAATTCTTCCATATGTATAAATATAAGCCCTCCTTTGAACCTTTTTAAGCAATTGATCATCAGATAGGAATACTAGCCACAACTTAAGTTTAACCAACTGGTACCAGAATGAAATATTGGGTCAAACTATGTGAGTTAGTTGGCTCAGATGTATATACGACACTTATAACTTGAGAAGTTTCTTTTTAATTCTAGAATTGTGAATGCTTCTCCTTTAATCCTATGTATACTTCCGTTGTTGCATGCATTAGTCTAACGTTTCTCCATAATCTTACTTTACTTTGGTGATTTGAGTTAATCTTTTTTTTTTGTGTAGGGGTGGTACAACATAGATTGAAGGTCAATGTCTTTTATTAAAGCGTTGAATTGATAAATGAAGTACACGTTGTTGGTTTTTAAAAAATGTGAATGAAATATGAAGAGTTGCGACTTTCATAATAAGTTGCGACTTTCATAATAAGTTGTTACTTTCATGAAAAGTTGTTACTTTTATGAAGAGTTGCGACTTTTATGAAATAACACTAACGGTCAATGGGTATTACAACAACACATATTGCAGAGAGTAAAACATCTCACAGAGAACTGTAGCCTTGGGTGTAAAATGTAATTGAAGCAACCACCGCCGGAGAAGTAACCATGAAAGAACACTAATGAGTCCACAATGGTTTTCTCTGGTCTATCACTATTCACTAGGTCAATAAGAAGTTTTAGTGATTTACCAATGTAGACAACAAAAAACATTATCAAAAACTTAAAATGAAACAAAGGAAAAAATAACTTAATAGCACAAGAACTCCATAACTTTGTTTTTTTTTGTGGTCTAAAATCTAAAATAAATGGACAACTGAATATTAATAATAATTAATTTAATAACAAAGACAAGAATTGATCATATTAAAAAACTTGATAGCTGGTAAAATGACCTCCAAACATAACTCAAAATTCAAAAACTTGAATTACCACCTCCATAATAATTAAGAGTTCAAGAACTCTCCTCCTCTTCTGACTTAGGAACAAGATTTAAATCTAACTTGAGTAACTCAGGCTGAATTAAACTTCTCAATTCTTTTTTAACTTTCTTCACCCGCAACTTGATTGCCAACTTCTGCTCCAAATGTATTTATTTGACAGTATTTATGACTCGGGGTGCATAATCTTATACATTAGAATGCACCCTTTTGTTTCTCATACAATGCTTGAAATTCTTTACGGAGATCTTGAAATGCCTCAAATACATTCGATCCACCCTCAACATATTCTAGTTGGTAATCCTCTAGTTTCACTTCAACAAAATTTTCAATTATTTTATCTTGTCTTGTAGAACATTAGGAACATGATTTTCCACTTGGTAAAAAGAGCATAACACAACATCCGCTCTGCTTTGATCTGAATTGCAAGGTTATTTTCATCATGGAATAAGGTTTTTTTCTTTTCAAGAAACTAACCGTGCGTACTTTCTTAGACTAAATAAATTTCAATTCAAGGTAAGCAAAAGATTGAATTTTTTTTTAATTGAGTCTTAGAAAGCACGCACTGTTAGTTTCTTGAAAAAGAAAGAATCCTTGTTCCAGGATGCAAATAAGAAACCTTGTTCCAGAATGCAAATAAGCTTACAACTCGTTCGGAGCGGATATTCGTGTTATTCTCTTTCCACTAAATAGAAAACAATGTTATTTTAGTTTCACAAGTATGGAGAGAATAATTGATAAATATTTTGATGTGAAACTAGAGGATCGACAATGTGATTATATAGAGGGAAAATCAAATGGCTTAGAGATACATGAAGATCTCTATAAAGAATCAAAAGAACTAAATGAAAAAGAAAAAAAATGAATAATAATGTATAAGATCATACAGTCTTGCTCAAAAATATTTATTAATAAACACATCTTGGACAAGGAACAAAAAATGAATTTACGGGTGGAGAAAGTTTTTAAAAAAAGAAACATGACGTGCTATTTTGGCCAAACATCTCAAGTTTTATTTGAATGTTGCCCTTGAGCCAGAAAAGGAGAAGAGTCTTGAACTCATAATTATCATGGAGTTGGTAATTGGAGCTATGTTTGGAGAAGAATTTTACGAGCAATCGAGTCTTCTTATATGGTCAATTATTATCTTTGTTATTATGTCAATTGTTCTTAGTCTTTACACATCTATTTATATGACGTTTTAGTGTAAGACCTCAGATTTGAAAGGAATGGAAAAAATTAGTTTTTTTGGTTGCAGGTGGACCTATGGCTCCCACCCACAGTTGGTGGAAGCATCTATTGACCGTAGATGTCATTCGTAGGTAGAAGGGAAATGAAGAAAAACTTTTAGGAAAATTTTTAGGACTTACGGTGGCCATGTGTGGTTCGTAGGTAGACCTACCAACCGTACATGAGGTACATCGATGGATGGTCCAAATTCATGTCTCTAAACCCTACCTACTGTCGACCAGGATGGTCCATAGTAGGACCTATGGACTGTAGGTCAGAACTGTAGGTGAGGTTTGACAGTTATTTTAAGAGGGGTGTTTGGGTCTTTTCCTAAATATTTTAACCCAATACTATATTGGTTAACCTTCTATGGTAGGCCCTATATAAACATTTTAAAACCCCAAATTATCTAATTGAACTCATTCTCCTAAATTCTCAAAATTTGATCAAGTTCTTTCCTAAAACTTCTCTCTCTAAACATTGAAGAAGTGTAGGATTTCGAGATTAAGTCTTCAATTTCACCATTGATTGTGGGTTTTTAACATCAAGGTATGATTGTATTCATATATGGAGCCCTTTCCTCCATAGGGTTCCTAAATTCTCCAATTTTACACGTTAGAATCTCAAATTGAAATTAGAGTTTTATTCAATCTCGTGGGTTCTTTTCAATTTATGATCTAATTGATTTTTATGTCTTTTTATACATGAATTGAGATAATTTCATGTTTTTAAGTTGAATTTACTTGGACCCATGCATGATCCATGATTTCTAGATTTGATCATATGATGAAGCTTTTGAATTATGAAAGATGAATTTATATATGAAGATATGCATGTTTCTTTATGAAATTGATGTAAATGATTTAAGGTTGCTTTGAGAGTAAAGCATCGATGTTGTTGTACATGGTTGTGGATGGGTTTTCTCATATTAAAGGATTCATAAGGTTCAAAGGTTTTCTCACCTAAGTTGAATCAAGGTTAAGGAGCTACTCTAATGAACTTTAACTTTAATTGGCTACTTAATTGTGTATTTCCATGGCTAATAAGACAAGAATGATTAATGACTACTCCGTGGGATTTATACTTAGCACTGAGAGAATATTGAGATGGAAGCTCTCTCGTACTTGAGGCTGGGTTTCTAATAGCGATCTCGCTATCCCATAAGTACGTGCCACCATAGGTTTGTCTTTGATAGATATTAGCTAGTGGATCCACTTTAGCTCAAATTTATAGATCTTACCTTGGCATGTAAGGACATCTCTTTTCGGTGTGGGATAAACATGAGATTCCATGTTATAGCTCACATGGTCTATGTCGGTTAAAAGTAAATCTCCCACAATAATGAACTAAAGTTACTTTTGAAAAGTATCTGAAACATGTTCCAAAGATATTTAGCTTGTATTGATAATGATTATGACCTATGTTTTCTAACATGTTATTTTATTATTTAGCTTGGTTATATAAAGTCCTTTTAACATGATTTCATAGCTCATATGCATTTCTATCATACTTGGTGCATTCCATGTACTAACGCAAACTTGTTCCTACATTGTTTCACTAATGTAGGGTCCTACGCTCCTACCTCCCATACTCATGGCTCGTGACCCCTTTTAGACATTGAAGATTGGTGATTCCTCATGTTCCAAGGATCGACATACTTTTATTGATTTTATGTCTTTTCATTTGGGATGTTGTATTTGATGTATGGGTTACGTCCCAATCATTCCTTCGATGTAATAGATGGTTTTGATACTTATGTTTAGACTTTCGCTACTTTTGTTAAACTTTTATATAAAATGCTACTTTTAAACTCTTTTGGTTTTCTATTATCACGTATGATGTATGCTAAGTGGCTAGTGTAGGGTCTCCCTCGATTTTATACTCCATGTCACATCAAGGGTGTACTTTGGATCATGACAAACTTGGTATTTAGAGCACAAGGTTTAGAAAGGTCCTAGGATGTTTCATAAGTTAAGTCAAGTAGAGTCTTGTGCATGAGTGTGAAGCACACCACAGTTATGAATGAGAGGCTATAAGATGCTTAGGAGACTCCACTTCTTTTATTACTCTAAAGTTGTGCAATATAGTTTAACTCTATATGTCTCTCTCGTAATCCCTATTAGATGCTTTTCAGGATATGGCCCCTTGAAGAGAATATGTTAGAAGGAATGCGGAAGAGAATGTGGAATAAGAAGCTCCTAAAGCTCCTCAAGCTTCGGTCGACTTGTTGGCCGAGCAAGTGACTAATCAAGAGTTTAGGGCTATTTTTCAAGTGTTGTATCAAGCCATATTGGCTCAAGCCAATAGGGAGGTTGTGGTCCCTATGAACCCAGATGTGGGTACGACGATAGCTAGAGTGAGAGAATTCACTAGAATTAATCCTCTGGAATTTCATGGTTCAAAGGTTGAGGAAGATCCTTAAAAGTTCATTGATGAGGTTTATAAGGTGTTGATAATCATGGGAATGACGCCGGTGGAAAATGAAGAGTTGGACGGTTACCAATTTAAGGGTGTTACTCAAGTATGGTTCAACCAATGGAAGGAAGCGAAGGCAGTTGATGCGGTTCCTCTTAATTGGGAAAAGTTTAAGGTTGCTTTGCTTGATAGGTTCTTTTCCCTTGAGATGAGAGAGGCAAAGGTAATTGAATACATGAAACTTCTTCAAGGAAATATAACTGTGAAGGAGTATGCTTTGAAGTTCACACAATTATCCCGATATACTCCTACTATGGTTGTCGATCCTAGGGCAAGGATAAGTAAGTTTGTATCTGGAGTATCCAATGCGGTGGTTAAAGAATGTTGGAATGCCATGCTCATTAGTGATATGCACATTTCTCACCTAATGGTTCTTGCCTAACAAATCAAAGAGGATAAACTTAAGGAAAAGTCTAGGGAGGAAAAGAGGGCCAAGACAGGTGATGGTGACCTTTCACGTTCAAGGTCTGATGAACATGGTCATTCTAAGTTTCGACAAAGGTTTTTCGGTCAAGGTTCCTCCAATTCTCCGACTCCTAAATTCAACAAAGAGAGGGTGTCTAACCTTAAGCCTCAAGGAGGAAATTATGGTCGATCTTCATCAACTTCTTGTGCTAAATATGGAAGGAAGCATGAGGGCAAATGCTTAGCCGGTATAGATGGTTGCTTTGGCTGTGGTTAGAGGGTTAGAAGATAAAGGGATTGTCCATCACTTGTGGCTAAGGGAAGAGAAGTTAGGCAAGTTCCGCCTAGTGGTTCGAGTTTAGGTGCTCCAAAGGAAAATCGATTCTATGCCTCAAACTTGTCCTGAGCAAGAGGGTTCTCCCAATGTGGTTACCAATATATTGAAAGTCATTTATCTTGATGTTTATGCTTTGCTTTATCTCAGTGCTACCTTGTCTTTTGTGACGCCATAAGTCGCCATGAGGTTTGATACTCTTTCGGATGTATTTTTAGACCCTTTTGTTGTCTCTACTCCTATTATTGAATCTATTGTGGCTAAGTGAGTCTATAGAGATTGTCCTGTATTTTTATCCCATAGAGTCATCATCTCAATATTATAGAGCTTTATATGTTAGATTTTAATATTATTCTTGGTATGTGTTCAATGCATTCATGTTATGCTTCTATTAATTGTAGAACCCAGTAGTCAAGTTTCAGTTTCCGAATGAACCTATCCTAGAGTGGAAAGGTGGAAACTATATGTTTAACATTAAGTTTGTCTCTTGTGTTAAAGCGATCAAAATTATTTCTAAGGGTTGCATATATTATCTTATTCAGGTTAGGGATATGGAACCAAAACCTCATCCATGAGTCGGTCCCCGTTAGTACTGAGTTTCCAGAAGTGTTTCCCCATGATTTACCCAGTGTTCCCCCTGAAAGGAAAATAGACTTTGGTATTGACCTTCTCCAAGATACACAACCTATCTCTATTCCTCCTTATCGAATGGCCCCAACAGAACTTAAGGATTAAATGGAGTAATTGAAAGATTTGTTGGATAAGGGTTTCATCCGACCAAGTATCTTTCTATGGGGTTCTCAAGTTTTCTTTGTTCGAAAGAAAGATGGTTCACTTCGTATGTGTATTGATTACCAACAATTGAACAAAGTTACCATTAAGAACAAATATCCTCTTCTAAGGATAAATGATTTCTTTGATCAACTAAAAGGTGCAAGTTACTTCTCTAAGATTGACCTTCGGCTGGGCTATCACCAATTGAGGGTAAAAGAAGATGACATTCCAAAGAAGGCCTTTTGAACTTGGTATGGTCATTATGAGATTTTAGTAATGTGGTTTGGCTTGACTAATGCTTCGACCATATTTATGGATGATGAATAGGGTGTTTAGAGACAATACCTTGACATTTTTGTGATTTTGTTTATCAATGACATCTTGATTTACTAAAGGAGTGAAGATGAGCATACCAATCATTTGAAGATTGTGTTGCAAGTTCTCAAGGACCAACAACTCTTTGCAAAGTTTAGCAAACATTAATTTTGGTTAAGATATGTGGCTTTTCTTGGTAACATTGTTTCCGGTAAGAGTATTGGAATAGATACTAACAAGACAGATAAGGTTAAGAGTTGGCCTAGATCTCTATCCCCTTTGGATATTCGAAGTTTCTTAGGTTTGGCTGGTTAATATAGAAGGTTTGTTGAGAGTTTTTCTTTGATTGCCTCTCTTTTAACGACATTGGCCCAAAAGTAGATCAAGTTCATATGGTTTGAAGCGTGTGATAAGAGTTTTCAAGAATTAAAAGATAGGCCTACCTATGCTTCAGTGTTGAATTAACTGGAAGGATCCAATGGATTTGTGGTTTATTGTGATGTTTCAAGAGTTGGGCTAGGGTGTGTTCTTATGTGAAATGGGGAAATTATGGATTATGCTTTAGGACAACTTAAGATTCGCGAGAAGAACTACCTTACCCATGATTTGGAATTAGCGGTGGTTGTTTTTGCCATAAATATTTGGAGGCATTACTTGTGTGGTGTTCATGTTGATGTCTTTACCGACCACAAAAGTTTTTAATATGTGTTTAAATAGAAAGATCTAAATGTTCGCTAAAGAAGGTGGCTTGAGTTGCTAAAGGATTATTAAATGAGTGTTCTCCCTCACCCCGACAAAGTGCATGTGGTGGCGGATGCTCTTAGTTGATTATCAATGGGTAATGTTTCTTATATTTAGAATGGTAAGAAAGAACTAGTTAGAGATGTTCATAGATTTGCACGATTAGGTGTTGAGTTGGTTTACTGTTCAAAAAGCAATGTTATGGTACATAATGGTTCATAATCATCTGTTGTGTCAGATGTTAAAGACAAGCAAGGTCTTTATCAAAATTTTGTTTAATTGAAGGAAGCAGTGCTTAAGAAGTCCGTTTAGGCTTTCTCCCGGGGGGATAATGTGCTTCTATATCAAAGTCCTTTATGTGTTCCTAATGTCAATGATTTGAGGAAGAATATTCTATCAAAAGCCCATAGTTACTGATACTCCATTCACCTTGGAGCCATAAAGATATACCGTGACTTGCAGAAGGTCTATTGGTGGAATGGGATGAACAAGGATATTGCGGAATTTGTGGCCAAATGTTCTAATTGTCAACAAGTGAAAATTGAGCATCCAAATTTGGGAGGTTTATCCCAAGATATTATTATTCTTAATTTAATGTTGGATGATTTGAATATGAACTTTATTATTACCTTACGTCATACCCGGCGGCAACATAACTCGATTGGGTTATCGTTAATTGTATGAAGAAATTGACTCATTTCATTCCAGTCAAGGTTTCTTATTCGACGAAGGACTATCTAAGTTGTACTTGAGAGAAATGGTTAGGTTGCATGGAGTGCCCTTATCCATTATCTCTGATCGTGGTACCCAATTTACCTCTCAGTTATTGATTTTTTTTCAAAAAGGTCTTGGTACTGGTGTTAAGCTTAGTAAGGCCTTTCATCCACAAATCGATGGGAAAGTGGAGCGTACTATCCAAACTTTGGAAGCTATGTTGAGAGCTTATGTGATTGACTTTAAGGGTAATTGGGATGATCATTTTCCTTTGGTTGAATTCGCTTACAATAATAACTATCATTCCAGAATTGGTATGGCTCCATTTGAGGCTCTTTACGGAAGGAAGTGTAGATCTCTCATAGGTTGGTTTGAAGTTATTGAAGTTGCCTTGATAGATCCCAAGTTGGTACATAAGGAAATGAAAAATGTTTGGCTTATTAGAGAAAGGTTGAAAACAGCTCAAAGTTGACAAAAGTCCTATGCCGATGTTAGGAGGAGAGATCTTGAGTTTTATGTTCATGATTGGGTCTACTTTAAAATTTCACCCAACAAGGGTGTGATAAGGTATGTGAAGAAAGGGAAGTTTAGTCCCCAATATGTGGGTCCATATCATATTTAGAAGTGTCTTGGTAAATTTGCTTATGAACATCATTTGCGTAATGATTTGGCATTGGTAAATCTTGTTTTCCATGTCTCCTTGTTGAGGAAATGTGTGGGAGATCCGACATCCATTGTCTCCTTGGAAGGTTTGGGAGTTAAGGAAAATCTTTCATATGGAGAACTTTCGATTGAGATTTTGGACCGACAAGTTAAGAAGTTTAGAAATAAGGAAGTTGCTTCTGTGAAGGTTCTTTGGAGGAATCAGTTAGTTGAGGGCACAACTTGGGAGGTGGAGGCTGATATGAAGTCCCTTTATCCTCATTTATTTCCCTCCGACCCAACTCTAGCTTGAGGTATTTAGTTCCTCATGGTCCATCCTTATGACTTAGTCATTCTAATAATTCCTTATGCATGCATGCTTATGGAAAAAAACTTAACTTTTTTTTGAGAAAATGAGTTAATTTTGTTTGATTTCTCCATGTTTATGTGCATTGAGTATAATTTGCATACATGCCTTATGAAAAGATGTTTTGAATATGCTTTAGCTTGGAGTCGATTTTTCTTCCTCATATATGTGCATTAATGTGATTACATTCATGTTGGGTTGTTAGATCGCCTTCCTACCCTCCTTATGATGTCTTGAGTTCCATTCGAGGATGAATGTTCCCAAGGGGGAGATATTGAAACACCTTGGATTTGAAAGGGATGGGAAAATGCAGTTTTTGGGTTGCAGGTGTGACCTATGGCTCCAACCTACGGTGGGTAGAAGACCGTAGATGGAATTCGTAGGTAGAAGGGAAATAAAGAAAAACTTTTGGGAAATTTTTTTGGTGGCCATTTATGTTCCGTAGGTAGACCTACCAACCATATATGGGCCCGTTGATGGATGGTCAAAATTCAAGTCTCTGAACCCTACCTATGATCTGCCAGAACGGTCCTTTATAGGACCTACAGACTGTAGGTCTGAATCGTAGGTTAGGTCCTATAGTTATTTTAAGAGGGGTTTTTGGGTATTTTTATAATTATTTTAACCCAATACTATGTCGTTTTACCTTCTATCATGGGCCCTATATAAACGTTTTAAACCCCCAACTTACCCAATTGAACTCATTCTCCTAAATTCTCAAAAGTTGATCTAATTCTTTCCCAAATTTCTCTCTCTAAAGCTTGAAGAAGAAGTCTAGGGTTTCAAGATCATGTCTCCAAATTCACCATTAATTATGGGCTTTTAACATCAAGGTATGATAGTATTCACCTATGGAGTGCTTTCCTCCATAGGGTTCCTAATTTTTCCAATTTTACAAGTTAGAATCTCCAATTGAAATTAGGGTTTTATTCAATCTAATGGGCTATTTTCAATTTATGATCTAATTGATTGTTTTATGACTTCTTATGCATTGATTGAGATAATTACATGTTTTTAAGTTGAATTCACTTGGACCCATGCATGATCCATGATTTCTAAATTTGATCATATGATGAATCTTTCGAATTAAGAAAGATGAATTTATGAAGATATTCATGTTTCTTTATGAAATTTTTGTAAGTGATTTAAGGTTTCTTTGAGAGTAAAGCATTTATTTTGTTGTACATGGTTGTGAAAGGGTTTTCTCATATTAAAGGATTCATAAGGTAGAAGGGTTTTCTCACCTAAGTAGAATCATGATAAAGGCGCTATTCTGATGAACTCTAGCTTGGATTGGCTACTTAATTGTGTATTTTCATGGATAATAAGACAAGAAAGAATAATGGTTATTCCGTGGGATTTATGCTTAGCACCGAGAGGATATTGAGATAGAAGCTCTCTGTAGTTGAGGCCATTTTTCTTGTAGAAATCTATATGTCCCATAACTATGTGCCATAATAGGTTTGTCTTAGATAGACATAAGCTAGTGGATCCACTTTAGCTGAGATTTATGGTTCTTACCTTGGCAAGTTATGACATCTCTTCTTGGTGTGGGATAGATACCGGATTCCATGTTATATCTCACATGGTCTATGTCGGTTAAAGCTAAATCTCTCACAATAATGAACTAAGGTTACTTTCTAAAAGTATCTCAAATGTGTTTCAAACATGTTTAGCTTGCATTGACCATGGTTATGACTTATCTTTTCTAACATGTTATTTTATGATTTAGCTTGGTCAGTGCATATTATATAAAGTCCTTTTAGCATGATTTCATAGTTCTTATGCATTGCTATCATACTTGGTACAGTTCATGTACTAACACATACTTGTGTCTACATTGTTTCACTAATGTACGGTCCGACACTCCTACCTCCCATACTCGTGGCTAGTTACCACTTTCAGATATTGAATATTGGCGAGTTCTTATGTTCTGAGGACCGAGATTCTTTAATTACTTTCATGTTGTTTCATTTCAGATGTTGTATGTGATGTATGTGTTACGTCCCAATCACTCATTTGAAGTAATAGATGTCTTTGAGACTTATGTTTAGACTTTCGCTACTTTGTCAAACTATTTTATATAAGATGCTACTTTTAAATTCTTTTGGTTTTCTATTATCTTTTATGATGTATGCTAAGTGGCTTGTGTAGCGCCCGTCGGGGTTTTATACGTCATGTCACATCTAGGGAGTATATTGGGTCGTGGCATTTAGACCACAAAATAGAAGGTTCTGAAGTTCTTATGTTATAAAGTCAGTCTTATTCATTTGTTTTATCTCTAGTCTTTAATGCTATTTGTGTTGTTCAGACTGGTAAAGCAAGTAAAATCTTTGATTGACATACTGAAGAATGTGGAAAATATGGATCAAAGGAAATCCCCGTGCACTTATTAATGTTCTTTTATGTTTCATCTCCTATGAGGTTGGTGCATTTATATTTGACGTCATTGCTAGCTCTTTGTGAGATGATGGAATCTCTGTAATATAATTTTATCTAATATCTATTGACTTTATTGGCCTATTTAGGATTCCAAGGGAAATTGGTTTTGATTTTAAAACCCATCTACATATGAATCAAAATAGAGTACCTCATTCCTTTTTATCGAAAGCACATACTCAAATGGGGTTCCATTCTTGTATGGTACAAAAATAAATTTTATTCGATCACATTAGTCATGGATCATAGGTATACCAGTCTTGTTCATGCTATTTATTAATCATTTCAATTTTTAGGAAAGACCTCTTAGCCAAAATTTCATAATGCAGCTGGAGTTTTGCAAATAACTATTGGAACACTAAAACATGTATCTTGACAGAGAACTTTTTAGTCAGTCCTAATTAGAATAAATCATTTATATATTTAGTAACAATTTCACTTTAAAATACTCATTATACCCTCATTTAAATGATTTATAGCACACTAAAATCTATGACATATATTAGAGAGTAGTTTTTTCTGACCTTGGTGTCCAGGCGAACTTTCGCGCAACCTCGACTAATTCCTTGACATACATGCCACGTCCCACAAACAATTATTAGACCAAAAATTTCAAAAGCTTTTCTATATTTCATAAAACTCTGTGTCCAGTCAAGAAACGACAAAAGATTAAACAATCATTTTTAAATGAACCGACACCATACATTTTAGATAGTATAAACAACTTAAATCTTCTATAACTACCATATGACAAATCTAGACTACACCAGTGCAATGTTCTCTAAGGCCCGGAGACAAAGAGAATTGAAGAAAACCTGTTGTTGCATGGCTAGCTGCAGTGGCTTGATGACGGTCTGGTTTCCCAAGATGTAGATGAGACTTCATTAGAACCTTTTCAATCAAAAGAGAACCCACAAATAATATCTTCATCAATAACAAGAAATTGGCATTCAATAACTAATATCCAAAACAAAATGCAAAAACCATAATTCATTTTTTTAAAATGAAATTATTTTTAGGAATAGAGAAGGCACAAGAACAATCAATAAAAATATTAACCCAAAAGATAATAAATTCAAGAAATACCATACTTTATTCTGAAATGACATCCTCTAGTCCAACCCTATATTAGTGTAGGATGATAAATAACTATGATTGAATGAATCTACAGTAGAAGATAAATAAATATACTATTCATGACAAAACCAAAAAAGGTCATAAATCATATAGCTACTTGTGGCTCGTCCTAATTGTGGGTTGGCCTTAACTAGGCTCAGTTAGGGTTTGGAGCGGTATGATATGGGTAGGGTGTCATCCCTTGAGTTGGTTCCCCTCTTTATTGATTTGAGACCTCTTCTTTGGTCCCTTCACTTGTCATTTAGCGGTAGACATGTTATACTTGTATTGATCTTGGTTATATTGAAGGGCTCGAGGTTGTATTTGGATCCCAAGTTAGTACTCTCTTCTTTGGTAGTGTGGTTCGGTCTGCTGTATAATTATTTGATTTTTAGTGCCTTGTTTGAATGTTGGTGATGGCATGCATTGCATTGTTTTCTCATTCTCACAGATTTTTTGGTATGATCCCGGTTCATGCATTGGCATAACTCTCATTCATGATTAAAAATTATTTTACTGTACTTTTATTCTAACTATTTTTTATGGGAGTTGTACCACCTGGATCACTTGATTTACTTGGTTTTGATATTACTAGGTGTCAGGGACATACTCCTTTTCTACTTGAGAAATTAGAGGCATCTAGGATGTGCTTAGGTTTTACTTGACTAGTCGGCACGTCGACACCCTTTCCTATATGATTTTGGCTACTCATGATCCTCTTTGGAGTTGATCCTTACTATTCACAAGTTTGAGGCCTTGCCTTTCCCTCTATAGAGTCGACTTGCTATAAGTCCTTGTTCCGGCCTAGGCAGTATATATGGATTTCCCGATGTCCCCTATGAGTCTCTCTGGTCGTGAGTACTATAGTACTGTATGAGGGAGTTGTATGGGTCCTACCTCACCCGCTTGATAGGGAGGTAGGTCTATACACTTGGTTATAGATGGTTACTGATGGTCCTATTGCACCTTCTACATTCATATGCATTGCCTATCACTAATATACTTTTTTGTTGCTTGTATCCGCCGATTTATGGGGGTCGGTTGGGTTATGGTTGTTGTTTGTACCTTCCAGGATTATGGGGGTACGATTAGGTTATGGTTTTACTATATTATGTTCTATGCTATTATTTTACTGTTAGCTGCTAGGTTTGGATGGTAGAATTATAGTTGTGGGCCCTCTTGGCCATGGGTAGTTATCTGGTATCTTTGTTGCTTAGAAATAGGTTTTTGGCTTGCGTTCCAGGTACGTTCTTGACTTGACCTCTTACCCTTTATTTCTCGTTTCTATTCTTTATTGTCTGTCTACTTTAGAATCTCCATTTTAGTTATTTCTGTTATGCTTTATTTATTTCTTCTAATTTATCCTTGTGTCAACTTTTGAGGACAGTCGACCGATGCCAATGAGTACCATTTTTGGTATTTATACTACACTTTTGCTCCCTGTAGATCCTATTTTGAGTTGTCACGGTTGATATGGAGTCGGGTAGATCAGCTTGGAGTTTGGATACTAGGGTGAACTCTTGGTGTTCGAAGTTTCTAGTTTCTGTCTATTTTAGGCTATGCTTAGTTTTAGTATTGTACTCAATGATATTCTGTACTTATCATGTATTTGTAAAATCCTTGTACTCTTGCTTTGAATTAGATGCTCGACTATTCACTGACGCCAGGTCTTGGAGTGGTTTTACTTTTGTATTTTTGTTGATTCCCTTTCTTCAGTTGCTTAGATCTTTATGTTTCTTGTTGTTTACTTTCGCTTGGTATTCCATTGCTTATGACTTCGTACAAGGGTTAGGCTTAATTACTGGTGGGGTGTAGTAGGTGCCATCATAACCTAAGAAATTGGGTCGTGATAGTTTGATATTAGAGCTCTAGTTTACTGCTATCAATTGTATGAGGGAAAATACCTAGTAGTGTCCCACAGATCAGTGCGGAGACGTGCGTATCCCATCTTTGGGAGGATATAGGGCATTCTTAGGAAATTCTGTTCTTGACTCCTTATCATTTGGTTTCGCTTTGATTAACCTCTAAAACTACTTTTTAGGAATCTTCTCTCTCCTAGATGGATAGCAAGAAACATTCGATGGATGTGGATCGCGCATCAACACATTCTACTAGAGTTTCTGCATTTGATGGGGCTAGAAGGCCTAAGTTGGGCATGAACCTTGAGGTTAGACACATTTTTCAGCATTTAGAGAGTTTGGGGGGCAGCCAAGACTTTAACAGTGTATTTGACTACCTCAGTTCCTCAATATTTAGTGGTAGGAGGTCTGAGCTTCTCTGAGGGTACACCTCAGGTAGGTGCAGTTCTTGGTCCAATGGGTGCTTGTTAGGGTAGAGTTGGGTTTACCAGTCCCCAACAGGGTTCGTCGACCATTTCTAGCTATGTGTTGGGATTTCTAGAGTGGATTGGTCATAACCTCGCATTGTTCCCTTCAGACAAAGAGTTGAGTCATGGGTTGATCGGAGGGTTGGATTTGCCACTTTAGTTAACATCGGAGCATCTAATATCAGCAAGGTCTAGCTTTCTCCAGGTTGCAATTCATGTGAGGGTTGTGGAATAGGCATGCCTTGAGACTTACATTGATGGTAGTAAGAGGCTTTTCCATCAGTATAGCGGTGATAACATTCCACTTTGAGGTAGGCATCAGTTCAACGAGGGTCATCCTTCTTTTCTACCTATCAGTACTATGGAGGTAGCATCTTGGGTTCCTAGGGATTCTGCGTTAGGTCGTAGTGCCTCAGTAGGTAGAGTTCAGGTCAAACTTCTCATGGTGGTCAATCTGGACCTTTAGGTGTTCGGTCTCATGTTACTCCAATTGGGTCTTTGCAAAAAGTTGCTCTCGATAACGATTTTCTAAGTGTGGGGGAGTAGGCCATCATGTCATGGATTTTTGCAGGCCCAAGTGCAGTTGGCTAATTATAGTTCTAAGTTTTACAGAGGAAGACAGGGTAGATCACTGTATTTGTAACACCCTGTATCATAGACAGACCAGATTACAGAAATAAGAAGTTGCAGGTGACACCGACGGGCACCAACCACGGACGGTAGGGTGACCCACGGAACGTAGGTAGGGTCCGTGGATGGCCACTTGCAGCCCTCCCCAGCAACAGCCCAGAAAGTATTCTAAGGCATGACCCACAGCCGGACCCACGGACTATAGGTCAGACCACATACCGTGGTCCTGGTTCGTGGATTGAGGCCCTAAAATCCCGACTCTGAACCTGAACGACGGCCGACCAGAACAGACCATCGGTCCATCCATGGTCCGTCGGTCTGGCCTGTCAGTGACCCTGACAACTTTTAAGTCAGGGGTCATTTTGTCTTTTCCCTATGCGTTGGACTCCTAATCTACATAGTTTTGGTCAGTTTTAGCCTAGGAACTTAAGTAGAACTTACCCTAGTCAACTCATTCTCCAAAAATCCATCAAGTTAAACGAAAAGAAGGAGAAAGAGTCAACCAAGCCCTAGTCTAAGAATGCATCAGGTTTTCATCAATTTCAACCCTGAAATCGAAAGATTTCTCTGTGAAATTCGTCACCAGGCATGTGGGATTTCACTAGTGGGTTCCTTTCACCCATTAGGTCCCTAGAATTCAGTTAGATTCTTGATTCCCTCCATATTATCTAGACCTAGGGTTTCTAGCATTTCAGCAGATTATTATGAATTAGTTATTTTAATGTTCCTAATCAGATTATCATGTACTAGTATTGTTTCTGCTCAGATTAATGCATAAACTCAAAACCCTAGTTATGTAGTTCTTTTAGTTCATGAATTACATTAGCTAGGACAGATAAACAGATATACATGCCTCAGTTTTCGAATGTTTCATTATCAAATATACATGTTGCATTTTCAGATTTGCATGTCAGATTATTGAGTTATCCAGCTTCCTTGAGTATGTTATAAATTTCACATATTTAGTTTGGAGTAGGCTTTATACCGAGTTAGACTAGGGTCAGTCACCTTCAAGTCCCAGAACTACGTGCCCCCGTAGGTTATAAGTCCCCTTTGCGGGCATCAGTTTAGTGATCACGCCAGTCATGCCTCAATACCTCTGGCAAAGTATATTGGGTCCTCTCGATGAGGCGTATACATCAGAATTCACATTTAGCTCATGTGGTTGTACATCAGTTATTAGTAGCTCCCACAGTCAGATTCTAGTACATTGTACATGTTATCATTACAGTTCAATACTTAGTTTCAGCATGTTATAAACTTGGTCATTGCATACAGTTAGTTCATGTTCAGTATTTTCAGTATAGTATCATGCTCATCTCATATCATTGCTCAGTTATATGATTTGTTCAGTTATGTATATTGTTTAGCTTTATTCTATAATGCATGCTCAATACCTTTCAAGTACTAACACATACTCTGTGCTACATCTTCTCGTGATGTAGGTTCAGGTCCTCAGCTTTCAGATCACGCATAGATCGGTTCCCGATCTCCAGTTCGCCAGCATCAGTGAGGAGTCCTCATTCTTCGAGGATGATTTACATGATCATCTTTTTCCTTTCAGTCTTTAGTTTCAGGTTTTGCTAGATTTAGCTAGGGCATGTCCCATCATCTCTAGTTAGTCAGAGGCTTTCTCTCAGACATAGTTAGATTCAGTTTTAGCTTTGGAGTTTGATATTTCAGTTATCATTAAACTCACAGATTATTTATTTAAATAGTAATGGGTATTCCCCATCATTTCAGTTTTATGATGATTTAAGCTTTCGCATATTAGTTTCTTAATTCAGTTATCTTTAAGTATGCTTATGATATGCGAGCAGGGTTAGCTTGGGGTCACTCGTGATCCTAGGTGCCGTGTCCGCATCCCGGGGGTAGCTTTGAGGCGTGACAAATTTGGTATCAAAGCATTAGGTTTAAGTGTCCTAGGTTGTCTAATAAGCCGCACTAAGTAGAGTCCTTTTCATGGGTGTGAAGTGCACCACATATAATGACAGGGAGGCTACGAAGTGTTTTAGGAAAACTTCACTTTCCTGATATTCTTATCGTGCGTAAGGTATGATCTCTTTCTAATCCATTGTGATGCTCTTTCAGATCATGCCTCCTCATAGATCTTACAGAAGGAATGTGAATGCACGCAACACTAACGTAGCTCCTCCAGTCCCAAATTAGGAAGTTTCAAATGCTGAGTTTTGGAATGTCATTCAGTTTTTCGCTCAGAGTATGACCAACCAAAACAACCAGCATGTTCCAATTCCTGCAAATGCTAGTGGTAGATCAGTGGCAGCCAAGATTCCTGATTTTGTTAGGATGAATCCTCCTGAGTTTTTAGGGTCGCAGATTTGTGGGGATCCCCAAAACTTCATAAATGAGGTCAAGAAGATCTTTGGAGAAATGCAAGTGACTGGAAATGATAGGGTGGAGTTAGAATCTTACCACCTTAAGGATGTAGCTCACAACTGGTTTACTCAATGGAAAGAAAACAGGGGTACGGATGCAGTTCCTATCACTTGGGAGTGTTTTAGTGAGACTTTTCTGTACAGGTTCTTCCCAAGAGAGTTGCGGGAGGCAAAAGCTCAAGAGTTCATGAATTTGAGGCAAGGTAGCATGTTGGTCCAAGAGTACAGACTCAAGTTCACCCAACTCTCTATGTATGCTCCTCACATGGTTGCCAATTCCAGGGCTCAAATGAACAAGTTTCTATATGGGGTATCCTACTTAGTGAAAATACAGTGTAGGAATGCTAGGTTGTTGGAATATATGAACATCTCTAGGCTCATGACTCATTCTCAGCAAGTTGAGGGACATAAGTTTAGGGAACATGATAAGGATAATAAGAAGGATAGAACAGACAACTATGAGTATTTTCAACAGAAATCGGGTGGTGGAAATCGCTTGCAGTTTCAGCAAAAGTCTTCAACTCCAGCACCTTCATCCGCTAGTATTCCATCTTCCAGGTTTTGACAGGATCAGAAAGGTAGGGCATCAGGCTCTAAGTCTTAAGGGAGTATTTCAGGCACTAGAACCTACCCAACTTGTCCTAAGTGTGGTAAGAACCATCCGAGCGAGTCTCTTGCAGGAAAGGAAGGATATTCTAGATGTGGTCAGACTGGTCAGAGGTTGAGACATGGTCCTTCTTCTAAACAGGGTCAATGAGGCAATAATGGTAGGGATCAGTCTACAACTTCAGTAGCACCAGCAGATCGCCAAACTCATCAGGGTAACTCATCAGGTACAGGTGGCGGTCAACACCAAAACAGGTTGTATGCTCTTCAGGCTTGCCAGGACCAGGAATATTTTTCCTGATGTGGTCAGTGGTACGTTACGTGTCTTTAACTTAGATGTTTATGTTTTGTTATATCTAGGGGCTACTTTTTCCTTTGTAACTCCATATATAGCAGTAAATTTCGGTGTCAGTCCAGAAACTGTCTCAGAACCCTTCTCTATCTCTACTCTAGTCGGTGACCCAGTTATAGCTAAACGGGTATACATAAATTGCCCTGTCTCATTCTCTTAACATGTCACCTTAATAGATCTTGTAGAGTTAGAAATGGTAGACTTCGATATCATTCTACGCATGGATTGGTTACATTCATGTTATGTATCAGTTGATTGTAGAATTATGATCGTTCGCTTTCAGTTTCCAGATGAACCAATCTTAGAATGGAAGGGTAGTAGATCAGTGCCTATAGGTCGATTCATTTTTTACCTTAAGACCAGAAAGATGATCTCTAAGGGTTAGCTCTATCATCTAGTTCAGGTTAAGGATTCAAGCTCCAAAACTCCAACTCTTGAGTCAGTTCCAGTAGGTAATGAGTTCCCAAAAGTGTTTACAGAAGATCTTCTTAGAGTTTCTCCCGAAAGGGAAATCGACTTTGGAATTGATCTCCTTCCAGATACCCAACCTATTTCTATTTCTCCTTACATAATGGCTCCAGCTGAGCTTAAGGAATTGAAAGAGTAGTTAAAAGACCTTTTAGATAAAGGCTTCGTCAGACCTACTATTTCCCCATGGGGTGCACCACTGTTGTTGGTGAAAAAATAAAGATGGTTCTCTCAAGATGTTCATTGACTATCGGCAGTTGGACAAAGTCACAATCAAGAATAAGTACCTTATCCCATGATTGATGACATTTTTTACCAACTTCAGGGTGCTAGTCATATCGAAGATAGATCTCAGATCTGATTATCATCAGCTCAGAGTCAGAGATAGTGACATTCCAAAAACAGCCTTCAGAACTCAGTATGGTCATTATGAATTTGTAGTTATGTCATTTGGACTAACCAATGCTCCTGCAGCTTTCATGGATTTGATGAACAGAGTGTTCATGCAGTATTTGGACTTGTTCGTTATCATTTTTATTAATGATATCCTCATTTACTCTAGGAATGAGGAAGAACATGCAACTCATTTGGGGGTTGTCCTGCAAACTCTTAAAGATCGTCATTTATTCGCTAAGTTTAGCAAATGTGAGTTTGGGTTGAAATCCATTGCTTTCCTTAGGCATATTGTGTCTAGAAAAGGGATCCGAGTGGATTCTCAGAAAATAGAAGCAGTGAAACAATTCCCCAAACCTACCTCTCCTACAGATATCAGAAGTTTCTTGGGTTTGGCAGGCTACTACAGAAGGTTTGTAGAAGGATTTTCATCCATAGCTTCTCCATTGACTAAGTTAACTCAAAAAAAGGTTAAGTTTCAGTGGTTAGTTGAGTGTGAGAAGAGCTTCGCAGAAGTGAAAACTAGGTTGACTACACCTCCTATTATGACTCTACTAGAGGGTTCAAATGGTTATGTGATCTATTGTGATGCATCCAGAGTCGGCCTAGGTTGTGTGTTGATGCATCTAGGTAAGGTTATAGCTTATGATTCTAGAGTGATTAAGGTGCATGAGAAGAACTATCCAACTCATGACCTCGAGCTTGCAGCAGTGGTGTTTGCACTTAAGATTTGGAGACATTACTTGTATGGTGTTCATGTAGATGTGTTCACTGACCATAAGAGCCTTCAATATGTGTTCACCTAGAGAGAGTTGAATCTTCGCCAGAGGAGATGACTTGAGTTCCTCAAGGACTATGATATCATTGTGCTTTACCATCCTGGTAAGGCCAATGTAGTAGCAGAAGCTCTTAGTAGACTATCTATGTGTAGCACATATTGAGGAAGAAAGGAAAGAATTAGCGAAGGATGTTCACTGGATTTCTCGCTTAGGAGTTTGCCTCATAAGCATATATATTGATGGTGTAAAAGTTCAAAATGGGTCAGAATCTTTATTGGTAGCGGAGGTTAAGGAAAAGTAAGACAATGATCCGATATTGCTTCAATTAAAGGGTGCAGTTCATCAGCAGAGAGTTGAGGTATTCTCCTGAAGGGGAGATGGTGTGCTTCATTATCAGGGTCGGTGATGTGTCCCTAAGGTGGGTGAGTTGAGACAACAGATTCTTGTAGAAGCCCATAACTCTAGGTATTTTATTCATTCAAGCGCCACAAAGATGTATTATGATCTGTGGGAAGTCTTTCGGTAGAATGGTATGAAAAAGGATATAGCAGATTTTGTGGCTAAGTGCCCTAATTGTCAACAAGTGAAGGTAGAACATCAGAAACCAGGAGGTATGAATCAAGAGATCAACATTCCTACTTGGAAGTGGGAAGTGATCGACATGAACTTCATTATAGGAAAGTTCCATTTCAAGAAAGCAAGGGTAAGGATGGTAGGAAAGTTCAACATAGTGATTCTGATTAAGGTGCTCCAAAGAAAAATAGATTATATGATCTTCAGACTTGACAGGATTGTGAGGGTTCTCCAGATGTGGTGACTTGTATTTGAAAGTCTTTCATCTTGATATTTATGCACTTGATCCGTGTGATACCTTATCATTTGTTACTCCTTATGTGGCCATGAGATTTGATGTTTGTCCCAAAATCTTTTCTAATCCCTTTCATGTATCTACACTTGTGGGTGATGTTATTGTGTCTAAGAGAGTCTATAGAAATTTTCCTATTTTCATTTCTCATAGAGTCACTCATGTTGATCTTTTAGAGCTTGATATGTTAGATTTTGATGTTATTATTGGGATGGATTGGCTCCATGCATGTTATGCTTCTATAAATTGTAAGAACCGATTGGTCACTTTCAAGGTTCCGAACAAACTTATCATGTCAAGGGAAGAGGGAAATTGTGTTCTTAAAGGTCTATTTATATTTGCCTAAAAGCTAGGAAAATGATTTCTAAAGGTTGCATTTATCATTTTATTTTTGTTAGGGATATGGATTCTGAAACACCTACTGTTGAGTTAGCCTTGGTTGTAAATGAATTTCTGAACTATTTCTCAATGATCTTCCAGTATTTCCCCTGAAAGGGAAATAGACTTCGGTATTAACCTTTTTCCAGATATGCAGCCTATCTCTATTCCTTTTTATCGTATGGCCCCAACAGAACTTAAAGTTAAAGGACCAATTAAAATATTTGTTGGATAAAGGTTTTATTAGACAGAGTCACTCTCCATGGAGTGCTCTGGTTTTGTTTATTAAAAAAATGGTTCTCTCCAAATGTGCATTGACTATTGGCAATTGAATATGGTTACCATTAAGAATATATATCATATTTCAAGGATTAATGATTTGTTTGATCAACTCCAAGGAGTGAGTTACTTATCTGAGATTGGCCTCCAATTAGGTTATCACCAATTGAGGGTGAAGGAGGAGGATATTCCTAAGATGGCTTTGCAAAGTTGGTATGGTCAATATGAGTTTTTGGTGATGTTGCTTGGTTTGACCAAAGCCCTAGTGAAATTTATGGATGTGATGAATAGGGTGTTTAAGCAATATCTTGACATGTTTTCTATTGTGTATATCAATAATATCTTGATTTACTCATGAAGTCGGGATGAGAATGTTGAGCATTTGAGGATTGTGTTGCAAATTCTCAATGACCGTGAATTGTATGCTAAATTTAGCAAGTGTTAGTTTTGGTTGAGGTCCATTGCTTTCCTTGGCCATATTATCTCCAGTGAAGGTATCCAAGTTGATCCTATGAAAACCAAGCCGGTTAAGAATTGATGTAGACCTTTATCCTCTTTGGATATATGAGGTTTCTTGTGTTTGGCCGGTTACTATAGAAGGTTTGTGGAAGGATTTTTCTCTAGTGCTTCACCTTTGACGACAATGACTCAAAAAGGTAAAATTCTTATGGTCGGAAGCTTGTGAGAAGAGTTTCCAAGAGTTAAAGGATAGACTCACCTTGGCCCCTATTTTGACTTTATCAGAAGGATTGGATGGTTTTGTGGTATATTGTGATGCTTCACGGATTGGTCTTGGTTGTGTTTTGATGCAGTATAGGAAATTTGTTGCTTATGTATCAAGGCATTTAAAAGTGCATGAAAAGAATTATTCGACTCATGATTTAGGGTTAGCGGGGATTGTGTTTTCTTTAAAGATTTGGAGACATTACGTGTATGGTTTTTATGTAGATGTGTTCACTGATCACAAGAATTTAAAATATGTGTTCACTCAAAAGGATTTGAATCTTTGCCAAAAGAAGGGGATTGAGTTGTTAAAGGGTTACGACATAAGTTTCCTATATCATCCCAAGTGGTGACAGATGCTCTTAGTCGATTATCAATAGATAGTATTGCTCATGTTGTGGATAATAACAAGGAGTTATTTTGTGAGGTTCATATATTGGCCCAATTGGATGTTCAGTTGGTTAATTCCTATGAGGGTGGTGTTGTAGTTCATAATGGTTCAGAATCGTCTTTTGTATCGGATGTGAAGTATACGAAAGATCTTGATCCTGTATTAGTTGGCTTGAAGAAGAATGTTTTCTAAAAAGAAATAGAGTCTTTATCCCAAGGGGGAGATGGTGTCCTTAGAAATACAGGTTGGTTATGTGTTCTGAATATTGATGAATTGCGCAATCAAGTTTTGATAGAAGCTTATAGTTGTTGATATTCTATTCACCCGGGAGCCACTAAGATGTACGATGTATTGTGGAAAGTCTATTGGTGGAATTGGATGAAGAAAGATATTGCAGAGTTTGTGGTTAAATATCTGAACTGTCAACAAGTGAAAGTGGAGCATTAAAATCCAGGCGGTTTGACTTAAAACATTAGTATTCCTACTTGGAAGTGGGAAAATTTGAATATGAACTTCATTAAGGGTTTACCCCGCATTCGTCGATAATTTTACTTGATTTGGGTCATAGTGGACCTAATGATGAAATTAGCTCACTTTTCCCCCGTTAAGACTTCATTGTCATCAGAAAATTATGCCAAGTTTTATACTCGAGAAATGGTAAGTTTGCATGGAGTGCCTTTTTCCATTATCTCTAATCGAGGTACTCCATTTACATCTTACTTTTGGAAGTTATTTAAAAATGGTCTTGGTACTCAAGTAAAACTTAGCACAACTATTCATCCTCAAACTAATGGGAAAGCCAAGCGTACCATTTATACTTTAGAAGACATGCTAGGATCTTGAGTTGTTGATTTCAAAGGAAATTGGGATGATCATTTTCCTTTGATCAATTTTGCTTATAACAATAGCTATCACTCTTGCATTGGGATGGCACTATTTGAGGCTCTCTAAGGTAGGAGATGTAGGTCTCCTATTGGTTGGTTTGAAGTGGGTGAGGTCACTTTAATAGGGCTTGACTTGATGCATGAGGCTATGGAAAATGTTTTACTTATTTGTGAATGGTTGAAGACGGCTCAAAGTCGACAAAAGTCCTATTCCTAAGCTAGAAAAAGAAAACTAGAATTTATTGTTGATGATTGGATCTACTTGGAAATTTCAACCATGAAGGGTGTAAAGATATTTAGAAAGAAAAGGAAGTTTAGTCCCCATTATGTGGGCCCATATCAAATTTTGTGACTTATTAGCAAAGTTTCTTATGAACTTAAGTTTCCTATTGATTTAGCATTGGTACATCCGGTATTCCATGTCTCTTTGTTGAAGAAGTGCGTTGGAGATTCGAGATCCATTGTACATTTCAAAGGTTGAGGAGTTAAAGAGAATCTTTCTAATTAATTGGTTCCGGTTGAGATTTTGGATCGACAAGTGCGGAAGTTAAGAAAGAAGGAAATTGCTTCTGTGAAGGTTCTTTCGAGGAATCAATTAGTTGAGGATGCTACTTGGGAGGCCGAAACTGATATGTCCCGGTATCCTCATCTCTTTCCCTCCACTCCTATTCTAGCTTGAGGTATTAGTACCTTATGGTTCATTCTTTCGAATTCATGCAGTTTAGTATTCTCATGTTTCCATATGCATGCGTGTTCATGAAAACTTAATTTCTATATTAACATTTAGCTTGGGTGATTCTACATGTTTATGTGCATTTTAATGAATTGGAATTCATGTTGGGTTGTTAGTTTCTTTCCTACTCTATTCATGCTAGCTTGAGTCCCATTCAAGAATGAATGTGCGCAAGGGGGAGATATTGTAACACCTCAGAATTTGAAAAAGGAAAGAAGGTCAAAGATGACTAATGTTCAGGTCCACGAGACCAATCTACGATTCGTAGGATATTCTACGGGTTGTAGACCAGTAAAAACATTTTGGAAATCAAGATACTAACCCATTCTATGATTGACCAAGACGGTCTGTCGAATGGAATATAGCCCATAGGAAAGTCCTGTAGAAAGGTTCCAAACTTAGCTACATAGTGTGTTGAAATTAGAGGTCTACAGATAGGGTGTTTAGACCTTAGGAAGTTTGATAATTCGTAGAAAAGAGTAATAAGATTTGCCAAAGATTTAGGCCTAGTTACTAGACCTACGGTTGACCAGTATGGTCTGTATTAATTTCTAAGGTCCATAGGTCGCAACCGTAGAACTGACCAGCAGTTATTTTAAAAGGTGTTTTGGTCTTTTCCTATGTTCCTAATTTGTATACTACGTTATTTTGGCCTATAATTAAACCCCATTAACTAATTTTTAGTCCTAATCTACCCATTCTCAAATCATTCTCCCCAAAGCCCCTAAATCCTCTCAAAAAGCAAAGAAGAAGCAAGGGTTCAAGTTCAACCCTCTTTTCACCATTGATTCTAGACTTTTGTCCTCAAGATATGTAGGGCTTCATCAATGGGTTTCATTGACCCATTAAGCCCTAATGTTTCTCGATTCTCCTAGTCAAATTTCAATTCAATTAGTTAGGTTTTCATTCAATTCCTCATGGGTTCTATTTGTATGGATTCAATTTTTTATATTTGATCATATTAAGATATTTTTTACTCTATTACATGGTTTCCAATAAATTCCATGTGAACCCATGCTTTTATCATGATTTTCACTATGAACCCTAATTTGCATGAACTTATGAAGAAACTATGAATCTATGAATGGCGTTTTCATAAACTTATGCATCGTTTATAAAAAGAGACTGGTTTATAAGTTGGGGTGCTATAAGATTGGAATCAATGAAATTGTGAAAGGTTTTCTCACAAATTAAAGAATCGTGGCTTAGTGAAGGGTTTTCTCACATAGACTTGATCCAAGATTTAATAATCTATGATATGATGTTGAAGCTTGGATTAGTATTTGAATTGTGTTTTTCCATGTATGATGACAACCTTATGAAATTGACTATTCCATTGGGATTTATTTTAGCACCGAGATAACTTTGATGTGGAGGCTCAAATAGGGTAGTCTCTAGTAGCAACCTCTAGTTCCAAACTATGTGCCCCGTAGATTTGGCTTAAATGGCCTAGCTAGTGGATCCACATATAGCATATGGCATGATACAAAGTTCTATCATGGAAAGTAGTCTATCCCTTCTCGATATGGGAGTTACACTGGATTTCATGTATAGCTCACATGGTCTATTATCGGTTAAATATAATATCCTACAAAATGAACTATGTTACTCTCAAATGTTTTACAAAGATTTCTTTATGTTTTTAAGATGAATTGACCATGTTACTGAATTATGATACTTCCTTAAAAGTTATTACTATGTTAGCTTGGTCATATTTTTCAGGTTTTGATTATGTCCCCTTATGATCATGTTTTACGTTTTCATGCATATCTTTCATGCTTAGCACATTCCCTGTACTATTGTATATTTGTACCTACATTGGTTCACTAATGTAGGGCTTGACGATCCTCTCCCTCCGTTTTAGACTAGTGGATTACCGTGTAGATTCAAAGACTCCGTGAGTCCTCCGATTCCAAAAACCTTGTCACCTTATTGGTTTCTTATGTCATTTACTTTCGGATGTTGTATGTGATGTACAGGTTGTGTCCTGACCATTTATTTTGATGTAATAGATGGCTTGTCAAGACTTTGATAGACTTCCTCTTAAATGACATTCTCTTTACTTCACGAGCTTTCTTGATTTTCTCTATTATGTTGTGTATATGCATGTCAAGTGGCTTGTGCACGGCATCTCATCGTCTTATGTGTCATGTCACATCTAGGGTGTACTTTGGGCCATGACACTACAACTTATCCCCTGTGTAGGACCATATTGAGCTTTATTTAGTTAGAGTAGTCTCGTGGGTTATCTACTCCTTCGGTTAGAGGTGGTGCTTTTGGTATTGCCAATAATACATTAGGTGTTCAAGTTGAGGTTTGACATGGTCCGTTCTATTCTTTTGTAGGAAGAATCTCCACGTATCTTTTATTGGGATGTAATTTAGCGGTTTTACCCGTTTGTTCTTATTTTTGAGTGATTTGGGGTTTTCTTTCCCGTTCAAGTTTATTTGGTTTATCATTTATCCCTGGCCTATTATGGCAGCTTGATTTGAGGTTTGTGGGTATGTTTTGCCTCTTGTAGTTGATTCCTCTTTGTAGTCGATCCACTAGGTTGTTTTTCTTTGCTTCGGAGTAGTGGTTGAATAACGTCATGTGCCTTTGCCTTTATATTCATGTTGTGGTTGTGGCCTTTGGATTGTTGGTTTCCCTTTTTTCCAATTTTGTTATGTGGTTTTGCTTCGATGTTGATCCTTATTTGATAGTTCGCTAGACCAGCTTTACTCAATTTGAGTTTTTTGTTGTAGATCCTAGTTGGCTTAGTTGTGTCTCATCCCTTTTAGTAGTAGTTGGGAGATAGCTAGATCTCGGATTTGTGTGTTTGGTAGTTAGCCTTCTTTTGTTATGGTAGTCCTTTTTTATTCCTTTCTGCATTTTCCTTAGTCTTTTATTGTTGAGAGATATTTTTGAACATGAAGGGTCCACATACCTCCATGAAATTCCTAAGATGTTCATGGGGATCCTCATGAGCTAGGCCCCTAAAGACTCATTTCATCTGGAGAAATTGTATCATAGTTCTGGTGATGTGAAACATAGCATTCCCAGTTATAGGATGTATCCGGATTGCTCCCATGGTTTGAATAACATTAATGTGCATATTATTCAAATCATCAATATTGTTGTTTTAACCATAGTGACTATCGTTGTCACTTCCATGGTCACTTATTTCATAAATCGACAAATTAACCAGTGATATACCGTGAGTTTATGGTATTTTTAATATATTTCACCTAAGAGTTGTGTCTGTCTAGGGCGTTTTTGTATTGGTTTTTAAGTGTTTTTATCATGTTTTGCAGGAAAGATGTTTAGGCGCAGAAGTAAAGAGACAGCTGAAAGAAATGCAGAAATGGGAATCTACGGATGTGATCTACGGATCGTAGGTCCATTGACGCTCTGTAGATGGTGAACGTAGATCAGTAGGCAAGGCATGGAAGGCAAATCAGGGAAATCTGACCAAGTGTGGAACCACAGCGGCCATTGACGGTTTGTAGATTGATCTACGAACCATACTACTGATCCGTAGAATGATACTACTAGGGTTCCAGTACCTAATTTTTGAAGATTCTAAGTGTGGAGCTACGGAGAGGGATTGACGGACCGTAGATCGATCTACGGTCCGTACTGGAGTTCCGTCGTTTGCTTCAGAGAAGCTGATTTTTGGAGGCTGAAATATTTTCCAAGTTCTGGCTGACAGAAGGGACTCACAGACCGTAAAACCATTGACGGTCCGTGAGTCAGTCTCATGGAATGAAGACGTGTGCCTGAACAAACTTTCCTTATTTTGTTTCCCTTTTAATTTAGGACTTGTTTTCTATAAATAGGGTATGTAAACCTCATTTTTGGGGGTTACACTTTATTGCTTTAGTTCTATTTTGTGACTTGGGATTTTATTATTGCATACCGAGCAATACTTGATTTTCTAAGTTGGTTTTGAAGATTTTGGTATTGAAATTCAAGTTGAAATTTCGGGTTTTTTAATCTCAATTACGTAAGTTCATAATTCTTTCATCTAAAACAATGAATTTTGTTCATATGATTATGGGTAACTAAACTCTACAACTAGGGTTGTGGGAACCATGAGCGATTAACAAAGTATGAATAGTAAATAAGCAATTCTTGAATAGTGTTTTGCATGCATTGATAATTCTTTCGTTTACAGTCTTTGTAACGGTGCGCAACGTTAGAACTCGCCTTGTTGCTACTTGCCGGACCAAGGAGGTAATCAACAAGAAAAGAATTATCAACATAGATTTAGTGTGATACTATCTAATAGTCTAGTGCCGATGGGTGCGAAGTAATAACTAAGCCAAACATCGATGTGATGTCTAATATGAGGTAAAGGTAAGGGTTAGTAAATTATACACACGTAGCCGGACCAAAGTGCAGGGTGAAATTCTCTAGATGCCGGACCAAGGATTTAGAGATATCTAGCTTATCACTTTGCATGTAGTACACTAGGAAATGATTGATATTACTAGGATTACTGCGTTATGAGCTTGTGGGGAACACGTATACCGTAGTTAATTCTCTCAGCTTGATAACAACCAAAATTGAATTTTGTTTACTGATTACTTACTGAATTCTTACAATTTGTTTCACAAATCCCCCCCCCCCCCATTTAATTACCTATTTCTGGAAGTAATTTGACTAAACGAATATAATTGTTGGTTAAAGTTATGTCTAGACCACTTTCCTCGTGGGATCGACCCCAACCTACAAGTTGGGTTCTGTACTTTATAATGATCGCTTATGCTTCTTTAGGGAGGTGTAATTTGAGTGTATCAAATTTTGGTGCCGCTGCTGGCGAAATTGGCTTTAAGATTTATTTTAACTACATTATTGAACTTTAGTCAAATATTTCCTAATTTTACTTTTTCTTTTTTACTCTAGTGTATGCCAAGTACACGGAGCCAGGATGAACCACTTACTCCTTATGATCCAGAGTTAAACCAAACTTTGTAAAGAATGAACAATCATGGAGTTCAAGTTAATCTTATCGGAGGAAATATAGGTGATGAAGTTGAGTTGCAACCTCCGAGGGTAGTTGGTGGAGACAACCAAGTTCTAGCTGAAAATCAATTGGGAGATGCAGTGTGGGTGCATGGTCCACCAGGCCCACACTTGCATGACAAATATAGGGGTAACATCAATATTGCTAACTTTGATGGACCTCTTGTCCTACCCCTTTGCCTCCGGGGCACACATTTCTAATGACTAGTAGCTTGTGCAGATGCTTACAGTGAGGGGCTTGTTCTCGGGGTTGCCATTGGAGGACCCACATGCTCACATAGCCAAGCTAAGGGTGGTTTGCAAGAGCTGTGTAGGTCGACCAGACTTAGATATGTATGTCATCGGATTGCAAGTGTTCCCTCTATCACTGACAGGCGATGCTGCTGTATGGTTCACTGAGCTTCCTTATAACTCAATCTATACATAGAACCAACTGAAGGATGTGTTCTTATCAAGGTATTATCCAGTGTCCAAGAAGCTCAATCATAAAGATAAGGTCAACAATTTTGTGGCATTACCTGGAGAGTCATTGAGTAGTTCTTGGGACAGATTCACTGCGTTCATAAGAGGTGTTCCGAATCACCGTATTGATGATGAGTTGCTGAAGGAATATTTCTATCGAGGTCATGATGACAACAATAAAGTAGTGCTTGATACTATTGCTGGAGGTTCATATGGTAAGTGCACATACGCATAGATGGCAGAAAAACTGGAGAAGATCTCTCGCAATAATAAAGCATGGAGCACTAGGAGGTCAGAAACTAGGAGAAACACATTTGTTGTTCATGCTACAAACAACTAGTCTGCGGATGAGATTCGTGAGGAGATGGCTTAAATGAGGACCTAGTTGGGGTTGGTATTGAAGCATGTGCGCGGAGGTGCGGAAAAGGTAAATGTTGTGAACTACTTGACTAGAACTCCACCACATGTTGAAGAATGTTACTATGAAGAGGATACTTATGCGGTGAATGATCAGACGGGGGGTTTCTGACCAAATGTTCAAGGATCCAACACGGAAAATTGGTGCCTAGGTCAAGGAAACCAAGGTCGAAACTATGGCAATTACAACCGAGAGGGTCAATATGTCCGGGATGGGAACTTCAATTGTGACAACAACTACAATCGGAACAACTATGGAAACAGAAACGATCTGGTTGGACCTTATGTTCCCCCTCAAAATTAGGAATCTAGTACTAGGGAAGCTGGAGGCAATATGGCGCATAATGAAGATATGATGCCGAAGATGATGAGAAGGTTTGATGCAACTGAAGAGAATGTGAAGGAGATGAGAAACGACTTGTCTGGTATTGGTCAAAAGGTTGATGCCCATGCAGTGTCAATAAAGCATCTAGAGCAGCAAATGACTCAGTTGTTTACTACAGTGAACCCACGTCAACCTGGCACTCTTCCTAGCAACACCATCCAGAATCCAAAGAATGATGGTCATTGTATGGAAGTTACTACTCGAGGGGCTAAGCAAACCATTGATCCACTTATGTCGTTTGTGGTGGATGTTGAGATTAGAAAAAAGATGATGTGATAGAGGTTAGAGAAGAGTCTGAGAATGCGACAGAGAAAGAAGCGGAGATATCTCAGAAAGTGGTCCCCATACCTAGACCTCCACCACCTTTTCCACAGAGGTTAGCGAAGAAGAATGAAGAAGGTAAATATCACAGGTTTATTAATATGTTGAAGCAGCTTTCCATCAACGTTCCGTTGATAGAAGCCTTGGAGCAAATGCCTGGGTATGCGAAGTTTATGAAAGATATGGTGACAAAGAAAAGGTCTGTGAGTTTTGAAGATGATGATAGATTGCAACATTGTAGTGCTATTGCTACAAGGTCTCTTGTGCAGAAGAAGGAAGATCCTGTTGCTTTTACGATTCCATGTACTATAGGGTTGTTACACTTTGCTAAGGCATTGCGTGATCTTGGTGCTAGCATTAACCTCATGCCATTGTCTATTTATAAGAAGTTGGGTCTAGGGGATCCAAAGCCTACTACGATGTGGTTACTTATGGCCGATCGAACCGTGAAAAAGCCTATTGGTGTACTTCATGATGTGCTAGTGAAAGTGGAGTCGTTCATCTTTCCGGTGGATTTTGTGATTCTTGACTGTGAGGTTGATTTTGAGGTTCCCATCATCCTTGGGATACCATTCCTGGCCACAGGGGCAGATGAAGTTCAGACTGAACAATGAAAAAACAACTTTCAATATTTGTAGGTCCATGAAGCAGAGTGGTGAGCTCCAAACGGTATCTACTATTACTTACATAGTTGAGAGTGGAACAGAAGTGCAAATTAAAGAGCGACTCGGTGTTGAGGCACTAGCAGCAGTTATGATGAATTTCAATAGTGATGGTATTGAAGAGTACGATGAGTTGGTGGCTGCACTCGATAGGTGCGAATATCGTTCAAAACCAAAGAAGTATGAGTTAGACATGAAGAATCGTGAGTCTCCACCTGCGATACCATATATTGTGAAGGCACCGAAATTGGAGCTCAAGGCTCTACCACTGCATTTTAGATATGTATTCTTGGGTAGAGATAATACTTTGCCAGTCAACATTGTGGCAGATTTAAATGCGAGACAAGTAGAGTGCTTGGTGACTGTGTTAAAGAGGTTCAAGCAAGCTATTGGGTGGACTATTGCAGATATTTTTGGGATTCCTCCCGGTATTTGTTCCCACAAAATCCAACTCATGTCAGATCACAAATCTAGTATTGAGCACCAAAGAAGATTAAATCTGCCTATGCAATAGGTAGTTAAAAAGGAGATCATCAAGTGGTTGGATGCTGGAGTTATCTATCTCATTACAGATAGTAGTTGGGTATGTCATGTTCAATGTGTGCCAAAGAAAGGTGGAATTACTGTGGTTCCTAATGAGAGAAACGAGCTTGTTCCGATGCGGCCCGTGACTGGATACAGAGTCTGCATGGACTACTGGAAGCTAAATGCTTGGACAGAAAAAGACCATTTCCCTATGCCATTCATGGATCAGATGTTGGATAGACTTGCTGGTAAGGGTTGGTATTGTTTTCTTTATGGTTATTCGAGGCTACAATCAGATTTCTATAGCTCCAGAGGACCAAGAGAAGACCACCTTCATTTTCCCTTATGGGACTTTAGTCTTCAAACGGATGCCCTTTGGGTTGTGCAATACTCTAGCGACCTTCCAGCGTTGTATGATGTCGATATTCTCTTATATAGTGGAGGACACTATTAAGGTATTTATGGATGATTTCTCTGTGGTAGGTGACTCTTTTGATCAATGTCTGAATCATTTGGCTGAGGTTCTTAAAAGGCGTGAAGATTGCAATCTGGTGCTAAATTGGGAGAAGTGCCACTTTATGGTGAAAAAAGGGATAGTTCTAGGTCATCGAATTTCTGAGAAGGGCATTGAGGTAGATAAAGTGAAAGTTGAGGTAATAGAAAAACTTCCTCCACCTATCTCTGTAACAGGTGTTAGGAGTTTTCTTGGGCATGCAAGTTTTTATAGGAGGTTTATCAAATATTTCTCCAAAATTGCACATCATTTGTGCAAACTGCTAGAGAAGGAGTGTAAGTTCTATTTTGATGATGCTTGTCTAAGAGCATTTGGAGAGTTGAAGGAGAAGTTAGTTACTGCACCTATCATTATTTCACCAGATTGGGGACAACCATTTGATGTAATGTGTGATGCGAGTGGAGTGGCACTTGGTGTGGTATTGGTACAGAGGCGAGAGAAAATTCTCCATCCTATTTACTATACTAGAAAAGCTCTAAATGTGGCCCAGAATAATTATACTATGACTGAACAAGAGCTTCTTGCGGTGGTTTTCGCATTCGGAAAATTTTGATCCTACCTGTTTGGTACTAAGGTCATATTGCATACTGACCATTCTGCATTAAGGTATTTGATGGCGAAGAAGGATGCAAAACTGAGGTTGATTAGATGGGTATTGTTGCTGCAAGAGTTTGATTTTGCAGTAAAAGATAGAAAGGGGACCGAAAATCAAGTTGCCGATCACTTGTCCAGATTAGAAGAAGCGACTATGCTAAATCTTGGTGATAAGGCTGAAATTAATGATACTTTTCCAGATGAATAGGTATTGGCTGCTTCTCATGATCTGATTCCTTCATTCGCACACTTTGGTAATTATGTGGCAATCGATTTGGTGCCCCCGGACTTGTCTTTTCACCAAAGGAAAAAGTTTATGCATGATGTGAAGAAATTTTTTTGGGATAAGCCTTACTTGTATCGTAGTTGTGCTGATAGGATTAGTCGTCGCTATGTTCCCGAGGTTGAGATGTTGAGTGTACTTAAAACTTACCATTCATCGCCTGTTGGTGGGCATCATAGTGATATTCGGACTGCGCATAAGATTTTGCAGTATGGGTACTACTGGCCTACCATCCACCAAGATGCTCATGATTTCGCCAAGTCTTGTGATCGTTGCCAAAGAGAAGGAGGGATTTCAAAGAGGTAAGAGTTTCCTATGAATCCTATATTAGTTATAGAGTTGTTTGATGTATGGGGCATTGATTTTATGGGTCCATTTGTGAGTTCACATGGGATGAAGTATATTTTTGTTGCGGTTGATTATGTATCGAAGTGGGTGGAAGCAGTTGCGCTCCCCAACAATGAAGGTAAAAGTGTCACCGAATTCTTGAAAAAGAATATCTTCTCCAGATTTGGGACACCGAGGGCGATTATCAGCGATGGAGGTTCCCACTTTTGTAATAAGTTGTTCAAGGCACTACTTGAGAAATATGGTGTCCGCCACAATGTAGCCACTCCTTACCATCCACAAACTAGTGGGCAAGTTGAAGTGTCCAACAGAGAAATCAAAAAGATTTTGGCAAAGACTGTGAATGCTAATAGAACGGATTGGTCAAGGAAGCTTGATGATACTCTATTGGCCTATCGCATTGCATACAAAACTCCCATAGGTATTTCTCCTTACCAACTTGTATATGGGAAATCTTGCCATTTATCGGTAGAGCTAGAGCATAAGGCTTTGTGGGCGATGAAGAAGCTAAATTTGGATTGGGGCGCCGCATCTACTCAAAGAATTAATGACTTGAATATGCTTGATGAGTTTCGCCTAAAAGCTTATGAAAGTTTAGCCTTGTACAAAGAGAAGATGAAGAGGTATTATGATCAAAGAATTGAAAAGCGAGAATTTGTTGTGGGTGATCTTGTGCTTCTATTCAACTCTAGGTTGCGCTTGTTTCCTGGCAAACTCAAATCCAAATGGACAGGGCCATTTTTGCTCACAAAAGTGCTTCCTCATGGAGCGGTTGAGCTTGAGAACAGTGAAGGAACAAGGTTCATGTTTAACAGGAAAAGGATCAAGATCTATCTGGGAAACGCAGAAAGTGTGCAAGAAGTTGTTGAGGCCTATCATCTTGATGAAGTCTGAGTAATCAAGAGGCCTGTGTCGTGCCGCGACGTTAAATCAAGCGCTGTTTGGGAGGCAACCCAAGATGTAAAATCTAGCCAACAATAGGTTTTTGTTTTCCGTTTAGTTGTTTTCTTTGTTTAGTTGCTTCTCTATACTCATTTAGATAGTTGTTTTACTTTTGTTTTAGTGTTGGTTAGACATAGCATAGGGTCCGTGCCTAAAAAGTGTCCAGAAAATGTAAAAAGAAAGTGCTAATGGTTGCTACATGTGCAGGGGCGAAAAGCAGAATCTGTAGAATAAGGTCTGGTGCAGCGGTCTACAGATCCCATCGACGGTCTGTGGTTCATTCCACGGATCATCAACAATGTCCATAGATCCTAGGTAAGGTTTTTGAATTTTTAAGTGCAAGTTTGATCTACGATCCCTATCTACGGACCGTAGATCAACCCACGGACCATAGACGGGGTCTCGTGGGTCCAAAACCCTAAATGTTGCCTGACCCGACCCAAACCAATCCTATTTAAAATCCCCCAATTTTAAAACATTCCCACTTCCCTCCATTTACCACCAAACCGTTTCTAAACTTCCCAATTCCTTAAATCACTCCATAACTCCCCATTAAATGTTCCCTTTCCTCTCCAACCTCCACTCATCCCAGAAATTCCCCAATCTCTCTCAACTGCCTTTTCCAAAACTTTGGTGTTCAGGTTCGGCACAACTAGGCGATTAGTGTGGTCTTGCAAAGCTTAGTGTCATCACATAATCACCCCACTCCTCGTTGCTTGTAAGGTAATGACTTTCCCCTCACTTTGAATTTTGATTCATAGATTGAATATATAAAGTCGGGAGTCGGGTCTTGACCTTGGGTAATTAAGTATATGTAATTGCATGCAAAAATTTAAGTACTAAAACCCTTGGGACGATAGATTGTGATTGTGTTGCCTTGATAGTGTGCTAAACCTGTCTAAATGCTAGTCTATAAGTAAGTTTTGACTTAGGGTTCCGGATCTTGTATGAAATAATTCGCAAATTGAGTAATTGGAATCCTTGGAATGATGAACTAGCTTGATTAAATGTTGAAATGCATTGTTAGACTAGGATACTATTGAAAATGGTCAAATATGTGGTCTTGAAAATAATGAATGTCTGAAACCTGGCACAAATCACGTCCACGAGACCCCGTCTACGGACCGTAGATCAGGTTCGTGGATGGATGCACTTGAAAATTTCACAAAGTGTGAAACCACAAAGGTGGAATACGGTCCGTAGATCAATCTACGAACCGTTCTGTACATCTGTGGTTTCCATCTGCGACCAATATTGTTGGTCCTCTAATCCACGGAAGGGTTCCACGGACCGTAGGTCCCCACCGTAGATGACCACAATAGCCACTGTTTGAAATTTTTTCTATTTTTGGTTTTTCTTCGCTCTTAGTTCTAAAATATTTTCGAGTGTGTCATGAGTTTATTATGGTACTAATTAGACATCCACAAGGGGCAACTCAAAATCTGTGCAGCCTACTTTTAAGCTGATTGATGAAGACACGGACGCAGAAAAGGATCCAACATATGTTCCATCGACCACGAGGACATCCCCTACTGCACCTTGGGCAACCCGAAATACATTCCGGCAGGTGGTCACCAACGTAGTCACTGTCTCCCAGTCTGATGAGGAGAACATACTGATCGGGTCACCGGCTAGTTCTGCCTCCTGTTCTGAGGCTGGTTCTGTTTTTGATTCTGAGGTTGGTTCTACTTTCAATTCAAAGTCCGCCTCTGCTTCCGGCTCTAAGCCTGTCCATGCTTCTGGCTCCGGTTCTGAATCCGCCACAAGCTCAGAATCACATGACAAAGCTGCCTCGTCTGATGAGGCCACCAGTTCGAGAGAAGTCCCAGTGCCAAGAAGCTATTACCCTGATCCGGTGGCTGGGGAGCCAAACAGAAGGTATGTTGAGAGGCAATGGCAAATCTACCGGGATGCTAGAATGCTGAATGAGAAAGAAAAGATGTCCCGACTTATTATTGAAGAGCGCAGAGTCCTCACGGAGAGCTTACACACTATTCCAGACATCCACTGACTTTTTCAGCTTCACAAGTGCGACTGGATGTCTCGAGACCCTGGGACTTATAGTGAGGAGATTGTGCGGGAGTTCTATGCCTCATATGCTACCACTCTTCGAGGTTCGATTGACAAAAGGTCCAAGCCCATAGCCTAGGACCCTATCACTTCTACTATGGTCCGAGGTTTTCCAGTGGACATATCACATACCACCATCAGCCGATTCCTCTATGGCCCTAGTCCTGATCACACTTGGGCTCTCAACACATCCGAATTTGATTAGAGATGGAATGTTGTGAGGAGTGGAGCCTTCACTCGTAATGCAGAGTAGAGGGAGGCTGTTATACTTTGGTTGGCTAAATACATTGCTGCAAATGGTGAGCGTGTGGAGTGGGTCACCACACCATGGTTGGTTATCCGGAAGCCAATATTAAATTGTGTGGCCAAGTTCTTCTGGTTGTTAGTGTGTAATAGGGTGTCGCCTACAAAGGTTGACAACCAACTCACATGGGACAGAGCCGTCATGGTTGCAGCATTAGTAGCAGGATTGGAGATTGACTTTGCCCGCATGTTGCTGGCAGAGATTCACAAGAGGGCGTTCAAGACCTCCACTACTTACCCTTTTCCATGTTTAATTTTCCAATTGTGCAGGGACTCTGGAATGCCGATCTGGCACTGTGATAGGTTGATCCACCCTACCGGGACCTTAGATGTTGGCCTGATTCAGGACGAGGCGAAAGTGGCAGCACCTCGCAGAGGGTCGCGGATCGATGTGACATTGGGTACTGATTTAGTAGATGTTGTGTAGCAGATGTAGGGTAATGAGCATGCCCCTCCAGCCCACACAACTGATGCCCCAGCCTCCTCTTCTCAGGCCGCTAGTCAGGCCCCCAGCTCATCTAGAGCCACCCCGCCTTCGGGAGCCAATGTTATACCACTGGTCCGAGTGCAGCAGTTAGAGGCTCAGATGGCCACCTTGCTGCACCATATTAAGCCTTGGATGCGGAAGTTTATTGATGAGTACGAAGAGAGAGTATAAAAGAGGATAGAGGCGAAAACGGACCAAAAGGTCCAAGCAGTTAATAAGCGGATAAATGCCTTCGAGTTGAGAGTTCTAGAGAGGCCAGCTCCTACTACTGATATGTCCTCTTTTCGGACCAAGCTAGCTAGTCTCCGGGGGGATGTTGACAACATCCTGGCCACACCAGCAGTTGAGCCACAGGTTGCACCCTTTGCATTAGGCAATGATACAGTCTTGGGTACACTCTTCAATAGAGATGATGCGGAGGAGCAGCCAGAGCCTGCACATGCCCACGGTAAGAGGCACCAATCTAGTCACAAAACTGAGCTCACGGAGGAGGAAAAGGATAGCATAAGGCAGCGCAAGCAGGAGAAGAAGGCAAAGAAAGCCTCCATAATTGATGAGCAGTTGAGGCAGCAGAGGGCCCGTGAGATGATTGTTGGGGCGTCGAGTTCTATACCGATGAGGATTGATGTGTGCACCATTGAGGGTTCAGTTAGAGTGATAGATAACACTACTGATGGTGATGTCCTTGTTGATGCGGGCACTACTGATGGTGACCCGAGTGTTGATTTAGCAGACTCCGGGAAACCGGACCCACCCGCTTGTTGATGGTTCGTCGGCGCTTTGCGCCACATGTTTGCTTCACCCAAATCCATTACTTTTTACTATTTTTTGTGTGCATTGGGGGAAAGTACACCTATTTTTTGTTGGGGGTGGGGTAAATGGATTGTGATTGATAGGGTGAAGTCTGAGTAACCCAACTCAAAATCCTCTCTTGGGGTTTTCTTGCCTGTGTTCTTTTCCCCCAAGAGACTATTTAATTTCTGTTGAACTGACATGTGTTAGGATCGTATGTGTAGAAGCATGAAAAAGAATGAAGCATGATGGCTTATGAAAAATGATACTCGTCCAAATTTTGTGATGTGTGCTAGAATTTATAGGCTAAGATAAGTTGAATGTGTCGGGTCTGAGTATGACATGATAATGAACCAACTTGATAGCATGACTTAAGCTAAAACTTGAATTGAGTAATCTGATGATCTGATAATGAAACTATGTGCCAAGAGTGTGTGAGAATAGTTGATTGTTCAAATAGTTTTTTGCCAATCTAGAACTTGTCCGGTTAGTCCTGCTAAGACAATTTACTCTGGAGGCTAGGAAGTGATCATAGAACATTGTTCTGATAAGTCCACAAATTGCCTAAAAGAAGAATCCAACCAAATGAAATAAATGCTCCCTTTGATCCAAATGCTTTGAGCCTAAATTAGACCATTTCTTTCTAAACCCCTAACTCACCTTCCCATAATCTACTATGTTGGCCCCAGTCCCTCCTTGGACATGTGCACCTCGACTTAGGCCAAAAGCCTAAGTTGAGGGTGGCTAATGTAAAGAGTAACTTCAATCTTGGCCCTGATCCGACATTGGGTATTGTGCACCTCGACCAATGGAAAATTCATAAGTTGAGGGTGGCTATGAAAGAGAAAACCAAAAGAAAAATGGGTATGAAAAGAGTTTGATGTTGAAAAAGAGAAAAAGAAAAGAAAAGAAAGGATATGACTTGTTGAAAGCTAAAGAAAAGAATAAAATGCAAGAAAAAGATGAAAGTGAAAAATAAAGAGCTACAAAGTCTAAAGTCACATCCATGGTTGAAGAAAATCAAGGGAAAGAAGGTAAAACGACAGGATGTCAAAAATAGGGCAAAATGAGGTTGAAAGCCTAGTGTAATGTCAAGGAGGGCAGAAAGTCACTAAGAAGTACCCAAATGTACCTCACCTGACCCTCAGCCTATGTTACAAGCCAAAAAAGTTCTATAGTGATCCTAGAATCTAGTTTGGAGAGTCGAAGCAGTGAAAATAAGGGCAAGTCTATGGTATTGAGCACTAACTGTACTTGAATTCACTTCTGAGTGTGAGTGTTGAATGAATCCTTATACTCAAATTCATATTCATTGTGTGAAAAGAGGGATTTCGTTTGAAGTAAGGGCACTAGTTACATTGTCGAAAAGTTGGTACATTGGTGATAGTAAAACAATGTATGTTGTGTGTTGGTTGGTCGATCTTGATCATGTTTTGATCCACACAATTTAGCCTGTTGAGTCTGAGAGAAAAGATTTAAGTTGAGGGTATTGATATATCGTGAGTTTACGGTATTTTTAATACATATCACTTAAGAGTTGTGTGTGTCTAGGGCGTTTTTGTATTGGTTTTTATGTGTTTTATCATGTTTTGTAGGAAAGATGTTTAGGCACGGAAGTAAAGAGACAGCTGAAAGAAATGCAGAAAAGGGCATCTACGGAGGTGATCTACGGACCGTAGGTCCAATGACGCTCTGTAGATGGTGAACGTAGATCAGCAGGCAAGGCATGGAAGGCAAATCAGGGAAATCTGACCAAGTGTGGAACCACAGCGGCCATTGACGGTCTGTAGATTGATCTACGAACCATACTACTGATCCGTAGAATGATACTACTAGGGTTCCAGTACCTAATTTTTGAAGATTCTAAGTGTGGAGCTACGGAGAGGGATTGACGGACCGTAGATCGATCTACGGTCCGTACCGGAGTTCCGTCGTTTGCTTCAGAGAAGCTGATTTTTGGAGGCTGAAATATTTTCCAAGTTCTGGCTGACAGAAGGGACTCACAGACCGTAAAACCATTGACGGTCAGCGAGTCAGTCTCGTGGAATGAAGACGCGTGCCTGAACAAACTTTCCTTATTTTGTTTCCCTTTTAATTTAGAACTTGTTTTCTATAAATAGGGTATGTAAACCTCGTTTTTGGGGGTTAGACTTTATTACTTTAGTTCTATTTTGTGACTTGGGATTTTATTGTTGCAAACCTAGCAATTCTTGATTTCCTAAGTTGGTTTTGGAGATTTTGGTATTGAAATTCAAGTTGAAATTTTGGGTTTGTTATTCTAAATTACGTAAGTTCATAATTCTTTCATCTAAAATAATGAATTTTGTTCATATGATTATGGGTAACTAAACTCCACAACTAGGGTTGTGGGAATCATGAGCGATTAACAAAGTATGAATAGTAAATAAGCAATTATTGAATAATGTTTTGCATGCATTGATAATTCTTTCATTTAAAAGTCTTTTTAACGGTGCACAACGTTAGAACTCGCCTTGTTTCTACTTGTCGGACCAAGGAGGTAATCAACAAGAAAAGAATTATCAACATAGATTTAGTGTGATACTATCTAATAGTCTAGTGTCGTTTGGTGCGAAGTAATAACTAAGCCAAACATTGATGTGATGTCTAATATGAGGTAAAGGTAAGGGTTAGTAAATTATACACTCGTAGCCGGACCAAGGTGCGGGGTGAAATTCTCTAGATGCCGGACCAAGGATTTAGAGATACCTAGCTTATCACTTTGCATGTAATACACTTGGAAATGATTGCTATTACCAGGATTACTGCGTTATGAGCTTGTGGGGAACACGTATACCCTAGTTAATTATCTCATCTTGATAACAACCAAAATTGACTTTTGGTTACTGATTATTTACTGAATTCTTACAATTTGTTTCACAAATTCCCCCCCCCCCCCCCTTTAATTACTTGTTTCTGGAAGTAATTTGACTAAACAAATATAGTTGTTGGTTAAAGTTAAGTCTAAACCATTTTCCTCGTGGGATCAACCCCAACCTACAAGTTGGGTTCTGTACTTGATAACGATCGCTTATGCTTCTTTAGGGATGTGTAATTTGAGCATATCAACCAGCAACACACCAAACAACAAATCTACTATAAATAAACAATATTAAAATCTAATTACTTAATTAAAATACTCGACTTCCAATCCCCGACAGCGGCACCATATTTTATACTACTCAAATCACACTTCGAAACTATTCAATAGAGTGAGCGATCGTTGTCGATAAAATCCAAAGAAGAGTCAGGGTCGTATCCCACAAGGAGTAGTCTATCGTGGAAAATTCCTATCAAGGAATTTAGACTTTAAATTCGCTCATTTTCAATAGTGTGAAAAATTGGGGATGATTCTACCAATTTAACATAAAACATTGGCTATCAATTATCACAATTAAACTAAATATCTAAGAAATCAAGAGTTAACAAGTAATCTAGGGGTGCGGGGAATGGAAATCAATGTAACATAAGGGTAATTGTGCTGCTCCATAATGATGAACATTCATGAATAAGCTAAGTTAGCTTGATTGTCACTAATCATCTTTCAATCTCAAAGCATCTATGCATAAAATCTCCTTTCGGTCTCATCTAAATACCAATCTAAACAACTCAATAACTTACTCTATTCTCTCTTTTGAGAACATGGCAAATAGATTTGACCCATAACCTCTATTTTCAAGCAAGTTACAGACATCAAACCTAAACTGCTAGTTTCGAACTAATTACCCACTTCAATCAATCTCTTTCGAGCATCAATAGGAGATCAGAAGTAGGAATTAATTTTGAAACCTTAACCAATAGTTTAACCTCCTGCTAATTAGAAAAAATTCATATAAGAACATCAAAAAAACAAAGCATAGCACAATACCCACTACATTAAATCAACACCCAACCCCATAATTGCACCCCCTAGATATTGGGGTTTTAGCCACTCATCACAAAAGTAAAGAAATTATACCTTCCATGAAAGTAATCATGGTAACATGAAATTAAGCAATTACAAGTAAACCCACTTTGGATTCAACTTCAATTTATCAGATCCAAACACCAAGTTGTGCAGCCCCATAAGCTAGAAAAGTGTTCTTCAAAATTAAAGTGTTTTCTCTCTCTAAGCTCTTCACACAAAAATGATATTTTCTATTCTATCTCCTCTGATCCTCTTCTTTTGAGTATTTATAATTTCCTAGAATTAGTCCCAAAATTCCACTACGCATCGCCAAACATGTTCGACGCATCACCTCTTGCTCTTCAACATGGCTTTTGATGCTCTAGGCTTCGGGTGTTTTAAACCTTAGTTGGCGAAGTCGATTGAGTCATCCTTTCACGTTCGGCAAATCATCAATCACCACCTTGGTTTGCCTTTTGAGCATTCAATCTTTTCTTTCCATATTGTCACTTTGGGCGATGTTCATCAAGGCCTCCTTTCTCATTCAGCGCATCGCCTTTTCACTAGAGTTTGTTGACCTGATTTGATAGACACAAGTGTTATGCAATATCATTTTAGGTGAGGTCGTACTCAATTGGTGATTCACCCTTCTTTTTAGGCGAACCACAATGTATGGTTTGCATTTCTTTTTGCATTTTTTGCCATTCTTCAAACATCAATCCTTGCCTTGTCCAATTTCCTTCCTAGCTCCAAATCATCAACATTTAATCGGAATAGGAAAATATTAGGCATTGAGGACATTAATTTTTGAGCTAAATGGACCTTAAATGAGTGAAAATCTACCACTCATCACAAAGCATGTCTCAAAATGCAAAAGACTAGCTATAAAATTTAGATAGAGACAGGTAAGTCCAGGACGCCAAATGCTCACTCTCGCCTCTGAATTGAAGATACAGTAGGTTCGAATATTAATGTTAGTAGCTTTGGTGCTAGGTCCTGCATCGTAAAATAGATGCAGAGTGTAATATGAGTACAAAAAAAATTAGTAATCAATAGGCATCATAGGCCAACCGACCATAAAAATAAATGCAATATGAAATTCTAAAATATAGACACAACAGAGGTCAAAATGGAATTTAAAAGAGATGTACATGAGTGTAACATTCGTGTGCAAGTTTAACCAAAAACCCAAATGTACCCCATAAGCCCAACATGTACACATAATAGCTATATCTACTAAGAACAAGTCACGGTGAGTCCAGAGCTGGAGAAGACATAGCCTAGAACTCGAACTGTGACTAGCCTCCAAGTAACCAATAAGTGACGCCCATAGATGAGGAGTGCAGATCCCGAACCTTGAATCACGGATAACCCCCTAGGGTAATAAGTTGTATCCAATGTGTATCAACTATGTACAGGATAAATAGAAGCATGACCAGACTTTGAATTTGAGAAAATAGTAGCTGACAAATGATCTCTTATCAACTCATCATCATAGAACCACCATGTGACGATGTCCACTCTCAGATAGTCAGAACAATACTCCAAGCTTGAACAAACTCCATTATGAATTAGTTCGCAAATTAAGCACGAAATCTCAAACACAACTCATGGGGCGATAGAAAGAGAGAGAATCAATCAAAGGTCGTCAAAGTTGAGTCAAATCCTAATCTAAGGCTCATTATCAGACCTATGTTTGCTACACTAGATAAGGAGCTAACCATCTAGAATGACGTCGGGATAGAAATAAGGCCAAATATCTTCCAAATATTGCTAGTCTATGACAACCACTAGTCTAAGCCTAGAATAAGGCCAACATGCTCAATTTCAACAATAAAAACTACAAGAAAAACACGCCACAAGGTATGGATGCTCACGTATAACATTTAACATGCTTTTGATCCCTAAAAGCCCTATATACACCTAAAACATAAATTTTAAGTAAGCTAGCATGAACAACTAGGTTCTCGCCACTAATTCACACAAATCAACATGATTTCAAATAATCCAACTCAATCTAAGGAAATGAAAGTCATATCCTACCTTTAGGCTAACCATGCGCGTTCCAAATCACATGTCCAAAGCTTTTCCCTTTCGAATGGCCTCCAAATGCTAACACACTTCCAAATATAGAATCATAAAATTAACATGGTTGTTTAGACACTAAATTCTCTTAAAATAGAGACCGGATAATTTTGGAGTCAAAATGAGAAATGTGAGATCTGTGCCAAAAATTTTGAGATCGACTCCATCAAAAGGTTCTAATTACCTCCCTGAACTTGTGTCCCAAAATGGAACACAATTTGGGGCTCGGAACAGCCAAAAAAGCATCATGTAATAATTCCACAATTAAAGAACAAGAAATAGACTAAGGCAATCCATTGCAGTAAATTTTTACCTCAAACGATGAATCGCCGATAATCCTCGATCACACACCCACGTAGCCCCAAACTTTCTGAATAATCCAGTCTTCAAATCACCGAAAATGAAGCTCCCTAGATTTATCGAGGTTTGAACAGTAGAAGAGATGCTGAAAAACAAGTCGAAAGAAGAGATATAACATCAGCTATAACCACTAAAGCGGTCAAGTGGCCGCTAACGCGATCACCGCATGCGTCTAGCCGATCATTAATGTAGCCCCCGCTCCTCAATTCCTATAGCTAAATCTCCCCCTCCCCTAGGCAGCTAACGTTGCCCTCACTCCTCAAGGCCTATTGCTAAAGTGCCCCCTAGGCCGAAAATGTAGTCAAGGGCCGCTAATGCGGTTGCATCAACAGTTGTGGCAAGAAAGTTCTAAACTTAAAATGGGCACTCGGAATTCATTCAGATTCCCATGAACATAAATGAAATATGTTACCCAACCAAATTTAACATTCCAGACTCAACAGAAGAATAAAACTTCAATCTGAGGTTGTTTCGACAAAAAGTGGGTTCCACATTCAAGTTCCACTTTAAGCCAAAATCTATGAGGTAGCTCGGAAGCCTCGAGATCCACATGAAGGGTCAATCTAGGCCAAACTAGACATTCCCGAAATAAACCATGCTGACAAAATTCTAATTCAAGGATGTTTACCAAGAATATTGACCAAAGTAAAACTTAGGCCAAAACTTAAAAGCTAAAACACCTAATGGAACAAACGCGTACTCAAAACCTCAGGATTTGAGCAAACCATGCCACTAGCCTAAAATGACTCTTTTGAAGAAGCTGATGGAACCGCCAGAATTGTATTTTGAGGTTGTATTCCTAAACTTTTGACAGAAGTCAACCATTCCAGTTTCAAAAGCTCTAAAACATAAAAATTCACAAATCCCAAATAAAATACCAGGTGACCGAGCTGTCAGTCTCATCAAGTGATAATGACTCAGGGTCACTCAAGAAATGCTCTAATCGATAAAAATCAGGCATTGTCACATAAATAACCTGGAGGTCATTACACACGATAATTAAGATGAGTACTCACATTGAACTTTTGCGAGACTCTCTAGACATTTTTGGTTTTGCATGTTAAAAGTTATATTATCTTGTTGTAGTCTTGATTTGTTATTCAAAATAGGTAGCATCAGGCACCACTTTCCATTTGCATTGGGTAGTAAATTCTTGAATAAAATCAATTGCTTTGTCAATACAATGGATTGAGTTGTTAAATACCTCAAATACACTTTCTTTATCACCCAACCAAATGTGACAAAAGAATGAAGTGTTACCCTACACATCAAATTGCCAATCAAAATGCTTTCCCACTCAATATCAAAGATTTTCATCTCCAGATCCACAATGAACTTCTTGTTTAGTAGAAGGTTCAGGAGTATAATAAAGATTGAATATTTGCACTTTGTGCTTCTATCCATATATATATATATATATATATATAGGTCGGCCTACTTGGAGCCCTCATAATTCAGGAAAGACATTTATCTTTTCCACAATTTCTTGCAATTCCCTCCTCCAATTGCGAGTTTTTTCTTTCCTTGCCCCCTTGTGTCCTTCACTTCCTCTGTTTATTGCGCCACTTTCTCTTGAGAATTTGGCATAAGCACCGAAAGACAATCTCTCTGTCTTTTTAAAACCCGATTCATTCCTTTAATTCCTCATATATGTAGCTAAAAAATTTGTAATTAGTTAGACAAAGATACATAAAATAATGATAGAAAATTTCCATTGGTATAAAAAATCAAAAGGGAAAACAGATATTTCCGAATAATCTTTAATCTGTAACTACAAATAATTGTACGTTATGAATTGAATATACAAAAACCGCGCAAAGTGCGGGTAACTTACATAATTTTAAAATATTTAGGAGCAAATTAGACATGATTTAAGGATAATATATTCGATTAACAATGAAGACGATGTCAGTATCGCCAACTCAAAAATTTTACTCTCTAACATTCAACAACAAATATTTGTACGTTGTGTTTTGAGTATTCAAAAACCACGCGAAATGTGGTTTACTTACCTAATATATCAAAAATTTAGTATCAAAGGTAGATAAGTGAATAACGGCCCAAAACATTGCACCATAGCAGAAGTTCCCAATATGCACCGTTGCCCTTTTTTTGACAGATTCATCACTGGTCCTTCAGTCATGATTGTTGCCTTCTACTCACTTGGAGGTGTTCTTTTACATGCAATTATCCGTTACATAATATAAAGGATAACATACCCGACTTAACAGCAAAGACGTTGCCAGTATCGCCAACTCGGGAATTTTTTAATATCTGCAGATCTTTAATCTTTAATAATAAATATTTGTACGTTGTGAATTGAATTTTCAAAACCGCGCGAAATGTGGGTAAGTTATATAATTTATTAGTGAGCTAAGAAGAATTCAGGGCCAAAAGGCCCTAAACATTATTGTCCCCTTTAAATTGCATTGTAGGTTTCCTATTTGGAGAAAGATAGTTACCTCCATAGCAAAAGTTCCCAACTCAAAATGGATTCTGAGGAAGATCAAGTCTTCCGTTGATACCGAACACGAAGAAAATCCATTGTCCATTCTCACATTTTATCAGACAAAGATTTAATCTTGACAATCCCCATTCTGCCATCCGAACTGATTACGGAAATCCTCTTAAGGCTTCCCTTGAAATCCTCTTGAAATGCAGGTCTATTTCGAAATCTTGGCTTTCGTTAATCTCTAGCACAAAATTTATCAAGACCCATTTTAGTGTATTTGCTAAGAACAAAGATTACACCCACCACAACCTTGTGTTGACCCAGGGAAGCTACCTGACTCATGATGGATATCAAAGCTTTCTTAAAAAATGTTCTGTTAGTTCCTTCCTTGATGATCCTGCTGTGACTGAGAGAATATAACTTGGATTTTCCCGCCCATGAAAATATTTGGGTTGTGGGTTAAGTGAATGGATTGATTTGTCTTGCCATTGGATCCACTGACATGTTTATATGGAATCCATCAATTAGAAAGTTAAAAAAAATTCCTAATTCTAGACTTACATTTCATATTTTGCACATATATGGTTTTGGAAATGACGAATTACATTATGATTATAAGGTAGTGTCTATTTTCAATTCTGGAAGTGCAGATCAAGTTGAGGTTAACTCATAGAGTCTAACTCTGATTCTTGGACAAGTGATGATTGCCCGAGTTCAGGAATAATGGATGTTTCTGGTAAGGCATTGAACGGGAGACATTATTGGCCTGCTACTACTGCTGTCCTAAATACATGTTATAGCTGGTACATCATTTCTTCTGATTTGGCTAGTGAAAAATGGGGAAAGGTTGAGAAGCTCTGCTCTCAAAAAGGAGTAGTTTTCCATCGGTGAGAATGTTGGGAAGTGATCTTTTTTTGTTTTCTGATATAGGAAGTCGTGAAGATGTGTGGGTTATGAAAGAGAAAAGGTCTTTGACAAAAATGCATACCATCAAATATCCTGCTGATCTTGAGAAGTGTTTGTTTACTTCTGCTATTCCTTCGACACTATGCATGTCAAATAAAGGTGAAATATCGATTCTGTCTAGATAAGCTTACATGATATACAATCAAGAGGTTAAATTGATCAGATATACAAAGGTTGCTAAGTTTCATTCCAATATTGTGTCAAACATGTACATTGAAAGCCTAGTTTGTCCCCTTCTACAAAACAAACCAAGTACCCATCAAGAATGAAGGCTGCAGAAGCTTAGACAGGTGACAATGTTGTAGCGAATGACTTGTAAGTAAGAATACCGTCTTATACATTCTTATTAACTTATATATTATTTGTTTTTGCTGGTTTTCCTTGTTGTTTGCATATAAACTGTTTTTACTTTTCATGTGAAATATCACGAAGGTTCTTTGTTAACTGTGATGTACTTTTGCAATTTGAGGAGGTGAGAAGCTGATTTTAAAGAACAATTAATCCATCCTCTGTCGATTGCACGAATCAAAACGATGCCTCCCTACTCTCCATGTTCGCTGACTGTTACCTATGTTGTCGCTGTGATAAAAGTTGAAAAAAACTTGTCCTTCCCTTGAATATCTGTTGTATGTAGTATCTTGAGATAATCTCGATAAATTCCTTTTATAAATATGACAATGCTAATGGTGGTTTTGTTCAGCTTGTAATGAATTTCCAGTGTACATGGTTAAAACGGATAAGTTTTTTTTATGTCCTGTTTTATAGGACAGATGGACAGGGATCTGTTTGACCATCCACCAAGCTAGTTGTGGGATGGCTAATCTGTTGGATATGAATAACAGAAGGCAAATCACCTCTAGCAAACAATAGCAAGTAATTCCCGACTTAGAACATCTAGGATGGAATTTGAAGATATGATTTCGTAGAGCATAGAGAAACAAGCTATAGGCCTAAAATCCTTTGTAGTACAGTTTATAGGGCTGTACATTTTTCCTGTGTTGAAAAAAATAATCTGAAATAGCATCAATTACATCTTTTTTGATCAGGCATCAAGATTGGCTGTACAATAGAAAATAGGTCAGGAGACATGGTATCTCCTAGTCTATGTCCCTTGGTAGCTGGAGAGGAGGAGCTGGTTCACCATTCACTATCAATTAGTATCTGAGAATTTTGACACATTCTAGAATCTACCATTGGAATCTTAATACCATTATATGGACATGAGGACATATGGAAAGAGTAATTTCTTGCTAGGCATATTGTCACATATGCTAAAACATTAAATGTAGATTTTGCAATTAAGGAATGTAGCCCATTGCATCATCTTCACCAATTCTCGAAAGGAAATGCAAAAAATAAATATTTCATAGATCTAAGGGGAAAAGCTCAAATATGCCATTGAACTATCTAAAATGGCTCATCCATGTCATACGTTAATAGTTGGACATATTTATGTTGTAGCCGCAATCAAAAGTACACATCCGTTCCACTCTTCACTAACAGCTCAAATGATCGGTTTTAAAATACCAGAAAATGTATATTAAAAAAATACCAGATTGGATATGTGGCCTCCAATTAAATGATCGACGATAGTAAAATTAAAACTCATCCAACGTTGTATTTTACAAGCTTTAGTTAGGCACTAAATGTCTTGTCCCACATCGATGACAGAAGACAAATATATACAGTTTATAAGAACTCGACCTGAAATTATATATTGCTGAGCTTAGTAGCGTGAGCTTGTAACCCAAGTGAGAGCAATAAGATGATTGGGACAAATCAAATCTTCAGCCCTTGACACAAATAGTGCATTGGGTTGGGTTTATCATAATAAGCGGTTCTTGGTATAATATGAAGTATTATTATTCCGACACTAATAAATAATAATAGTACATTTACATGGCAGTGGGAGAAGATGGGGTAACTCACCCCTCATTGGCTGGCTTAACAGAGCAGTGCTCTCACATCACATGACAACCGATCTGCGGCTGTCAAAGGCCAGTTCTCGCACACTCCCAAGTCACCACTAGAGATGTCAGGTTGTTATTGATTGGGACCATCATCTTTTTATTTGTCCATTGTTCAGATCAACCTATTAGTTTATAATATTTGTACCAATATCAATTTTCGGTTATTTTGTCTTATATAAACGAGGAAAATGCATAAGTACTTTCCACAATCTATGCCCGAAATAGCAGAGACACGTATACTATACTAAGGTCCTATTACTCCCAAACTTATTTTATAAATAATTTTCTCCCCCTTTTCGGCCTACGTGGCACTATCAACCAGATAGCTTGAAAAAATTGTCAACACGCGTTGGGCCAGAAGATAGTGTCATGTAGACCGCAAAGGGGTAGAAAATTATTTATAAAATAAGTTCGGAGGGTAATAGGACCTTAGTATAGTATAAGTGTGTCCTTGAGATTTCGGGCATAGGTTGGGGGGTACTTATGCATTTTCCCTATAAACAAAAATTAGACTTCCAAAACAACCTAGTTTTATTTGTTCTAAATCAAAAGAAGTAAATCACTGAGATTCTACTTTAGGCAAACATGTTTCGGTCTCTTACTGATTAGGTTGCTCATGAACACCTGAAAGAATATCGGAGCATTTAGTGTCAACAAGGTCAGCCAATTGACACTACTCTTCAGCAGGACATCAAATGCAGAGAAAAGGTTATTGCTGGTCAAGTCAATGTGAATTTTGTGTCTGCTTCCCAACAAATCTTATGTTATCTCAGAGCTTTGAATTTTGTGTCTGGTTCCCAACAAGAAGGCCGGAGAATATCAAAGATAGTAGTTGTTTCTATTATTTCATAAACCACCTAGTTTTATTTGCTTATCCATCGTACTATACAACTGTCATTGTATTTGTATACTCATTGATAGTCATAAGAAAAGGATGTTCTTCTACTGCCATATTAGTTTGTGTCAACTTTATTTAGGCTTAAAAAGAAATGGAAATCTTGGGCAAAAGTTTTTTTATGTCAATTGCATAGGGTCTTCATCTTTGCAATGTAACCTTTTTGATTTCATGTACACTCAAACATCTCTATAACAACATCGTTTGTATAGATACATTTTGACTTCTATAGCAAAATGTTATTATAGATTACATATAATATAGCATAACATGAACAAAATTAGTTACCAGAGAGAACTTGGCCGTTATAGCGAACTGTTATAACTTATATAGAGGATAGGATGATTGTTATAGAGAGTTCTGCCGTACATAAAATGAAAAGGGGATTACATGGAGTAGAAAACAACAACATAATACAACCATATTGATCTGAACAGCCCAAATATGGGCTGTATAATGTTAATTCTTTTACAGTAGTAGCATAGTTAGTGTTGGAAATGCTATTGGAAATCATGTAGCTTGAGGCGTGCCTATGGCACTGTCCTTAAGGATATTTCACCGGTTAAGGTATATCCCCAGAATTCAACAAGTTCTTCTAATACTAAAACTAGGAGCCAGAATCTAACAAAGAATATCTTTTACTTAAGAAAACCCAGCAAATAAATAAGAAAGAAAAATTATTTTAATGTAATGTCTCATTCTATTCCTTTTGACACACAAAAGTACTATATATAGATATATAGGTATATGGTAAATAGCATACCATCAGCCGTGCATTATATGCACATTAAGACCAAATAATTGCCATAAAGACTATAAGTTATTACCAAATATTCCATGGACCTTTCGTAACACCAAAATCAATAGTAGTTTATTAATGCCATAAAGCCTATTAACAACTTCCATAATAAGAAAACAAACGGTTGTTAATATATAATATTAGTAAGCTAACGTAATTAAGGTAATAATATTTAATAAATAATTTCAAATATTATTCTTATACTTTTTAAGATAATAAAGATATTTTATCAACAATCCCCCATATATCTTAAAAAGAATACAAAGATATAGTATAATAATTAAAAAATATATAAAATATAATTATCGCTGGATTTTCAAAAGAAAGAATAATGCATCGAATCTGGTGTCTCGTAGACTATGAACCAGACCTAGATAAAATAAGATTGAACTTACAGAACAAATGGTGAAGTTCTAAAACATCTATGAACCAAAAATTTTGTTGTAAGCTTAGAGTCTTATTCTATCACATTATACTTGCACAATCTTTGTCGTTATCGCGGTTTTGCGCTTAGCGCATGTCCTGGTATTCATGAATGCTTTAGAAATCCGTCACAATTTCATAAAAGTGGCACCACTCACACTCATATAGGTCCACCTAGGGGTGTTCACGGTTTGGTTTGGGTCGGTTATTGGTCAAAATCAAAACCAAACCAACTTAATCGGTTTTAAAATTATCAAAACCAAACCAAACCAAATATAATATACATTTATCGGTTTGGTTGTTTTCGGTTTTGGTTCGGTTTGGTTCGATTTTTCGGTTATTAACCATACATAAAAATAAAAGAAACAATTCATTCAAAACGTGAAAAAAGTGACAACAATCCATTCAAACAAAACAATAGTTAGAATGACTGGCATTACAGAACTTTCGATCATTGAATTTACTGAATAAAACTTCAAAATTCACTATTTTGGCATAGAAGGAAGAGACAATGACATTTTCAGTTCCACAAAGAATTTCCATAGACACTCATATACATGAAACCAATAAGAAAAATGTTCTCACCTTAGACATTTTTTCTTTCATAAGTAAATTATAAATAAATTTTGATGAAACATATATAAAATCTATAAAATTGTTTATGAATATAATATATTATGTATGTATAATAATAAAATTTATGTATATAACTTGTTGGTTCGGTTCGGTTATTTCTTTGATTTTTTTCGAACAAAACCATAACCAAACCAAATACTATCGGTTCTTAACAATCTAAAACCAAACCAAACCAAAATCCAAATTAAATCGGTTCATTTAATCGGTTTGGTTTGATTTTTCGGTTTGGATCGGTTTTTATCCAAACCATGAACACCCCTAGGTCCACCCATCAAGTGTATTCTACAGATCAATACACCACCTATAAAGGATATGGTTATGGATTAAGAGTTCACAACTCAACCTCACTTTCCTTGCTGATTTGCACTATATGCACACCGTAATAGATCACAGATGGGACAAAAATTTATAGTGCACAAGATCAAACGATGACGTGTTATTACCCATATGAACCTAATTCATGGGATCTCCAATCACATAGGTTGGATTACCATCATGTTTGATATACAACTTGACAATAGTCCCATTCTCGTTGAAGCTTCATTTATTAATTTTTTCCCCCAAATTTTAAGTCAGAGAATTGGCCAAATTCACTTATGACTTCACACAATTCATGGATATAATTTCATCTCTTAACAATGTTCTATTACTCTTTGTCTCAAACTTATGTAATCACCATATGGAAGTTACTTAACCACTTAACATCATTATTAGCTAACTCCATTATATTTAGCTGATTTTTAAATCATCAACACAATAGATAAACACATATTGAATTTTATATAACAAGACCATATAAAGTACGTTACCCCCATATTTAAAAAAAGTTCAACATAGAAAATAATATTTCTATATAACAAGTTCAACCAATTTTTTCAAATAAGCATTTCATCATATAAATGATAAGCTAAAAATATAACTTCACTCAAACATTATATAGCATCATTCAAAATAATATCTTAATTCTAGTGATCACAAGAAAAAATTAAATTGTAGAATCAAACTGCATCATCAAAAGAACAACATACTTTCGTATTTATTTAATCTCCATTTAAAATCTTAATAAAAAAGAAACCAATAACACCCAATTGGTAAAGTCTCTTCATTATTTAAGAAGAAGATATTTCTCTACTTGCTATTTTTATAACCCAAAACTAATGTTAGAAAATAATTCAATAATTAAAAACCATCAACACGTTGATATCTCTTTCTTTTCCTCCATTCCTTAACATTTTGAAAACTAACCATTAACATAGGAGACAATTTTATTATCAAAACATAAATTTCTTTTATTTATTCAAATGGTTCCAATTTAGCATGTCAAAAGTAAATAATTAAGTACTAGGATCTTCCCTCATGACTTGAGAAACATTGAGAACAAATAAGCCATGATTACAATACCCTTCACCCACAAACACGTCATTCTTGGTTATCACTACCTTACCAGATTCAAATGCAACTTTCACCCCCACCTTTCCTAATAATCCCACGGAAACTAGATTGGTTCGGTTACTAGGAACATGCAACACTTCAGTCGATGCCAAAGTTTTTTCAAATGTGAGTTTGAGAAGAACTTTTCCTTTCCCAAGGACTTGAGTGGCTGAAGAATCACCAAGATGCACAACTTCTTCTTCTTCATTGACTTGGGTGTAAGTCACACAAATATGCTTAGTAGCATAAAGTCAATCACCCAATCACTCACACTGACCACAATATTTACTTGAGAAATGATCACAATAATAATATCATCTACTTTATCCAAATTAGTTTTTGGTTTAGTAGGATTGTCAATTTTCTCAAAGATTTTATCATTGACTTTAAATATAATATATTTCTCAATATTAAAATTATAGAAATGGTTAGCATATCGACATACCTTATGACAGCAAAAGCACAATTACATTGTACAATGTTACCTTCGAAAACAGAACTCTTATAACATTTGGTTAAGTCACGAATCCAGCTCGTAACATGCCAACTCCAACCTATCCATATACTAAAATGAAGTGGGTTTGTGATGTCTCCTCTAATTTTTCTCGTACGTCCTTAATTCTTTCTTTTAAGTAGTCTTCTCTTATCATGGATTTAACAAAGATCTGATAAAGTTCATATATAGCACTTGACCTCTCCTTGTTCGCTCTTCATGAATATCGTGTAGAGAATTCTTCAACAGTAGATGAAAATTGCACAATTATTTCCGTGTTCCATAATCATAAAGCAAATATCCTTAAGATTGTTGGAAAAACTATTGGAAATCACGGAAATCACGTAGCTTGAGGTGTGCCTATGACACTGTCCTTAAGCATATTTCACCGGTTAAGGTGTATCCCCAGGATTCAACAAGTTCTTCTAAAACTAAAATTAGGAGCCAGAATCTAACAAAGAATATCTTTTACTTAAGAAAACCCTGCAAATAAATAAGGAAGAAAAGTTATTTTAATGTAATGTCTCATTCTATTTCTTTTGACACACAAAAGTACTATATATAGATATATAGGTATATGGTAAATATCATACCATCAGCCGTGCATTATATGCACATTAAGACCAAATAATTGCCATAAAGGCTATAAGTTATTACCAAATATTTCATGGACCTTTTGTAACACCCAAATCAATAGTAGTTGATTAATGCCATAAAGGCTAGTAACAACTTCCATAATAAGAAAACAAACGGTTGCTACACAATTAAAAACCTTAATATATAATATTAGTAAGCTAAAGTAATTAATGTAATAATATGTAATAAATAATTTCAAATATTATTCTTATACTTTTTAAGATAATAAAGATATTTTATCAACAGTTAGAAAATTAATGAAATCATTCATTCAACCAACAATATTGGCTCACCAAAATTGAGCTCCACCTGTCTATTTGACACCCCAAGTCAAATCCCTGCATTCTTAATACTACAACTAAATATGCATAGACTTTCTTCAAACTTGTGTAAGCGATCACCCAAGTAGCAATATAAGATTTAAATGTTCAATAGTTTGGTTGATTGATGATCACTCTAATTGGTTGGGTTCTAGACTTAACAAAGACCCGCATAACCTCGCCCTGCATAGACCCATCCAGCATAATTTTTCATATATTTTCTTTTTCTAGTAAAGTTTGATACTAAAAATAAAATTCATAACAATAAATTTATTTTTCTTTAATTTATATTAATTTAATAGACAATGACTTAAAAATTTAATTTTAGAGGTCAATTGGAAAACATGTAAGAAATTGTATAATTTTTATTGAACCAATATCATTTACTATCTTGAATATTTTAGTAGCTTAAAGAAATTATCTTAATAAATAATGGTCTATCATTCTTATGACATGTAAAAAGTTAAAATTAAGTTTGAACCAACATAAAATTACATTATACCCGCAACCCGCCCCGCCCTGCATAACCTTAAACCCACCTCGCCCCATTGCCATCTCTACCTACACTTTTCATTTCTCATATGGAATAGTGTCTTTCAAATTGTTAGATCTCTATTTTTATAGAGCTATTGCATGTATATACATTAAGAAGCGACAATCAATTCTCTATCAAGATACAACAAAGCCTATAGACAACTTTTTGTTGCCCCCTTTCTGAATAGGCAAAACTATTTGTTGTTCCTTTTGTTGTTACCTGAACTTATAAGTAACACATTCAATATTTCCTTCAAAGTTCGGTTTTTCTTTCCGCAATTCCATTAGATTGAGGTGAATATGGACAGTAGTTTGATGGATGATTCCATTTTTAAACTTTTATCTGCAAAAGGAGATCTATATTACCCACCTCTATCACTTCTAATAATTTTAATTTTTCTATTCAACTAATTTTCAACTTCACTTTTATATTGCCTAGATTTATCTATTGTTTCATCCTTACCATTCAGCAAATAGACATAACAATATCTAGTGCAATTGTCAATAAAAGTCATGACATACTTTTTTCACCACAAGACGGTATTGACTTCATATCACAAATGTCAGTTCAAATCAACTCTAAGGGATTAGAATTCCTTTCAACAAATTTATAAGAATGATTTAATCAGTTTTCGCAAGGTTTTGTAATTGATATGTCCCAAAAATTCATGTCACAAATATGTTGACTCAAGCAAATAAGAACAATCAGAAATATTAGTTTGAAAAGACACTCCGTAAGGTGACTATTTCTCACAAATATTTTGTCCTTTACTTTTTATAACTTTGTCAGATACAAACATTGTTTAGAGTCAGCACCTTGCTAGATGTCCTTTGCAGAAGGCCTTGTATAACCTTTAATTTGGTTGTTATCGAATTACATATAAACATAGTCTCATCGGGTCCAATAAGGGAAATATGACTCAAATGCTTCTTTTACAACACAAACATGACAAATGATTTTTCACAAATAATCATGTTTATACAAATAATTGTATTTTAATAGATAAATATTTTCATGAAAAATCACAACATTAGAAGTGAAACTCTTTCATAATGTAACACTACTCTTTCGAACAAGTATATATTTAATTTGGGTCATTGATTTTCATATTTTGTGTTTCAACAATTAAATCAGACGCCAAATCTAATTTTAGTTTTTATCACAAGCAAAGAGCCCTATTTTTTTTAAAAAAAAATATGATCTTAAAAATATTTTTCAAGTATTTCAAAATAATTTTCCATGCTTTCAACTTGTATATCATCAAAATACAATTTGGCAGCATGAAGCCACTTTTAGAGATAATATTCTACAAAAGAATTGTTAGTGCTTCAATTCCCTTTGACAATCTTTACAAAATATCAAATTTCAATCCATAGACATTACAAGCACAAAATCACTGACTTTATGTAACCATTTTTTCCTATCACAATTAGACAGACAATTAAGTATTTAGAATACGAATAATAAAGAATGAATCTTTATACAACTTGTTTTTTAGTTAACAATGAAGTTTTTGTATTCTACAAATCGTTAAAAGAATGAACTTTGAGTGTTGGCAAAGTTTTTATTACTTCAAATCAGTTTCATGTTCAAACAGAGTTGAAAACCAAGAGATTTTAACCTTCAGAAACCAAATATACAACACTGTTTCTAGTTAACGATGACATTTTTATATTCTTTAAATCGTTTAGTCTTAGTACACTTCAAGTCGAAATATTCATTCAAATAGAGTGTTTAGTAAATTAGTGATTTTTTTATATTCTTCAAACCAAAGGAGTGCACAGTCAGTTTTAGTCTCCAAACTTGACCATAAAATAATAATAAATATATCCTTGAACATCTTTAAAATTGAATCACACTTCTCAAAGTATAACCCATTTGGTAAGCTGCCAAATTGCATAAGTGAAATCTCATTATTGATGACAACCTATTAATTTGAATTAGCACTCGAACTTATTTAGTCTCTTCTTCCTCGACCACACTCAATAAATTAAAGCATTAGAGATTGCAAATAATCAAACAAATAGAATATTAAAGTAGTATTGTTCATCATAAAGTTCTTTTATCATAAGATAAAATGATTTTCTTTCTCATTCATTTTTTTCTCCAACAAAGTAGAACACAAAAAATACCTACAGTAGAATAATTTCCTTGAGATTATTGCTAATCTGTATCATTTTATCCTTTTTGAAGACCATATACCACATACCTCATTGCCTAAATTCCCTTTTCTCGAAATCTTGTTGCAATTGGTTTTTCAAAACTACTCAAAAAAACCTTTTCTTTAATTTTCTGAAAATCTCGCAATGGACAATTTTTCCAAGGAAGAAGTTGAAGTTGTTGTGGTTGGAGCTAGTCTATCAGGTATAGCTGTTACAGCATGTTTGAATAAATTGGGCATAAAAAATATTGTGTTAGAAAAAGAAGATTGTTGTGCCTATTTGTGGAAGAAAAAGACTTATGATAGACTTCACTTGCATTTATCTAAAGATATTTGTTCATTGCCTTTTATGCCACATGCAACTTCATCACCTAAGTATTTTTCAAAAAATTAATTTATTCAATACTTAGATGAGTATGTTAGGCATTTTAATATCAAACCAAAATTCCAAACTTGTGTTGAATTAGCCTTTTACGACAATGAGAAGAAGAAATGGAATGTCCAATCAAGAAATGTGGCTACTGGAGAAATGGAATTGTATGCTTGTAATTTCTTGATTGTGGCTACCGGAGAAAACAATGAAAGTTATATTCCGAAGGTGGTAGGGATAGAAAATTTCAATGGTAAAATGATTCATTCAAGTGACTATAAATCCGGCGAAAAATATAAAGATAAAAAAGTATTGGTCATTGGATCAGGAAATTCTGGGATGGAAATAGCTTTTGATCTTTCAAATTATGGAAGTCACACATCAATTGTTGTTAGAAGCCCCGTAAGTCTCTATCTCTCTATTTCTTGTCTTTACTTTATCTTTTTTTGTTCTCATGCATGTGGATTTGTGTTTGTTGATTTGTTTTTTAATTGATATCAGTGTAGTGTTTGATCATAGTAGTCATACATCAACTATTTTACTTGGTACCTATTACTTTTTACTAGTATATGTGATGTTGCACTTTGTTCATCTAGAGATCGTGTGCTAGTTTCTTGCCCATCAAAACCAGGTCATACCCTTATGTGAAAGGGCCAGAATTTGAATATGATTTTCATATATACGACCTTATGGTATTTCTTATCTAAAAATTCTTGCCTTGCAACATTCTTGCCTTTAGGAGCCATCCTTGCCTCAAATATTGAAAAAAATAAGGAAGAAAAATAAAAAGAATTAGGGAAGAAGGGTGGGGGTCGGGTAGGTGGGGAGTTTAGTGGGTTTGATTTTTCTTTGGAATTTTATGGGTTTTAGTGGTTGGGTGTGGAGGAAAAGGTAATAGAAGAATGTTTTAGAAAGAATTAATGGAGGAATTCGGGATTTGGGGAAGAATGTGGGTGGAGAAGATGAAGATTTTTTTGGGAATTTAGAGAGAATTGGAAGAGAGGGGTCGGGTAGAGAGAGAAATAGTGGGAGAAAGTGAGTTGAATTTGGGTAGGTGGAATATTTAAAATGGGTCCCATGAAAATAAAAATTTTAGGACAAGGGGCGTGGCGCAATAGGGGTGCGTCGCGCTACCAGAGTGCCAAAAAATGACCCATAGAACTTCCTACCTTGGCACAGTGCGCCCGAGATGCGCGTGGGACTAAGCTTGGCTTTTGGGCTGGCGCGATATGGGCGTGGGGCACCGCCAGTGCATCTGAAACAGGCCTCAGTACTTGTTGCCTTGGCACGGTGCACCCGGCCAAGGCTGGGCATCCTCGCCCATTTTCCAGTGCGCTTGTTTCCGCTTCTGTTATGGTATGGTCTCCGATATCCTGCGCATCAACCAAACTATGTAAAAAAATATTGGTGGATTGCCTCCCATCCAACGCCTTAGTTTTGGTCATGGCACGACTCCTCTTTTTGTATTTTTCTTCATAGTTCCTAACTATTACAAATAAATCAAACTAAACTAACATCCTACCAATTTAATAAATGAAAAATAACAAAACTTCACTAAACCCTATAAACTTAAATTAAGCTAAAACTCAAAATTAAGCAAAACTAACTACTTATTACATATTTGTACGGGTTGCCTCCCGTGGAGCACCTAGTTTAATGTCACGGCTCGACTCAGCTTGGATCATTCATCGTTTAGCTCAAAAGCTTCTCAATGATGGGACATTTTTTCCTTTGCCCATTCACTATGAATGATAGGACATTTTTTCCTTTAATTTATACCGCACCATGTTGCGTCATCTTCACCACTTCGAAGGGCCCACTCAATTTAGACCTTATTTTCCCGGAGAATAACTTAATTCTAGAGTTAAAAAGTAATACCTTTACGCCCGGAGTGAAAGTGTGAGGCACTATGTGCTTGTCATGCCATCTCTTGGTCTTCTCTTTGTATAACTTAGCATTCTCATAAGCATGGAGCCGAAACTCCTCAAGTTCATGCAATTGACCAATTCTCTTCCTACCGGCTAGCTCAGGGTCAAGATTCAACTTCTTAATTGCCCAATACGCTTGGTGCTCTAACTCCGCCGGAAGATGTCATGCTTTTCCAAATACCATGTGATAGCGAGAACTCCCTATGGGTATTTTGTATGTCGTCCTATACGCCCATAAAGCATCATCAAGTTTTTCAGACCAATCTTTTCGCTGTGCATTCACTGTTTTCTGCAAGATTTGCTTCACCTCCCGATTCAACACTTCAACTTGACCACTTTTTTTAGGATGATGAGTTGTAGATACTTTATGCCGGATGCCATCCTTAGCAAGAAGATTCTTCACTAAATGGTTTATAAAATGCTTATTGCCATCACTTATGATTTCCCTCGGAGTACCAAAACGAGTGAAGATGTGCTTCTTGATTAATTTAATCACCACTCTAGAGTCATTCGTGGGAAGAGATACAACCTCAACCAATTTGGAAGCATAATCAACCTTCACCAAAATATATTAGTTTCCACTAGATGGTGGGAAGGGACCCATGAAGCCTATACCCCACACTTCAAAGATTTCTACCTCAAGAATGTTGTTTAGTGGCATTTCATGTCTTCTTGATATAGTACCCAACCTTTGGCATTGATCATATCCCTTCACATAGGCAATAGAATTTTTAAACAAGGAGGGCCAAAAGAAACCAGATTGTAGTACCTTGTGTGTCGTGCACTCTCCTCCATGGAGCCCTCCATAAGGACTTGCATGACAACTCTCGAGCACTTGTTTGACCTCGTATTCTGGAATGCATCGTCTATCCACTTTGTCCACTCCTTGTTTGAACAAGAATGGTTCATCCCAAATGTTGAATTTAGCATCATGAGTCAGCTTCTTCTTCTGTTGGGTAGTTGAACCTGGAGGGTACACTCCACTCACCAATAGATTTACTATATCAGCATACCAAGGCACTTTAGAGATTCCAATTCCATCAATTGTTCATCCGGAAACTCTTCACGTATTTGTTCCCCTTAATGTACATGGTAAAAATCTTCTATCCTGGACAAATAATCGGCTATTTGGTTCTCAGTACCCTTTTGATCTTTGATCTCAAGATCAAATTCTTGGAGAAGAAATATCCACCAAATTAGCCTTGGTTTGGCATTCTTCTTGTTAAATAGGTACCTAATAGATGCATGGTCAATATAAATAATTACCTTGGTACCTACCAAATAAGATTTGAAATTATCAAGGCGAATACTAGAGCCAACATCTCCTTCTCAGTCACTGTGTAATTAGCTTGAGTAGAATCAAGGGTCTTACTCGCATTGTATATTGAATGGAACACTTTACCTTTTCTTCGTCCCAATATTGCACCCACTACTACATCACTTGCATTACACATGAGTTTAAATGGTCACTCCAGTTAGAGCAATCAAGATTGGAGCTTCAATTAAGTTCCACTTCAACACCTCAAACGCCTTCAAACACATCTCATCGAACTCAAATTTCACCTCCTTCTCCAAGAGACTGCACATAGGTCTGGTAATCTTGGAAAAATCTTTGATGAATCTCTGGTAAAAACCTGCATGCCCAAGAAAACTTCGAACCCCTTTTACAGAAATAAGAGGGGGGAATTTTTCATTCACTTCCACTTTGGCTTTATCAAGCTCTAGTCCATGCTTTGACACCTTGTGACCCAAAACAATACCTTCTAGAACTAAGAAGTGACACTTATCCTAGTTGAGCACTAAATTTGTATCTTCACAGCGAGCAAATACTTTATCAAGGTTTCGGAGACATACCTCAAAAGACTTCCCAAATAAAATGAAATCATCCATAAATACCTCTACAAAGTCCTCCACCATATTATGAAAAATGGTCATCATGCACCTTTGGAAAGTTGTTGGAGCATTGCAAAGTCCAAATGGCATGCGTTTGAAAGCATATGTACCATAAGCACAAGTGAATGTGGTATTTTCTTAATCTTCGGGTGCAATCAAAATTTGATTACATCTGGAATACCCATCTAAGAAGATATAGTACTCCTACCCTGCTAAACGGTCAAGTATTTGATCAATGAAAGGGATAAGATAATGATCTTTCTGTGTGGCCTCATTTAATTTTTGGTAATCCATGCATATTCTCCATCCGGTGACAGTTCTAGCAGGAATCAACTCATTTTTCTTGTTCTTCACCACTGTCATACCACCCTTGTTTGGTACACACTGCACATGACTTACCCACTTACTATCTGAAATCGGGTACACAATTCTAGCATCTAACCACTTTATCACTTATTTTCTCACCACTTCTTTCATCAAGGGATCTAGCCTACGTTGATATTGGGCACTTGGCATGTGATCCTTATCCATATAGATTTTTTCCATACATAACACTGGACTAATCCAATAAATGTTAGAAATCTGCCACCCTAACGCTTTCTTCCTTCTCTTCAAGATTCTCAATGCCACATCAACCTGTGATTTAGACAATTCTGCAGAAAGTATTACGGTTAAAGTTTCATTGTTACCCAAATACGCATACCTTAGGTGAGAAGGCAAAGATTTCAACTCTAACTTGGGTGCTTCTTCAATTGAGGATTTGGGTGGAGGCCCAATTCGTGATCTACTGATTCCACCATACCTCTTTGTTTTCCCAATACTGCCAAATTAAGGCAAGCCGCCATCTCTTGAGCTTTAGTATCACCATCTATGTCATGTCCCACAAAAACTCTTTCCAAGGGATCCTCAGAAGTAATACACTGTGATTCTACGGCTAGATCCACAATAGTAATGGCGGACAACTCTTCATAGACAGAAGGTAATTTCAAAGAGTGATAGACATCAAACACTTCAGCCTTATCGTGAGCTCTCATGGTTAACTGCCGAACTGCTACATCAATCACTGCTCACCCTGTGGCTAAGAAAGGACGCCCCAAAATAAATGAAACTTCTAGATCAGGCTTAAAATTTAGGACTACAAAGTCCATCAAAATAATCAACGATCCCACTTGCACTAATACATCTTCTACTACCCCTTCTAGCCTCGCAATAGATCTGTCCGCCAGTTGTAGAATGACAATGGTTGGCTTTGGACTTCCCAACCCAAAGTTCTTGTATAAGGATGTCGGCATGAGATTAATGCTAGCACCCAAATCACATAAACCCTAGGAATGGACACTTTTTCCAATAGTAATTTGAATAGTGAAGCTACCTGGATCCTTCAGCTACTTGGGTAGTCTATTCTAAATTTGAGAACTACATTCCTGAGTAAGTGCTACTGTTTCATACTCTGTTAAACTTCTCTTGTTTGCCACTATCTCCTTCACATACTTGGCATACTTAGGAATTCCCTGCAAAATATCAACCAAAGGCAGGTTAATGTGAACCTGTTTAAAGAGAAAGAAACTTACCGAACCATTCATTTTCATTCTTCTTTCTGAAGTTTTGTGGAAAAGGAGGGGGTGGTTTCACTTGAGGAACACTCTTCTCAACATTTGAGTTCTTTACTACCTCTTCATATTTATTTTCTCCACTTACTACCTCAGTATCTCTCTTTTTTTGAGCTAGTTCCTCTAGTTGTAGACCATTTCTACTACTCACTGCATTCAATTGTTTTGGGTTGAGTTCAGTGTCACCCAGCAAACCTCCTTGTGGGCGCAAGTTAAGCGAATTGTTTTTCCAGATTCATCTGTGACATTAGGATGCTCCTCAAGTTTTAATCTTGCCTGTCTATCCTTGCATTGGTTTTATCATTGTCGACACTATTCTTACCGATTCATACCATCATCTTTTGGAACAATTCTTCATTAGTCATACCTCCTTTTTGCGCACTTTGATTACCTCCTTGATTATTATTGTGAAATTGCTGCCCATTTCCTTGCGCTCGGTATTGGTTGGGTCCTTGTGCCTGATTTTGGTTCTGGTTTTCATTTCCACCCCATGAGAAGTTAGGATGATTTCTCCAACTTGAGTTGTATGAATTACAATAATTTTGCGTACCTCCACCTCTTTGAGCCTTACCCATATAGTTCATGGAGTCTTTATTTTCTTCACAGTACTCAGTCACGTGTTCTCCACTACCACAAACTCAGCATCAACCAACAAATTGTTGTATAATATTCACTGGTGCTTGTTGATTTAGTGAGGTTTTCTTGAATTGCATGGTTATATTATGGTGCATTGCATCTAATTTTGCATTTATAGTAGTAGCTTGATCCACATCTAGAATTCCTGCAGTCCTTTATGTTGTGGTCCTTGGTACCTCCCCATTCCATTTGGGGTTTCCCTTTAAGAGTCTGTCTAGGAGGCCAAATAGTTCCTCATGGGTCTTTGCCAAAGCTTCTCCACCTGTTGTACTATTAAGAAGTAACCGTGCATTATAATCAAGACCTTCAAAGAAAGTGTGAGTGAGTACCTTATTTTACTAGTAGTGATGTGGACAAGCACTTGACATTTTCTTAAATCGAGCCCATATTTGGTACATATCTTCTCCATTTTTCTGCTTGAAGCTTAGTATTACACTTCTCAACCTTGAAGTTTTGCCTGATGGAAATAATCGACTCAAAAATCTCTTCGCTAAATAATCCCATGTAGTGATGGAATTTGGTGGCTCTTTATCTAACCACTGCTTGGCTGCTCCCAATAATGAAAGTCGGAAAAGAGTCAATCTCACATAATCAGGTGATACCCTATTCGTAATGTATGCATCGCTTATTTCTAGGAAGTTTCTAATGTGCACTTGGGGATCCTCGTGAGGAAGACCGGTGAATTGTCTCATTGAGTGAATAAGGTGTACCATGTTCTGCTTCAGCTCAAATCTACGACCCATTGGTGGTTTCCATATACTTGAAGCCACATTGGCGGTGAGTGGGTCTGCCACATCATGGACTGGTCTTGTCGGTATAACTGTGGGTACCTCTTGTCCTTCATTATTCATATTTTCCATGTGGTCACCGTCAATATTTTCTGGAAAACCCAGTCCTAATTCTTACTAACGTCCTTGATTCGCCAACTTTCTTCGTAGTCGAAGGGCTCTTTCAGGTTCATCGTCTGGGTCAACAAGATCTCATTTTTCGAGCCAAACTTAAGAACCAAGTGTCTGCAATACAAAAGAGCTAAGATCAAGTTGTTAGCACTTGAACAGTCGAATAGTAGACTTAAGAAAATTAAATATAAATTAATTCTAAAGTCCCCGACAGCGGCGATAAAAACTTGTTGCGCCCATATGCACACGCAAGTGTACGTGGTTGCACAAGTAGTATAGTTCCTTTTAGAAACGAGTTATCGTACCCAAGGGACTTACAATCAATTTATATTAACCAACTTAATTCCACAATTCAGTAAAAGTATCTTCGAAAGAGTTAGATTGTTGTTTATTACTACTACGACAAATTTAATAAATAAAGTAACTATGTGAACGACTTCAATTTGATGTTTTAAACAAGTAAGAGACAATTCTAGGGCTGTATCATGCTTTGACTTTCACGTATTGTAGCGCAAGTAATGAACTAATTTAGGCTATCAAGTTACTGATTTACAGGGTTGATTTTATGATCATGGTCTCCCGACCTCTAATCGCCTACTCCAATTAGCTGTCTAACTACATCACTGAGCGGGGATAGGAAATCCTAATTGGCGAGCATTTATATTTCATCATGTTTCGTAAACAAGATAAGTGTTCATCTGGGCGTCACTCCTAAACATAAATCAACTTAATTTAATGGAAGATCAAGCTTTCTGTATCATTTGGTCTATCTGCCTTAGCGTCTCCCGAGTTTAAGAGTAGACAAGAGATTTATCTCTATGATGGCCAGTCAAGAAATACTAAAATACGAACACAAAAGTAACTTTAAAAAATAACTCATAATTAATTCAAAACTATTAATGCTCAATAATTATCCATGGTTACAGCCCCAAAACAAAACAAGGGCGTTTAGCCACTCATAATATTCAAAAACTCAAAATAGTATTGTTCATGTGATTCACAACTAAAGAAAGAGTTTGAGAATTGAAACCTATTACAATGTGTTAATCCTTCCTCTTGCACACCAAAAAGAAGTCGAACCCCTACAAAATAACCCCAGGATCCTATTTATAGAGTTTAGGAAAAGTATTTCCAATACTAGTTGTTGACACTCAATTTTGACCCTCCACAATATAAATTAATCATCGAGCTTCTCCAATTTTTAAATGATTTAAAATTATTAGTTTTATAAAAAATTCAAACAAATAAAATAAATAGAGTTTGCAAGTTATCTTAAATAGTTTCATCACTTTTTTATAATTCTTAAATAATATATATGTTTTATATAATTATATATCTAGTTAATGTTTTTCATGAATATTCAAAAATCGTCTCAAAAATATTTTATATTTTAAATATTTTATTAGTGATGGTTATAATTTTGAATTAATGAGTTTCAGGAAATTCAAAATACTTCCAAGTTATTTTTAAAAGTAATTTTGTCATTTTAAATAATAAATATGTATATTTTTACAATCACTTTATTTTATAAATATTTGAAAATCATCACAAAAGATTTTACATTTAGTTAAATATTTTATTAATTTACTTTAAGTTATAGTTATAATTTTGAGTTATTAGTTTATAATTGAATTATTTATTTTATTTTGGTAATATTAAGAAGATCGTTAGTTGATTATATTAATTCATTTTATTTAGGTTTTAGCCAAAGTTTTTACTTAAATTCAAATTGGCTATATTTCGTAATCTCAATTGGCTTAATTGAAATTCAAATGGTCATTTTCCTTTTATAATTCTAGCCCATTTCTACCCCCCACCTTTAACCCATTTGAAAACTAAGTTTGTGTCCCCCTTTTACCTTTTCCAGCAACCCAAAAAAATTTTGGGCCTATTTCCCATAAGACAAACCCATCCGCCTAATTTTTCCTCTATTCCCAGCCCACTCCCAATTCACAACAATGCATTATACAATCAGCATTCCAATACCAAAACCGACCCCACCCCCTGTGTTTTCTTCTTCTTCCTTGCAAATCCAGCGAGCAAATCACGCCAACAATCACCTCACGTCCCTTTTTCCCCTTTTTTAAGGATTTCCAAATTTCTTTCACTGTTGCCTCGAAAAGGGCCTATGAATTTGAATTTCAAATTTGAGATTTCGACCGTTTCCCCCCTAAATCAACCCCAAATTCCTCTATACAAACCTCCATCTTCTTTAATGTTTAAATATATATATAAAGGTGGGGAAAAAGTGGAAAGGAAAAAGTGGAAAAGAAAAAGTGGGGAAAGGTGGAAAAGAAGGTTGGGGAAAAAAGTAGAAAAAAATAGACGTTGGAGAAATAGAAAATATACATAGAGATATAAGGTTTACAAAAGAAAGGGATTTGGGGGAGTCCGAAGCTGAAAGGTAAAAAAAATTCATAAGGTTCTGTCCTTGAAGTTTTCATCCAAGTTTTTTTGAAAAAAAAAAGCTCCTTTGGTGGTGGAAGTTAGTTGTTTACCACTCATCATCCGAGTTCCTGCTCCAAAAAAGGTACTTCCTTTCCCATTTTAACCTTGTTGGTTCAGCTCTTTGTCTTAGAATCTATTTTTTTTATGTGTTGACTCAATTAGTTTCTTCATTATTTCTCTCGATATTGAGTGCTATGTGTTTTGGTCTAATTCTACTAGATGAGTCCAGTATCTCGAATGAGTTCTTTTGTTGTCCACCAGGTCATCTTATTCTTTTTGGTTTGTTCGTATTAGAAGAATAAATCTTCTTATTGGGCTTCTTGTTTGATTTAGATCCTATACTACATGATGCGTGCTTGATTTTTCTTGGGATAATGTATAGGTTGATCTAACATGTCTTGTTCATAGTTAAATTAGTATGATAATTGAATTTCACTATAAGTGTGTTTGGGTTATTGTGTTCGTTCCAATTTCTCTGTCAAAAATTTAAATATTTAAAGGTGCATTTATTTTTCCTTACATACTAAAGACATTTAGTTGAAGTCATGTTTAATATGCTAACGATTTGGTCTTTCTGTTTATTTTGATGAAGTTGAAGCACCGTTCCCTTACAACTCTAATGTATCAGTGGATTAGGATGTTTAAGTGGTCCATTTTAATAGAGTTATGATGTATTCGTGTATATCTTATGTGCGTATTGTTTATATGTGTTATGGCTATCATGTTACCTCTTTTATAGTTTGTATCTTAAAGAATAGGCTTAATCATGCTTAAGTTGATTAGTTGTCATATTCTGCTATACATTTCTTTCTTCCTTTTTATATGCTATGTGTGTAGTCTTCAAGTTAAAGGTTTGTAAATTGGGTTCTTCATTTTGCTTGTGTGCTCAACTTCCCACGTTGAGGGAAATGCATGTTTTACATTTGAAACAAGTTGCATAGTAGATAAGTGTTTGCTTTGTTAATAATGAATTTTAGTGTTACTTTCTTGTTTACATTGAGATCCTTCATTGCTTAAGATTAATTATCTATTGAACATGCGATCTTTTCCTTTAATAATATTGGCTATACTACATGATTGTTTCAAGTGCATCTTTGTCTGATTATTACAGTTTTGAGGAAATAGACCCCCTTACTAATCTTTATTATCTATTTTCCTTGCATGTGATATTGATCCTAGTTCACTTTGGACTCATTCTCTACATTGTTTTTTAGTTGAAGTCGATCTTTGAGGCAGCCTCATCTTTGTTCGAAGAAACGGAAGCTGAAACAGTCTCGGAAAGCCCGAAAAGGGGTTGTACATAGTAGTATACACTGCTATACATTGTTGTATACACTGGTATACAGTCGAAAAATATAGTATACAGGTTTAGGAAAGTTGAAATACAGGTGAAAATGCAGAAATGCAGAATTCAATAATAATACAGGTCCAGGAGTCCAAGAACCAGTTGTATCCATGGTGTATACACTAGATATACACTTGGTGTATACCTTGTCATTTGAGAGTGGAAAGGGCTCAAAAGTCCAAGGGAATTTTGTGTTGCAGGTCCTTGAAAAGATTGGGCCAAAGTCCATTATTTGGACCAAATTTAAATTTGAGGAATTGACACAGACATACAACTATTATATATAATTGGCAATATATAGCCCAGTATTAATTAGCAATTAATAGCCTAAAATAAAATTAGCACGTATTAGCCTAAAAGAAATAAAACCAACTTTTTATAGTTTTTTTCTTTTAATCATGTGCAACCAGCCCGCATTAATTAAGGAGATGTGGGATTATTTTTTCTTCCTTGTTTTTAACTCCTATACTTAAGGAAGTTAGCTTTTCAATTTCTTTAAATTCTCAAACTCAACTTTATTTAACCGTCTATAAAAAAATATATTGACGCAATTTACAGAAAAATAAAGATATATTTGATTGTAATTTTATGAATTATTTTTTTTACCAATCAACAATAATTAGTTTATTAGAAAACCGATTGCCTACTTTTAAGAAGTGAAATATATATATTTATTAATTAACACATTAAAAAAAGGTTACACCAACTTTTAAAGAATGAATTTTTTAAAATTCTTTAAATAACTTATTAAAAGATTGTGACTACTTCTAAGGTAAGAAAATGTATTATTAATGCTCTAACGTGTATTAATTATCACATAATCGACATAATTAATCAAATAATATTAAATGACATTTTATTAGAAACTGTAATAATACATATGCATAAATTATACAATAATTAAAGTTGCGATTACATAATGTATACATAAGAAAAAATATGTTTACACAAAAAAATATTCATAAAAATAGACGTGTAAATTTTATTGATGTATACAGTAATTGTAGCATGTATACATAAACTTTATATTGTATACATAAGAGTATTACCATCAATTATACGTATTACTATAATGAATACAAGAATGAGATTAATATGATACATATATAAATTTTATTCATTAATTGTACATGTGATTTTGTTTATGTATACGGTAACTGCACTATGTATACATTAGTTCATATTCATCGTGTATTCAGTGATTTGTATTCACATAATAAACTTGTATACTTTAATTTAAATTGAGATTGGAATTCATTAGTATACATTGGGTTGTATTCATCAAAATCAACATTCTGATTTTTTACGAAGATCTTACGAGAATCTTTCTTACCCATGAAATTGAGAACAAAAATTTCAAAAAACTATTACCTGAATTTTCGCCAAAAAAAGTTTTAAAAACTTTAGTTCCAAAAATCACAAAATTTCAAAATTAATGGGGCAAGAAATGCTACATAATTATATATTAAAAGGAATTATTGAAAGGATCAATCGATAAACATACAGTTATATCTGATTTGAATAGACAGAGTAAATTAAGGAAAATAAGAGAAAATTCAGAAGAGAAGCAAATATACATATGAAAATGATTTTAGAAAGAAAACAAAAGAAGGTTGAATAACCTAAATTTTCACAAAAACAAAATTGAAAAAACTTCAATTCTACAAATCATGAAATTCAACAATTAATTGGACAAGAACAAGATTATATATAAAGACGATTATTAGAAGTAACCATGAAAAAACATATTGTTATATCTGATTTTCATAAATAGATTGAATTAAGGAGAAGAATTGAAAATTAGGGAGAGAATCAAATTTACGTATGAAAAGAATTATGGAAAAAGAAAAAGGAGACAAAAAAGAGAAGAACTCTATTTTAAAGTGTTGACAAAATAAAAAAAGAGATAAAAATAGGGATAATAAAACAATAATTTTTTTCTTTTCAAGGAAAAATAACAGCAATCGAACGTGTGTTTGAGAAAAATAAGGAGAACAAAAATACATTTTTAAAAAAATAGAAAAATAACTATTCAATGCCAAATAAATAAAACAAAGTCTTTTTCTTGCTAAAAATTTAAAAGTGGGCTATTTATTGCTAATTTAGTCTATAGGGTGTTATGCTTTGCCATTTTGTCTTAGGACGAGGAAAACAATCTAGGCCCCATCAGGTTTGAGAATTTTGGGCAAGATTGGGCCAAGTTCAATATTCTTCCTTTTGTTCTTATTTATTTGTATTTGAATTGACTAAATTTTTTATGTGAATTGGTTTGACTTAATTAATTTCCCAAAGATAGTCATTTCTCCTTTTTTTTTATATTCAAAAATAAAAATATTTATTTTTATATTATTATTTATTACTTATCTTTATTTTTATTATTTGTCTTGCAGCTTTAGGAATTAATTCCCTTAGAAAGTTCCCCTTTAGTTTATTTCCCTTAAATAAAAAAAATAAGTTTTATTTCTTAATAAAAAATTTAAAAGTTAGTTGAAAAGTCATTTTAGTCAAATCGCCGGTCAACCGCAAGTTAGCGGACATTCCGAGGGCCTAACACCTTCTCGGAATGTACATTGAACTCGAACCATTTTATTCTCAATTGATTTTGTCTGTTTAAATATTTTGAAATGATTATAAGTTTTCTTAATTTCTTTTTTTTAAAAAATTAAGTGGCGACTCTGTTCTTTTGGAAATTCGATTTCTCTTCAATAATAAGTTTAATCGATTATTCAAAAACAAGTCATTTTTTCTTCGGAAAAGGCTCAAAAATACCCCTGAACTATTGGAAATAGCTCACATATACCCTTGAACTATATTTTGGCTCAAAAATACCTTTCCGTTAAAGTATTGGTCACTTTTACCCTTACTATTAACAAAGGTGTATTAAGTGCCATGTGGACACCACATGGACGCCACGTGGATGCCACATAAACACCAAGCAACTCTCACCTCCACAGACTCAAACATCCTAATTACTAATTTTGCTCTCATTTTCTTAAGAGATACACTTTCACCCATTTTTGCTTCCTTATATGATGATTTTTCCATTTATTCTGGTTTGGGTTGTTGCAGTTTGGTGAATTTGAGTTTTCAGCTGACAAAGTTTCAATTTTTTCTTATTCTGCTGCTTTTTTATTGTGAACTATGGCCTTGCATCTAAGTCTTATTGTTCCTCTTTATTTGAAGCTCTTGGGTATTTACAAAACCAATTAATCAGGAACTGAATTTTACATTTGAGATTAAGGCCTTAAAGAACCGTATTACAAAAAGAAGCCAAATCCTCTCTTGTTTATACTTGTACACACACAAAAAAAACAAAAAAAAAAACAAAAATGGCAATGGAAATTAGTTCTAATACTGACAGATCTATTGAACCCTCAAAATTCAATGGAGCCCAAAAGTAAACAGAATCTCTGGGAAGTAAACTTCATCAGTTCATAAAACAAATAATCCACAGCTAATACTAACAAAACATAAATCCCTCAGTAGTACTATATTCTGCTACTTCAATTATTCTAATCTGGAGATTACAACACATTTGAGGGAAAAAAAAAGATTCATCATATAGCCTTTGAAACTCGAAAAAAAGCAATTCCCCTAATTCTCTACCCCAATAGAACTCCTTAAAACATTAGATCTATCAATGAAAAGAAATTTACAAAATTGAACCCTGTTCTTTAAGTCTAAGTGGAGGTGAGAGTTGTTTGGTGCTTATGTGGCATCCACGTGGCGTCCATGTGGTGTCCACATGGCACTTAACACATCTCTGTTAATAGTAAGGGTAAAAGTGACCCAATACTTTAACGGAAGGGTATTTTTAAGCCAAAATATAGTTCAAAGGTATATGTGAGCTATTTCCAATAGTTCAGGGGTATTTTTGAGCCTTTTCCGTTTTTTCTTTAATAAGATAGAAATGGTGACTCTGCTGGGGAATTAATTAAGCTCTAACCATAAGATTTGACTATTTGACTAATTGCTATTAATTGTTGAATTGTTTATATGCTTTACTTGTTAAATTGTTATAAACTGTCATTGCATTCATGGCATTTTCCAATTTGTATGTATAGTATATTAAGGACGATTTCTGCATAATCGCAGCCAGACTTTTTATACTTGACCCTTTTCCGGAATGATCGGCAATTTATTGGTACGTCAGGCATCCAATGGTTGTCGTGAGTTCCAGCCTAAGTTGTCTGCTTGGGTTCCTGGTCTTTCAAAAGCCATTCTTAGTCAGCTAGCATAGAGCGAAACCAAATCCCGAATTTAGCGCATTTTGAACTAAGTTGACCTAACACTCGAGGCATGTTGGGCCCATTAGAAGGCCCACCTTGTGTCTATTTGGCCCATTGGTCAATAAAAAACAATCATGCTTATGTGACTAATTGAAGGATGTATATGCCTTTTAAAACAAATCAACTATCTATGGGGGTGGGGTTAACTTACATTTTTCTGTCTTTCCTTATAGGATGAATCCGATATATGAGCCCATGAGGACCCGAATGGTGACCCTACCCCATCCTTATCTTCAAGTTTGGTGGAAGTTCATGAACAATGAAGACAAGAAGAAAGTTTAAAGACACTTAGGCCATCTCCCGTCACTACTGGAAATGGGGGTTCGGCTTGATCTGATCGGTACAATGGTGCAATTTTGGGACAACGATAACATGGTATTCCGGTTCGGGGAGGTAGAAATGACCCCCCACTATCGAGGAAGTTCTTGCAAGCTATGAGAGTGTCGGCATGTGCAACAAGAGGAAATTTAAACCCGATGCCAATCTCCTCTTTCCAAAAATATGGGACTTTGACGAAATTAAAGAAAAGTTTTCACTTGTCAAAGCTTAATGGATGGACAGGCTTCCCGGGTCAAACATTCCACTTCAAAAGCTTTATTACCGATTTAGACGTGCAAGATCTTACGAGAAGTTCAAAGAAGAGTTCGTCTCGGAAGAAAAATGGAAGGAAACGCGTCCTCTTGCTTTTGCAATATGCCTATTTGGGACAATGGTATTTCCCCAAGGACCAAACTACACTATCCATACAAGTGTTGTTATGGTCACTCATGCTATCTTTAATGGAGTAGACTACAGATCGGCAACCTTTACTACAATTTGGCACCCATGATTCTTGCCGATATTTCCAGAGCACTGGTTAGGTGTAAGAACGACAAACGTTTCTTTCAAGGGTGCAACTTAATACTTCAGTGGTAGATGATGAGGCACTTGCTCAAAGCTCATGATCCAAAAGAACCATATCCATTGAGACAACCAGACCACCTTGAAGGACACGATTGGTGGGTGTACCTTAATCATTTCAACAGAACTGGAGGACAAGAATTTTGGTATCCAAGACTTCAAGGATTAAGAGAAGAAGATATGTAGTGGTCAATAGAAAGTTTAGTAGTAACAAAACAAATGGTGATTCGAAGCAAAAGTACTCTCTTCTTGATTCTTGCCAGATTGAGAGGAACTTGGTCGTATGCCCCAGCTCGAGTCCTTAGACAATTAGGAGGAAAGCAAGAGCTTCCCCGAACTGAAGACATGAGTAGATTCGTGACGGATCACGAAGATGGCCAAGTCGCCTTTTCTAGAAAGATACTTCAAGTATGGAAGGCTCGAAGGGTGTTGGGTGAGCCGGTGCCGAACAGATTTCGTCCTAAATGTTCTAGAGAGTACAAAGAATGGTTAAAGAAGAACCTCGTTGAAACCATCGAGCCCGGTCTAAATGTTCCTCATGTTATTGCAAATGTTGTTGCTAAACATCAAGTTCGACTCCATAGACTTCAAGAGAAGTATGAGAAGAACGAGGTGGATCATTGATGGGTCCACAAATTGGACTCATTTAGGGCTATATTTTAATAGAAACTGTGTCCTCAAATGCTTATTTTATCTCACTATCTGATGAAAACCCTTAAGTTTCAGGTATTTGATGTTTGAAGGAAAGCATGGACACTACGTCGCAAAAAGGAACGAAAAGGCTGAAAAGAACGAAGAAATGAAGGCCTGAGGATCGCCGAGTCCACTTGGCGAGTCGCCGAAGGGTCTTACTTCGTCTTTTGTTCTAGTGTGCTTAGCCTTGAATGAAAGGATCAAGTCAGTGAAAAAAGGGAGCAGTCGGTGCATCGCCGAGAAGTTCCGCAAAGCAGTACCATGTCGCCCAATGACCCAGAGCACGACGATGCAAAAGGCTGGTGCAAGATGGCGATGAACTACACCAAAGGACGAATAGCCGAGTTGATCGGCGATTTCGACTAACAACGCCGAATGATCCGCTGTAGCACAAATCTGTGAAAGTTATAAATACTAGTTAGAGTTGTAGTTTTAAGAGTCGAACAATTATTAAAATTTTCATATAGAATAGTACTTTTTGATATTTTTGCTCCAAGTTTGAGAGGGTTTTGAAGACTTGAAGTTCCAAAGGGTTCCATCTTCAAGATTTAGATTTGGGTCTCTTGGATTCTTCAATTTCGGCATGTATCAAGACTTAAATCTTCATAGCCATTTGAATGCAAGCGCAATTTGGTATAAATTTCTATCTCTTATACATGTGTGGCTAAACACCCCAATTCTTGGGGTGTGATTTAGCGAATATGGGTTAAGATAATTGTTGGGTCTTGCTTGCTGATAGTCTATTCGTAGTTTAAATGTGATTTCGTTTAGTGGTTGTGGATGAATTTAATGAATTTGTAGTTGCAAATACAAGTTTATTTGTGTTTTCGGTTTGCTCGAGAGAGAGAGGTCGTAAAACTAAGACCATTAGATTGATGGCCAGTGTGAGTGGGTCGACATGAGGTTCAGCTCAAGAGAGTGAACCCTAGTCCCATGTCCACACACTCAGCTCGAGAGAGTGAGTGGGTTAAGGCGTAGGCTGGTCTTCATGCGGCAAGTGGGTATCCGAGAGGAACGCATTTGAAACGGGGTAAGTTGCTCGAGAGAGAGCTTATCCCCCTTAAAGTCTAGCCTAGTCACAATTATTCTATGAATCTTCTATCGAAAACATGTACCCAATAATCTAGCTTAACATGTATTCCCGTCACATCCCAAGGATCCCCTCTCATTACTTAGAAACCCTTGTTTATTTTGCTCTTTTTACTCACTAATGACAAAACCCCATTGTTAATTGACACTCTTGTGTCCCCCTTTTTAATTTACAATGTTTTTAATCGTTAATGTCTTTAGCTACGACTAGTTAGAATTAAATTTTATTTTTCTATTCATTCTCAAAACCACTCTCTTGGGAACGATCCCAACTCTTGGTTGGGTTACTAAACTCACTTGCATCGGAAGTTGTGTCTTGATTACGCAAACATCAATCATCAACGCCGACATTCATAAGATGTCAAAATCATAGCCCAACTGAAGAAAGAATTGCGAAGAGCTAGACAATGCATGTCTGAATTAGATGATAACATGGAGCAGCAGATTCAGTCTGTAGAGAGGTTCAGACATTAGGAAGAGGCTCGGCTAGCAAGAGATCACTTATGGGCAAACAGATATGCCATATGGGAAGAAGTCAACATCACCAACAGGACCGGACTTGGTGAAGGATCAGAGAGGGCTTGAAGCTTATTATCATCCCCTGCGTGGGATTGCTTTCATTTGTACTTGGTTTTGTTATTTCCTTTTTGAACTTATTTCCCCATTTATATGTTGTTAAACATTTTTTGAATGCTATTAACGAAATGTTTTGGGGATAATGAATTGGCTTTAAAAGACATATACATCTTTCGATTCGCTAGGTCTACCTTTGGCACAAAAGGGTTACCAATATGTTTAGGACGCGATATTTGTTTGCTTGCTTGTGTGCTTTAACTGTTTATGTGATACGTTTCTTGGAATGAGGACATTTTTAGCCCCAAATACAAGTCACTACTTCAATGTTCGACCAAATACTCTTTGAGTCTTTAGTTTCCCAACAAAATTCAAACTTCACTTTCAAATCCTTACTCTTCCATCTCATAAAAAGGTCAATTTTTTGTCTCAAGTCAAAAAGGAAGTTCGGACTGCGTAGGGCCTGAATTCTCCTTGGGAGTTACGTAGGCAGCCTTTTAAGGCCCGACCCCTATCTTTTTTAATTTTTCTTTTCCCTTTCTTTCTACAAGGAAACGTTGAATTCACACCAACAGATGCCAAGAGATGCAACAAGAAGACCTTAGGTCAACGTGATTCAACCTTCCTGGGTCACTAGTCTCAAAATAAAATGAGCAAATTATTGCTTATTCAAAATCAGTCCCCGTTACTCTTAGGTTAACATTTCCTCAAACGAAGTAGCTTTTATGTGTTTACATGCTTTCTATGTGCTATTTTGCATTATTTGTCCTGAATCAAACTAACAGATTTGCCTTTCAGTTGTTTTCTTCTACAGGTACTTAGAACTGGTGTGTGTCGATAAACTGGTTGATCATCCCTACTTCACAAGATCCAAGGCTCCTAAAGATTCCTTCCCCAGTCAAAACTCACAGAAGGGAAAAGTAGTAATAAGTGACAACAATGAAGAGATTGGCCTTACCGATGTTGTTGTGGCTCAGCCTGTCATTGCTGATCAGAATGAACTAATTCTGCAGTTGATGCAACAGATCACCGAGATGAGGGTCGAAATGCAGAGAAGACCAAATTTGCCTAATCCATTTTTTGCTTTCAATGCTCCAACAGACAGAAGGCCTACACTCTACTTTCCTCCTTCAAACACAGAACAGGTTCAAAACCCACCCTCCAGCCCTGCTCAGAATCCCTCAACCATTAGCCTAACCGCCAAAAATCCCCAGTATGCCTCCGTCTCTTACCAGACACCACCCCCTCCTCAAAGTAGCAACCCCCAGGCGCCCCTTCCTCCACAAAATGTCAACCCCCTAACTTGTCCACCCCCCAAAACCAAAACGTTAACAACCCGCACACCTCCCTCCACCACCAAAATCAACATACCAGCGCCCAAACTTTTCCTCAAAACTATCAAGCCCCTCAAAATGCCCAGAGTCCCTCCATTGCTCCACCCCTACCTCAAAAAGCCCCTTTCCAAATCCCAGACCCTAATGAGTCTTACGCCAATTGTTCTGAGCTCGACCACTATGAAGAGCGAGAGAGAGGGTGGAGATCAAAGGAAGAGGCCGCCAAGCTAGATATGAAAGAAGAAATCTGAAAATCCATGAAAGAGTTGCACTGCATTTCTGAAGTCACCGGTTTGAGTTATGAGGATCTATGCATTCATCCAAATTTGGACCTCCCGGAATGGTTCAAGGTACAAAAATTTGATGTTTTAGGAGGAATAGGGAACCCCTTGGCGCACTTGAGGGCCTACTGTGACCAGCTCGTGGGAGTTGGAAGAGATGAACCTTTATTAATGCAACTTTTTAGCCGAAGTCTGAGTGGAGAGGCCCTGGAATGGTTTACATCTCATGAAACGAGACAATGGTCTAGCTGGAACGCTCTGGCTAAGGACTTTATCGAACGATTCACCTACAATGTAGAGATCGTTCCTGATCATTATTCCTTAGAAAAGATGAAGCAGAAATCAAATGAAAGTTACAGAGAATTTGTATACTGATGGATAAAAAAGGCAGCTAGAGTTCTACCTCCTATGTCTGAGAAAGAAATTGTCGAAGTATTTGTGCGGATTCAAGAGCCTGAGTATTATGATAGAATCATGTTGCTTGTTGGAGCAAAGTTTTCTGAGATAGTCAAAGTAGGTGAGGCTATCAAAGACGGATTAAGAACCAGGAAGATTTCCTATGTTGCCGCCTCCCCCGGATCCTCGGGTTTGTTGAAGAAGAAAAGAGAAGACGTGTCTTCTATCTCTTATGAGGGGGAGAATACCCCAAGAAAATCCTCATCGTACCGAGGTCGTTCTTGACCTTCACAGAGTTCATACCTGACTTGTTAGGCACAGGCTAATTACCAAAATACCCCTCCCTCTATCTACCAAACTCCCCCTTCAATTTACCAAACTCCATCATCTCATTACCGAAATGTTGCCCCCAACTGTGCGAATGTCCAAACAAACTACCAAACTTCTCCTCCAGTATATCAAACCCCACCCCCATACTACCAGAATACCCCTCCAAATTACCAAAATCCACATCCAAATTACCAAACCAATTCCTATCCAAGATATCAAGCCCCCCGCCACAATGCTCCAGATTATCGTCAAATCCCTCCCCCTCAACAAGGCAATTACGATCTTCGTCCAAGGTTTGAGAAGAATCCCGCTAGGAATTTCACTCCGCTCATTGAAAGTTGAACAAAGTTATTCGAGCGATTGACCGCGTCAGGTTTTATGTATCCAGTGGGGCCCAAGCCTATTGACACTAGCTCAAGGCTTTACAGACCTGATCAGAGGTGCGCATATCACTCCAACGATTTTGGACATGATACCAAAGATTGTATCAACCTAAAGCACAAAATCCAAGACCTGATCGACCAAAAAGTGGTCTCTCTCCGGACAGTCGCACCCAATGTCAATAGTAATCCTTTGTCAAATCATAGAGGCGTCACTATCAGTATGATAGAAACGGATGATGAATGGTGCGTGACAAAGGCAATAGTTCAGATCTCTCATGATGAACTGGAAAGGGTTGTAGTTTCATTGTGCATTAGAGAGAAGGTTTGTGATTGAAACGGCTGCTACCCAGGGTATGACTAGATCCAACAGATGTTACACACCAGAAGAGTTAGCTCAGGGAGAGCAGAAGAAGGATCAGTCTAAAAGGCCAATTAGTAAAGCTGAAGCTGAAGAGTTCTGAAGAAAGATGCAACCAAAAGATTACTTGATCGTGAAGCATCTGGAGAAAACACCAGCTCAGATTTCAGTGTGAGTCTTGCTGATGAGTTCACAACTGCATAGGCAAGCTTTAATGAAGGCTTTGGATGATACATATGTGCTCGTGGGTACTAACAGTGATAATTTGGCGGCCATGATAAACCAAGTCATTCGAGGACACCGCATCAGTTTTCGTGATGAAGAGCTGCCCTTTGAAGGTAGGATGCACAACAAAGCTCTGCACGTCACCATTATGTGTGGAGACAAGGTTATAAATCGTGTTTTGGTCGATGACGGATCTGGCCTCAATATTTACCTGATTTTGACTCTCAAGCAGCTAAACTACGACTTGGGAAAGGTTCACCAGAACCAAGTCAATGTGAGGGCTTTCGATGGAGTGCAAAGAGACACGTTAGGTGCAGTAAACTTAGATATTCAGATGGGTCCTGGAAAATTTAATGTGGAGTTTCAAGTGTTGGATATCAATACTAGTTATAATTTGCTTCTGGAAAGACTATTTATCCACATGGCCAGGGCTGTGCCTTCTACTCTTCACGAACTGATGAAATTTGTTTGGAAGGACCATGAATCGGTCATTCATGGTGAAGGGAGCCATTCCAATGGATATATGCCGATTGTTGATGATGTCTCCCGAGGTTGTGATTTCTACACAGTGGAGCTGGTAAATGCCACCGGTTATGATTTGGCTCCTCAGCCCCCTATGCCTTCTGTGTATAAGATGATAGCTATTGTTATGCTCCAGAGTGGTTTCGAACTAGGTTTCAGATTGGGGAAGCATTTTCAAGGAACTATCGAGCCTATTCAAATTCCCACCAGAGGAACAAAGTTTGGTTTGGGGTATGTCTCCACAGATGATGAGAAGTAGAGGTGGTGAACAAGAGTGTTGATCAAGCATTGGCTAGGCCAATTCCTCATTTGTACCAGTCATTCCCGGTGTGAGAATATGTCAATGACGGTGGTCTCGGGGAAGGAATCTGGGCCTTTTGAGGAGATTGATGCGTTCATCGAGGAAGAGGCTGGGACATCAGGAATTCATGATGCTGAGCTAGAAGAGCAGTTGCAGAATTGGACCTCCACACCGCTCCTGATTCCCCGTGCAGCTTGGTAGGAAAGACATGTGTTTTTGTTTGTTTTGAAAATTTGGTGGTAGTCCGGAAGAGTCCCGGGACCCACCTTTATGCAGACTTTACTTGTTTTAATTCTTTGAATTCCCTCGTGATGTTTCAAAAAGGCTATATGACCCTTGGCCATGGCCAAAGTTTGTTCACATTTTTTCAACTAAAATGAAGAGCCTCCCTTATCAAAATCCGGTTTATTTTCTTATCTGTTTTCGTTTACTTTCCTAACTTTGTCTGTTTATGATTTTAGTAATAATAATTTAAAACCTGCCAATGTCATGTCATGTCATGTCACGATTTGAACGAGCAAAATGAAACAGGTGATGATGAATGCGAGGAATATGAAGAAGAAAATGAGGTACCCGAACATGTTGCTGAAGAGTTCCAACAATTTGAGAATCAACACAAGCCAAATTTGGAAGAAACTGAGACTGTGAATCTAGGGGATGAGGATTGTGTTAAAGAAGTAAGAATCAGCGTCCATCTGACTGAAGCTCAAAGAAAGGACCTGGTTCGTTTGCTTAGAGAATACATCGACGTATTTGCCTGGTCTTACAGAGATATGTCAAGGTTAAGTACGAACATGGTTTCTCATAAATTGCCGATCAATCCAGATTTCAGTCTGATAAAGCAGAAAACCCGTAAATTCAAGCCAGAGCTGAGTTTGAAGATCAAAGATGAGATTGCCAAGCAGATTGAGTCTAGAGTGGTGGAAGTTACACAATATCCGACTTGGTTAGCCAATATTGTTCCAGTGGTCAAGAAAGATGGAAAGATCAGAATTTGTGTTGACTACAGAGATCTCAACAAAGCTATCCCCAAGGATAACTTTCCATTGCCAAACATTCACATTCTCATTTAATAACTGTGCTAAACATAAGATGTAGTCGTTTGTAGATTGTTATGCAGGTTATCACCAGATCCTGATGGATGAAGAAGATGCGGAAAAGACAGCCTTCAGGTGTATATCATTATTGGCTGATGCCTTTTGGTCTCAAGAATGCCGATGCTACTTATATGAGGGCTATGACAACTATCTTTCATGAGATAATTAACAAAGAGATTGAGGTGTATGTATATGATGTCATAATCAAATCCGGTGAGAGTTCGGATCACTTGACTCACTTGAGGAAATTCTTTGATCGCCTGTGTCGTTACAAGTTGAAGCTAAATCCCGCCAAATGTGCTTTTGGAGTGCCAGCTGGCAAGTTATTGGGATTTATAGTCAGTAGAAGGGGCATTGAGCTTGACCCTTCCAAGATCAAAGCAATTCAAGAGTTGCCTCCTCCGAAGACCAAGAAAGAGGTGATGAGTTTCCTGGGAAGGTTGAACTACATCAACCGGTTCATAGTCCAATATACCGTGGTGTGTGAGCCCATATTTAAGTTGTTGAAAAAAGATGTCTTGACCAAGTGGATCAGAGAATGTCAAACTGCTTTTGTTGCCATTAAGAATTATTTGTCCAATCCGCTGGTGTTGGTCCCTCCACGAGAAGAAAGTCCATTGTTGCTATATTTGTCCATCTCAGATAATGCATTTGGATGTGTGCTCGGTCAACATGACAAAACTGGGAAGAAGGAGTGAGCCATCTACTACTTTAGCAAGAAATTCACTCCATATGAGGCCTGTTACACTCTTTTGGAGAGGAAATGTTGTGCTTTGACCTGGATTGCTCAGAAGTTGAGACATTATTTGTCTTAGTATACCACATATATTATCTTCAAAATGGACCCATTGAAGTATATTTTTCAAAAAGCAATGCCAACCGAGAAGTTGGCAAAATGGCAAATGCTTTTGAGTGAGTTTGATATTGTGTATGTGACCCAAAAAGCAATAAAAGCACAAGCGTTGGCTGACCATCTTGCAGAGAATACAGTTGATGAAGAGTATGAACCACTCAAGACTTATTTTCCCGATGAAGAAGTTGCATTTGTGGGTGAAGATATTTCTGAAGCATACCCTGGCTGGAGAGTATTCTTTGATGGAGCAGCAAATCACCAAGGGAAAGGTATTGGAGTAGTCTTAGTATCAGAATCTGGTCAGCACTATCCTACGGTAGTTAAAATCCAATTTGATTGCACAAACAACATGGCTGAATATGAAGCTTGTATCCTTGGTTTGAAGATGGCCATCGACATGAACGTTCATGAGTTGCTGGTTATTGGAGATTTTGATTTGTTGATTCATCAGGTTCAAGGAGAATAGGCCATGAAGAACCCAAAGATCACACCATCTGTGCAGTATCTACAGAAGTTGTTCAAGAGATTTCACAAGATTGAATTCAGGCACACTCCTAGGACACAGAATGAGTTGGCCGATGCTCTTGCAACCATCGTATCAATGATTAAACATCCAGATACAAGTTATATTGATCCTTTGGATATAGAGGTAAAAGAGCAGCATGTTCATTATTCACATGTTGAAGTAGAGCCAGATGGTTTGCCTTGGTATTTTGACATAAAGAAGTATTTGGAGATCGGGACTTATCCTGAGAATGCAACGTTCAACCAAAAGAAATCAATACGTCGTATGGCTAACAATTTCTTTACAAGTGGGGAAATCCTTTATAAAAGGACTCTTCAGATGTGTTGATGTTATTGAGGCTGCGAAGCTTCTTGAACAGATACATGCTGGAGTTTGTGGTACTCACATGAATGGACTCACTTTGGCTAGAAATATCCTCTGAGCCGGTTATTTTTGGATGACTATGGAGCATGATTGTAGCAAGCTTGTGCAAAAATGTCATAAATGTCAAGTGCATGGTAATTTGATTCGAGTTATGAGTTCACCTTGGCCATTTGTAGTTTGGGAAATGGATGTCATCGGTCCAATAGAGCTAGCCGCCTCTAACGGACACAAATTCATTTTGGTTGCCATTGACTACTTTACCAAGTGGGTGGAAGCAGCTTCCTATAAGTCGGTGACCAAGAAAGTTGTAGCTGATTTCATCCGTAACAATTTGATATGTAGATTTGGAGTACCAGAATCCATCATTATTGATAATAGAGAGAATCTCAACAGTCATTTGATGAGAGAGATATGTGAACAATTCAATATTACTCATCGAAACTCAACCGCTTATCGTCCCCTAATGAATGGAGTTGTAGAAGCCACCAACAAAAACATAAAGAAGATTTTAAGAAAAATGATTGACAATCACAGAGGTTGGCATGAGATGTTGCCATATGCTTTGTTGGGATAAAAAACAACAGTCAGAACGTCAATTGGAGCTACTCCATACTTATTGGTATATGGAAAATAAGCAGTTATATCTGTCGAAGTTGAGATAACTTCATTGAGAACAATCCAAAAAGTTGAATTGAGTAATGCTAATTGGGTTCGCAAGCGAATTGATCAATTAACATTGATTGATGAGAAGGGAATGGTTGATGTTTTTCATGACCAATTGTATCAACAGAGAATGATTCATGCTTTCAACAAAAAAGTGAGATCTCAAACATTCGAAGAAGGATAATTGGTCCTCAAACGCATCTTCCCCCATCAAGATGAGTATAAGGGAAAATTTGCATCAAATTGGCAAGGACCATACATGGTTCGTAAAGTGTTATCTGGAGGTGCCTTGATCCTGTCAGAGATGGATGGCTAGGAGTGGCCAAAACTAATCAACTCAGATGTTGTCAAGAGATACTACGTCTGAAAATTAATTTTTCTCTCATCACTTTCCTTGTAATTGTATCATTTGCTTGTAATTGCTTATGTCAAGTTTTTATATCCTAGTAATGAACTACGTCTGACCTGAATTCTCAAGAATGAGATACGTAGGCGGCCTATATTGGCCTCGGTCACCCCTTTTATTGTTTTCTTTTGTACTTGAACTACGTTCGACCTGATTTCTCAAAGATGAGATACGTAGGTAGCCTATGTCGGCCTCGGTCGGTTCCTTATTTAAATTTCTTATTTTTGTTAATCCTGAGAGGGGAACTACATTTGACCTGATTCCTACCTCAATGGGATACGTAGGCGCCACAACGGCTCAATCATATCTCCCGTAAGGTTTCTAATTTTCCCTTTATAATAGAAATCGGGATAGAATTTTTTAGAGGAACTCAAAAATTCTCAAGAAGAAGATCTCTCCAACAAGTCAAGACTAAAGCGACGTTGAGAATTATAACTGGGACAGAATTTTTTGAGAAGATCTCAAAAATTTTGTGATTTGCTCACCAGTAGTGCGAGATACTCCAAGACATTTCACTGGGACAAAAACTTTTTAGGATGACCTCAAAAATTTTAATAAGGTTCATCAGCAGTTTAGAAGAGATTTGAATACTTCCCAGCAAGTAATCACAGAGACCCCGAGGCATCAACTTCAAAGACATTCACTAAATTTGACGTGACATGACACTTGGCAGTGACTTTTTCCAAATATTACTTTTTGAAAATCTATTTTCCTTAAAACTTTTCTTTCATTTTCAATTATTTTTTTATACAATGTCTTGTCTTATCTACCAAAAAGCGGGAGATCGGAGAAATCAACCATAGATAGCCAGACAAGGAGCAGACAACCGAAGGAATCGGCACAGATTAGTTCACTTTAAACTAACAATTTTTCTATGGATGCAGGTCTATAAGTTTGCCGCAGGATCATCATATTCCTCCATTCAACGAACATGGAGAAGTCAAAAAGGCGAGGAACTCTTCGAAATTGACAATTTTTCTATGGATGCAGGAAAAATTCTATGTTTCTTATACCAAAGAATCGGGGATATGAGTAACATTATTTCATTCGAATTCTCAACAAGGCAAGGTCCATAATGAGCATACAATTATGTTCGGGGATGGAGCAAACGAAAGCCTTGAAGAGAGAAATTATATTGTTTTCCAACAACTAAAAATACTTTGAGGAAGTAATCTGCATCATATTTTTAGATATGATAATATTCCTACCCAGAGAGTCATCTATATCGTATTGTCAAATAAGATGATACCACTACTTCGAGGGTCATTTTTATTGTATTGTCAAAAGGACAATACCGCAAACATAAGATACCTAGAAGATCACCTGCATTGTTTGGTGAAGCATTATCTTCGTTCGGTATCGTGAGGCATCATAGCAAGAGGAAAACTCATGCATCGCTAGAAAAGATTCATGCATCGCTGGAGAAGATTCATGCATCGCTGAAAAAAATTCATACATCACTGGAAAAGTTTCATGCATCGCGGGAAAAGAATCATGCATTGCTGGGAAAAAATTCATGCATTGCGGGAGAAGTCATGCATCGCTATAAAAGATTCATACATTGCGGGGAAAAGATTCATGTATCGCGGGAGAAGTCATGTATCGCTAGAAAAGATTCATGCATTGCCGGAGAAGATTCATGCATCACAGGAAAACCATGCATCGCTGGAAAAAAATCATGCATCACTGGAAAAGAACCATGCATCGTAGGAAAAAATTCATGCATCACTGGAAAAGATTCATGCATCGCGGGAAAAGAGTCATGCATTGCGGGGAAAAGATTCATGCATCGCGGGAGAAGTCATGCATCACTAGAAAAGATTCATGCATCGCTGGAGAAGATTCATGCATTGCTGGAAAAGATTCATGCATCGCGGAAAAAGTCATGCATCGCGAATAAAAATATCATGCATCACGAAAAAGAAGTCATGCATTATGGTAAAAGGCACCATCAGCTACGGATTTTTAGGAAACATCACCTGTATTTCTCAAAGAAGCATTATCTTCATGCATCGCGGAAAAAGTCATGCATCGCAAAAAAATAAAAAGAGAAAAAAAACCATGCATCAAGGAAAAGAAGTCATGTATTGCTGAAAAAATCACCATCAGCTACGGTTTTTGAGGAAACATCACCTGTATTTCTCAAAGAAGCATTATCTTCATGCATCGCAAGAAAATCAACATCAGCTGCATCATTTTTCATTTGCAAGAACAACATCAAGGGAAGCATCAACAACGACATCAAGAGAACTATCAACATATTACATACACCTATTTTATTACTTCAACATCAAAGGAAGAATACATTGAAGATTATATTGCAAACATGAAATACAAGCTTATTTGCTCTACGCCAAATTGAGGGAAACTGATGTCAAATGTTCAAGGAGAATAATAATTAAGTGTCAACACGGTAAAAGACCATATCTCCCCATTTGAATTGCATTTTTTATGCTAATGAATTTTATCTCAGTCTTTGTCGAGAGCATCCGAGAGGATGAATTCTCAAAAACAAACCACAGGTGCGGACGACATCAAAAAGGATGCAGCACGACGTGGAACTTGTCTTACAGCGAACTGGGACATAATCCGAAAAAGGGTATCAAACTCTTAGGACGCGAGCAGAGGAGCGACTTCCACCACAATCAAACCACACCCCTATCGAAAGGCATGTGGGTTTTTCTTTAGGTTTATCGATTTTGGTTTCGCATCCAGAAAATTTTGATTTTCACCAGGAGCAACTTTCCAATTCGAGTGACAATGCACCAAGAGTTTTGGAAATTATGTACGTGTAAGTTCTTAATTATGGGTGTGAAGTGCACCACATTCATAGCTAAGATGTGGTAAGCCTCTTTTTCATACTCGATTGATTTGTCACTCTTCCAGAACTGAAGGTGATCTAGCATAATAGATTTTCTTTTCAACCGATCGAGTCGAACTACAAGCAGTCTGATTCCCTAAGTTGAGGGATATGTAGGCAGGATCAATGTTGAAAACTCGGCTGTGTTCCAACATTCTCTCTTAAAATCTTATTCCCAAGCATTCTTGTCTCTTCATAATTCGATATCAGGATAGCTTTTGAATTCTTTCAAAATGGTGCGTTAAATCAAGCATATCGAACTACAAGTGGCCTGAATTCTCATATAACCTGAGATATGTAGGCAACCCGATTCCGGGGTTCGGCCATGATTCCTAAAGTCCGTACCAAAATCCCTTCCTGGAATGATGAAGATGTCGTCAGTCAAAATTGGATTGGTCAATTTCATTTGCCTCGAATTTCTTTCATCCAAGTCAAACGAGGGACAATTGTTGACACCCAATTTTGACCCTCAACAATATAAGTTAATCATCGAGCTTCTCCAATTTTCAAATGATTTAAAATTATTAGTTTTATAAAAATTTCAAGAAAATAAAATAAATATAGTTTGCAAGTTATCTTAAATAGTTTCATCCCTTTTTTATAATTTTTAAATAATATATATGTTTTATATAATTATATACATAATTAATGTATTTCATGAATATTCAAAAATCGTCTCAAAAAGATTTTATATTTTAAATATTTTATTAGTGATGGTTATAATTTTGAATTAATGAGTTTCAGGAAATTCAAAATACTTCCAAGTTATTTTTAAAAGTAATTTTGTCATTTGAAATAATTCTAATAATTTTAAATAATAAATATGTATATTTTTACAATCACTTTATTTTATAAATATTTGAAAATCATCACAAAAGATTTTACATTTAGTTAAATATTTTATTAATTTACTTTAAGGTATAGTTATAATTTCGAGTTATCAGTTTATAATTGAATTATTTATTTTAATTTTTTAAGATTAAGAAGCTCGTTAGTTGATTATATTAATTTATTTTATTTAAGTTTTAGCCAATTTTGTTACTTAAATTCAAATTGGCTATATTTCTTAATCTCAATTGGCTTAATTGAAATTCAAATGGCCATTTTCCTTTTATAATTCTAGCCCATTTCTACCCCCCACCTTTAACCCATTTGAAGACCAAGTTTTGGGGCCCCTTTTACCTTTTCCTACAGCCCAAACAAATTTTGGGCCTATTTCCCATAAGACAAACCCATCAGCCCAATTTTTCCTCTATTCCCAGCCCACTCCCAATTCACAACAATGTATTATACAATCATCATTCCAATACCAAAATCGACCCCACCCCCTGTGTTTTCTTCTTCTTCCTTGCAAATCACATCAACAATCACCTCACATCCCCTTTTCCCCTTTTTTAGGGATTTCCAAATTTCTTTCACTGTTGCCTCGAAAAGGGCATATAAATTTGAATTTCAAATTTGAAATTTCGACCGCTTTCCCCCTAAATCAACCCCAAATCCCTCTATACAAACCTCCATCTTCTTTAATGTTTAAAATATATATATATATATATATATATATATATATATATATAAAGGTGGGAAAAAAGTGGAAAGGAAAAAGTGGAAAAGAAAAAATGGAAAATAAAAGGTGGAAAAGAAGGTTGGTGAAAAAAGTTGAAAAAATAGACGTTGGAGAAACAGAAAATATACATAGAGATATAAGGTTTACAAAAGAAAGGGATTTGGGGGAGTCCGAAGCTGAAATGTAAAAAAAATTCATAAGGTTCTGTCCTAGAAGTTTTCATCCAAGCTTTTCCGAAAAAAAATAGCTCCTTTGGTGGTGGAAGCAAGTTGTTTATCACTCGTCATCCCAATTCCTTCTCCAAAGAAGGTACTTCCTTTCCCACTTTAATATTGTTTGTTTAGCTCTCTGTCTTAGAATCTTTTTTTTTATGTGTTGACTCAATTAGTTTCTTCATTATTTCTCTCGATATTGAGTGCTATGTGGTTTGGTCTAAATTCTACTAGATTAGTCCAGTATCTCGAATGAGTTCTTTTGTTGTCCACCAGATCATCTTACTCTTTTTGGTTTGTTCGTATTAGAAGAATAAATCTTCTTATTGGGCTTATTATTTGATTTAGATCCTATATTACATGATGCGTGCTTGATTATTCTTGGGATAATGTATAGGTTGATCTAACATGTCTTGCTCATAGTTAGATTAGTATAATAATTGGATTTCACTATAAGTGTGCTTGGGTTATTGTGTTCATTCCAATGTCTCTGTCAGAAATCTAAATATTCAAAGGTGCATTTATTTTTCCTTACATACTGAAGACATTTAGTTGAATTCATGTTTAATATGCTAACGAATTGGTCTTTCTGTTTATTTTGATGAAGTTGAAGCATCGTTCCCTTACAGTGGATTAGGATGTTTAAGTGGTCCATTTTAATAGAGTTATGATGTATTCGTGTATATCTTCTGTGAGTATTATTTATATCATGTGTTATGGCTATCATGTTACCTCTTTTATAGTTTGTATCTTAAAGAATAGGCTTAATCATGTTTAAGTTAATTAGTTGTCATATTCTGCTATACGTTTCTTTCTTCTTTTTTATATGTTATGTGTGTAGTCTTCAAGTTAAAGGTTTGTAAGTTGGGTTCTACATTTTGCTTATGTGCTCAACTTCCCACGTTGAGGGAAATGCATGTTTTACATTTGAAACAAGTTGCATAGTATCTAAGTGAGTGCTTTGTTAATAATGAATTTTAGTGTTACTTTCTTGTTTACATTGAGATCCTTCATTGCTTAAGATTAATTATCTACTGAACATACGATCTTTGCTTTTAATACTATTTGGTTATACTACATGATTGTTTAAAGTGCATCTTTGTCTGATTATTATGGTTTTGAGGAAATAGACCCCCGACTAATCTTTGTTATTTATTTTCCTTGCATGTGTTATTGATCCGAGTTCACTTTGGACTCATTCCCTACATTTTTTTTGAGTTGAAGTTCGTCTTTGAGTCAGCCTCATCTTTGTTCGAAGAAACGAAAGCTGAAACAGTCTCGGAACGCCCGAAAAGGGACTGTATACAGAAGTATACACTGGTATACATTGATGTATACACTGGTATACAATCGAAAAATATAGTATACATGTTTAGGAAAGCTGAAATACAGGTGAAAAATGCAGAAATACAAAATTCAATAATAATACAGGTCTGGGAGTCCAAGAACCAACTGTATCCATGGCGTATACACCAGATATACACTTGGTGTATACCTTGTCATTTGAGAGTGGAAAGGGCTCAAAAGTCCAAGGGAATTTTCTGTTGCAGGTCCTTGAAAAGATTGGGCCAAAGTCCATTATTTGGACCAAATTTAGATTTAGGACAGGAAAATAATCTAGGCCCATCAGGTTTGAGAATTTTGGGCAAGATTGGCCCAAGTTCAATATTCTTCCTTTTGTTCTTATTTATTTGTATTTGAATTGACTAAATTTTTTTATGTGAATTTGTTTGACTTAATCAATTTTCCAAAGATAGTCATTTCTCTCTTTTTTTTATATTCTAAAATAAAAATATTTATTTTTATATTATTATTTATTACTTATCTTTATTTTTATTATTTGTCTTGGAACTTTAGGAATTACTTCCCCTAGAAAGTTCCCATTTTGTTTATTTCCCTTAAATAAATAAAAAATGAGTTTTATTTCTTAATAAGATTTTTAAAAGTTAGTAGACATTTTGAAGGCCTAAGACCTTCTCGGAATGTACATTGAACTCGAACCATGTTTATTCTCATTGATTTTGTCTGTTTAAATCTTTTGAAATAATTTTAAGTTTTCTTAATTTTTTATTTTTTTTTAAAAATTAAGTGGCGACTCTGTTCTTTTGGAAATTCGATTTCTCTTCAATAATAAGTTTAATCGATTTTTCGAAAACAAGTCATTTTTTGTTTAATAAAACTCTAGTCCAAAAAGGAATCTTATTAAACCAAATTTTGTACAACACGTTGGTCAGGGCTTGGGACATCACTCCTGGTAGGCTGGCGCATCACATTGCCAGTGCGCCTGAAATGTCCCTCAATACTTCTTAGCTTGGCGCATCGCGCCAGTGTCGCGCCAAGTGGTCTGAGGCACCACACCAGCTCCTTTTATGGTGTTGCTTTATTGTCCTTGATTCCTTTGCTCTCATTACGCAATCACTTCTCTTAGAAACCTTGTAAAATAGCTAATCATGTATATTAGTATACAATCATCACAATCTTAAGTTAAAACATGTAAATTAGATTAGTGAATGTTCTTAAACTCATGTTAAAGATGGGTAATTCAAAATTATTTGACATATAAATATGCCCAAGATTACTCTCTATCCCAATTTATGTGAGACATATAGAATTTCAGGGTCAAACAAAAGTTCTTTGATGGTAATTTCAATTTTTTTATAATTTATTTTACTTTGTTAATTCAAACGAGATACATTACTTTCAACATAGCTTGCAAAAATATAAATTGTATGAACTGTCCTTGCTTCCTTTATCTCAAATTATCTGGCGTAGATGAAATTTGGATAATCAACCAAATTTTTTATTGTAAATTTTTTATATAATTTAAAAAATATTTAAGTTATTAATTATTGAAAATTTTCCACTTTTATGTAATTCCTATATATATATATATATATGTATTGAATTATTTTTTAATAATTTTATACCCAAATGACAAAGGTGCCCTTTAATGCAATTTGAATTTAAAGAAGCACACATGTCAACAAAGACATGCTTGTTTGTAAAGTTTTATCATTTAAAATTGGAAAAAAGGCATAAATTTACCCTTTAACTTGTCGTGAAAAGTCAGTTGCACGCTTAAACCATCATGACGACCTATTAAACACTTATTCTTGATAAAAGTGTAACTAATACCACCCCAGAACTGACGTGGAAATAAAATTAAATAAAAAAGTAAATTAGGCGTGTTTGAGTCAAAAATAAAGTCAAAAAATATATTATTTTGACCCACCCTCTATTTCATGCTCAGCTTCTCTCATTCTCCTTTAGACTTCTTCTTCATTTTTTTTCTTATCAAAACTCTACAATTTCTCACTCAATTTTATCATTACTGGAGAATTCTCTACTAATTTGACTCCTACTTAATTCAGCAAAGTGATTCACCAAAAAAAAAAAAATCTAATCTAAATTTTACACAACCCATTAGCATCAAAAGAACATTAAAGAGTCAAACCCTAAATTCCTAAACATTTATTACCAAGAAAAGTTAATTGCTCCCCACCCCCACTTATCAAAATTATCAAGTTTACACAGCGCTGCAAATTTGATAGAACGAGGGTTTGGGTTCAATGAAGATTTATACATAGCAAAATTAAAATTGGCTCGACAATATAAAATTGATCAATATCAAATTAAAATATTTATTTCAAGTTTCACAACCCATTACCATCAAAAACACTACTAACTAAAAAGAAAATTCAAAATAAATCATTACCAATTAAAGTTCATTTGACCCATATTTGAAAAACCCAAAAGAAAGGAAGGTGTTTAGATAGGGTTAAGAAGCTGAGAAATATAAGTTTTGGGTTCAAAATTATTGTCAATGATGATGACAAGTGGGATGAAACCGTATTGAATAATAACTTTGATTTAATTTGCTATCCATGTCCCCCATTTCTTCACGAATTTTCTAACCATCTTTGCTACTTCTCGATCTTATTTGTCGCAATAGTTTATTTGCTATGTTTCATAATCAGAAGAAAGGATTGAAAATGGAGTCATTCAGGTAAGAAAGAAAAGAAAAAATAAAGACAAAAATGGTTTCATTCAGGTAAGAAAGAAGAGAGAAGATAGAGGTAAATGGTTGGGAAAAAAGTGAAAAAATGAAGAGAGAAGATAAATGTAAAATTGGTTAGGAAAAAAAGTGAAAAAAATTAAAAAATTACACGTGTATTCTTGCATAGGACGGTGCGTGCACACAACTCTAGTATGTGTGACTGGTTTTGTACATTAGAAGGTGGTATTAGTTACACTTTTAACAAGAATAAATGTGTAATAGGTCGTCATGATACTTTAAGCGTGTAACTGACTTTTCGAGATAAGTTCAGGTGTAAATTTATGTCTTTTTCCTTAAAAATTATCTTCTTATTCCTTCTCTCTCCTTCAAACACTTCCGCCACCATCCATCACCGCTTAGCCACCATCACTTGATCCCAAAGATATATTTTTCCTGAAGAATGTAAAAATAATTATTTTAATATACAATTGCGTATAGTTTCATCTGTAGTCATAGCCTTATAGCAATTTGCAGGTGAACTGAGAAAATCTGGACAGATATTTTTTAAGGGATTCTCAGGTGAAATGTGATAAGTTGAAGTAATATTCAACCATCTCCTCTTTTTTCATTCCTAAATGTGGCAAATTAAATCAATAATATATACATAACCAAAAAAAACATAAAGAAAATTTCTCCTCCTCGTTGGAGTCATTCAAAAACTTCGTCAGTGAATTAAAAGAATGATTGATTCGAAGGAAGAGATAGTGACATATATTGTGCCTCATCAGATCTGAATTTAGTCGTGGATCTAGAGATTTTGGTGTTGGTGCATCTACTAGTTCAACCCTCTATGTTTTGCTTACTCACATTTAAATATGTACAAAAGTTCTGTAATGCAATTCCATCAAATTTGAAGAACACAGTGCGGTGGTCAGAGGAGAAGAAGACGAAGATGGTGAGAAGAAAATGCTGCTAGTTTTTTTTTAAAAAAACGAAAAATTGAAATGTAACTTCTTCTTTTATTAGATAAATAACTAAATAGTTTTAAACATAGGTTTTTATTTACAATAAATTTTTAAATAATTATTTTTGGTATATATGCTATACGTCTTCATTGTTAAAAAAGTGTTAAAATGACACAGCTGACCTCGACATGAGGTGCTTAAAATAAAGAAAGCGTAGTTAAGGTGTCTTAGCGAATGTTGGTCACGACCCCAAACGAGTCATGAGTGGCACCCACACTTAATCTTCTAAGAGGGAGAGCCAACAAATCCAAACTACAACTTATATTAATTGTTCAACTTACGAAATACAACCATAATGTGGAAGTTCAAATCTTATTAATTTAAGTACACAAATCCACTAAAGTCTATTTAATATCGTTTCCCAAAACCTGTAAGTCATCACATCAAGGATATCTACTCTCAAAATACCAAGTCTAAGAGTATTAAGGTCATCAAAATAAATAAATAGAATAGTCTATGTCTGAAATCTAAGAACATCATGCCATGACCAAGAGAATCCAACACGAGTTAGAAGGAATAGCTTATCCTAAAATCTGATGTGCTGGAGACTGGCTATAATAGAGGGAAAGTCGAAGCTACTGGTACACTCGCGGCACTCCACAAAAGGAACACCAAGGAAAATTACAAGTAGGGATCAGCACAAGGCAACATGTATTGAGTAGATATCATCGGCCGATTCAAAATAGAAACTAATATGCATAAAGTAATAGCATGAAATTAGCTATAGCACTTAGAAGGTGGCAAGCAACAAACAACATGAACAAGTGACAACAACACTGAAGCAATTACGTAATCAGTCACAATATCAAGAACATACACGAGGACTCATGCCTCCACACCACGCTCATTTGGAAAATTGGTTCTTTGAGATTGAGTACATTAAGTTATTTCAATATGTTTTTCTTTAATGTTACCATGTCGGAACGTGATAGCCGATCCAATAATATTGTGTAGGAACGTGACACTCAATCTCATAATATCGTGTCGGAACGTGACATCCTATCTAATAATATTGCGCCAGCTCATGACACCCAATCCAAATATATCATGCCGGCTTGTGGCACCCGATCAAAATATATCGTTAATTCATTTGTCTTTCTTTATCATCTCTTTCCACTTTCTTGACAATGTTTCATTAAGTCTTCTGTATTCAAGGCATCACTTTAATAGAACAAGTTCAAGATTATGGATTTCGCGGTCTTACGATTACAGACCAATCACAACAATAAATGAATTATCCAAACCACAACAACCAAGTACATAGAAAATTCACAATATCACTCAATGACTATCAATTACTATTAAAAGACTATCTATCACATAGAATAAACCATAACCTACCTTCACCGAAGAATCGAAGTCAAGCAAGCTAATTCTTCAATGTTTTTTCTTTCCTCAATGCCTCAGAAAGTTTCCCATCTACCAAGTGTCGCGACCCAAAAATGGATGTGATGGCACTCATCTTATGCCACCAAGATAACTCAGTCTAAAACTCAACCATTACGATAAAGTGCAGAAATAAAATATAAGTAAAACTCTAATACTTTAATAGAATGCAGAAATTCATAATCGACTTAAATATACCCGAAAACCTAATTGTCACATGTACAAGCCTCTAATGTATTTTAATAAAATTGAAAGAAAATACAAGTCTCAAATGACATTGTTTCTAGAATAGAACAAAATCATATATAAGGAGAAAGAAGGTTTGCTAAGATGACAAGCAGCTACCGCACAAACCTCCACAAGAAGCCTCAGACAAGAAGAGAAGAGAAAGAGTATCACAAAGATCCGGGAAATAACCTACAAAGATGTAGAAGCAAGGGGTGAGTACCAAACCACACTGTAACACCCCGTATTCGAAACAGACAAGAATGCAGATTTTGAGAAGTTGCAGGTGCAACTTACGGTCACCATCCACGGACCGTAGGTCAGACCATGGCCCGTGCTGGTGTTCCGTGGTTCACCACTGCAACCCCTCCCCAAACCAGCTCAGAAAATTGGCTAAGTCCCGACTCACGGACAGACCCACGGTCTGTAGATCAGACCACGGTCCGTGGTCTGTGTCCGTGGATCGAGACTTCCCTTCCATTCCTCTGACATAACCTACGGTCGACCAGCACGGACCATCATTCGATCCACGGTCCGTAGGTCTGACCGTAGATGAGGTTAGCAGCTAGTTAGATGAAAAATATTGATGGGTCAACTTCAGATGGTCATAAATCTTAGCAAAAAATGAATTGTGTGTTCCATGACCTATGGTTAGATAGATAATTGAATTATCTTTCCAACGCCACCGAGTTTGCTAAATTCCGACCTTCGAATAAAAAGTTATGCTCGTTTTAGTGAAAAGCCAGTCGAGCAGACTCGACTTACGGATCCAATCGACGGACCGTCAATTGAATGACGGCCCGTCAGTCCATTCCGTCGATCACTCCGACAGCAGTTAATTCAGGGGTCTTTTGGTCTTTTCCTATTTCGTTTAACCCCTAAGATACGTCGTTTAGACCCTAAACCATGAGATTTTAATCAGTTTAAGCCTAGAAACATAACTAGAACTTACTTGAGTCAAATCATTAATCAAACTTAGAAGAATTAGAACGCTAAAAGGAGAAAAGAAGTCAAGAACCCTAGTTCAAGAACGCAACAAGGTTCCTTCAGTTCTAGCCCCAAAATCGAAAGATTTCTTCGTGGAATTCGTCACCAGGTATGTGGGATTTCACTAGTGGGTTCCTTTCGCCCATTAGGTTCCTAGAATTCAGTCAGTTTCTTGGTTCCCTTATTATGAATAGACCTAGGGTTTCTAGAATTACAGCAGATCATCATGAATTAGTTATTTAAATGTTCCAAATCAGATTATCATGTTATTGCTCAGTTTATCGCATGAATTTCAGAACCCTAGCTATGTATTTCTTTAGTTCTTGAATTACACATGCTAGGTCAGATATTTCAGTATTCAGTTTTACATGCCTCAGTTTATGAATGCATCATTATCAGATTAATTGTTGCATTCTCAGTTTGCATGTTCAGTTTCGAGCTATCCAGTATTTACAGAAATTCAGTCATAACTAGTTAACCACTTAATTAATTGGGAGTAGCATAATACCGAGTTGGACTAGGGTTCAGCGTACCCATATAGTCCCAGAACTACGAGCCACGTAGGTGTAAGTCCCCTCTGTGGGCAACATCAGTTTAGTGATCACGCCAGCATGCCTCTATACCTCTGGCAGGGTATATTGGGTCATCTCGATGGGGCGTATACATCGGACTCCACATTTAGCTCATGTGATTTTATGTCGGTTATTAGTAGCTCCCACAGTTCAGTCAGACTCTATTGCATTGACCATTTATCAAGTATTCAGTCTCAGCATGTTATAAATTGGTCATTGCATCAGTTAGCTCAGTATTCAGTATTTTCAGTATCTATATCATGTTCAGCTTATTTCATTCCTTTATTGCTTTGTTCAGTGATATGTTATTTCAGGTTTACTCTATCATGCATGCTCAGTACCTTTCAAGTACTAACGCATACGTGCGCTACATCTTCTCGTGATGTAGGTTCAGGTTCTCAGCATCCAGATCACGCTTAGATCGATTCTCGATCTTCAGTTCAGCAGCATCAGTGGTGAGTCCTCATTCTTCGAGGACTAGTGACATGTTATCTTTATCGCTTTTAGTCTTTAGTTTCAGTTTTGCTAGATCTAGTTGGGGCATGTCCCAACATTTCTAGTCAATTTAGAGGCTTATTTCAGACATAGCTAGATTCAACTTAGTACTTGAGTTTGATATTTCTTTTGTATTAAACTCTCAGATTTGATATATTCAGTTATAGTATATGGGTATTCCCCATCTCTTCAGATTTATTTATGATTTAGCTTCCGCATCAGTTTATTATCTTTAGTATGCTCATGATCATGCCAGCAGGGTTAGCTTGGGATCACTTGTGGTCCTAGGTCCCGTGTCCGCGTCTCGGGGGAAGCTTGGGGCGTGACAAACTTGGTATCAGTGCACTAGGTTTAAGTGTCCTAGGATGTCTGAAAAGCCGCACTAGGTAGAGTCCTTTTCATGGGTGTGTAGTGCGCACCACATCTAATGAGAGGGAGGCTACAAAGTGTTTTAGGAAATCTTTATTTTCTTGTTACTCTTATCGTGCGTAAGGTATGATCTAAATTCCGTTCTAACTCGACGTTCTACGTTTCAGTGATCATGCCTCCTCGTAGAGCTTATGTCAGGAATGCGAATGCCAGGAACGCAAACGCAGCTCCTCCAGTTCCAGATCTGGAAGTCTCAAATGCAGAGTTTAGGAATGCCATTCAGATGTTGGCTCAGAGTGTGGCCAACCAGAACAATCAGCGGGTTCAAGATCCTGTGAATGCAAATGTTGGGTCAGCTGCAGCTAGGGTGCGAGACTTTGTTAGGATGAATCCGCCAGAGTTCTTAGGATCACAAGTTGGAAAAGATCCCCAGAATTTCTTGGATGAGATCAAGAAAATCTTTGAGGTGATGCAGGTCACTGGAAATGATTGGGTTGAGTTAGCATCTTACCAACTTAAGGATGTGGCTCATATCTGGTATACTCAGTGGAAGGAGAACAGGGGTACAAATGCCTCTCCTATTACTTGGGACTGTTTCAGGGAAACTTTTCTGGACAGGTTTTTCCCCATAGAGTTGAGAGAAGCAAGAGCCCAGGAATTTATGAACTTAAGGCAGGGTAACATGACTGTCCAAGAGTATGGGCTCAAGTTTAACCAACTCTCCAGGTATGCTCCTCACATGGTTGCTGATTCCAGGGCTCAGATGAATAAGTTTATGTATGGAGTGTCAGACTTAGTGAAAACCGAGTGCAGAAATGCTATGTTGTTGGGAGACATGAACATCTCTAGGCTCATGACTCATGCTCAGCAGGTTGAGGGTGATAAGCTTAGGGAACAGGCTAAGGAGACTATGAAAGCAAGAACAGGTAACTATGAGTATTCCCAACAGAAATTGGGTGGTGGAAATCGCTCGCAGTTTCAGCAGAAGTCTTCGACTCCAGCACCTTCATCAGCTAGTGTTCCATCCCCCAGGTTCCGTAATGATCAGAAAGGTAGGGCGTCAGGCTCTAAGCCTCAAGGTAGTGTTTCAGGCACCAAAACCTACCCAACTTGCCCGAAGTGTAGTAAGAACCATCCGGGCGAGTGCCTTGCAGGTAAGGAAGGATGCTTTGGGTGTGGTCAGTCTGGTCATAGATTGAAGGATTGTCCTTCAAGACAAGGTCAAGGAAGAAATAATGGTAGAGCTCAGTCTACAACTTCAGCAGCACCAGCAGGTCGCCCAACTCAGCAGGGTAACTCTTCTGGTACTGGTGGCGGACAGCGCCAAAACAGGCTTTATGCTCTTCAGGCTCATCAGGATCAGGAAGATTCTCCTGATGTAGTCACTGGTACATTACAAGTCTTTGATATTGATGTTTATGCTTTATTAGATCCAGGGGCTAGTTTGTCTTTTGTAACTCCTTATATAGCAGTCCAATTCAGTGTTAGCCCAGAAACTCTTTCAGAACCCTTCTCAGTCTCTACTCCAGTCGGTGACCCAGTTATAGCTAGACGGGTATACAGAAATTGCCCTGTCAGAGTCTCTCAGAAAGTCACCTCAGCAGATCTTGTAGAGTTAGAAATGGTAGACTTTGATGTCATTCTAGGCATGGATTGGTTACATTCATGTTATGCCTCAGTCGATTGTAGAACTAGGATTGTTCGTTTTTAGTTTCCAGACGAACCAATCCTAGAATGGAAGGGTAGTAGCTTAGCGCCTATAGGTCGATTCATTTCTTACCTTAAGGCCAGAAAGATGATCTCTAAGGGTTATATCTATCATCTAGTTCGGGTTAAGGATTCTAGCTCCGAATCTCCAACTCTTGAGTCAGTTCCTGTAGTTAGTGAGTTTCCAGAAGTGTTTCCAGAAGATCTTCCCGGAGTTCCTCCCGAAAGGGAAATCGACTTTGGAATAGATCTCCTTCCAGATACCCAGCCTATCTCTATCCCTCCTTACAGAATGGCTCCAGCTGAGCTTAAGGAATTGAAAGAACAGTTGAAAGACCTTCTAGATAAGGGCTTCATTAGACCTAGTATTTCACCATGGGGTGCACCAGTGTTGTTCGTGAAGAAGAAAGATGGTTCTCTCAGAATGTGCATTTACTATAGGCAGTTGAACAAGGTCACAATCAAGAATCAGTATCCCATCCCCAGGATTGATGCCTTGTTTGACCAACTTCAGGGTGCTAGTCATTTCTCAAAGATAGACCTTAGATCAGGTTATCATCAGCTTAAAGTCAGAGATAGTGACATTCTAAAGACAGCCTTCAGAACTCGGTATGGTCATTACGAATTTGTAGTTATGTCATTTGGACTAACCAATGCTCCTGCAGCTTTCATGGATTTGATGAACAGAGTGTTCAAGCAGTACTTGGACTTGTTCGTTATTGTCTTTATTGATGATATCCTCATTTAATCTAGGAATGAGGAAGAACATGCGAGTCATTTGAGAGTTGTTCTGCAAACTCTCAAAGATCGCCAGTTATTTGCAAAATTCAACAAGTGCGAGTTTTGGTTACAATCAGTTGCTTTCCTTGGGCATATTGTGTCTAGTGAAGGAATTCGAGTAGATTCCCAGAAGATAGAAGCAGTGAAACAATGACCCAGACCTACCTCTGTTACAGATATCAGACGTTTCTTGGGTCTAGCAGGTTATTACAGAAGGTTTGTGGAAGGATTTTCATCCATAGCCTCTCCATTGACTAAGTTAACTCAGAAAAAGGTTAAGTTCCAATGGTCAGATGATTGTGAGAAAAGCTTTGCAGAATTGAAAACTAGGTTGACTACAGCTCCGGTCTTGACTCTACCAGAGGGTTCAGATGGTTATGTGATCTATTGTGATGCATCCAGAATCGTCCTAGGTTGTGTGTTGATGCAGCGAGGTAAGGTTATAGCTTACGCTTCTAGACAACTTAAGGTGCATGAGAAGAACTACCCAACTCATGACCTCGAGCTAGCAGCAGTGGTGTTTGCACTTAAGATTTGGAGACATTACTTGTATGGTGTTCACGTAGATGTGTTCACAGACCATAAGAGCCTTCAGTATGTATTCACCCAGAAAGAGTTGAATCTTCGCCAGAGAAGGTGGCTTGAGTTCCTCAAAGATTATGATATGAGTGTGCATTACCATCCGGGTAAGGCGAATGTAGTAGCAGATGCCCTTAGTAGACTATCTATCTATGGGTAGTGTAGCACATGTTGAGGAAGAAAGAAAAGAGCTAGCAAAGGATGTTCACAGACTTGCTCGCCTAGGAGTTCGTCTTATGAGCATATCAGATGGTGGTGTAACGGTTCAGAATGGGGCAGAATCTTCTTTGGTAGTAGATGTTAAGGAAAAGCAAGATAGTGATCCAATCTTGCTTGAACTTAAGGGTGCAGTCCACAATCAGAGGGTGGAGGTTTTCTCCCAAGGGGGAGATGGTGTACTTCGCTATCAAGGTAGATTGTGTGTTCCTGATGTGGGTGAATTGAGACAGCATATTCTGGCAGAAGTCCACAATTCCAGATATTCTATTCATCCAGGCGCCACTAAGATGTACCGTGATCTGCGGGAAGTCTACTGGTGGAATGGTATGAAAAGAGATATAGCAGATTTTGTGGCTAAGTGCCCCAATTGCCAGCAAGTCAAGGTAGAACATCAGAAACCAGGAGGTATGACTCAAGAGATTGACATTCCTACTTGGAAGTGGGAAGTGATCAACATGGACTTCATCACAGGTTTACCTCGTACTCGCAGGCAACATGACTCCATTTGGGTGATTGTTGATAGAGTTACTAAGTCTTCTCACTTTTTAGCGGTCAAGACTACAGATTCGGCGGAGGATTACGCCAAGCTTTACATTAATGAGATTGTGAGGTTGCATGGAGTTCCTTTGTCTATTATCTCAGATAGAGGTCCTCAGTTTACATCTCATTTCTGGAAGTCATTTCAGAAAGGTCTTGGTACTCAGGTTAATCTTAGCACAGCATTTCATCCGCAGACGGATGGTCAGGCAGAGCGTACAATTCAGACCTTAGAGGACATGTTGAGAGCTTGTGTGATCGATTTCAAGGGTAGTTGGGATGATCACCTTCCTCTGATTGAGTTCGCCTACAACAATAGTTACCATTCCAGCATTCAGATGGCCCCTTATAAGGCATTGTATGGGCGTAGATGTAGATCTCCAGTTGGTTGGTTTGAAGTAGGTGAAGCAACCTTGATAGGACTAGATTCAGTCCTTGATGCTATGGAGAAAGTGCAACTCATTAGAGATAGACTTAAGACTGCTCAGAGTCGCCAGAAGTCTTATGCAAATGTGAGAAGAAGGGAACTAGAGTTCCAAGTTGATGATTGGGTTTTCCTAAAAGTGTCACCCATGAAGGGGTGATGAGATTTGGCAAGAAAGGAAAGCTCAGTCCCAGATATGTAGGCCCTTATCAAATCTTGAAAAGGATTGGTAAAGTGGCGTATGAGTTAGAGTTGCCAGCAGATTTAGCAGTAGTGCATCCAGTCTTTCACATTTCTCTTTTGAAGAAGTGTGTGGGTGATCCAGCATCCGTAGTGCCATTAGAGATTGTGGCTGTAAAAGATAGCCTTTCTTATGAGGATGTACCAGTTGAGATTCTCGATCGTCAGGTTAGTAGGTTGAGAAACAAAGAAGTCGCTTCAGTCAAGGTTTTGTGGAGGAGTCAGTCAGTAGAGGGAGCTACTTGAGAAGCAGAAGCAGCCATGAAGTCCAAGTATCCTCACCTCTTTCCTTTCGATTCCATTCCAGCTTGAGGTAATACTTCCTCTTCAGTTTTTCAGTCATTCATGCGTCAATTCAGTCTTAGAATCATGTTCCTTCAGTTTGTACTTGCATTTTCAGCGTATTTGCATGTTCTTGGAACTCAGTTTAGTCAGAAATTCAGTTCTTAGTGTTTAGTGGTAGGGATTGCAGCCCTCTCCCTCTATTTCAGCTAGTTTAGTCTTCATTCGAGGACGAATGGTCCCAAGGGGGAGATAATGTAACACCCCGTATTCGAAACAGACAAGAATGCAGATTTTGAGAAGTTGCAGGTGCAACTTACGGTCACCATCCACGGACCGTAGGTCAGACCACGGCCCGTGCTGGTGTTCCGTGGTTCACCACTGCAACCCCTCCCCAAACCAGCTCAGAAAATTGGCTAAGTCCCGACTCACGGACAGACCCACGGTCCGTAGATCAGACCACGGTCCATGGTCTGTGTCCGTGGATCGAGACTTCCCTTCCATTCCTCTGACATAACCTACGGTCGACCAGCACGGACCATCATTCGATCCACGGTCCGTAGGTCTGACCGTAGATGAGGTTAGCAGCTAGTTAGATGAAAAATATTGATGGGTCAACTTAAGATGGTCATAAATCTTAGCACAAAATGAATTGTGTGTCCCATGATCTATGGTTAGATAGAGAATTGAATTATCTTTCCAAACGCCACCGAGTTTGCTAAATTCGAACCTTCGAATAAAAAGTTATGCTCGTTTTAGTGAAAAGCCAGTCGAGCAGACTCGACTTACGGATCCAATCGACGGACCGTCGATTGACTGACGGCCCGTCAGTCCATTCCGTCGATCACTCCGACAACAGTTAATTCAGGGGTCTTTTGGTCTTTTCCTATTTCGTTTAACCCCTAAGATACGTCGTTTAGACCCTAAACCATGAGATTTTAATCAGTTTAAGCCTAGAAACATAACTAGAACTTACCTAAGTCAAATCATTAATCAAACTTAGAAGAATTAGAACGCTAAAAGGAGAAAAGAAGTCAAGAACCCTAGTTCAAGAACGCAACAAGGTTCCTTCAGTTCCAGCCCCGAAATCGAAAGATTTCTCCGTGGAATTTGTCACCAGGTATGTGGTATTTCACTAGTGGGTTCCTTTCGCCCATTAGGTCCCTAGAATTCAGTCAGTTTCTTGATTCCCTTATTATGAATAGACCTAGGGTTTCTAGAATTACAGCAGATCATCATGAATTAGTTATTTAAATGTTCCAAATCAGATTATCATGTTATTGCTCAGTTTATCGCATGAATTTCAGAACCCTAGCTATGTATTTCTTTAGTTCTTGAATTACACATGCTAGGTCAGATATTTCAGTATTCAGTTTTACATGCCTCAGTTTATGAATGCATCATTATCAGCTTAATTGTTGCATTCTCAGTTTGCATGTTCAGTTTCGAGCTATCCAGTATTTACAGAAATTCAGTCATAACTAGTTAACCACTTAATTCATTGGGAGTAGCATAATACCGAGTTGGACTAGGGTTCAGCGTACCCATATAGTCCCAAAACTACGAGCCACGTAGGTGTAAGTCCCCTCTGTGGGCAACATCAGTTTAGTGATCACGCCAGCATGCCTCTATACCTCTGGCAGGGTATATTGGGTCATCTCGATGGGGCGTATACATCGGACTCCACATTTAGCTCATGTGATTTTATGTCGGTTATTAGTAGCTCCCACAGTTCAGTCAGACTCTATTGCATTGACCATTTATCAAGTATTCAGTCTCAGCATGTTATAAATTGGTCATTGCATCAGTTAGCTCAGTATTCAGTATTTTCAGTATCTATATCATGTTCAGCTTATTTCATTCCTTTATTGCTTTGTTCAGTGATATGTTATTTCAGGTTTACTCTATCATGCATGCTCAGTACCTTTCAAGTACTAACGCATACGTGCGCTACATCTTCTCGTGATGTAGGTTCAGGTTCTCAGCATCCAGATCACGCTTAGATCGATTCTCGATCTTCAGTTCAGCAGCATCAGTGGTGAGTCCTCATTCTTCGAGGACTAGTGACATGTTATCTTTATCGCTTTTAGTCTTTAGTTTCAGTTTTGCTAGATCTAGTTGGGGCATGTCCCAACATTTCTAGTCAATTTAGAGGCTTATTTCAGACATAGCTAGATTCAACTTAGTACTTGAGTTTGATATTTCTTTTGTATTAAACTCTCAGATTTGATATATTCAGTTATAGTATATGGGTATTCCCCATCTCTTCAGATTTATTTATGATTTAGCTACCGCATCAGTTTATTATCTTTAGTATGCTCATGATCATGCCAGCAGGGTTAGCTTGGGATCACTTGTGGTCCTAGGTCCCGTGTCCGCGTCTCGGGGGTAGCTTGGGGCGTGACACACACGGTACTCAGCAAGTAAACTTCTAAACACAAGCTAAGGGAATAGAATATGGGTACTCCTTACCACCCCAACCGAACCTCCACAACTACAACCTATATAAAACCAGCCCAACCTAATAATTCACAATTTTTATAGCACACAGCTCAACAACAACACCCTAACAATTACATATCCTCAACAACAAACTCAATAATCTTCAATCACAAGTTCCACAGAAAGGCACTCACAAGATCAGCAACACACAAGATCAAGTTCACCAATGATAAAGATGTGCAATGCAATGAAATGCAATGTCAAATATAGTGATGCATGTTTGACCTAACGATACACACCCGTTGTATCTCAATCTGAGACTCATGGGGGACATATCTGTCCATGCATCCGTCGCGGTGTGCGACACGATCCTCGATAATAAAATTTGTCATGGTGTGTGACACGTACCTCGATAATAGAATCCGTCGAGGCGTGCGACATGTCCCTCGAATCATAGTATCTGTTGCGGCGTGTGATACGTCCCTCGAAATATAGTAGCCGTCGCAGCGCGCAACACGTCCCTCGAAATGGTACATCCTTTTATTACATAACACTTATGACAACCATGTCTCAGAGCCAATGCAAATGACATGTTCACACAAATAATGAAGAGATGACCATTTTCATAACAATGCACAATTCACAACAACACAATCGTGATACAACATCAACAATGAATCAATAAGTTTTTTAAACCATTCTCAACACGTCACACACCAATAATTAATCACATTGCCTTTTATTACCCCTTTTTCATCATTAGAATTATTCAATATGAACAAGTCAACCATCACCAATTTTCATTACTCTCAAACACGTACTACAAGAAAATACACGATTCTATGTACTTAACAAGGGTTTAGAAATCCACTTGCCTCAAACAGTCGAACAATTACTTTGGGACTTGAGTTTTTCCCTTTCATAAAGCTTCAAAGTGCTTCTCAAATATAAAATCTTCATAAGAATATGAATCTAATGACACCCATATTACTATATTTAGTTTTGGCTCAAAAATCGGGTAAAAAAGTCATCCCGAGCCACCAAATTTGAATATGAAATTTTCTTTCAGATTATGTTTACCCAATGATAAAACAAACTCGCATGCAAAATTTCAGCTAACATAGATCGTTATTCGACCCCCAAATCAAGATTTTGTTCTAAAAACCCTAAATCTATATTTTCTTAAATCAGTATAAATTATACACGTTTCTACCCTAAAAATCTATTCATAATCACATAAAAATTTAATAAAAAGGATATGAATCATTACCTTAACACTTTGGGATAAAAATTTCAATTTTTCTCCTCCTTTTTCCTTTTCTTTTCTCCCTTTCTTTTCTTTTCTTAGTGTGCGTGCGTTCTTTTTTTTGTTTCTGCTCTTTAGCAGCAGCAAACAACTCCACCCCTTATTATTATTATTATTATTATTATTATTATGGGTTTGGCCCATTATTCTTTTTTTTTTCTTTTTCTTTTCTCATTATTATTAGCAATAAAATAACCCTTTATTAAATCTGAAAATCATGTCACTCATTCTTATAAACATAAATCATTTATAAAAGCTACTAAAAGGGGTTAATATAAAAATAATGGTTAAAATTCATGAAACGGCTAAGAGGGTCGTTACACCAAGTATGCATAGTTCATAAGTTAACGAGTCTATAGACACACACACACACACAATCTATAGTCAATTTCCTAAAGTTCAAGCCCAAGGGTAAGTCTCAATACCTCCAATTATCATAACTTAAAGGAATTCATATGAGGGAAAATTGTATGAAATAGCAAATTATTAATTCAAATTAAATGTTATAGCCATAGTTTATTTTAATTGTAATCCGCAGCAAACATCCCATTTTTTTACCACCTAATTCGATATACAATTAGCCATTTTCGACATACAATTAACCATTTTATACATTTTATATTTTATACATTTCGGTATAAAATGTATAAAATGTGTTTGTGTTTGTATAAAGCGAGAGAAAAATGTATATACAAATACATATATTTTCGTCTTATACACTTATAATTATACAAATACAGATCTTATTATACAAATTACAATGTATAAATGAATTTATACAAAACTGAACAATTTGTATAAAATTAGATGTTTGTAGCGAATTATACAAATCAAAAGCTCCACAGCAAACATAAAATTTGTTATGGAGCGCAATTATGCAAACTATAGTTATAACATACAAATATGATTTTTATGTTTGTTATATGTGAACGTTATTCTATATATAATATAATACACCTAATATTTAATTATCTATACCAATATATCAAAACTTGAATCATAATAATCAAAGAAAATAATTAATGTTGAATCTAACTGATCAAATCAGTGGCGTACTGCATAAACTAAATGGTCGAACTAACATATGTCTTTCTCAATTTCAACAATACATTAATAATATTATATGATTGATACTCATCCCTTAATCATTATACAATCCTTCTTTAGTCAATGACGATTAATATTTGTCCCCCACTTTCAATACAGGGGCGGATCTATTAAGGTTGTGGGGGTGTCACTCCATCTACGAAATTCGACGAAAACTCTATATATACATAGGTATATATATAATATTTATATAAATATATAACATGTCACCTGAACTAAATTGGCATATGGGGCCATGGTAGGAGGGCGACTTAATGAGGTTGATGTCTCGTGTTTGAATTCCGTTTGCATCTATTATTTTTTGGGAAATTGCTGCACACTTTTTTAAAGAAAAAAAAAAAAGGCAACATGCACGTTTTTATTAAGGAAAAACATCTATTATTTCTTTTTTTTTAAATTATAATTGTTGTTGACTTAAATTAAATTAGTTAAATTATTACTCCTTTGACTTTTCTTTTGTTTGATTAAACACAAATAAAAGTGTTCCTTTCTCTTTAACTAAAACCCTTCTTCCTCAGAGTTTCAACTTCTCCAAAGTCTTCATTGCCCCATTCCGAACCCATGTCACTTGTTGTCGCTGCCGTCCGCCGCCCGCCTTATCATTCTGTCCAGCGGCTAAGCCTCATAGGCCTGCTTGTTGTTGGGTGCTATTTTTTTCACTTTTCTCCATCCATCCACAACCTTTTTATAGATTGTAAGTTTGTAATTCTATTTTGTAAGATTTTTTTATTTCTATTTCTTGAGTTCTTTCAAGTTTTAAGGCATAATACATAAACATGACTCTTAACTTGGCTTCAGCGGACAACTATGCCCTCCAACTTTGAGTGTGCACAAGTAGACACTTAAACTTGTATAAAATTGAGCAAGTAGACACACTTGTCCTACATGATATAATACACATAGGACACAAAATTGTCATGTAGGGTGTCATGTAGGACGAATATGTCTATTTGTTCAATTTTATACATGTTTAAGTGCCTACTTGTGCACATCCAAAGTTAAAGGTCATAGTTGCCAGCTGACAACAAGTTAAGGGTCATGTTTATGTATTATGTCAAGTTTTAATGAGTGATGATTGATTTCATATTAGACAAGAATTTTGATTTTACTTTGATATTCTAAATTTCTAATGAACATTGTAAGAACATTATTAGTTAAAAATTGTGTGATATGAACCACATTAATTTGAATTAACTATGACTTATCCTATGAAATTTGAATTAATTGTGAGTTGAATTGAATTTTAATTTTTGTAGGAAAGTGTTCTAGTTTTGTGAATTGAGATGGATAAGTTTCTTGCGAAATTTAATCATTGATAGGCAAGTTCTAGTACGAATGTCAATCGTTATCATCTTATACATGACCTTAATTTGGATTCACTTGAAGCCGATCTAGAAAAAAGAGTACCAATTGCTCACTATAACCCTCGGATAAAGGATGAGACCATTTCCAATCCATCTCTACTTTACTCTCCATTCTCTATATTTGGAGAGTAAAATAGAGAATGGGTTCTCCAACCACTCTCTATTTCACTCTCTATTCTTCAATTATAGAGAAGTGAATAGTAGTTCTCCAAATTTGGAGAACTACTATTCACCTCTCTATTTTACTTTTTTATTATTATGATATTATTTATATTATACTATTAATTGAGTCTTCATCATTTGTAATTATTTTCTAATGTAATATAACGTTTAAAAATATATTATTAATAAGTTACTACTTCCGTGAAAATTAATCTTTTTTCTATTTTATTTTTTAAAAGAAATGGTCACTTTAAATATGTAATTTAAAGTTATTTTAATATTATTTATATTATATAAGATTATTAATTAAGTCTCTAATATTTGTAATTATTTTGTAAGTAATATAACATCTAAAACATATTATTGATAAGTATACTACTTCCATCCCGAATTAACAATTTTCTAATTTAATTTTTAATTTTTTTTGTCATTTTAAATGTCACTCTCCGAGCCTACACCCTGGACGTGGCCGGCACTCGAGAAACCATTGTTGGCCCCAAGAGAACCCTTGGCATGGCTTACTTACTCAGCGGAAGACTTTAAGCATTAAGAAAAGAACTCAAATGCAAGATAACTCAACTGTCTCAAACTAAACTAATAATGTTGTAGAAATAAACACTTAACTTAGCCAAAGTGGCAACTCAATATGATCATAAGCTAATAACAAAGTAAAGACAAATGAACTAACTCACTGTTTATCTATGAAGCCTCTAATAACTAAGATGGATGTTGGGACAAAATCCACGACATCCTAATGAACTAAATACTGAAAAATAATAAAAAGGGATCCTCCGGAAGCAAGGAGGTTCATCAACAAATTCTGGAGCTCAACTAGAATCAACGATGCGCTAGATGCTAACCCTGGTTACCTGTGTCTGCATCATTAAAAGATGCAAGCCAAATGACATCAGTATATTGAATGTACGAGTATGCGAGTGGAAATCTAAAACAAGACATAAGCTTGAAAGGAATTGAAAGAAACACTTACCTTGGCTTTACTCAACTCATGAACAACTTAATTCAATATAAAGCAAAAAAACACATGCATTATATAGAAAGCCTTTAAAACAGTAGAAAACAACTTAGTTCGTTAAAGAAAATGCAATAACAAACTCAACTTTACTCATATAATAAAGTAATATAGTTTTTGTGGGTGTTTCTCTAACCGACAACCACCACTATGAGTCTAAGTGGTGATACAACGTCTTGCCCACGCTGCCAAAACTGTCCTATACTTTGTCGTCATATAGAACGTCTTAACTAAGTAGATCCACTAGTCTATGCTAAAAGCACTTAAGAAATCATCTAAAAAGTATGGCCCTTTACTACCCATGATGGCTACATGGTTTATGGAGACGTGAGTTATCTGAACTCAAACTCGTCCCCATATCGGTGCTCAATACTACTCCCAAAATACTCAGCTCATATGTTTAAAAACATAACTTCTTTCTTTGGTTTGAGATAATTACTCAAAATTAGCGTAAAAGCTCTCTTGGAATCGATGTTCCCTTTCTTGCTCAAATGTGAAAACATTTACTCTTTAACTGAAAACTTGCTCAAAGGCTCTTTTGGAAATCAAGGTTTCCTTTCTGATTTAAATGTGAAAACATTTACTCTTTAACTGAAAACTAGCTCAAAGGTTCTTTTGGAAATCAAGGTTTCTTTTCTTCTTTAAATGTGAAAATATTTTACTCTTTGGGAATACATAGTCCTGATATACTCTTTTGAAGAAATGAACTTCAAGCTTTACTCTTTACTCAACTCAAAACTCAAGTCTTAAAACAAAGTTAAAACATTTGTAAAAGACTTTTGGAAGACTCTATGAACTTCTCTTGACTTGACTCTTAACTTTCCTTGAATTGAATTATGGATTCAAGGATTGTGATTTGTGATAAGAAAGATCTCATGATGTTTAGGAGTGTTGTTAGATAGCTAAACATGAGAAAAAAGTCAAGAAATCACTGCCTGAAAGCAGGTCCGCGACGCGGAAATGTATTTAATTATTTGGTCGCGAAAATAACTTTTGAGGCAGAACGATCTGTGACGCGAAGAAACTTTTCTCAAATCCGAGGAGCAGGTCTGCACGCGGCCCCACTGTCCAGATTCACCTCAACTTTTTCCTTCTTCGTTTTTCAGTCCCAATTCGCCTAAACTCGACTATTTTTCTCAAATTCTCTTTAGATTCAGATACCCAGTATATGTACCCAAGAACCTAACTCAAAATTATTCTAAAACTCGACGTAAAGATCTTAGAAACTTCTCAATTCAGCCCAATTTAAGAACGAAAACAAATTCAAGAATACATATCAAGAACATTAAACTTTCAACCTCTTTAGAACAAATTTCACTGAACTAAACATGTTTGGCGCATGGATGAACGAACCCAATGCTATGAAAGTCTCACATACCTTGTAGGATTAAATCCTTGGTGAAATCCACACGAAAATCTCCAAGAAATCGACGAACTTTGAACTTTTCTTCTCCTTTCTCCTCTTTTCTCTTTTCTCCAACCCTAGCGTGAACTTCAACTTTTCTAAACTGGTCTAATTCTGATTAGACCCCAAATAAACTCATAAAAATGAATTAAAGTAAATGGGTAAGGAAAAGACTAAAATACCCTTCCAAAATCCGGATTAGACTTTCCTTATTTGAACAGCCCAACTTCAAATGGGCATATCTCACTCATACAAACTCAAAATTGCGCAAACTTGGCGGTTTTCTGAAAACACACCTAACTCATCCAGAGCTAGGAGTTATGGTTGTTTGAAATTGACCAAAACTCATTCTTAACTTAACTTAAGCAAATTTCCAGATTTTCCTTCTTTCCAAAAATGTCTCTTTCTAATTCTAACTCTTTCTAGTTCTTTCGAATAGTGAGATGTTACATTAAATATGTAATTTAGATTAAGGCTGGGCACCAGAACGGGTTGTACCGGTACCGTTCCGGTTCGTTCCGGTCCGGTAGTATTCGGGACGGGATGGGATACACTGAACCGGTACACGGAACGGAACGGTATCATGATTTGATACCGGTATACCGGTACCGGTTCATCCCGGTTCATTCCGGTTCCGTTCCGGTCCGGTCCGGTCCCGGTAAATCATTTTTAATTAAAATAAAAAATAATATTTTTGTCATTATTTACTTTTATTAGCATTTCTTTTTTGTTTATTTAATTTTTTAAAATTACAAACTTAAGTTATTTAACTTACAAGTTATAAGTATAACTTAATAACTTAATAACTTATAAACTTCAAAAGATTCAAATCTTTAAAACTTATAACATAACTACATAAGCTCAAAAACTTTAAAAAAAAAAACTTTATTAAACTTAACTTACAAACTTATATACGTAAAAATTTAAAAATATATCTTTAAAATAAACTTAAGTAAAATTATTATAAATTTTAAAACTCAAATACTATAAACTAATATAACTTAAAAAAATAAAAAAAACATTCGTATTTTCGTAATTCAAAATAACTCAAAAAAAATAATTATTTTTTGAAATAGTTATATGTGCCGTCCCATTTATCCCATCCCGTTCCGTTCCGGTCCATTCCGGTCCGTCCCGGTTCTATCCCGGTATATAGTGGGACGGGACGGAACTGAGCCTCCAACCCGGTAGTTCCGGTCCGGTTCATCCCGGTACCGGTCAACAACCCGGTCAAACCGTCCCATTCCGGTCCGGTATCGGTTCGTTCCGGTCCGGTGGTCCCATTCCGATCCGGTGCCCAGCCTATTTTAGATTATAATTATGTTTCATTATGAAGTATGCACAAAATTTACATGATAATTTAAACAATCTACTTTTATGTTATAGTGATAAATTATTAAACTACACTTTTTAAAGAGAATGAAAATATTTGAGGCAATAGTTAAAAATGAAATAGGGGAAGTAAACTAGTACACGAAATAATTGGATACAAGATGAAATTGTTAATTTAAACAATTTTTAGCTACACCTAAAAAAATGACAAAAAATTGCTCATTTTGAACTCCATAATACATTTAATAGAACATTTATGAGCGTAACGTAATAGTTTTGAAAGTTGAGTATTTATGTAAAATTTAAAATAAATATTACGATAATACAATATTTATGATGTAATTATATTTCATCAATGATTTCACTTTTATTTGAATTGTTCGTTATATGTATTATATGTAATATTTATTGCAATTTATGTTATTTAGAAATTTAGATTAAAATATAATTTTATATTAAATGAAGAATTTGAAAAAAAAAAGAAATTTTGTATTACATAAGGATTATAGAGTGATTATTTGCGAAGAGAATAAATGATTTATATTATGAAATAAAAAAATAAAATTGAAATAGAAATAATAATATAATATTGAGAAGAGAGAAAAAAAATTCTTTTTAAGAGAGTAAAATAGAGAATTGGATTGAAGTTGGGTATCTGAAAAAAATAAAAAATTCTATATTTAAAGAGTAAAATAGAGAATAGGGTCGGGTGCCCTAAGTTACTATCTAGTTTTACATTTTTCAGCGCACTACAAAATGCACGTGGTGCCTCATTCCCCAAACAAACAACTTTTCACAACATCCAAAAGTTATATACTATAGTATTAATTTTATATATTTATATTTTCTCCATGAAGCAACGTTAAAACTGACCACAGATGTCCCAAAATATCGAGGGAATCCTGCAATTGATAATAGTAAATTATTAATTGATCACGATAAAAGATATTTACAATTTTCAATTCAATTCTCTATTTTTGTCTTGAGAAATCAACTTTAACTCTATTTTCCATTTTTTACACTAAAAAGGGAATATTCTTTTCTCTTTATATAATATTATATTATTATTTTCATTTTGAGCTAAATTTTCTTATTCTATAAAATAAATTAGTTTTTTCAGAAAAAATAATCACTCTATATAATTCATGTTTCTTTTCAGAATTTTTGTATAAAGGGGGTGGAGATGGTTTAATAAAAAAGGTAAAACTGACACTGTAACTATTAAAGTAATAACTCCAACAATTTTTGAATTGGAAAATATGTGATTTTTTGTAGGGCAAAGGGTCAAATATACCTCTATACTATTAGAAATAGTTTAAATATACTTCTCGTTATACTTTCAATTCATATATACCCCTGCCGTTATACTTTGGAACAAATATACCCCTAATTTTAACGGAATGACACTTGTCCACTTATGAATCAAACAATCCATCCTCAATTTGAAATACCCAATTCCCTTTAGAAACCCACCCATTTAAATACCCAATTGAACCAAACCCATTTCATAATCATCTTTTCTAACTAAAACTTTCATTAAAATGAGCATTCAACCACGAAAGTTCCAACACTCAATTTTGTCACATATATGCCTCTTGCTCGCTGTGATGACAAAATCCATAAGCATGACTTAATCTTTTAATTAGATCTACTGATTGTTGGAATATTTGGTGGTTCATGAATCACAGTGATGAAAACAAACAACTCCAATGAAACAGCATAATACCTTTAATTAAGTTCAGTTTCTCCTATTGCCCGATATGTCTAATACATATTGACTCAATGCTTGAAATGTTTTAAGGACCAGCTCAATCAAACTTAAAATTTTAAGTTCTAACTTGCAGCAATTACCAACTGTTTTAATCTTTTAAGAGCTGGAATAACTTCAAAGACAGGAGGTTCTATAAGAAATATTTTAGGTTAGGTGGAAAAACAATGACCCCGCCACATTGTAGTCTTGTAGTGATTAAGTGCTGATTTTAATGAAAAACTTAATTGGAGAAGATGACTATGAAAACGGGTTGGGAATAGATAAAATGGTTGTGTTTTTAAAAGAAATTGGATATTTTAAATTGGCAGTGGGTTGTTTGATTCCTGAATTGACATGTGTCTCTCCATTAAAATTAAGGGTATATTTGTGTCAAAGTATAACGGCAGGGGTATATATGAATCTAAAGTATAACGAGGAGTATATCTAAACTATTTCCAATAGTACAGGGGTATATTTGACCCTTTTCCGATTTTTGTATATTAGTTTTGCGAACGCCTATGTATGTTGTATTTGAAACTACATGATTTCTTAAAATAATACTAATGCTATTTTTTTTATTAAAATAAAAGCTAGATTAAATAAATATATATGATATGTTCAGATTTTTTTGAATTGTCATATGCAATTTTGTTTGTCGAGGTCAAGATGATTAATTAGTTAATGTATTTTTAATTTTTTTATTTATTTCATAAATACAAACATGTAATGAAGCATATTACATGTAGTATTTTATAGATGTTATTGTATGTTCTATTTAGGGATATTAAGACGAAGATTTAAAGCAAATGTTAAATTATCACTTTAGGCATCGATGAATTATGTTTATACAAACGAAAAAGGTCAAATATGTTATTGAAGTTCGATAAAAGGTTTAGCTATGACATCCGTTAATAGTTTGGGTTTATCTGTATCACTGCCGTTAAATAAAGTGCTCGTTAGTGCCATTATTTGTTAATGAAAAATATAGTCAATTTTGACATACCACTTTTTATACATAGCCAACGATAAATAGGTCACGTCACTAATTAAATCAGTCAAATAAAAAATTTACACAAATTGATTTTTCTGATTCACATCTCCTTTTAACCTTGAAATTTTATTGCCGCAAACATTAAATTTTGCATTATTGAACGTAGGGGTGTGTATTGGTTTGCTCAGTCCGGTTATAAATACTATTGTTCGATTCATCAATTTTTGGTTTTTAAATATGCTAAATCGATAACCAAAAATCAATAAGATATTTGTTATCGATTTTCGATTTATCATTTTTTGGTTTTTAGCGCTTCAGTTTTCGATTTAACCAATAAGAAAATACTTTCAAAACAAATATGACTTGTCCAACAATTTGATGCCAAATAAAAAAGAGAAAAATCAAATTACTCATTGAGTGTAAAAATTATGCTTAGTGTAGTAAAAGTATAGCAAATACTTACAATTCACAACCCTAGCAATTGCCTAATCATTGCCGGTGTCATTACAATCCCTAGCCGCCACCGTTCGTAGTTCCTTAGATTTTGACGTTCTGAACGACGAAAGTAATACTAAAATCTAAAGGGTAAAACTTTTGTACCTAATTACTATCTATTTTTCTGAGGCTTGAGGATCATCAATACTGATGATGGACGAGGTGCTTTTAGCTTGTATTTGTTCTTGGTTGTTAATGGTAATTTTAAAATGTCATAGTTAAGCAGTGTTAATTGTGTAAGGTCCTTAAAGTTATAGTCTAATATTGTGATTATAGTAATATTTATTGTTTGATATTTATGTATGACTAAAAATTAAAATAGTAAATTATTATATTTTAATAAGTTATCGATTAACCCAATAACTCAATATTAAAAAATAATCGCTAAGCATCCATGGCTAAATGGTTAAAGCTATTGAATCGATAACCCAATAAAAACTTTTTATAAAACCATTAAATTACCTTAACCCAATTACAAAATAACCATAAACCAACAACACTTTTTTCGGTTTAATTTGACGATCGATTCAATTTTTAGACACCCCTAATTGAACGGATAGTTGAGATGAGTTGAAATCATAGAAGGGATACTGTTAAGAAAAAGGAATGTTAAATAGCTCATTACTGATAAAAAGAATAAAAAATCACAAACTATGAAAATGTTGTAAAACTTAAGAACAAAGGAACAATATAAAGAGGAAGAGAAGGAGAATATAAGACAAGAGGAACAATATAAAGAGGAAGAGAAGGAGAATATAAGACAAGATGAACAATATAAGCTAACTTTCTTTCTTTCAAGTGTCTTCAACATTATTCTCAACACCACTATTTATAGGATTACATTGAGGAATACTAAAGGGTGTCATAAACATTACATTAAACCTTGAGAATTACTACACATTAAGGTGGAAGTAAACCTAGGAGTTATGGTCATCCAATTAACCATAATATCAACAACATTACTACCAATAAAGGATGAAATTAACCTAGGAGTTATGGTCATCCATTTGACCACATTATCAACAACATTACTACTCATAAAGGAGGGAAATTAACCAAGGAGTTATGGTCATCCATTTAACCACCAAAATGATTTACAACACTCCCCCTGGATGACCATTGATAGATAATATGCCTCGTTAAAACATTACTAAGAAAAAACCCCGTGGAAAAAAATCTTAGTGAAGGACAAAAGAGCACATATCTTGTAATACTCTTTGTTTGCTGTCTCGTTAAAAACCTTGTTAGAAAAACCCATTGGGATATAACCTAGGCCAAGGAAAAAAGAGTGCAGCGCACAATTTACTCCCCCTGTTGCGAACATCATTTAATTTCTTGGAGACGACGCATTCCAATCTTGAATACCAACTTTTCAAATGTTGAGGTTGGTAATGCTTTGGTGAACAGATCCGCTAAATTATCAACTGAGCGAATTTGTTGAACATTTATTTCACCTTTCTTCTCAAGATCATGGGTAAAAAGGAATTTTGGTGAAATGTGTTTTGTTCTATCTCCTTTAATATATCCTCCTTTCAGTTGAGCTATACATGTAGCATTGTCTTCATACAATGTAGTTGGAATATCTTTTTCCATAGAAAAGCCATACATTTCTTGAATATCTTGAGTCATTGATCTCAACCAAACACATTCCCGACTTGCTTCATGGATGGCTATTATTTCTGCATGATTTGAAGAAGTAGCAGCTAATGTTTGCTTCATTGAACGCCAAGATATAATTGTGCCTCCATATGTAAATAAATAGCCTGTTTGAGATCGAGCTTTATGTGGATCAGACAAATATCCAACATCTGCATAACCAATCATTTCTGCCTTGGATTTATCGGAATAAAATAGTCCCATATCAATGGTTCCCTGAAGATATCTGAATATATGTTTGACTCCATTCCAATGTCTCTTTGTTGGGGACGAGCTGAATCTTGCCAATAAACTTACTGCAAAATAGATATCTGGTAGAGTATTATTGGCAAGATACATAAGCTCCCCAATGGCACTAAGATATGGAGTTTCATCGCCCAGAAGCTCTTCATCATTTTCTTGAGGTCGAAATAGATCTTTATGTATGTGAAGCGATCTCACAACCATGGGGGTACTCAATGGATGTGATTAATCCATGTAAAAATGCTTTAAAACCTTTTCTGTGTATGTTGATTGATGGACAAAAATTCCATTTTTCAAATGCTCAATCTGTAGACCAAGACAAAATTTTGTCTTACCAAGATCTTTCCTTTCAAATTCTTTCGTTAAACACTCAACAGCTTTTGAAAGCTCTGTAGGATTGCCAATGATATTTAAATCATCAACATACACAACTATTATAACAAAATCAGATCCAGACCTTTTTATAAAAACACAAGGACAAATAGGGTCATTTTTGTACCCTTCCTTTAGCAAAAATGGGCTAAGACGATTGTACCACATTCGCCTTGATTGTTTCAATCCATATAAGAATTTCTGAAGCCTTATCGAACAATTTTCTTGCGAATTTTTATATGCTTCAGGAACTTTCATGAAAATATCGCGGTCTAATGAGCCATATAAATAGGTTGTGAAAACATCCATTAGACGCATTTCAAGCTTTTCATGAACTGCCAGATTTATTAGATAGCTGAAGGTAATTGCATCCACCACAGGAGAATATGTCTCCACATAATCAATGCCAGGCCTTTGCGAAAAATCTTGTGCCACAAGTCATGCTTTATATCTTACGACTTCACCTTTTTCATTTCGTTTTCGCACAAAAACACATTTGTACCCCACTGGCTTGACACCTTCAGGTGTTCGGACTATTGGTCCAAAAACTTCACGTTTTTCAAGTGAAGTCAATTCCGCTTGCATTGCGTCTTTCCATTTTGGCCAATCATTTCTCTGTCTACATTCATTGACGGATTTTGGTTCAAAATCCTCACCTTGTTGCATTATTTCAACAGTAACATTATAAGCAATAATATTGTCGACCACAATATTATTACGATTTCATCTTTTTCTCGTCGAGACATAACTTATTGAGATTTCTTCATTCTCATTATTTTTAGTTATTTGGACCTTCTTTGTGGTCTTATCATTTGTTATGTCTGGGAGTTCTTCTTGAGCAATTTCCTCCATGGTATGATCTTCATGATCATTTGTTCCTTTTCTTTTTCGAGGATTTTTATCCTTTGAACCAATTGGTCTACCACATTTTAAACGTGGTTTAGACTCATTTGCTTTAACAATTTGTCCTACTGGGACATCAACTCGAACTGGAGCATTTTCTGCTGGAATATAAGATTTAGTAACCCTTGGAAGGTTAGTAAATGCATCTGGCAGTTGATTTGCAACATTTTGCAAATAAATCATCTTTTTAACCTCTTGCTCACATTGATTTGTTTGAGGATCCAAATGAGATAGAGATAATGAATTCCAATCTATCTCTTTTTTCAACTGCTTGTGTCTCCCCGTAATGTTGGGTATACTGATTCATCAAAATGACAATCAACAAACCTTGTCGTAAATATATCTCCTTTCATAGGTTCTAAATATTTGATGATAGAAGGAGATTCATACCCAACATACACCCCCAATCTTCTTTGGGGATCCATCTTTGTGCGTAGCGGTGGGGCAATTGGAACGTATACCGCGCATCCAAAAATTCTAAGATGGGAAATATTTGGCTCATGACTAAAAACCAACTGTAATGGAGAGAATTCATGATAACTAGTTGGCCTTATGCGCACCAATGCTGTTGCATGCAAAATAACATGCCCCCATATTGAAACAGGTAATTTTGTCCTCATTAACAATGATCTAGTTATCAATTGGAGGCGCTTAATCAAAGATTCCGCTAGACCATTTTGAGTGTGAACATGAGCAACTGGATGTTCAATTGTTATCCTAGTGGACAAACAATAATCATGAAAGGCCTACGATGTAAACTCACCAGCATTATCAAGACGAATTGTCTTTATTGCATAATCTGGAAATTGTGCTCTTAATCTTATTATTTGAGCCAACAACCTCGCAAAAGCCATATTGCGAGTTGATAATAAGAACACATGTGACCATCTTGTAGATGTATCTATCAACACCATATAATATTTAAATGGCCCACATGAAGGGTGAATTGGCGCACATATATCACCTTGTATACGTTCCAGAAATGCAGGGGATTCAATCCCAACCTTAGTTGCTGATGGTTTAATAACCAACTTTCCTTGAGAACAAGCAGCACAAGAGAATTTCTTTGATTGAAGAATTTTCTGATTCTTCAAATTATACCCATGTGAATTCTCAATAATTTTGCGCATCATATTATAACCGGGATGGCCCAACCGGTCATGCCAAATGATAAAATTATTAGGATTAGTAAACCCTTTGTTTACTATGGAATGTGATTCAACCATACTAATACTTGTATGGTACAATCCAAAAGAAAATGCGGATAATTTTTCATGCACATACTTTTGTCCCAATTTTACTGTAGTAATATAAAGGTATTCAACCTTTCATTCATTGGCAGTCTCAATATGATAGCCATTTTGGTGAATAACCTTGAAACTTAATAAGTTTCTTTGAGACTTACTACAGTACACCACATTTTTAATAGTTAATATCGTTCCCCCAGGTAGTAATAAGGCCGCTCTTCCATAGCCCTCAATTAATTTTGCACTACCAAATATTGTATTAACATAAGCCTTTTTCATAATCAAATTAGAGAAATATTTCTTTTCTCTTAAAATAGTGTGAGTTGTAGCACTATCAAGAAGATACATATCTCCATTACTCATCTTGAACCAATTGAAGATTGGAGAATTTTATTTATCTTCATAAAATTAAAGTACATCATAAGAAATATGAAAAATCAACAACTTTGCAAGAAAATAAAAGTACTTTTTTTTTTCTGAATATAAAAACAACATAAGGAAAAACATAACAATAAAAAACACATAAATAAAATAACATAATTATTTTCCCCAATGAAATGATCAAACATTAGTTTTGATCTCCAAAGAAGTCTTCAACTTCCAAATGAGTAATATCATCAAGGTCATCAAAATCATCATTTTTTAAAGCCAAGTTTGCTTCAATATTGTCATCATATTTTTGTGAAGGCCCTGCCTCGACATCATTTTTATAAGTCAAGTGGGACTCCACCCGAGCATTAGAAGAAGATGCATTATTTTTATTTCCTTTTCTTTTCAAAGAATCTTGATAAAGCCTAAAAAAATGCTCAGCTGCTCGGCATTCATTTTCCAATGCCCTTTCATGCCACAACGATGACAATTGCCTCTTGAAGGATTGCTTTGAGAACCCATATTGTTCTCCCTTTTGTGGCGACCACCACCACGATGATTATTATATCGTCCTCTTCCATTGCCACGTCCACACACATTATTTTGGCCCTAATTTTTATTTTGTCTTCTTTTAGACTGGCCATGTGCTTCAATCTCATTTGCTTCTGGTAACAGAGCAGTTCCCGTAGGACGGGTCTCATGGTTTTTCAATAAAAGAGTATTATATTGCTCAGCCACAAGAAGGCATGAGACCAACTTAAAATACTTTTTGAATCCCCTTTTACGGTATTGTTGTTGTAATACCAAATTTGAGGCATGAAAAGTTGTGAGAGTCTTTTCCAACATGTCCTCATCTTTTATATCTTTCCTACATAATTTCAATTGGGAACTAATTTTGTATACAACAGAATTATATTCACATATAGTTTTAAAATCTTGTAACCGTAAGTGAATCCATTTATAACGAGCCCTTGGCAATACCGTTGCCTTAAGGTGGTCATACCTTTCCTTCAAACCAGTCCACAATTCAAGTGGATCTTTCACCGTAAGGTATTCAACCTTCAATCCTTCATCCAGATGATGACGAAGAAAAATCATTGTCTTTGCTTTGTCCTGACTCGACGATGTATTACCATTGGTAATAGTGGCACCAAGACTTTTAGCATCAAGGTGAATTTCAACATCAAGTACCCATGACAAGTAATTATTTCCAGAAATGTCAAGTGCCACGAACTCAAACTTTGACAAATTCGACATGATAAAACTATCATAGAAAATAATTATATTAGAGTAAAATAGACAATGAGTAAATAATTAAGTAGCAAAAACTTTTTGTTTTCACCAAAGTAAAATTAGCATACAATCTAAATTAATATTATGTATCACAAATAACAAAATAACTTTTAGTAAAATTGTTATATAAAATCTTTTCATTAAAAATTATTCAATAGTATAGATAATTCACTTTTTCCATTGAGAACAGAACACTAGAATTTGTAATCCATTCATTTTTTTTATTATTATTTTTTCACAAAACAGTGACCCTTCATCTTTTCTTCGCAAAATTGATAAATGGTTAGCCTTTTTTCATTGAATTATAAACAAAATGTAAGGCAGAAAAAGTATAGCCACATTTTAATAATTTTAGCATTAGATTATAAATGAATACCTCACAAGAAATGTCATTCAACCTTGAGACTTCGTGCTGATAACGTGTTGTAAAACTTAAGAACAAAAGAACAATATAAAGAGGAAGAGAAGAAGAATATAAGACAAGAGGAACAATATAAGCTAACTTTCTTTCTTTCAAGTGTCTTCAACATTATTCTCAACACCACTATTTATAGGATTACATTGAGGAATACCAAAAGGTGTCATAAACATTACATTAAACCTTGAGAATTACCACACATTAAGGAGGAAATAAACCTAGGAGTTATGGTCATCCAATTAACCATATTATCAACAACATTGTTGTAGCACCAGTGTTTTAAATCGAAGCCAAGTTTTGTGCAGAGGTTCTCCATTCACGGTTAAAGCTTTGGATGCTATCCCGAATAGTCATCATCTTCGAGGGTGGGAAAAATCACATATTAAATGCGGTGACCAACTCCTCCCACAAAGTGATCGAGTTACGTGGCAACTCAGCTAGCCACTTACACGCCTCCCCCATCAATGAGAAAGGGAATAGTCTTAATCGAACTAATTCCTGAGAGATGTTTTTGAACGAGAATTGTCCACACACATATACGAAGTTTCGAAGATGCTCATGTGGGTCCTCATGAGATAATCCACTGAAGAGTCCCATTAGTTTCAAGAGTTGCACGATGGTGCTTGTTATGTGGAACACCGCATTTCCCTCTGCTGGCGGCAGACGGATTGCTCCAACACCTCCAATGAGATGTGGATCATTGATGTTGGGCTCTTGGACATCGTTGAGGTTGCTGATGTCATCCTGATTGCCCACCTGGCTCCCGTTACTACCGGTAACACTCATGCTTTCTGAAATGTTTACACAATCAATAGAACAAAACTAAAAATTAAATTAGTATACTACCACTAATAAGAAAAGAAACTCTATTAATCTAAAAATTCTCAACTAACACCACTCCCCGGTAGTGGCGCCATTTTGATGTTTGTGTAATCAACGACACAACTTCCAATGTAAGTGTCTACGATCATGCAATAGTATAATAACCCAACCAAGGGTTGGGGTCGAGTCCTAAGGGAGTGGTGTCGAGAATTAATAGAAAAATAAAATCAGTTCTAACTAGTCGTAGCTAAAGACATTAACGACTAAAAACATTGTAAATTAAAGGGGGGTGACACAAAAGTGTCAAATATCAAATGGGGGTTTTGTCACAAGTGTAGCTAAAACAGTAAAAATAACAGAGAAATCTATGAATAAGAGAGGATTCTTGGGATGTGACCAGAATATATATTGGTATAAATCGTTGGGTATATGCTTTCGATAGGAAATTTGTAAGATATAGTGATTAGGCTAAGCTTTAGATGGAAATAAGTTTCCTCTCGGGCAACTTACCCCGTTTCAAATAGGTTTCTCTCGAACACCCATTTGCCGCATGAAGGCCATCCTACGCCTTATCCCACTCACTCTCTCGAGCTGAGTGTTAGGATATGGGACTAGGGCTCACCCTCTCTGGATGAACCTCATGTCAACCCACTCCTTAGGCCATCAGTCTAGCGGTCTTGGTTTCACGACCTCTCTCTCGAGCAAGCCGAAAACACATGGATGATTTTGTATTTACAACTAAAAACCCATTAAATTAAACCACAACCACTAGGTGAAATCACCATTAAAGTACATTTAACCTATCAGCAAGAAAAACCCAACAATAATCTCAACATATATTTACTAAATCACACCCCAAGAATGGGGGTTTTTAGCCACACATCAAGAGATAGAAATTTATACCTAAATGAACTTCCATTCAAATGGGTATGAAGAATTAAGTCTTGTTACTAGCCAAGAATGAAGGATCCAAGAGACCCAAGTCCAAATCCTTGGACATGAAATCCTTTTCTTCTTCAAGTTTTCAAAACCCTCTCCAAACTCAGAGCAAAAATAAAAGTACTAAAATTATATTAAGAATCTGATACTGTCTAATCCTACATTCTTTATAACTCTCAATGAGTATTTATAGTTTTCAAAAATCTGTGCTGCGACGGATCATTCGGCGACATTAGTAGGAATCGTCGATCAACTCGGCGATTCGCCCTTTGGTGAGTTCATCGCCGTCTTGCACCATCCTTTGGCATCGTCGTGCTCTGGGTCATTGGGCAATACTGCTTCGCGAAAATTTTCAGCGATGCGTCGACTGCTCCCTTTTCTGCTGACTTGATCCTTTCCTTCAAGGCTCAGCACACTGGAACAAAAGGCGAAGTGAGACCCTTCGGTGACTCACCAAGTGGAGTCGGCAATCCTGAGGCCTTTATTTTCTTCGTTCTTTTCAGACTTTTCGTTCCTTTTTGCAAAGTCATGGAATTGGAGGTAGTGTCCATACAGAAGGACATGTACATTCCCCCACACGAGCGTCGAAAGATGAAGAAGCAAGAGGGTGGATTGATTGAAGAGGTCGTCTTACTCATGCTACACAAAGTAAAAGTGCACGACAGAGTGTTGGAGGAGATAAGGGAGAATGTCTTGATGCTGAACCAGATGACAACCTCTTATTCCATGCTCATTCAACTACTAGGGTCCCAAATAGACCAAGTATTGTCTTATCTCTACCTAGAGCCATAACAGGGGCTGCCTTATGAAGATAAGGAAAACCCCACTACTAGAACTTAAGTGGGGACTTGGGTCGTGCCACGATGTTAACTAAGACGCTTCTTGGGAGGCAACCCAAGGTTTTAATCCTTTATTATTATTTTAGAAATAATGGTGTGCTGATTGCGCATATCGAAGTGTGGAAAATGTTTGAATTATGCAGGTTGGTGAGCAAAAAGTCCAATAGGCGCATCACCGAAAAGGTCGGCGAGCCCAAATTTGACCGCCGATAGACTCAAGAAAATTTTAAATTGGAGTCTGTAAATCTCGGCGACCCCAGGAGCAACTTGGTGAATCGCCGACCTCACGATCTAGTCCACCTTTTGGACACCCACATTAACTGGAGGTCCTCTAAAACTCGGCGAGGTAAGAGCCCACTCGACGTGTCACCGAGTGGGTCGGCTAGCAAAACTAATGTCATCGAATGGGCGAGAACTGGATGGTTTTTAAAGGCCAAAGGTTTAAACTTCCAACTCTTTCACTTTCCCTCACTTCTGAACTTCCCAAACTCACACCCGCACTTTAGTTTTCTATATTTCTTGCATTTTTATCGTATTTGAGTCATTTATTTTATGCTCGGAGTTGGATTCTTTTCCGCCTAGGTTTTAAAATCTTGATTATTCGGCATCTAAGGTTGGTTTTCCGAACCCCGAATTTATTTTTAGCAATTTGCACTCATTTGCAATGATTTTATATTAGTGATGTGTGTTGGGCCTCTATGATAGTGTTCATATGCTAGAATGCTTGTTTTAATTTGATTATTTCGCATGTAATGCCTTTGTTGTTGAATTCCCGTGCTTTTGTGCCTTAAAATTGGTTAAACATTATGGGGTTATGCTTGACTGTTGTTGGGTCTAGTCGGGTGAAGTCTAAGTAACCCCAATTTTTTGCCAAATGATATAATTTTCCCAATGATAGAGCGGGTGACATTATTCTTAAGGGCAAAAGTCGTCAAATGGCAAAATTTGGTCAAATCGGGAGAAGTCAGAGAATCCTGGGGGAATGGGTATAATGGGTCTTAGTTTAATTTGATCAGTGCATGTTTTGATTTTGTTTTTGGGGGTTGCGGGGTCGAATTTGAGAAGTTGGGTCGAAAATAGGCACGTTGGGTCATTTGGCGAGCTGGTCGACCTCGCCGAACCACTCGGCGGTTTGTCAAAGTTCCCCATATCGCCTTTAATTTCATGCAAAATGTGAAGTTTGGTTCTGTAACTTTCGGCGAGAAGCCTGAGGTCGCCAAATGCACTCGACGACTCACCAAAAGTCTTTCTTAATCGCCCTTTGTCTTCACCGTTGACCCTAAATTTTACTGTAACTTTCAACGGGCTATTCCTTGCTCGCCGAATACTGTCGGCCATTCTTCGAAAGGCCTTCGCATCGCCATTATACCATAATTTTCTGGGAATTTTGAGCCAATCCTTTCGTTGGGCCCGATCTGGCTCGCCAAAGAGATTCGGTGACTCGCCGACTACTGAGATGAGTCTGTCTGCATTTCTTTTCTGTCCTTTTGTTTGAATTATTTCTAACTTATTCCTGATGTTTTGTAGACATAGCTAGACCAAAGGTTGCTGGTAGGGACATGCCACCCCACAAAAGGGTCAAATGGATAAATATCAATGAGGATGCAGCTGCATCCAGGGGCAGGGCTACCAAACTTCCCACAACTTGTGGGAAAGGCAAAGGTAAAGGGAAGGCATGTGCGTCACCAGAGTGAGGGTGTCTATTCCACTCACCTCACTACTTCCCACAGTGAGGTTGAGCACCAGGAACATCCAACTGCAGCTTCAGAGCCACAGGATGATGAGTTATTGGCAGCCCAGCAAGCGGAGCTGCGATCTAAGAGGTTACATGATCTGTCTAGGATCAGGACTCCTCAGGCTACCACTACTCCTCCTCCAGCTCTAGAGCAGGCCGTGGTCCTAGCACCACCAGTACTGGGTCCTCCACCCAAGTCTATGGATAGACTGAAGACAGAGTAAATAAGGACAATTATTGAGGAGAAGCGTCTGTCAACTGATGGGTCATTGACAGGTACCCATAGATTATGAGCTATCTGAAGTCTCATAAATTCCATATCTTCACCAAGCCCCGTGGTACGTATATTCAAAATTGGGTCCAGGAGTTCTACGCTGCTTATGAAGCTTTGATACCGCAAAGAAAGAACCAGGCAGCAACATTTAAACCGATTGACTATGTATTTGTCCGGGGAAAGAAGGTGAAGTGTGATAGTGATGCTATCAATGCAGTCCTGGATTGCTCAAATGATATCGACAATAATTGTCAGTACGTGATTAGAACTAAGACACTAGAAAACATGAAGAAGTGGTTAGCTCCATTGATATCAGATGGTACTCCCAGGTGGCTAGAGGTCGGAGCAGCTATAAAAAAGAAGGACCTCAATGTGGCAACGAGGTATTGGTTTGGCTTCATCAGCAGTACCATCATGCAATCCCAAAATGAGTCGATCCTCTGGCACGCCAAAACAGCTTGTCTTGGTTGCATCATTGATGGGATGAGGCTGAATTTGGGGATGCTCATTAACCAGTAGATGCTGATGAGGGCCAAGTAGAGAAAAACTTCCCTCCCCTTCCCGGTGTTGATCACCGAGCTATGCAGATGGGATCGGGTTCCTAGAGATGAGTAGAAGGATGTGGAAGTGATTCCCACATCCTCCACTGATATCCGAAGGATCGAGGTGGAATATTTAAAGGATCAGGAGGGGAAAAAGGCATCCTCGGTGGATACATCCCCGGTTGTGGACATAGACTCATTACCTACAGAGGCACCTTTGCCTACTCCGACCTCCGGGCTCTCAAGTACTTCCAGTGCTGCTCCTTCTGACACTCCTAGTTCCTCTACTGCTGTGTTGCCTCCCAGAGATGCTGCTATTGCTGTTTCCCGGCCCCCGCTTACTCAGGCCACATCACTACGGATGGGGCATCTAGCCCATTCTACCGATCGTCGTGCTGCCAGACTCGAGGCCTCCATCCTTGGCATGATTCAAACAACTATAGATGACGATGTGACACCATTGAGCGCTACCATTGATTCCCTTGCAGCTAGGATAGTGGTGTGTGAGTGATGAGTCCACAAATTGGACTCATTTAGGGCTATATTTTGATGGCATTAGTGTCCTCAAATGCATATTTTATCTCAATATCTGATGAAAACCCTTAAGTTTCAGGTTTTAGTGTTTGAGGGAAAGCATGGGCACTACCTAGCAAAAAAGGAACAAAGGCAGCTGAAAGAATGAAGAAATGAAGATCTGAGAATTGCCGAACCCATGCGGCGAATCGCCAAAAGGTTGTATCCTCGCCTTTTGTTCTTGTGTGCTGAGCCTTGAAGGAAAGGATCAAATCGGCGGTGAAAAAGAGCAGTCGGTGTATCGTCGAGCAGTTTCGTGAAGCTGTACTATGTCACCCAATGATCCAAATATGACGATGCTGAAGGATAGAGCAAGACGGCGGTAAAACTGACCAAAGGGCAGATCATCGAGTTGATCGGCGATCTCGACAAATGACGCCGAATGATTCGCTGCAACACAGATTTTTTAAAACTATAAATACTCATTGAGAGTTGTAGCTTAGTATCTGATTTTTAATATAATTTTTAACAGAGACTTCTGAGCTCTAAGTTTGGAGAGGGTTTTGAAGAACCTGAAGATTCAAAGGGTTTCAACTCCAAGAATTTTGACTTGGGTCTTGTGGATTCTTTATTCTTTGCTTGTTTTGAGACTTAAATTTTCATACCCATTTGAATACAAACTCATTTTGGTATAAATTTCTATCTCTTTTACATGTCTAGCTAAAACCCCAATTCTTGGGGTGTGATTTAGTGAATATGGGTTAGATTATATGTTGGGTCTTACTTGCTGATGGTTTATTTGTTGTGTAAATGTGATTTCATTTAGTAGTTGTGGTGGAACTTAATGAAATTGTAGTTGCAAATAAGATTTCACCTTTGTGTTTTTGGCTTGCTCGAGAGAGAGGTCGTAAAACTAAGACTACTAAATTGATGGCCAGTGGGAGTGGGTCGACATGAGGTTCAGCTCAAGAGAATGAATAGCTCGAGAGAGTGAGTGGGCTAAGGTGGAGGTTGTTCTTCATGCGGCAAGTGGGTGTCTGAGAGGAATCCATTCGATTCGGGGTAAGTTTCTCGAGAGAGAATTTACCCCCACTATAGTCTAGCCTAGTCACAAATATTCAACGGATTTATTATCAAAAGCATGTACCCAATAGTTTAGTTTATCATGTATTCCTATCACATCCCAAGAATTCCCTCCTCTTGATTAGTATCATTTACATTTCTGCTTGTTTTTACTTACTTGTGACAAACCCCTATCATTAATTGACACTTTTGTGTCACCGTTTAAATTTAACATGTTTATATTCGATATTTTTTTTAGCTATGACTAATTAGAAATTGATTTTATATTTCTATTAATTCTGAAGCCTTCTCCCTTGGGGCTCGACCCCAACCCTTGGTTGGGTTACTATACTATTGTACGATCGTAGATACTTGCATTAGAAGTTGTGTCTTGATTACGCAAACATCAGTGAGCGTGGCCAAGGGGATACCCAGGAGGTGACGGCTCTAAAGGCCGCCATTGCTACACTGAGGAGAGATGTGGATCAGTTGAAGTCCACCGACATGTCCATCATCTTCAGGACGGTGGATATCCTGGATGTGCCAGTAGAGCCAGATATGCCTCCGTCTACCACCGAAGATGATGTTAGAGTTGAGGAGGCAGCTGATCCTGAGTCCGAGGCTGAGATGGATGAGGAGTTGCTTGGGGTTGCTAAGGAGGCTTCTTACGAAGGCCTTACAGAGACTGAGGAGGCCATAGTAGAGGCATCTGTGCAGGCTTCTTTGGCAGATACACCCCTAGCTGATCCCAGTGGAGCTGATACTTTTGATGTGACTCTGGGCACTAATGCCCAAGTTTAGAGCACTACACCGGGCGCTGATGCCCAGACAGACGGAGTGACTGCGAAGCCAACATTTCCTTTACCTCTATCTCTATCTTATTTATCTTGACTTTTCTATATTTTAATTGCTTCCATTTGAGGAAAATGTTTTTTATTTGTGGTGAGATGAGGCCCACCTTTTGTGACTATTGTTATGTCATATATTTGGGTTTTTGAGCTATATCTGTGTTGATATTATTTTCGTGGATGATTAAGCTTGAGGCTCCTTGTTTTAATTGTAAATGATTTTTGGACCTTTCCAAAATATTTGTGTCACCTCTTGTTTGTGTTTGAATGTGGTTGTTCTCTTGCAAATTTGAGAATCGGTCGTGATCAATACCGATGACTTGAATAGTGCTCATAATCGAACAAAAATAATGCGCGGCTACGATGAGGCAAAATAAAGTTGCATAGATAATATGTGAACTTTTTGCATCTCGTTGTGACTAGCCAAGTATCAAATTGAGTCACTTATGATGAACATTGCACACTAGCGAAAGTGTGGAGTCTTGTTTGTCATTGGTGTCAATGCCTTGCGTGATGAGCTTATCGTGAACCGTGTGTGATGACCCCTAGAATTTGCCCCGTTGGTCCGGTTGACTAAGTTATGCAATCTCTTGATATGATCTTACATAGCTTTGAATAGTGTGAAACAATTTGATATTATACCTCTCTTTATGGCCTACCTTGTAAGTGTGTGAACTTCGCTTGAACACCTTCTGAGCCTTACCCTTTTCTTGGAAGAAACTTGATGAAATTGTGACCTTTCTTGATCCATTACCCATAATCCTCATGATTAATGGTTTGTTTGAATAGCCAACTTTGGCCAAAAGCCTAAGTTGGGGGTGTGGTGAAAAGAGAAGATAAGTCAAGAAGTACAATGAAGTCCCCTTTTACCCTTGGTTTTGAGAAAGATGGAACCCCTCCATATAAAAAAGAGAGAGAGAAAAAGACGAAAAGAATGAAAAAGATGAAAAAGTTTGAAATAAAGTTTGTGAAAGTGCAAAGAAAATGGGGTGTCCGACATTCCATGGAAAGTGAATAATGGGGTGACCTATGAGCATAAATGAGAATGATGAAGAAAAGGAAAGAAAGTGTTGTTCACACTATATTTCACGAGGATTACAGCCATTGAGCCTATATGACCATACATTTACACTCAGCCCTATTACAAGCCTTGAAAAAACCTTTTTGATCTTCAGTGAGCAGAAACAATTGTTGGATGGAAATTAAGGGCAAACCTATGGGTGAAATTAGACATTGTGTTCATCTTTGTGAGTGTGATTGTTGCATTTGATTCCGGAGTTTTAAATTGTTGAACCATTGTGTGTGGATATGGAATCATCCTTTGTGTGAGGGCATTTGCACACCTTTGTTAAGCTTGAACTTGCATATGAAGCAAGTATTGTGAGCTTGAGATTATTTGATAATGGTGAGTCACAACTTGAATCTTTGAGTGCACAATTGATCCTTACATGAGTAAATTGAGTCTTTTTGTGTGCATTCATGATTGAGTCTTGTGTAGCACTGTTTGAGACATCCTTTTTGAGCTGCTGAACTTGAGTTTTACTTGAGGACAAACCAAAGTTTAAGTTGGGGTGTTGATGAGTCCACGAACTGGACTCATTTAGGGATTTCTTTCAATAGATTTAGTCTCCTCAAATGCATATTTTGTGCCAATAACTTATGTAAATCCTTGATATTTTCAGGTATTTTGATTGAGGAACAAGGCATGGAAACTAATGCGCAAAAAGGAACAAGGCAGCTGAAAGAACGAAGAAAAGAAGGCCTAATGATCACTTAACCCATTGAGCGAGTCGCGGAATGGCCATGATCTTGCCTAAAGTTCCAGTGTGCCAAGCTCTAAAAGAGAAAATCAAGTCGGCGATAGAAAGGAGCAGTCGGCGTGTCACCGAACGGTTCCGCGATGCAGTGCTAGATCACCGAAAGTTACAGAACTTGAAGATGCTAAAGGCCAAAGCAAAAAGGCGATGGAAATTACCAAAGGGCGGATCGCAGAGTGGTTCGGCGATCCCGACCTATTTTGCCTAATGGACTTTCGCAGCACATTTTTGGCAACTATAAATACACTTTTGAAGATTTAGTTTTAGAAAAAAAAATTATGAGTTGACTAGTTTTTTATGAAGTATATTTTAGAATATAGAACTGAGAATATTGAGACAATATTTTTCCTTAGCTTTGAAGATTTGAAGATTTCCATTTATGAGAAATTGAAAGTGGTTATTGAAGATTCTTCAACCTTGACCTTTGTAAAGACGAAATTAATCATACCTAGTTGATGGAAACACAATTTGGTAACGATTTCTATCTTTTTATGATGTCTAGCTAAAACCTCAATTCTTGGGGTGTGATTATGTGATTATGGGTTCATTTAGCTGTTGGGTATTGTTAATTGATAGTTTAAATATTGTTTAAAAGTGATTTCATTCAGTAATTGTGGTCTAATATAAAGGGTTGTAGTTGCAAATGAAACTCTACCTTCGTGTTTTTGGGTTGCTCGAGAGAGAGGTTTTAAAACCAAGAGTACTGATTTGATGGTCTGTGGGTATTGGATTGTCATGGGTTCAGCTCGAGAGAGTGAATCCTAAACCCTTTTCCACACATTCAGCTCGAGAGAGTGAATGGACTAAAGCATAGACTGCTCTTAATTGTTGTTTATTGGTGTTCAAGAGAAACCAATTTGATTCGAGGTAAACTGTTCGAGAGAAAGGTTATCCCCACTAAAGTTTAGCTTATTCACTGATGTACAACTATTTACTATCAGTTGCAATTACCCATTTGTCTACCTTAGCCTATAATCGAATCACATCCCAAGAACCCTTTACATTACTTGTTTATTTATGTTATTTACTGTTATAGCTGATAATTATAGTCTAAACCCCCATATTTGACACTTGTGTCACCCTTGATTTGAACTATGCTTCTATTCATAAATGTCCTTACCTATGATTGACTTGAACATATTTGTACTTGGCTCTTGATTCTCAAACACGTACCACTCCCTGTGGGATTCGATCCCAACTCACTTAGTTGGGTTATATTACTGACTAACGATCATTGACACTTAGAATTTGGAAGAAGTGTCCTGATACGTGAAATCATCTCCGCATCGCGGACCTGCTTCCAGACAGTGATTTCTTGATCTTTTCTCATGGTTAACTATCTAGAAACACTCCTAAACATCATGAGATCTTTCCTATCACATATCACAATCCTTGAATCCATAATTCAATTCAAGAAAAGTTAAAAGCCAAGTCAAGAGAAGTTAAGAGTCAAGTCAAGAAAAGTTAAAGAGTCAAGTCAAGAGAAGTTCTTAGAGTTTTCCAAAAGTCTTTTACAAACGTTTTACCTTTGTTTTAAGACTTGAGTTTTGAGTTGAGTAAAGAGTAAAGTTTGAAGTTCATTTCTTCAAAAGAGTATATTGGGACTATGTAATACCGAAGAGTAAAAAATTTTCTCATTTAAAGAAGAAAGGAAACCTTGATTTCCAAAAGAGCCTTTGAGCTAATTTTCAGTTGAAGAGTAAATGCTTTCACAATTTAGCAAGAGAGGAAACTTTGATTTCCAAGAGGAGCCTTTGAGCTAAGTTTTTGAGCAATTATCTCAAACCACAGAAAGAAGTATGTTTTTAAACATAAGAGCTAGTATTATACTTTGGGAGTAGTATTGAGCACTGATATGGGGGAGAGTTCAGACAACTCCTAGACCCCATAAACCATGTAGACATCATGGGTAGAAAAAGGTCATACTTTTTAAATGATTCCTTAGTGCTTTTTAGCATAGACTAGTGGATCCACTTAGTGAGTTAGGTTCTATGCCACTGGCAAGGTATAGGACGGCCATGGCAGCGTGAGGCAAAACGTTGTATCATCACATAGCTCCTAAGTGATAGTTGTCAGTTAGAGAAACTCCCACAATAGTATTTTGTATTCTTATATACACAGAGTTAACTGTATATTTATATGCATTCAGAGTTTATATTGTATCTTTACATACATAAAGAGTTACTATTGTATTTCTAACTACACATAGTTGTTATCCATGTTTTAAAACTTTTCTTTATATTGCATTTATTATATTGCTTTATATTGAAATGAGTTAAATTGAGTTGAGTTGAGCCCATGTATGTTCTTTCTGTTCCTTTCAAGCTTATGTCTTGTTTTAGAATTCCCCTCGCATCCTCGTACATTCAATGTACTGATGCCAGTTGGCCTGCATCTTCTTATGATGCAAATTCAGATTACCAGGATCAACATCCAGTGCATCGTTGATCCAATTGAGCTTCAGAGTTGTTGGTGAACCTCCTTTCTTCCGGAGGATCCCCTTTTTCACTACTTTATCATTTTAGTTCATTAGGATGTCATGAATCTTGTCCCGACGTCCATCTCAGTTATCAGAGGCTTCATAGACAGTAGTTGATGTTAGTTCTCAAGTCTTTCCATTCCTGTTTTAATGATTGAGACTTGAATGCCATTTTGGCTAGTGAATGTTCTCTATACATTCTAAGTATTTATTAAGCAGTTCAGTTTTACTTTTGAAAAATTATTTTTTCATGAGTAAGTCTTCCGCTAAGAGTTAAGCCAGGCCAAGGGTTCGCTTGGGGCAAGCAATGGTTCTCGAGGGCCAGTCTCGCCCAGGGTGTAGGCTTGGGGCATGACATCGCCGACCTGTTCGGTGAGACGCCAAATGGAATTTTGGCTTGCCAAATTACTCATTTTTAACACTCTTCACTTTTCAACCTGCACACTTAACACCTATTATTAAAAGTCAAAACTAAAGCATTAAAAACTTTGGTTGCCTCCCAAGAAGTGCCTTAGGTAACGTCGTGGCATGACGAGGATACCAAATCAAGCTTCATATTTTGGGTGTTCAATTGTGTCACTAGGCAACCCCTCTTGTTGTCTTGGATTCAAATGCGAAGAAATTTGACCCATTTGGGTCTCCAGCTTCTTAAAAGAGACTGAGTGAGAGGTCACTGTCTGATTGAGAGTTGAGACATCCTTTTTCATCTCTTTCAACACTTTGTGTGACCCTTCAACTTTGTTGAGAATGCGTGAGAGCATATCTTCCATACGGCCACCTTCAGATTCCTTGGGCTTTGGACGCTCATGGGGAGGGACATACTTATCTTTGTCACCCCCCTTTCCTTGCAAGTGGCGTTTCGATCACGCCAATCTTTGTCACGGTCTCTCCGACCCTCATCTCTATTCCATCCTTGATTTCCACCCGGTCTTGGGTAGTTTGCATGATAACCTCCTCCTTTATTGGCTAGGAAGTTCACTTTCTCATTGTACAACGCTTCAAATTTTGCGTCATAGGGGCTTACTCCACCAACACCCACAACATTAACTCTCTTTGAACTAACACCCATGACATATTTAGCCAAGATATCCAGTTGGGTCATCATTTTGGCCATGTTTTGGTTTCTCTCTTGATCCTTTTCGATTTGCTCTTTTGTCATTTTATAAGCGAGAGGATAGACTTGGTCTTCACGAGTGTACCATGCCCTGTTGATCTTGGTCATGCAAAGAAGGAGTTGGGACGCCACTGCATATGGTTGTTGCATTATACCACCCGGTGAGAGTTGATCAACCGCTCCTTTGTTTATCGAATCAAGGCTCCTAAAGAAATGTTGCCGCAACACATTATCTGAAAGTCCATGAGTTGGGCACTGAAGCACCAGCTTCTTAAACCTCAGTCATGTCTCATGGATTGGTTCACCTTCCAAGCATTTGAAACCTTAGATGCCATCCCTTAGAGTCATCATATTCTATGGGGGAAAGAATCTCACTTGAAATACTGTGGTCAGCTCATCCTAAGAGGTGATAGAGTCCCTCGATAACTCAACCAACCATTTAGTAGCTTCACCAATCAAAGAGAACGCAAACAACCCGAGATGGACAGATTCTTGCGATATATTCTTAAATGAGAATGGTCCACATACATCCACAAAGTTGTTGATATGCTCATGCGGATCCTCATGAGCCAGCCCCCCCAAATAATCCTTTCAATTGTAGGAGCTGAAGCATTATGCTTGTGATGTGAAAAACAACGTTTCCTTCAGTCGGAGGTAAACGAATGGCACTAACACCACCCACTTGGATTGGGTCATTGACGTTTGGGTCATTGATATCATTGAGGTTCCCAATGTCGTCTTGGTGGCCCACTTGGCTACCATTACTTCCGTTCACTCTCATCTCCTCTTCTTTTTAGTAGAAGCAACACAAAACAAAAGCCAAACTAAGTCGATTCAACTACAGCTAAAGAGATCACAATTCAACTTCAATAAAAGAATTTTAAACAACACCACTCCCCGGCAGCGGCGCCACTTTGATTTAACGATTCAGGCACATATCATCCAATTCTAGGTGTAAACAATCGTTAAGCAATATAAAACCCAACAAATGAGTTGAGGTTGAACCAATAGGGAGTGTTACGTGTACAAAGTTCACTTATGAAGTACAAATGTGATTTAACTAGCTATAGGAGTAATTATTATCGCAAAATACATGAAACAAATTTAAAAGGGTAGACACGAATGTCAGATATGGGTTTTGGTTTGCAATTAGCAACTACAAAACAGTCACACAAAACTGAACTAACAATACAGAGAGAAATTCTTGGGATGTGATCGATTATAGGCAAATTTTGGTATATGGGTAATTGTAACTACTAGTGAACAACTAAATATCAGCGGGTAGGCTAGACTATAAGGGAGATAGCCTTCTCTCGAACAACTATCTTGAATCAGGTGATTTCTTTTTAACATCAACAAACATAGCAATGAAGAACAACCCAAACCTTACTTCATCCACTCTCTCTCGCTAGATGGGTAGGATTGTGTTTAGGATTCATTCTCTCGAGCTGAACCCAGCCCAATCAAATACCTACAAACCATTAATCAATAGCCTTGGTTCTAAAACCTCTCTCTCTCGCAAGCTAAGAACACAAAGCTAGAATCGCATTTGAAAGTACAATTCATAAATTAAACCACAATTAATTATTAAACCCACTTCAATATAGCATTTAAACTAGTAATTACCAATACCCATAAACTAATTTAACCCATAATCATATGAATACATCCCCAAGAATTGGAGTTTTAAGCAAGCGTCATAAAAGGTAAAAAATAGTTACTAAATTGATTATCCATCAATTGAGTAAGAGTAATTAAGCCTTTACAAAGCTCAAAATCGAAGAAAATCAGTAACCCACTTGCAAAATCTCCAAATGGAATCTTCAAAAGCTCTCAAGTCTACTAAGAAACTATTCTAAAATGGTAGTAAGCTCAAAACTAGAAAAGAGAAATCTTAAATTAACAGTTCAAAATTCAATTTACAGTTGCAAACAATTAGCCATGAAGGGCCATTAGGCGAGGTAAGTCGGGTTCGCCGAATGGCTAGGCGAACCGCCCTTTGCTCTCTTCTATCGCCATTTTGCATTGGATCTCAGCATCCTCAAGTCCTGTAACTTTGGGCGATTACTCTTGGCATTGCGGAATTGCTCGGTGATTCACCGACTACCCCTTTCCTATCACCGACTTGGTTTCTTCCCTCAGGGCTAGCACACTGGAACTTTAGGAGGTCAAAATAGCCACTTGGCGATCATCAGACTCGCTTTTCTTCACTTCTTCAGTTTGTATTGTTCCTTTTTGCTTCATAGTGTCCTTGCTTTGCTCCTCAATCTATATACCTGAAAATCAAGGCTTTAACATCAGTTTATGGCACAAATTAAGCATTTGAGGACACTAAAACTATATAAACAAATCCCCAAATGAGTCCAAATCTCGGACTCATCATATATATATATATATATATATATATATATATATATATATATATATATATATGGTCTAAAAAATAAATGTATATAAAAAAAGATAACTTTAAATTTGTATGTGTATATATATATATGTATATACACATACAAATTTAAAGTTATCTTTTTTTATATGCATTTATTTTTTGCACCATATAATTTTTTATTTATATTGTTTTCTTTTTTCTACCATACTGTTAATATCTCACAAATGATTGTGTTGCATTTCATAATTCAATTATATGTACATCAATTGACAAAAATTTCTTTTCTCAAAATTTGCAGATGGCAGAATTAATAATTTTGAATGAGCAAAAGAAGACGAATGGTACATATATATGTAATTATTATTTATATATGTCAATTAAATATTTAAATAATTATTATTTTATAACAAATAAGTACTTTTATTTTGTAGGTGTAGACTATGAAATTGATAATGATCTACTAGCCATCCTAAGGAAGACATATGTTGATCGATTTTCTCTACAACTATTACAAAATACCACTCTCCTTCAACACCAAATTCTCGATATGTATGTATATCTGTATAAAAAAAATGGAGGGTATTATTCCTTAAAAAGAAGGCTGAAACTTGAAGGTATATAATATTTTGTAACTATAATGTCGACATTTAAATTATCTTTTGTAACATATTAAAAAAAGAACTTTTAACGAGTTGAATACTTGATATATTATAAGAATTGTAAAATTGAAGTCGTTATAGTATATTTCATAACAATTCACTTGATAACAATATTTTTGTATAATGTTTCTTGCAATGATCATAATATCAGTTGAATATGATACACCTTTCATTGATTCGAGCTTATATTTTGCACATCGTACACTTATATTTTAGAAATATTTAAACTAATTAAAACGGTATACACGTGTGTTACATGTGTTCGAAAACTAGTAAAAGTATAAGCATTAAAACTCTTTTACCATAGGAGGGTAAGAATTAAAGATCTTACTTTGATTGTAGCTAGAATTAAAGATCTCACCTTGATTGTAGTTTGAATCACAACAATGGCAGTGTATGATTATTAGGATTTTAGAGGAGCGTATAAGGAAGGAGTTGGAAGCTTCCGACTATTCGTGTTCTCACATTTCTAATATACTTTTATGTTTTTATTAATTCCATCGGATATTTTGTACCCATTGTTTATGCTTCTGTTTCTAGACCGGGTCACTTTTGGGCTCGGTTATTTGTAAATATTCTTTTTGTTTTTATGAATAAATGGGCCTCACCTGATTAAAAAATGACCTGTTTTTTTAAAAGTTATTCAATTTAAATAGGATCTTTAATGAATATGTACTTTCGAAGATGAGATGCCATCCACATTAATTACGGTAACGTCTCTAAATTATGTTTTTCATTTTTAATTACCTTTCTTGATTTAAGCACCATGTATGGCTTAAGGATTTGTTGATGGTTGAAATTCTCCTTGTCATAAATTAAGCGAACAGTTGGCTGAAATTGTGAACCAAGCATAGACATTTATGTCGAAGTGATTTTGACTAGCATAAAAATATGACAATTTCAAAAAGTTCATGTTTTATTCAAATTTTAAGGCTAGTGTGTAAGCAAAACTTAATACACATCAGGATCTTAAATACATTACTATTAAAGAGATTGGTATTATATAACAAAACTGATCTTTTTACCGTCTTGTCTTGCCCTAACTTACGTTACCACATTCTTCAATGATGAAAAAAGGTGTAAAATTAAATATTCTGTAACCCTAATAGTAGGATGGAGAACCAATTTGTAGTGGCTAATTAATATTTTATCTGCTACGCCAATAAAATAATTGGTGTACAACTGAAATCTATTCTTTATTAAATATGATTTTTGGGCTTTACATTAATTGGGCGACAAACAAAATAATAAGTTACATTCTCCTAAATGACTAAATGACCACATGACTATAATATACTAAAATTTGAATACATGCGTTGCACATGTGTCCCATGTAAATTTTATAGATTTGTTAGAAGATTAAACTCTATGAAAACATGTGTGGTTTGAACTTTGGTTACTATTGGTTAGCAAACTTCCAATAAATTCACAAATGACTAATTTAGGTCCAAATAAAAAACCTACAACAATTTGAGACTTAGCTTTGGGTATAGTTACTGTGGACCTATTCTTGGGGATCTGCATTGACAAAAGGTTTGATATTAGAGGTGGAGCTTCATCAACTGTTTATCAAGGAGACGCAAGATTGGTCGAGCCATGGAAGTTACAATTTGGGAATTAGATCAAATCATAGATGAACACAAAAACCTAGTTGAGCTCCTTTGACAGATCTAGATTACCACCTAAAAATCATCCAATATTCGATACGACGCTTGGAGTGGTAAGAGATATGCACTTGATCTTGGTGTAGATTGACTCATCAATGGAAGTGCAAGGGAATTAGTGGTGACGACTGAGATTGAAAGAGCTGGAAGTTTAGACCTTTACTTTCCTAAATTGCACCTTTTTGTTTGTACTAGATAATTACTCTCTTTGCTGGTGTTCTTGGTTTTGGACCAGGTCACTTTTGGTCCCGGTCAGTGCTTGTATAGTCTTATCTCTTTAGGAATTTATGGGCCTTGCCCCATTTTGATTACAAAAAATAATCCCGAATGGGGTTCACTCCATTGATTCTCTGTAGAGAGATAGAACTACAATAAGATAGAGCTAACATATAGAGCCTTAATTTTGTTTCATAGCATATGTGGACAGTGGATCTGCACATTTTGAAGGTTAGAATGAAGGTTTGACGCAATAGTAGAGCTTGTTTTACATGACGAGTTACGTTTACACCAAGATCTGCACTTCCTGGTAGTAGATCTAACTGATGGGTTCACAACTCCCATGATAATTGGTTTAAGAGACAAACAAGGTATAGTGATGAGCTGAAGAACTAAGCTTAGAGTTTCGATTGGTTTAATAGAGTGAAGACGAGATCCATTCCATCACCGTGTCAGCACCTGAAAACCATCATATATATATATATATATATATATATATATATATATATATATATATATATTATAAGTGGGAAGCTCCAAAGATGAAAAGTTTGATTACCATTTTACCCCTAGACTAAATTAAATTAATTAAATAATATTATTTTAATTATGTTTTGAATTTTAAGTTATATATTTGAAATAGAATGTGGAAGAACAAGAGTCAACTAGGATTTCTAGAATTTAAAATAAGTACTTGAATCAAGATTTCCCCCCTTTTAATTTACCCCTAGACTAAATTAAACTTTTAATTAATTAAATAATATTCTTTTAGTTATTTTTTGAATTGTAAGTTATATTTATTAGACAGGGAATGTGGAAGACCAAGGTTTCCCTCCTTTTAATCTTAAATTAAAGAATATGAAGAGTTGTAGTCAAATCAAAATATACCACTACCAAATACAAATTTATTATCTTGAATTCTTCAACTAGCATTTCTACGTACACCTACGGTAAAATTCCTTCTTTTTCCATCTTCTATTGTATGTTTGTAAGATTTTTATGATTTATAGATTTTTTTTCAAATTAGAAAGGACTACTTCAATTCTAGTTCTTTATTTATGATTGTTTCTCTTTCTGAAATTTCTTGTTACTATTTTGTGTAGAAATGTAAAATCACTAAACATATTGCCTTGCAATGTATACTGAAATATGTTAAATAAGTACCTTATTATGTAAATGTTAATAATACTTTTTCCAACCTCTTCAAACTCCTAATAAAAATTCCACACGCTGTTGCTTTATTTAAATTTAAGTTAATTAATGTTAATAATATCTTTTCTTTTACCGCCTCTTCAAAACTTAAAGATACACTCACAACGTTTTTGATTGTCTTATTTAATGTTATATTAACTACTAATAATATCATTTACAATCTTTTAAAAATTGTACACAGTCAGAACTTATAGCATTAAAATTGTTTTGAACCTCTATTTTCCTTCATTAATCCAACACCATCAATAATAATTTTATATTAAGTTTTACTCATTAAATATCTTATATAAGTGGATATCAAGTATATGTGTAACCCTCACCATTGGATGAAACAAGCTCAACATGTATGCCTCTTCTTCTTTCATTTTGTTTTGCTACTTAAAAGCTTAAATCCTCTCATTTATCCTATTTATTGTTTGATCTCTTTTATCTTTATTCTTATGTAGCTCTATTGGCTTTATTTTAGTAATATATGATGCAAGTTTTCTTATATGCAATTCATTTATTTGTTAGGTTGGTCCATAAGTGTATATATATATATATATATATATATATATATATATATATATACATATACAAATTTAAAGTTACCTTTTTTTTATATGCATTTATTTTTTGCACTATATAATTTTTTATTTATATTGTTTTCTTTTTTCTATCATACTGTTAATATCTCACAAATGATTGTGTTCTATTTTATAATTCAATTATATGTATATCACTTGACAAAAATTTCTTTTGTCAAAATTTACAGATGGCAGAATTTATACGTTTGAATGAGCCAAAGAAGACGAAGGGTACATATATATGTAATTATTATTTATATATGTCAATTAAATATTTAAACAATGATTATTTTATAACAAATAAATACTTTTATTTTGTAGGTGTAGACTATGAAATTGATAATGATCTACTATCCGTCCTAAGGAAGACATATGTTGATCAAATTTCTCTACAACTATTTCAAAACACCACTCTCCTTCGACGACAAGTTCTCGATATGTATGCATCTGTAAAAGAATGGAGGGTATTATTCGTTAAAAAGAAGGCGGAAACTTGAAGTCATTAAATATTTTGTAACTATACTGTCGACATTTAAATTATCTATTGTAACATATATAAAAAAGAACTTTTAACAAGTCGAATACTTGATATATTATAAGAATTGTATAATTGAAGTCATTATAGTATAGTTTTCAAAACAATTCACTTGATAACAATATTTTTGTATGATGTGTCTTGCATTTATCATAATATCAGTTGAATATGCTACAACTTTCATTGATTCAAGCTTGTATTTTACACATCGTACACTTATATTTTAGAAGTATTTATACTAAATAGCACGGTATACACGTGTGTTGCATGTGTTCGAAAACTAGTAGAAGTATAAGCATTAATACTCTTTTACCATTGGAGGTTAAGAATTAAAGATCTTAATTTGATTGTAGCTAGAATTACAAATCTCACCATGATTGTAGCTTGAATCGCAACAATGGAAGTGTATGAAGATTAGGATTTAAGAGAAGTGTATAAGGAAGAAGATTGAAACTTTCGAATATTCGTGTTCCCACTTTTCTAATATACTTTATGTTTTTATTATTTCCATCGGATATTTTTTACCCTTTGCTTATGCTTCTGTTTCTAGACTGGGTCACTTTTGGGCTCGGTTATTTGTAAATATTCTCTTTGTTTTTATGAATAAATGGGCCTCACTTGATTAAAACATGACTTGTTTTTTTTAAAAAATTAGTCAATTTAAATAGGATCTTTAATGAATATGTACTTTCGAAGATGAGATACCATCAACATTAATTAGGGTAACGTCTCTTAATTAAGCTTTTCAATTTTAATTACCTTTCTTGATTTAAACACCATATATGACTTAAGGATTTGTTGATGGTTGAAATCCTCCTTGTCATAAATTAAGCAAATAGTTGGCTGAAATTGTGAACCCTAATAGTAGGATGGAGAACCAATTTGTAGAGGCTAATTAAGACTTTATCTGCTACGCCAATAAAATAATCAGTGTACAAATGAAATCTATTATTTGTTAAATATGATTTATGGGATTTAAATTAATTGGGCCACAAATAAAATAATAAGTTATATTCTCCCAAATGACTCAACGACCACATGACTATAATATACTAGAATCTGGATACGTGCGTTGCACGTGTGTCCCATGTAAATTTTATAGATTTGTTAGAAGATTAAATTGTATGAAAACATGTGTGGTTTTAACTTTGGTTAGTATTGGTTAGGAAACTTCCAATGAATTCACAAATGACTAATTTAAGTCCAAATAAAAAATTTACAACTATTTGAGACTTAGCTTTGGGTATAGTTACTATGGACCTATTCTTGGGGATCTGCATTGACAAATGGCTTGGTATTAGAGGTGGAACTTCATCAACTGATTATCTGGGAAACGCAGGATCTGTTGAGCCATGGAAGCTACAAGCTAAGAATTAGATCGAATCATAGATGAACATAAAAACTGAGTTGAGCTCCTTCGACGGATCTAGATTAACACCTAGAAATCATCAAATATCTGATACGACGCTCGGAGGTATAAGAGATTTGCACTTGATGTTGGTGTAGATTGACTCATCAATGGAAGTGCAAGGGAATCAGTTGTGACGATTGAGATTGAAAGAGTTGGAAGTTTAGACCTTTACTTTCCTAATTTGCACCTTTTTGTTTGTATCAAATATTTACTCTCTTTGCTTGTGTTCTTGTTGCTCGATCGAGTCAGTTTTGGTCCCAGTCAGTGATTGTATACTCTTATCTTTTTAGGAATTTATGGACCTTGCCCCATTTTGATTTAAAAAGATAATCCTGAATGGGGTTCACTCCATTGATTCTTTGTTTTCACGACCCAGGCTGTCGTGATTGGCACCCACACTAACCATCCGGTGTGAGAACCACTACTACAGCCCAAACTAAGCAACTAAACCAAAACTAAGGCAATTAAGTTACGGAAGCAAGTTAATTAACTAACAAATGCGGAATTAAATACCTAGAACCTGAAAGTCAATGTACAAAAACTACTAACAAGGAACTAAGTCTAAACAAGAAAATGGGTACAACCCAACGAACATAAGAAGCATCTAAAGATACTAATCTAAATATGAAATGTGGACATAGACTTAAGAGAATCCAAGGCAGCCTGGAAGAACTAGCTCACCCTTGAATTCGAACGATCATAGATTTTCTAAGCGAGGTCTGTCATAGTCGACTGAAGATACCCTGAAACAAGCTTGAAACCCTAAGAAACTTTATCCTTCCCTTTCCGGATTCTTTCCGCTTGTTCTTGGTCTTTAGCCTCAAGAATGGTGGAAACTTTCAAGAATCGCCTGGTGTTCGTCCTTTAGCTCTAAAAATCAAAAAGTGCAGATTAAGGTCATTTAGGGGTTTATTTACAATTTTTAGTCGCGTCTGGCCTGCCACAGCGGCCATCACCCCACTACAGCGGCATTGCCAGAGCGACCAAAACCCCCGTCGAAGCGGCTTGCACGAAACAGTAAACTATTTAAAGAATTCCAAAATCCTCATTTCACAACACACCTCTAACCAACAATGATAAAAAAAATACCCTTCACGCTAAGATCGATTCCGGGGTTCTACTCACCCGAATTCAATTCCGTAAAGTCGTACGGGTTCCTTAATGACTTATCTAACTACTCATGTAATCAAAATCATAAATGAGTCACCCGATTGTTACCATATTTCTCTACACCTCAATGACTCCGATTTTGTCCAATTCTGGACTAAGTTGGGAAATTTCAAGTTACTACGAAAAAGGTTTTCGACCCAAATTTTTTCCCCGTTTGCTTTTCTATAACGACGGAACCAAGTCGTTACAATAGATACCAATTTACCCATGACAAGTCCCCGAGTGATAAACTTAGGAAAATAGGCTAAGGAAGGAATGAAGTAGTACTTGAATCGGCGAACAATTGGGGATACTTGTCACGCATGTCCCTCTAGGTTTCCCAAGTAGCTTCCTCAACTGGACGATGCTTCCATTGAACTTTCACGGACTTAATCTCTTTGATCCTCAACTTGCACACATCACAATCAAGAATTGCAATTGGTTCCTCCTCATATTGGAGGTCTTTGTCTAACACAATTGAGACCCACTTAATGATGTAATCCCCGTCACCATGATACCTTTTCAACATGGACACATGAAATACCGGATGAACACCCGATAGATTAGGAGGTAAAGCCAATCTATACGCTACCGGTCCTACACATTCAAGAACCCCAAAGGGACCAATGTATAGTAGACTTAGTTTTCCCTTCTTGCCAAATCTCATCACCCCTTTCATGGGTGATACCTTAAGAAGAACATTTTCGCCAGTTTAAAATGCCATATCTCTTACCTTATGATCCGCATACTTTTTCTGTCTACTTTGGGCTGCTAAAAGTTTAGCTTGAATACTCCTCACCTTATCTTGAACATCCTTCACTAAATCAACCTCCAATGGTTTCACATCCCCAGCCTCGAACCATCCTATGGGTGATCTAAATCCCCTCCCATAGAGTGCCTCAAATGGTGTCATATCAATGCTGGAGGGACAACTATTATTATAGGAGAACTCACACAAAGGTATGAATTTATCCCAATGCTCTCCAAAATCAATCACACATGCCCTCAACATGTCTTCTAAAAATTGAATAGTCCTCTCTGACTGCCCGCCTGTCTATATATGGAATGATGTACTAAAAGTGAGTTGTGTGCCCAATTCATCATGCAATTTCCTCCAAAACTTTGATGTGAATTGGGTACCACGGTTTGAGATGATAGAAAGGGGCACTCCATGCAACTTCACTATCTCTTTCACATAAACCTTAGCCAATTGTTCATCATTATAATCTATTCTTATCGGAATAAAATGGTGTGACTTAGTCAATTTATCAACCACTACCCAAATAGAATCAAACTTCCCCAAAGTGTTGAGAAGACCAACCACGAAATCCATGGCTATCTTTTCTCACTTCTATTCCAGAATTGCCATTCTTTGAAGTAAACCCGCCGGCCTTTGATGTTCATATTTCACTTGTTGGCAATTTTGGCTCTTAGCCACAAACTCCGCTATGTCTTTCTTCATCCTCGGCCACCAATAAATTCGCTTCAAGTCACGGTACATCTTGGTCACACACGGATGAATGGAATATCACGAACCATGGGATTCTATGAACAATTTTTGAATCAAGTCATCAACTCGAGTAACACAAATCCTCCCTTTAACACTGAGTAAACCTTTTGCATCAGAGTGGTCTCTCGTACCTTACCTATCGCCATCCTCTTCTTAAGCTTATTCAAATTTTCATCCTCAAATTGTTTGGCCTTGATCTCTTCAATAAACGTGGCCTTAACTTCAATGCTATGTAACACCCACTACAAGAAAATGGGTCTTTAGCAAAAGAAAATTAAGTCACTAAAAGTGTAAATCTAGTCGTTATTAATCACTTACGACTGGAAAAAAATTGGTCGTCTCCCGTCGTTAGTATCTCCGACGTTAAAAGTGGACGACCAAATTCTAGTCCGGTCGTTAAGAAATATTTAGTGACAGCAGAAAAATTGGTCGTTGTATCTCTTTTTACGATAACATTTTCCCTGCGTTAATTTTTATTTTAGTCGTAGATAACTTCAGAAAGAGATATTATAGGATCTTTTAGAGACCGGAATCCTTTCGTTAATTTTTATTGATATTTTTATAAAAATAAATATTATTAAATGAAAATTAGTTACATTTTTCCCCTTGTGATTGATAATTAAAACCATTATTTCATATGTAATTGTACAAAATTTCATAACTTATAAAATAGAGTCAATAATATAGATAAATGGCTGATAATATATATATATATATATATATATATATATATATATATATAAAAGCATGGTACATAGTTAATTACATAAAACAAAGAGGTTTTAAAAATCCTACAAAAAGAATACTAAGAATCTAGAATATATATGTAGAGATCGTAATTAGTATTTTTAAGCAAATAGCCTAGATAATAAGTAAAGTAGGTTTAATAAACTTCTTGCACTTCAACTAATTGCAAGCTAGATAATAAGTAAATTAAAGTAGGTTTAATTAACTTCTTGCACTGCAACTTGTTCATCTGCTAACATCTCCAACTGTTTTTCAACTCACTCCAAATTTGTAGATCCTTCGTGACTTCAAATTCTTGATCATCTGTTGCAAGGATAAAAGCTTGCATCAATTAATTGAATAGTTCAATTTGTATGTTGCTGAGACATATATAAATGACGATTGTATAATTATTTTCTCATAAAAATCTAGATTGTAAGAAAATACTTTGTTTCACAAGAAAAATCAGCAAGTATATTTTGACCTGTAAATACTTTTGACAGCACCTTAATTCTTAATAATACAATACTCATTCTAAAAAGAGAAACAATTAATCAATGCAAGAACATTGAAAGAGGAAATGATGACTTGTATAGTAAAGAATTTTGATAATACTTTCTCCAGTGTGCTAACTTGGGTGGGCACATTTCTGCACTAGGTCTGGTAAAAAATAAAATCAGGTGCATAAATGTTGAAGTTATTTCCTGTTACTGCTCATAATGTACTTCTCTAGTCACCTTATTTTTGTATTCATATTCAAATGCATCTTAGTCCAGTGTGGAATGATTTGTAGTTTCCATGGACTAGTTCATCTTCTTTTATTGGATTTTGACGAGTATTCGAACTTCAAAGGGACAAAGACTATGGGAAAAGTAGAAAACATGTTCAAGCATGTCGAGTTTCCAAAGTGCAAGTACTTCAACATGTATTAGAAATGCTCCTCTCTTAATAAATGTAAAACCTGTTTTAGTATGAAAACTAAGGATAGTATGAAAACTAAGGATAGTATGAAAACTAAGGAGTTTAGTAGTTACTGTGATCTACAATGGGAATATTTTCGAAGCCATTCAAAACTTTGTGAATTCTCTCTAATTGGTTGATGAGTCCTGAAATCTGGAAATTTTGTTGTCAATGTCATGCTGTCTATGAGCACTTTTTATGTAGATATACCCTTACATGAGCTATATAGATCCATAGAAGGTTGTCGCTTGTATTACAGTTATTGTATACAATGGTGTTCAACTATGGAAACATAATATGGTCAGCTTATACATGTTAACAAGCTTACTAAACTAAAAAATACTTTGTTTCAGAGTAACAAGCTTACTAACCTGTAAAATGATTCAATCAGTATTTTGTTCACTTGATGATGGTGGTGATGAAGGATCTCTAAAGATTGTACTTTCAAACATTTCACATCTCTTCTCTATGTTATCTATGCGTCTTTTCATTGATTCATTTTCTTTCCGACTCGCATTCAGTTCTTCTAACAGTGCAACCTTTTCCTTTCTACTCACATTTAGTTGTTCTAACAGTGCAACTTTTGCGGAGCTACTTCCTTTCAAATCTTTACTGGTAATCCCGCCACCAAATCCAACAACATGACTCTTGCTCTGAGGTCCGAAGCATCTCTCTACTACCTCAATATTAGTAAGTGATGGCTCAACTTGTAGTAGTTCCTGAATTTCTTCCTGTAAAATACAAGAAAATTTAAAGATAGTGCAATATATTAAGTAAAATTATGTAAAATAAAAATTTAAAATGAACATACATATTTTTGATTGGTTTCAGGTTCGAGAAGCTTGTTGTCCTTCTTACGAGTCTCAAAGAAGATAGTCGCCATGTCCGGTGGATTACCATGCTTGCCTCCTTTAACATTCAAACAAGAAGTCATATACTTGAAATGAAGAGGACCTTTCTTAATAGGTTTAGAAGAATCACATACGTACCAATTCATAAACTATCTCTCTAATCGGCTTGCTACCCGTACGATGAGGCATACTCAACTTAGACCTGTTCATTGCATTTCGCGTACTTGTTTCCTATATTAACAGCACATCAACAACATTATGATACACAATTTAAATGGTTGGTTAATAAATATAAGGTATGTTTTGCTGTATTGCTGGAGACCAAAGTCAAATAACACAAATTCAAAGCAAGTATAACAAGAGTGGCCAAGGGATGGAATCATGCTAATAACTATGCTTATGCAGCTAATGGCAGAATATGGGTTCTATGGAAAGCTACTGATGGTTATTTTGGAGACTCATGGTCAGTATATTCACTGCTCTGTTACAGACAACCGAACAGATTTCCATAGTGAAGTCACAATTGTGTACGGGAGTACTTGTAGTGTGGAGTGACAAAATTTATGGACAGAACAGATTTCAACACTCCCTTATTGCCAGAGGATCGCATTGGGGGACAACCAGTTGCGGATGTACAACTATTTGATACTTATGCTCTAACTGATATGAAGGCTACTGCCAGACAGTTTACATGGAAATATAGGCATGTATGGAGTAAGATTGATAGAGCCATTTGCAATGATAAATGGATTATCAACTATGGTAATGACATTACAACTCAATTCAAGGAGAATTTCTTCTCAGATCACTCACGTACCTATCCATATAAAAATCATCGTTAATACAAATCAGAAAAAGAAGCCTTTTAGATTTCTGAATATATTAGCTGGGATAGTCAATTCTTACAAATTATTCTAACTGTACATCAGAAAATATTGAGGCAGAAATATTTCTTCAATTGTATAAAGGCAAGAGCCAGTTCAAATGCAATAGCTATGATTAACGATGCCAATGGGAATATCCTACCTTAAATTTTTTAGATAGAAAATGCTCTTTGACCAGCCATTCCCAATCACTCTTGTCGACCCCCTCTGGCACATCTTTTAGAACCTCTCGCAATGGCTTAGACTTCACATTCATATGTAGAGATCCTCTCCAATTGTTCCACAACCTTCTCATATGTTTCAATACATGATCTCTATGACCAATCATGTCATCACTATCAAATTTTTCCTAATATATTTGGCAGATGTCATTAAACAAGAGACTCAAAATTTTAAAATAAATCTTACAGATAATAAATAATCAGCAAGGTTGTAAGTTATGAGTGTATCATTATTGATATACTTGATGGAGTGGGCTGAAAACAGAGGAACAATTGTAGGTTATGGACAAAACAGAGGGACAATTGCAAACAATAGACAATTAACAGAGCATAAGAACAGAGGGACATGACTGCACTTTACTTTTGTTCCTATATTTTTTGATATGTTGTAGAGAAGATCAAAGAAATGAACCAGCAACAAGATTCAAGAAATACAATTCCATCAGTAATATTCATTTAAATCCTTACAGTGACAGCTCCCCACATGTGTTCCAATTTAGCTTCTTCGATGTCTGTCCATGAGTGTACTCGCAAAGGACACATATTACGATCACGAACTAAGGAACCTAAGTGTCTCGAAAATAAAGCGTGATGATCCCCAACAACTCGATTGTGGTAAAAAGTGACTCTAAGCTTTTCTCCAGGTTTGAGTCCTGTAACAACCTTACACAAATTTGGTCCTCTAACCTTTTTTATCTTGTCAAATTCACATGAACCTACAAGTTTTGACATAAGTCAAACATTACAGAATCTCAATCTATAAACAATGAAGAAGTTCTAACAGTTCAGAGAGTTAAATACCTGTTTTACTTCTCCGAATTTCTTGCATCATTTCAACTTCATCTTGAGGAAGAGTAAGATCATCTTCCATTGGATCTAACCCCAAAGGAACACGGTTATTATTTTGTGTGAGTTCATTCAGATCATACTCTATATTTTTAAAATTTTTATTTTTTCCATTGAAAGTTCTCTTTTCAGCACACCTTCTCGGAGAGCCCACATATGTAAAGCTTTGTGCTCGCTCCCTTGCTAATAAAACATTGAAATAAACTCAATCCACTACCAACAAAATGAATTACATACTAAGGCTCGGGATGCATCAAGTTACAAAAAGTAATATCAAGGACACCATACAACAAACTACAAAAGGAAAATACATGATTCATATCAGTAGTACTACGTAGGTACCAGTTCTTATACGTACATGTGGGGAGGGGGTTCTACTTGCTTTTCTAGTGCACATACTTGGACTACATTGTATATAAGACCTTGAAGGTTGTAAAATACCTGGTTTACTTCTCAAAGCCTCTTGCATTGCTTCAAGATCATCATGAGGAAATGAAGTAACATGTTCTATTGGATTAAAATCAGGTTGCCTAAGGGTCTTATTATGTGCTCGTACATTCATATCAGATGATACAACACTATACCCTTTACTTTTTCCAATCGAAGTTCTTTGTACAAAAGTACTTCCTCTGGCAGAACCCACCGGTGTAATGTTCTTTCCGTTTTCCTTGCCTATAATAAGAACATTACAAAATCTCAAAGTCAAATCAATAAAATAAATCTGCATGTTTAGAAAATAACATAAAATACCTGGTTTGCTTCTCATGTTTTCTTTCATTACTTCATGATCGTCATGAGGAAATGAAGTTTCAACTTCGATTGCATCAAAATCAGGACAGACGACATTAGTCTTTTGTGTAATCGCATTCTGATCATATATTGCAGAATTTAGACCTTTGTTGTTTCCAATCGTTATTCTCTTTTCGATGCCTCCTCTTATAGAGCTCGAAAATGTAAATCCGTTTCCCCGTCCCATTACTTCAAGATCATCACTAGGAAAGAAAGTATCAACCTCTATTGGATCAAAATAATTTTTACTTTTTCCAATAGAAGTTCTCTGTACAACATTACTTCCTTCAACAGAGCACACAAATGTAATGTTCTGCCCATTATCCTTTCCTACAATTCAAACATTATACAACCTTAATCGTCTAACAATTAAAAAAATTTCATACTAAGAAAATGAAATAGGATTAGAAACCTGGTTTGCTTCTCACAGTCTCTTGCGTTACTTCAAGATCGTCATTAGGAAAGGAATTTTCATCTTCCAGTGCATCAAAACCAGGAGGGACGACATTAGTCTTCTGCGCAATGACATTTTGATTATATGTTGCAGCATTTAAACCTTTGTTGTTTCCAACCATTGTTCTCTTTTCGACGCTTCCTCTTACAATACTTCCTTTAACAGAGCACACCGATGTAATGTTCTGCCCATTCTCCTTTGCTACAATTCAAACATTATACAGCCTTAATCGTCTAACAATAATACATTTTTCATACTAAGAAAATGAAATAGGATTAGAAACCTGGTTTGCTTCTCATAGTTTGTTGCATTACTTCAAGATCGTCATTAGGAAAGGAAGTTTCATCTTCCAGTGCATCAAAACCAGGAGGGACGACATTAGTCTTCTGCGCAATGACAGTTTGATTATATGTTGCAGCATTTAAACCTTTGTTGTTTCCAACCATTGTTCTCTTTTCGACGCTTCCTCTTACAATACTTCCTTTAACAGAGCACACCGATGTAATGTTCTGCCCATTCTCCTTTGCTACAATTCAAACATTATACAACCTTAATCGTCTAACAATAATACATTTTTCATACTAAGAAAATAAAATAGGATTAGAAACCTGGTTTGCTTCTCACAGTCTGTTGCATTACTTCAAGATCGTCATTAGGAAAGGAAGTTTCATCTTCCAGTGCATCAAAACCAGGAGGGACGACATTAGTCTTCTGCGCAATGACATTTTGATTATATGTTTCAGCATTTAAACCTTTGTTGTTTCCAATCATTTTTCTCTTTTCGATACTTCCTCTTACAATACTTCCTTTAACAGAGCCCCCATATGTAAAGTTATGTCCGATTTCCTTTTCTGCAATCAATAACGTGAGTTCTTCTCTGAGGGTTGTCCATACAAGATGTCCTAAAATTAATCTACTTAAACAAACATCCATTTAGACCTATTCAAAAGTACTATTAAAGTACACTTTCCTAATGTTAGAGCTGGAATTAACTTAAACAAAACATCTTTCAGAACTATTCTAGATCAGAGAGCAGGGACAAAATGAAAATCCACATTACTATTTAGAAATGACAGTATCCATTAACGTAAGAAAACTCAATGTACAAATATCTGTAGCTTGAGAAAATAAGACATAATATCCTAACAGTATATATCTATAGCTTGAGAAAATAAAATACAATACCTGATTTGCTTCTCAGAGTCTCTAGCGTTATGTCCGTTTGATCAATCAAATTTCTCTTTTCAGCAGTTACTCTTACAGAGCCCATCGATTTGAGGCTTTGCCCTCTTCCCCTAGCTAAAGCACCAGGTGGAAGGAATGATTGCTTAAAATTCTTTGAACTTGATCCCATTTCGGACTTCTTAAATATTGAAGGATTCATGTCATCCTACTATAAAATCCAACAATAGAGTACTTTTAGCTAAGTATCTTTTAGGATTCATATTAACATAGAACAAATATAAAAATAATAGGGTAAAAAAACAAAAGCTAAATGCTACTACACATTGTCTCTGTTCATTCTGTACAAAGTTAATAAAAAGACATTATTGTTGGATCAACCTTTATTCACCCTAAGTACTTCAACTGATCAAATTTACATAAAGAAGATTCAGAATATAAACAAGTAATTGAAAACTATAAGCATCAACTATTCCAAACCTGTATGAGTTCTTTTTCTTTTCCTATCAATTGAATCATGTAAATCCTCAAAATCATTATCATTCTCTTGCACATCATCAAAAGAATCACGAGGCATAAACTTTCGCACCACATTCCAGCCTTTATTAGAATGATCTCTAGCATAATATACTTGTGATACTTGATTGGCTAATATAAAAGGCTCATCGGTTTTCAAAAACTATTGGGGGTTAACACTTACAAAGTCATATTCATCCATTTTAACTCCCCTTTCATTGTCATATACATCAAACAACATACATCTAAACAAAACCAGTCGTCTCCCCCCAACAAATTGTAATTCAAGAATCTCTGTTAGTTCCCCATAGTAATCAATGATTCTATCTTCTTCACCAGCCTCACCAGAAACAACTATCCCACAGTTTTGAGTCCTTAAACCATTATCGTAATCTTGAACATGGAATCTATATCCATTAATAATGTAGCCTTTGAATTTTGTAACATTTTTCATCGGACCACGTGATAATGTGAGTAAATCCGCCATTTTCTTACTATCGTCATGTTTGTATAATCCTTCAATCTATCATGATTAAGAACATAGTTTAGAAAATATCATCTATATGATTTGAAAATAATAGTTTTTAAATAGTATTCACCTTTTCTTTAAACCAACTGATGAATTGCCTATCAGAATTTTTTTGAGAGGAATCACCTGGAATTTGAGAAAACTCTCTATAGAAGAGGAAACATAAGAAGAAATAAGGATTTAATAATAATTCTGAAGAAGTGATAAGATGATTATTTGGAAAAGTCATTACTTACTCGAGAAATGGTTGAACTTCATCACAATTCTTCAAAATATAAATATGGGCTTGCTCCATTTCTTTTAAATCAAGTAGGTGTGGCTTGCCGCCTTTTAAAGCTTTTCCAGGTTGACAGAAGATCATTAAACCTCCATCGGATTCTATAACACCCCCATCATAGTTTCGTTCAAGGAGATTGAATTTTGTTTCCATTTTATGCAAATACCTTGAACATAAGGTTGTAAATTCATTTGCTATATATCCCTCTACAATAGACCCTTCAACGCAAGATCTATTACGAATAAAAAGCTTCAAAAAATATAACCATCGTTCCACTGGATACATTGAGCGGTATTGAACAGGTCCACCAATCATAGCCTCATTAGCTAAATGAATTGGCAAGTGCTGCATGACATCAAAAAATGCAGGAATGAAAACCTTTTCTAACTTGCATAGAGTTTCAGGAATTTATGCTTTTATTTGTTCCAACTCCTCAAGTTTTAAGCACTTTGCTCTAAGCAGATTGAAAAACAATGACAACTCAATTAGCGGCTCACACACTTCATTGCATAGCATACTACGTATGGCAGGTGGGATTAAATGTTGAAGTAGAACATGACAATCATGACTTTTTAATCCTGAGATTTTGTGATCTTTCATATTGATACAGTGAGAAATATTTGATGAAAATCCATCTGGAACCTTTAAATCCTTCAAAAAGCTTAAAAACTTATGCTTCTCTTCAGGAGATAATGTGAAACATGCTGTCGGTAACTCATATTTTTCTCCATTTCTTTTTGGATGTAATTCTTTCCTGATATTCAATTCTTGCAAATCCAAACGACTGGTCAAGGTGTCTTTTGTTTTGCCTTTGATATTCAAGATTGTTCCCAAAATATTATCACATATATTCTTCTCAATGTGCATCACATCTAAATTATGCCGCAACAACAGAGTTTTCCAATATGGAAGGTCAAAAAATATACTCTTCTTATTCCAATTATCACCTCTACTATCATGTGATACTTTAACCTTCTTCTTCTGATCATTAGTTAGAGGTAACCCATCTAAATCAACCACTTGATCAAGTATGTCATCACCAGATAATGTATTTGGAGGTAATCTCCTCTCTACAGTACCATCAAATGACTTCTTATCATTCCTCCATTTGTGATTAAGAGGAAGAAAGCATCTATGACCCATATAACACTGTTTTTTACCATTTGTCAATCTTATTGAGGAAGTTTCTCTATTACAACATGGGCAAGCTAATTTTCCTTTTGTACTCCAACCTGATAAATTTCCATAAGCTGGAAAGTCATTAATGGTCCATAATAAAGCAGCATGCAACGTGAAATTCTGTTTAGTGGACGCATCAAAGGTACAAACTCCAGTTTCCCATAATTCCTTTAATTCATCAATTAAAGGTTGGAGATAAACATCAATTGCATCTCCAGGACTTCCAGGACCGGGAATAAGCATTGAAAAAATAAAATTTTCCTGCTTCATGCATAACCATGGTTGTAAGTTATAAGGAATAAGTACCACAGGCCAAATACTATATGGAGTTCTAGAACATCCAAATGGTTGAAAACCATCACTAGCAAGTCCAAGCCTAACATTACGAGGCTCCACAGCAAATGATTGATGAAGTTCATCAAACTTTTTCCATGCTTTTGAATCAACCGGGTGCCTCATAATTCCATCATTAGCTTTGTTTTCATGATGCCATCTCATTAAAGGAGATGTTTTTGAGGACATGCCATCTCATTAAAGGAGATGTTTTTGAGGACATAAACAATCTTTGAAGTCTTGTCTTTAAAGGAAAGTAGCGTAAGATCTTGTATGGTATCTTTTTCCCCTTTTTAAATTTGGTTTTCCCATTATGATTATCCTCCTTCCATCTAGATGCGCCACAAATTTTGCAAGAATCAACAAACTTGTCATTCTTCCAATATAGCATGCAATCATTCCTACATGCATCAATCCGATCATATGAAAGCCCTAAGATTTTAATTAACTTCCTTGCTTCGTAATATGAATCTGGCAAGTTTGATTCATCAGGCAACAAATCTTTCTTTAACATCTTCAATAACATATTAAATGAGTTATTACTCCAATGACCAATACTTTTAATATGAAGCAATTTCACCAAAGTTGAAAGTTTTGAACCTTCGTACAGGGGTTGATCAAAATCCTTTAAAAGACTATAAAATCTTTTTGCTTCAGGATTTGGTTCCTCCTCGAGAATGTCATCATCGCTTGTATTCATATTATCTATATTAAAAACAGGATGTAAATCTCTAAGAATGTCATGTATTTCATCCTCCTCATTATTCTCACCAATTCTATCGTCATCATCTACAAATGCGGAATCTGATTCTTCTGTCTCACCTGCTGTCTCTCCATGGTGATACCAAAAGGTATAATTTTGAACTATTCCATGTACTATTAAATGTGATCTAACAATCTCTCGTGTTCGAGACACTGCATTACAATATTTGACACATGGACATCTTATTTCATTTGCTTCCCTCAATCTCGTAAAAGTATAATTCAGAAAGCTTTCTACCCCATGTATATAAGCATCATCAAGTCTATTATGAATAAGATGCATCCATTTCTTATCAGGTGCCATAATATTACCTATAGACAATAGAATCTGAATCAAAAGTATTTCAGTACAAAAATAGGATGGCAAAAACAGAACAGGGTAATCCAAGAATTAAGCTTAGAATTGTATTGGGTACAACAATACTGGTGAGGTAACCATTCGAAAGAGATTATTATAAAGGCTGATTTTGCAACTTCAATTTATGCACTCTAGATAGAGATCTTACGAGAATATTTTAGAACAAAAGCATCTACCAAAGAGATACTACTCCATCAGATGAAGTTGTCAATATGTACAGAAGAGAAGCATATCCATCGACTATTCAGTTTCATTTGCTCCCTATAAATATATTATGTATTAGTTTAACGTAGGTATAGTGTTATCATCAAAATTTTGAATCTGTTCAAAGTTTTGAACTTGTTCAAAGTTTTGAATCTGTTTTCAGATAGAGTAGGATACTGAGAATGGACATAATTGTGTAGTTTGTCCTCATATTGTAAAGCTCACTGGAAATTAACAAAAAATTTCTTTAATTATAAAAAAAAACGGTGAAGGAGTAGAGCATATACAGCCAACAAGAAACAACTTTCCACTTATACACTCCACATATGTTTCATCTGTTAAGGTCTAACCCATCAATATAGACGAAAAAGGGAAAACATAAATAGTCTCAAGGTTCTCTGAAGGAAGTTTTCCCATAAGGTATTTGGGGTTGCCACTAACACCTAAAAAGTGGAGTAAAATAGAATGTCACCAGCTTTGTTTGAAGATAACAGAGAAAATCCGTGCGGTGTACACACAACATTTATCATATGCTGGCAGGTTGTTGATCACTAACTTTGTCTTATTTTCTTTGCATAATTTCTGGAGTTCCTTTGGGGTGGCACTGAGGAAAAAAGAAAAGTCTCGCTTGTGGCATGGGACATAATATGTCGACCTAAAAAGCAAGAAGGTTTGAATATTAAGGGTTGTAAGCTATGGAACATGGCAGCAGTGGGAAAGTTGATATGAAAATTAATGGAGAAGAAGGACATACTATGGGTAAAGTGGGTGAATGGGTTGTATATGAACAACAATGAGACTTTTTGGTCACATGCCCCAAGTCCAAATAGTTGCTGGTACTGGAGACAACTACATAAGTTGAAGATAAGAATGACACATTGGTATAGGGACGAACATTACTGTCTTACAGAGAACAAGAACTACTCAATTTCTAGGGGTTATTTGGACCTGCTGGGACCTGCTCCTGAGTTACCAACTGCTGAATTAATATGAAACAAGATTACATTGCCAAAGCATAGGTTCATACTATGGCTGGCTATGCGTAATCGACTGCTAACCAAAGCAAGAAGGTTGGAACTGGGAATAGGGTGTGATAACAGTGTATGTTGTCTATGTGAGGGAGATTGGCTTGAGGATGCAACACATATATTTTCAGATTGCTTGTGGACACAAGGCGTATGGGAGGCAGTGAAGAATTGGACCAGACTAGATCTACCTAACAAGCACGTGTCTGTGGCGCTATTGAAGATCAAAATGAAACACTGGAGCAGATTTAAAAAGGAGACAATGATAGCTATATATGGAGCTACTGTTTATAACATTTAAAACACCAATAACAAATTGAATTTGATGGAGTACAAAGAGCTGAAGTTTAAGTATTTAACAGAGAGAATGAGAATTAAAAACACTAACACTTCCTACTTCTCTGTACAGCCCACTCATTATATATAGATTAGAACTTTGTCAACTTATTAAATCTAGCTCTCATATAAAATAACTGATAAGTACAGCACACAAAAGATTGTATTTTGTAAAAAGTATATCTGACTGGATAAGAACAGAGAACATCTCCATTAAACCTAATCATACCTAAAAATTTACGACCTTCATATTTGATCTATAAGACATATTCTTGATGACTTCTGGGAAATTCCTAGTAGATAATACATGATTGATGTTGCCGCAAAACATCATATCGTCACATTCGGTTTCATCTATAATTGAATTCTAGAAACAAAAACAACTTGCAGACAAAGACTGATCAGTTCAAGTTAGATGATTTTAAAAGTTTGTGTTGCCGCTAAAAATTAAATCGTGTTTAATTTATAATTTGATCCAGTTTCAAATAAAGAGCAAGCATGAGACAACATATGGGACTCCAAAAACAATCTTAGCAATCCTAACTATACCTAAAAACCTACGAGCTTCCCCTTTGATCTACAAGACATTATCTGTATGACTTCTGGAACAATCTTACCAATCAAAGACTGATTAGTTGAAGTTAGATGGATGTAAATTTGATGTTGCCGTTTAAGAAAAACTTGCCACACCAGTTCTTTTTAAAACTAAATTTCACAAACCAAAAGCAAGCATGATCAAACGGCATACCAGATGACAAAAACCAATTAAACTTTATAGAATAGAAAGAGGTTGATCAAGAGATTTGAAAGAGAGAAGAGAACAATCACTTACAGTTGATTTTGTAGAGGAGGAATTTCTCAATTGCTCTGTAGATTTGATGCTTTCACTGTTTGAAGGAGAGAAGATGAAGAACTGCTCTTTAGATTCGAAGCTATCTCTGTTCTCTCTTATGAACAGAAAAAATTGAAACCTTTGGCACCGTTGATGAAGAGAAATATGAGGGTTTCAGAAGAAGAAGACGTCTCTAAATAAATTGGAGGGAAAAGTAATTAGCGCGTCCTTCTCTTTTTCAAGTTATTTGTAAATTTTATTTTTAACCCAAATATAATTTATCTTCAATAAATGCTGAAAAAATGAAAAAACAAGATATATATATATATATATATATATATATATATAACTTTTTTAACGACCGGAATAATATTTTATAACGACTAAATATTTATCCCCTCGCTTATAATAAATTTAAAACTAACTCTACCGACCAAAAAAATATTTTTTCGTTATAAATACACTTTTTATGACCTCATATATGTCCCTACGTTAAGACATGGTTGTTAAAAAACACTTTTCTTGTAGTGACCCCGCTTCTTTCAGAGATGCCCAACTGCATGAACTTAGACTCCAATGTCTGAATTTGCCTAGCCAAAGGTCGCTTGGTTACACTAAAGCAAGCTAAACTACCTATACTCACCACTTTCCGACTCAAAACGTCTGCCACTACATTAGCCTTACCCAGATGGTGTTGTATGGCCACATCATAATCCTTGAGTAACTCCATCCACCTTCACTGTCTCAAAATTAGATCATTTCGAGTGAACAGATGCTGCAAACTACAATGATGAGTAAACACTTCACACTTAACACCATAAAGATAATGCCGCCAGATCTTAAGGGAAAATACTACCTCTGCCAACTACAAATTATGCGTTGGATAATTCCTCTCATGCACCTTCAATTTGCGCGACGCATAGGCTATAACATTCTTATCCTGCATTAGCACAACGCCCAACCCAGAATGAGAAGCATCACAATAAGCTATGAAATCCTTACCTTCAATTGCTAGCGCAAGAATAGGTACGGTGGTCAAAAGGGTCTTGAGCTTTTGAAAGCTCTCCTCACATATTTCAGTCCATTCAAATGGTATCTCCTTCTTAGTCAAATTTGTCAAGTGAGTGTCAATAGAAGCAAAATTCTTCACAAATCGACAATAGTAGGTAGCGAGTCCCACAAAACTCCTAACTTCCGTCACAGAGCTAGGCTGACCCCAATTTTTAACAGCCTTAATCTTTTGAGGATCTACCATTACCCCTTCTTTCGAAACTACATGCCCCAAAAATGCAACAAAAGTCAACCAAAATTCACACTTAGAAAATTTAGCATACAACTTTTGATTCCCAAGAACACCGAGAACAGTACAACGATGGTCGGCATGCTCTTCCTCACTTTTCGAATAGACCAAAATATCATCAATAAAGACTATAACAAATGAATCAAGAAATGGCTTGAACACCCCATTTATCAAACTCTTAAAAGTTGCAGGCGCATTAGTCAACCCAAAAGACATAACTAGGAACTCATAGTGCCCGTAGCGGGTTCTAAATGCCATCTTGGGCACATCCTTAGGCCTAATTTTTAATTGATGGTAACCAGACCTTAAATCAATTTTACAAAAGACTGATGCACCTTGCAATTGGTCAAAAAAATCATCTATTCGAGGCAACGGATACTTGTTTCGAATAGTGACCCTATTCAATTGCCGATAATCTATACACATTCTCATACTACCATCTTTTTTATTAACAAACAAAACTAGGGCACCCCATAGGGAAGCACTAGGTCGAATAAATCCCTTATTAAGAAGCTATTGGATTTGATCCTTAAGCTCTTTTAATTCTGCCGGTGCCATGCGATATGGAGGGATAGAAATGGGGCACGTACCAGGCTCCTAATCAATGTAGAAATCTATATCTCTATCTGAAGGCATACCAGGTAAATCAGTAGGAAATACTTTTCTAAATTCCAACACCATAGAAATAGACTCAAAAGATGGAGACTCAACTTCAACATCAACATCCCGAATATGAGCCAAATAAGCTAAACAACCCTGCCCTACTAGTTTCCTAGCCTTAATAAAGGATATGATCTTAGCTTGCTTAGGCTTGTACACCCCTTCCCACTCTCATTTTTCCCTTCTCAGAATTTCTAGAAATACAGACTTAGTATTATAATTTAACACAGCATAATAAGGGGACAACCAAGTCATGCCTAAGATAATATCAAAGTCAGTCATATCCAAAATCACCAAATCAACCTAAGTCTGAAAACCCATAAACAAAATAGGACAAGCACGATAGACATGAGTGATTATGACAGACTCTCCAACTGGGTAGAAACATGGATAGGGTCAATAAGTACATCACAAATCATATCAAACTCTAAGGGAAATCGCACAGATACATAAGAATAAGTAGAACCCGAATCAAATAACACATTAGCCATCCGGTCACAAATAAGAATAGTATATGTGATCATCGCGTCAGACACCTCTACCTCATTTTTTAATGGAAAGGCGTACCACTGAGCCCTATCATCTTGACGAACCACTTCCCTACCTTGTTGAACGTTACCTCTGCCTGCATTACCATTTCCTCTACCTCTACAGCCTCGTTGATTACCTCTTTGCCTACCTTGTGGACATCCTCGACCATTATTATAATTCCCCGCATGTACCACTGCTCTAGTCTGCTGCTGCGTGGACTCAAAGACACGTGGGTGGGGACAATCTCTCCTTATATGCCTAGGTTCTGCATAGTTGAAACAAGTATGATTAAAAGATGGTCTGCTTCCCGCTGAAGGCACGACTACCTGGCTATCCTGAATAAAATTATGAGACGGAGTTCCCGAGTAATTACCCGCAGAGGCGAGCATAGCGGACTGAATTCGCTTGGCTGCAAGCGTTGGCCTTCCGAACCCCCTGGCATAAGAACCTTGAAAGTTACCCGAGTTCTTGGCCCTTTTTGCCAATGCCTTGGCTTGACCGTCTCGCCTTACCCCCTTCATTTTCTTATCATAGTCTGTTACCTCATTAAAGCTCCTCCCTGCAGAAGTCATATGAACAGATAATTCTTAAAACTCAGAGTTCAATTCCCTAATAAATAAACGGATCCTCTCCTCCTCAATGGTCACAAATTGAGTAGCATATCTAGACAAAGCATGGAACTTGGCCTCATCGGAAGAGCGACCAAAACCCCCGCCAAGGCGGCTTGCATAAAACAGTGATCTATTTAAAGAAATCCAAAATCCCCATTTCACAACACACCTCTAACCAATGACGCTAAAAAAATACCTTTCATGCTAACATTGATTCTGGGAGTTCTACTCGCCCGAATTGTATTCCGTAAAGTCGTACGGGTTCCTTAACGACTTATATAACTACTCATGTAATCAAAATCATAAATAAGTCACCCGATTGTTACCAGATGACCCTACAACTCACTAACTTTGATTTCATCCAATTCTGGACTAGGTTGAGAAATTTCAAGTTACTACGAAAAAGTTTTCCGACCTAAAATTTTTCCACGTTGGCTTTTCCATAACGACGGAACCCGATTGTTACATTTATAGGGAGATAGAACTACAATAAGATAGAGCTGAAACATAAAGCCTTAATTTTGTTCATAGCATATGTGGATAGTGGATCTGCACATTTTGAAGGTTAGAGTTATGCTTCGGCGCAATAGTAGAACTTGTTTTACATGACGAGTTACGTTTACACCAAGATTTGCACTTCCTGGTAGTAGATCTAATTAAGGGATTCACAACTCCCATGATAATTGGTTTAAGAGACAAACAAGGTATAGTGATGAGCTGAAGAACTAAGCTTAGAGTTTTGATTTGTTCAATCCAGTGAAGACGAGATCGATTCCATCACTGTGTCATCACTTGAAAACCATCATATCATCATATATTATTATAAGTTGGACGCTCCGAAGATGAAAAGTTGGATTACCATTTTACCCCTAGACTAAATTAAATAATATTATTTTAATTATTTTTTGAATTTTAAGTTATTTATTAGAAAGGGAATGTAGAAGAATAAGAGTAAATTAGGATTTCTAGAATTTAAAATAAGTACATGAATAGAGATCCCCCCCCCCCCCTTTAATTTACCCCTAGACTAAATTAAACGTTTAATTAATTAAATAATATTATTTTAATTATTTTTTTAATTGTAAGTTATTTAATAGAAAGGGAATGTGGAAGAACTAGAGTCATTTAGGATTTCTAGAATTTTAAATAAGTACATGAATCAATATTTCCCCCCTTTTAATTTTAAATTAAAGAATATGAAGAGTTGTATCCAAATCAATATATACCGCTACCAAATACAAATTCATTATCTTGAATTTGTCCACTAGCATTTCTAAGTACACCTTTGGTAAAGTTCCTTCTTTTTCCATCTTCTATTGTTTGTTTGTAATATTTTTTGTTGACATCCTTTGAGAGGGTGCAACGTTGCGGTGACTCACCAAAAAATAGTTATCAATTTTTAAAAGAATTAAAAGAATTTTAAAAATGGTAAAGGGGTAAAAGGGAGTCGCCACCTAAATTTTAGGAAAACTAGGAAACCAATTAACAATTTAACTTAAAAGAAATGTCTACAAAACCAATAGATTCTAGGTAAGGGGTTCAAGTTATTCTGAAGGAAAGTTGTTAGGCATTCTTCGAAATCCACTATTGTGGGTTTCGAGTGAATTCATTTTTTTCAAATTGAGGAGAAGATTAAAACAATAAACAAGTATACTAAACATCCAATATACACAAATAATAAAATAAAACAATAATATAAGAAACGACCTAAGGTTTGCCTAACATCGATATATACAAAATAATGAATAAAGAGTATAATTCGAACTTCATTCGAATAGCTTCAATGGAAAGCAACTATGTGTACCTGTAAAGGTACTTAATAAAAGTTTTTAATAATAAATAAACATGAATAAAAATAAATTAATCAAAGAATAACTTAAAATCGACGATAATATCTTCATTGGTCATATTTACTTTCAATTAATATTAACACCAATTACAACTAAATAATGACAACAGAAACAAAGTCTAAGGGAAAAAATCTTTGGCAACATCAACAATTAATGCAGAATATTAAAATAAAATCACGTGTCATTACAAAATCAAGATAAAGCTACTGAAGAAATAAGTGTGCAATTAATAAAAAAATTGAAATAACAACTAAACTAAGCACTAATAGGTAAACTAATGAACAATTGCACATGATCAGTATATAAAATAATATAAAAGGATAATAAAACTATTAGTAACAAACCAATAATGAAACGCTGAAATAAACACTCAAAAAGGAAACAAGAATAGAACAGTCCCACATATTATAACAGGAAAATTACATTTGAACGATTAAAAAATGTCAAAAGTTAGACCCAATTAAGTCCAATCAAATAGTAATAGCAAAATATTGCCAATAAGAACATTAAACAACTGAAAAATAACTCAAATAGGTACAAAACAAAACGTCTAAAAGAAATGGGTCACCTGGGACTTTGAATTAAGGGTGACATTAATGTGTCAAAATAAAATGGCGGTGACATAAGTCTTTATTGAGTATAGGTGACAATTATGTGATTAAGGATTAAGGATTGTGGAGTTGCCCTCAAGTTTATAAGTAGGCAGTTTGGTCCACTGAATTAAATGAGGGGTAAAAGAGTAATTGACTAAAACCTAATTTAACCAATTTTCGTGGGAACCAAAACTGGAGGGAAGCCACCAACGAGCTGTACCAAAAGGAGAAATAAAAGAATTTTTTCCCCCGCCTCCCGCCGTATTCCTCCTCTTCTTCTTGTTCTGCTTCGTTCTTGCTTGCTTGCCTGCCTTTCTTCCCATTCTCTTCATCTTCTTGTTATTCTTCTTGTTCGTACATTTTTGGTCTTGGCTGCTAGTCCTTGTGCTTCTTCTTCTTTTCTTTTTCTTGAATCAGATTTAGCTAATCTAATTAGTGGACTAGATTTTATTCTGTATCAATTGGAATTACTTCATAAGTGATTACGTTCATACCATTGTTTGGTAAGAAAGATTAATAGTTCTTTGAATCATTCATCATCATCTAAGTATAACCTGCAAGTTTTTCAATAATTTATATGCGTGTTTCCAACAGATGGCTATATATGTTGCAACGGTTAACTATTGGAACATATTATAGTCTTATGTTGCAACAGAAAAATTATTTCAATCACAACAGAATAGACATATGTTGCAACATATAACTTACACAACTTGCAACATATAATTTACACATGTTGCAACATATGACTTACATATCGCAACAAAATAGTCATATGTTGCAACATGTGATTTATTTGTCACAACATAATAGTTATATGTAGCAATATATGACTTACATGTCGCAGCAGAATAGCCATATGTTGCAACATATAACTTACACATGTTGCAACATATAACTTACACATATTGCAACATGTGATTTATTTGTCACAACATAATAGTTATATGTAGCAACATATGATTTACATGTCGCAACAGAATAACCATATATTGCAACATATAACTTACACATGTTCCAACATGTGAATTATTAGTCACAGCAAAACAGTTATATGTAGCAATATATGACTTACATGTTGCAACAAAATAATCATATGTTGCAACATATGACTTACACATTTCTTCATTAGTAGTATTTATTAATTTCTTCAGGTACAATAAATGGAGGGATTATTTGTAGAGATTAATTGTTGTGGTGAATGGGTCGAGAAGAAAAATCGATACATTTGGCATTGGAAGGATGGTATGAAATGGGGAGGGTCGGTCGGGATGATTTTGTTAATTTAGACATCCAAAACTCAGGATTCAATTGTCAACCGAAAGATCTTGTCATGACTTTCATTCCCAGTTTTTTTCATAATGAGGACTTACCTTTTAAAATAACTGATCAACCTAGTTTGCTTGTTTATTTGGGAGGAGTAGTGAGACCGCCCATATTAAGAGTCTACGTGGATGAAAATCCTATCAATAAGGATCATAAGCCAGAAGAAGACCAACAAAATATGTTAAATGATGAATTTGAAACTATGGACATGAATAATCACGATAATGTAATTAGAAAAGATGAAGTGCCGGACTTTGAGAGCAACAATATTCCTACACCTATTGTTGGCAGCAACATTCCATGTTCTTCTCAATCATCACGTGTGAATAATATTCGAGATGATGTAACACTAATATATAGTCCTACAACATGTCTAAGTACAAAGTTATGGTCTAATACAATAACCTTCATCAATTCTATCAAATATTTTTACAAACACTATCATACCAGTAGTTCATCATACAATGACCAAGTTATTCCATATGATAGTTATATAACACCTTTGTAAATCATTGTTCCAAATGTTATAGAATCGTTTTATTGCTTAATTATGGTCCAAAGTACCAAAATATGGTCCATTTTAATATTTTTCCATTGCTAAATTGCTCAATTTATCGATTAACCCATCCTTGAAATGTCATATATTGCAACAGATGCACTTTTTGTTGGATAAAATGTTGAATATTCTAGCAGAAATTGCAATAGATATGGCACATGTGGCAATATATGAATATCCTAAAATGTCATCTATTAAAACATGTAACACTAATATATAGTCCTACAACATGTATAAGTACAAAATTATGGTTTAATACAACAACCTTCATCAATTCTATCAAAAAAATTTACAAATACTATCATACAACTAGGTCATCATACAATGACCAAGTAATTTCATATGAAAGTTATGTAACACCCTTGTAAATCATTGTTCCAAGTGTTATAAAATCTTTTTATTGCTTAATTATGGTCCAAAATACCAAAATATGATCCAATTTGACATTTATCCATTGGTAAATTGCTCAGTTTATCGATTAACCCATCCTTGAAATGTCATATGTAGCAACAGATGCACGTTATATCGGATAAAATGTTGAATTTTCCAGCAGAAATTGCAACAGACATGACATATGTGTCAACATATGCATATCCCAAAATGTGATTTTTTTGGGTTAATTCCATTAAATTATCACCAAATAAAACATGTAACACTAATATATAGTCCTACAAAATGTATAAGTACAAAATTATGGTATAATACAACAAAATTCATCAATTCTATCAAATATTTTAACAAAGACTATCATACCACTAGTTCATTGTAACACCCCGTATTCGAAACAGACAAGAATGCAGATTTTGAGAAGTTGCAGGTACAACTTATGGTCACCATCCACGGACCGTAGATCAAACCATGACCCGTGCTGGTGGTCTGTGGTTCACCACTGCAACCTCTCCGCAAACCAGCTCAGAAAATTGGCTAAGTCCCGACTCACGGACAGACCCACGGTCCGTAGATCAGACCACGGTCCGTGGTCTGTGTCCGTGGATTGAGACTTCCCTTCCATTCCTCTAACACAACCTACGGTCGACCAGCACGGACCGTCATTCGATCCACGGTCCGTAGGTCTGACCGTAGATGAGGTTAGTAGCTAGTTAGATGAAAAATATTGATGGGTCAACTTCAGATGGTCATAACTCTTAGAAAAAAATGAATTGTGTGTCCCATGACCTATGGTTAGATAGATAATTGAATTATATTTCCAACGCCACCGAGTTTGCTCAATTCCGACCTCCGAGTAAAAGGTTATGCTCATTTTAGTGAAAGCCAGTCGAGCAGACTCGACCTACGGATCCAATTGACGGACCGTCAATTGAATGACGGCCCGTCAGTCCAATCCGTAGATCACTCCGACAGCAGTTAATTCAGGGGTCTTTTGGTCTTTTCCTATTTCGTTTAACCCCTAAGATACGTCGTTTAGACCCTAAATCATGAGATTTTAATCAGTTTAAGCCTAGAAACATAACTAGAACTTACCTAAGTCAAATCATTAATCAAACTTAGAAGAATTAGAACGCTAAAAGGAGAAAAGAAGTCAAGAACCCTAGTTCAAGAACGCAGCAAGGTTCCTTCAGTTCCAGCCCCGAAATCGAAAGATTTCTCCGTGGAATTCGTCACCAGGTATGTGGGATTTCACTAGTGGGTTCCTTTTGCCCATTAGGTCCCTAGAATTCAGTCAGTTTCTTGATTCCCTTATTATGAATAGACCTAGGGTTTCTAGAATTACAGCAGATCATCATGAATTAGTTATTTAAATGTTCCAAATCAGATTATCATGTTATTGCTCAGCTTGTTGCATAAATTTCAGAACCCTAGCTATGTATTTCTTTAGTTCTTGAATTACACATGCTAGGTCAGATATTTCAGTATTCAGTTTTACATGCCTCAGTTTATGAATGCATCATTATCAGATTAATTGTTGCATTCTCAGTTTGCATGTTCAGTTTCGAGCTATCCAGTATTTACAAAAATTAAGTCATAACTAGTTAACCACTTAATTCATTGGGAGTAGCATAATATCGAGTTGGACTAGGGTTCAGCGTACCCATATAGTCCCAGAACTATGAGCCACGTAGGTGTAAGTCCCCTCTGTGGGCAACATCGGTTTAGTGATCACGCCAGCATGCCTCTATACCTCTGGCAGGGTATATTGGGTCCTCATGATAGGGCGCATACATCGGACTCCACATTTAGCTCATGTGGTTTTATGTCGGTTATTAGTAGCTCCCACAGTTCAGTCAGACTCTATTGCATTGACCATATTTCAGTACAGTCAGTATTCAGTCTCAGCATGTTATAAATTCGGTCATTGCATTCAGTTAGCTCAGTATTCAGTATTTTCAGTAACTATATCATGTTCAGATTATATCATTGCTCAGTATGCTTTGTTCAGTTATATGTTATTTCAGCTTTACTCTATCCTGCATGCTCAGTACCTCTCAAGTACTGACGCATACGTGCGCTACATCTTCTCGTGATGTAGGTTCAGGTTCTGAGCATCCAGATCACGCTTAGATCGATTCCCGATCTTCAATTCAGCAGCATCAGTGGTGAGTCCTCATTCTTCGAGGACTAGTGACATGTTATCTTTATCGCTTTTAGTCTTTAGTTTCAGTTTTGCTAGATCTAGTTGGGGCATGTCCCAACATTTCTAGTTAGTTAGAGGCTATTTTCAGACATAGTTAGATTCAACTTAGTACTTGAGTTTGATATTTCTTTTGTATTAAACTCTCAGATTTGATATATTCAGTTATAGTATATGGGTATTCCCCATCTTTTCAGATTTATTTATGAATTAGCTTCCGCATCACTTTATTTTCTTTAGTATGCTCATGATCATGCCAGCAGGGTTAGCTTGGGATCACTTGTGGTCCTAGGTCCCGTGTCCGCGTCTCGGGGGTAGCTCGGGGCGTGACAAACTTGGTATCAAAGCATTAGGTTTAAGTGTCCTAGGATGTCTGAAAAGCCGCACTAGGTAGAGTCCTTTTCATGGTTGTGTAGTGCGCACCACATCTAATGAGAGGGAGGCTACAAAGTGTCTTAGGAAAAATCTTCATTTTCTTGTTACTCTTATCGTGCGTAAGGTATGATCTAATTCCATTCTAACTCGACATTCTACATTTCAGTGATCATGCCTCCTCATAGAGCTTATGCTAGGAATGGGAATGCCAGGAATGCAGATGCAGCTCCTCCAGTTCCAGATCAGGAAGTCTCAAATGCAGAGTTCAGGAATGCCATTCAGATGTTGGCTCAGAGTGTGGCCAACTAGAACAATCAGCGGGTTCAAGCTCCTGTGAATGCAAATGTTGGGTCAGCTGCAGCCAGGGTGCGAGACTTTGTTAGGATGAATCCGCCAGAGTTCTTAGGATCACAAGTTGGAGAAGATCCCTAGAATTTCTTGGATGAGATCAAGAAAATCTTTGAGGTGATGCAGGTCACTGGGAATGATCGGGTTGAGTTAGCATCTTACCAACTGAAGGATGTGGCTCATATCTGGTATACTCAGTGGAAGGAGAACAGGGGTACAGATGCCGCTCCTATTACTTGGGAATGTTTCAGCGAAACCTTTCTGGACAGGTTTTTCCCCATAGAGTTGAGAGAAGCAAGGGCCCAGAATTTATGAACTTGAGGCAGGGTAACATGACTGTCCAAGAGTATGGGCTCAAGTTTAACCAACTATCCAGGTATGCTCCTCACATGGTTGCTGATTCCAGGGCTCAGATGAATAAGTTTCTATATGGAGTGTCAGACTTAGTGAAGACAGAGTGTAGGAATGCTATGTTGTTGGGAGATATGAACATCTCTAGGCTCATGACTCATGCTCAGCAGGTTGAGGGTGATAAGCTTAGGGAACGAACTAAGGAGACTAAGAAAGCCAGAACAGGTAACTGTGACTATTCTCAAAAGAAATTGAGTGGTGGAAATCGCTCGCAGTTTCAGCAGAAGTCTTCGACTCCAGCCCCTTCATCAGATAGTGTTCCATCCCCCAGGTTTCGTAATGATCAGAAAGGTAGGGCGTCAGGCTCTAAGTCTCAAGGTAGTGTTTCAGGCACCAAAACCTACCCAACTTGCCCGAAATGTAGTAAGAACCATCCGGGCGAGTGCCTTGCAGGTAAGGAAGGATGCTTTGGGGGTGGTCAGTCTGGTCATAGATTGAAGGATTGTCCTTCAAGACAAGGTCAAGGAGGAAATAATGGTAGAGCTCAGTCTACAACTTAAGCAGCACCAGCAGGTCGCCCGACTCAGCAGGGTAACTCTTCTGGTACTGGTGGCGGACAGCGCCAAAACAGGCTCTATGCTCTTCAGGCTCGTCAAGATCAGGAAGATTCTCCTGATGTAGTCACTGGTACGTTACGAGTCTTTGATATTGATGTTTATGCTTTATTAGATCCAGGGGCTACTCTTTCTTTTGTAACTCCTTATATAGCAGTCCAATTCATTATTAGTCCAGAAACTCTTTCAGAACCTTTCTCAGTCTCTACTCCAGTCGGTGACCCAGTTATAGCTAGACGGGTATACAGAAATTGCCCTGTCACAGCCTCTTAGAAAGTCACCTCAACAGATCTTGTAGAGTTAGAAATGCTAGTCTTCGATGTCATTCTAGGCATGGATTGGTTACATTCCTGTTACGCCTCAGTCGATTGTAGAACTAGGATTGTTCGTTTTCAGTTTCTAGACAAACCAATCATAGAATGGAAGGGAAGTAGCTTAGCGCCTATGGGTCAATTCATTTCTTACCTTAAGGCCAGAAAGATGATCTCAAAGGGTTATCTCTATCATCTAGTTCGGGTTAAGGATTCTAGCTCCGAATCCCCAACTCTTGAGTCAGTTCCTGTAGTTAGTGAGTTTCCAGAAGTGTTTCCAGAAGATCTTCCTGGAGTTCCTCCCGAAAGGGAAATCGACTTTGGAATAGATTTCCTTCCAGATACCCAGCCTATTTCTATTCCTTCTTACAGAATGGCTCCAGCTGAGCTTAAGGAATTGAAAGAGCAGTTGAAAGACCTTCTAGATAAGGGTTTCATCAGACCTAGTATTTCGCCATGGGGTGCACCAGTGTTGTTCGTGAAGAAGAAAGATAGTTCTCTCAGAATGTGCATTGACTATAGGCAGTTGAACAAGGTCACAATCAAGAATAAGTATCCTATCCCCAGGATTGATGACTTGTTTGACCAACTTCAGGGTGCTAGTCATTTCTCAAAGATAGACCTCAGATCAGGTTATCATCAGCTTAGAGTCAGAGATAGTGACATTCCGAAGACAACCTTCAGAACTCGGTATGGTCATTATGAATTTGTAGTTATGTCATTTGGACTAACCAATGCTCCTGCAGCTTTCATGGATTTGATGAACAGAGTGTTCAAGCAGTACTTGGACTTGTTCGTTATCGTCTTTATTGATGATATCCTCATTTACTCTAGGAATGAGGAAGAACATGCTAGTCATTTGAGAGTTGTTCTACAAACTCTCAAAGATCGTCAGTTATTTGCAAAATTTAACAAGTGCGAGTTTTGGTTACAATCAGTTGCCTTCCTTGGGCATATTGTGTCTAGTGAAGGAATTCGAGTAGATTCCCAGAAGATAGAAGCAGTGAAACAATGGCCCAGACCTACCTCTACTACAGATGTCAGAAATTTCTTGGGTCTAGCAGGTTATTATAGAAGGTTTGTGGAAGGATTTTCATCCATAGCCTCTCCATTGACTAAGTTAACTCAGAAAAAGGTTAAGTTCTAGTGGTCAGATGATTGTGATAAAAGCTTTGCAGAATTGAAAACTAGGTTGACTACAACTCCTGTCTTGACTTTACCAGAGGGTTCAGATGGTTATGTGATCTATTGTGATGCATCCAGAGTCGGCCTAGGTTGTGTGTTGATGCAGCGAGGTAAGGTTATAGCTTATGCTTCTAGACAACTTAAGGTGCATGAGAAGAACTACCCAACTCATGACCTCGAGCTAGCAGCAGTAGTGTTTGCACTTAAAATTTGGAGACATTACTTGTATGGTGTTCACAGACCATAAGAGCCTTCAGTATGTATTCACCCAGAAAGAGTTGAATCTTCGCCAGAGAAGGTGGCTTGAGTTCCTCAAAGATTATGATATGAGTGTGCATTACCATCCGGGTAAAGCGAATGTAGTAGCAGATGCTCTTAGAAGATTATCCATGGGTAGTGTAGCACATGTTGAGGAAGAAAGGAGAAAGCTAGCAAAGGGTGTTCACAAACTTGCTCGCCTAGGAGTTCGTCTTATGAGCATATCAGATGGTGGTGTAACAGTTCAGAATGGGGCAGAATCTTCTTTGGTGGTAGAGGTTAAGGAAAAGCAAGATAGTGATCCAATCTTGCTTGAACTTAAGGGTGCAGTCCACAATCAGAGGGTGGAGGTTTTCTCCCAAGGGGGAGATGGTGTACTTCGCTATCAAGGTAGATTGTGTGTTCCTGATGTGGGTGAATTGAGACAACATATTCTCGCAGAAGCCCATAATTCCAGATATTCTATTCATCCAGGCGCCACTAAGATGTACCGCGATCTGCGGGAAGTCTACTGGTGGAATGGTATGAAAAGAGATATAGCAGATTTTGTGGCTAAGTGCCCCAATTGCCAGCAAGTCAAGGTAGAACATCAGAAACCAGGAGGTGTGACTCAAGAGACTGACATTCCTACTTGGAAGTGGGAAGTGATCAACATGGACTTCATCACAGGTTTACCTCGTACTCGCAGGCAACATGACTCCATTTTTGTGATTATTGATAGGGTTACTAAGTCTTCTCGCTTTTTGGCGGTCAAGACTACATATTCGGCGGAGGATTATGCCAAGCTTTACATTAATGAGATTATGAGGTTGCATGGAGTTCCTTTGTCTATCATCTCAGATAGAGGTCCTCAGTTTACATCTCATTTCTTGAAGTCATTTCAGAAAGGTCTTGGTACTCAGGTTAATCTTAGCACAGCATTTCATCCGCAGACGGATGGTCAGGCAGAGCGTACCATTCAGACCTTAGAGATGTTGAGAACTTGTGTGATCGACTTTAAGGGTAGTTGTAATGATCACCTTCCTCTTATTGAGTTCGCCTACAACAATAGTTACCATTCCAGCATTCAGATGGCCCCTTATGAGGCATTGTATGGGCGTAGATGTAGATCTCTAGTTGGTTGGTTTGAAGTAGGTGAAGCAGCCTTGATAGGACCAGATTCAGTCCTTGATGCTATGGAGAAAGTGCAACTCATTAGAGATAGACTTAAGACTGCCCAGAGTCGCTAGAAGTCTTATGCAGATGTGAGAAGAAGGGAACTAGAGTTCCAAGTTGATGATTGGGTTTTCCTGAAAGTGTCACCTATGAAGGGGGTGATGAGATTTGGAAAGAAAGGAAAGCTCAGTCCCAGATATGTAGGCCCTTATCGAATCTTGAAAAGGATTGGTAAAGTGGTGTATGAGTTAGAGTTGCCAGCAGCTTTAGCAGCAGTGCATCCAGTCTTTCACATTTTTCTTTTGAAGAAGTGTGTGGGTGATCCAGCATCCGTAGTGCCATTAGAGACTGTGGCTGTAAAAGATAGCCTTTCTTATGAGGATGTACCAGTTGAGATTCTCGATCGTCAAGTTAGAAGGTTGAGAAATAGAGAAGTCGCTTCAGTCAAGGTTTTGTGGAGGAGTCAGTCAGTAGAGGGAGCTACTTGGGAAGCAGAAGCAGCCATGAAGTCCAAGTATCCTCACCTCTTTCCTTCCGATTCCATTCCAGCTTGAGGTAATAGTTCCTCTTTAGTTTTTCAGTCATTCATGCGTAAATTCAGTCTTAGAATCATGTTTCTTCAGTTGTACTTGCATTTTCAACAAATTTGCATGTTCTTGGAACTCAGTTCAGTCAGAAATTCAGTTCTCAGTGTTTAGTGGTAGGGATTGCAGCCCTCTCCCTCTATTTCAGCTAGTTTAGTCTTCATTCGAGGACGAATGGTCCCAAGGGGGAGATAATGTAACACCCCGTATTCGAAACAAACAAGAATGCAGATTTTGAGAAGTTGCAGGTGCAACTTACGGTCACCATCCACGGACCGTAGATCAGACCACGGCCCGTGCTGGTGGTCTGTGGTTCACCACTGCAACCCCTCCCCAAACCAGCTCAGAAAATTGGCTAAGTCCCGACTCACGGACAGACCCACAGTCCGTAGATCAGATCACGGTCCGTGGTCTGTGTCCGTGGATCGAGACTTCCCTTCCATTCCTCTAACACAACCTACGTTCGACCAGCACGGACCGTCATTTGATCCACGGTCCGTAGGTCTGACCGTAGATGAGGTTAGTAGCTAGTTAGATGAAAAATATTGATGGGTCAACTTCAGATGGTCATAACTCTTAGCAGAAAATGAATTGTGTGTCCCATAACCTATGGTTAAATAGATAATTGAATTATCTTTCCAACGCCACCGATTTTGCTTAATTCCGACCTCCGAGTAAAAAGTTATGCTCATTTTAGTGAAAGCCAGTCGAGCAGACTCGACCTACGGATCCAATTGACGGACCGTCGATCGAATGACGGCCCGTCAGTCCAATCCGTAGATCACTCCGACAGCAGTTAATTCAGGGGTCTTTTGGTCTTTTCCTATTTCGTTTAACCCCTAAGATACGTCGTTTAGACCCTAAATCATGAGATTTTAATCAGTTTAAGCCTAGAAACATAACTAGAACTTACCTAAGTCAAATCATTAATCAAACTTAGAAGAATTAGAACGCTAAAAGGAGAAAAGAAGTCAAGAACCCTAGTTCAAGAACGCAACAAGGTTCCTTCAGTTCCAGCCCCGAAATCGAAAGATTTCTCCGTGGAATTCGTCACCAGGTATGTGGGATTTCACTAGTGGGTTCCTTTTGCCCATTAGGTCCCTAGAATTCAGTCAGTTTCTTGATTCCCTTATTATGAATAGACCTAGGGTTTCTAGAATTACAGCAGATCATCATGAATTAGTTATTTAAATGTTCCAAATCAGATTATCATGTTATTGCTCAGCTTGTTGCATAAATTTCAGAACCCTAGCTATGTATTTCTTTAGTTCTTGAATTACACATGCTAGGTCAGATATTTCAGTATTCAGTTTTACAGGCCTCAGTTTATGAATGCATTATTATCAGATTAATTATTGCATTCTCAGTTTGCATGTTCAGTTTCGAGCTATCCAGTATTAACAGAAATTCAGTCATAACTAGTTAACCACTTAATTCATTGGGAGTAGCATAATACCGAGTTGGACTAGGGTTCAGCGTACCCATATAGTCCCAGAACTACGAGCCACGTAGGTGTAAGTCCTCTCTGTGGGCGACATCAGTTTAGTGATCACGCCAGCATGCCTCTATACCTCTGGCAGGGTATATTGGGTCCTCTCGATGGGGCGCATACATCGGACTCCACATTTAGCTCATGTGGTTTTATGTCGGTTATTAGTAGCTCCCACAGTTCAGTCAGACTCTATTGCATTGACCATATTTCAGTACAATCAGTATTCAGTCTCAGCATGTTATAAATTCGGTCATTGCATTCAGTTAGCTCAGTATTCAGTATTTTCAGTATCTATATCATGTTCAGATTATATCATTGCTCAGTATGCTTTGTTCAGTTATATGTTATTTCAGCTTTACTCTATCCTGCATGCTCAGTACCTCTCAAGTACTGACGCATACGTGCGCTACATCTTCTCGTGATGTAGGTTCAGGTTCTCAGCATCCAGATCACGCTTAGATCGATTCCTGATCTTCAGTTCAGCAGCATCAGTGGTGAGTCCTCATTCTTCGAGGACTAGTGACATGTTATCTTTATCGCTATTAGTCTTTAGTTTCAGTTTTGCTAGATCTAGTTGAGGCATGTCCCAACATTTCTAGTTAGTTAGAGGCTATTTTCAGACATAGTTAGATTCAACTTAGTACTTGAGTTTGATATTTCTTTTGTATTAAACTCTCAGATTTGATATATTCAGTTATAGTATATGGGTATTCCCCATCTTTTCAGATTTATTTATGAATTAGCTTCCGCATCACTTTATTTTCTTTAGTATGCTCATGATCATGCCAGCAGGGTTAGCTTGGGATCACTTGTGGTCCTAGGTCCCGTGTCCGCATCTCGGAGGTAGCTCGGGGCGTGACATTCATCATATCATGACCAAGTAATTCTATATGATAGTTATTTAACACCCTTGTAAATCGTTGTTTCAAGTGTTGTAGAATCTCTTTATTGCTTAATTATGGTCCAAAGTACTAAAATATTGTCCAATTTGACATTTTTCTATTGCTAAATTGCTCAATTTATCGATTAACCAATCTTTGAAATGTCATATGTTGCAACAGATACACGTTCTGTTGGATAAAATGTTAAATTTTCTAGCAGAAGTTGCAGCAGACATGTCATATGTGACAACATATGCATATCCTAAAATGTGATTTTCTAGGCATTTAAATTGTCACCTAATAAAATATGTAACACTAATATATAGTTCTACAACATGTAAAAGTACAAAATTATGGTCCAATACAACAAACTTCATCAATTCTATTAAATATTTTTACAAAGACTATCATATCACTAGTTTATCATACAATGACCAAGTAATTCCCTATGATAGTAATATAACATACTTGTAAATCGTTGTTTCAGGTGTTATAGAATATTTTTCTTGCTTAATTATGGTCCAAAGTACTAAAATATGGTCCAATTTGACATTTTTGCATTGCTAAATTGCTCAACTTATCGATTAACACATTCTTGAAATGTCATATGTGGCAACATATACATGTTCTGTTGGATATAATGTTTAATTTTCCAGCAAAAATTGCAACATATATGCCATATGTGGCAACATATGCATATCCTAAAATGTGATTTTTTGGGGTTAATTCAATTAAATTGTCACCTAATAAAACATGTAAAACTAATATATAGTCCTACAACAAGTATAAGTACAAAATTATGGTCTAATACAACAACCTTCATCAATTCTATCAATTTTTTTTATAAAGACTATGATACCACTAGTTCATCATACAATGACCAAGTAATTACATATGATAGTTATAACACCCTTATAAATCGTTGTTCCAAGTGTTATAAAATCTTTTTATTGCTTAATTATGGTCCAAAGTACTAAAATATGGTTTAGTTTGACATTTTTCATTGCTAAATTGCTCAATTTATTGATTAACCCATTCTTGAAATGTCATGTGTGGCAACAGATGCACTTTCTGTTAGATAAAATGTTGAATTTTCTAGCAGAAATTGCAACCGACATGGCAAATGTGGCAATATATACATATCCTAAAATGTGATTTTTGGGGTTAATTCAATTAAATTGTCACCTAATAAAACATGTAAAATTAATATATAGTCCTACAACATGTTTAAGTACAAAATTATGGTATATTACAATAACATACATCAATTCTATCTAATATTATTTCAATGACTATCATAGCAGCAGTTCATCATACAATGACCAAGTAATTTCATATGATAGTTATATAAAACCCTTGTAAATAGTTGTTCCAAGTGTTATAGAATATTTTTATTATTAATAATGGTCCAAACTACTAAAATATGGTTCAATTTGACATTTTTCCATTGCTATATTGCTGAATTTATCAATTAACCCATCCTTGAAATTTCAAATGTGGCAACAGATGCACGTTCTGTTGGATAAAATGTTGAATTTTCCAGCATAAGTTGCAATAAACATGGTATATGTGGTAACATATGCATATCCTAAAATATGATTTTTGGGGTTAATTCAATTAATTTGTCACCTAATAAAACATGTAACACTAATATATAGTCCTACAACATGTATATGTATAAAATTATGGTTTAATACAATAACCTTCATCAATTCAATCAAATATTTTTACAAAGACTATCATATCACTAGTTCATTATACAATGACCAAGTAATTCCATATGATAGTTATATAACATCCTTGTAAATCGTTGTTCCAAGTGTTATAGAATCTTTTTATTGCTTAATTATGGTCTAAAGTACTCAAATATTGTCCAATTTGACATTTTTCCAATGCTAACTCGCTCAATTTATTGATTAACCCATCTTCGAAATGTCAAATAGGGCAATAGATGTACGTTCTATTGGATAAATTGTTGAATTTTCCATCAAAATTTGAAATAGACATGACATATATGGCAACATATGCATATCCTAAAATGTGATTTTTGGTGTTAATTCAATTAAATTGTCACTTAATAAAGCATGTAACACTAATAAATAGTCCTACAACATGTATAAGTACAAAATCATGGTTTAATACACCAACCTTCATCAATTCTATCAAATATTTTACAAAGACTATCATACAACTAGGTCATCATACAATGACCAAGTAATTCTATATGATAGTTATATAACACCCTTGTAAGTCGTTGTTCCAAGTGTTATAAGATTTTTTTATTGCTTAATTATGGTCAAAAGTACAAAAATATAGTCCAATTGAACATTTTTCAATTGGTAAATTGCTCAGTTTACCGATTAATCCATCCTTGAAATGTCATATGTAGCAACAGATGCACGTTATGTTGGATAAAATGTTGAATTATCCAGCAGAAATTGCAACAGATATGACCTATGGGTAACATATGCATATCCCAAAATGTGATTTTTTGGGGTTAATTCCATTAAATTGGCACCTAATAAAACATGTAACACTAATATATAGTCCTACAAAATTTATAGGTACAAATTTATGATCTAATACAAAAAAATTCATCAATTCTATCAAATATTTTAACAAAGACTATCGTACCACTAGTTCATCATATAATGACCAAGTAATTCAATATGATAGTTATATAACACCCTTGTAAATAGTTTATCCAAGTGTTATAGAATCTCTTTATTCCTTAATTGTAGTCCAAAGTACTAAAATATGGTCCAATTTGACATGTTTCAATTGCTAAATTGCTCAATTTATCGATTAACCATCCTTGAAATGTCATATGTTGCAACAGATACACGTTCTGTTGGATAAAATGTTGAATTTTCCAGCAGAAATTGCAGCAGACATGGCATATGTGGCAACATATACATATCCTAAATTGTGATTTTCTGGGTTAATTCATATAAATTGCCACCTAATAAAATATGTAACACTAATATATAGTCCTAGAACATGTATAAGTACAAAATTATGGTCTAATACAACAACCTTCATCAAATCTATCAAATATTTTTACAAACACTATCATACCACTAGTTCATCATAAAATGACCAAGTAATTCCATATGATAGTTATGTAACATCCTTGTAAATCATTGTTCCAAGTGTTATAGAATATTTTTATTGCTTAATTATGATCCAAAGTACTAAAATATTGTCCAATTTGACATTTTCCATTGCTAAATTGCTCAATTTATCGATTAACACAATCTTGAAATGTCATATGTGGCAACGTATGCATGTTCTGTTGGATAAAATGTTTAATTTTGTAGAAAAAATTGCAACATATATGGCATATGTGGCAACATATGCATATCCTAAAATGTGATTTTTGGGGTTAATTCAATTAAATTGTCACCCAATAAAACATGTAACACTAATATATAGTCCTACAACATGTATAAGTACAAAATTATGGTCTAATAAAACAACATTTATCAATTCTATAAAATAATTTTACAAAAACTATCATACCACTAGTGCATCATATAATGACCAAGAAATTTCATATGATAGTTATATAACACCCTTGTAAATCGCTGTTCCAAGTGTTGTAGATTCTTTTTGTTGCTTAATTATGGTCCAAAGTACTAAAATATGGTCCAATTTGACATTTTTCCATTGCTAAATTACTTAATTTATCGATTAACCAATCCTTGAAATGTCATATGTGGCAATAGATGCACCTTTTGTTGGATAAACTGTTAAATTTTCCAACAGAAATTGCAACACACATGGTGTATGTGGCAACATATGCATATCCTAAAATGTGATTTTTGGGATTAATTCAATTAAATTGACACATAATAAAACATGTACCACTAATGTATAGTCCTGCAACATCTATAAGTACAAAATTATGGTCTAACACAACAACATTCATCAATTCTATCAAATATTTTTACAAAGACTACCATACCCCTAGTTCATCATGCCATGACCAAGTAATTCCATATGATAGTTATATAACACCGTTGTAAATCGTTGTTCCAAGTGTTATAGAATCTTTTTATTGCTTAATTATGGTCCAAATTACTAAAATATGTTCTAATTTGACATTTTTCCATCGCTAAATTGCTCAATCTATCGATTAACCCATCTTTGAAATGTCATATGTGGCATCAAATGCACGTTCTGTTGGATAAAATGTTGAATTTTCCAGTAGAAATTGCAATAGACATGGCATATGTGGCAACATATGCATATCCTAAAATGTGATTTTTCGGGTTAATTCAATTAAATTGTCACCTAATAAAACATTGTAACTCTAATATATAGTCCTACAACATGTATAAGAACAAAATTATGGTCTAATACAACAACCTTCATCATTTCTATCAAATATTTTTACAAAGACTATCATACCACTAGTTCATCATACAATGACCAAGTAATTCCATATGATAGTTATATAACACATCTGTAAATTGTTGTTCCAAGTTTTCCAAACCATACAATTTATCGATTAACCCATCCTTGAAATGTCATATGTGGCAACAGATGCACGTTCAACTTTGCTTTTTTAGGTGTAGGCCTTTGTGGGTCTTCATTGTTATTAACATAGCCACTCCAAGCCTTTAAAATTCCATAATTTTATAGTAGTGAAGCATATCTCAAGCGAAGGGATTGAGAAATAATTCCATCAAAGGGTACTTGTAGTCCATCACTCAAAAACTCAGCATATCCAGCAACAAAAAGTCCACAATCTCTGCAGGGTATATCAACAATTAGAAAATACTATAAACTTAATATTAACATCACATTTCGATAGTGGTAAGACAAAAAAAATAATGTGATACTACTTATAGACTATTGCTTGCTTGTTTGCCCATACCAGTAACATGTATGACTTCGAATGGGTGAAATTTTTTCTTGCCCTGGTAAGATTCAAGAACTGACTAGTTGGTTCGGTCTTTTTGCTCAAAAAATCCACTGGATTCAAGGTACTTTGGCAATATTATAGACAACTTTTGAATCTCGGTGCACAATTTTCTATTAGTCCTAGATAAGGACATTGAATCACACACCTCTATGCATCGTTCCTTCAATACAACGACTACCAAGACCCAATGAAACTCCCCATTACAATTTACAGGAACATAAAACCATCTATGAGGTGCCAAGGTAGTCCAATAGGTATACAAAACCCTTTGATAGTGCCAACGATTTTATGCTCATTTTCAGGAACAACACTGGCATTGTCAATGTATGTTTTGAAAAAAACAATTAGTAGTGGTATATCGATATTTAGAATGACTCTGTTGCTTCAACTTCTTTCGCAAATGGTATAAAATGACATCCACATACTGGATAGATGCATCAACAAGTGTATTTCTGTATCAATTTATTTATATGTATTCATGTCTTCATCAAAACATAAAAGTGGGCATGAATTTACCTCATCAATCCAACACATATTGGGTTGAGATATTATGTAGAACCATTCCTTCTTTGGAAATGCAACTACAAATCAAGTTGTTTGAACTCAAGATTCGAGCAATTGGCTAAGTAGTGATCATCCCTGTCTCTTCTGCAATTGTGTAATCATTATAAATAATTATTTAGTGGACAACAAGAAGAAATACTAATAATAGTTGAACGACTTTACTTATTTTCATGATGCTTGTAAAGACCCTCGTTTATCCATTGCGAGAAGGATGAAATTAGTTTAGTTGGACCCTCGCCGTCAATGTAAAAACCTTCAAATGGATATTGTTGCTTCACATCACAATTGACGACTTTCTTCTCTTTCTTTTTCTCTTTCTCTTTCGCTTTCACTTTCTCTTTCTGCTTCTCCTTCTCCTTCTCCTTCTCTTTCTCTTTCTCCTTCTCCTTGCCTTTTGGGGTTGAGTGTGATACTGGAGCAATAGTCATTGATTTTTTCTTTTACTAATTATAAATAGTGATTGGGAAATAGACTTTTTCAACCTCCTATATTCTAAGGCTGTGAAATCTTTTTGGATTTATGGACATTAATATTATAAGTCATTTTCTTAAAAATATTAGTGAGTTCTTTAACATGACTAATCAAATAATCATGTTGTTGCTCACATTTTTCGCATAGACAAAAAGAGCATTTGATGTTAGAAGAGGAAGCAACACCAACAAAAGATTGAGTTGTTGCCATAGATGAAGCTTCTTGTGTCATTTGATCTACAAGGTAAATAAAAAAAGGTTGAGAGTTTACAATTGATTATAAAATAATAATGCGTAGCTATTTATACTTTTATTGACACAGATGGACATTCTGTTGCCACAAATGGACATTATCTTGCCATAGATGTACCTTTTGTTGCCACAGATGAATTGCCACAGATGTACCTTTTATTGCCACAAATGAATCTTCTGTTACTACAGATGACCATTTTGTTGCCCTAACACATATGTGAGATGTTCCAACATATGACAAACTCTGTTGGAATATGTACCAACATATCACTAAAATGTTGCAACATACAATACATCTTTCAATAAATGAAATATATGTTGGACAACTGAACAAGACTATATTTATAAAAGCATATGAACAAAATGGTAACAAAATGGTCACAAAAAGAACAACAAAAGCAACAAAAAATGACTTTTCACTGAATGTTAACTATACATATACATTTCCTCAAAATTAGGGCTTTTTGGGTTTGTTGATTTTCTTTCAAAAACAATAAATAATAGGTACCATTACACCATTATTCAATTTTCACACCTATAGAACGATTTATTGTTCATTAACCCAAGAAAAAAACTTAGTATTGTTCGAAAATTGTAAAATCTTTCATAAAAATGACTTGCCCATTTTGAGTCGAACACGATCTTCAGTTCAGAAAGAGGAGAGAGTCACAACCAGAGGTGAGGAGGAAGATAAGATAATGGGGAGAATATATGTTTTGATAATCAGATTTTTGGATTTCTAAGGAAGAACAAGAAGAGAAGAGAGAACGTTGGGAGAAGAAGAAGAAGATAAATTCTATTTTCTTTTATTTTCTTAAAATGGTTTGGATAGAGCTACTAAAGTTGAAAAATGAAGTGTTTTTTGTATTTTATAAAATATTAGAAAATTTTGAAAGTATTAATTTGGTCCCAGATTTACTTAATTACATTTTAAAGTAGATTTTACCATTTCTTGGTCAAAGTGTCACCAAAAACCAAACCAAAACTTAATTGACACCTTTCATTTAATTTTCTCGGGTCACCTGAGTGTGGTATTTCTAGGCTAGATCTGATTGCCCTTCACCAGTTTTGGAGCCACGCTGGAGATGGAGCTTGGAACTCTAGCTCATTGTTTGATGGAACTTTGAGTTTACTGATGACCTCCAAAAAAAAACAAAGAAAAACTCAAAAAGGAGGAAAAGGGGATGGGCTAGTTCAGGGGTTGCTTTGGGAAGTGTATTCGGATCAAATTCGAGTGGTTTTTCGCCGGGAAAGGTAACGGGAAAGGAAGGGGGTTTTGGTGTTTTGGTGTTTTGGTTGTGCGATGGGGAGGGCAACAATGGTGGTTGGGTGTGGCTAGAGAAAATGGAGAACGAAGTTGTTTTTGGTTGTTTTGGCATAGTGGAGTTCACCAGAAAATCAGAACAAGGACAGTGGGAACGAGCTGGTTTCGCCAAAGTTTGGTGTCGTGGCTTCATTGAAAAAATGAGGATAATGAGAAACGGGTGGTTGTTGGCTGTTTGGTCTAGCTTGCCTGAATGAGGAGGAGAACATGGAAAGGGGTCTGGTTTGTTGTGGATTTTTGGTGGTTTTCTGGGTCGTTTCCGGTGACTGCTTTACCGAAAAAAGAAGAAAAAATGATTGGGGTTTTGCTATGGTGGTCTGGAGGTCATTTCCGGTGACTATTTCACCAGAAAAGGGATGAAAACGAAGAGGGTTTTGGTGGCTGGAGTTGGTGGGTTTCTGGTGGTTAATGGCTTAGCATTGATCTGGTGAGGGACAAGAGATGAGGCAACGGTCTGGTGGTGATTGGTTTCGCCGGAAAAAAGAAGAAAAATGAATGGTGTTTTGGGTGGTGGACTCATTGGATTCCGGCGGATCTCCGACGACTTGCCGGAAAATAATGAAACAATTAAAGAATATAAAATTATGTAAATTACACCACTAAAAATCATATCCATCACCCTTTAACTTAATGAGCAAACTATTCTTTAAATAGGGAATTGAAAACCACCAATAGTACAATACCACTATCTTAAAAACATTGGCCAAAACCATCGATTAATAAAATATCGGTGTATGAAATCTTGTCTATATCAGAATGAATTTCTCGACTGTGCAAAATATCAAAATGAATGTTAACAAATGTAGCAGATAAAATGAATATAAAAAAATGTAAAAAATGTAATAAACGTATCATGATATGCAAAAAATGCGATTTAACAAAAATAATGATTTTATAAAAAATGAACAAATATTTGAATGTATTCAACCGATTGTGACAAAATAATATAAACATAATTAATCTATAAAATTCCTAATACTTTGAGAATAAGGATAATTATTAACAAATTGCATTAAAATAACAAAACATGTATTTTAAACTATTTAAAAAATAAAATACTTAAGAAGTAGTAAGTTTAGAAATATCAAACTAAAATTTGGTGTCAACAATTTTTATCACTTATAGATTTTTTTCAAATTAGAAAGGATAGTTTCAATTCTAGTTCTTTATTTTTGATTGTTTCTCTTTCTGAAATTTCTTGTTACTATTTTGTGTAGAAATGTAAAATCACTATACATATTGCCTTGCAATGTATACTGAGATATGTCAAATAAGTACCTTTTTGTGTAAATGCTAATAATACCTTTTCCAGCGTCTTCAAATTCCTAATAAAATTCCACATGTTGTTGCCTTATTTAAAGTTAAGTTAAATAATATTAATAATTTCCTTTCTTCTGCCGCCTCTTCAAAATTTAAAGATACACTCACAATGTTTTGGGTTGTCTTATTTAATGTTATATTAACAACTAATAATATCATTTACAACCTTTTGAAAATTATACACAGTAAGAACTTATAGCATTAAAACTTTTTTGGCACTGTATTTTCCTTCATTAATCCAACACCATCAATAATAATTTTATATTAAGTTTTACCCATTAAATATCTTATATAAATAAATATCCCTCACCATTGGATGAAACAAGCTCAACATGTATGCCTCTTCTTCTTTCATTTTGTTTTGTTACTTAAAAGCTTAAATCCTCTCATTTATCCTATTTAATGTATGATCTCTTTTACCTTTATTCTTATGTAGCTCTGTTGGTTTTATTTTAGTAATGTATGATGCAAGTTTTCTTATATGCAATTCATTTGTTTTTTAGGTTGGTCCATAAGTGTGTGTGTATATATATATATATATATATATATACACACACACACAAATTTAAAGTTATCTTTTTTTATATGCATTTATTTTTTGCACCATATCATTTTTTATTTATATTGTTTTCTTTTTTCTACCATACTGTTAATATCTCACAAATGATTGTGTTGTATTTCATAATTCAATTATATGTATATCACTTGGTAGAAATTTCTTTTGTCAAAATTTACAGATGGCAGATTTAATAATTTTGAATGAGACAAAAAAGATGAAGGGTACATATATATTCTATTATTATTTATATATGTCAATTAAATATTTAAACAATGATTATTTTATAACAAATAAATACTTTTATTTTGTAGGTGTAGATTATGAAATTGATAATGATCTACTAGCCATCCTAAGGATATGTTGATCGAATTTCTCTACAACTATTACAAAACACCATTCTCCTTCGACGACAAGTTCTCAATATGTATGCATCTGTAAAAAAATAGAGGGTATTATTTCTTAAAAAGAAGGCGGAAACTTGAAGGCATTAAATATTTTGTAACTATAATGTTGACATTTAAATTATGTGTTGTAACATATTAAAAAAAGAACTTTTAACAAGTTGAATACTTGATATATTATTAGAATTGTAAAATTTAAGTCGTTATAGTATAGTTTTCAAAAAAATTCACTTGATAACAATATTTTTGTATGATGTGTCTTGCAATGATCATAATATCAATTGAATAAGTTGCACCTTTCATTGATTCGAGCTTGTATTTTACACATCATACAATTATTTTTTAGATGTATTTATACTAATTATCACGGTATACACGTGCGTTGCACGTGTTCGAAAACTAGTAAAAGTATAAGCATTAAAACTCTTGTACCATTGGAGGGTAAGAATTAAAGATCTTACTTTGATTGTAGCTAGAATTAAAGAACTCACCTTGATTGTAGCTTGAATCACAACAATGGAAGTGTATGATGATTAGGATTTAAGAGGAGCATATAAGGAAGGAGCTGGAAGCTTCCGACTATTCGTGTTATTACTTTTCTAATATACTTTACGCTTTTATTATTTTCATCAGATATTTTTTACCCTTTGCTTATGCTTCTATTTCTGGACCGGGTCAATTTTGGGTTCGGTTATTTGTAAATATTCTCTTTATTTTTATGAATAAATGGGCCTCACCTAATTAAAAAATTACTTGTTTTTTTAAAAGTTAGTCAATTCGAATAGGATCTTTAATGAATATGTACTCTCGAAGATGACATACCATCCACATTAATTAGGGTAACGTCTCTCAATTAAGTTTTTCATTTTTCATTACCTTTCTGATTTAAAAACCATATATGGCTTAAGGATTTGTTGATGTTTGAAATCCTCCTTGTCATAAATTAAGCAAACAGTTGGCTGAAATTGTGAACCTAGCATACACATTTATGTCAAAGTGATTTTGACTAGCATAAACATATGAAAATTTCAAAAAGTTCATGTTTTATTTCAAATTATAAGACTAGTGTGTAAGCAAAACTTAATACACATCAGGATCTTAAATACATTAATATTACAGAGATTGGTAACATATAACAAACCTGATCTTTTTACCGTCTTTCCTTGCCCTAACTTACGTTACCACATTCGTCAATGATGAAAAAAAGGTGTAAAATTAAATATGTTGTAACCCTAAAAGTAGGATGGAGAACCAATTTGTAGAGGTTAATTAAGACTTTATCTGCTACGCCGATAAAATAATCGGTGTACGAATGAAATCTATTCTTTATTAAATATCATTTATGGGTTTTACATTAATTGGGCCACAAATAAAATATTAAGCTACATTCTTCCTAATGACTCAATAACCACATGACTATAATATACTCGAATCTGATTATGTGCGTTGCACGTTTGTCCCATGTAAATTTTAAAGATCAGTTAGAAGATTAAATTCTATGAAAACATGTGCGGTTTGAACTTTGGTTAGCATTGGTTAGCAAACTTGCAATGAATTCACAAATGACTAATTTAAGTCCAAATAAAAAATGTACAACAATTTGAGACTTAGCTTTGGGTATAGTTACTGTGGACCTATTCTTGGGGATCTTCATTGACAAAAGGCTTGATATTAGAGGTGGAGCTTCATCAACTGATTATCTGGGAGACGCAGGATTGGTCGAGCCATGGAAGCTACAAGCTAGGAATTAGATCGAATCATAGATGAACACAAAAATCAAGTTGAGCTCCTTCAACGGATCTAGATTACCACCTAGAAATCATCAAATATCCAATACGATGCTTGGAGTGGTAAGAGATATGCACTTGATCTTGGTGTAGATTGACTCATCAATGGAAGTGCAAGGGGATAAGTGGTGACGACTGAGATTGAAAGAAATGAAAGTTAGACCTTTACTTTCCTAATTTGCACCTTTTAGTTTGTATTAGATATTCACTCTCTTTGCTGGTGTTCTTGTTGCTGGACCGGGTAACTTTTGGTCCCGGTCAGTGCTTGTATAGTCTTATCCTTTTAGGAATTTATGGGTCTTTCCCCATTTTGATTAAAAAAAATAATCCTGAATGGGGTTCACTCCATTTATTCTTTGTAGGGAGATATAACTACAATAAGATAGAGCTGAAACATAGAGCCTTAATTTATTTCATAGCATATGTGGATATTGGATCTGCACATTTTGAAGGTTAGAGTTAAGCTTCGGCGTAATAGTAGAACTTGATTTACATGACGAGTTACGTTTACACCAAGATCTGCACTTCCTGGTATTAGATCCAACTAAGGGATTCACAACTCCCATGATAATTGGTTAAAGTGACAAACAAGGTATAGTGATGAGCTGAATAACTAAGCGTAGAGTTTCGATTGGCTCAATGGAGTGAAGACGAGATCGATTCCATCATTGTGTCAGCACTTGAAAACCATCATATCATCATCATATATTATTATAAGTTATCTATATTACCTTAAAAGCATGAACTCCTAAATTGAATGTTAAATTACTATAATATCCCTAACTTAGGTTGTGACTTTGTCAATGAGTTGTGCCTTTTTTCATAGGGTTGTGATATTTCGATGAATTGTAACTTTCCCAAAGAGTTGTGACTTTTCCAAATAGTTGTCTTTTTCAATAAGTTGTGACTTTTCCAAAGGGTTGTGACTTCTTGGAAAGGTCATGACTTTTCAGATAAGAAACAAAAAACACTTGTTCATACTACCCTTTGTTGACTATAGATAGAGGGGTTTGCTCTCATTTTTCAACCAAATTTGTTTTAATCTTCTACTCTTCTTCCCCTTGCATTTTAAAAAATTTTCGTGTCATTTATTTTCCTTTAGTGAGTTCAAAGTTTAGCAGACTATGATGTACCACTATTTTTATGAAGTAAATTGTTCTATCATAAGAGGGTATATTCCTTAACATCGAGTACTTGAGGAAACTAATTTTGATGATATAATCATTATTTTTTTTCTTAGATAGTATGTAATGTTCCAATATATGAAGTTAATATGATGTAGTATAAACTCATTTGTTTTTGTTAACATTTTCTCTTGTGATGTAGATGTATGCTTCTGGATATCTTTTTAAAAAATTATTCAACTTTTCAAGAGTTAGAGAATTGTCACGATTTGTTTTTTGATGCTCAAAACAAATGAATGACTTTATTTATCAATGTTACTTATGTGATTTAGAATGTCAGGAAGTTTGCTTCAAAATAGTTATTACTATATAAACAATGCCTTTTTGTTAATATAAACATTGCCCTTTTATTTTATTATTTTACTATTTTTTAATATCTAAGTATTTTCAATGAAGAAAAGTTTATATGACTTCTAATAACGCCAGTTGAAGTTTGTATTAGTTTAAATTTTATTGTAGTCTAAATTCTTTTTTTATTGTTAACAATTTCTCTGGTGATGTAGCTATATGCTTCTGAATATCTTTTTCCAAGATTATTCAACTTCTCAAGAGTTAGAGAATTGTCACGATTTGTTTTTCTGATGCCCAAGACAAGAGATTGACTTTATTTAGCAATGTTACTTATGCGATTTAGATTGTTAGGAAGTTTGCTTCAAAATAGTTATTACTACATAAACATTGCTCTTTTGATTTATTGATTTACTATTTCTTAATATTTCAGTATTTTCAACGAATAAAAGTTCATATGACTTGTACTAACGCCAGTTGATGTTTGGATTAGTTTAATTTTTATTGTTGTATAAATTCATTTGTTTTTGTTAAAAATTTCTCTTGTGATGTAGTTATATGTTTTTGAATATCTTTTTCCAAAATTATTAAACTTCTCAAGAGTTTCACGATTTGTTTTTTTTGATGCTCAAGACAAAAGAATGACTTTATTTATCAATGTTACTTATGTGATTTAGATTGTCACGATGTTTGCTTCAAAATATTTGTTACTATGTAAACATTTCCCTTTTGTTTTACTAATTTACTATTTCTTAATATGTAAGTATTTTCTACGAAGAAAAGTTTATATGACTTCAAATAACGCCAATTGAAGTTTGTATTAGTTTAATTTTTATTATTTATTTAATAGCTAATTTTATGAGATATATATTTTCATTAATGCAAACACACACACACACATAATGTGTGTGTATCTATATATATATATATAAATATTATGAATTCTCATAGTTATTGCATTAATTATTTCTATCTTTCATCTTTCATTAAATTAACTTTTGACCAATAATTTTTCATATTATTATCCTGCTCCTATATGTGCTAACACGGTGTTGTTATTTTACCTTAGACGAGTCATGCTTGGTTGAATAAATTGAATATTGTTTACAAGTATATGAACTATATCTTTGTTGGGTGTAAGATAAATAGGTGATTATATATATAATTCACAGACATAATATATTTTTAAATTTTAATTTTTAGTTTTTCGGTAAAAAAAAAGAGAAACATTTCTCAATTAACTATGGACATTCAGATAACTATCTTTGATTTATGTACACAGTCAATCGAAAAGTCAAATATGAGAGACAACAAAAAGAACGTCACCTATTATATTATAACTTATACAATAAAAATTACAAAAATAGCTCTAAAAAATAAAATGTAGTTGTTCTCCACATGTTCATATGACATCTAAACAGATTAAGTGGAATACACGCCAAGGCACATCTTGATAGATGACAAGAAAAATACACAACAAATATCGTCTATTTGGTAATATTAGTGAGATACGATTAATTACATGATTGGACCTCATCAAATTGAAATAAATATATACATTATTGATACGCTCAAATTACACCTCCCTATAGAAGTATAAGCGATCGTTATCAAGTAAAGAACCCAACTTGTAGGTTGGGATCGATCCCACGAGGAAAATGGTTTAGACTTTACTTTAACCAACAATTAGATTCAATTAGTCAAATTATTTCCAGAAACAGGTAATTAAAGGGGGGTTGTGCTTGTGTGAAACAAATAGTAAGAACTTAATAAGTAATCAGTAATCAAACTCAACTTTGGTTGTTATCAAGATAAGAGAAATAACTAGGGTATACGTGTTCCCCACAAGCTCATAACGCAGTAATCCTAATAACAACAATCCTTTCCTAGTGTATTACATGCAAAGTGATAAGTTAGGTATCTCTAAATCCTTGGTCCGGCATCTAGAGAATTTCACCCCGCACCTTGGTCCGGCTACATGTGTATAATTTACTAACCCTTAACTTTACCTCATATTAGACATCATAATCGATGTTTGGCTTTGTTATTACTTCGCACCAATCGACACTAGCCTATTAGATAGTATCAAACTAAATCTATGTTGATAATTCTTTTCTTGTTGATTACCTCCTTGGTCAGGCAAGTAGCAACAAGGCGAGTTCTAACGTTGGCCACCGTTAAAAAGACTTCTAGACGAAAGAATTATCAATGCATGCTTCAATACTATTCAAGAATTACTTAGTTATTATTCATACTTTGTTAATCGCTTATGGTTCCCACAATCCTAATTATGAAAGTTAGCTACTCATTATCTCAAAAACACCATCAAAATTTATTAAAATAAATATGTTTGTGTTAATCATAAAAAAGTTAAGAACAATAGCTAAACTATCTTTTATTAATCACGAATACAAATAAATAATAAAGGAGAAGAAAGAATAAACCACAATTCTTCGGCCTCCACGGCGGCTCTTCCAAAGTTCCTAAGCTAGAAGAAAATTTATATTGTGTCTTGTATCTTGGTTTTTGGCCTCCCTTTTTCCTCAAATAATTATTTCTATGCACTATTTATAGATGTAGGAAACCCTAAATAAAATAATTGAGTCCAGATTAAATTAGGAATCCGAAACCAAAAGGAATTGAATTCCTTTTATTTTTTTCCGACCGCGTGAGCTATGTTGCTGCCGCCTCAATATAAGTTGTATGCTATTCACTTGCTGCCACGTGGCAGCAGCAAGCATCAAATTTCAATTTCCTCAATTGCAGCCGCCGTTTCCTTATATATATAAATATATTATTTTATTAAATTTTATTCATTAAGCTGTCTGCTTGATTTTCTTCTTCAATCTTTCATCTTTAATTCGTTTTAGCTCCAAAGTTCTTCATTTTCCCACCAATTTAATCCTACAAATAAATTATCCAATTTAGCACAATTCATAAAATTCATGCTCAAAAAAGACAAATATAAATAATAAATGTGAGGAAATAATGATTAAAAATATGTATTTTTAGCCTCACATCAATTATTGCATTTAATTAATAAAAAATTTCTTTGACAGTCTTTATAGGTTCGTATTAATAAGAGATATATATGATGATCCACATTGAATATTCACAAATGAATCTGCAATATTATTTTGTGCGAAGCTTATTATTCAAATCTTCGCTTAAATTTTTTGAATTGATAATCACGTGCAACACATGTGTCGAAAATCTAGTATTGTTACAAGTGGGAAGCTCCAAAGATGAAAAGTTAGATTACCATTTTACCCCTAGACTAAATTAAATTAATTAAATAATATTATTTTAATTATTTTTTGAATTTTAAGTTAATTATTAGAAAGGGATTGTGGAAGAATAAGAGTCAATTAAGATTTCTAGAATTTAAAATAAGTACATGAATCAAGATTCCCCCCTTTTAATTTACCCATAGACTAAAGTAAACGTCTAATAAATTAAATAATATTATTTTAATTATTTTTTGAATCGTAAGTTATTTATTAGAAAGGGAATGTGGAAGAACAAGAGTCATTTAAGATTTCTAGAAGTTTAAATAAGTACATGAATCAAGATTTTCCCCCTTTTAATGTTAAATTAAAGAATATGAAGAGTTGTAGCCAAATCAATATATACCACTACGAAATACAAATTTATTATTTTGAATTCTTCCACTAGCATTTATACGTACACCTATGGTAAAGTTCCTTCTTTTTCCATCTTTTATTGTTTATTTGAAATATTTTTTTCTTTTGTAGATTTTTTTTAAATTAGAAAGGACTGTTTCAATTCTAGTTCTTTATTTATGATTGTATCTCTTTCTAAAATTTCTTATTCCTATTTTGTGTAGAAATGTAAAATCATTATACATATTGCCTGTCAATGTTTACTGAAATATTTTAAATATGTACCTTATTATGTAAATGCTAATAATACATTTTCCAGCCTCTTCAAATTCCTAATAAAAATTCCACACTTGGTTGCTTTATTTAAAGTTAAGCTAAATAATGTTAATAATTTCCTTTCTTTTACCGCCTCTTCCAAACATAAAGATAGACTCAAAATGTTTTTGGTTGTCTTATTTGATGTTATATTAACTACTAATAATATCATTTACAAACTTTTAAAAATTGTACACAGTCAGAACTTATAGCATTAAAACTGTTTTGGCCCTCTATTTTCCTTCATTAATCCAACACCATCAATAATAATTTTATATTAAGTTTTCCTCATTAAATATCTTATATAAATGGATATCAAGTATATGTGTAACCCTCACCATTGGATGAAACAAGCTCAACATGTATGCCTCTTCTTCTTTCATTTTGTTTTGTTACTTAAAAGCTTAAATCCTCTCATTTATCCTATTTATTGTATGATCTCTTTTATCTTTATGCTTATGTAGCTCTATTGGTTTTATTTTAGTAATATATGATGCAAGTTTTCTTATATGCAATTCATTTGTTTTTTTAGGTTGGTCCATATGTGTGTGTGTGTGTATATATATATATATATATATGTATATATACACACACAAATTTAAAGTTATCTTTTTTTATATGCATTTGTTTTTTGCACCATATAATTTTTTATTTATATTGTTTTCTTTTTTCTACCATACTGTTAATATCTCATAAATGATTGTGTTGTATTTCATAATTCAATTATATGTATATCACTTGACAAAAATTTCTTTTGTCAAAATTTACCGATGGCAGAATTAGTAATTTTTAATGAGCAAAAGAATAAGAAGGGTACACATATATGTAATTATTATTTATATATGTCAATTAAATATTTAAACAATTATTTTATAACAAATAAATACTTTTATTTTGTAGGTGTAGCCTATGAAATTGATAATGATCTACTAGCCATCCTAAGGAAGACATATGTTGATCAAATTTCTCTACAACTATTACAAAACACCTGTAACATTTCGCAAATTGAAATAACTAGGAAGAAGCTAATAATTGGAAATAGTCATTTTTGGAAAGAAAGAAAATCTGGAAATTTTGTTAAGTTAGAATAAGTTGAGTTTTGGTCAACTTCAAATGGCCATAACTTCTAGCTTAGGATGAGTTAGGTGTACTTCCCAACATGGTAGGAAAGCTCTTGGAATGATCTTTTCAGCGCAGCCGAGTTTGCGCGATTTCGAGTTCGTATGAGTGAGTTATGCCCTTTGGAAGTTGGACAGTTGGAATTAGGAAAGTTCAATTCGGAATTTTAAAGGGTAGTTTGGTCTTTTCCTTGCCCAATTATTTTATTTCATTTCTGGTAATTAAGTAAGGGTATAATCAGAATTAGATCAGTTTACGCTTTTACCAAAATACGTTAGGGCTTGGAGAAAAGAGAAAAGAAGAGGAGAAAAGAGAAGAGAAGCAAGATTCGTCAAGATCGTCGAGTTTAGCTTGTGGAATTTGTCGGGGGTGATCCCTACAAGACATGTGAGATCACATAGCGTTGGGTTAGTTCACCCACGCTCCCAACTTGATTAAATTTCAGCAAAATATATTGATTTGAAAGTAAATCCCTTGAATTCCTGATGAAGTTCGTTTGAATCCTTGTGGGTTGTGTTGTTGGAGTTTTCTTGAAATTGATTCACGTTTTTTGTTGTGTTTTCTAGTGGAATCTGATGTTGTTAGAGGGTATAGATGATTCTAAGTGTTTGGGGAAAGAACCCATGGAGATTAGAGGGTTTAGATCTGTAAAACGAAGAAGAAAATTTTGTCAGGCAAATCTGGGCAGTGCCTCCACGTTGCCGACCTGTTCCCCAGATTTGGGAAAAATCGTTTGGCGTCGCGGAGCAGTCACAGACCGTTCTGCCTCAAAAGTTATTTTCGAACCAAAAAATTTAAATGCTTATCCGAGTCGCGGACCCACCCTTAGACAGTGATTTTTTTAAAATCTTTTCTCATGTTTAGTTATTTCAAATCATTCCTAAACATCATGAGATCTTTCATATCACAAATCACAATCCTTGAATCCATAATTCAATTCAAGGAAAGTTAAGAGTCAAGTTAGAAGTTAAGAAGCAAGTCAAGAGAAGTTCTTTAAAAGTTTTCAAAAGTCTTTCACAAACATTTTAACTTTGTTCTAAGACTTAAGTTTTAAGTTAGGCAAAGAGTAAAGATTTGAAGTTCATTTCTTCAAAGAAGTGTATGGGTACTATGTATTCCCAAAGAGTTTAAAATGTTTTCACATTTGAGCAAGAAAGGGAACATCGATTCCAAGAGAGCTTTTAAGCTAAGTTTTTGAGTAATTATCTCAAATCAAATAAAGAAGTTTGTTTTAAAAACATATGAGCGAAGTGTGTTTTGGGAGTAGTATTGAGCACTGATATAGGGATGCGAGTTCATATTAACTCAAGTCTCCATAAACCATGTAGCCATCATGGGTAGTAAATGATCATACTTTTTAAATTACTCGTTACGATGCTTTTATCATAAGCTAGTGGATCCACTAAGTTAAGTAGTTTTATATGATGGCAAAGTATAGGACAGTTCTAGCAGCGTGGGCAAGACGTTGTATCACCACTTAGGCTCATAGTGGTGATTGTCGGTTAGAGACTCTCCCATAGACACTATATTACTTTATTATATGAGTAAAGTTCAGTTTGTTATTGCATTTTCTTTAACGAACTGAGTTGTTTCCATTGTTTTTACAAGCTTTCTATTTATTGCTTTATATTGAGTTAAGTTATTCAGGAGTTGAGTAAAGCCAAGGTATGTGTTCCTTTCAGATTCTTTCAAGTTTAAGTTGTGCTTAGCATTCCAACTCACATACTCGTACATTCAATGTATTGATGCCAGTTGGCCTGCATCTTATTATGATGCAGACACAGGTAACTAGGATCAGCATCCAGCGCCTCGTTGATCTAGTTTGAGCACTCAGAGTCTTGTGGTGAGCCTCCTTGCTTCTGGAGGATCCCTTTTATTGCTTTCTATTTTATTATTAGTTCATTAGGATGTTGTGGGCTTGTCCCGACATCCATCTCAGTTGTTTAGAGGCTTCATAGACAGACAGTCAGTTAGTTAAATTCATTTGTCACTACTTTATTATTGGCTTAAGTTTTTGAGACTTGAGGTAGCCATTTTGGCTAAGTTTGAATGTTTAATTAAAGACATTCTACGGTATTTCACAAGTTCTTTGTTAGACTAATTCTTGTGTTAAAGTCTTTCACTGAGTAAGCAAGCCAGGCCAAGGGTTCACTTGGGGCCAGCAATGGTTCTCGAGTGCCAGCCAGGTCCATGGTGTAGGCTTGGGGCGTGACAAACTTGGTATCAGAGCATTCAAGGGTCCTAGGGAGTCTATGAAGCCGTGTTTGTAGAGTCCTAGTTATCGGTGTAAAGCGTGCCACATCTATAATTAGGAGGCTGCAACACTTAGGAAAATTTCTCACTTCTTTCACACTCATTTCGTGCGTTAGTGTGATCTCTAAATAGTTTCCTTCTAATTCGTGCTTGCACGTGTTTTCAGATAATGATGCTTCCACAAGGAACAGTCAGAGGTCGTGCAACTAGAAGAAATGTTGAAGAGCAAGAGGTACCTAATGCACCTGAAGTGCAACCTCAAGGAGAAGTTACCAATGATGAGTTCTTAGTCTGTTCAAGAAGTTGGTTATGAGATCTAGGTGGTTAGTTAGTTAACAATTAATTTAGTCTTAAACTTACTACAACAAAATAAGCTTCAACAGTTGTGTACATAAACACATGTATACAATACTTTATGATTAACAATTCATAATATCTTAATATCTTCTTATCAATAACTCTCATTCTTCTTGTCTCTGTTCATTTTGTATAAACTAATCTGGCAGGATCAACCTAATTTTACATGGTATCAGAGCAATTGAGTTCAATTAATGAAATACGATTCGGATAAATCAACACTAATCAAGGTTTCTTTTTTTGCAGCTATAATTTTTTAGTAATGAGGTTCACAGAACTCCTTAGGGATGAATCTTTTGCAGCATAGTAATGGGAGTATGCTTGATGGTGAAGTGTGTAATATGTTTTATCACTTGCTTAGTATAATGAATTGTTATACCATCTTACATTTTCACTGGCTCAGAGTTCTCCTATTTTATTTTTGATTGTTGAGAATATTCATCTTCCTCTATTTATCTTTATTCATTTCGAACTGAGAGGCATTATTGGTAGATATTATATTTCTTTATCCAACCACCGTTAAATTCTTATGATTATTGGGTAATCATATTTGTCTCATAATCCAATTGCGATGTGTAATTTTTTTATCTTGACATATAACATTTTGCTTGGGTTTTGAAGAATTTATAAACTCACCTTTCTCTATTTTTTGAATTTGGACAACCTCAGGGGCGGATATACATGGAGTCCAGGGGTTCATCCGAACCCACTTCGTCGGATAATTACATTGTATAATATAACATGAAATTGTTTATATATATATATATATATATATATATATATATCTAATATTGAGCTCCCTAAGAATATGCCTAAGGCCTAGATCACTGGGATTTATTATTTCAAACCCCAATTATAAAGTCAAAAAAAGGGAAAAAATGGTTTCTTCTAGAAATTTTTCTAGTTGTGTATTTTTTTCTCCACCTCATTATCTCAACAGTCGGCTTCCTCTTTCACTTCAAGTTTGCAGGACTCCAAATCTTTGTTGCTACTGTGTGCTGGGCATTGTTTAATGGTGGATTGGTTGGTGCTGAAGCTTGAAAGATGATCATCTGCTTCTGGCATGTTCATTGATGAGATGTCGTCAATTGTCCCTTCCATCTCTGTTCATGGCTACCTCTGTACGTTCTTGGTTCCTTTTTTTCTATTTTAAAAAAAATTATATTTACTTTGGTCATGTTGCTCTCCTATTTGGTTGATATCAGTAGCAGACATAGGTTTTCCATCAAGGGGGTTAAAAGAAACTAAACAAGCTAATAGTATCTGCAAATGAATGGATCAGATAAAAAATACTTTGTTTAGAGCACACATATCTAAAAACATAGATAGATTAAACATAAATGTAGAATGCAAACATGGGGAGAAGACAAACAATTCAAGAACAAGTTTATAACACATATTTATAATATACTAATAAGGAAATATTAAGCAATACAAGTCATATTCAAATTGGGAGAAATATAGAAGAAGAGTATTATTGAGTTGTGTATCTAAATTACATTATATAATCCTTTTTCAAGTATGATTCTATATATTGTTCATGTTCCAAGTAGAATTCTATATACTATTCATATTCATATTCCTATTCCTATTCTAACACTCGCCCCTCAAAGACATATTTATCAAGCTTGTTAGAAATATAATTGATACAAGGACTAGTGAGGGACTTGGAGAAGATAACTGCAAGTTGTTCACTTGACTTCACAAATTTTGCAACAATATCTCCAGCGAGTATCTTTTCTCTCACAAAGTGACAATCAATCTCAATGTGCTTAGTCCTTTAATGAAACACTGGATTTAATGCGATATGAAAGACTGCTTGATTATCACGCACAATTTCAATAAGATTGATTTCTCCAAGTTTCACTTCTCTCAGCAACTGTTTGACCAAGCTAGCTCACACGTTGTTGTAGCCATTGCTCAATATTCTTCTTTTGCACTAGATTGAGCAACCATACTCTATTTCTTACTCTTTCACGACACTAAATTATCTTCAACTAAAACACAATATCACGATATAGAACATCTACCAAAGGGTGATCCTACCCAATCATTGTCTTTATATTTAGTGATATGTTCATCGTCTCAATCATCGAGAAGTAGTCATTACCCTGAAGTTGACTTTATATATCATAGTATATGAACAAACACATCGTAGTGACTATCACAAGGGGGAAATCATAAACTTATTTACAACACTCATAGGAAAAGGGATTTTAGGTCTAATCTCTATGAGATAATTCTACTTATTAACCAACTGTTATACCTTTCATGATCACTAAGTGGCTCCCTTTGTCCCAGAAGGAGTTTAACATTCAGATCCATAGGAATGTCAATGGGTTTACAACTATCATTCATGTCTCTCTAGTGTGTTTAAAGAATACATGTGTTTTTAAATAACAATTTCTGATCTGGACTAAGCAACCTTAAAACATAGAAAATAGTTTAGTCTACCGAGGTCTTTAGTTTGAAAATACTGAAAGAGATGTTGCTTCAAATTAGTGATACCTTCTTGATCATTGTTGATGGTAACGATAACATCAAGGTAAATAACAAAATAAATACATAGATTTTGGTGAAAGTGCAAATAAAACATATAGTGATTAGCTTCAGTATGAGTTATTCCAAGTTCCTGAATTAATTTGTTGAACTTCATAAACTAGACTCGAGGAGATTGTTTTAGACCATAGAGTAACTTACATAATAACTAAAAAGGCGACTAGACTCCCTCGAGCAACAAAATTAGGTGGTTGCTCCATATAGACCTCTTACTTAAGATCACCATGTAGAAAAATATTCTTAATGTCCTAATGATGAAGAGATGAATGATCAATGGCATCCATAGATAGAAAAAGGACATATGCTACTATAGTCTCAGAGAGAAAGTGTCACTATAATCTAGCCGGAATACTCAGTATACCCTTTGATAACAAGGTGATCCTTATAATCAACCTGTGTGTCGAGATCAATTTTGGATGCATAAATCCAATGCCAACCAAGAGTAAATTTACCTGTAGGAAGGGATACAAGCTCTAAAGTACCACTCTTATGTAAAGAAGATATCACATCAATCATAGTTTGCTTCCATAAAAAATGAGAAAGTATTTCACCTATAGTCTTAGGATGAAAATAGAGGACGGATGATACAAAGGCATATTGGGGTGATGATATATGATGCTAACTCAATTTTTGCAAGTGTTGTTGATGTCGAGATTTGTTGTGGCAAGTATTATTGATGTCAAGGTATGTTCTGACAACTGTTATTGATACCATGGTCTAATCCAGTAAATGGTATTGATGTTGAGGTATGTTATGGCAAGTGATATTTAGACTGATGTTTCTTCTGGCGGATGTATGGATCTCGGATGTGTCCCATGGATCCCCATTTGATGTGTGTGATCGATTAACTTGATTATTGTGATTGATGACATTGATCATTGTGATTGATAACTTTGATACTTACGATTAGTTCCTTGATACTTGTAATTTGACGAAATATAATTGTTGGACTATGACTATGGAACCTTGTGAACTGTATATTGTGAACTTTTAATTTGAGCTGATTGATTTAACGTTTCAAGCACACCTCATCCAATTCTAGGTGTCAACGATTATAAATCAGTATAAAACCCAACAAATGAGTTGGGGTCGAATCCCAGAGGGAGTGGTACGTGTTTCAAATTCAATTAGGAAGTGCAAACGTGGTCTAATCAGTCATAGGAATAAAAGTTATTGAAAAAGATGTTAGTCAAATAAAGGGGGTGACACGAATGTCATATGGGGGATTTTGAGTTTTGAATTATCAACTACACAGTAGTCACGAAAACTTCAAAATAACAATAAGGAGTGGGATTCTCGGGATGTGATCGATTATATGCAAATTACGATATATGGATAATTATAACTACTAGTAAACAACTAAATATCAGGGAGTAGGCTAGACTATAAGGGAGATAGCTTTCTCTCGAACAACTATCCTGAATCAGGTGATTTCTTTCGAACATCAACAAGCATGACAATGAAGAACAACCCACACCTTAATTCACCCATTCTTTCGAGCTAGATTGGTAGGATTGGGTTTAGGATTTACTCTCTCGAGCTAAACGCAGCTCAACCCAATACCTACAAATCATTAATCAATACTTTTAGTTCTAAAACCCCTCTCTCTCGCAAGCCAAGAACACAAAATTAGAACTACATTTACAACTACAATTCATAGATTAAACCACAATAAATGATTAAACTTACTTCAAAATAGCATTTAAACTAGTAATTAACAATACCCATAAACTAATTCAACCCATAATTACATGATCACACCCCAAGAATTGGGGTTTTAGAAAAAGATCATAAAAAGGTAAAAACAATTACCGAATCGATTATCCATCAACTGGGTAAGAGTGATTCAGTGTTTACAATGCTTTAATTTGTAGAATAGTCGAAACCCACTTCAAAAATCTCCAAATTGAATCTCAAATTCTTCAAAACTATGAAAAAACTACAAAGAAAAATGTTCTCAAACTAATTTAGTCTAAGTTAGCGTCCTAAAATAAATGTTCAAAATCTAATTTATAGTTGCCAAAAATAAGCCACGAAGGGCCATTTGTCAGAACTTCAAGTTAAATTTTAATAATCCTCATGATTTATTATTTGAATATTGGCAAGAATTTTCTTTAACATTAAGTTATATTGATTCTTCAAGATTTTCAGTATATGCTTGGAGGGTCACACTAGTTTTTTCAAATATTTACTATTGAAATCTTGATAATCCAGATCATAATAATCACAATAATATAAAATGTTAAAAAAATCAGTAATATATTTTATTTTAAAATTGATCCATAATTTTGTGTGTGTATATATCTATATATATATATATACTAGTATACCTACCCGCGTGTTGCGCGGTTCATTGATAAACGTAATCATAACTATACGTTTATTGAGTAATTTCAAAATTTTATTAATTAAAAAATGATATTACAAAGTTTATGTGAGAGAATATTAACATGTTTAACACATCAACACCAACATGAACATGTGATTAATAAAATACTTTATGAAAATCAATAAATATAAGCTTAGTTCTTTATCTAAACGTGTTTATATTAATTTTTAAAATTATGTTATTTATTTGTTTTTAAAATTAATCTAAATTATAAATGTGTGCACACTGTAATGACCGGGTTTCGTCATTATAGAAAAGTCAATGGGGAAAAATTTTGGGTCGGAAAACTTTTTCGTCGTACCTTGAGATTTTCCAACCTAGTCCAAATTTGGACAAAATCCGAGTCATTAATGTCTAGGGAAATATGGTAGCAATTAGGTGATCTAATTAAGAATTTGATGGCATGAGTAGATATGTAAGTCGTTAAGGAACTCGTACGACTTTACGAAATAGAAATCGGGCGAGTAGAACTCCCGGAATTGATCTTAGCATGAACGGGTAGTTTCTGAGTGTCGTTGGTTGAAGTAGTGTTGTGAAATAGGGTCTTAAAATTATTAATTTTGCTCATTGGTTTCGTGCAAGCTGATGAGGCGAGATTTCTACCACTAGGGCGGGGTTGTTGTAATGTAGAGGGTACCGCCGTGGTGGGGCAGGACGAGACTTAAAGTCAGAAATAAACCCCTAAAAACCTTTTATTCTGCAATTTTTGAACTTGAGAGCTAAGGAACGACCCCAGGGGTTTTCTTGAATGTTTTCCACTATTCTTGAGGCTAAATGTAAGATTTTAACTCCCTAAATACATTTTTGGAACTGTAGAACGTAGTCTAATGGGTAATTATCGATAAGGAAGAGTTTTGATATGAGAATTAAGGTGGAAAAGCCCTAATTTGGGTAGTGGGATCATGGGTTGATCTAGGGTTGATGGGATTTTTAGTAATCCAGGTATTTAGTGATTGTTTATTGATTTTCGTATTATTATGATTGTTTGTAGATCAAGAACAAGCGGAACGAATCAGGAAAGGGAAGAATCAAGTTTCTTAGGGGTTTCAATCTTGTTTTGAGGTAGGTGATGGTTATGATTCTATGATTGTGCGATATATGTTTGTTCTTGCTTCATTATGATACATGTTTGTATGTGAATGTTGGATTATTAATCACATTAATTGTAAATGAAGATATATGAATGATGAATGCCATGAATTATGAATTGATTGTATGATTATGAGAATGTACTTTGTGATTGTGATTGGGGCTTGTTGAATGGATCGGGTGTTGCGTTCCGCCACACTAACTTGGATCAGTTGCCACGTTCCGGCATAATTATGGGATCAGTTGCCACGTTCCGGCATAATTATGGGATCGGTTGCCACGTTCCGGCATAATCATTGGATCGATACCACGTTCTGGTATGCTAACAGTTTGGGTTTGAGTTCCATGAGAGAACTAATGATGAGATATAATTGTGTATCTTGAGAAATGTGCAATTGTACCTTGTTCGTAAATGTTGATAATCATGTATATGTTTGATATATACATGTGATTATATTGTTGTAATGACTTATGTATGTTGCACTTAGTGGGATAGCCATCTGATCCTACCAGTACACTATGGTTGTGTACTGATACTGCACTTGCTCTTTCTTTGTTGAGTACAGGGCATCTTCAGGCGGCTATTGACATACCTCGTTTAGAAGATCAGTGATCGTCGATCGAATTCAAGGGTGAGCCAGTTCTTTCAGGCTGCCATGAGTTCTCTTTCTGTCTATGTCCATATTTTGGACTTGTACTTTCTAGTTAGTTATTAATTCATTAGTTTCGGCTGTATCCCTTCTTGTTTAGACTTGTTGAACTTTAGATGTTTTGGTACATTGACTTTCAGGTTCTAGGCATTACTTCCTTAATGGTTGTTTGACGTTAGACTTTTGTTTGGAGTTTATGGGAACTCTATTTATTTCCTTAGTATTTAACTTGCTTCGTAACTTAAATGCTTTAGTATTTTAATTTAGTTGGTTAGCTAATTAGAATAAATGGATCTCCCACCGAAGGGTTAGTGTGGGTTCCAATCACGATGGTCTGGGTCTTGACAAAGTTGGTATCATAGCCTAGGTTCATTGATCTTGATGTACCAAAATGAGGCTAGTAGATTCTTGCAGAATGGTACAGAGACGTCTGTACTTTTCTTCGTGAGGCTATAGGGATTTAGGAAATCTCTCTGTTTTCTCTTGTCTCCTTTCATGCTTTAACTTGATTCCAATTGGTAACATGCGATTCAAATTGGTATCTAACCTCCTTCACTCTTCTGTCCGCAGATGGTTACCACTAGATTAAACGGTGTCAGGCCCGTAGCTCCCGTCAATGCTCTAGCTAAAGAATTTGCAGCGAGAGGTCGCGGTCGAGGCAGGGATGGAGGAAGAGCTAGGGGTAAAGGCCAAGGAAGGGTAAAACCTACTAGGGATGGAGCACCGGTTAGAGATGCTCCCAGAAATGAGGACCCTCATGTGCATCATGAAGAGATAGATGAGAATGTTGAGATTGAAAATGTTAAGGAGGTTGAACAAGAGGAAGAGGTGTAGGCTGAAACTACATGTATTCCTCCTTTGGACCAAGTGTTAGTTCAACAGATGATGTCATTCTTGAAAGGGTTGGTTGGTCCTGGAGTGCTTCCCTCTGTTCAAGCAATGCAAGTTCCTACTAATCCCTCTGTTGCTATCACTGCGCCCAAGTTGAGTGGGACTGGGTGTAACGATGCTTTCTTCCGTCGTTTGTTGGGTTTTGTTATGCCTGCTAATGAGCATGAAATGTTGACTTCATTTCTGAAGCTAAAGTCTCCTGTATTTCTTGGTTCTAAGAGTGAGGATCCTTATGAGTTTATCTTAGACTGCTATGAGAGCTTCATAAGTTGGGAATTGTCCATCAGCATGGGGTTGAGTTTGTGACTTTTCAACTTTAAGGTGAGGCTAAGCAGTGGTAGAGAGCTTATGTGGAGTGCAGATCTTCAACTTTACCCCCACTTACTTGGACCCAATTTCATGCTCTGTTTTTAGAGAAATATGTGCCTAGGACTTTTAGAAATCGCAAGAAGGATGAGTTCATGGCTTTGGAGCAAGGTGGTATGTCTGTGGCTGCTTGTGAGGCCAAGTTCCATGCATGCTTTGTCTAGATTTGCTACTAAATTGGTGACTACTGAGGAGGAGAGGATCCATTTATTTATTAGGGGACTAAACTATGAGTTGCATTTATTATTTGTTCATATGACCTCTGCAAGGAGGAGCTTTAATGAGGTAACTGACTTTGTTAAGAAAGTGGAGGGGGTAGGGCGAGACCCTCAGGCTAAGGAATTGGCAAAAAGGTCCAAGAACTTTGGTAACTTTCAAGGTTCTTATTCTAAAGGGTTAGGGAGGCCAACACTTGCATCCAGGCCCATTCAATCCGCTATGCCCGCCCTTACAGGTAATTACTCGATAACTCCACCTCATAATTTGATTCAGGATAGCCAGGGAGCCGCACCTTTGGCGGCCAACAGGCCATCATTTGATCGTACACACTCATAATGATTTAGATTCTGTTTGATCCTTCGACTTACACTTGATTGTAATTATCCTAGTGAAATTGGGATTTTGTATTGCCTCACAAATGAAATTGAAAATAAACTACCACCATTTGAGATTTTCATTTTGATATGCCGACCAAATACGAGATCTCTCATCAAAATATATGCAGCATCTACCTACGGAACAATATACATGTAAGAAAATTTAGATTCAAATGAATAGAAAAATAAACCAAATATAGATTCAGAAGTAAATTTTCTCTCTAACCTTTGGACTACGAATCTTTCTGCCTATGCTTGAAGGACTTTCCAAGTAGTCTGTTTTCATTATACTAATTGCAAACTAGTTAGAACCCAATCAAGTTTTATTTGTTTCTTTAAAACCAGGTGCACATAGATACTGAAAACCCTATAGGGTTTTATGCCGCAGATTGTATTTTGCAACCATGATTATGCCAATTATGACAATGTCAACCTCGAGACCCTTCAATTTTTTTTGTGACTCTTAACAGAGTCGATTTGATATGACATGCTCTGAATCAAGTCACTACAAATAGATGGCTACTGTCGCAACAATCCTCTTTTCGCAGTTGTAATTATTTGGTAATGAGGTTAACATAACTCCTTAGGGGTGAATCTTTGCAGTGACTATTGGAGTATGTTTTATGGTGAAGTGGGTACTACAGTTGGTCACTTGCTTAGTAGCATGCTTTGGGATACCAACTTCCATTTTCATTGGCTGAGAGTTCTCCGAATTCTTTTTTGCTTGTTGAGAATATTCATTGTTAATTAGGGGTAAATTGCTACCTTAGATCTCCCTCTATTTATCCTTACTCTTTAAGAACTGAGAATAAAATCTATGTTGGCTGAGGATGACCCAAGAATTCTAACAATAAGTGGAATAAGTGCTACAAATATATCATGGCCCATGTTCGAGTCCAAGAGTCGAAATATTAGGCCACATGAATGTCCAAGAAGAGGGGCCGCATGGAGTCCACTAGGAGCATAAGATTTTCCTATTTTGAAAAGCTTCCTAGTTTAAAATTTTCCTTGCTTAAAAGTTCCCTAGTTAAAAGTTTTCCCACTTTAAAAGTTTCCTAGTTTTTATTTCCATAAAAGTAAGATGTGAATCTAATTCTATTTGGAATAGGTTTTCCCTATATATAGGGGTAGATTTTATTATTTTCATTGGGCATAAATGATTAATAGTATTTTAGAGGTTTCTCTTCTTTACACCTTTGTCTATGGTGACTATGAATTTATTTTAGAACCTTATAAGAACAATTCTTTAAGAGGTAAGATTAATTCATAATTTGATATCTTTGGTTTCTATTCGTAAATTAAAGAAGGTGATTAGTCTTTTACTAATTGTTCTCTCTAATGTCTTCAAAATAGGGGTCTAGATCACTTTTGATCTAACTTTTTGAATTGAGTTAGTCTGTATCATAATTATTTTTAATTCGCTAATTTTCAATAGTAAGATTAATTAGGGTTGTTAGAACTTTATCTTAAAATTTGGGGATTTTATTCTTGAATTTTACACATCTTTCAATTTCTATCTTTAATCTTAGTATTTTCATTTTTGCATTATTTTCTTATTTCATCTAGTAACCCGATTCTTATGAAGTGATATTAGAGCAGTTCTATCAAAGTTTCATTCTTGATAATCTTGGGAGTTTAAAAAAATTACTTTTGTAGTTTCTTAAAAGTGAAGCAACAAAGAAAAAAACGAAAATTAAAAAGAAAATTAAATTACTGGAGAATTCAGGTATTTCAAGAAACTCTTAATTTACTTTGATTCTTGATTTTCTACCTTAACAAAGAAAATCAAGAAGAGTGGAAATTTGATGTTCTTCTTATTACACAAATTGGTATGTTTCTTGTCTCATCAATCCCAATTAATCTGGGTGTTCGTAGGTTTTTTTCTTTCTATATCGTACTTCTAGAAGGTTATTACTAATAGAGTTTATGTATAAATTCTAAAGGATCTATCAAAAGGTTGTATTTTGAGTGGAAAAAGGCAAGATAGAGTGAGATCAATTATAAAAGAGAGAGAAAGCTAAATTGAGTGATATTTGTTTCTTCGATATTTTTTGAAATGTCTCAAACAGGTAAAGAAATTGAATCTTGAACTCGAAACGACATCAATAGTGTTGATGTGCTGATTAAACGATTAAAAGAGTTTGAATTGACCGTAGATAATTTAAGGAGGGAAAATATGTTTCATATAAGGTATGGGATAAATGGTAATATGTGTTCTATAATTATTGATAGTAAAAGTGGTATTAATGTGGTAAGTTCATACATTGTGAAGAAGTTGAAACTTACATGCATTAAACATACTACTCCGTATAAGCAAAGGCTGGATGATTTTGGTGATCTTAAGGTGACTAAGTAATACATGATGTATTTCTCCATTGGGAGGTATTGTGATAATGTTCTTTGTGATGTCATTAAAATGCATGATTGTCACATCATGCTTGGATGCCCATGGAAGTTTAATAGGAAAGCAATTCATGAGAAGAGAAAAATTAGAGTTTCTCTTGAGCTAAACAAAAAATAATAATATTTGCACCTTTAACATCATTTCAAGTTTATGAAGATTAGAAATGTGTGAGATAATCAATGAAAAAATTTGAGAGAGAAAATAATGAGAGGATTAAGGAAGTGCATGTTGATATCCCTAGACAGGAAAACAGAGAGGATGTGTTATGGGAAAAGAGTGGATTGTCAAGTGAGAAAAAATGTGAGATTGAGATAAAAGAAAAGAGAGGTGACCATGAGAGAAATAAGGAGGGGATGGTCGTGAGGTAGAGAAAGAAAAACAAGAGAGTTTGAGTAAGATTATTTCTTATTCTAGTTCTAATATTCCTACTTATGTTTCTAGTTGTTTTGATTCTCTTGTAGGTACATATTGAAGAGTTAACAGTGAAAAACCAAATTCAGTGGATGAACTTAGTCCTAAGGGGCTTGATACTATATGTCCTATAGAGAAAGTGCATGTTGATGATAACGTTAAAGATAAAGAAAATTATTGTGGGTTTTTCTAGGATAAGACTCATAACAAAAAGTTCAACAAGACAATTGTGGATCTAACACCAATGAAAATGGAAAAATGTGGCGATTTTATTCTTTTGCTACATAAGACCAAATAAGGTATGTATTATTGGTTTATTCACATTCGTGGGATTCTTAAAACACCTAACGTCTTTTTGGAGGTAATAAACTATACTCTTAATTCTTATGTTTGTGACTTCATTGATTTTGAGAATGATGATATTTTATTATATAACTCATTAACTTCAATCACCAAGCTCACTAAGTGTAATTTGAGCTCTTTTAAAATTAAGCATGACATAGTTGATTGTGGATTCTTACTTGTTAAAATGAGACGTGATGTTTGTGGGAGGAAGCTTGCGAAGGAGTTTGATGATTCTTCCTCTCTTGTTCAAGTATTTTTGTCTGATAACTTGTTGGAATACGATCCTTTATATGATGAGTCATAATTCTTCAAGTGTTGGTGATTGCGAGTTTTAAAAGGTGTTTGATACTAGTGATAAGGTGATACATGTCTATGAGTACTTCAATGCTTTTGTGAAAATCTCGTATATAAATTAATTTGTGAGGGCTGTAATTGAGGATGATTGGATATATCATAAAAGTGTTAAATATGATGTATGTTTTAGGAATCTTTTATCGCCTTTTCATGCCCATTGGAGTACTTTATTGATCCAACTAAATAGGAGTTTCACGTATTATTCACATTGGCATCTAGACCAAATATTTTGTTGTGTTTATATAAGTAGGAGAATTTCTCCATTAGGATGATGATGTTCACATGCTTTATAAGGGTGTATTTATACATTTTAGGATTAATTGGGTTAAGTGGACACATGGTCACGATCTTGTTTTGTTCCTACCATTGTTGCTTTCGAGTAGTGAATGTTGTTTGGTAAAGTTGACGAGCTTCAATGAGAAATCAAGAAGATGTTTATCGTGGAAAAAAAGCCCAAGGTTGACCCAAGAATTATAAAAAGAAGTTGAGAAAGTGCTACAAATATTCCTTAGTCTAAGTCTGAGTCCAAGAGCCGAAACATTGGGCCACATGAAGGCCCAAGAAGAGGGCCCACATGGAGTCCAATCATAAAAGTTTCCTATTTTTAAAAGCTTCCTAATTAAAAGTTTTTTAGTTTAAAAGTTCCATAGTTTAAAAGTTTCATAGTTAAAAGCTTTCTTACTTTAAAAACTTCCTAGTTTTTATTTCCATAAAATCAGGATGTGAATCCCATTCTATTTGGGATAGCTTTTTGATAGAAACCAAGATGAAGATAAAAACTTTACTGATTAAATGAGATGCAAGAATCTTAAACACTGCATTAACCAATAAGTAAGTCCGTATGGAGTGGACAAATCTCCAAATATAAAGACAAATATAATACTTTTCTTCTTCTTACAGAATCTCTGCTAGATACATATATTTATACTAAACATAAAGATAACTCCTAATAGAGAAATAGTTACTGTTGTAGAGAACTGCCTAATAACTGCTATAGATAATTGCCTAATAAATGCAGCCTATAACTATTATAGATAATTATTGCTTATATATTTTATCCTCTTAAAAAAGAAACTAAGATAAACGAGTAGTCGTATCAGTGCATCCCTTCTGAAAAGTCGCCTTGTCCTCAAGGCGAAAAGAAGGAACCTAATCTACAATGAGATTATAGTTCTCCAAACTAGCTTCTATAAGGGAACGGTCAACCCATTGAACTAGCCGATCTCATCCCTTGCAGTTTGTAACGTTTCTTTTTCCAATTAAAAACTATGAACATATCCTTCCAATTAGCTTGAATAGTATTGAGAAAAACTAACCAGTTGATATCAAAAACCAAATTAGCCCCTCCAAGTTCAAAAGGATAATTATCCTGAGTGATGGTAAAACCTGGCAATTAAATTTGAAGATTCCGACAAACTTAATTACTGCAAATGATGTCCCCATTCCCTATTTGCACGCCAAATGTTGGAACTATCTCTACTGGGAGCTTATGCTTCTCTACAATGGATTTAACCACAAAATTATGTGTGGAACCTCTATCCACAAGTATTAAAACCTTTCTATGGTTGATTTCACCTTGGAGCTTCATTGTAGAACCAACTGACTGTCCCAAAATTGCATGGAGTGAAATTTCAGCAATGTCAGTTTCTTTAGAGTCGCCAGGAGTTGTTGCAGTAACCCAATCAACATCTCCAAATTGATCTCCATGTGTAAGCTACATAAGAGACAATTTTGCAAATTTACATTTATTATCGGGTGCAAATTTCTCATGGCAACGATAACAAAGTCCTTGTGCCATCAGTTTTCTCCTCTCAGTTTCCCATGTTTTCCTTTGAAGAGGTTGGGAAGTGGATGGACTAGGAGAAGCATTGTTGTGTAGATTTTGAAGTAAAGAGTTAATATTGTTCTGGGTGTTTATAGAAGAGTGCAATGAGTTTTGTATAGTGAATATGTTGGTTGGGGTTCAATTAGACTCTCCATTGCTGCGAATTGGGCCTAATTTATTTTCAAATTTGAGTGCCAAACTCATGGCTCTGTAAATTGTTCTGGGCTTGTGAATCCTAACATCAGATATTATTTCCTCTTTTAGCCCATTAAAGAACACCCCTAAAAGACAATGATCTGTCCAGTTTGTTACCCTAGACAAAAATTTTGCAAATTCTTGACGATACTCTTGTATAGAACCTTTTTGTTGAATACTACAAAGATGCTCGTTGGGATTTTGAAACTCTGTAGGACCATAGTTTTCCTGCAATGCTATAACAATCTCTTTCCAATAAAGCAAAGTCCGCTCACGATTTATCCAAGCGAAGAGATCAAGAGCATCAGCTTCTAGATACATCGTTGCGCTGTCAACTTTGTGTTCCTCTAGAGTTTGATAGTAGCAGAAATATTTTTCTGCCTTCAAAATCCATCCCTTGGGATCACCTCCTTCAAATCTAGGAAATTCCATCAATGTGTGTAGCCTCCGGGAAGGATTTTTTTTTCCACATTGGTCTATTAATGTCTTCTTCCTCTTCTCACCAAATAGATTTTCCTCCATTACGGGTCCGGTGACTGGTTTCCCTGTCTTGGGTGCAACCATTTTGGGCTTTCAATGTAGCCACTTCTGTTGCCACTGAATCAATAGTATTTAGTTTTGATGCTATGACGGATAATTGTTGGGCGAAATATTCAAGGTAGGGAGTGTTTTCTTGAGAGGTAGAAGATCTGGTATTGACCATATTAGATCGATTTGCTGTGATACCCAACTGATAGAAGCCAAGATGAAAATAAAACTTTACTGATTAAATGAAGTGCAAGAATCTTAAACACTACATTAACCAATAAGTAAGTCCGTATGGAGTGGACACAAATCTCCGAATATAAAGACAAATATAATACTTTTCTTCTTCTTACAGAATCTATGCTACATACGTATATTTATACTAAACATAAAGATAACTCCTAACACAGAAATAACAACTGCTGTAGATAACTGCCTAACACTACAAAAGGAACCCCAATTACCAATAAAAAAATTTGTTGGTAAATTGATCAAATTAGTTAAATTGAGTTACCAACCAAATGCCATCTTATATTAATCCGTTGCTAAAAGGATCATCGGTAAATATTACCAACCAATTTTAATTTGTTGGTAAACTAACCAACCAAAAATTAGTTGGTAAACACCCAAAGATGTTGTTACAAAATTTTGAAACATGGCCCTGAAATTTCCGTTGGTAAATTCACCAACTAATTTTTGGTTAGTATATCCGTAGTACCTTTACTAATGAATTGAAAAGGAGTTAGTAAATATTTTTCTCCATTATTCGATTCCGTTGGTAATACGTTGGTAATTATAGTAACAAATGTTTGATAGTAAACTTTTTCAGATACATTGGTAATTGGTTGGCAATTTTAGTAACATAAAATTTATGTTGGTAATTTTTCCAATAAATTTTAGATACTTTATTTTATTTTTGTTTCCCATCCGGTGTCTGGTACCCACATTGGAGCTCGAATATATCTGGATTCACGCCGGGAAGTCCCACATTTGGGGGTAAAGCACTCCCTAACAAAGACGACTCCATACCCAAGGGGAATCGAACCTGAGACCTCTTGGTTAAGGATGAAAGAGTACTTACAACTCCACCACAACCCTTGTTGGTAATAAATTTTAAATACGTTAGTATGATTATTTGTTTTTCTAATAAATTTACTAATTGATTGTTAGTTTGTTGGTAATATATCATTCAAGTTCAATGTTAGGTTAGTAATTGATTGAAAATATGTTCAAAATATTATTAACTAAATGATTATTCAGTAGTAAAATATTTATTAATTTATTGCATTTAAAAATCTAACAGCACGAATATAAATTCAAAAAGATTAATATCAATTTTATAAATCATATTTGAATGAAACAATGCAAAATCTATGACAACAAATGAAATTAATCTCAATATGACACATATCATTATATCAAAAAATTTAATTTGAGCAAGTTTACCAAAAATATTGACCAAATCTAAATTTTGGTCAAAACTTACAAGTTAAAACACATAACAACACAAACTGAAAATGGAAGCCTCAAAACCTAAACCAACCATCCTATTAGATATAAAAATGACCTTCTGAAGCTAATCACGCTGACAGAATTCTCATCAAAGCAGGTTTACTAAATATGTTAAGCAAAGTCAAATTTTGGCCAAAAGCTAAAAGTTAAAAAGCCTAACGGTACAAACTGAATATGAAAACCTCAAAATCCAAACAAACCATCCTATAAGATGAAAAATGACCTTCCAAAACTAACTGTGCTGACGAAATTCAAATTTGAGCATGTTTTTTAAAAAAATTGACCTAATTCAAATTTTAGCCAAAAGTTAAATGTTAAAATGCTTAACGACACAAACTGAAAATAAAAGTCTCAAAACCCGAACCAAACATCCTATGAGACCAAAATTGAACTTATATGGCTAACTGCTGTGACAAAATTTCAATTCGAGTACGATTACCAAAAATATTGACTAAAGTGAAGGTTTGGAAAAAACTTAAATGTTAAAATGTCTAACGGCACAAACTAAAAGAGAAAGACTTAAAACCCGAAGCCTCTATATTATTAAATAAAAAATGACCTTCCGCATCTAACTGCACTGACGAAATTCTCATCTGAGCACGTTTATCAAATATATTGACTGAAGTTAAATTTTGGCCAAACTTTATAAGTTAAAACACCTAACGGTAGACACTAAAAAAGAAAGCCTTAAAACCTGAACCAACAATCCGATTAGATAACAAATGACCTTTGGAGTTAATTACACTGACGGAATTCTCATCTGAGCACATTCACAAAATTATTGATCAAAGTCCAATTTTGGCCAAAACATAAGATTTAAAACACCTAACGGCACAAACAAAACACAGAAGCCTCAAAACATGAACCAACCTTCCTGTTAGATCAAAAATGATCTTTCGAAGCTAATGACACTGACAAAGTTCTAATCTGAGCATGTTTACAAAAATTAATGACCAATGTCTAGTTTTGGCTAAAAGTTAAAAGTTAAAACGCCTAACGACACTAATTGAATAGGAAAGCCTCAACACTAGACGCTGATTTACCAAAATACTTAACTTCAATTGGTAAATTTACCAACTATTCAAATATAAGTAAGTAATTAATAATTTACCATTAAATTTTATCACAGTTGGTAAGAGTTACTGTTCAACTAAACATTTATATGTAATATTACCAACTTATAATTAATATGTTGGTAAATTTTACCAATGGATTAATGATCGTTTGGTATATTACCAACTATTTCAATGATGTTAGAAATTTACTAACTACAATCTTTATTCGTCGGCAAAATTTCCAACTAATTGGATATTGGTTGGTAAATTTACCAACAAATTACATTTTGTTACTAATTTACCAACACATTTATATTTGGTTGGTAAATTTAGCAACACAATCTTGTTGTTGGTAAATGTTTGGTTAGTAATTCATTAGTAATATGTTAATAAATTATATAAACATGTTTTTTGTCATATTTACCAACCGATATATACTTTTTTGGTAATATTACCAATAAAAGGTGTGCGTTAGTAATATTTCAGTTAGTAATCCATTGATAGAATGTTGCTAAATTTGGCGCAATTTTTTCCCGTCGTATTTACCAATTAACATACTTAATTAGTAAGATTTTAATTGGTAATCTGTTCGAATTTCGTTGTTATGTTTTAAAATATAATTCAGTTAGAAATATATTGGTAATTTGTTAGTAGAATACTGACCAACTTAAGTTGTTGGCAACTCTTTCCAACAAAGCAAATGTCGCTCACGATTAATCCAAGAGAAGAGATCAAGAGCATCAACTTCTGGATACATCCCTACGATGTGAACTTTCTGTTCCTCTAGAGTTTGATAGTAGTAGAAACATATTTCTGCCTCAAAATCCATCCCTTGGGATCACCTCCTTCAAATCTAGGAAATTCCATCATTGTGTGTGGCCTCCGGGAAGGAAATTTTGGCCACATTGGTCTATTAATGTCTTCTTCCTCTTCTCGCCAAATAGATTTTCCTCCATTACGGGTACGGTGAGTGGTTTCCCCTTCTTGGGTGCAACCATTTTGGGCTTTCAATGTAGCCACTTCTGTTGCCAACGAATCAATAGTATTTAGTTTTGATGCTATGACAGATAATTGTTGGGCAAGAGATTCAAGGTTGGGAGTTTTTTCTTGAGAGGTAGAAGATCTTCTATTGACCATATTGGATCAATCAACTCTAATACCGAACTGATAGAAGCCAAGATGAAAATAAAACTTTACTGATTAAATGAAGTGCAAGAATCTTAAACACTGCACTAACCAATAAGTAAGAATGTATGGAGTCGACAAATATCCGAATATAAAGACAAATATAATACTTTTCTTCTTCTTACAAAATCTCTTCTAGATACGTTTATTTATACTAAACATAAAGATAACTCCTAACACAAAAATAGCTATTGCTATAGATAACTGCCTAATATTACTGAAAAGATAATAATTTGTCCAGTTTGTTACCCTAGACGAAAATTTTGCAAATTCTTGGCAATACTCTAGTATAGAACCTTTTTCTTGATGCTACAAAGATGCTCGCCAGAATTTTCAAACTCCGCAGGACCATAATTTTCCTGCGATGCTTTAACAATCTCTTTCCAATAAAGCAAAGTTCGCTGATGATTTATCCAAGAGAAGAGATCAAGAGTATCAATTTCCGGATACATCGCTGTGATGTCAACTTTTTGTTCCTCTAGAGTTTAACAGTAGCAGAAATATTTTTCTGCCTTCAAAATCCATCCTCTGGGATTACCTCCTTCAAATATAGGAAATTCCATCATTGTGTGTGGCCTTTGGGAAGGATTTTTTGTCCACATTGGTCTATTAATGTCTTCTTCCTCTTCTCGCCAAATAGATTTTCCTCCATTACGGGTGCAACCAATCTGGGCTTTCAATGTAGCCACTTCTGCTGCCAACAAATCAATAGTATTTAGTTTTGATGCTATGACAGATAATTGTTTGGCAAGAGATTCAAGGTTGGGAGTGTTTTCTTGAGAGGTAGAAGATCTGGTATTGACCATATTGGATCGATCAACTCTGATAACAAACTGATAAATGCCGAAATGAAAATAAAACTTTACTGATTAAATGAAGTGCAAGAATCTTAAACACTGCATTAACCAATAAGTAAGTCTGTATGGAGTGGACAAATCTCCCAATATAAAGACAAATATAATATTTTTCTTCTTCCTACAGAATATCTGCTAGATACGTATATTTTTACTAAACATAAGGATAATTCCTAACACATAAATAGCTACTATTGTAGATAACTGCCTAATAACTACTGTAGATAACTGCCTAATATTTGCTGCCTATAACTGTTATAGATGACTACTGCTTATATGTTATATCCTATTAAAAAAGAAACTAAGATAAACGAGTAGTCGTATCAGTTTTCCATATATATATAGGGGTAGATTTTGTTAATTTTATTGGACAGAGACGATTAATATTATGTGATAGGTTTCTCTTCTTTACACCTTTGTGTGTGGTGACTATGAATTTATCTTACAACCTTATAAGAACAATTCCTGAAGAAGTAAGATTAATTATTAATTTGATATCTTTGGTTTCTATTCGTAAATAAAGAAGGTTATTAGTCAGATACTAATTGTTGTCTCTAATTTCTATGAAATAGGGGTCTAGATCACTATTTATCTAAGTTCTTGCATTGACTATATTAGTATCATAATTGGTTTTCATCTTCTAATTTTGAATACTAAGATCAATTAGGGTTCTTAGTACTTTATCTTGAAATTTGGGGTTTTTTATTCTTGAATTTCACATATATTTCAATTTTCGTCTTTCATCTTTGTATTTTCGCTTATCCAATATTTTCTTGTTTATTCTGGTATCCCGATTCCTATCACAACGGTAGATATGATTGTTGTTTATCTAATATTTTTTAAATTAAATGATTACCTTGTAATAATATTTATCTCGTAATCCAAATGCGATGTGTAATTTTTGGATCTCGACATGTATGATTTTGCTTGAGTTTTGAAGAGTTGATAAATTCACTTTTCTCCCTTTTATAGTGAATTTGTTCCACCTCAGGGGCGGATATACATGGAGTTCAGGGGGATCATCCGAACACACTTAGTCAAAAAATGACATTGTATAATATAAGATAAAAATTGTGGTTTATGTGTATATATGATTTTTCAGACGTAATCAACTGAAACTATTTCGGTTCAAGTGTCATGCGACGGCGTGAAGTGATATAACCCAACCAAGGGTTGGGATCGTTCCCACAGGGAGTGGTTTTGAGAATAATAGAAATATAAAATTAAGTTCTAATTAGTCATAGCTATAGACATTACCGAATATAAACATACTAAATCTAAAAGGGGTGACGCAAGCGTCAATTATCAATGGGGGTTTGTATTATGCTAATAACAAAAATAAAAGAAAACGACATAGAGAGAGGGGATTCTTGGGATGTGATAGGAATACAGGATAGACTAAATTATTGGGTACATGCCTTTGATAGTAAATTGTTGAGTATTTGTGACTAGGCTAGACTATAGTGGGGGTAAATTCTCTCTCGAGCAACTTACCCCGAATCCACTCGGTTTCTCTCGAATACCGAGTTGCCGCATTAATCACAGTCTCCGCTTTATCCCATTCGCTCCTTCAAGATGAATGTGTGGGAGAAGGACTAGGATTCATTCTCTCGAGCTGAACCATGTCGACCCAATACCACAGGGTATCAATTTATAGTCTTAGTTTTACGACCTCTCTTTCGAGCAACCCAAAAACACTAAGATGAAATCGTATTTGCAACTACAACTCCATTAAGTTCATACACAACTACTAAATGAAATAACATTTAAACAACAAATAAACCATCAATAAGTAAGACCGAACAGATAATCTAACCCATATTCACAAAATCACACCCCAGGAATTGGGCTTTTAGCTAGACATGTAAAAGAGATAAAAATTTATACCAATATCAGTTTCCATCAACTGGGTGTGAAGATTTAAGTCTTAAAATACGTCAAGAGTGAAGAATCTTTGAGACCCACCTCCAATTTCTTGGAGTTCAAACCCTTTGAATCTTCAAGGTCTTAGAACAAAGTCTCCAAAACCCTCTAAAACTTGAGAATGAAAATATTATAATTCTGAATAAAAATTGCCTATGACTTGATAATAATTTAACAATTTAAACAAGTATTTATAGTGTTTGAAAATTTGTGCTGTAGCGGATCACTCGACATAGTTAGTCGGGATCGTCGATACACTCGGTGATCCGCCTTTTGGACGATTTCATCGCCTTCTTGGTTTAGCCTTTAGCCTCTTCGCGCTTTGAGTCGTTGGAAGATACGATACTGCTTCACGGAACTACCCTGCGACACGCCGACTTCTCCATTTCATCGCCTATATGATCTTGTAACATCCGACAATTTGAAGTGGCTTCGAAGAAGATCGAAATTTGGAAAATAATTTTTTTTTAAAATCTGGAAATTTGGCTAAGTGTGGAAATCATGAGTTTTTGGCCATCTTTGAGTAGTTGTAACTCCTAGCTCAGGATGAGTTAGGAGTAGTTCCAGTTATGGTTGCGAAGTCCTTGGAACGATCTTTCCAACGCCACCGAGTTTGCTCAATTCCGAGTTCGTATGAGGGAGTTATGACCTGTAGAAGTTGGGTAGTTGGAAGGGATTTTCGTCCGGAAATTTAAGGGCATTTTGGTCCTTTCACAATCTTTTATTTTGAGCTCTTATGATTGAGTTAGGATGATCTTTGGATCATTTTGTCCCTTTTTGGAAGAGAAAGAGTTAGGGTTCTTGAGGTTTAAGAAGAGAAGGAGGAGAAGAAGAAGAAGAGAAGGAAGAAGAGCTTAGTCAAGATCATTGTGGAAATTCGTCGGGGGTGATCCCTATTCAAGGTATGTGAGTTTTCCATGTGGGTTGATCCTTTCCCCCACACACACCTAGTTTATTATATGATTGAGAAAAGATTGGGATTGTTGTTAAAGTTGTTGAAGTGTTGAAGTTGTTAGTTGTTGTTGGTGGTGTTGTTGAATTAGTTGTCCGTTGTGAGACATGATGTGGTCGTATATTTACGTTGATACCTAGTGTATGTTGAGGAAATTTCGATTCTAAGAGTTATGACCGTTGGAGGTTGATTCCCATCGAATTGCAGAAGTTCTGGGCTGTCGATCCCCATCTACGGCACTGACCTACGGACCGTAGATCAATCGACGGTCCGTACTGGTCAACCGTCGATTGGGACAGAAGTGGGGTTGTTGGGGCATCGATCTACGGGGCCGACCTACGGTCCGTAGATCGATCCACGGACCGTAAGTCAGGACCGTAGGTCAACACTTAGGCTTTTTTTTCAAAGAAATCAATTTTTGGGGGAAAACTCTCTGACGCGATCCACGGACCTGCAGTACGGACCGTAAGTCCATCTACGGTCCGTCGATGGCGTCCGTAAGTCCCCTGTGTCACCAGAAATCTAGAGTCTCAGCCAAGTTTCCCCATTCCTTTTCTCACTTTCTCAGGCAAGTCCCCAAGTATTATACCTATGTTTTATGGTTGTTTCCGACACTCCATGGTACGTCTAAGAGTTCAAGGATCCCTCCATGACATGTGATCGAATACCTTGAATTCATATTTTTTCCGATTCAAGGAGAGATAGTTCCTAGTCAAGTGAAGTTAGCAGTCAGGCTTCAAGTCGAGTAAGAGACCCAGTTTCGAGTTAAGTCAAGAGTTTAAAGTTGAGTTCATTTCTCAAAGTATTAGGGAACTATGTATTCCCAAAGAAGTTTTAAAGAAAGGTCTTTGCATCTAAACAAGGTTGGAAACTGAAATTTCCAAAGAGCCTTCGGGCTAGTTTTTGAGTAACTATCTCATATCAGCAGGAATAAATATGTTTTAAAAAACATAAGAGCCAGTACATTTTTGGGAGTAGTATCGAGCACCGAGTTGGGGGAGCGTTCTAAAGAACCCACAGCCCCCATAGAACCATGTTAGCCACCATGGGTAGAAAAGGATCATGCTTTTCAGATGAATCCTTTTCAGATTAGACTAGTGGATCCATTAGGCAGTTCAGGTCTTATACCTTTGGCCGGGTGTAAGATGCTCTGGCAGCGTGAGGTCGATCGCTATATCATCACTATAGCTCTTATGTGATGGTTGTCGGTTAGAGAAACTCCCACAGCAGTTAATTGTATTTTCATACTCAGAGATTAATGTATTTTTTTATATACATCAGTTCATTGTATTTCTATATACATTTCAGGCTTACTGTATCTTGTATACACACAGAGTTTATAGCATGTTTTAAACAGTCTTTCTTTATATCGCACTTGTTTTAAATTGCCTTATATTGAAAGAAGTCAGTCATGTTGAGTTGAGTTGAGACAGGTAAGCTATTCAGTTTCTTCCAGATTTCCTTCTAGCCGTTGTTGCTTAGTTTTCCAGCTTGCATACTCGTACATTCCATGTACTGATGCCAGTTGGCCTGCATCGTTTCATGATGCAGATTCAGGTATCCTAGATCAGCAGCCTGCACGTCGTTGATCCAGCTGAGCACTCCAGAGTCAGTGGTGAGCCTCCTTGCATTCCGGAGGGCTCAATTATTGTGTGTTCTTAGTTTTTGGTTTTATTAGGATGTTGCGGGGTCTGTCCCAACATCCATCTCAGTGTTTTTAGAGGCTTCATAGATAGATAGATAGACAGACAGACAGACAGACAGACCGACAGACAGTCAGCTAGTTTTGAGTCTCTTATCTATATATATGTAAATATCCTATTTTGAGACTCGGGTTGCCTTTTGGCCATACTTTATAAGTTAAGTTCTTTTGAAATATTGCATTGCTTTGAGTTATTCTATTGAGTTAGGTTTCCGCTGAGTTAAGAAAGCCAGACCAAGGGTTCGCTTGGGGCCAGCAATGGTCTCCGAGTGCCGGTCCCGCCCAGGGTGTAGGCTCGGGGCGTGACAAACTTGGTATCAGAGCAAAGAGTTCAAGAGTCCTAGGGAGTCTATGAAGCCGTGTCTGTAGAATCCTAGTTATCGGTGTGAAGCGCGCCACATCTATAATTGGGAGGCTGCAACATTTAGGAAGATTTCTCATTTCTTCACACTCATTTCGTGCGTTAGAGTTGATCTCTAAAAAGTTTCTCTCTAATCCGTGCTTGCGCGTGTTTCAGATAGTCATGCCTCCACGAAGAGTTGGCAGAGGGCGTCTTCCTAGATGCTATGTTGATGAGCAAGAGTTACCTGATGCACCTGGAGTGCAAGATCAATGGGAAGTTTCTAATGCCGAGTTCAGAGAGGCAATTAGAATGTTGAGTCAAGCTGTAACTAATCAGATTGGTCAGCAAAGGGGAGCTCGACATGAAGGAGCTGGCACTTCAAGGATTCGTGAGTTCTTGGGGATGAATCCTCCGAGTTTCATGGGTTCGAGCACTACTGAGGATCCAGAGGATTTCATTGAGGAGTTGAAGAAGATTTTTGATGTGATGCATGTGGTAGATACTGAGCGGGTTGAACTAGCTGCGTATCAGCTGAAAGATGTTGCTAGAACATGGTTTGACCAGTGGAAAGGGGGCAGAGCTGAGAATGCACCACCTGCGAGTTGGGCTTATTTCGAGGAAGCTTTCTTGGGGCATTTCTTTCCTCGAGAATTGAGAGAGGCCAAGGTACGTGAGTTCCTTACTCTTAAGCAGGAGTCTTTGAGTGTTCAAGAGTACAGTCTGAAGTTCACCCAACTATCCCGCTATGCTCCGGAGATGGTTGCGGACATGAGGAATAGAATGAGTCTGTTCGTTGCTGGGCTGTCTCGGTTGTCGAGCAAGGAAGGTAGGGAGGCAATGCTTATCGGGGACATGGACATATCAAGATTGATGGTTTATGTGCAGCAGGTTGAGGAAGAGAAGCTGAGGGACAGAGAAGAGTTCAGAAATAAGAGAGCTAAGATCGGGAACGAGTCCGGGCATCAGAAAGGTATTTCAAACCGTTCCTCCTTTCAGCAAAGGCAACAGGGACCTGCTCCATCAATTGCTAGAGCGCCTGCACCCAGATACAGAGGTGAATTTAATGTTCAGAATTCGAAGGACTTCAGGGCTAGACCAGCACAATCTTCGGGTAGTGTGGCGCAAGGGAGTAGTAAGCCTCCGGTCTGCGCCAAATGTGGTAGGAACCACTCAGGTATTTGTCGAGAGGGCTCCCTTGGTTGTTTCAAGTGTGGTCAGAATGGGCATTTCATGCGAGAGTGTCCAAAGAATAGGCAGGGTAATGGAGGTAATAAAGCACAGTCTTCTTCAGTTGTTCCCCCAGACAGGACGACACCTAGAGGAGCTACCTCTAGTGTAGGTGGAGGAGCGAACCGCCTTTATGCTATCACCAGTCGCCATGAGCAGGAGAATTCTCCGAATGTTGTCACTGGTATGATCAAAGTCTTTGCTTTTAATGTGTATGCTTTGCTAGACCCAGGAGCAAGTTTATCGTTTGTAACTCCTTATGTTGCAAATCAGTTTGAGGTTCTTCCTGAAAGACTTTGTGAACCCTTTTGTGTTTCTACACCTGTTGGGGAATTTATTCTAGCAGAAAGAGTCTATCGTGATTGTCCTGTTTCCATCAGTCACAAGAACACCAAGGTTGATTTGGTGGAGTTAGACATGGTAGATTTTGATGTCATTCTAGGAATGGATTGGCTTCATGCCTGTTATGCATCATTAGACTGTAGAACTCGAACCGTCAAGTTTCAGTTTCCGAATGAGCCAGTCATAGAGTGGAGTAGCAGTTCATCAGTGCCTAAGGGTCGTTTTATTTCGTACCTTAAGGCAAGAAAGTTAGTTTCGAAGGGTTGTATCTATCACTTAGTCCGAGTTCATGACTCTAGTGTTGAGATACCTCACTTCCAGTCAGTTCCTTTAGTAAGAGAGTTTCCAGAAGTGTTTCTTGATGATCTACCCGGAATTCCTCCTGAGAGAGAGATAGATTTCGGCATAGATCTCATTCCAGATACTCGTCCTATCTCTATTCCGCCATATAGAATGGCACCAGCAGAGTTGAAAGAGTTGAAAGAGCAGTTGAAAGATCTCCTAGAAAAGGGTTTCATTCGACCGAGTGTCTCACCTTGGGGTGCTCCGGTTTTGTTTGTGAGGAAGAAAGATGGTTCCCTTAGAATGTGTATAGACTACCGTCAGTTGAACAAGGTTACCATCAAGAACAAGTACCCTCTTCCGAGGATTGATGATCTTTTTGATCAGCTTCAGGGTGCCACTTGCTTTTCAAAGATTGACCTCCGATCAGGCTATCATCAGTTAAGAGTAAGGGAATGTGATATCCCAAAAACAGCTTTCAGGACCAGGTATGGTCATTATGAGTTTTTGGTCATGTCCTTTGGTTTGACCAATGCACCGGCAGCTTTCATGGATTTGATGAATAGAGTTTTCAAACCTTATTTAGATATGTTTGTTATTGTCTTTATTGATGATATACTAATCTATTCAAGGAATGAAGAAGATCATGCTAGTCACCTCAGAACAATTCTTCAGATTTTGAAGGAGAAGGAGTTGTATGCCAAGTTCTCTAAGTGTGAATTTTGGCTTAAATCTGTGGCGTTCCTAGGCCACATTGTGTCCGGTGATGGAATTAAAGTTGATACTCGGAAGATTGAGGCAGTGCAGAATTGGCCTAGACCCACATCTCCAACGGAAATTAGAAGTTTCTTGGGATTAGCTGGCTATTATAGAAGGTTTGTTGAAGGGTTCTCGACTATTGCATCTCCTTTGACGAAGTTGACTCAGAAAGCGGTGAAATTTCAATGGTCCAAAGCTTGTGAGAAAAGCTTTCAGGAATTGAAAAAGAGATTGACTACAGCTCCAGTTTTGACGCTACCAGAAGGTACTCAAGGTTTTGTGGTGTATTGTGATGCATCTAGAGTCGGTTTGGGTTGTGTCTTAATGCAGAATGGCAAAGTTATAGCTTATGCCTCCCGACAGTTGAAGGTTCATGAGAGGAACTACCCAACCCATGACTTAGAGCTAGCTGCTGTAGTATTTGCTTTGAAGATATGGCGTCATTACTTGTATGGTGTGCATGTCAACATATTCACTGATCACAAGAGCCTTCAATACGTGTTTACTCAGAAAGAACTTAATCTCAGGCAGAGGAGGTGGTTAGAGTTACTCAAGGATTATGACCTGAGTATTCTTTACCACCCAGGTAAAGCTAATGTTGTTGCTGATTCTTTGAGCAGGTTGTCTATGGGTAGCACCGCCCATATTGAAGAAGGAAGGAGAGGGTTAGCAAAAGATGTGTACAGACTGGCATACCTGGGAGTCAACTTTACAGATTCCGCAGAAGGAGGAATAGCGGTGACGAACAGGGCCGAGTCATCATTAATGTCAGAAGTGAAAGAGAAGCAAGATCAAGATCCCATTTTGCTTGAGTTGAAGGCAAATGTCCAGAAGCAAAGAGTATTAGCTTTTGAACAAGGGGGAGATGGAGTATTGAGATATCAAGGTAGAATGTGTGTACCTATGGTAGATGGACTCCAAGAGAAGATTATGGAGGAAGCTCATAGCTCCAGATATTCAGTTCATCCAGGTTCCACCAAGATGTATCGTGATTTGCGAGAAGTTTATTGGTGGAATGGCATGAAGAAAGGCATTGCTGAGTTTGTTGCTAAGTGTCCAAATTGCCAACAAGTGAAAGTTGAACACCAAAGGCCTGGAGGTTTGGCTCAGAGGATAGAACTTCCAGAATGGAAGTGGGAGATGATCAATATGGATTTCATCACAGGGTTGCCCAGATCTCGCAGACAGCATGATTCTATTTGGGTGATTGTCGACAGAATGACAAAGTCAGCTCATTTTCTACCGGTAAATACTACCAATACAGCAGAGGATTATGCCAAGTTGTATGTTCAGGAGATAGTGAGACTTCATGGAATCCCAATCTCCATTATTTCAGATAGAGGTGCACAGTTTACTGCACAATTCTGGAAATCTTTTCAGAAGGGTTTGGGTTCAAAGGTGAACTTAAGTACTGCCTTTCACCCTCAGACTGATGGGCAAGCAGAGCGCACTATTCAGACCTTAGAGGATATGTTGAGGGCTTGTGTAATCAATTTCAAAGGTAGTTGGGATGATCACCTACCTCTAATTGAATTTGCCTACAACAACAGTTATCACTCTAGCATCCAGATGGCTCCATATGAAGCTCTTTATGGGAGAAGATGTAGATCTCCTATTGGATGGTTTGAGGTTGGTGAAGCACAGTTGATAGGACCAGATTTAGTTCACCAAGCTATGGAGAAAGTGAAAGTGATTCAAGAGAGGTTGAAAACGGCACAGAGTCGTCAGAAATCCTACACTGATGTTAGGAGAAGGGCATTAGAGTTTGAAGTAGATGATTGGGTATATTTGAAGGTTTCACCCATGAAAGGCGTTATGAGGTTTGGTAAGAAGGGGAAACTTAGTCCTCGGTACATTGGACCTTACCGCATAGCCAAGAGGGTTGGCAATGTTGCTTATGAGTTGGAGTTGCCACAGGAACTAGCAGCGGTTCATCCGGTATTTCACATCTCCATGTTGAAGAAGTGCATAGGCGATCCTTCATTGATCCTGCCGACTGAAAGTATTAAGATCAATGATAACTTATCTTATAAGGAGGTTCCTGTTCAAATCTTGGATCGTCAAGTTCGTAAGTTGAGAACGAAAGATGTAGCCTCAGTTAAGGTCCTATGGAGGAACCAATTTGTTGAGGAAGCAACTTGGGAAGCCGAAGAAGACATGAAGAAGAGATACCCATATCTCTTTGAATCCGGAGGAAATGCAGATTAAGGTATTCATTTCCTTCTTAGTGCTCTTTAAATTGTAATGAGCCTGTCGTTATTGTTATTGCGTTTGCATGGTTGTTTGTTGGGTGTTGAGTTGATGTTACACCCTTAGTCTTATAAGAGTAACCTCATTCGAGGACGAATGTTCCCAAGGGGGAGATATTGTAACATCCGACAATTTGAAGTGGCTTCGAAGAAGATCAAAATTTGGAAAATAATTTTTTTTTTAAAATCTGGAAATTTGGCTAAGTGTGGAAATCATGAGTTTTTGGCCATCTTTGAGTAGTTATAACTCCTAGCTCAGGATGAGTTAGGAGTAGTTCCAGTTATAGTTGCGAAGTCCTTGGAACGATCTTTCCAACACCACCGAGTTTGCTCAATTCCGAGTTCGTATGAGGGAGTTATGACCTGTAGAAGTTGGGTAGTTGGAAGGGATTTTCGTCCGGAAATTTAAGGGCATTTTGGTCCTTTCACAATCTTTTATTTTGAGCTCTTATGATTGAGTTAGGATGATCTTTGGATCATTTTGTCCCTTTTTGGAAGAGAAAGAGTTAGGGTTCTTGAGGTTTAAGAAGAGAAGGAGGAGAAGAAGAAGAAGAGAAGGAAGAGGAGCTTAGTCAAGATCATTGTGGAAATTCGTCGGGGGTGATCCCTATTCAAGGTATGTGAGTTTTCCATGTGGGTTGATCCTTTCCCCCACACACACCTAGTTTATTATATGATTGAGAAAAGATTGGGATTGTTGTTAAAGTTGTTGAAGTGTTGAAGTTGTTAGTTGTTGTTGGTGGTGTTGTTGAATTAGTTGTCCATTGTGAGACATGATGTGGTCGTATATTTACGTTGATACCTAGTGTATGTTGAGGAAATTTTGATTCTAAGAGTTATGACCGTTGGAGGTTGATTCCCATCGAATTGCAGAAGTTCTGGGCTGTCGATCCCCATCTACGGCACTGACCTACGGACCGTAGATCAATCGACGGTCCGTACTGGTCAACCGTCGATTGGGACAGAAGTGGGGTTGTTGGGGCATCGATCTACGGGGCCGACCTACGGTCCGTAGATCGATCCACGGACCGTAAGTCAGGACCGTAGGTCAACACTTAGGCTTTTTTTTCAAAGAAATCGATTTTTGGGGGAAAACTCTCTGACGCGATCCACGGACCTGCAGTACGGACCGTAAGTCCATCTACGGTCCGTCGATGGCGTCCGTAAGTCCCCTGTGTCACCAGAAATCTAGAGTCTCAGCCAAGTTTCCCCATTCCTTTTCTCACTTTCTCAGGCAAGTCCCCAAGTATTATACCTATGTTTTATGGTTGTTTCCGACACTCCATGGTACGTCTAAGAGTTCAAGGATCCCTCCATGACATGTGATCGAATACCTTGAATTCATATTTTTTCCGATTCAAGGAGAGATAGTTCCTAGTCAAGTGAAGTTAGCAGTCAGGCTTCAAGTCGAGTAAGAGACCCAGTTTCGAGTTAAGTCAAGAGTTTAAAGTTGAGTTCATTTCTCAAAGTATTAGGGAACTATGTATTCCCAAAGAAGTTTTAAAGAAAGGTCTTTGCATCTAAACAAGGTTGGAAACTGAAATTTCCAAAGAGCCTTCGGGCTAGTTTTTGAGTAACTATCTCATATCAGCAGGAATAAATATGTTTTAAAAAACATAAGAGCCAGTACATTTTTGGGAGTAGTATCGAGCACCGAGTTGGGGGAGCGTTCTAAAGAACCCACAGCCCCCATAGAACCATGTTAGCCACCATGGGTAGAAAAGGATCATGCTTTTCAGATGAATCCTTTTCAGATTAGACTAGTGGATCCATTAGGCAGTTCAGGTCTTATACCTTTGGCCGGGTGTAAGATGCTCTGGCAGCGTGAGGTCGATCGCTGTATCATCACTATAGCTCTTATGTGATGGTTGTCGGTTAGAGAAACTCCCACAGCAGTTAATTGTATTTTCATACTCAGAGATTAATGTATTTTTTTATATACATCAGTTCATTGTATTTCTATATACATTTCAGGCTTACTGTATCTTGTATACACACAGAGTTTATAGCATGTTTTAAACAGTCTTTCTTTATATCGCACTTGTTTTAAATTGCCTTATATTGAAAGAAGTCAGTCATGTTGAGTTGAGTTGAGACAGGTAAGCTATTCAGTTTCTTCCAGATTTCCTTCTAGCCGTTGTTGCTTAGTTTTCCAGCTTGCATACTCGTACATTCCATGTACTGATGCCAGTTGGCCTGCATCGTTTCATGATGCAGATTCAGGTATCCTAGATCAGCAGCCTGCACGTCGTTGATCCAGCTGAGCACTCCAGAGTCAGTGGTGAGCCTCCTTGCATTCCGGAGGGCTCAATTATTGTGTGTTCTTAGTTTTTGGTTTTATTAGGATGTTGCGGGGTCTGTCCCAACATCCATCTCAGTGTTTTTAGAGGCTTCATAGATAGATAGATAGACAGACAGACAGACAGACAGACAGTCAGCTAGTTTTGAGTCTCTTATCTATATATATGTAAATATCCTATTTTGAGACTCGGGTTGCCTTTTGGCCATACTTTATAAGTTAAGTTCTTTTGAAATATTGCATTGCTTTGAGTTATTCTGTTGAGTTAGGTTTCCGCTGAGTTAAGAAAGCCAGACCAAGGGTTCGCTTGGGGCCAGCAATGGTCTCCGAGTGCCGGTCCCGCCCAGGGTGTAGGCTCGGGGCGTGACAGATCTTTCCCTTCAGGGGTCAACACGCTGGAATAAAAGGCGATCTCTAGGCCGATCGGCGACTCGCCAACTGGTCTAGGCGATCCTCAAGCCTTCATTTCTTTGTTCTTTTAGCAGCCTTATTCCTTCTTGCCAAGTAGTGTCCATGCTTTGCCTCACACTCCAAATACCTGAAACTTAAGGATTTTCATCAGATATTGAGACAAAATATGCATTTGAGGACACTAATTCTATCAAAATATGGCCCTAAATGAGTCCAATTTGTGGACTCATCAACACCCCCAATTTAAACTTTTGCTTGTCCTCATGTAAAACGCAAGTTTAGCAGTTCAAAAAGGATGTCTAAAACAGTGCTACACAAGACTCGATCATGAATGTACACAACAAGACTCAATTTACTCATGCAAGGATCAATTGTGTACCCAAAGATTCAAGTTGTGACACACCATGACCAAAGATTCTCAAGCTCGCAATACTTGCTTCAAATGCAAGTTCAAGCTCAACAAAAGTATTTGAATGCCCTCACACAAAAGATGATTCCATATTCACACACAAAGGTTTAATCATTTAAAGTTCCAAAATCAAATGCAACGCTCACTCTCTCAAAGAAGAACACAATGAATGTTTTCACCCATAGGTTTGCCTGTATTTTCCAATCAACATTTGTTCCAGCTCACTCAAGATCAAGAAAGTATTTTCAAGGCTTGTAATGGGGTTGAGTGCAAAGGTATGGTCATTTAGGCTCATTGACTTTCATCCTCATGAAATGTGGTGCTCACAACACTTCTTTTCATCTTCCTTCATCAATTTCTTTAGTGCTAATAAGTCATCCTATTATTCACTTTCCATGGATTGTTCGGGAACCCCATTTATTTTGTACTTATTTCCACCACTTTTCTTTTTCATTCTTTTCTTCTCTTTTTCTCTTCTTTTTTTTTGTATAGAGGGGTTCCTTTTTTTTTAAACACCATGGGTTAAAGGAGACTTTCCTTGCACTTATTGATTTGCCCTTATCTTTTCACAACACCCCCAACTTAGGCTTTTGGCCTAAGTTGATTATTCAATCAACCACAAATCAAGAGGATTTATGGGTAATGGATCTAGAAAGGTCTTGTTTTCATCAAGTGTCATCCAAAGAAAGGTAAGGCTCAAGGGGTGTTCAAAAGAGGTTCACACACTCACGAGGTAGGCCACAAAAGAGGTATATGTCAAATTGGCTCACACTCTTCAAAGTTTCCTAAAATCATATCAACATGTAGCCTTACTTAGTTGACCAGATCAACGGGGAAAATTCTAGGTGATATCATGCATGGTTCACATTAAGCTCATCACACAAGGTATCGACACCAAAGTCAAATAAGACTCCACACTTTCGCTAGTGTGCAACGTTCATCGCAAGAGAATCAATTTGATACATGGCTAATCACAATGATATGCAAAGAGTTCCCATATTGTCTATGAAACTTCATTTGGTCTCATCGTAGCCATACATTCATGTTCGTTCATTATAAGGACTATTCAAGTAATCGGTATTGGTCGAAACCAAGACTCAAATTTGCCAAGGAACAGCCACATTCAAGTACAAACAAGAGGTGGCAAAAATATAACTTTTTTCGGATGGGTCAAATCATTTACAATTTAAAAACATGGAGCTACAAGCTCAAACCTTCAATAAAAAGCAGTATAAAATAGAATTTCAAGCTCATAACCCAACTACTTCAATCAAAACATCAGTCATAAAAGCACACAAAGGTGGATCTCACCCCACCACAAATAAAAACATTTTTCCTCAAATGCAAATAAGATTATCCAAAATTTCAAAATAAAGAAAGACAACGAGGGAGGTAAAGAGGGGATCCTGTCTAAGCAGTCGCTCCATCTGTCTATGTATCAGTGCCTAGGGTCTCAGTTTGGCCTCGGGCCTCAGTACTCTGGGTCACATCGGAAGGACCAGCTCTAGTAGAGATAGCAAAATGAGTGTTTTCCATGGAAGCCTGTGCAGTCGCATCTATCATAATTTCTTCAATCTCTGTTAGGTCCTTGGCTGCAGCATCCACAGTTTCCTCGAGCATTTCCTCATCTCTCTCTGCCTCCGCCTCAGGCTCAGCTATCCGCTCAACTCTATCCTTATTTCTTGTGGTGGCCGGAGGCATTTCTGGCACATCTAGGATCTCCACCGTTCCGAAGACCATGGACATATCAGTGGCCTTCAACTGATACACATCAGTCCTCATAGCAATAATGATGGCCTTTTCTGCTGTCACCTAATCTGTGGCCCCTTGGTCATGCCCACACACCGCTCTTCTATCCTCAAGGGCATCGATGGTAGCTCTCATCGGTGCCATAACATCAGTCAGGGCAGTCTGAGTCATACTAGGAATGGAGGTCTCAAGTCTGGTTTCTTGATGATTAGTAGAATAGGCAAGCTGTCCCATCCGAAGTAATGATGTCTGGGTGATCGGAATACATTAGACAGCAACAACAGTAGGTCTGGGAGGCAGTGCAGTAACAGAAGAGCCTGGAGTGTCAGAGGGAGTAGAAGTAGTTGTACCTGAAGGCCCAGGGGCCAGAGTACACAAAGATGCCTCTGCATGTATGGAGTCTGTGTCCATAGCTGAGAAAGGTCGACCTGAGCCTCCTTTTGCTTCTTCTCCGCCTGATACTTAAGATACTCAGCTTCAATCCTCCGTATATCAGTAGAGGAGGTAGGAATCACATCCACATCATTCTTGTTATCTTTAGGTACCCGAGCACGTCTGCACAGGTCGGTGATCAATACCGGGAAAGGGAGTGAGGTTTGGCACTGCCTTGCATGCATAAGCATCTCTGAAGCAATGATCCATCCCAAGTTTAGCGTTGTTCCCTTAATGAGGTAACCTAGGCAGGCTGCTTTTGCATGGCAAAGGATAGATTCATTCTGTGAAGGCACTATTGTGCTGCTAATGAAGCCAAACCAATACCTAGCTGCCACATTAAGGTCCTTCTTCTCGATAACTGCCCCATCTTCAAGCCACTTAAGTGTGCAGTCTGATATTAATGGGGCCAACCAATTTTTCATATCTTCCAGTGACGTTTTTCTAATCATAATTTGATTGTTGTCCTCAAGTGTCGCGGTGCACCCCATAATAATATTTATAGCAGGAGGATCACATTGCACTTTCTTTCCCCTGGCACCTACGTAATCAAACAATTTGAATTTAGCTGTGGGTTTCGTCCCATATGGTATCAATGCACTGTACGCACTGTAGAACTCTCTGACCCAACTTGGAATATATGGGCCACGGGGTTTTGTGAAAATCTGGAAGTTATGAGATTTCAGACATCTCATAATCTTATGGTATCTATCAATCACTCCATCCGTGGAGAGACATTTTTCCTGAAGGATTGTCCTTAATTCCTCCATCTTTAATCTATTCATTGACTTGGAAGGAGGAGCATGTATTGGCAATACAAGTGACATTGCCTGCTCTAGGACTGGGGGAGTAGGAGTGGTCGGCGAAGGCTTCCGGATCCTAGATGGATTATTCAATTTCTTAGATCGCAATTCAGCTCTACGTGCCATTATCAGCTCATCATCATCACAGGTTGCACTTTGGATTTCTTGTTGTTCACCTTCACTTTCAAAAGCAATGACATAAGTGTCATAAATTCCCTTGTTGTTAGAGTTGACTTCTGGTGATGTCGGTGCCTTGCCTTTTCCTTTTCCCTTTCGACCAGTTGTGGAAAGTTTTGTATCCTTGCCTTTTGATACGACTACACCATTGTTGATTTTAATCCCTTTGTACCTATTTCCGGGTGACATGTTTCTACCTGCGACTTTGGGTCTAGCCATGTCTGCATTACATTGGAAAAATTTAGTAAATATTCATATCAAAGCACAGAACGCTTACTGCAAATAGACTCGCCGATCAAGTCGGCGAGTCACCCAATCTCTTTAGCGGGATACATCAGATTCGCTTGAAAGATTTGCTTAAAATTCTCAGCAAGATGGCGATGGAGGTCACTTTTGGCGATTCGCCAATAGCTTTCGGCGAATCAGGGCCAGCCCGCCAAAAGTTTCAGTGCAACAAGGGTTCAAGGATACTCTCGGCGAGTTGGCGAAAGCTATCGGCAACCTCTGGCTTCTCGCCAAAAGTTACAGAACCCAATATCAAATTAAACATGAAATTAAAGGTGAGATACGGGCTTTAGGCGAACCGTCGAGTGGTTCGGCGAGCTCGACACAGCTCACCAAATGGCTCAACTTGCCTGTTATCAACCCAACTTCTTGAATTCAACCCCGCAACCCCCAAAAACAATATCAGAGTATGCACTAGATCAATTAAGCTTAGACTTTTCCTAACTTTTGCTAAAAAAAATAGTACGCAAGCGCACCCCATAAAATTTCATTCATTTTAACTCATAAGAATGGGATTTCAAAATTCAAAACAAAAATGGGTTGGATTTTTGAATCAAAAGAGGCATTTGAACAGTCTAAACTCATCAGAGTGGAACAACACACGACATAGGATAAAATACTTGCATAAGAGTATAAATACCAAAAGTAAATGTAGGGTTTGGAAAACCAACCTTTTCGACAGATTAAGTCAAGACTGTGATGCTAGGCGGAAGATTAATCCATATTCAAGCACCAATTAATCAACTAAAATACTTACAAGATGTGACAATTTTGAAAGTACTAAGTATGTGCGATTTCGCGAAGATCGAGAGTGAAGGAAAATGAAAAAGGTTGAGAGTTTAAACCCGTGGTTTATAAAAACTATCCAGTTCTCACCCATTCAACGACATTAGTCGAATTCGTCTAGCTATTCAACGATCCGTCGAGTAGTTATTTACCTCACCAAGTTTTACAGGACCTACAGTCAAAGTGAGAATCCAAACAACGGTCTTCATCAGGGTCGCCGACCTAGTCGGTAACTCACCATGTTGCTGCTGGTGCTCACCGATTGTTACAGACTCTGATGTAAGATTTTCTTGAGTCTAACGATGATCTAGGTTAGCCTAGACGAACACCTCGGTGATTTGCCGAGTGGACTTATTTCCTCCAACCAGCACTTTTCCCACACTTTCCACGCTAAAACCTACAAAATCAAAACACCATTATTTCAAAAATAACAAATAAAAAGCAAAAAGGGGTTTTTGGTTGCCTCCCAAAAAGTGCCTTAGTTAACGTCGTGGTATGACACAAGTTAGCACTTAAACTCCAATGGTGGGGTTTGCCTTATTTTCATCAGGCAACCCCTCTTTAGAATCTAGATAGAGCTCAGTCAGCACTTGGCCCATTTGGGACCCTAGTAGTCGAATGAGCATAGCATGGGAAGTTTTCATCTGGGTCAACAACAATACATTTTCCTTGAGCTCCTCTAGCACCCTATGCTGCTCATTGGCTTTCTGGAGTAGAAGTGTGAGCATTGCTTTGATCTGTCCATCCTCCTTGTTCTTAAGTTTCCTTCGTTCATGAGGAGGAACGTAGCGCCCCTTCTTGTTGTACTGGACTTTAAGATCCCCAATTTTCTTTGCCAGCTCATCTAACTGGGTTAGCAGGACCACTAAGCTGAAGCCCCTCTTTTTTATTGCTTGATTAGGCTCAGTTAAGGTGTTAAGCAATTTGGTTGCTATCAAATTGGGTTGTTGTACTAGACTACCCGAGACAATTTGATCAGCCATCATTCTATTTCCTAGACTAAGACTTGGGTAGAAAGATTCCAGAATGACTATGTCGGGGATTCCCTGAGTAGGGCATTGACCCAGAAGTGCTTTGAACATCAGCAATGCCTCATGAAGTTGCTCTCCTTCCAATTGCCTAAATGTTAGGATCTTATCTCGAAACATCATCACTTCTAATGGAGGAAACTCCATTTTCCCGCGGGTACTGCTCGACATATTCACCTCCCCTATTTCAGAGTTCAATCAAGCAAAACAAAACAAAAAATTAGGTTAGTAAAACTACAACTAACAAGAAAAATAATTCTACTAATCTAAGAATTCTAAACTAACACCACTCCCCGGCAGCGGCACCACTTTGATGTTTCAAATGTAATCAACTGACACTATTTCGGTTCAAGTGCCATACGATCGCGTGTAGTGATATAATCCAACCAAGGTTTGGGATTGTTCCCACAGGGAGTGGTTTTGAGCATTAATAGAAAAATAAAATTAAGTTCTAATTAGTCATAGCTATAGACATTATCGAATATAAACATACTGAATCTAAAAGGGGTGACAAAAGTGTCAATTATCAATGGGGGGTTGCATTATGCTAATAACAAAAACAATAAACATATAAGAAAATGAGATAGAGAGACGGGATTCTTGGGATGTGATAGGAATACGGGATAGACTAAACGATCGGGTACATGCCTTTGATAGTAAATTATTGAGTATTTGTGATTAGGCTAGACTATAATGGGGGTAAATTCTCTCTCGGGCAACTTACCTAAAATCAACTCAATTTCTCTCGAACAACGAGTTGCCGCATTAAGCACAACCTCCGTCTTAGCCCATTCACTCTCTCGATATGAATGTGTGGGAGAAGGACTAGGATTCACTCTCTCGAGCTGAACCAATGTCGACCCAATACCACTAGCTATCAATTTATAGTCTTAGTTTTACAACCTCTCTCTCGAGCAATCCAAAAACACTAAGATGAAATCGTATTTGCAACTACAATTCCATTAAGTTCATACACAACTACTTAACGAACTCACATTTAAACAACAAATAAACCATCAACAAGCAAAGCCCAAAAGATAATCTAACCCATATTCACAAAATCACACCCCAAGAATTTGGTCTTTAGCTAGACATGTAAAAGAGATAAAAATTTATACCAATATCAGTTTCCATCAACTAGGTGTGAAGAATTAAGTCTTGAAACACGTCAAGAGTGAAGAATCTTTGAGACCCACGTCCAATTTCTTGGAGTTGAAACCCTTTGAATTTTCAAGGTCTTAGAACAAAGTCTCCAACACCCTCTAAAACTTGAAAACGAAATATTCTAAGTCTGAATAAAAATTGTCTATGACTTGATACTAAATTAACAATTTAAACAAGTATTTATAGTGTTTGAAAATTTGTGCTGTAGCGGATCACTCGGCACAGTTAGTCGGGATCGCTGATACACTCAGCGATCCGCTTTTTGGACGATCGCATCGCCTTCTTGCTTTAGCCTTCAGCCTCTTCACTCTTTGAGTCGTTAGGCGATATGGTACTTCTTCGCGGAAGTACTCTGCGACACGCCGACTGCTCCATTTCATCCCCAACTTGATCTTTCCCTTTAAGGCTTAGCACACTGGAACAAAAGGCGATCCCTAGGCCGTTCGGCGACTCGCCAACTGGTCTCGGCGATCTTCAGGCCTTCATTTCTTTGTTCTTTTCAACAACCGTGTTCCTTCTTGCCAAGTAGTGTCCATACTTTGCCTCAAACTCCAAATACCTAAAATTTCAGGATTTTCATCAAATATTGAGACAAAATATGCATTTGAGGACACTAATTCTATCAAAATATGGCCTTAAATGAGTCCAATTTGTGTACTAATCAATATATCTAATATTGAATGCCGTAATTATATTCCTAAGGCCTAGCTCATTGGGTATTTATTCTTTAAAACCTTAATTATAAAGTTTAAAAAAGAAGAAAAATTGTTTCTTCTAGGGATCTTTCTAGTTATATATTATTTTCTCCACCTCAATCTCTTAACCATTGACTTCCTCTTTCACTTCAAGTCTGCAATGCTATATTACTACTATATGGTGGTCCTTGCCTACGAGTGGACTGGTTGCTGCTGAAGCCTAAAAGATGGTCCTTTGCCTGTGGCGTGTTCATTGATGAGACGACCTCAATTTTCTCTCCCCGTCTCCATTTATGCTACTTCAGTAAGTTCTTGGTTCTTTTTTTTTCTATTATTTTTCAACATTCTATATTCTTTGGTTTTGGTATTTGTCGATGTGCTCTCCTATTTGGCTGGTTTCAGTGGCGGAGGCAAATTTTCCATCAAGGAGTTTAAAAAAATTAAACACATTAATAGTATCCACAAATGAATGGGTCGGATAAAAAGACTTAGTTTAGAGCACACATATCTGGTACGACCAATGGAAGAAGGGTAGAGCTCAAGGGGCACAATTGTGAGCTGGGTTGTGTTCGAAGGTGCCTTCATGAGGTGTTTCTTTCCCCGTGAGCTGAGAGAAGCAAAGGTAAAAAAATTTCTCACTCTTAAGTAGGAATCCATGATTGTGCATGAGTATAGACTCAAGTTCACTCAAATATCATGCTATGCTCCAGAGATGGTTGTTGACATAAGGAGCATGATGAGTCTATTTGTATTTGGGTTGTCTCGCTTGTCAAGTAAGGAGGGCAAGGCAGATATGCTGATAGGAGATATGCACATAGAAACACTTATGATCTAAGTGCAACAGGTTGAAGAGGATAAGCTAAGAGATAGAGCAGATTTCCAGAATAAGAAGGCTAAGATAACAACAAATGAGTCCGGGTAGTAGAATAGCAATGCAAACCGTTCATCTTTTTAGCAAAAGCCAAATGGATATGCTCCATCTTCTGCTAGTCACCTATACCAAAGAATAGAGGTGAGTTCAAGAATTAAAATTCTTAAAACATCAGAGCTAAACTTGCACAATCTGAAGGTAGTGTGGCAATTGGACTCTTCCATGTGCTAAGTGTAGTAGGAACCACCAAAGAGGGTGTTGTGATGGCTCCATTGGTTTCTTCAAGTGTGGTGAGAATGGTCATTTCATGAGAGAGTGCCTTAAGAAGAGGCAAGGTAGTGGTATTGGGGGCAATATAGCCTAATCTTCTTCAGTGGCTCTGCCAGACAGAGTTATACCTAGAGGAGCTGCTTCAGGGACTTGTGAAGGAGCAAACCGTCTGTACGCTATCACCAGCCTCCAAGAGCAAGAGAATTTACCTGATGTTATCTCTAGCCCTACAAGAAAAAGCTCTATTTAAGACCAACATTTAGGGACGAGTTAATAATCCTGTCTCTAAAAGTATATCTATTGGGACGATATTTTATTTCGGTCCTTAATTATGTATCTTTTTGTGAAGGTAATAAATCTAGTCTCTAAGAAATTAATAACTGGTCCCAAATTAATTTAGGGGTATCATGGAGAGAAAGTGCGGCAACTTGAATTTTAAAGAAAGTTCAATTTTAACCAAAACTCAGAGCCAAAGTGTAACTAATTAAATTCTAAAAAAAATAAAGACAAAAGACGCTTTGTTTCTTAAAATAGTGTCGCGAATCAGAAAACCCTAGCAGCATCTGCTTGGCAGCGATCACAACATAGCTCATAGCTCTCAGCATTTCATCTGTGTTTTCTCAAAATAGAGAAAGCACAGGTCTGCCTAGTAGAGATCTAAACTGAATCTCTATTATCTTACTCGAATCTCAGGTATGCCCACCTTTGCGAGTTGATTTTTCGTCTCTAAATATGATTTGTTGTTTGTTTTGTGCGATTTATAACTCTTCTTGTTTGATTTACTCTTTTTCTTTTAGTCTAGCTGGTCGTTTTTTTAAAATATATTAAAGTTTGTGGTGTGATAAGATCCAAAATATGAAGGGGATTAATCTTAAGAGAATAGAGTGTTCCTAACGTTCTTGTAACAGAGGAACTCGCAGCTAAATGATCTAAAATAGTGTTTGAGAGACGACAGAGAGAGATGTATTAAACATGAGAAATCCATTATGAATTACAAGTGAAGTATTGTTCTGATTTTTAGACTAGCAGTGAAAGAAAGTAGTTGCATTTGTTCAACTGATCCATGTGCGTAGTCACATGCCACTAGTTCCTAACAACTTTCTATGTAACTAAAAAAATTTGGAATTGCAATTGCACTTTTATGAAGTTATGTAATATATATGGATCATATCATAGTGTATTTGTATGTCTAAACAATCATTTATGTTTTACAATCTAATTAACTCGAACTAATGCAAATTACCTGCTATAGTGTTGCACATAAAGGGTAGAAACAATGATAGTTCAATTTGGGTTTGAAACTTGGAAAACTCGAGATCTTTCAAGAAGAAAAGTTCTAATAGTAGCACTATATATTCTTCCGTTCTTGTATAACTGAATCTATGTTTAGTGTCTACTATACTCTTTGGTATGCCTCCTCTTTCGTGAGTTGATTTCTATTTTCTTCTCTAATTCGGTGTGTTATTTGTTTTCTTCGTGTTACTCTTCTTCTCTTAGATAACTGATCGTGTATTTAAAAATAGATGTAAGTTTATAGTATGATAAGATCCGAAACTGAAGGGGATCAATCATAGGAGAACTTAGTGTTCCTAAATAGTAAGAGAACAAGGAACCTTTCTTGAACAAAGGCACTCACAGCTCAATGAGCTAAAATAATGTTCTGATAGAAGATAGAGCGAGTTGTATTAAACTTGAGAATAACAACTGAACTATTGTTCAACTTTTAATGCTAACAGAGATGGCGGGAAAAGTTGTTGAAGTTGTTAAAACTGATCCTAAGAGATTTATATCTAACTAGAATAAATTACAAATTTCAATCATGAAGTTCATTTGTTGCTTGATGGCATGAGTTCCATTTCTAGCCCCTTTCTTTGTAACTGTTGTTGCTCAGCCTTTCCTGTGAAAAGTTAAACCTACTAAGTGTGAAGTCATATTATTAAATGATAAATATATCGATAAATACATTTAGCTTAGCCAAGAATGAGTACCTCATTTTCTGGTACATTTACTATGCATTTTAATTCGTCAACAAACTTCTCGAACAATTTAACCTCCTCTTCTTTATCATCAGCCTAGAGTTTTGCTATCTCGGCCACTTAACTTGAATAAACTATTGTTGTAAGAAAATGGGGAGCAGGAAAAAGGAAAAAAACAGGAAAACATCAGAGGTTACTAGCTGAACAAAGTAGCTTAAAGCACAACTCAACCCCTTTTGCTTCTATGGAAATTTCTTCACTTTCCTCCGCAAGACTTTGTGCTTTCTCTAGTTTCGTTTTGAACATGAGAATTTCTCTATGGAGGTCTTCCTTCTCACTAGTAACACCATTCAGATTTCTCTATAAACATTCAATTGAATTTCTCATTTTGCCAACATACTAGGTAATTTCTATCTGTAAGTTCTCACAGACTTTCCTTTTCTCTAGTAATTCCTCCTCGATGGAACATTTTCCTTCTATGGTTTCCTTGGCACTGGCAGTCAGCTCCGAGTTTTTGTGTGAAAACAATCATGTGTCCTTGCACTTCCGTGCGATATCCGTCTTTAAAACAATTATCTTACTTATCTCTTCCTGCAACAGAACTTCAAGCAGCTGACCTTTACAAACAGCTTCATCAAACTCTTTTTCTAAAAGAATTTATAAAATTCATCAAATCATCAATTTCATATTTCTGATCCTTGTGGTTAGAGGCTAACTTGTAACAAGCTAAGGTCAAATATCATTCCGTACTACCTCCATTTTTGGGGAAGCACTTTCTATTAATTAAATTCTCCAATGATTCAAACTCTTCAAAAAATTGGATGTCCTCTCATATTTTTCAATATGTTTTGTAACATGGCATCTTAATCTAAAGAATCGATCATATTTTTAAATTCAAATTAACTCGAACTAATGAAAGATGTAAAAAGAAATTGAGGTGATACAAATTAGCTCCCATGGTACAACACATAGAATGTAGAAACACTAATTGTTCCATTTGTGTTTCTAACTTGGCAAACTCGAGACTTTTCAATGAGATACTTTCTAATATATAGTTGCACCGTATATTCCTCCATTCTTGTCTATCTGAATCTCCACAAATTAACCAAAACAACTTTAACTAACAGATTTTGAAGTAGCTTTTAGAAGAAAAAAAGATTAAACTAAGTGTTGAAGCAATATGAGTCAATTTTCCTTATCGTTGAGTAGTATATCTCATCTTGAATTGTTATTTCTAACTGTTTTGACATTGACAAATACTTCAAGTAATGGGTGACTAATGATATAGCATGAATCATGAGTTAAGAGAATAATATATCCAAACAAAGAAGGATCTAATTGAAATAAACAGATACACCTATCAGTTTGAAGCAATGAAAATAGCCTCTAAGAAAACTACTATCAATTTGATTCAATCAATTTTATTTTTTTTGACAAATGTCAATTAAAAAATTTCACATGGATCATAAACTTTTTGGTTTGTAAGTTTTAAATCAAATCCAAAGATTTCTTTTCAAATATTATCTTTTTTCTATGTATTCTATATCACTTATCTTTGAAGTAATTGAATCATTGAACTTACTTTTGTACCAATTATTGAATCACAAATTAAGTGCTTCTTCAGATTTTTCTTACCCTTTATTTTATATTAATCTATTTTTTTATGTATTCTCCAAGGTTATGGCACCTAGTAAGCAATGGATGCAACTTTTTATTGAAAATCAAGTCGACCAAGCCTAATTAGATGAGGTAAAAAAAGTTCTTGAAATATGTTATTTGGAGTATTAGAGAAGAAAATGAAATACAATGTGCACCTTCTCGTCAATTTATTATCTTCTATCTATTTGCTGATAAGTTGTGGTCTGAGCACCTTCTCGCTTTCTCCAGGTGTTGTAAGGGAGGGACAAGAGCAAGAACTTACAAACTTAATCATGTCTTCTAGTCAAGGAAACGGAGCGATACACAAGAACTTAATGGTTCTTAATCTAGACTATATGAAAGTTAAGACTCCATTTACCAATAAACTAAAGAAATACATCCAAGAAATTGACAGAAGTAAGTTTTTTCAAAACTTTTTTAATTGCATAGATACCAAAGACTATTAACCTTTTGTCTTTAAGATTCAATTTTGTAGCTTTGTGTCAAATAGCAGATGCACGCATGTGTTTTTCCTCTGTTTTTTATTTTCTGCATGTACAGTTGTTTTAGAAGTACTATACTACACTCATCCTTGTAGTAATGGATATGTATTGGGTCAATTTTCTTTAAATCATCATATAGTTGCGAGCATATCTCATTTTAACCACTGCTTCATCAATCATGGTTCTTTCCAGATGGAATAATTCAACGAGAACTGACTGAATTCCTAGTTATACATGATGGTTCTCTTTAACATGAAAATTTAGGATATAATAGTCGTTGTGAATGCAATTGATAGTTCTCTAGGATTTAATGCAATCTTTGTGAATGCAATTTGTAGACCTTTTAGACTTGTGATACACTATCGAATGCAATCTGTTTTTATCTCCCAACCTACTACATCAAAATATATAAACTTGAAAATTATAGATGATTTAGACTTATGATGCTCTACTAAGTGGGCAGTTGAAGTTCTGATAGGAAACTCCATGACTACAAGGAAACCATAATAATTTTAGTCAGGAACAAATTTGGATCAGATTTGAAATTTTATACTTAAAGTTCTGATAGGATGTTCTAGACTTGAAGTTCTAACATAAAACACTTGAAGTCTTTTTTACGTACTTTTATAATCTAAGAGCATCTAGGGAGTTGAATACCCTTCTATGAAGATTATCCAACATCAGACCTCTATCATGCTGCTACTGGTTCCTTTCGGAATTGCCTCTATTGTCTTCTTTGGATACAATGCATACTCTCCTCTACATATTTGGGTGGAGGTTGAATTCTACACGATCTACCCATTTCTCCTTCGACCTCAACTATCTGCTGCACTCTATATAAAGAGATGTTGTTGATCGAGTCTCTAAAGTATTCATAACACACATTCTTGATGGGGAATTTCTCCATTTGTACTATATCTTGTCCTCGAATTTCTATGTTTTGATGTAGATATGAATTCTTGGTTAATGCATATCAAAGCTTTCCTTTTTAATCTTCTTATATTCTTTCAGCTTGTTGACATTTCTAGATAACCCTCGCTGAATGTTAGATTTTTTTTGTGATGAGCAGTTTAACTAATTTAGTGTAAAATTTACATCTTACTCCTTAAATATATAAATATATATATATATATATATACCAATAGTTACTTATGGTCTTTTTCAAATTTTTGTACTTGCAGATTTTGAAGAATGATGTTATTTGGAGATTGAAGTTACAAGTCAAGATGCATGTATAGAAGATGAAAAAGATCATTATTATTTTGCTATGGAAGTTATGCAAAACTTGATATTATAGTGTAGCTTGAGATGTTGATTAGCTAAGCTTTTTGCTAAGAAACTATTGAAACTAACATCATGGGATGTTAGCCAATTTTTATATTTATATCAGCCTTTTGTTTGGAGATTTTTTGTAGCAATCTTATGTTTATTGATAAAATTTATAATTTCGTGATACAAAGCTTAAGAAACATTGGTAGTCAACTAGAGACCAAGCATATTGCTCTGTCCCTAAAAGTTCATTTAAGACGAGACAACTTCTCGTCCCTAAAGGTTATTCTAGGATGAGGTAGCCACTAGTCGCAAAAAGGTGCTCTACAATGAGGTAGTTTCTCTTCGCTAAAGGGATTTAATGACTTGAAAATAACTAGTTTTTAATGAAGAAAATGAACTATTTGGGACGAGATACATGGTCTCTAAAAGTATTTTTGTGACCAGCTTCGCTTCCGTCTCTAAACACATTTAAGGACTTTTGAGCTAGGTGTTATTGTGTTAAATTGCATAATGGCTGTTTGAGCTAGGTGTTATATGTTGCCAACCTTAGTTCACTTAGAGTAATATCATTCAAGGATGAATGTTCTCAAGGGAGATATATTGTAAAACCTTGGTCATCGAAAGAACTAAATTTCGCAAGAACCAAATTGGGAAGAGCTAAATTGAAAATTTTGCAAGTTAGTCTTAAATTGTGAGTTTTGGGTCAACATCAAAGGACCATAACTTTCAGTACAAGATTATTTAGGTGGCGCATAAAGTATCAAATTAAATATCTCTGAGTAATCTGTCAAACACCACCAAGTTTGCTAAAGTCCAACAGTGGATGAGCGAGATATTCCCGTTTCAGTTCAGCATGTCCGATTAAGGAAAGTTCATCCGTATTAGGAGGGGTATTTTGGTCTTTTCCTTAAACCATTAACTTTAAGCATTTTCTTCACCCAAATAGAGGTCTAAATTGATTGAGATCATTTTTCACAATTCTAAACACGCTTAGGGTCTTAACGAGAAGTTCAAGAGGATAAAAAGGGAGAAAATTCAATCATTCTTCAAAATTTGAAGATTTTCGTCATGGATTCAATTATTTTGAGGTATGTAAGCTTCCATAGTATTGGGTTTGTTCGCTCTCATGCCAATCATGTAATCTTTTACCCACAAATTCATTCTTGAAGTTGATTTTTGAGTTCTTGAGTTAAATTGATAAATTGAGGTCTTGAAGTCATAGAGGTGAGGGTTTTGCGAAATAGTTGATTTTTTTGATTAGTTCTTTGTGTGTATTTCACTGAAAATGTTCTAGGTTATGAGAATTTGTGTATTTTGACCTTATATTTGCAGTGGGTGTGATTTGAATCGAGATTGGGAAGGGGAAGAAAAGATCGAGCAAATAATTACTCCCAGGTCTGCGTCGCGACGCTTAAAATTTCAGTCCCCATATAATTAACCCCCCCCCTTCATAGCTTCTCGTAGAGGATGTAGAGTCCTCTGCCACAAAAATAATTTTGCAACCAAAAATTTAATTCCATCACCGTGTCACACCAATGTTCTTTAATTTGGGTCTTCGCTCATTCTTATGATCAACTATCTTAACCATACTAAATCATTGAGAGGTCGTACATTCCAAAGCATAATTCTTGAATTCACATTTCATATTCAAGATAGAGTTAAGAGTGAAGTTCAAGGGAGTTCTTTCAAGTCATTTGGAGAAGTCTTTTACAAAAAAATTTAAGCTCGGTGTAAGACTTGAGTACTTGAGTATTTGGGTTGAAGGGAGTTTAGTTTCATTTTTTGCAAAATGAATATATGGGAACTAAATATTTCGAAGAGTAAATGTTTTACATTTAAATGAGAGGAAAATTTGATTTCCAAATGAGTTATGAGGAGTTTTTGAGCACTATCTCTTTTAAGAGAACCTTTTGAGTAATAATCTCAAACCTTGAGAATGAGGAAATGTTTTTAAACATATATATGAGAATGATTTATATTATTGGGAGTAGTATTTTGCACAGATATGTAGATGAGTTCAGACAATTCATAGTCTTCATAAACCATGTATGCCAACGTGGGTCGAAAGGGTCTTACTTTTTAGATGTCTTTTAAAGTATAGCTTAGTGGATCCACTTAATTGAGGATGTCTTATACTCCGGCAAGGTATATGACAGTTCTGGCAGCGTAGGCGAGATGATGTATCATGACATAGCTCATAGTGATGGTTGTTGGTTAGAGAATCTCCCAAATAAGAGTAAATCAGTAATTATTGTATTTTTAAATACATTGATTTATTATCTACTATTTTAAAATCTTTCTTTATAATGCATGTTTACTGTTGCTTTTATATTAATCTGAGTTGAGTATTTCTGAGTTAGAGTATCTTCGACAATTAATAAGTATCCTTTAGTTGAGTTGAGTTGAGTTAAGATGAGGTGTGTATGTTCTTTCTTTTTAATAGTTCAAGCTTATGTTTTCATGCTCGTACATTCCATGTACTAACGCCATTTTCCTAAATCTTTTATGATGCCGATACAGGAGTTCTGGGTCATGAACAGGTGCAACGTTCATACCACATCCAGTTCCGAGTTACTTTGGGTGAGCCTCTTTGTTTCCGGAGGATTCCCATTTACTTTTCAATTCTCTTAGTAAGTCGTTGGTCTTGTCCCGACTTCCATCATTTTAATTAGAGGCTTCATAGATAGTAGTGTTTTGAAGTGTCTTTTCCATTTTTTTGTTCAATGTTTTAAAGACATGAGTTTCATATTTTTGGTGTCATGACCCAAGGTACCCCCTAGGCGTAACATGGCTTATAGGACCCCGAGAGACCCCATACAAGCCACTTAGCATTCATAGCATAAGGAATAAAATGAAAAGAGATAAAGAACAACATTTCAAGTCCAAACATTTTATTAAACTAAAACGGAAGTCTAAACACTTGTCTCATTAGCCATCTTGTACATAATAATGAAATTTGGGCCTAGCCCATACATAATGTCCAGAACTGATAGTAAGAAAGAAACTGAAAACAATGATGATTCATCCTCGAAGCACAAGGACTCACCAAAGCTTGAAATCTCTCAAATCAACCTCTAGACATAAACCTGAGAACCCTGAATGTCAGATCCTACATTTGGGGAAATGTAGGCAAGAGTATGCACTAGTACAAGATATCTACCATGTATGATAGCCATGCATATAAATATTTAAATCGTGCTAAAATATGACATTTCATGACATGTAATGACCAAGCTAAAACATGATATAAAACTTGTTAGAAGACATAAGTCATAAAACATGGTCAATGCAAGCTAACATCTTTAAAACTTTTGTGCACATGTGAGATATTTCTTGAAGTAACCTTAGTTTAATTTTCCTGGGAAGTAGCCTTAATCGACATAAAGACCATGTGAGCTATAACATGATCCCCGGGTGTCTCCCACACCGAAAAGGGTTGTCCTACTTTCCAAGGTAAGGACCATGAAGTTCTAGCTATTGCGGATCAACTAGCTAATGTCTATCTAGATACTCATCCTATGGGGGCACATAGGTAAAGGATAAGGAGCTTGCTTCTAGAAACTTGGCCTATGCTCACAGGATTGATTCCATCTCAATATCCAATCAGTGCTAAGCATATATCCCACAAAATAATCATTTTCTTACTTATTCTTACTATCCATGGAAAGGCGCATCATCTTCCCAGTCCAAGCTAGGTCATAAATCATAAGTCATCCATGGAATGACACCATTCAATAACCAATCCATGCTAGGTTTCATTAGAATATCTCTTTATCTTTGATTCATTAAGGTGAGAAGAACGTTCAACCTTAGAACCCTTACTATGTCAGAAAACCTTTCACAATCGTGCTTTCATGTGTGCATGAGAGATACTTTCAACAACAACATCATCATTGATACTCCACTGTCAAAGCATCCTTAAAACATTTACATAAATTTCATAAGAACATGCATAATTCCATAATTCACCTTTCAAGTTTCAAAATCCACTTTCAGTCATCAACATATAGAAAACATAGGTTAGACATGAGTTCATGGAAATTCATTATAAGTTTATCAATTCATGTTTGATTTCATAAAACTCTTCTTTCATAATCCAAGACCCACATTATATGCTCATAATTTGGAAAACATGGGAATTACATGAGTTCATGGGGAATCATCATAAAATCATTAGATTAACTCAATTCATTCATAAAATATCATAGATCAATCAACTAAATCGATAATTAAAGGAACCCATATCATAGAAGAAAACCCTAACTCAATTGGAGAATTCTAACTTTGAAAATAGGAGAATTTGGGAAGTATCATACCTTACTGTCATAGCCCAAAAGCAATTGAAAAATAAAGTCTTGATCTTGAAACATATCTTGATACTTTTTTTCAACCTTCTTGAGAGAGAAATATCTTAAGGAGAGAAAGGCTCAACTTCTTTTGGTGCATTTGAAAAGAATGAGGTGAATGAATTAATTTTGGGTTAAAATCACTTATATAGGGGTCTTAGGCATAGGCAAAACGACATAGTATTAGGATAAAATGATTAGGAAAAGACCCAACTGCCCCTAGAATAACTGCCAACCTTCGACCCACGGGCCTTGCCTGATGGACTGCGGTTTGATCAATGGTCAGTCCTACACATCATCTTCATTACAGACTGGACATTTGAGGCCATGATCCACGGACCTCAATCCACAGACCATGGACCCAACGACGGTCCGTTGATCCAGGCCATAATTCGTGGTCCTCTAACCTATTTTGGTGGCCAATCCGCGAACCAGACCTACGGTCCGTGGCTCAGTCCACGAGAGGTGGCTCGTCTCCATCAGATGGCACCAGATTCTTCTGAAAAATTGAAAATTTTCCCTTTCTTGAATTTTATGTTTTACATTAGCTCCCCCCCCTTCCCGGGATCATTCGTCATCGAATGATATTCAAGACAATATAAGGAAGGTAGAAACTTAACATACCCAACATGCATGCAATCACATAAATGCACATATTTGAGGAGGAAACATAAGCTCCAAGCTAAAGCATGTTTAAAACATCATATTATTAAGTCTATATGCAAGTAATACTCGAATGCACAAAAACTTGTAGAAATCAATCATGTTGACTCATTTTCTCATAACTTAAGCTTATTCATGAAAATGCATAAATTAGGAAATCATGGGAATATCTAAGACATATGACACCAAAAGAGTAAACCATGAGGAACTCATTACCTCGAGCTAGAGTAGGGGTAGAAGGAAATACATAAAATATCAGGACATCATATCGGACTCGGCCTCACAAGTAGCACCCTCAACTAACTGATTCCTCCATAACACTTTCACAGAAGCAAATTCTTTATTTCTCAACTTCTTGACTTGCCGGTATAAAATCTCAACCGGAAATTCTTCATAAGAAAGGTTCTCTTTAACTCCCAAACCTTCTAAAGGGACTATAGTTGTCGGATCACCAACAAATTTCTTCAATAGGGAGATATGGAAAACTAGATGCATTGATGCCAATTCATTAGGAAATTCAAGTTCATAAGCAACCTTACCAATACGCCTCAAAATCTGAAATGGGCCTACATATCGGGACTAAGCTTCCCTTTCTTACCAAACCTCGTTACACCCTTCATGGGTGAGATTTTCAAATAGACCAAATCATGAACATCAAACTCAAGATCTCTTCTTCTTACATCTACATATGACTTTTTCCAACTTTGAGCAATTTTCAACCTTTCTCTAATAAGTTGAACTTTTTTTATAGCCTCATGTACCATATCGGGACCTATTAGGGCAAATTCACCCACCTCAAACCACCCTGTAGGAGATCTACACCTCCTACTATACAATGCCTCAAATGGGGCCATACCAATACTCGAGTGATAACTATTGTTATACGCAAACTCAATCAAACGAAAGTGATCATCCCAATTGCCCTTGAAATCAATCACACAAGCTCTCAACATATCTTCTAAAGTATGAATAGTATTCTCTGCTTGCCCATCGGTTGGTGGATGAAAGTTAGTACTAAGCTTGACCCGAGTACCAAGACCTTTTAAGAAAGATCTGCAGAATTGAGAAGTGAATTAGGTAGCACTATGGGAAATAATGGACAAGGGCACTAAATGCAACTTTACCATTTCTCTCAAGTATAACTTAGCATAATCCGCCGCCAAAAAAGAAACCTTGAAGGGAATGAAATGAGCCAATTTCGTCATTCGATTTACTATAACCCAAATTAAGTCATGTTGTTTCCAAGTGCGAGGCAAACCAACAATAAAGTCCATATTCAAGTCTTTCCACTTCCAAGTAAGAATGCTAATGTCTTGGGACAAACCTCCCAGTTTCTGATGCTCAACTTTCACTTGTTGACAATTAGGACACTTAGCCACAAATCCTGCAATATCCTCCATCAACCCATTCCACCAATAGATATCCTACAAATCATGGTACATATTAGTGGCTCCCGGGTGAATGTAATACTGAGAACTATGGGCTTCTCACAAGATTTGTGCCCTCAAATCTTCAACATTAGGAACACACAAACGACCTTGATATCTAAGTACACCACATCCCTCTTGGGAGAAAGCCTGTACGGACTTTTTAAGAACCGTTTTCTTCAAGTCAACCAAAATTGGATCAAGACCTTGCTTAGCTTTCACATCCGCCACAATAGACGATTCTGAGCTGTTGTGAACCATAACACCACCTTTGGTAGAGTCCACTAACTGAACACCTAACCAAGCCAATCTATGAGCATCTCAAACAGACTCCTTCTTATCTTCTTCAATATGAGAAACACTACCCATAGTTAACCAACTAAGAGAATCCACCACCACATTCGCTTTATCGAGGTGATAGAGAACACTCATATCATAATATTTCAATAACTCAAGCCACTTTCTTTGGCAAAAATTTAGATCCTTTTGATTAAACACATATTGTAAACTCTTATGGTCGGGGAAAACATCGACATGAACACCATACAAATAGTGCCTCAAAATCTTTAAGGCAAAAAACAACCGCCGCTAGTTCAAGGTCATTGGTAGGATAATTCTTCTTATGAACCTTAAGTTGCCTTGAGGCATAGGAAATGACTTTCCCATTTTGCATAAGCACATATCCTAGCCTAATTCTCGACGAATCATAATAAACAACAAAAGCATCATTTTCTTCTGGTAAAGTCAACGTCGGAGCAGAAGTAAGTCTATCCTTCAATTCCTGAAAGTTCTTCTCACATGCTTCGGACCTTATGAACTTAGCCTTATTTTGATTCAATGTTTTGAATGGAGAGGCAATCGAAGAAACACCCTCAGCAAACCTTTGCAGTAGCCAGCTAAACCCAAAAAACTTCCCATATCCGAAGGGGATACAAGTCTAGTCCTACTCTAGACTGCATTCGTCTTCTTAGGATCTACCTCAATACCCTTACTTGAAACAACATGGCCAAGGAAATCTACGGACCTTATCCTAAACTCACAGTTGCTAAACTTTGCAAAGAGTTGTTGATCCTTGAGAATTTGCAACACAATCCTCAAATGATCAATATGATCATCATCGCTTCTCGAATAGATCAATATATCATCAATGAATACAATCACAAATATGCAAGGTATTGTATAAACACCATATTTATCAAATCCATAAATGTCACCTGAGCATTAGTCAAACCAAATGACATTACCAAAAACTCATAATGACCATATCGAGTTCAAAAAAATGTCTTCAGAATGTCATCTTCCCTCACCGTCAATTGGTAATAACTCGACCAAAGGTCATTCTTAGAGAAATAACTCACTCCTTGAAGTTGATCAAACAAATCATCTATCCTTGGAAGAGGATACTTATTCTTAATGGTCACCTTGTTCAACTGTTGATCGTCAATACACATACGAAGAGAACCGTCTTTTTTTAACAAACAAAACTGGAACACCCCTTGGAGAGATACTTGGTTGGATGAAACCCTTATGCAAAAAATCTTTCAACTGTTCTTTCAAATCCTTTAGTTCCGCCGAAGACATTTGGTGAAGAGGAATAGAAATAGGTTGCGTATCTAGGAGGAGGTCAATACCGAAGTCTATTTCCCTTTCGGGGGGAATACCTACTAAATCATCTAGGAATACTTCTAGAAACTCATTAGCAATGGGGACCGACTCAAGAGTAGGGGTTTCATAATCCATATCCCTCACCCTAACTAGATGGTATATGCAACCATTACCATTCATCTTTCTAGCTTTAAGACAAGAGACAAACTAACTTTTAGAGCATTTCCCCCTTTCCACTTTAGAACGGGCTCGTTTGGAAACTAAAACTTGACAACACGAGTTCTACAATCAATAGAAGCATAACATGAATGCAGTACATGCATACAAAGGATAGCATCAAAATCTAAAATATCAAGCTCTAGCAAATCAACATGAGTAACTCTTTGGGACAAGAAAATGGGATATTTTCTGTACACCCTCTTAGCCACAAGAGAATCACCAACATGAGTAGAGACATATAAAGGGTCTAACAACACATCTGAAAGAACATCAAACCTCATAGCCTTATATGGCATCACAAAAGACAAGGTAGCATCGGGATCAAGTAAAGCATAAACATCAAGTTGGAAGACCTTCAACATACCAGTAACCATATCGGGAGAACCCTCTTGTTCATCACGAGTCTGAAGTGCATAGAATCAGTTTTTCTTGGGAGCATTAGAACCCGAACCACTAGGAGGAGCTTGATTTCCCTCTCTTTCTTTAGCCGTAAGCATTGAGAAATCCCTCATCTTATGACAACTTTTACCATAACCGAAGCAACCATCCGTGCCGGCTAGGCCCTTACCCTTGTGCTTATATCCACACCTTGCAAAAATAGACTTAAGCAATGAATACCGACTACCATTCCCTCCTTGAGGCTTAGGGTTAGACACCCTTTAGTTATTGAACCTAAGAGGATCATTGGAGGAACCTTGACCAGAAAACCTTTGCCAAAATCTAGGACGACCATGTCCATCAGACCTTGCATGAGAGAAATTACCATCACCATCCCTAGCCCTACCCTTAAAGTTCTCCTTTTTGATCTATTGAGCATGAACCGTGATATGAGAGATGTATATGTCATTAATGAGCATTGTGGTATGCATTCCTTAACCACTATTTTGGACACACCTGAAACAAACTTACTCATCATTTCCCTAGGATCGACAACCATTTTCAGGGCATATTTAGAAAATTGTGTGAAATTCAAAGCATATTCCCTCACACTCATACTTTCTCGACGAAGGTTGATGAACTCAAGAACATTTGCCTCCCTCATCTCAAGCGAAAAGAACCTATCAAGAAAAGAAACCTTAAACTTCTCCCAATCAAGAGGATCCGCATCTTCCGGTTTCCCTGCTTTCCATTGGTTGTACCATATTTGAGCAACACCCTTAAGTTGATAAATGACCAACTCCGCCTTTTCCACCGGCATCACTCCCATGATCATCAACACCTGTAAACCTCATCAATGAACTCTTAAGGATCTTCCTCAACCTTAGAACCATGATACTCTAGAGGATTTATCCTAGTGAAATCCGTCACTATAGATGTCGCGTTACCCCCATTTGAGTTCACGGGTACCGCAACCTCCCTATTGGCTTGGGCCTTCATGGCTTAATCCAATACTTTAAAATCAAACCTAAACTCTGCATTAGTCATTTGCTCGGCAAAAAGGTTGACCAGAACTTAAGGAGATGAGGGAGGAGCTTCTTATTCCGCACTCCATCACATTCCTTTTAGCATAAGCCCTTCGAGTAGCCATATCATGTAGAGTATCAGACAAGGATTAGGAGGGAGACCTTACAAAGTTAAACTCTATCACATGCCTTTAGAGTAATGAAAGAAGTGGAGTTTCCTAAATATCTTGTAGCCTCTCATTCATAAATGTGGCGTGCTTCACACTCATGAAAAGACTCTACTTGACGTGGCTTATGAGATATCCTAGGACCATTCTAAACTTTGTGCTCTGATTACCAGGTTTGTGACGACCTACAGTACCCCCTTGGTGTAAATGGCATATAGGACCACGAGAGGCTCCATACAAGCCATTTAGCATTAATAACATAAGAAATAGAATGAAAAGATATAAAGAACAACATTGCAAGTCCAAACATTTTATAAAAGTAAAGCCAAAGTCTAAACACTTGTCTCATTAGCCATCTAGTACATAAGAAAGAAATTTGGGCATAGCCCATACATCATTTCCAAAACTAAAAGTAAGAAAGAAACTGAAAACAATGAAGATACGTCCTCGAAGCATGAGGACTCACCAAAGTTCGAAAACTCTCAAATAAACCTCTAGCCACAAAACAGAGAACCCTAACCATTGAACCCTACATTTGGGGAATTGTAGGCAAGAGTATGCGTTAGTACAAAATATGTACTATGTATGATACCCATGAATATAAAAATTTAAGTCATGCTAAAATAGGACATTTCATGACATGCAATAACCAAGCTAAAACATGATATAAAGCGGGTTAGAAGACATAAATTATAAAACATGGTCAATGCAAGCTAACATTATTAAAACCTTTGTACACACGTGAGTTACTTCTTGAAGTAACCTTAGTTCATTATTATTGTGGGAAGTAGGCTTAACCAACATAAAGACCATATGAGCTATAACATGATACCCCGGTGTTTCCCACACCGAAAAGGGTTGTCCTACTTGCCAAGTTAAGGACCATGAACTTCTAGCTATTGTGGATCCACTAGCTAATGTCTATGTAGACACTCATCCTATGGGGGAACATAGGTAAGAGGTAAGGAGATTGCTTCTAGAAACAACCTCTACTAACGGGAGTGCTTCCATCTCAATAACTTCTCGGTACCATAAATCCCACGGAGTAGTCATTCTCTTACTTGTTCTTATTATCCATGGAATGACACATCATCTTTACAATCCAAGCTAGGTCATAATTAATAAGTCATCCATGGAATGACATCATTAAATAACAAATTCTAGCTAGGTTTCATTAGGATAGATCGTTATCTTTGATTCATTTAGGTTAGAAGACCTTCCAACCTTAGCACCCTTACTATGTGAGAAACCCTTTCACAATCATGCTTTCATGTGTATATGATAAATCCTTTCAACAACCCAATAACGACATCATCATTGATACATCACTCTCAAAGCATCCTTAAATATTTACATAGATTTCATAAGAACATGCAAAATTCCATAATTCACCTTTCAAGGTTCAAAACCCATTTTCAATCATCAACATCGAGAAAACATGGGTTAGACATGGGTTTATGGAAATTCATCATAAGTTCATGTAATTCTATCAATTCATGCTTGATTTCATAAAACTCTTCTTCATAATCCAAGACCCACATTATATGCTCCTAATTTGAAAAACGTGGGAAATACATGGACTCATGGGGAATCATTATAAAATCATAAGATTAACTCAATTCATGTATAAAATATTGTAGATCAATCAACTAAATCAATAATTAAAGGAACCCATATCATAGAAGAAAACCCTAACTCAATTGGGGAATTCCAACATTGAAAATTGGAGAATTTGGGAACTTCATTAATGGAAGGAATCCATGGATGAAAAATATCATAGCTTCCTATCAAAGCCCAAAAGAAATTGAAAAATGAAGGCTTAATCTTGAATCCTAGCTTAAATCTTTTTCTTCAACATTCTTGAGGGAGAAATATCTTTGGGAGAGGAAAGCTTAACTTGTTCTGGTGAATTTGAAGAGAATGAGGTGAATGAATTAATTTAGTGTTAAAATAACTTATATATGGGTCTTAGGCATAGGAAAAAATGAAATAGTATTAGGATAAAATAATTAGGAGAATGTCCAGCTGCCCCTAGAATGGTTGTCGACCTTCGATCCACTAGCGTTGACCAATGGACCTTGGTTTGACAGTTGATCCGTCTTGCACGTCCGTTTTCTTCATCAAAGACTTGGCATTTGAGGCCATGATCCATGGACCTCAATCCACATACCATGGACCCAACGATGGTTCGTTGTTCTAGGTCGTGGTTCATGGTTCTCAAAGCCTATTTAGGTGGTCGATCAACGGACCAGACCTACGGTCCATGGCTCAGTCCACGAGCCGTGGCTGGCCTTCGTCGGATGGCATCAGATTGTTCTAAAAAGCTAAAAACTTTCCCATTCTCGAATATGAGGTGTTACATCTGGCTAGTTGAATATTCTTATTATTCTGAGTTATTTATTTTAGATAGTTGAGTTAAATCTTTGCAATTGAGTTCATATATTGTTGAGTAAGTCTTCCGCTGAGTATTGAGCAAGACCAAGGGTTCGCTTGGGCCAACAATGGTTATAGAGTGCCGACCACGTCTAGGGTGTAGGCTCGGGGCATGACACTAGTCATCTCGATCCTCAAAAAGTAGTCTTTTACCTGACTTTATATATCACAGAATACGAACACCTGCAGTCTAATGACTATCACAAAGGGAAGTCATAAAATTATTTATAACACTCAATGGAAAAGAGATGTCAGGTATAGTCACTATGAGATAATGCCACTTCTTAACATGTCGTCCTACAAGGAGTTTAACATTCAGATCCATAGGAGTAGCAATGGCTCTACACCAATCATTCCTCTCTCTCAAGAATGTCTAAAGCATACTTGCATTGCAAAATAAGAATACATGTTCCAGACTAAGGAAACTCAAAACATAGAAAATACTTTAGTCTATAGTGGTCTTTAGTTTGAAAATGCTGAAAGAGACCTTTCTTCAAATTAGTGATACCATCTTGATTATTGCCAATGGTTACGATAACATCAAGGTAAATAACCATCTTGATCATAGATTTGGTGAAAATGCCGATAAAATACATAGTGATCAACTTCACTACAAGTTATGCCAAATCCCTAAATTATTGTTTTGAACCTCCCAATCCATGCTTGAGAAGATTGTTTCAAACAAGAGATTAACCTGCGGAATCGACATATAAGGTTACTAGACACCTCCGAACAAAAAAATCAGGTGGTTGCTCAATTGATCTCTTCCTCAAAATCACCATGCAAATATCATTCTTAATGTCCAAATGATGAACATACTAATAACGAGCGACATGCATAGATAGAAAAAGAACTTATGTTTTCATAGTCTCGAGAGAGAAAGTGTCACTATAATTTAATCCCAAATACCGAGTATACCCTTTGGAAACAAGGTGCATCTTCTCAACCTTACTCTCTAGACCAATTTTGACTACATAAATCCAACGACAACCAATAGTATATTTACCTACAGGAAGTAAGACTAGCTCTCCAGTACCACTCGTATGTAAAGCAGAGATCGAATCAATCATAGTCTACCTCCATCCAGAATGAGAAAGTATTTCACCCATAGTCTTAAGGATGAAAATAAAGGACAAATGATACAAAGGCATAATGGGGTGATGATAAATGTTGATAACTAAGTAAGTATAATACGGGTTAGTATTTCAAATGGATTGTATACCTTTTTGAAATGCAATCGGTTCGCTAGGAGGAGGCAAGTCCTCAGTAGAAGCATGGTTTGTCGTATGCCATAATTCATCTGAGACTAGTGCTAGACGCGGATGATGATGATAAGTCAGGAGTGATGGGACTACAAGTGGAGATGTAGAGGTAATTGTAGGTTCGTCAAAAGTCGGTACAGGTAAGACCTAATAGGTATGAGTAAGACCTTAGAGACATAGGATGATCAGAAGATGTATATTAAGGGTGAGATTCAAAGAATGTGACATCAACCTACATAAGGTATTAACGAAGATAAGGTAAATATAAACAATACTCTTTTTGAACTCGAGATTAACCAAAAAAGAAACATCTGAGAGTACGAGGGTCTAATTTATTTTTCCTTAGGGCTAGGCTAGGTTATGAACAAAGTATCTCCTCCCAAGGACATGAGGGACAATAGAGTAGGGATGTGACTGATAAAACAATACATAATGTGAAATCTGTTTAAGAATAAAAGATAAGGGCATTCTATTTATAACCCCAAAACATAGTAGAACATGGGAATAAAGAAGAAGAGTGTGAGCAGTCTCAATTAAATGCCTATTCTTCCTTTCGGCTACACCGTTCTGTTGAGGGGTATACATGCAAGATATTTGGTGAATAATTCCTTGGTGTCGTAAACTCCTAAAATTAGGAGAATAAGTCTTCTAAGGCAATATCATTGCGAAAATTACTAATAGAAACACCAAATTGATTTTGTATTTCAACAAAAGTTTGAATACATATAATAACTCGGAACGATCTATTAAGATAACCCAAGTAGACCTGAATCATCATCAGTGAAACTAACGAAACAACAAAAGCTTAAGGATGATTTGCCTCGACTAGGACCCCAAATATAAAAATGAACTAATGAGAAAATAGACATTGAACGACCCTCAATACTACATGAAAATAGGAATGGATGTATTTCCCAAGTTGACACGACTCACAATCTAATATGGATAAACTAAACAAACAAGGCACCATTTTTTGTACAGTTTGGACACACTACAATGTCCCAAACGCCTAGGAATTAGGTCTGGAAAATCTATATACAACATGTTATGAAGGAATTTAAAGAGGTAAGTTAGTAAAGGCCTTTTGATTTAAGCTTTTGTCCTTTACTATGGTCTTGCATGAGAACATTTTTTTATCTAAAAATGTTATTCCATAATGTAGAGCACGCGTCAAATGACTAACAAATACAAGATTAAAAGGACAACATAGACATAAAGACCAAAGTCTAGAGTAACGGAAGATAGGGGTTTAGCTTGTCCGATCCCTTTGGGTTTTGTTTGAATCCCAATTAATGTTTTGGGGGCATATAGTTGTGTTTACTCTAGAAGAGTTGCATATCATGAATATTTAGAGCCATATGTATTATTAATAAAATCATATGCCACGAAGATACTATAGACATGTACTATATTATTTAGATATGATAATAACTATATGAGATTTTTAAAGATGATTTAGGATACAAGAAGAATCATAGGTCAAAGCTAAATTTGAAATCATAAATTAAAGTGTCAAAAAACTTACACAAGATCCAACTTTAAAGACATACAAGTTTTATGATTTTTTTAAACAAAATATATTAGCTAATATTTATGTTTATCCATGAAACAGTCATTGGTCATTACTTTTGATTCAATTATTAATGTTGCAATTGGTATTTATAATCTTATAACTAAATCCTTGAACCATTAATTCTTAGTGGCAGTAATATTTTAGCTTTTGAAATTTTGTTGTGATCATATTGAGTTCTTCACAACTATATATACTTATATTATATTCTTTCTCTTTGGGGAGAAAGAGAGATATAAACATATTACTTCTTCATGTGTTCTAGTGATTTTCTTTTCGATTTGATTTTTGTTGGATGTGAACCTATTGTATATTAGAAGAGCTTGTTGAATTTTTAGGGATACATCTATACTATATGAAATATGTATAATGGCAGTATTTTAGACATGCCTCAAGCTTTATAGAATTCCGTGATGAAGTATTTCCCTATGATTTCCAATAAAATTTTTGGAGTAAATTTTTAAAATTTATCTTCACATATGTGCTTGACTATGAAATTTGATTAGATTTATGAAAATCTGATCGTCAAATAATTTCAAGTTCCCAGAAACAAGCCAAAACAGTGTGAGATTTTAAAATTTCCACCCACAAAACCTCCATTCAAAACACTCAAATTCCAAGTTTCAACTTCGAAATTCACACCCAAACAAGCTCTATGTACATGAATAAAATGCAACCCGCCAAATCAAACCCCAACATACAACCCAAAAAAATAAAACAAAAATCCGAAGCCACATGTTTTCAGCGCGCAAATATAAAACCTTGTTATTTCACTCTTTTCAGTGGCCACCCCCATTTTCCATCATCCAACACGCCACCACAAGCAAACGTTTATTACCTAAGCTTTGTTTCAGGCCTTCTTACCATCCGTTTCAGCAATGAGGACAACAAATATTAGGGACGTCTTTACTTGTTTCAGTCCCTCTTGGGACTTCTTTGCTATCAGCTCCGGTGATTGCTATATCAAGGTAATATTTTTCCCTCAAGAGAATTTTCACTCATATAATATACTTTTTTCACCATTTTCCATACGTGAATAATTGTAGATAATTATACTTTTGTATAGTTTGCGGCTATTCAACTTTTACTTTTAGGAAAATAGAATTGAAATTTGTCATATTTACCTCCAAAAGTTAGTGAAATTGACTCTTTCTGTGGGAAAATTGCCAAACAAAAACCATATGTTGTAGCATTACGTTGAGTGTGAGAGAGGGCAGCGGGAGACTTTATCAGAAATTTAGTTTATACCTAACAATTTAGAATTTGGGGAAGGGAAGGTATCGACTCTGTTTTCATATATGCATATGTTGTGCCTTTTAGTTTTTCATTTTTTCATTTTTGATGATTTATTTAACTGTAAAATGATACAATTGAATTTCGAAGTCTTGTTAGATGAAAACAATTGAAGATAAATGAGTGCATAAATAATAAATAGTTGCATGTAGAGGTTGTGTTGTTGCTTATGAACAAAATAGCCCGAGTGAACTTGAGAACAAAAAGTTTTATAGTTTAAGTTTATGAAAAATTGTAAGTATTGAGTGTTAATCAAGAATTGTGGAACCCATATTATAAATGACTAGGGGACTATTTATAGAGAAACCCTAGGGTTCAATGATAAGAATCAGTTAACTTGAATAAACAAGAAAAAAATGTGGAAGTGAAAATACAAAAATTAAAGATAGGAATTAAAAGATATGTAAATTTAGAGAATAATATCCTCAATTTTGAATATGAAGCACTAAGAACTTGTCACAACCCGAATCTACACCCCGGAAGCGACACGGCGTACTCGACCCCGAAGAGGTCTTATACAAGCCTCATAGCATTCATAACATAAGATACTTAGAAAAAGTGCGGAATTAAAAATTTTCTTTTATAAATACAACAATCAAAATCATTAAAAACAAGCGGAAGTCTATCGTCTCACATGGCCATATAAACAACATACTTGAAATAAAATAGGGTCACGGCCCTGTACAATCGAATTCTTAACAATAGTCTATTACATGAAAAGAAAGGAACATCTAAACACTTGTCCTCGATCTATGAGGACATACCACTTAGTCTTGGGGAACTCAAATCCAAGCTTCACTAGAGAAAACCACTCAATTGCGGGAACCTACACTAGTAGTAAACATAGAAGAAAAATGGGTTAGCACAATTAAGTACTAAGTATGATAGACATGAAAAAAAACATGCTTAAAACGACCGCCATAATAAGAAGCAGCTAGAAGTACTCTCTTCACGCCCTTTAATTATTATTCACGAATGAATTAGGAAAGCCAACAGAAAGATTCGATTCTAACTTCCTAGAGCTGGTGCTGTTGTTGCCTGTGCGTAGGGCCGTCCCCCACTCCCGTCCCGGGGCGCAAAGGGGCTTTTGTTTTTGGAACAGACGACAGTGTTTTGCGACATTTTATTGGAAAGTCATGGTATATGCCAATTTGATAAAACCTTCATGAACATAAGCATAAGAGGCATAATATAAGACATAACCAACATACAAGTCATTTGACCACATTAAAAACATAATCAACATATAAGTGACTTAACCCACATTAGAACTCAATCACCATATTAACCATTACCTTCACATTAAGTCTTCACCTCAAGTAACCCTCAAGCAATACTTTGTGCAATGTATGAATAGCGTCCCATACAACTATCCACACCAAGTACCACCTCAAGGTCACCAAAAGTGAACTTACCATTCAACCTTTGCATCTTCATACAATACTCATACATAAGAGACATCAACCTTTCAAAAGTCATATCAACACATAAGGACCATCCTCTAAGACGACCCTAAGTCATACTTGTGCAATGTGCAAGTAGAATCCCATACTACTAGTCACAATAAGTACTCCTTTGAGGTCACCCTAGGGAAGGAACATTCATAAACAATAAGTCATAACAAGGAAGTAACTCATAATACAATCCAAGTATAGCATGCATCATCTCATTTAGGTATAAGTCACCTTCTTCATTAACTTCATTACATTAAGAGCACCTTCATTCATTAGACATTAGATCAACATTCTTGATTAGCATCATCAGAAGAGCACATTCATTAAACTTAACATTATAAAGGAACACACCACAACCTCTCTCCAAGCCTACTTGTGCAATGCATAGATGGTGTCCCATACCACCACCCACACTAAGTAGTGCATCCTTAAGAAGCCATAGTTCATTAACATTTTTTGTGGGGGTAAGCCTAAACCGAAATAGACCATGTGAGCAATTCATGGAATCCGGTGTCACCCTCACCGAATAAGGGATTCCTACTTGCCTAAGGTAGGACCATTGTTTTTTAGCTTAAGTGGATCCACTAGCTAGACCTATGTGGGCCTATAGTTATGGGATAGGGAGATTTCTACTAGATACCCCACCTCAACTCACGGATGAGCATCCATATTAAGAGATTGCTACTAGATACCCCACCTCAACTCACGGATGAGCACCCATCTTAAGCCATATCCACTCGGTGCTTAGCATTATTCCCCACCGAATACATTACATTCATTACATTAGTTCATTATGGTATAAGAGATTGTTACTAGATACCCCGCCTCGACTCATGGATGAGTATCCATCTCAAACCCAACATTCATTCATTGGAAAGCTCATAGATTCAAAGATGAGAATAACCTTTCACCTAAGAATCCCCTTATTGTGAGAAAGTCCTTTCACAACAAGTCATTATCATTCATTAGAGTACAATTGAGAATAACCTTTCAATAAGTACTTCATCATTAACATAATCATAGAACATCATTCATTATTCATTGATGAGTGTGTGTGTATGTGAGAATAGACTTTCACATATATCATCATCATTCATAAGGTTAATTGAGAATATACTTTGAATCACCACATACTACATTCTAAACATGATCATCATTCATTCATTAAGATCTCACACACATACTTCATATCATAATCATACATTAACCACAACATGTAGGGGTATAAGGAAGATATACCTCAATTCAATACCACAACACACATAGTAATCAAACACCTTCACCTTTCAAGTGGATCAATATCTCAAGCACAATTCTACTTCAACAAGTAATTTGATTATAACTTGCCCTTTCAAGGCCATGAACCAATATCAAACCATAAATGCAAACTACTACAACAGAATAGGAAATTGACATGATTCAATATAAACATCAATAATTCAACATAATTGCATAATCAACCGATTCCCAATCTCAATTCACAACTTAAGAATTTGGGGGAAAACATGGGTTCTAGTAAGAAACTCTCTTCATTCAACTTTAACTCCATAATTCATTCATATTTCAATGCAATAATGCCTTAAGAAATTGTTTTGAATCAAACCCATGCAAAGATTGAAAAGTAGGGTTTTGGGGTAAACTTTGAAGATATGCAATCAACTTTGAAATTGGCTCTTTTAAATAAACTAAGTCAAGGATGAAGACCACCATACCTTTAATGGAAGAAATCCACAAAAATCAATTAAAAAGTTTGAAGTCTTGACCTTGGAAGCTTGAAGTCTTCACCTTCAATAGAGGTTTCTACAGAGAGAACTTTCGGAGGGGAAGGGAGGTTTGTATTTTGGGTTTTGAAGTAATGAAGTCTAAAATATGTTTTAATACTTTAAAAACCCTTAAAATACCATAAATAACTATTTAAAAATGTCCCCCAACCAAACTAGACTTAACATGAATTTACCAAATGACCCCCCACATTGGCCGACTTGGACAGAAAACTGGTACCAACCACGAAGCCCCCATCCACGGACTGTGTATGGGACCATGGGCTGTCCTGTGCCCTCGTGGTTTGTGGTTGAGTCTTGGTTTTGGGGACTATGACCCACGAAGTCCATCCATGGGGTGTGGATAGACCTACGGGGCGTGGTCCCCTTCCGTGGTTCACCAAATTTTGGGCAGCCTATTGGTTTCAAGGGGTCGTGGGGGTTTGGCTTAGGGTCCTCCTGAAGGACCCTTAGGGTGGTCTTTGTGGAGTCGTACCTTGATGTTTAACCCCTAAACCCCTCAACCATGGCTCGGGACACCATTAAACACCCTCAAACCTCACTCCAAACTCAAACACCCACATGTTAGGCTCTAGTTTCACTTATTCGTTTTATGGGTCGTTACATTATCCCCCACTTAGAAAGATTCGTCCTCTAATGACACTTAAAACATATTAAGGGGTTAATGACTCAAGACTAGCAGACCATCATGCATGAAACATTATAAATTATGTACAAAATTAAGAGGAAACCTCAACTCCACCTCAAAGAGATCAAAGCAAAACAAAAAGGTAGGAACTACATCCACAAACTCATTATGCAACATAACTTCAACATTTATCATTACATTGGATGAATTTCCTTCTCCAATTCACATCATGCTCATCATAACATCATTAAGCACATTATGCAATTTCTTCATAAAAACACATTAGGCATGTTTAACAATTCAACCTCATGAAACATATAGACAACCATACTAAATGCATATCAACAAGAGGAACATAGTTCATATAAACTCATTTTCTCATTCAAACATAAACTCATTAATATCATGAACAACATAAGGAGACCATGTAAATACATATTCACAGGACTCCAAAACATGAAACAAGGAACTCTTGGTCTCAAGCTTGAATAGGAATAGAAGGAAAGAGATAAAGATATCAACACTCTCAACAACCTTACTATTCAACATACTATCCCCCACTTAGGAGTAAACCCAACTAAGGCTATCATGAAAACAACATAGGAACCTCAATACAACATGCACAACCATAAGGAACTATCACTTACCGGTGCCTTCATCCGGATTAGCTCTTTTGTCCTTGTTAGCTTGAAGAACATAGAAACGATTTGTCTTCGGAGCATAAGGATCCGGGTGATACGTTCAAATTACACCTCCCTAAAGAGGCATAAGTGATCGTTATCAAATAAAGAACCAAACTTGTAGGTTGAGGTCGATCCCACGAGGAAAATGGTTTAGGCTTCACTTTAACCAACAATTATATTCGTTTTATCAAATTACTTCCAGACATAAGTAATTAAATGGGGGGGATTTGTGAAACAAATTCTAAGAATTCAGTAAACAAAAGTCAATTTTGGTTGTTATCAAGATGAGAGAATTAACTAGGGTATACGTGTTCCCCACAAGCTCATAACATAATAATCCTAGTAATAGCAATCATTTCCTACTGTACTACATGCAAAGTGATAAGGTAGGTATCTCTAAATCCTTGGCCCGGCATCTAGAGAATTTCACCCCGCACCTTGGTCCAGCTACTTGTGTAAAATTTACAAACCCTTACCTTTACCTCATATTAGACATCATATCAATGTTTGGTTTAGTTATTACTTTGCACCAATCGACACTAGACTATTAGATAGTTCACACTAAATCTATGTTGATAATTCTTTTCTTATTGATTACCTCGTTGGTCCGGCAAGTAACAACCAGGCGAGTTCTAACGCGTGCACTCGTTAAAAAGACTTCTAAACGAAAGAATTATCAATGCATTGAAAACACTATTCAAGAATTGCTTATTTACTATTCATACTTTGTTAATCGCTCATGGTTCCCACAACCATAGTTGTGGAGTTTAGTTACCCATGATCATATGAACACAATTCATTAGATGAAAGAATTATGAACTTACATAAGAAGAATAATAAACCCAGAAATTCAACTTGAATTGCAACACCAAAATCTTCAAAATGAAATTAGGAAATTAAGAATTGCTAAAGTGCAAGTTATTCTCCCAAGTCAAGAACTAAAATAAACGTACTAAAGTCTAACCCCTAAAAACGAGGTTTACATACCCTATTTATCGAAAAGAAGTCCTAAATTAAAAGCGAAACAAAATAAAGAAGTTTGTTCAGGCACACGTCTTCATTCCACGAGACTGACTCACGGACCGTCAATGGATCTACGGTCCGTGAGTCCCTTCCGTCAGCCAGGACTTAAAAAATATTTCAGCTTCCAAAAATCAGTTTCTCTGAAGCAAACAACGGAACTCCTGTACGGACCGTAGATCAATCTACGGTTCGTAAATCCCTCTCCGTAGCTCCACACTTAGAATCTTCAAACATTAGATACTGGAACTCCCACAGTATCATTCTACGGATCAGCAGTACGGTCCGTAGATCAATCTACGAACCGTCAATGGTCACCGCGGTTCCACACTTGGTCTGATTTCCCTGATTTTCCTTCCATGCCTTGCCTGTTGATCTACGGTCACCATCTACGGAGCGTCAATGCACCTACGATCCATAGATCACCTTCGTAGAGGCCTTTTTCTACATTTCTTTCAGTTGTCTCTTTACTTCTGTGCCTAAACATCTTTCCTGCAAAACATGATAAAAACACATAAAAACTAAGACAAAAAGGCCCTAGACACACACAACTCTTAAGTGAAATGTATTAAAAATACCGTAAACTCCAGGTATATCAACACCCTCAACTTAAATTCGTTGTTTTTTCCTCAAGCGATGCACTAAGACTCTAAACGACACTTGTATAGAAGCAAGCAATTTAAGCACAAGAAATCACATGGCTCTCTATCCCAACTCTCTTTTCTAGTGCAAAATCTGTTCTCTTAGACTCGACAAGCTAATTCATGCGGATAAAAATATGACAAAGATCAACCAACCGACACACAACATAAACTATTTCACTATCACCAAGGTACCAATTTCTTTTTGATTTAAGTTTTTTTTTAATTTAGGGGTCCTTTCCGATAATGTAACGGGCGCCCTTACTTCAAACGAAATCCCTTTTTCACACGATGAACATGAATTTGAGTACAAGGATTCATTCAACACTCACACTTACAAGTAACTTCAAGTACAGTTAGTGATCAGTACCATAAGCTTTCCCTTATTTTCACTGCTTAGACTCTCCAAACTATATTCTACGATCATTATAGGACTTTCTTGGCTTGTAACGTAGGCTCAGGGTCAGGTGTGGTATATTTGGGTAGTTCTTAGTGACTTTGTGCCCTCCATGACATTACACTAGGCTTCCAACCTCATTTTGCCCTAATTTTGACATTCTACCATTTTACCTTCTTTCCCTTGATTTTTTTAAGCCATGGATGTGACTTTAGATGTTGTAGCTCTTTATTTTCACTTTGATCTTTTTCTTGCATTTTATTCTTTTCTTTTAACAAGTCACATCCTTTCTTCTCTTTTCTTTTTTTCTCTTTTTTTTCAACATCAAACTCTTTTCATACCCATTTTTCTTTCGGTTTCCTCTTTCATAGCAACCCTCAACTTATGAATTTTCCATTGGTTGAGGTGCACAATACCCGATGTCGGATTAGGGCCAAGATTGAGGTTACTTTTTACATTAGCCACCATCAACTTAGGCTTTGGCCTAAGTTGAGGTGCACATGTCCAAGGAGGGACCGGGGCCAACATAGTAGATTATGGGAAGGTGAGTTAGGGGTTTAGAAAGAAATGGTTTAATTTAGGCTTAAAGCATTTGGATCAAAGGGAACATTTATTTTATTTGGTTGGATTCTTCTTTTAGGCGATTTGTGGACTTATCAGAACAAGGGCCTATGATCACTTCCTAGCCTCTAGAGTAGATTGTCTTAGTAGGACTAACCGAGCGAGTTCTAGATTGGCACAAAACTGTTTGAACAATCAACTATTCGCACACACTCTTGGCACATAGTTTCTTTATCAGAATATCACATTACCCAGTTCAAGTTTTAGCTTAAGTCATGCCATCAAGTTGATTCATTATGATGTCATACTCAGAGCCAACACATTCAACTTATCTTGGCCTACAAATTCTAGCACACATCACAAAATTTGGACGGGTATCATTTTTCATAAGCAATCATGCTTCATTTTTTTTCATGATTCTGCACATACGATCCTAAGAGATGTCGGTTCAACAAAAATTAAACACACTCTCGAGGGAAAAGAACACAGGAAAAAAAACCCCAAGAGAGGATTATGAGTTGAGTTACTCAGACTTCACCCTATCACTCACATTCTATTTACCCCACCCCCAACAAAAAAAGATGTGATTGTCCCCAATGCATACAAAAATAGTAAAAGATAATGGATTAGGTGAAGCAAACTTATGGCGCATAGCGCCGAAGACTCATCAACCGGCGGTTGGTTCAAATTTCCCGGAGCCAGCTAAATCAACACTCGGGTCACCCTCAGCAGTGCCCGCATCAACAAGGACAACACCATCAATAGTGTTATCTGTCACTGTAGTTGCACCCTCAGTGGTCCTTACATCAATCCCCACGGGCATAGAAATTGACGCCCCAGCAATCATCTCATTGGCCCGCTGCTGCCTCAGCTGCTCATCTATTATAGAGGCTTTCTATGCCCTCTTCTTCTGCCTTTTGCTAGCATTTTACTCCTTTGTGAGCTCAGTTTTGTGACTAGATCGGTGCCTTTTACCTCGTGCACGTGCAGGCTCGGGCTGCTCATCCGCATCATCTCCACTGAATAGTGCACCCAGGCCTGTATCATCGCCTAATGCAGAGGGTGCAGCTTGTGTATCAACAGCTGGTGTGGCCAGGATGGCGTCAACATCGGCCAAGAGACTAGCTAGCTCGGTCCGAAGAGAGGACATATCAGTAAAGGGAGCTGGCCTCTCTAGAACTCTCAACTCGAAGGCATCGAGCCACTTATGAACTACTTGGACCTTATGGTCCGTTTTTGCTTCCATCCTCTTTTCTACTCTCTTTTTGGACTTAGCAATCAATTTCCGCATCCAGGGATTAATATGGTGCAGCAAGGTGGCCATCTGAGCCTCTAACTCCTGGACTTGGACCAGCGGTATAACATTGGCTCTCGTAGGCGTGGTGGCTTTAGATGAGGTGGGGGCCTGACTAGCGACCTGAGAAGAGGAATCTGGGGCATCATTAGTGTGGGCTGGAGGGACAGGCTCATCACCCTACATCTGCTCCACAGTATCTACTAAATCAATACCCAATGACACATCGATCCGAGGCCCTCTGCGAGGTGCTGCCACATTCGCCTTGTCCCGAATCAGGCAAACATCAAAGCTCCCCGTAGGGTGGATCAACCTATCATAGTGCTAGATCGGCACTCCAGAGTCCCTACACAATTGGAAAATTAAACATCGGAAGGGGTAAGTTGTGGAGGTCTTGAACGCCCTCTCGTGAATTTCTGCTAGCAACATGCGGGCAAAGTCAATCTCCAACCCTACTACTAATGCTGCAACCATGACAGCTCTGTCCCATGTGAGTTGGTTGTCAGCTTTTGTAGGCAACACCCTGTTACGCACCAACAACCAGAAGAGTTTGGCCACAAAATTTAATGTGGCCTTTCAGATACCCAACTGTGGTGCGATGACATACTCCGCACGCTCGCCATCTGCAACAATGTATTTAGCCAACCAAAGTATAACAATCTCCCTCTGCTCTGCATTACGTGTGTAGGCGCCACTCCTCACAACATCCGATCTGTAATCAAATTCAGCCATGTTGAGAGCCCAAGGTTATCATGACCAGGGCCATAGAGGAATCGACTGATGGTGGCATATTATATGTCCACTAGAAAACCTCAGACCATAGTGGAAGTGATAGGGTCCTGGGCAGTGGGCTTGGACCTCTTGTGAATCGAACCTAGGAGAGTGGTAGCATAGGAGGCATAAAACTCCCGCACAATCTCCTCGCTATAAGTCCCAAGGTCTCGAGCAATCCAGTCGCACTTGTGAAGTTGAAAAAGCCGGTGGATGTCGGGAATAATGTGTAAGTTCCCCGTGAGGACTTTGCGCTATTTAGTAATAACTCGGGCCATCCTCCCTTTCTTATTTAACATTCTGGCATCCCGATAGATTTGCCATTGCCACTCAACACATCATCTGTTTGGCTTCCCAGCCACCGGATCAATGTCATAGCTTCGTGGCACATGGACTTTTCCCGAACTGGTGGCCTCATCAAACGAGGTAGCTTTGTCATGTGATTCTGAGCTTTTGGCGGATCGAGAACCGGGGCCAGAAGCATGGGCGGGCTCAGAGCCGGAAGCAGAGGCAAACTTTGAGCTAAAAGTAGAACAAGCCTTAGAATCGGAAGGCGAACCGGCCTCAAAACTGGAGGCAAAACCAGCTAGTAACCCGATCAGTATGTTTTCCTCATCAGACTGGGAGACAATGACTACGTCGATGACCACCTACCGGGACGTATTCTGGGTAGCCCGAGGTGCAGTAGGAGATGTTCTCGTGGCCAGTGAAACATATGCATGGATCCTTTTCTGCGTCCGTGTTTTCATCGATTAACCTGAAGCTAGGGGCAACAAATTTTGACTTGCCTTGTTTTGTATAGGTGACTAGCTTCTTGGGTGCCATATTATATGTGGAAGCTTTATTAGTGCCAAAACTAACTACAAACACACTCAAATAAAATTAGAACTAAAAACGAACAACAACGAAGACCCAAAAAAAATTCAGACAGTGGCTACAGTGGTAATCTACGGAGGGGACCTACGGTCCGTAGACTGATGTACAATCCGTGGATCAGAGCACCAACAATATTGGTAGAAGATGGAAACCACAGATGTACAGAAAGATTCGTAGATTGATCTACGGACCGTAGTCCACATCCGTAGTTTTACACTTAGTGAAATATTCAAGTGCGTCCAACCACGAACCTAATCTACGGTCCATAGACGGGGTCTCGTGGAGGTGGTCTGTGCTAGGTTTCAGACATTCTTTATTTTCAAGCCCACATATTTGACCTTTTTCAATAGTATCCTAGCCGAACTATGCATTTCAACATTTAATCATACTAGTTCATCATTCTTAGGGTTCCAATTACTCAATTTGATAATTATTTTATACAAGATTCGGAACCCTAAGTTAAAACTTACATATAGACTAGCATTTAGACAGGTTTATCACACTATCAAGGCAACACAATCACAATCTATCGTCCCAAGGGTTTTAGTACTTAAATTTTAGCATGTAATTACATACACATAATTACCCAAGGTCAAGACCCGACTCCCGACTTTCTATACTCAATCTATGAACCAAAATTCGAAGTGAGGGGAAAGTCTATTACCTTACAAGCAATGAGGAGTGGGGTGATTACGTGATGACACTAAGCTTTGCAAGACCACACAAATTGCCTGGTTGCGCCGAACCCGAACACCAAAGTTTTGGAAAAAAATTTGAGAGAGATTGGGGAATTTCTGGGATGTGTGGAGGTTGTAGAGGAAAGGAAAATTAGGTTTTAAGGGGAGCGGAAAGGGATGATTTAATGGGGAGTTATGGAGTGATTTAAGGAATTGGGATGTTTAGAAATGGTTTGGTGGTAAATGGAGGGAAGTGGGAATGATTTAAAATTGGGGGATTTTAAATAGGATTGGTCCGGGTCGGGTCAGGCAACATTAAGGGTTTTGGACCCACGAGACCCTATCTACGGTCCGTGGGTCGATCTACGGTCTGTAGATGGGGACCGTAGATCAAACTTGCACTTAAAAATTCAGAAACGTTACCTGAGATCTACAGACAATATTGACGATCTGTGGGCTGAACCACGGACCGTCAATGGGGTCCGTAGACCGCTGCACCAGACCTTTTTCCTGCAGATTCTTCTTTTCGCCCCTGCACATATAGCAACCATTAGCACGTTCTTTGTACATTTTCTGGACACTTTTTAGACACAGACCCTATGCTATGTCTAGCCAACACTAAAACAAAAGTAAAACAACTATCTAAATGAGTACATAGAAGCAACTAAACAAACAAAACTACTAAACGGAAAACAAAAACCTCTTATTGCCTAGATTTTACATCTTGGGTTGCCTCCCAAGCAGCACTTGATTTAACATCGCGGCACGATGTAGGCCTCTTGATTACTCAGACTTCATCAAGATGATAGGCCTCAACAACTTCTTGCACAGTTTCTACGTTTCCCATATAGATCTTAATCCTTTGCCCGTTAACCATGAACCTTGTTCCTTCATTGTTCTCAAGCTCAAACGATCCATGGGGAAACACTTTTGTGAGCAAAAATGGCCCGGTCCATTTGGATTTGAGTTTGCCCGGAAACAAGCGCAGCCTAGAGTTGAATAGAAGCACAATATCACCAACAACAAATTCTCGCTTTTCAATTCGTTGATCATGATACCACTTCATCTTCTCTTTGTACAAGGCTGAACTTTCATAAGCTTTTAGGCGAAACTCATCAACCATATTCAAGTCATTCATTCTTTGATTAGATGCGGCACCCCAATCCAAATTTATCTTCTTCATCGCCCACAAAGCCTTATGCTCTAGCTCTACCGGTAAATGGCAAGATTTCACATATACAAGTTGGTAAGGAGACATACCTATGGGGGTTTTGTATGCAGTGCGATAGGCCCATAGAGCATCATCAAGCTTCCTTGACCAATCGTTGTATTAGCATTCACAGTCTTCGCCAAAATCTGTTTGATCTCTCTATTGGACACTTCAACTTGCCTGCTGGTCTGTGGACTGTAAGGAGTGGCTACATTGTGGCAAACACCGTACTTCTCATGTAGTGCCTTGAACAACTTATTACAAAAGTTGGAACCTCCATCACTGATAATCGCCCTCGGTGTACCAAATCTGGAGAAGATATTCTTTTTCAAGAATGCGGTGACACTTTTACCTTCATTGTTGGGGAACACAACTACTTCCACCCACTTCGATACATAATCAACCGCAACAAGAATATACTTCATCCCATGTGAACTCACAAATGGACCCATAAAATCAATGCCCCATACATCAAACAACTCTATCACCAATATAGGATTCATAGAAAGCTCTTGCCTCTTTAAAATCCCTCCTTCTCTTTGGCAACGATCACAAGACTTGGTAAAATCATGAGCATCTTGGTGGATGGTAGGCCAGTAGTACCCACACTATAAAATCTTATGTACAGTCCGAATACCAGTATGATGCCCACCAACAGGCGATGAATGACATACTTCAAGTACACTCAACATCTTATCCTTGGGCACAGAGCGACGAATAATCCCATCAGCACAACTACGATACAAGTAAGGATCATCCGAAAAGAATTTCTTCACATCATGCATAAACTTTTTCCTTTGGTGAAAAGACAAGTTCGGGGGCACCAAATCTCTTGCCAAATATTTAGCAAAGTCTGCGAACCAAGGAATCGGATCATGAGAAGCATCCAATACATGTTCATCTGGAAAAGTATCATTAATCATCCCTATCACTAAGCTTAAGCATAGCCTCTTTCTCTAATCTGAACAAGTGATAGGCAACTTGATTTTTGGTCCCCTTTTTATCTTTTGCAGCAATAATACCCATTTAATCAACCAAGGTTTTGCATCCTTCTTTGCCATCAAATACCTCAATGGAGAATGGTCAGTATGCAGTATGACCTTAGTACCAAGCAGGTAGCATCAAAATTTTTCGAATGTGAAAACCACCACAAGAAGCTCTTGTTCAGTCACAGTATAATTCTCTTGGGCCACATTTAGAGCTTTGCTAGCATAGTAAATAGGATGGAGAATTTTCTCTCGCCTCTGTCCCAATACTACACCAAGCGCCATTCCACTCGCATCGCACATTACCTCAAATGGTTGTCCCCAATCAGGTGAAATAATGATAGGGTCAGTAAAAAACTTCTCCTTCAACTCTCCAAATGCTCTCAGACAAGCATCATCAAAATCAAACTTATACACCTTTTCGCACATTTTGCACATTAGATATACAATTTTAGATAAATATTTGATGAACCTGCTATAGAAACCTGCGTGCCCAAGAAAACATCGAACACCTTTTATAGAGATAGGTGGTGGAAGCTTTTCAATTACCTCTACCTTTGCTCTATCAACCTGAATGCCCATATTGGTGCTCAATACTACTCTCAAAATATAACTAACCTCATATGTTTAAAAAAAATTCATCATCCTCAAGCTTTGAGATTATTACTCAAAAGGTTCTCTTAAAAGAGATTATACTCAGAAACTCCTGATGAACTCATTCTAAAATCGATGTTTCCTCTCATTTTAAATGTAAAAACATTTACTCTTAGAAATACTTAGTTTCTATTATAAATATTATCATGTGAAAGTTCACTACATCAAGAAGTTACTCTCACCCATTATCTCCATTACTTTCCTCCATTATAAAGATAACCTCCACCTTTATGACCATTATCTTTGTAACCTTAAACCTCCATAACTTCCTCCGTTATATTCATGATTAATGTGATGTTTATGGATAACATTTTGTATTGCTCTATATTAAACTATACATAGAGGAATAGGGTCTCATATTGTAGACACTTGAAGATTTGGTATACACTTGAAAGAAAGAAAGGTATCTTATATTGTTACTCTTGTCTTATATTCTTCTTGTCTTCCTCTTTATATTGTTCTTTGTTATTAAATTTTACAACATGTTATCAACACGAATGGTCTACCATTGTATGATTGAAGCAAACTAAATAAAAGAAGGTAAAATAATTGTGTTTATTTTTCTCTCAGGAACAAATTAAATTATTGTGGAATCTATTTTATATTTTACTTGTGAACAAGGTGAGTGATTAATATTATTGTTAAACTGCATTTTTTTTTTCACTAATGACTATATATACTTTGTTTTGTATGTGAAACTTATTTTTTATTTTATTTATGATTATGCTCATTGTTTTGGTTATTGCATAAGCTTTTAGTTTATTTTATTTTTCTGAGAAATATTTTGGGTTGACATGGAAATTGAAAAGGAGTGGTGGTAGTAACCAATTTTATTTTAGTGTAATTTGAATTGTTTTTTTCTTACTGTGCAATTGATTCTTTGATTTGTAACGGTAATTCACTAGCTTAATTATTGTGCACCAAAAAAAATCATATATATAAGAGAACCCTAGGCCCGCCTACATGGCACCACCACAAACCATGATTCCTTTTTTAATTTATTTATTTCCAAAACTATCCTTCCCCTTTCATGAAAAGTTGTGACTTTTATGAAAATTTGCCACTTTAATGAAAAACTGTGAGTTTTATGAAAAGTTGCGATTTATATGAAAAGTTGGGTCTTTTATGAAAAGTTGTAACTTCTATGAAGAGTTGCGACTTTTATGAAAAGTTATGCGTTTTATGAAAGGTTATGACCTTTTCGAAGGGTTATAACTTTTCCGAAGAGTTCTGACATTTCTGATAAGGCACAATAAACGTTTCTTCACACTACTCTTTGTTGTCAAGCTATAAATAGAGGGATTTCCTCTCAGTTTAAAAAACAACGAAAATTCTGAACTTTTTCTTCTTCTGCATAATTAAATATTCGTGTAAAAAAATTTCCTTTCTGTTTCATCCTGTTGTTACAGATCTTGGCATATTTTTTTATAACCATTAATTTATGCTTATGTTATTAATTTTTTTTTTTTAATACGTGTTTTAAATTTTGTTCTTTATGTTTCTGCAAAGTTATTGTTATAAGTATTGGATAGTATAGAATAAATGTAACACCTCGGAAATCAGACACAGAAAAAAATGCAGAAAAATTACCTACACCAGTGCACCACGGCAGGGTTCACGGACCGTGATAGGCTCCACGGTCTGTGGAACTATTCATGGTCATAACTTGGAAGCCACCAAGCCCAGACATCAGATTACATGCACCTTCACGGTCCATGGTCTTGATGACAGGCCGTGGTGGACCTCGTGAAGCCTTAGGCAGTAGCCCTCCTCGCCAGTCCCTTAGATCCCCACGCCTAAGTGAGGACCACGGGGACCTTCACGGTCCACGGTCCTTCAGACTGGTCGTGGGAGTGTCCGTGAAGGGCTAGCCAGTAATCCCTCAAACCTAAGCCTCCAGACCTCAGCCCAAGTGAGGACCACGGGGACCTTCATGGTCTGTGGTCCTCTACATGGGCCGTGGTAGTGGCTCATGGACCAACCCTTAGAACCATATGACCAAGTGAATACCACGAGGGCCTTCACGGTCCATGGTCCCTTTCACTGTCCGTGAAAGGGGCCGTAGTCAGCCCCCTCTGCAACTTAAGTCAGTGGTCTTTTAGTTTTTCCCTATTTCATTGGACCCCTAAACTACGTCATTTGTTACCCTAAACTACGTGGTTTTGATTAGTTTTAGCCTAGAAACATAAGTAGAACTTACCTAAGTCAGATCTTTAATCAAAACATAGAAAATTAGGACCAAGACAAGAGAAAGAGGCGACCAACATAAACTTCAAGAACGCAACAAGTTTCATTCAGTTCCAGCCCCAAAATCGAAAGATTTCTGTGTGGAATTCGTCACCTGGTATGTCGGAATTCACTAGTGGGTTCATTTCACCCATTAGGTCCTTAGAATTCAGTCAGATTCTTGATTCCCTACTATTAACTAGAGCTAGGGTTTGTATAACTTGAGCAGATTATCATGAATTAGTTATTTTAATGTTCCAAATCAGATTATCATGTTATTACTTGGTTTCTTGCATGAACTTTAGAACCCTAGCTATGTATTTCTTTAGTTCTTGAATTACAAATGCTAGGCCAGATAATTCAGTCATTTCAGATATACATGCCTCAGTCTTGAATGTGTTATTATCAGTTATTTATGCGCATTCTCAGTTTGCATCAGGGAGTGTTATAGGTACCAAAACATACCGAACTTGCCCTAAGTGTGGTAAGAACCATCCGGGCAAGTGCCTTGTAGGAAAGGAAGGGTGCTTTAGGTGTGGTCAGTCTGGTCATAGGTTGAGGGATTGTCCTTCTAAATAGGGTCAAGTAGGCAATGCTAATCAAGCCTAGTCTACACCTTTAGCAGCACCGGCAGGTCGCCCGACTTAGTAGGGTAGCTATTTTGGTACAGGTGGCGGACAGTGCGAAAATAGGTTCTATGCTCTTCAGGCTTGCCAGGATCAGAAAGATTCTCTTGATGTAGTCACTTGTATGTTACGAGTCTTTGATCTCGATGTGTATGCTTTGTTAGATCCAGGGGCTACTCTTTCCTTTGGTACTCTTACATAGCAGTCCAATTCAGTGTTAGTCCAAAAATTTTCAATCGGTGACCCAGTTATAGCTAGACGGGTATACAGAAATTTCCATGTCACAGTCTCTCAGAAAGTCACCTCAGAAAATCTTGTAGAGTTAGAAATGGTAGAGTTCGATATCATTCTAGCCATGGATTGGTTACATTCCTTTTATGCCTCAATCGATTGTAGAACTAGGATTGTTCGTTTTCAATTTCCAGACAAACAAATCTTATAATGGAAGGGTAATAGATTAGCGCCTATGGGTCGATTCATTTCTTACCTTAAGGCCAGAAAGATGAACTCTAAGGGTTATCTCTATCATCTAGTTCGGATTAAGGATGCAAGCTCTGAAACCCCAACTCTTGAGTTAGTTCCTATAGTCAATGAATTTCAAAAAGTGTTTCTAGAAGATCTTCCAGAGTCCCTCCCGATAGGGAAATCAACTTTGGAATTGATCTCATTCCAGATACCCAGCCTATCTCTATTCCTCCTTACAGAATGGCTCCACCTCAACATAAGGAATTGAAAGATAAGTTGAAAGACCTTCTAGGTAAGGGCTTCATCAGACCTAGTATTTCGCCATGGGGTGCACCAGTGTTATTCGTGAAGAAGAAAGATGGTTCTCTCAGAATGTGCATTGAATATAGGCATTTGAACAAGGTCACAATCAAGAATAAGTATCCCATCCCTAGGATTGATGACTTGTTTGACCAACATTAGGGTGCTAGTCATTTCTCAAAGATAGACCTCAGATCGAGATATCATCATCTTAAAGTCAGAGATAGTGAAATTCTAAAGACCGCCTTCAAGACTCGGTATGGACATTATGAATTTGTAGTTATGTAATTTGGACTAACCAATGCTCCTGCAACTTTCATGGATCTGATCAACAGAGTGTACAAGAAGTACTTAAACTTGTTCGTTATCGTCTTTATGATGAAATGTTCATTTATTCTAGGAATGAGGAAGAACATGAGAGTTATTTGAGGGTTGTTCTGCAAACTCTCAAATATCGCCAGTTATTTGCTAAATTTAGCAAATGTGAGTTTTGGTTGCAGTCAGTTGCTTTCCTTGGGCATATTGTGTCTAGTGAAGGAAATCTAGTAGATTCCCAGAAGATAGAAGCAGTGAAACAATGGCCCAGACCTACCTCTGCTACAGATATAAGAAGTTTCATGGGTTTAGCAGGTTATTACAGAAGGTTCATGGAAGGATTTTCATCCATAGCCTCACCATTGACTAAACTGACTCAGAAAAAGGTCAACTATCAGTGGTCAGATGATTGTGAAAAAAGCTTCGCAGAATTGAAAACTAGGTTGACTACAACTTCTGTTTTGACTCTACCAGAGGGTTATGTGATTTATTGCGATGCATCCAGAGTCAGCTTGTGTTGTGTATTGATGCAGCGAGGTAAGGTGATAGCTTATACTTCCAGACAGTTTAAGGTGCATGAGAAGAACTATCCGACTCATGACCTCAAGCTTGCAGTAGTGGTGTTCGCACTAAAGAATTGTAGAAATTACTTGTATGGTGTTCACGTAGAGGTGTTCAGCAACCATAAGAGCCTTCAGTAAGTGTTCACCCTAAAAGAATTGAATCTTCGCCAGAGAAGATGGCTAGAATTCCTCAAAGATTACGATATGAGTATGCATTACCATCCTGGTAAGGCCAATGTAGTAGCATATGCTCTTAGCAGACTATCTATGGGTAGTGTAGCACATGTTGAGGAAGAAAGAAAAGAGCTAGCAAAGGATTTTCACAGACGTGCTCGCCTTGGAGTTCGTCTTGTGAGCATATCAGATGGTGGTGTAACGGTTCAGAATGGTATAGAATCCTCTTTAGGAGTTGAAGTTAAAGAAAAGAAAGACAACGATTCGATATTACTTGAATTAAAGGATGCACTCCACCAACTGAGAGTTGAGGTTTTCTCCCAAGGGGGAGATGGTGTGCTTCTCTACCAGGGTCGATAATGTGTTTCTAATGTGGGTGAGTTGAGACAGCATATTCTTGCCGAAACCCATAACTCCAAATATTATACTCATCCAGGTGCCACTAAGATGTACCGCAATCTGTGGGAAGTCTATTGGTGGAATGGTATGAAAAGAGATATAGCAGATTTTGTGGCTAAGTGCCCCATTTGCCAGCAAGTCAAGGTGGAACATCAGAAACCAGGTGGTATGACTCAAGAGATTGACATTTCTACTTAGAAGTGGGAGGTGATCAACATGGACTTCATCACGGGGTTACCTCGTACTCGCAGACAACATGACTCCATTTGGGTGATAGTTGACACAGTTACTAAGTCCTCTTACTTTTTGCCGATCAAGACTACAAATTCGGCGAAGGACCATGCCAAGCTTTATATTAATGAGATTGTGAGGTTGCATGGGGTTCCTTTGTCTATCATCTCAGATAGAGGTCCTCAGCTTACCTCTAATTTCTAGAAGTCATTTTAGAAAGGTCTTGGTACTCAACTTACCTTAGCACAACAATTCATCCACAAATGGATGGTCAGGCAGAGCGTACCATTCAGACCTTAGAGGACATGTTGAGAGCTTGTGTGATCTATTTCAAGGGTAGTTGGGATGATCACCTTCCTCTTATTGAGTTCGCCTACAACAATAGCTATCATTCCAACATTCAGATGGCCCCTAATGAGGCATTGTATGGGCGTAGATGCAGATCTCCTGTTGGTTGGTTCGAAGTAGGTGAAGCAGCCTTCATAGGGCCAGATTCAGTTATCGATGCTGTGGACAAAGTGCAACTCATTAGGGATAGACTTAAGATAGCCTAGAGATGCCAGAAGTCTTATGCATATGTAAGGAAAATGGACTAGAGTTCCAAGTTGATGATTGGGTTTTTCTGAAAGTGTCACCTATGAAGGGGGTGATGTAATTTGGCAAGAAAGGGAAACTTGGTCCTATATATTTAGGCCCTTACCAGATTTTGAAAATGATTGGTAAAGTGGCTTATCAGTTAGAGTTGCCAGCAGATTTAGCAGCAGTGCATCCAATCTTTCACATTTCACTTTTGAAGAAATGTGTGGGTGATCCAGCATTTATAGTGCCATTAAAGAGTGTGGTTGTAAAATATAGCCTTTCTAATGAGGATGTACCAGTTCAGATTCTTGATCGTCATGTTAGAATGTTGAGAAATAAAGAAGTCGGTTCAGTCAAGGTTTAGTGGAGGAGTCAGTTTGTAGAGGGAGCTACTTGGGAAGCAGAAGTAGCCATGAAAGCCAAGTATCCTCACCTCATTCCTTCCGATTCCACTCAAGCTTGAGGTACTAGTTCCTCCACAGTTTTTTAGTCATTCATGCGTGAAATCAGTCTTAGTATCATGCTCCTTTAGTTTGTATTGCATTTTCAGCGTATTTGCATGTTCTTGGAACTCAGTTCTGTCATAAATCAGTCTTTAGTGTTTATTGGTAGGATTGCAATGCATTCCCTCCATTTCAGCTAATTTAGTCTTCATTCAAGGAGGAATGTTCCCAAGTGGGAGATAATGTAACACCTCGGAAATCAGACCCAGAAAATCAGTAAAATTACCTGCACCAGTGCACCACGGCAGGGTTCACGGACCGTGATAGGATCCATGGTCATGACTTGGAAGTCACCAGGCCCAGACATCACACCACAGGCACCCTAACGGTCCATGGTCTTGAGGACGGACCGTGGTGGACCTCGTGAAGCCTTAAGCAGTAGCCCCCCTCAACAGTCCCTTACACCCCCACACCTAAGTGAGGACGAATGGGACCTTCACGGTCCATGGTCCTTCGCACGGGCCGTGGGAGGGTCGGTGAAGGGCTAGCCAGTAAGCTCTCAAACCAGAGCCTCCGGACCTCATCCAAAGTGAGGACCACGGGGACCTTCACGGCCAAAGTAGAGTTAGTAGCTCGTGGACCAACCCTTAGAACCATAGGACCAAGTGCAGACCAAGAAGACCTTCAAGGTCCGTTGTCCCTTTCACGGTCCGTGAAAGGGGTCGTGGTCAGCCCCGTTTGCAACTTAAGTCAAGGGTCATTTAGTAATTTTCCTATTACGTTGGACCACTAAACTACATCATTTTACTTCTAAACTACGTGGTTTTGATTAGTTTTAGCCTAGAAACAAAACTTGAACTTACACAAGTCAGAACTTTAATCAAAACTTAGAAAATTAGAAGCAAGAAAAGAGAAAGAGGCAACCAACCCTAGCTTCAAGAACACAACAAGTTTCCTTCAGTTCCAGCCCCGAAATAGAAAGATTTCTCTGTGAAATTCGTCACCAGGTATGTGGGATTTCACTAGTGGGTTCCGTTCACCCATTAGGTACCTAGAATTCAGTCAGATTCTTGATTTCCTACTACTAACTAGACCTATGGTTTCTAGAACTTGATCAGATTATCATGAATTACTTATTTTAATATTCCAAATCAGATTATCAAGTTATTACTTGGTTTCTTGCATGAACTTCAGAACCCTAACTATGTATTTCTTGAATTACACATGTTAGGCCAGATATTTCAGATATACATGCCTCAGTCTTAAATGTGTTCTTATCATATATTTACGCGCATTCTCAGTTTGCATGTCAATTTTGAGCTATCCAGTATATTACATAAATTCAGTCATAATGTGTAAATCACTTAATCTAATAGAGTAACTTAATACTGAATTGTACTAGGGTCAGTCACCCTTATAGTCCCAGAATTACGAGCCACGTAGGTTGTAAGTCCCCTCCGTGGGCATCATTTTAGTTATCACGCCAGCATGCCTCTATAACTTTGGCCAGGTATATTGCGTCCTCTCGATGAGGCTTATACATCGGACTCCACATTTAGCTTATGTGGTTTTATTATCAGTTATTAGTACCTCCCACAGTTCAGTCAGATTCTATTGCATTGACAATGTTTCAGTATTCAGTCTCAACATGCTATAATCTGGTCATTGCATTCAGTTTAGTCATATCCAGTATTTCAGTATCTATATCACGTTCAGTTTATGCTCTTTCTTTATCGCTTGTTCAGTTATATGCTTGTTCAACTTTACTCTACCCTGAATGCTCCGTACCTTTCAAGTACTGACGCATATATTGTGCTACATCTTCTCGTGATGTAGGTTCAGGTCCTCAGCAGTCAGATCATACTTAGATTGGTTCCTGATCTCCAGTTCAGCAGTACAAGTGGTGAGTCCTCATTCTTCGAGGACAATAGTCATGCTATTTTCTTTAGTATTTTAGTCTTTTAGTTTCAGTTTTACTAGATTTAGTTGCGGCATGTCCTAGCCTTTCTAGTCAGTTAGAGGCTATTTTTAGACATAGTTAGATTCAGCTTAGTATTTGAGTTTGATGTTTCTTTTTATTAAACTCTCAGATTTGATATGTCCAATTTAGTATATGGGTTTTTCCCAATCATATCAGATTAAATTATGATTTAGCTTCCGCATTAGTGATTATTATCTTTAGTATGCTTATGATCATACCAGCAGTGTTATCTTGGGGTCACTTGTGATCCTAGATCGTGTGTCCGCGTCTCGAGGGTAGCTCGGGGCGTGACATTAAATAACACATGTTAATTGAGTTTTACGTAAAAAATTCCTTAAAGATCTATACTACCATCTCTTTAAGACAAAATTCAAATTTGGTATGCCATTGTAAGGACAGAAAGACATTAAAAGCTTTATCTTACCTTGATGTGCAAAGTGAACCAGGAAAAGAAGACAAGAATTAATAAACTTTTGACATGGGTTCAAGGATGTGGCGGATGACCTATAGAGGAATATGACTAACAATTAATTACATTTGTATGATACACAATGATGACTATTCTCTCACACCAAAGTACTTTTTGAACTTTTTTCCCATTATTCCTTACTTCTCCTTTACCCTTTTCAAGGATCCTTAATGTTTTGTTTGTGCACAACTTCAGATCCAAAACATTATCATAACTATATTACATATGAAATTTGGATTTTGGAAGATTGCATTTTAATTTTAAAACACATAATGACTACATATTACCTATTGGTGTATCATATGATTATAGAACATTTCCTCTTGATAAACATATTAGTTATTTATATATTTTTTTTAAAAAAATTAATATTTTGAAAGCAATTGATAGTGTAATAGTAATGAAATTTGCGAAGAAAAAAATTGAGAAAAATATTTATTTGACTCTCTAATTAAAGACATTATGTAATCATGCATATAGATGATAAAAATAAACTAACCATTGTAAAATTTCAAAAGCAAATTAATGAATATGTAAAATGAAATTATGTAAACTAGTAGAAAATAGTGTTATGATTTGTAATTTTGCCTTTTATTTTAATAAAACAAATGGAAAACTACAATTGAATAACATCTTACATCAAAATACAGAAAAAGTTCTATTCTAATAAATTTTAAAAAAGAATGTTCCAACCGTGCGAAGCTCAGGCACATTTACTAGTATAATATAATTCTATATGTAACTCTCTGTTTTGATAAGGTTAAGTTATTAGTACATACTTTGTTGAGAATATTTATTTATGCATGGTAATCACAATGAAAATATATTTTTAAGGCTCATTGGTGAGTCCTATTATATTTGGCTTATTATATCATTGATTGAGGGCAAGATGAAGGATTCAAGTCCTATCGCACCGAGAGGATAATACATTGGGTGAGAGTCCTGGTGCATCATGATAATAAAATGTTGTGTTGGGTCCCAACAAATGATGACCTAAAATGTCTTCATATGGGTAAGATGTTTGGTTCAAGTCCCAACATTATATAATGACAATTTAATAATGACTGAGCAAATTGATATGCTCTTGATAAAAGTCATTTAATTTGTCCAATTGATTTGCTCCATTCTCTTATGTGAATGTGGTACCAGGACATAATATGTCTGAAAATGACAAGCAGTTAAATGTATGAATATGAGTGTGGTTAAATGTTAATGGTCAATTGTGGTAATTATAAGGAAGAACATTATGGGTTCTTAAGATGGTCCTTCAAATGTGAAGGTAATTTTTGGCCATCAAAGGGGTATGAAAGGATATTGGGCACATTGCGTTGGTGCAACCCAATTTGAATGTTTTATAAATCCTCCATCAAAATAAAAAAATACAAAGTGGTAGTACATTTAGTACTATTAAAGTGATTTTGAGGTGTGTCAAATAAATTTGATATTGTCAAAGTATGACTATTAAAAACTTATAGAGCATGTACAAATTGTTAATTACTTGTCATTAGATTCAATGTTGCTATATGCTTTAGGAACATTTATAGAGAGTATCAATTGCCTCTTAAAATACATATTTAGCAAAAATTAGCTATTAATTGTCATTAAAGATCATTTTTGCTGTAGTGATAACTCTTTCTTCTAATAAAGTTTATTGTTTTTTTTATAAAGAAGTAATAACTCTTTCTTTTGGATTCTTTCAATTACATTTGTGAACTTTAAACATGGATACAACCCGACAGACTATCTTTTTGAAAAATATGTTAAGCATCATGCCTTTTTTCTTCTTGATTGTTAGGAAAGTAAGGTCGTCTTTATTATTATATGTCAATATTTTTTAGTTCAAGTGCTCACAAAATTATACTATGAGATTTTAATATGTTATGTTGCAAAATTTTGGTTTAGAATATCCAGTTGTGAACAGTTCTATTCAGATGTCACCTACTGCTTGGTTTATAATTGCATTAATTCTTTGTAACTACATACTATAACCATAACAATAACTATGGTTCAATTCCAAATAAGTTGGGGCCGGTGATGTAAAACTTAAGCAATAGTAATGACTATTCTAAGACAATGAGGAAAAAAAAATTATGATACTACCAATTTTAGGGTAATTTTTAACATATACATGATACAACATACTATAATAAAAAAAAGAGATTGACGGAGGATCATAAGAAAGGAACTAAAGGTCCTCCATTTGAATTTAGTTAATAATGTTCTTGCATGGACGTGATGTTCCACTTTACTTGGAAGTGTTGTTGTTTGAGGCTTTTTGGTCTTTTCTTTAAGGTCTGATGTTTTTCTTCTTGGAATTTAGAAAATTTCATTACTTCTGACCAACTATTTCCATGGAGATTTTCTTAGAATTCTTTCTTATACTTAAAATCTCTCTATGACTCGTAATTTTTGTATAACAAAAATGAAAATTTTAAAAAATATAGCATTTTAAGATTTCGGAGTAACGCTTTGCCTTAAGATAAAATTTTCTTGACTATGTAGTGTATGTATCGAAAATACAAATATTACCAAATGATCATATGTAAGCTTAACAAAATAGTTAAATCTTGTGCGAAGCATGGGTAATTTACGTAGTTGAAATAGAAATCAACTCCTAACTACTATAGGTTCTAACTTACAAGAATTATTGCAGCAAAATATATGTAGTTCTAAATAAAAAATTCAACATAAATACAAATGATCAAGGCCTTCATTGTTGAAACTCATATGTATTACTCATAAGCTTATATATTATTTTCTTGAAGCCACATCGAGAAAGCTTGAAGAGTGTTTGTCTCAGCTCTATGATGCTTTTGAGTAAACTCAAGGAGAGCAGGCCATGTGAAGTCAGGATATAATCGAGGGTTGTTGTAGTCCACCAATTCAGTTGGTGGACTCACCACCTTATCTTTGTCTGGACAAAGAAAGAAAGCTAGTGATTTTCTAGGAGTCGCGTTGTTAACAACTGCCCTATGCAAGCAACTTTTGTATCTACCATTCGATAGCGCCTGCAAAAGGTAAAACACTAAATATGTTATATTCATGTTGTACATCTAGGAATTCATGATGTATATCATTGTGCTTCATGTGGAAAGATCTTATAACATTTGTCACCTAAAAAAGTATTTTTTTCTAATTGACTCTGTTTATATTATTCGTATGTAATACATAATACATTAGCTTAAATATAGTTCTAGTGTGTAAATTTTCTTACCATAAATGTGTCGCCTATGTTAACCACAAAAGCATTGAAATTTGGACGGATGGAGTACCATTTGTTGTCCACAAAAACCTGAAGTCCGCTAACACAATCCTGATGGAGAACGGTTAATGATGTTGGATCATACTGAGGCCCTGTTCCTAAGGTGAGCTCTGGTTTCAAGCACGGGGGATAGTAGTTGAGTCTCATTATGGATTCATTGTCTTCAAAAAACTCTTTAAAGTGGCTCTTCTGTACACCTAGGCTGATCCCTAAAAGTTCCATGATCCTAAGAGAAAGTGTATTCATGGAATTGCAATACTCTTGATAAACATTCCTGCGCAATTACAGGGAAAAAGGTTAATTGATTTACATAATTGAAAAATAGAAAAACAGATACTCCTTCTGTTTCAATTTGTTTGTCTGATTTTTATTTGACATGAAATTTAAGACAGTAAAGAAAGACTTTTGAATCCAGTAGCCTTAGACAAAAGATATGTAAAATGTACAAGTATATAATTTAATTTAGTGGTCTTAAACATGTCTTGGAAAAAAAGAAAAAAAAGGTTTTGAAACATACCAAAAAGTAAAGTACGACAAAAAATTGAAAGAGAGGAGTATTAGGATAGTCAATTATCCTTACCCGAGATTGTTGAAACTTTCACCCAATGTCCTTTGGAAATACTCTTCAACTATGTGAGATGAGTTTTCTTTAGCAGTGTATCGTAAAGAGAGTGTCTCTTTCCAAGGCAGCTTTGAAGAAAACCTTCCAGTAAAGCTACTAGCATAGCCACAATGCTCACCAATTTTCCTCTGAGCTTTTTGCTTTTCAGAGAGAGGCATGTCAAAGAACGTGTCCATGTAACGATGGGCTTTGGAGATGAGATTAGAATCAACTCCGTGGTTCACTACAAGAAAGAAACCATGACTCCTACACGCGTCACCAACAAGCCTAGATGCTTGTTGGGTCGCGGCAGGGTCACCAGAAAAGAAACCCCTTAAGTCAATAAGGGGAACATGAAGTTCTTGCGCTACAACACATGGCTTCTCATCATCTGGCCATAGATATTGTGAGGGAATGTTGGACTCATTCTTCATATGGGATGCATCAAAAATCAATGGTTTTTCCTCACCAAGCATAGGTGATTTTTCATTTGGGATTATACTATTAGTGGTCATTGTAAGCAGGGGTTTGGTTTTTTCTTTCTTGTGCAATATGTCACAATGGGGAGAAGGAAGTAGAAGTAGTTCATTCTGAGGAGCCAAAATGAAGGATTATATAGGGCTTAAGGATGCTTAAAATTTGGATAAAAGTCCATATGTTGTTTGAATCTGATTTTAAAAAAGGAAATACTTTCAAAGATATGTTTAACCATATATTTTGAATCAAAATTTAACAAAGGAAATACTTTTAAAGATATGTTTGACCAACGATTTCAAATCTGAGTTTGAAATTTTTTCCTTAACAAGCTTTGAAGAATAAAAAATGGGTCAAAAGAGTTTGCTAATAATAGCTTAATAATGCTTTAAATTGGGGTATAATTTTCTTATATAATGTACATAGACATATCTACACATAATACACCATAATCATAGGTAGAGATATTTAAGGAATTTTTTCGATTGATTTTCCTTAGATAGATTTCCTTATTTTCCTACAAATAACTTTTATTCTTAAAATAATACTATAGTAAAATCACACTAAATAAATATAAGTGAGAATACACAATAATTATTAATTTATAGATGTATTATTTAATAGAGAAATTAATATTTATTAATTTAAAGAGTTTTTTGAGATTCAATAAAAGTTAATTTTTATTACCTAAAATTTATTGTAGTTTACTAATTTATGTATCTTATTTATTGAAGTTACAAGAAATACTAATTTATTATACATAAAGTACAATGAATTTATCAAAACATTGTATCTTATTAAATGATATATCTTATTTATTGAATTTATATGAAAAAAAAATACATTTATTATACATAAAATACAATGTATGTGAATGATTCATTGTAATTTTTTTTGTTATATGATTCATTGTAAAATAAATTTAAGAATTCAATGATTTATCGTAAAATAAATTCATCATACATAATGTTCATTGTTTCTTAATAATCAAATATTATGCACTATATATTTACCAAAAAAGTTCAATGTATGATAGTGAGAGAATAAACTATATATGCAACACATGAAATTTCTTGAAACAATATACAAAAATGACTTCTCAAAAAGTGTCACTAAATCAAAAATGACAGATCAAATACGTAAAACATTATGTGATTACAAAATAAATCATTCCATATGCACTTAAAAAAAATTGCAGTCATGGAAACACCGAAACTTTTGGATGCAGTAAGAAAAGTTAGAGATGAACATTAACTAGTTCTAAATTTTTACAAAAAATAAAACACAATAAAATTATATTTCACTAAATTATCTTTTAAATACATTTGTACCTTTAAAAAAAAATTATACATAATATTTATTGGGCAATATATTTATATAGAGGTCTTTTGAACATATATTATCTTATTATCTCAGCAAAATGAGTGATTTTTTCCATTGGTAAAGTCAGGATAAAAAAAAAACATTATCTTAGAGAGATTATTAATTTGCTGATTATTAATTTAGTAAGGTTTTACTGTAAAAAGAAAATTGTTCTATTAGCTCTGTATTGGCATCAAAGTCAAGTCCGTCCCCATTAGTCTTTCGATCCACTCTCTAGTCGGACCTGTGCATAAAGGGGTGTTAGAGTGGGTTAAATCTCATATTTGTTGGAAATGAATTGATGGCCTATTTATATGGACTTGGACAATCCTTCTGTTATTAGCTAAGCTTTGGGGATTAAGTTAGATCCATGTGTCATATCTTTAAACTCGTATTTATCGGCGAGGTTCAGTTATCATATTAGAAATTGCAACACCTCAGATGTTTATAGTTGTCTTTTTTGTGTTAAGGACTTATGAGCCTAAATTTGAGAATCTTATATTAGTAATGCTCGCGTTGGGGAACACAATTTTTGTTTAGAAAAATTGATAAAAATATTGTTGTTATTCTCTTTTAAAAATGCCTTATATATTTATGAAAATAATTCTTTAGTTACGATATATGTCTTTATATAATTTTTTAAGAATTTGTAGTTTATTAATTTTTTGATTGTCATGACACGAATTCCTGAGTCGTGATGGCACCTAATTAAGACCACTAGTGGGTAAGCCGACTCATACCCACAGCGACAAGTAGTGAGTACAAGGGTAGAACTAAAGATAAAATAATATTAACAATAAAAGAAGAAAAAACTGGAAGCAAACCCAAAACTATATACAATAGATACCCTCCCAGAACTAGGAACTCACAAGTACAAGGATGTCTAACAAGAATAAATACATCTCCCAAAGGTGGACCACAACAAGCCTCCTCAAAGGAAAAAGACAAGCTAACATATGTACAGAAGGAGACTGGTTGATCCAGGACGCCAAGTGCTCACCTCGTCTCTGATATCCCCAAGATGAAAAAGATGGCACAAATGATCACCACTGCTAGATGGTACTAGGACCTGCATCACGAAGAGATGCATAGTAAAGCATAAGTACAAAAATAAGGTACTCAATAGGCATCATAGGCCGACCGAGCACAATAGGTAAAAACAATTCGAAAAGATAGAATCTAAACACCAACAGAGACCAAAGCAAATATATAAAGAAGCCACACAAGCATACCAAAAGTAAATCTAAGTATGGCTAAACTAAACCTAAGTGGACCCCCATAAACCCTAGAAAGTACACTCGTGCGCAGGTTTAAATAAAACCTAAACGAACCCCATACGCTTGACATGTACATATAATAGCTAAGTCTACAAGACAGAAGAGTAATCCAAATTTGAATCCAAGAACCAGTCAAATCCCAACCAAGCTAGCATGTGACAGTCAACTCAACCAGTGAACTCCCAGCCCAGCTTGCAAGAGTGACAATAAACTCATCCAGTTAATTCACAGCCCAGCTATCCAGAGTGACTATCAACCCAAGCCACCCATCCATATAACCCAATTCTAGCGGCATCAACCGCACAACTAGCAAGACTACCTCGGAGGCGTGTCAACTCTGTGGAGGATTTGAGATATTGAGGCCGCCCAGCTAGCCAGCCCACTCCCAAGGTTGTTAGCCGTCCATCTACTAAGAGTGCCCAGGGGCGTATCGACTCTGAAGAGGATCTCAAGTAGGCTCTAATAAACCATGGATCGATGTCCACTCCCGAAGATATCACAAAAGGTTGCAAGCCAGAAGCAATCCAATCCCAAGAAAGCATACAATCTTTGGTGGGAACTGTAGGTGGAAAGCTAAATAATTTTAAAATGTCAAATACCATTACCCTTTTTACGATTCACTAAGGCTACCCGTCATCCAATGTAAGTGTCGTAGGTAGGTCTTGTAGGTGAGTCCGAGACTTATTGAAATTTTATGGTCAAAGTTTGGACCTACGGTTGGAATGTACCGTCTAAATCTGGACCAACGGAACATACATTACAACCGTTATTAGGGGTCCAAAAGTATCGTGCTAGCCCCACCTACGAATGGAAAGGATTGTCCGTAATTGGACCCACACACCATAAGTCCATCAGTTGGTGGAGGTCCGACGGTTATTTTTAGGGCTTTTTGGTCTTTCTCCTAATTGTTTTAACACTATACTACATCTTTTTGCCTTCTACGCTAAGCCTATATAATGATTTTTAACACACAAATTTCCCAATTCAATTCACTATCCTAAATTTCTAATAGTTTATCTAGTTTTAAAATAAAATAACTCTTTTACTGTTATTTGAGAGATTCTCTAACCGACAACCATCACTATGACCTGTGTGACGATACAACGTCTCACCCATGCTGCCAGAACATTCCTATACCTTACGGAGTATAGGAAATCCTCAACTAAGTGGATCCACTAAGATATGCTTAAAAGGCAATACATAATCATCTAAAAAACATGACTCTTTCTAACCACGTTGGTTTATGAGGACTTTGAGTTGTCTGAACTCGTCTTCATATCGGTTCTCAATACTAATCCCAATAATATAACTCATGATCATATGTTTAAAAACATTTTTTCATCCTCAAACTTTGTGAGTATTACTCAAAAGGGTTCTCTTAAAAGAGATAGTGCTCTAAACTCCTCATGAACTCATTTGAAAATCGATGTTTCCTATCATCTTAAATGTAAAACACTTACTCTTGGGAATACATACTTCCCATATATTTATTTTTGAAAATGAAACTTAACTCTCCTCATCCTCATACTCAAGTACTCAAGTCTTAAAACAAGTTTTAAAAGTTTGTAAAAGACTTCTCGAAGTAACTCAAAGGACAGTCTCACACTCGACTCTTAATCTTTTAGTGAATTTGAATTATGAATTCAAGAGTTACGATTAAATGTAGTTTAGATAGTTAGGATGAAGAAATGAATGGAAGCTCAACTCAAAGAGACAAGTACAGATTGATGAACGAAGAAGAAGGTGGCTTAACGCTCCGGGCGCAGGGGTGGGGCATCCAACTACTGGGGTCAATTCTTGCACACTTCTGGCGCCCCACGCCATCCCCCCTAGTGAATTTGGGGTGCAGTGCCCCATCCCCTTTCAAGAACGATCCTACGAATTTTTCTTCTCCTTTTTTAATCTAATTCACCTAGAATCGATTATTTCCCTCAAATTTTTCTTAGACTAAATTACCCAATACAATTACACAAGAATATACTTACTTTACCTCAAGAACAACCCTCAAAAATAGAAATCCTCACCGCAAGAATTCATCAACTCCATAAACAAATCATGAAGAACAAAACCTCAAGAACACCCATAAAAAATTCAAAGCATTCAACCTCAAGAACGAAATGACGAATGGAATTCACATATTGGCATGTGGGTGAATGAACCCAACACAATGAAAACTTACATACTTTAATTTGGCGAAACAAATCCTTGATTCGCAAGAAATCTTGGCGAACGCTTGAACTCCTCCCAAAATCCTAAGCGTGATTTTTAATTATGAAAACTGATCTAAGACAGTTTAGACCCCTAAAATATTTCCAAAAAATGGTTAGAGAAACTGGGGTAAGGAAAAGACCATATTACCCCTCATTAATTTGGGTAAATTTCCTTAACTGCATAGGCCGACTTCAAACTGGCATATCTCCCTCAGAACTCAGAATTGAAGAGGTTTCTCTTCTTTACACCTTTGTCTGAGGTGACTATGAATTTATCTTACAACCTTACAAGAACTATTCTTTAATAGGTAAGATTAATTCTTAATTTGATATCTCTGGTTTCTATTCGTAAATTAAAGAAGGTGATTAGTCTTATACTAATTGTTGTCTCTAATTTCTTCAAAATAGGGGTCTAGATACCTTTTGACCTAAGTTCTTGAATTGAGTTATTCAGTATCATAATTATTTTTAATTCGCTAATTTTGAATACTAAGATTAATTAGGGTTGTTAGAACTTTATCTTAAAAATCAGGGATTTTATTCTTGAATTTCACACATCTTTCAATTTCCATCTTTAATCGTACTATTTTCATTTTTGCACTATTTTCTCATTTCATCTAGTAACCCGATTCTTATCAAGTGATATCACAGCGGTTCTATCAAGGTTTCGTTCTTGATAATCTTGGGAATTTAAAAAAATTCCTTTTGTAGTTTCTTAAAAGTTAAGCTACAAAGTAAAAATATGAAAATTAAAAATAAAATAAAACTACTGGAAAATAAAGGTATTTCATGAAACTACGAATTTGTTTTGATTCTTGATTTTCTACGTCAAAGAAGAAAATCAAGAAGAGGGGAAATTTGATGTTTTTCTTATTACACAAATACACAAATTGGTATTTTTCTTGTCTCATCAATCCCAATTAATATGGGTATTGGTAAGTTTTTTTCGTTCTACATCATACTTCTAGAAGGTTATTACTAATAGGGTTTATGTATAAATTCTAAAGGATCCATCAATTGAGAAAGAGAGAGAAAGCTAAATTGAGAGATATTTGTTTCTTTGATATTTTTTTGAGATGTCTCAAACTAGTAAAGAAATTTAATCTTCAACTCAAAACGACATCAGTAGTGTTGATGTGCTGATTAAACGATTAAAAGAGATTAAATTCACCGTAGCTAATTTAATGAGAGAATTTTTTTTTCATATAAGATGTGGGATAAATAGTAATATCTGTTCTATGATTATTGATAGTAAAAGTGGTACTAATGTGGTAACTTCAAACGTTGTAGAGAAGTTGAAACTTACATGTATTAAACATACTACTCCTTATAAGCAAAGATTGGATAATTGTGATGAACTTAAGGTGACTAAGCAATGCATGATTTCTTTCTCCTTTGGGAGGTATTGTGATAATGTTCTTTGTGATGTCATTTAAATGCATGATTGTCACATCATGCTTGGACGTCCATGGAAATTTAATAGGAATGCAATTCATGCTAATAAAAAGAAAAGAGTTTCTCTTGAGTTAAACAAAATATATATATATTTGAACCTTCACTACAAGAAAAACAGCCTCAAAGGAAGGGAAATCTAGTCCCTGAAAGTTCAAATCTGGTCCCAAACGAGTAATCGAGACTAGAAAATTTTGGTCATCACTCGTCCTAGAAAGTGCCATCGCTACTGATCAATATGGATGATTTCAAAAAAATGGTCCCTCAATGGTTTTGAGACGACAAAAAACACTGATCATGAAATACTTTTAGAGACCGCATATCTAGTCTAAAACGGACCATTGATACTTTGATATTCAGGTATACAAGCGATCATTCAAAGATTTATTTTCTTCATTAAAGGATTTGTTTTCTTCATTCAAGGATTTGATAGCCTCTCGAGTTGAACGTAGCGCAGACAATAATTCAGCCTTTGAAGAAGTTCCACCTTTCAAGTCTTTTGCATTTACTCCACCCCCTAATCCAAATACATGGCTACGAGTGTGAGGTCCACCACATTTTTCAACAATCTCTATAATAGGTAGATATGGATATGCTTGAACCATTTCTTCGAGTTGAGCCTACAAAATATATCAAAGAACATTTTCTATCATAACACATCAATTTCAATTAATTAATATATTAAATTTACCAAACGTACATGTTTTTTAAATTGCTTCAGCCCTCAGGTTCAACAAGCTTGTTATCTTTCTTACGAGTCTCACAAAGAAAATAGTCGCCAAATCTGGTGGATTGTCATCTTTCCCTCCCTTTACATCAAAGTCAAACATGTCAAATAATACACACCTTCTAAAAAGTCTATTTTGAAAAAAATAATTTTATGATATTACCTTTTGATAGATAATCTCTCTAATAGGCTTGCTACCAATATGATGAAGCATCTTTAACTTAGCTCGATTTGTTGCATTCATGCTGCTTCTTACCTGTATTTGTTCAACAATAAGTTTATTGCTTATATTTATTCAACAATAAGTTGCATTCTAGGAGAATAAATGGAAATAATAGACCATAGAAAAGCTAATACAGTTGTGGATATACTGTCCAAATAGGGATCCCCTCTTGACAAAACGGGTGTGGGCCAAGACACCCAAAATCTTCCTAAGATGTTTAGTAGACTAGCAAAGTAGGGAAAGCAAACTATAGAAAAGAGAACCTAGCAAAGTAGACTATTAATTAAGTAGGCATACCTGAAAAACATTCAGAAGCAAAATACTCCTTTACTAACCATTCCCATTCTTTTTTGTCAACTCCCGTTAAGACATTCTTAAGAGACTGTTGGATTGGCTAGTCCTTCACATATTTTGCATGCAATTGTCCTCTCCATTTGTTCCATAACTTATTCATCCAATTCAAGATATGATCACGATGATCATTCATATCAACACTCTCAAATTTATGCTACAACAATTGAAACATGAGTTGAGTTATTATCTACAAGCTTGATCTCTGTTTTTGAACAATTTGTTCCCAAATTATAAAAAAAGTCTAACGTACTTGATTATAGATTCTTTATCTATTACAATTTATTATCGATACTAGGTACTGTAGATTGACTTCTAAACTAAGAAAAATTAGCTATATGGACAAGAACATACGACATATCAAGTAGCACTAAATAATATGAATCATGTGTATATTTATTACCTCAACAGCTGCCCACATATTATTCAACTTTTCTTTCTTAATATCATGCCACGATGATGCTCCTAAGGGACAAATATTATGATCACGAACAATTTTTCCCAAATGCCTCAACAATAGATTGCTATTTGTTCCAAACGTTCGATTATTATAAAAGGTTACTTTCAGCTTTTGTCCAATTTCAAGTGAAGCAACTTCTTTGCACTTGTTGTTTCCTCAAACTTTTTTTACATTTGTAGGATTAGATGCAACTACAATTCCATAATTTGATAAAAACTATAGCAATCAAACTCAATTCTAAAACGTAATAATATATGAATTTAAGATATCATACCTTTTTCAGTTGTTTGAGAGTGTTTCATAACTTGACTAATAGATGGAGGCAATGAAACATTGGTTTGCATATACTCTTTCTCAAGACCAATTCTTTTCATTTTTTGCATTTCTTGACTAGAGGAGAAAGTAGAACTCGATTTTTGCTTTTAGAAGGAGTTTGCATATGTTGATTAGCACAAACATCACTCTTGTTAAAAGATCCCAACTCAGATTCAGAAAATCCTAAAGATGAGCTCAATGATCAAGATCTTTTTTCTAGTCCCTTTCTTATAGCTGCTAGACGCACTAAACTTAATATAAGAGTTTATCAAAAATTTGAAAACGTAACAGATTTGCAAAAAACTATATGTTTTAAAAAATCTTACTTGTTTCAACTTCTTTGGTGCATTTGTCAACTTGAATAGCAGATGTAGGAAATGAAGTATTAATTTGCATGTTCTCTTTCTCATGAACCATGGAGTTCTTTTTAAGTCCTTGTCCTCTGTCCTTCTCTATACAACCTGAAAAAAAACCAGTCATTTGTTTAAGATTAAAATGTTTGAAGGGTGGGAACTTTGGAACTATATGATAAATGTCCAGTCCGAATGTTCACTCCCATGGGGCTGAGGCTACTAGAGATGATTTAGCTATTATGAAAGGTTAGGAAACTGTATAGTCAGTGAGCAACTTTTAGACATGTTCATCTGGGGAACAAGTCCATTGTGAGTTTATACTGGCAAGACTCAAGACAGATGACCTACATAACTTCAGTCCAAAATGCCCCTTAAAGGCATCTGCTACAGTTGGACTGCTCTAAATGAAGCCTGCTTCACTCAAGATAACTTGTGCAGAAGGTCCTTTGACATAGTTCACAAATGCTATGTGCAGTTGCTTCAGACATCATCATATTGAAACAAATAAACACCTTTTCCTCTATTGTGCAGTTGCTTCAGACATCTGGAGGATTTTTTTTCTTACCAGAAAGCATCAAAGATTGTTTGATCACTGACAAGAAAGTTTGTAGGCTCAACTCAGTTTCCAAAAAGTTGCTCACTGACCATACAGTTTCTAAATCTTCCTAGGAATCCAAGCATTTCACCTTTTTCCCAGAAAAAGAAAACGAAACAACAGCCAGTTTGCTATCTAAAAAAGAAAGTCATCAAAACAGTCCATCATAGTTCATTTATACCATTCTTAAGACAAACCTTCTAGTGTACTTAACGAGTAAGAGATGCACCAGGAACAAAAAGCTGAAGTCAAAAAGGGTTTGGACAAGCATATCACTTGGTAATACAACTACAACCATGCCTCAATACTCAAGCTAGTTTGGATCGCTGTCGGAATTCTCACTAACCATACCGCTCCATTCAGAATCATATAAATCCAATAAGTTAAAGATTTGTGTTATGAATCTTTAGGGAAGGATCGATTCACAGGGCAATATATAAATCAGCTCATTAAAGGGAGGCTGAAACCTTAGAATTCATTAAAAGAGAGAACTCTAATCTCTTCAGCTCTTCAAAGGGAGACTGAAACCTTAGAGTTCAATGGAATAGAGAACTCTAATCTTTTTCTTTTTTTCTGAAATATGACTTACTGATTTATTCATCAAAAGCCCCTTTAAATAGGAATCTTATTATTACATCAATAGGAAGTTTAATTCTTATGAAAGTAGGAGACGCCAATCCTACTCCTAACAAATAACTATAACTTAACTTAATCCTTATGAAACTATGAATCATAAATCCTATTCTAGAATAATAAATAAAACAACTAAAAATATAATTAAATACTTAATTTAAGGGCTTCCAACACATCCACAACAATACCCCCCTCTTACGTTGAAAGAGCTTGTCCTCAAGCTCAAAATTCGGGGCTATCATCCAGAAAAACTGTATCGGTTTTAACTTATCCAATTCCAGCCCTAGCTTGAAGTGGACATTGATAAATTTTGACTCTATCAATTTGTTAAAGCATGACTAATTTTCCCATCATGTTGCTACTTTCATGAGGTCCAAATCGCTGATATTCTTCCCAACTCCTTGAGCCTTTCGCTCGTTTTAGTTGATAATACCATAATGGTGCTAGTTTGAACATGTCAAATCCAGCCACACCAATCTTTTTTGCTTTCATTGTATGTTGATTTTTTTTCAAAAAAATGTTCACAACGATGTGCTCGAATTAATGGATTATTGTTGCCGTTACAAGTAGGTGGTGTATTGCCTTTTGTAGTAGGAATTGTTGATTTGCTAGTTGACTGGGCACTATTTGACTCAGGTTTGTGGGTTGCTAGTTTTGTTGAGTCAATTCCCAATCTAGACAATTGTTATTGGATGACTTGGAAAATTCTTTCGATGAGGCGTTGTTCCATTGCTGCAATTTTAGAGTCCATTAGGGTTTCTGTAATGGTATGTTTTCCTTGAAATCGAGAACTGATCTCATCACCCATTGTGTTAGTCTCTGATACCAAATTGTTATGAATCTTTAGGTAATGATCGATTGACAGGACGATATATAAATCAACTTATTAAAGGGAGGCTGAAACCTTAGAATTTATTAAAAGAGAGAACTCTGATACTTTCGACTCTTCAAAGGGAGACTGAAACCTTAGAGTTCAATGGAAGTGAGAACTGTAATCTCTTGCTTTTTTGCTGAAATATGACTTACTGATTTATTCATTAAAAGCCCCTTTAAATAGGAGTCTTATTACATCAATAGGAAGTCTAATTCTTATGAAAGTCAGAGATCTAAATCCTACTCCTAACTAATAACTATAACTTAACCTAATCCTTATGAATATATGAAACATAAATCCTATTCTAGAATAATAAATAAAACAACTAAAAATATAATTAAATACTTAATTTAAGGGCATCCAACACATCCACAACAATTTGGGTTCTCATACACTAGACATTCTTTACATTTTCTGGAGTGTGCATCCATCATTCAGGAATATAGTTAAGACAAGGTGTGAAGCACATATAAGAGGGTGTACCATGCTAAGAGTAGTGAAAAAAAAATTAAATATATGAAGAAGGACTTGAAAATGCTTCAGAAAAGATGCAGCAGGGGATTATTTCTGAGACTGAGGTTGTTGTTCTGCATCACAAGTTCAGTCATTTGTTCGAGAGTACCAGTAAACAACAGGTTCAGTCACCAGGTAAAAATCCCTCACCTTGTTAAAATCAGTCATTTGTTTGAGATTAAAAATCAATAGGTTCAGTTATTTTCGTCGGAAATGGTTGACATTCCACACCTCCTCCTCCACGATAAAATACAGAAAGTAGGAAAACATTTTTCTCTTCAATACAATTAAAGATTTTGCTTATGGTCTGAAGTAAAAGAGTACAAAATAGTCAGTTGGGCGTTACCAGAAAGCATCAAAGATGTGTGCAACAGTTGGAGTTAATGAAAAATTGGTAAATTCATTAGGAAAATCTGGAGAATGATTACGGGGTGCATATTTTTGAACCTTTAGAATAGAGGAACAAAAGGTGTTTTGATGGTTTAGCAACTCCAAACTACAGAGCATTTTTCCCCCTATTAGCTCTTTTGAGTCTTTGTTGGATTTTGTTATCTCCCTATAGTATAGGACTTTTGTAATCTACTCTTGTAACTGCATATGTACAGTTTTTTTTTGCATATATTTGATGCTTCTAATTTTAATCCTTACTTTATCGAAAAAACTTTTCCTTGAACTTTGTCAAAAATCTTTTATTATTTACAGGGTTCTAGTTTTGGGCATGACTTATTCCCCATATAAACATGTCTGAAAGTTGCTCACTGACCATACAGTTTCCCAATCTACCTAGGAAGCCAAGAATTTCACCAATTTCCCAGAAAAAAAAATGAAACAACAGCCAGTTTGCTATCTAACAAAGAAAGTCATCAGAACAATCCATCAGAGCAGTCCATCATAGTTCATTTATACTATTGTTAAGACAAACCTTCTAGTGCACTTAACGAGTAAGAGATGCACCAAGACCAAAAAGTTGAAGTCACAGAGGGTTTGCACAGGCAAATCACTTGGTAATACAACTACAACCACACCTCCACCTCCACGATAAAATACAGAAAGCAGGAAAAGATTTCTCTCTTCAATACATTTGAAGATTTTGCTTATTGTCTGAAGTAAAAGAATACAAAATATCTTACTTGTTTCAATTTCTTTGATGTACTTTTTAACTAGATCACTTGATTGAGGCAAGTTAGATGGTGTATTCCCTTTCTCACCCAAAGATTTTAGCCCTCATCCCTGTCCCTTTCCTATAGCACCAGGCGTGACAAATATATATCTGATAGTACTCTTCATATTATAACCGACCTCATTTTCAGTTTTCAATGGTTCCATCTTGAACCTGCAAAAAGAGTCAAAAGTTAAAAATTTAACTTGATAAATACGTAACAATGTAGTTATAAAAGAAATTGTGCCATCATACTGTTTAACAATGAATAAATCAATTCATAAATAGATACTTCAACTCATTAGTTCTTTTTCTTTTCTTTTGTGAAGGACTTCCTAACTCTACAATATCATCATCCATTTGTTTCACAATCTCATAAGAATCATGAGGTTGAGTCTTCCTCACTACTTTCCAACCTTTGTTGGAATTATCATTAGCATAAAATACTTGAGATGCTTGATCCGCTAAAATAAATGGCTCATTTGTTTTCAAAAATCTGTCTGGATTAACACTCACAAAATCATACTCATCCTTTTTAACTGCTTTTATTTTATCATACACATCAAACCAATTACATCGAAATAAAACCACTCTTCTATTCATGAAAAATTGCAACTCAATTATATCTGTTAAGACTCCATAGTAATCAAGGTTCTCACTATCTTCATCATTCTCACCCAATACAACAACACCACAATTTTGAGTCCTTAAATTTTTATCATATCTTCTACATGAAATCTATATCCATTAATAATGTAACCATTAGAACGCATCGAATATTTGGTGGGACCGCGTGAGAACGAGAGTAGATCTTCTATGATACAACTATCATCTCCTTTATGCAATTGTGTGACCTATCAACAAGATTTCGTTGAATATTTTAGAATATAAAGTTTTATATTCATGTATTACTCACCCTAAATTTAAACCATTCAATGAATTGTCGGCTTCATTCTACATCAGACAAGTGTCGAGCATTCTCATGAGTTTGTGCAAACTCTCTACAAAATTGAAGTGAACCATAAGTCCTCATATAGAAAATATATTACCCTAAAATAAATAATAATGAGATGACATGAAAAAACTCTTCATACTTGAGATATGGTAAGACTTCATCATAGTTCTTTAGTATATGTGTTCTTGTTCTAATTCATCTACTTCAAGCTCACATGGATCATTAGCTCCCAAAGTTCTTTCAAGTTGACTAAAGATAGATAAACCGTCATTCGATTGTTTTAAACCACCATCATAATTTCAATCAGGCCGATTGAATCTTGTGTCAACTTTATGTAAATACCTTGAACATAGTGTCATACATTCATTTGCAATGTATCCCTCTGCAATACAACCTTCTGGACATGCTCTATTACCAATGAGAGATTTCAAAAAAAGAAAAACATCATTCCATAGGATACTTCCACCGATAATGAATCGGTCCAACAATTTTAGCTTCAGTAGCTAAATGAACATGTAAGTGCACCATGACATCAAAAAATGAAAGAGGGAAGACCTTTGCTAACTTGCAAAATGTTATGGGTAGTTGAACTTCAATATGTTCCAACTTATCAATTATCAACTCCTTTGATCCAAGCACACTAAAAAATATAGATGATTCAATAAGTGGTTCACACACTTCTTTTGACAACATACCACGAAGTGCAAGAGGGAGTAGATGTTGCAAGAGAACATGATAATCATGGCTTTTCAATCCAGATATCTTGTGATCTTTCAGGTTCACACATTGAGTAATATTAGATGAAAAACAATAAGGAACCTTTATATTCTTTAATAAAAGGCATAATTTGTGCTTATTTTATGGAGACAATGTGTAGCAAGTTGATGGAACTTCAATCTTCTCCCCCTTTTGGATGGGGTGCAATTTCGGCCTAATGTTCATTTCCTGCAAATCTAGTTGAGTTTTAATTGTGTCCTTGGTATTTCCTTTGACATTCATGATTGTCCCCATGATATTATCACATATTGTTTTTCAATATGCATAACATCCAAATTATGTCTCAACAAGAGACACTTCCAATATGGAAGTTCAAAAAAGATATTTTTCTTGTTCCAATTATCCTTTCGATTCTCATGTGATGTCTTCTTTATTTTCTTAGTATCCTTTGATAAGTGTATCCGTTCAAGATCTTGTACATTATTAAGTATATCAATACATGAACACATTTTGGTGGGGGACTTTTCTCAATTGTACCATCAAATGAGTCCTTATTATTTCTCCATTTGTGATTCTGAGAAAGATAACACCGATGACCCATAAAACACATATTCTTACCATTTACCAATCGAATTGAGGAAGTGTCTTTATTGCAACATGGGCATACCATTTTCCTTTTGTACTCCATCCAGATAAATTTCCATATGTTGGAAAGTCATTGATTGTCCACAATAAAGAAGCATGTAATTTAAAATGTGTTCTAGTCAATGCATCATAGGTCTCAATACCAACTTCCCATAACTCCTTCCATTTGTCAATTAAAGGCTAGAGATATGTATCAATTGCATCTCCTGGACCATTTGGACCTGGAATAAGCATAGACAAAATCAAATTTTCTTGCTTCATACACAGCCAAGGTGGTAAATTATAAAGAATAAGAACCACAGGCCAAATGCTATGTGAGGTTTTTGAATTCTGAAATTATTGAAATCCATCACTAGCAAGTCCAAGTCGAACATTACGAGGCTCAGCCACAAAAGAAGGATGAAGTTCATCAAATGACTTCCATGCCATTGAATCAGCCAAATGCCTCATTATTCCATCATCAACTCTTTTATCCTTGTGTCATGTCATTAGAGTAGATGTCTTTCTAGACATAAACAAAATTTGAAGTCTAGACTTTAAAGGAAAATAGCGTAAGCTCTTTAACGCTATATTTTTGCCTTTTTTATTCTTTCTTTCCCCGCTATGTGTATTTCTTTTCCATCTTGATGCACCACAAACTTTGCAAGAATCAAGTAAGCTATCCTCCTTCCAGTATAACATGCAATCATTAGTACAAGCATCAATCTTGTTGTATGAAATCCGGAGTTCTTGAAATATCTTATTTGCCTCATACTATGAGTTTGGCAAATCGGTGCCATCAAGCAACAACTCCTCTTTCAACATTTTCAATAACATGCTAACTGAAACATTACTCCAACGACCCATACTTTTGATGTGAAGAAATTTGATCAAAGAAGTAAGCTTTGAAGCTTTTCAATTTTTGTATAATGGCAGCTCGAAATCCTTCAATAGGTTGTAAAAAAATTTTGCTTCATCATTTGGTTCCACCTCAAGTAAATCATTACACTCACTATGTGTAGCTCCTCCATCAAGATTAGGATATAAATCTCTCAACAGTTCTTCTATTTCATCTTCACTCTCACATTCTTATACTTCATCACCATCTTCATCTTCTGATGTATCTTCAGATTCAGATTCTAATTTTGACAATGGCTCACCCAAACGTTCTCCATTGTAATACCAAAACGTATAATTGCGAATGATTCCATATACTATCAAATGTGTCACAACTATTTTACGAATTCCTAAAGTTTTATTGTAACATTTGACACGTGGATATCGTATTTCATATTCTTCTCTTGTTTTTTGAAAAGCATAATCCAAAAACTTTTCTACTCCAACTAAGTAGATTTAATCGAGACAATTATCAACAAGTTGCATCCACTGCTTACTAGGTGCCATAACCTTTAAGAGTACATAAAAAATATTTTAAAACATATATATTAAAAAAAATATTAAGATGCAAATAAGTTGTTACAATCCGATACACACAATACAGTTGTACTCTAAGGTTAGACAGAAAAAACTAAGAAAATTAGAAATCGAAAGTTCCACCAGAACTATATATTATAACCTAGAGAATAAATCAGAAAAGAGAGTGTTACTAAATAGTTGATTTACTTGAATCTTCAAACAATACATAAAGAAAGAATTAAGAAAATTACAAATCATAATTTCCCACGAGAACTATATGTTACAACCTAGAGGAGCAATCAGAAAAGAGAATGTTATCATATATTCATTGCTACAAGCTACAAACTTTTATGTACTTTCTGGAATACATAATCGCTAGAACCCCACATGGAGTTAGCCCCACAAACTTCATAAGCAATACTTTCTGGAACACAAAAGTACCTCACAAGCCGCCGGAAATTCATATAGAATTAAATTCTAATGCCAAAAAAATCATTTTTGTTCTTTTCAAGTTCATCATGATGCTTCCTCTTTAAATTTGATGAAGTGACAATTAGATTGGTTCATGAATGGGTAATAGTAATTGAACCAGACAGACATCAAACCTCTACTCCATTACAAAATGAAAGGTTTGGCCTTTTGCATCTACAGGGAGCTAAAACTATTCTCACATATTGATGTAGAAACTCTAGAATATGAGCCCTCCATTAGATTTAGATTCAACATTAAAAGTGGGACACAATAAATGGCAATACAAGTGAGAACATACATGCTCGAAGCTTATGCAAGTGATGTTAGAAAGTCATTTGTTGTAGCAGAAAATAACTTCTTACACCAAAAAAAATAGTAAAATGAGAATGTTCATTCAGCAAGCAGTAAGGCTAGTTATTGGTTCAAATACTCAAAACCTTTACATATTAAATCTGCAAAATTCGAAAATAACTAGTATTTAAATATCACACGCCCATATTTTTCTTGCTTAATAAATTATATAGAAAAGGTATGGACCTTATAGATACAATACATTTGCTTGCGAGTCTCGCCTCCTCTAGTTAACAGAAACTTTACAATTATGTAAGTATATCTTACTTTAAAAGTTACATGTAACAGGTCTTGTTCTTATTTTGCTCGCAAAATATCAACACTGAAGAAATAATATGCACTCTATACAAAATATGAATCTTTATTAGTCATATACAATAGTAAACAAAATCGAGTCACTATTAGAAACTCAACCCAGTAATCTTTCACTGATTGTACATAAGAAAACAAATCAGATTAAGAAACTTTTAACCTATCTAATGTTAGAAAAAACGAAGGACAAGAAGAAGGGTAACTTAAATAAAACAATAAAAATCCATTAATATAGTTTATGGAATTTGAAACAATAGAAACTTGATGAGAAGAAGAAGCAAACCTGTACGTTCTGTTTCACTGAGCAGTTGAGCAGCAACTATAGAGGTTTTTTTTAACTAACAAAGGTTTTGATTGTGCAGGTACTATTCAATAAAATAACTCTCTGGAACTCCCATATGAAGATAAAAAGTTTCTGAACACCGATAAACAACAATTTCCAAGCATTCGATTATAGGCGATAAGACAAATGGAACCAGAAAGATAGTCTATACTTGTAGAAGAACTACTACTATTACTACTACGAATTCCGAGTTCAACTGGCGGATAGATCTATTAAAAACAAAGACAAGAAATGATATACCATGAGTTTACGGTATTTCTAATACATTTCACTTACAAGTTGTGTGTGTCTAGGGCCTTTTTGTATTGGTTTTTATGTGTTTTCATCATATTTTGCAGGAAAGATGTTCAGGCGCGAAAGTATAGAGACAGCCGAAAGAAATGCAGAAAAAGGGCATTCACGGAGGTGAACTACAGACCGTAGGTCCATTGAAAGTCCGTAGGTGATGACCGTAGATCAGCAGGTAAGGTATGGAAGACAAATCAGGGAAATCTGACCAACTGTGGAACCACGGTGGCCGTTGACGGTTTGTAGATTAATCTACGGACCGTACTATTGATCCGTAGATTGATACTGTGAGGGTTCCAGTACCTGATTTTTGAAGATTCCAAGTATGGAGTTACAGAGGGGATTGATGGACCATAGATCGATCTACGATCCGTACTGCAAGTCCGTCGTTTACTTTAGAGAAGCTGACATATTTTCCAAGTCCTGGATGACGAAAGGGACTTACGGACCGTACATCCATCGACGGTCCGTAAGTCAGTCTCGTGAATTAAAGACACGTGCCTAAACAAACTTTCCTTAATTATTTCCCTTTTAATTTAGGATTTGTTTTCCTTAAAAAGGGTATGTAAACCTCATTTTTAGGGGTTAGACATTATTATTCTAGTTTTACTTTGTAACTTGGGTGATTAATTAGAAAACCTAGCAATTATTGATTTCTTAAGTTTGTTTTGAAGATTGTGGCTTTGCAATTCAAGTTGAATTTCTGGGTTTATTATTCTCTTTACGTAAGTTCATGATTTATTCATCTAAAACTATGAATTGTGTTCTTGCTAATATGGGTAACTAAATCCACAACTAAGGTTGTGGGAACCATGAGCGATTAACAAAGTATGAATAGTAAATAAGCAATTCTTGAATAGTGTTTTGCATACATTGATAATTCTTTCGTTTAGAAGTCTTTTTAACGATGGCCAACATTAGAACTTGCCTCGTTACTACTTGCCGGACCAAGGAGGTAATTAACGAGAAAAGAATTATCAACATAGATTTAGTGTGATACTATCTAATAGGCTAGTGTCGATTGGTGCGAAGTAATAACTAAGCCAAACATCGATTATGATGTCTAATATGAGGTAAAGGTAAGGGTTAGTAAATTATACACACGTAGCCGGACCAAGGTGCGGGGTGAAATTCTCTAGATGCCGGACACAGGATTTAGAGATACCTAACTTATCACTTTGTATGTAATACACTAAGAGAAGATTGCTATTACTAGGATTACTGCGTTATGTGCTTGTAGGGAATATGTATACGCGAGTTATTTCTCTCATCTTGATAACAACCAAAATTGAGTTTTGATTACTGATTATTTATTAAATTCTTACTATTTGTTTCACACAAACAAAACCCCCCCTTTTAATTACATGTTTGTGGAAGTAATTTGACTAATTGAATATAATTGTTGGTTAAATTAAAGTCTAAACCATTTTCCTCGTGGGATCGACCCCAACCTACAAGTTGGGTTCTTTACTTGATAACGACCGATTATACTTCTCTAGGGAGGTGTAATTTGAGCGTATCAAATTTTGGCGCCGCTGCCGGGGAACTTTGGCTTTTAGATTTATTTTAACTACATTATTGAACGTTAATCAAATATTTCCTAATTTTACTTTTTCTCTTTGTTTTTATCTCTTTCAGGTTCTGACTCTAGTGTATGCCAAGTACACGGAGCCAGGGCGAACCACTTACTCCTTACGATCCAGAGCTGAACCGCACTTTGCGAAGAATGAACAATCCAAGAGATCCAATTGAGCCTATTGGAGGAAATCTAGATGATGCATTGGAGTTACAACAACAAAGGGTAGTTGGTGGGGACAACCAGGTTCCAGTTGAAAATCGATTGGGAGATGCGTTGAGGGTGCAAGATCCAATAGGCCCACGACAACATGACAACTATTGGGGCAACATGAATATAGCAGACTCTGATGGACCTACTATCCTACCCCCTCTACCTCCAGGGCACACATTTGTGGTGATTAGTAGCTTGATGCAAATGCCTATAGCAAGAGGCTTGTTCTCAGGATCGCCATCGGAGGATCCACATGCTCACTTAGCCAAGCTAAGGGTGGTCTGCAAAAGTTGTGTAGGTAGACCAGACTTGGATATGATGTCATTGGATTACGAGTTTTTCCTCTGTCACTGACAGGCGATGCTGCAGTAAGGTTCACTGAGCCTCCTTATAACTCAATATTTACATGGGACCAACTGCCAGATGTGTTCCTAGCGAAGTACTATCCATTGTCCAAGAAGCTCAATCGCAAAGATAGGGTCAACAATTTTGTAGCATTACATGGAGAGTCTGTGAGTAGCTCTTGGGACAGATTCACTGCATTCATAAGAGGTGTTCCAAATCACCGTATTGATGATGAGTCGCTGAAAGAATATTTCTATCGAGGACAGGATGATAACAATAAAGCAGTACTTGACACTATTGCTGGAGGTTCATATGGTGATTGTACATATGCACAGAATGCTGAAAAACTGGAGAAGATCTATCGCAATAATAAAGCATGGAGCACTAGGAGGTCAGATACTGGCAAGCGATATTGTGCCCCCCGATTTGCAAGAAGTGATTGAGGCCTACAATCTTGATGAAGTCTGAGTAATCAAGCCACTTGCGTCGTGCCGCGACGTTAAATCAAGCGCTGCTTGGGAGGCAACCCAAGATGTACAATCTAGCCAACGACAGGGTTCTGTTTTCCATTTAGTAGTTTTCTTTGTTTAATTGCGCCTTTTTATCAATTTAGTATTTTAGTTCTTAGTGTTGGCTAGAATTAGTATAGGGTCCGTGTCTAAAAAGTGTCCAAAAAATGTAAAGAGAATAGCCTATTCGTTGCTACATGTGTAGGTACACCACGAAAAATCTGTAGAAAATGGTCTGGTGCAGAGGTCTACGGACCCCATCGACGGTCTGTCGTTTAATCCACGGACCGTGGATGGTGTCCGTAGATCCCAGGTAAGCCTCTAGATTTTTCCAAGTGTAAGAGTTATCTACGGTCCTGATCTACAGACCGTAGATCGACTCACGGACCGTAGACGGGGTATCGTGAGTCCAAACCCTAAGGCTGTCTGACCCTGCTTGTTGATGATTCACTGGCGCTTTGTGCCACATGTTTGCTTCACCCAATCCATTTTCTTTTACTGTTTTTGTATGCATTGGGGACAATTGTATCTATTGTTTGTTGGGGGTGGGATAAATGGATTGTGAGTGATAGGGTGACATCTGAATAACCCAACTCATGAATCCTCTCTTGGGGTTTTCTTGCCTGTGTTCTTTTCCCCCAAGAGACTGTTTATTTTTTGTTGAACCGGCATGTCTTAGGATCGTATCTGTAGAAGCATGATAAAGAAAGAAGCATGATGCCTTATGAAAAATGATACCCGTCAAAAAAGGGATGTATGCTAGAATTTGTAGGCTACGATTAGTTGAATGTGTTGGCTCTGAGTATGATATAATAACGAATCAACTCGATGGCATGACTTAAGCTGAAACTGGAACTAGGTAATCTAATAATCTGATAATGGAACTATGTGCCAAGAGTGTGTGAGAATCGTTGAGTGTTCAAACAGTTTTTGTGCGAAACTAGAACTTGCCCGGTTAGTCCTGCTAAGACATTTCAACCTAGAGGTTAGGAAGTGATCATAGGCCATTGTTCTGAAAAGTCCGCAAATTGCCTAAAAGAATGATCCAACCAAATGAAATAAATGTTCCCTTTGATCCAACTTTGAGAATAAAAGTAAACCATTTCTTTCGAAATCCCGAAACTCACCTTCCCATAATCTACTATATTGGCCCCGGTCCCTCCTTGGACATATGCACTTCGACTTAGGCCAAAAGCCTAAGTTGAGGGTGGCTAATGTAAAAAGTAACTTCAATCTTGGCCCTGACCCGACATCGGGTATTGTGCACCTCAACTAATGGAAAATCCATAAGTTGAGGGTGGCTATGGAAGAGGAAACTGAAAGAAAAAATGGGTATGAAAAAAAAAAGGAAAAAAAAAAAAAAAAAAAAGAGAGGAAAGGATGTGGCTTGTTGAAAGCTAAAAGAGAAATAAAATAAAAGTAAAAAGAGCTACAAAGCCTGAAGTCACATCCGTGGTTGAAGAAAATTAGGGGAAAGAAGTTAAAACGATAGGATGACAAAAATAGGGCAAAAAGAGGTTGAAAGCCTATTGTAATGTCAAGGAGGGCAGAAAGTCACTAAGCAGTACCCAAATGTACCACACCTGACCCTGAGCCTACGTTACAAGCCAATAAAGTCCTATAGTGAACTTAGAGTCTAGTTTGGAGTGTCTAAGAAGTGAAAATAAGGGCAAGCTTATGGCATTAAGCACTAACTGTATTTGAAATTACTTCTGAGCGTGAGTGTTGAATAAATCCTTGTACCTTGAATGACATTCATTTCTTGTGAAAAAGGGATTTCGTTTGAATTAAGGGCACTAGTTACATTGTCGGAAAGTTTGTACCTTGGTGACAGTGAGAAGGTGTATGTTGTGTGTCAGTTGGTAGATCTGTGTCATGGTTTGATCTGCATGGATTAGCTTGTCGAGTCTAAGAGAACGAAGTTGCACCTGAAAAGTGAGGGGGGTAGAGAGCCATGTGATTGCTTGGGCCTGAAATGCTTGCTTCTATACAAGTGTCGTTTAGAGTCGTGGTGTGTTGCTTGAGGACAAACAACGAATTTAAGTTGAGGGTGTTGCTATACTGTGAGTTTATGATATTTCTAGTACATTTCACTTATAAGTTGTGTGTGTCTAGGGCCTTTTTGTATTGGTTTTATGTGTTTTTATCATATTTTACAGGAAAGATGTTCAGGCGCAGAAGTATAGAGACAGCTGAAAGAAATGCAAAAAAAGGGCATTCACGGAGGTGAACTATGGACCGTAGGTCCATTGACGGTCCGTAGGTGATGACCGTAAATCAGAAGGCAAGGTATGGAAGACAAATCAGGGAAATCTGACCAAGTGTGGAACCACGGTGGCCGTTGACGGTCCATAGATTGATCTACGGACCGTACTGTTGATCCGTAGATTGATACTGTGAGGGTTCCAGTACCTAATTTTTGAAGATTCCAAGTATGGAACTACGGAAGGGATTGACGGACCATAGATCGATCTACGGTCCGTACTGCAAGTCCGTCATTTGCTTCAGAGAAGCTGATTTTTGGAAGCTGACATATTTTCCAAGTCCTGGATGACGGAAGGGACTTACGGACCGTAGATCCATCGACGGTCCGTAAGTCAGTATCGTGGAATAAAGACGCGTGCTTGATCAAACTTTCCTTAATTTGTTTCCCTTTTAATTTAGGATTTGTTTTCTATAAATATGGCATGTAAACCTCGTTTTTAGGGGTTAGACATTAGTATTCTAGTTTTACTTTGTAACCTGGGTGATTAATTCGAAAACCTAGCAATTATTGATTTCTTAAGTTCGTTTTGAAGATTGTGGCTTTGCAATTCAAGTTGAAATTCTGGGTTTATTATTTTCTTTACGTAACATGATTTATTCATCTAAAACTATGAATTGTGTTCTTGCTAATATGGGTAACTAAATCCACAACTAGGGTTGTGGGAACCATGAGCGATTAACAAAGTATGAATAGTAAATAAGCAACTCTTGAATAGTGTTTTGCATGCATTGATAATTCTTTCGTTTAGAAGTCTTTTTAACGGTGGCCAACGTTAGAACTTGCCTCGTTACTACTTGCCGGACCAAGGAGATAAATAACAAGAAAAGAATTATCAACATAGATTTAGTGTGATACTAACTAATAGGCTAGTGTCGATAGGTGCGAAGTAATAACTAAGCTAAACATCGATTATGATGTGTAATATCAGGTAAAGGTAAGGGTTAGTAAATTATACACACATAGCCGGATCAAGGTGCGGGGTGAAATTCTCTAGATGCCGGACGAAGGATTTAGAGATACCTAACTTATCACTTTGCATGTAATGCACTAGGAGAAGATTTCTATTACTAGGATTATTGCGTTATGAGCTTGTGGGGAACATATATACCCTAGTTATTTCTCTCATCTTGATAACTACCAAAATTGAGTTTTGATTACTGATTACTTATTAAATTCTTACTATTTGTTTAACACAAACAAAACCCCCCTTTTAATTACCTGTTTCTAGAAGTAATTTGACTAATTGAATATAATTGTTGGTTAAAGTAAAGTCTAAACCATTTTCCTCGTGGGATCGACCCCAACCTACAAGTTGGGTTCTTTACTTAATAACGATCGCTTATACTTCTGTAGGGGGTGTAATTTGAGCGTATCAAGAAACACTAGTAATGAAATCAACCATAGTTAAAGTTCTTGCTAGAGCTTTGATCGATTTAAATGGACAACAACTAACTGAACATCCTTACATGTGAACTATATAGGGGTGGCTCAACACAATCGGAGGCTTAAAGCAAAATCTTAATTGGGCGATTCACTGAGGGCACAAGAAGCACGTCTGCATGAAAATTTAGGGTCAACCTTAATATTGCCGATTCTGATGGATCTCTTGTCCTACTGCCTCTACCTCAGGGGCATACATTTGTAGTTTCCAGTGGCTTGATGCAGATGCTTACAGCGAGGGGCTTCTTTGCAGGGTTGCCAGCGGATGATCCGCATGCTCACATAGCCGAACTTAATCATGTCTACCAAAGTTGTATAGGTCGACCGGATTGGGATATGGACGTCATTGGGTTGCGTGTGTTCCCCCTATCATTGATAGGAGATGCTGTTGTGTGGTCCAATGAACTCCCTTACAACTCAATCTATTCATGGGAGCAGTTGAAAGAGGCGTTTTTAACAAGATTCTTTCCAGTGTCCAAGAAATTAAACAAGAAGGATAAACTCAACAATTTAGTAGCATTACTTGGAGAGTATGTGAGTAGTTCTTGGGATAGTTTTACTGCCTTCATGAGGGGTGTCCCGAATTACCGTATTGATGATGAGTCACTGAAGGAGTACTTCTACCTAGGACAAGATGATAATGGTAAGGCAATGCTCGATACTATTGCGGGAGGTTCGTACGGTGAATGCACTTTTGCACAAATTGCAGAGAAAATAGAGAAGATATCTCGAAATAATAAAGCTTGGAGAACTAGAAAGTCAGACACTGGAGGAGCACATTTGTCGTTCAAGCTACAAACAACCAGCCCACAAATGAGATTCGTGAAGAAATGGCACTAAGGACAACTGAACTAGGGTTGGTGTTAAAGCATGTGACATGAGGAGCAGAGAAGGTAAATATTGTGAACTATTTGACTAGAACTCCACCACCGCCAGAGGAGTATTATTTTGAAGAGGATGCGTATGCGGTGAATGAGTAGACGGGGGGTTTCCGACCAAACGCCCAAGGTTCCAACATGGATAATTGGCGCCAAGGTCAAGGAAACCAAGGTCTAAACTATGGCAATTACAACCACGAGGGTCAATATATCCGAGATAGGAACTACAACCGCGACAAACAATTACAACCAGAACAACTATGGCAACTGAAACGATCGGGGTGGACCTTATGTTCCTTCTCAAAATCAGGATTCTGCTCCTAGGGAACCGGGAGGTAATATGTCACGTATTGATGATATGATGCAGAAAATGATAAGGAAGTTTGACGCGACTGATGACAATGTGAAGGAGATGAGAAATGACTTGTCTGGCATTTGTCAAAAAGTTGACGCCCACACAGCTTCGATCAAGCATCTTGAGATACAGATGACTTAGTTGTCGAGTACAGTAAACACACGACAACCTGGCACTCTTCCTAGTAATACTATCCAAAATCCAAAGAATGATGGACATTGCATGTTAGTCACAACTCGAGGAGGTAAGCAGACAATTGATTCACCTATGTCGTCTGGGGTAGAGATTAAGAATAGTAAATATGATGATGTGGTCGAGGTAAGTGGAGAGTCCAAGAATACGACAGAGAAAGAAACGGAGGTGACTCAGAAAGTTGTACCTATTCCTAGACCTGCACCCCCTTCCCACAGAGGTTAGTGAAGAAGACTGAAGAAGGAAAATACCATAGGTTTATTAGCATGTTGAAACAGCTTTTGATCAATGTTCCGTTGATAGAGGCTTTGGAGCAAATGCCTGGGTATGCAATATTTATGAAGGACATGGTGACAAAGAAGAGGGCAGTGAGCTTCGAAGATTATCATAGATTGCAACATTGCAATGTTATTGTTACAATGTCCCTTGTGCAGAATAATGAGGATCCTGGTGCCTTTACTATTCCATGTACCATCGGGTTGTTGCACTTTGCTAAGGCATTGTGTGATCTTGGGGCAAGCATTAATCTGATGCCAGTATCGATTTGCAAAAAGTTAGGTTTGGGAGATCCAAAACCGCTGCGATGCGTTGCTCATGGCCGATAGAACTGTGAAGAGGCCCATAGGTGTGCTTCATGATGTACTAGTGAAAGTGGAGTCGTTCATCTTTTCGGTGGATTTTGTGATTCTTGACTGCGAGGTTGATTTTGAGGTTCCCATCAATCTTGGGAGCCCATTATAGCTACGGGGCGCACTTTGGTTGATATGGAAAAGGGGAAGATTAAATTTAGACTAAACTATGAAGAGGCGACTTTCAATATTTGTAGGTCTATGAAGTAAAGTAGTGAGCTCAAATCGGTATCGACGATAACCTATAGAGTTGAGAGTGTTTCTGAGGTGCAGGTTGAGCAGAGACTAGGTATTGAGGCACTAGCAGCGGTTATGATGAAGTTTGAGAGTGATGGTATTGAAGAATATGATGAGTTGGTCGCTGCACTTGATAGGTGCGAATATTGTTCGAAACCAAAAAAACTGGATTTAGACATAAAAAATCATGAGTCCCCCCCGCAAGACTGTCTGTTGAGGAGGTGCCAAAATTGGAGCATAAAGTTCTACCATCACATTTGAGGTACGTATTCTTGGGAAAGGATGATACTTTACCGGTAATCATTGCGGCAGATTTTAATGGGTGACAAGTAGAGTGTTTTGTTTATGTGTTAAAGAGATTTAAGCGAGCTATTGGGTGGACTATTGCAGACATTATTGGGATCCCTCCCGGTATTTGTTCTCAAAAATACAACTCATGCCGGATCACAAACCTAGTATTGAGAAACAAATAAGATTAAATCCACCTATGCAAGAGGTAGTTAAAAAGGTGATCATCAAGTGGTTGGATGCTGGAGTTATCTACCCCATTGCAGATAGTAGTTAGGTGTGTCCTATTTAATGTGTGCCCAAGAAAGTTGGGATTACTGTGGTTCCTAATGAGAGAAACGAGCTTGTTCCAATGCGGCCCGTGATTTGATGGAGAGTCTGCATGGACTACCGGAAGTTAAATGCTTGGACAGAAAAGGACCACTTCCCTATGCCATTCATGGATCAGATATTGGATAGACTCACTGGTAAGGGTTGGTATTGTTTTCTTGATAGTTATTCAGGCTACAATCAGATTTCAATAGCTCCGGAGGACCAAGAGAAGACCACCTTCACTTGCCCTTATGGGACTTCTGCCTTCAAACGGATGCCATTTGGGTTGTGCAATGCTCCAACGACCTTCTAGTGTTGTATGATGTCAATATTCTCTGATATGGTGGAGGACACTATTGAGGTATTTATGGATGATTTCTCTGTGGTAGGTGACTCTTTTGATCGATGTCTGAATCATTTGGCTGAGGTGCTTAAAAGGTGTGAAGATTGCAATCTGGTGCTAAATTGGGAGAAGTGCCACTTTATGGTGAAAGAAGGGATAGTTCTAGGTCATCGGATTTTTGAGAAGGGCATTGAGGTAGATAAAGTGAAAGTTGAGGTAATAGAAAAACTTTCTTCACCTATATCTGTAAAAGGTTTTGGGAGTTTTCTTGGGCATGCAGGTTTTTATAGAAGGTTCATCAAAGATTTCACAAAAATTGCACATCAATTGTGCAAACTGCTCGAGAAGGAGTGTAGGTTCTATTTTGATTATGATTGTCTAAGAGCATTTGGAGAGTTGAAGGAGAAGTTAGTTACTGCACCTATTATTATTCCACCGGATTGGGGACAACTGTTTGAGGTATTGTGTGATGCGAGTGGAGTGGCGCTTGATGTGGTATTGGGACAGAGGCGAGAGAAAATTCTCCATCCTATTTAGTATGCTAGCAAAGCTCTAAATGTTGCCCAAAAGAACTATACTGTAACTGAACAAGAGCTTCTTGCGGTGGTTTTTGCATTCGAAAAATTTCGATCCTACCTGCTTGGTACTAAGGTCATAGTGCATATTAACCATTCTGCATTGAGGTATTTGATGGCGAAAAAGGGTGCAAAACCGAGAATGATTAACTAGCATGATTTTATGTTGAAATGCATAATTAGACTAGGACATTAATGAATTTGGCTTCAAAATGGGTTTCAAATGAGATATAGTTGAGACCTAGCACAGACCCCATCTACGGGACCCCATATACGGACCGTAAGTCAAGCTACGGACCGTAGATCAGGTCCATAGATGGAGGCACTTGGCAAATTTCACTAAGTGTGAAACAACGGAGGTGGACTACGGTCCGTAGATCAATCTACAGACCAATCTACACATCTGTAGTTTCCATTAGATATCAAATTTTTGATACCTCTGATCTACGGGAGGTTTCTGTGGACCGTAAGACTACTTACGGACCGTAGGTCCCCAACCGAGGTGATCATTGTAGCTACTGTAGAATATATTTTGTTTTGTGTGTTCGTTTTTAGTTCTAATTTTTTTTTCGGGTGTGTCTTTTGTTTGTTTAAGCATTGATTCTCCCTCAACAGGAACTATGGTTAATAAGAAGGTTATAGCTACCAAGGGACGATCTAAATCCACGCGCAAACCTTTTAACTAATCAATGAGGACACCGATAGGTAGCAGAACACCGATAGGGAGCAGGACCCCGACTATTCACCCACAGCTCCTCGGACTTCTCGAAATCAGTCCAATAAGGTGATTCCCGACGTAGTCAATGCCTCCCAATCTGATGAGAAGGATACATTGATCGGGTCATCGACAAGGTCTGAGTCTAGTTCTAAGTCAAACTCTCCTGCCGAGTCTACTTCCGGCTCCGCCATCGGGTCTAGTGAACATGATGGGGCTACCTCGTCTGATGGGGCCACTAGCTCGGGCATCGTCCCAATCCCACAAAATAATAATCCTGACCCAGTGGAATGGGAACCAAATAGGAGGTGTGTTGAGGAGCAGTGGCAGATCTACCGGGATGCCAAGATGATCAATTAAAAAAGGAGGATGGCCTGACTAATCACTAAGGAGCGCAAACTTATCACCGGGAGTGTACACACTATGCCAGAGATCCACTGATTATTTCAACAGCACAAATGTTAGTGGATGGCTCGAGACCCCGGGACTTATAGCAATGAGATAGTGCCAGAGTTCTATGCCTCATATGCTACCACCCTCCCAGTCTCTATCGATAAGCGGTCCAAGCCCACATTCCATGACCCTCTCACCTCTGCTATGGTCCAAGGTATTCGGGTGCAAATCTCTCGTGCCACATTCAGTAGGTTCTTATACGGCCCTAGCATTGGGAGCACTTGGACACCCCACACGACTGACTTTGATTATAGGCGGGATATCGTGCAGACTGGAGCCTTCACTCGTAATGCAGATCAGAGGGAGGTTGTCCTATTGTGGCTTGCTAAGCACATGGCCCTGCACAGGGAGCTAGCAAAATGGGTTGCTTCACTCCAGTTAGGTATTCGGAAGGCCACTCTAACTTTGGCGGCCAAGTTCTTTTGTCTCTTGGTACGAAACAAAATATCACTGACACAGGCAGACAACCTAGTTACATGGGCTAAAGCAATCATGGTTGCTGCATTGGTCACAGGGATTGAAATTGATTTCGCCCGCATGCTACTGGCGGAGAAACATGAGAGGGCCTTTAAGACCTCTACTACTTACCCATTTCTATGTATGATCTTTCAGCTATGTAGGGACGCTAGAGTGATGGTTTGGCACTTTAACAAATTGGTCCATGGAATAGGGACTCTGGACATCAGGTTAATCCAGGATAAGGCGAATGTGGCAGCTTCGCGCAGAGGGCCTCGAGTTGACGTGCCGTTGGGCAATGATTTGGTAGATGTTGTGGAGTAGGTGCAGGGGGATGGGACTGCACCTCCAGATGATGCACCGACTTTCTCCTCACAGGCCGCTAGCTAGCCCACGAGCTCATCCAGAGCCACTCCGCCTTTTGGAGCCACTGTTATACCACTAGCCCGAGTCCAAAAATTAGAGGGCCAAATGGCCACTTTGCTGCACCATATTAAGCCCTGGATGACGAAGCTGATTGCTGAGTCCGAAGAGAGAGTAGAAAAGAGGCTGGAGGCAAAAATGGACCAAAAGGTCCAAGCAATTCATAAGCGGCTCGATGCCTTCGAGCTGTGAGTTCTAGAGAGGCCAGCTCCTACTACTAATATGTCCTCTTTCCGGGCAGAGTTAAACAATCTACAGGCAGATGTTGATGCCTTTCTTTCCACTACTACAGTTGAGCCACAGGCAACACCTAATGAATTGACTGATGATACGGTGCTGGATGCTTTATTCAGTGGGACTGCCGAGGAGGAGCCCGAGCCTACATGTACCAAAGGTAAGAGGCACCGTTCTAGCCACACTCGGGAGGAAAAATCCCAAAAGAGACAACATAGGCGAGAGAAGGAGGATAAGAAGGTTTCAATTTTAGATGAAGAGTTGCGCTAGTAGAGGGAGCGTGAGAGTGTTGCGGGGGCATCGAGTTCTGCCCCGGTTGTAGAGGTCCTGCCTGTTGTGAGGGACGATCTGAGCACCACTGATGGTGCGGTTAGAGTAACCGAGAGCAATGCTGAGGGTGTTAGGATGGATGATGTGGGCACTACTTAGGGTGACCCAAGTATTGTTTTAGCAGGCTCCGAGAGACTGGACCCACCCGTTTGTTGATGTGTCTTCGGCGCTATGCGCCACAGGTTTGCTTCACCCAATCCATTATCTTTTACTATTTTTTTTTGTATGCATTGGGGACAATCGCACCCATTTTTGTTGGGGGTAGGGTAAATGGATTGAGTGATAGGGTGAAGTCTGAGTAACCGAAATCATAAATCCTCTCTTGGGGTTTTCTTGCCTGTGTTCTTTCTCCCCAAGAAACTGCTTAATTTCTGTTGAACCGGCATGTGTTAGGATTGTATGTGTATAATCATGAGAAAGAATGAATCATGATGGCAAAAGTTGATTAAAAAAATAATACCCGTCCAAATTTTATATATTGTGCTATAATATGTAGACTAGAATGAGTTGAATGTGTTGACTCTGAGTATGAAATGATAAGGAACCAACTTGATGGCATGACTTAAGCTTAATCTTGAACTGGGTAATCTGATAATCTGATAATGAAATTATGTGCCAATAGTGTGTGAGAATAGTTGATTGTTCAAACAGGTTTTGTGCCAATCTAGAACTTTCCCGGTTAGTCCCGTTAAGACAATGCACTCTAGAGGCTAGGAAGTGATCATAGGCCCTTGTTATGATAAGTCCATAAATTGCCTAAAAGAAGAATCCAACCAAATGAAATAAATGCTCCCTTTGATCCAAATAAAAGTTGGCCCCGGTCCCTCCTTGGACATGTGCACCTCTACTTAGGCCAAAAGCCTAAGTTGGGGGTGGCTAATGTAAAAAGTACTTCAATCTTGGCCCTGACCTGACATTGGGTATTGTGTACCTCAACCAATGGCAAATCCATAAGTTGAGGGTGGCTATGATAGTGGAAACCGAAAGGAAAATGGGTATGAAAAGAGTTTGATGTTGAAAAAAAAATATAAAAAAATAAAGAGAGGAAAGGATGTGACATGTTGAAAGCTAAAGAAAAGAATAAAACACAAGAAAAATATGAAAGTGAAAAAAAAAAGAGCTACAAATTCTAAAGTCACATCCATGGTTGAAGAGAATCAAGGGAAAGAAGGAAAAACGGTAGGATGTCAAGAGTAGGGCAAGAAAGAGGTAGAAAGCCTAATGTAATGCCAAGGAGGGCAGAGAGTCACTAAAAGTACCCAAATGTACCACACCTAACCCTGAGCCTATGTTACAAGCCAAGAAAGTCCTATAGTGATGCTAGAACCTATTTTGGAGAGTCTAAGAAGTGAAAATAAGGGCAAGCCTATGTTAGTGAGCACCAACTGTACTTGAAGTTACTTCTGGGAGTGACTGTTGATTGAATCCTTGTACTCAAAATCATATTCATTGTGTGAAAAAGGATTTTGTTTGAAGTAAGGGCACTAGTTACATTGTCGGAAAATTGGTACCTTCGTGATAGTAAAACAGTGTATGTTGGTGTGTTGGTTGGATGATCTTTGTCATGTTTTGATCCACAGAAGTTAGCTTGTTGCGTCTAAGAGAAAAGATTTGCACCCAAAAAGGGAGTCGGAACAGAGAGACATGTGATGCTTGTGCTTAAATTGCTTGCTTCTATACAAGTGTCGTGTGGAGTCTTAGTGTCGTAGATGATGGACGTCGATGGACAGGCATGGCATGGCTGAAGATCAGGGAATTCTCAACTAAGCGTGGAACCACGGTTGCAACTTACGGACCGTAGATTGATCTACGGACCATACTGTTGCTCTGTAAAATGTGACAGAAATTTGGTTCCAGCATCTGATGCTGGAGCTACGGAGAGGAGTTATGGACCGTGGATTGACTTACGATGAGTACTATTGAACCGCCGAATGTGACAGAAGTTTGGAAGATTTTGAAGATTGAAAAATTGCCCAAGTCCTGAGCCACGGATGGGACCTACGGACAATAGATAGACTTATGGACCGTAGGTCAGTGTCGTAGATTAAAGACGCGTCCTGTAAACTTTATTTCCTTATTTCATTTCCTTTTTAGTTAGGACTTGTTTTCCTATAAATAGGGTATGTAAACCTCGTTTTTGGAGTTAAACTTTATTACTTTTATTCTAGTTCTTGATTTGGGAGATTAACTTGCAACTTTAGCAATTCTTAATTTCCTAAGTTCGTTTTGAAGATTTTGGTGTTGAAGTCTGGGTTTATTATTCTTCTTACGTAAGTCCATGATTTCTTCTTCTAAAACTATGAATCGTGTTCTTGCTAATATGGGTAACTAAATCCACAACTAGGGTTGTGGGAACCACGAGCAATTAACAAAGTATGAATAGTAACTAAGCAATTCTAGAATAGTGTGCTGCATGCATTGATAATTCTTTTCTTTAGAAGTCTTTTTAACGAGTGCACGCGTTAGAACTCACCTTGTTGGTACTTGCCGGACCAAGGAGGTAGTTAATAAGAAAAGAATTATCAACATAGATTTAGTGTGATACTCTTTAATAGACTTAATGTCGATTGGTGCGAGGGTGAAAACAAAGTCATACATCGTTGTGACATCTAATATGAGGTAATGGTAAGGGCTAGTATATTATACACACGTAGCCGAACCAAGGTGCGGGGTGGAATTCTCTAGATGCCGGACCAAGTATTTAGAGATACATAACTTATCGCTTTGCATGTAATACGCTAGGAAGGAATTGCTATTACTAGGATTACAGAGTTATGATCTTATGGGGAACACGTATTTCCTAGTTTCTTTCTCAATTTGATAACAAAAAAAGTTTAAATCTTGCTTACTAATTACTTTCGTAACTTCCAAAATTTGTTACACAAATCCACCCCCCCCCCACTTTTACTTATTTCTCTCGGAAATACATTATCTAAATGAATATAATCGTTATTGAACTTAAGTCTAAACCATATTCCTCGTGGGATCGACTCCAACCTACAATTTGGGTTGTTTACGTGATAACGATCTCTTATGTTTCTGAAAAGAGATGTAATTTGAGCGTATCAGCCCTCTTCTTGGGCCTTTATGTGGCCCAATCTTTCGGCTATTGGACTCGAACTTAGACCATGGAATATTTGTAGCACTTTGTCAACTTCTTGTTATAATTCTTGGGTCAACCTTGGGCTTTTCTTCCACGATAAACATCTTCTTGATTTCTCATTGAAGCTCGGTAACTTTAGGGAAGTAAGCCGACATGGATGCTATCATTCCCCTCTTGTTAAAAAAAATTCGTCCTCAAATTTGAATCTCTCGAAAAATCAAAAAAGGCATGCATTACCAAACAACATCCATTACTCGAAAGCAAAAAAGGTAGGAACAAAACAAGATAGTGACCATGTGTCCACTTAACCCAATTAATCGTAGAATGTATAAATACACCCTTATAAAGCATGTGAACATCATCATCCCAACAGAAAATTCTCCTACTTATATAAGAAAAAAAATATTGGTCTAGATGCCATTGCGAATGATACGTGCAACTCCTATTTAGTTTGATCAATAAAGTACGCCAATGCGCATGAAAAAGGCAATACAAACTCCCTAAAACATACATCATATTTGACACTTTTATGATATATCCAATCATCCTCAATTACATCCCTCACAAATTATTTTATATACGAGTTTTTCACATAAGCATTGAAGTACTCATAGACATGTATCACCTTGTTACTAGTATTAAACACCTTTTTAAACTCGCAATCACCAACACTTGAAGAATTATGACTCATCGTATGTAAATGATCGTATTCCAATAAGTTATCACACAAAAATACTAGAACAAGAGAGGAAGAATCATCAAAGTCCTTCGCAAGCTTCCTCCCACAAACATGACATCTCATTTTAATAAGTGAGAATCCACAATCAACTATGTCATGCTTAATTTTAAAAGACCTCAAATTACTCTCAGTGAACTTGGTGATTGAAGTTAATGACTTATATTATAAAATATCATCATTCTCAAAATCAATGAAGTCACAAACATAAGAAATAAGAGTATAGTTTATTACCTCCAAAAATACCTTATGTGTTTTAGGAATCCCAAGAATGTGAATAAACCAATAATACATAACTTACTTGGTCTTATCTAGCAAAAGAATAACATCACCTCGTTTTTCCTCTCTCAGTGTTGTTAGATCCACAATTGTCTTGTTGAACTTTTTGTTATGAGTCTTATCTTGGACAAACCCACAATAATTTTCTTTATCTTTATCATTCTCATCAACATGCACTTTCTCTATCGGACATATAGTATCAACCCCCTTAGGATTAAGTTCATCCAATGAATTTGGTTTTTGAATGTTAACTTTTCAATGAGTAGGTACAAGGGAATCAAAACAACTTGAAACAGAAGTAGGAATATTAGAGCTAGAATAAGAAATAAACTTACACAAACTCTCTTGTTTTTCTTTCTCTACATGACGACCATCTCCTCCTTATTTCTCTCATGGTCACCTCTCTTTTATTTTATCTCAATCTCATATTTTTTTCTCACTTGACAATCCACTCTTTTCACATAACACATCGTCTCCTTTTTCCTCTCTAGGGATATCAACATTAACTTACTTAATCCTCTCATTCTTTTCTCACACATTTCTGATCTTCATTAACTTGAGATGAGGTTAATAAGGTTCAAATATTTTATTTTTTTGTTTAGCTCAAGAGAAACTCTATTCTTTTTCTTATCACGAATTGCATTCCTATTAAACTTCCATGGGCGTCCAAACATGATGTGACAATCATGCATTTGAATGACATCACAAAGAACATTATCACAATACCTCCCAATGGAGAAGGAAATCATGCATTTCTTAGTCATCTTAAGTTCACCAAAATCATCCAACCTTTGCTTATAAGGAGAAGCATGTTTAATGAATGTAAGTTTCAACTTCTCCACAATGTATGAGCTTACAACATTAGTACCACTTTTACTATCAATAATCATAGAACAAATATTACCATTTATCCCACATCTTATCTAAAAAATATTTTCTCTGCTTAAATTAGCTACGGTGAATTTAATCTCCTTTAATAATCTAATCAGCACATCAACACTATTGATGTCGTTTTGAGTTGAAGATTAAATTTCTTTACCTGTTTGAGACATCTCAAAAAAATATCAAAGAAACAAATATCTCTCAATTTATCTTTATCTCTCTTTCTCAATTGATCTTCCTCTCTCTTGCCTTTTTCCACTCAAAATACAACATTTTGATGGATCCTTCAGAATTTATACATAAACCCTATTAGTAATAACCTTCTAGAAGTATGATGTAGAAAGAAAAAAATTACCAATACCCAAATTAATTGGGATTGATGAGACAAGAAAAATACCATTTTCTGTTATAAGAAAAACATCAAATTTCCCCTCTTCTTTATTTTCTTCTTTGAGGTAGAAAATCAAGAATCAAAACAAATTCAGAGTTTCTTGAAATACCTTAATTTTTCAGTAATTTAATTTTTATTTTATTTTCATTTTTTTCTTTGTAGCTTAACTTTTAAGAAACTACAAAAGGAATTTGTTTAAACTCCCAAGATTATAAAGAACGAAACCTTGATAGAACCGCTCTGATAACACTTGATACAAATAGGTTTACTAGATGAAATAAGAAAATAGTGCAAAAATGAAAATACTAAGATCAAAGATTGAAATTGAAAGATGTTTGAAATTCAAGAATAAAATCCCCAATTTTCAAGATGAAGTTCTAAGAACCCTAATTAATCTTAGTATTCATAATTAGCGAATTAAAATAATTATAATACTGAATAACTCAATTCAAAAACATAGATCAAAAGTGATCTAGACCCCTATTTTAAAAAAATTAGAGACACCAATTAGTATAAGACTAATCATCTTCTTTAATGTACGAATAGAAACCAACGATATCAAATTAAGAATTAATCTTACCTCTTAAAGAATAGTTCTTATAAGGTTGTAAGATAAATTCGTAGTCACCTCAAACAAAGGTGTAAAGAAGAGAAACCTCTTAAATTTTGAGTTCATATGAGGGAGATATGTCAGTTTGAAGTCAGCCTATCCAGTTAAGGAAATTTACCTAAATTAATGAGGGGTAATATGGTCTTTTACTTACCCCATTGGCTCTAACCATTTTTGAAAATATTTTAGGGGTCTAAACTGTCTTAGATCAATTTTAATAAATCAAAATCACGCCTAGGATTTTGGGAGGAGTTCAAGCGTTCGCCAAGATTTCTTGCGAATGGAGGATTTGTTCTCGAAATTAAGGTATGTAAGTTTTCATAGTGTTGGGTTCGTTCACCCACATGCCAATATGTGAATTCCATCCATAATTTCGTTCTTGAGGTTGAATGATTTGAATTTTGGATGGGGGCCTGCGTGGGGAGCCAGAAGTGTGCCAGAATTGACCCCAGTAGTTGGATGCCTAGAACAATGCGCCACCCTTGCGCCCAGAGTGTCAGGCCACCTTCTTCTTCGTTCATCAATCCCTACTTTTCCCTTTGAGTTGAGCTTTCATTCCTTTCTTAATCCTAACTATATAAACTACATTTAATCATCATGAGGTCCTTCATATCATGATTCCTACTTTTGAATTCATAATTCAAATTCATTAAATGACTAAGAGTCGAGTTTGAGAGTGTCCTTTGAGTTATTTTGAGAAGTCTTTTACAAATATTTAAAACTTGTTTTAAGACTTGATTACTTGAGTATGAGGATGAGGAGAGTTGAGTTTCATTTTCCAAAATAAATATGTGGGAACTAAGTATTCCCAAGAGTAAATGTTTTACATTTAAAATAAGAGGAAACATCGATTTTCAAATGAGTTCATGAGGAGTTTTGAGTACTATCTCTTTTAAGAGAACACTTTTGAGTAATACTCTCAAAGTTTGAGAATGAAAAAATGTTTTTAAACATATGAGCATGAGTTATATTATTGGGATTAGTATTGAGAACCGATATGGGGACGAGTTTAGATAACTGAAAGTCCTCATAGACCATGTATGTCAACGTGGGCAGAAAGGATAATATTTTTTAGATGATTCCTTATTGCTTTTTAAGCATATATTAGTGGATCCACCTAGTTGAGGATGTCCTATACTCCGGCAAGGTATAGGAATATTCTGGCAACGTGGGCGAGATGTTGTATCATCACATAGCTCATAGTGATGGTTGTTGGTTAGAGAAACTCTCAAATAAGAGTAAAATGGTTTTATTGTATTTTAAAACTAGATAAACTTTTAGGATTTTAGGATAGTTAATTGAATTGGGAAATTTGTGTGTTAAAAATCATTATATAGGCTTAGCATAGAAGGCAAAAAGGCGTAGTATAGTGTTAAAACAATTAGGAGAAAGACCAAAAAGCCCTAAAAATAACCGTCGTACCTCCACCAACTGATGGACTTACAATCTGTGGGTCCAATAACAAACCATCCTTTCCATACGTAGGTGGGGCTGGAACCATACTTTTGTACCCCTAACAACGGTTGTAATGTATGGTGCATTTGTCCACATACGGACGGTACATTCCAATCGTAGGTAAAAAATTTGACCCTAAAATTTCAGTAAGTCTCAGACTCACCTACGAGACCTACCTACGACATATACATTGGATGACAGGTAGCCTTGGTGAACCGTAAAAAGGGTAATGGTACTTGTCATTTTAAAATTATTTAACTTGCCACATAAGGTTCCCACCAATGATTGTGTGCTTTCTTGGGATTGGAGTGCTTCTGGCTTGCAGCCTTTTGTGATATCTTCGGGAGTGGACATTGATCCATGGGTTCGTAGAGCCTACTTGAGATCCCTTCAGAGTCGATACGCCCCTGGGCATTCTTGGTAGTTGGACGACTGACACCGTTGGGAGTGGGCTGGCTGGCTGGTTGGCTGGGCGGCCTCGATATCTCAAATCCTCTACAGAATTGACACGCCTCTAAGGCAATCTTGGTAGCTGAGCGGTTGATTCCGCTAGAAGTGGGTTATATGGTTGGGTAGCCTAGGTTGATAGTCACTTTGTCTAGCTGGGTTGGGAATTAACTGAATGAGTTTATTGTCACTCTTGCAAGCTGGGCTGGGAGTTGACTGGTTGAGTTGATTTTCACTCTTTCTAGCTGAGTTGGGATTTGACTGTTTCTTGGTTTCAAATTTGGATTACTCTTCTGTCTTGTAGACTTAGCCATTTTGTGTACATGTCAGACGTATGGGGTCCGTTTAGGTTTTATTTCAACTTGCGAACGAGTGTACCTTCTAGGTTTATGGGGGTCCACTTAGGTTTAGTTTAACCATACTTAGATTTACTTTTAGTATGCTTGGGTGCCTTCTTTTATTAGCTGTTTTGGTCTCTGTTGGTTTTTAGATTCTATCTTTTCTGATTGTTTTTACCTTTCTTGCACGGTCGGCCAATGATGCCTACTGAGTACCTTGTTTTGGTACTTATGCTTTACTCTACATCTCTTCGTGATACAGGTCCTAATATCATTTACTAGCGGTGATCATTTGTGCCATCTTTTGCATCTTGGGGATATTAAAGAGGAGGGAGAACACTTGGCGTCCTGGATCAGCCAATCTCCTTTTGTACATATGTTAGCTTGTCTTTTGCCTTTGAGGCGGTTGTTGTGGTCCAGTTTTGGGACATGTATTTATTCTTGTTAGACAGCCTTGTACTCGTGAGTTCCTGGTTCTGGGAGGGTATCTATTGTATATTGTTTTGGGTTTGCTTCCAATTTTGTTTTCTTTTATTGTTAATATTATTTTCTCTTTAGTTCTACCCTTGTACTCACTACTTGTCGTTTTGGGTACGAGTCAACTTACCTACTGGTCGGCTTAATTAGGTGCCATCATGACTCGGGAAGTCATGTCATGAGAATCAAAATATTAATAAACTACAAATTCTTATAAAATTATATAAAGACATATATCGTAACTAAAGGATTATTTTCATAAATATATAAGGCATTTTAAAAAGAGAATAAGAACTATATTTTTATCAATTTTTCTAAATTAAAATCGTGTTTCAAAATGGGAGCATTAGTAATATAAGATTCTCAAATTTAGGCTCATAAGTCCTTAACACGAAAAAGACAACTATAAACGTCCGAGGTGTTGCAATTTCTAGTATAAAAACTGAACCTCGCTAATAAACACAAGTGTAAAGATATGACACATGGATCTAACTTAATCCCAAAAAATTTAGCTAATAAGAGAAGGATTGTCTAAGTCCATATAAACAGGCCATCAATTCATTTCGAACAAATTTGGGATTTTACCTACTCTAACATCCCTTTATGCTCAGGTCCGACTAGAGAGTGGATCGAAAGCCTAAATGGGGAGGGACCTGACTTTGATACCAGTTAAAATACAGAGCTAATAGAAGAATTTTCTTTTACAGTAGAACCTTACTAAATTAATATTCAGCAAATTAATAATCATTCTAAGATAATATTTTTATTTGATCTTGACATTACCGATAGAAAAAAATCACTTATTTCGATGAGATAATAAGATAATATATGTTCAAAAGACCTCTATATAAATATATTTTCCAATTAATATTTCTTTAATTGTATAAATATATTTAAAAGATAATTTAGTGAAATATATTTTTGTTGTGTTATATTTTTTGTAAAAATTTAGAACTAGTTAATGCTCATCTCTAACTTTTCTTGCTGCATCCAAAAGTATCGGTGTTTCCATGACTGCAATTTGTTTAAGTGCATATGGAAGGATTTCTTTTGTATTCACAGAATGTTTTACGTATTTGATCTGTCAATGTTGATTTAGTAACACTTTTTTAATGAGAAGTCATTTTTGTATATGGTTTCAAGAAATTTCATGTGCTGCTTATATAGTTTGTTCTCTTTCTATCATACATTGAACTTTTTTTGTAAATATATAGTGAATAATATTTGATTATTAAGAAACAATGAACATTATGTATGATGAATTTATTTTACGATAAATCATTGTATTCTTAAATTTATTTTACAATGAATCATATAACAAAAACATTTACAATAATAATTCACATACATTGTATTTTATGTATAATGAATGTATTTTCTTCATATACATTCAATAAATAAGATACATCATTTAATAAGATACAATTTTTTGATAATAAATTATTATTTCTTGTAACTTCAATAAATATGATACATAAATTAGTAAGCTACAATAATGTTGATGTAATAAAAGTTAACTTTTATTGAATCTCAAAAAACTCTTTAAATTAATAAATATTAATTTATCGATTAAATAATACATCTAAAAATTAATAATATTGTGTAATCTCACCTATATTTATTTAGTGTGGTTTTACGATAGTATTGTTTTAAGAATAAAAGTTATTTGTAGGAAAATAAGACAATCCATCTAAGAAAAATCAATTGATTATTTTTAAATATCTCTACCTATGATTATGGTATATTATGTGTAGATATGTCTATGTACATTATATAAGCAAATTATACCCCAATTTAAAGCATTATTAAGCCATTCTTAGCAAACTGTTTTGACCCATTTTTGTTACTTCAAAGCTTTTTAAGGAAAAAATTTCAAACTCAGATTTGAAATCTTTGGTCAAACATATCTTTAAAAGAATTTCCTTTTTAAAATTTTGATTCAAAATAAATGGTCAAACATATCTTTGAAAGTATTTCCTTTTTTAAAATCGGATTCAAACAACATATGGACTTCTATCCAAATTTTAAGCATCCTTAAGCCCTGTATAATCCTTCATTTTGGCTCCTCACAATGAACTATTTCTACTTACTTCTCCCCATTGTGACATATTGCATAAGAAAGAAAAAACCAAACCCCTGCTTACAATGACCAGTAATAGTATAATCACAAATCGAAAATCACCTATGTTTGGTGAGGAAAAACCATTGATTTTTGATGCATCCCATATGAAGAATGAGTCCAACATTCCCACACAATATATATGGCCAGATGACGAGAAGCCATGTGTTGTAGCACAAGAACTTCATGTTCCCCTTATTGACTTAAGCGGTTTCTTTTCTGGTGACCCTGCCGCGACCCAACAAGCATCTAGGCTTGTTGGTGAAGCGTGCAGGAGTCAAGGTTTCTTTCTTGTAGTGAACCATGGAGTTGATTCTAATCTCATCTCCAAAGCCCATCGTTACATGGACACGTTCTTTGACATGCCTCTCTCTGAAAATCAAAAAGCTCAGAGGAAAATTGGTGAGCATTGTGGCTATGCAAGCAGCTTTACTGGAAGGTTTTCTTCAAAGCTGCCTTGGAAAGAGACACTCTCTTTACGATACACTGCTAAAGAAAACTCATCTCACATAGTTGAAGAGTATTTCCAAAGGACATTGGGGGAAATTTCAACAATCTCGAGTAAGGACAATTGACTATCCTAATACTCCTCTCTTTCAATTTTTTGTCGTACTTTACTTTTTTTTATGTTTCAAAAACTTCTTTTTCTCTTTTTGCAAGTCATTTTTAAGACCACTAAATTAAATGACATACTTGTACATTTTACATATCTTTTGTCTAAGGCTACTAGATTCAAGTCTTTGTTTACTTTCTTAAACTTCATGTCAAATAAAAATCAAACAAACAAATTGAAACAAAAGGAGTATCTCTTTTTCTATTTTTCAATTATGTAAATCAATTAACCTTTTTCCCTTTAATTACGCAGGAATGTATATCAATAGTATTGCAATTCCATGAATACACTTTCTCTTAGGATCATGGAACTCTTAGGGATTAGCCTAGGTGTACAGAAAAGCCACTTTAAAGAGTTTTTTTTTAAGACAATGAATCCATAATGAGACTCAACTACTATCCCCCGTACCTGAAACCAGAGCTCACCCTAGGAACATGGCCTCACTATAATCCAACATAATTAACCGTTCCCCATCAGGATTGTGTTAGCGGACTTCAGGTTATTGTGGACAACGAATGGTACTCCATCCATCCAAATTTCAATGCTTTTATGGTTAACATAGGAGACACATTTATGGTAAAAAAATTTACACACTAGAACTATATAATATGCTAATGTATTATATATTACATACAAATAATATAAACAGAGTCAATTAGAAAAACAATACATTTTTAGGTGACAAATGTTATAAGATCTATCCACATGAAGAACAATGATAGACATCATGAATTCCCAGATGTACAACATGAATATAAAATATTTAGTGTTTTACCTTTTGTAGGCGTTATCGAATGGTAGATACAAAAGTTGCTTGCATAGAGCAGTTGTTAACAACACAACTCCTAGAAAATCACTAGCTCTCTTTCTTTGCCCAGACAAAGATAAGGTGGTGAGTTCACCAACTGAATTAGTGGACTACAACAACCCTCAACTATATCTTGACATCACATGGCCTGCTCTCCTTGAGTTTACTCAAAAGCATCATAGAGCTGAGACAAACACTCTTCAATCTTTCTCGATGTGGCTTCAAGAAAATATGGCAGAAGCTAATGAGTAATACATATGAGGTTCAACAATAAAGGCCTTGATCATTTGTATTTATGTTGAACTTTTTATTTAGAAATACATATATTTTGCTGCAATAATTTTATTAAGTTAGAGACCTAGTATTTAGGAGTTGATTTCTATTTCAACTAGGTAAATTACCCGTGCTTCGCATGAGATTTAACTATTTTGTTAAGCTTACATATGATCATTTGATAATATTCATATTTTCGATACATACACTACATTGTCAAGAAACTTTTATCTTAAGGAAATATGTTCCTCCGAAATCTTAAAATGCAATTTTTTTTAATTTTAATTTTTGTTATACAAAATATACGAGTCATAGAGAGATTTTAAGTATAAGAAAGAATTCTAAGAAAATCTCCATGGAAATAGTTGGTCAGAAGTAATGAAATTTTCTAAATTCCAAGAAGTTAAAAAGAATAACATTAGACTGTAAAGAAGAGACCAAAAAGCCTTGAACAACAACACTTCCAAGTAAACTGGAACATCACGTCCATACAAGAAAATAATTAACTAAATTAAAATGGAGGACCTTTTGTTCCTTTCTTATAAACCTCCATCAATCTCTTTTTTATTATAGTATGATGTATCATGTATACGTTAAAAATTACCCTAAAATTGTTAGTATCATAAATATTTTTCCTCATTGTCTCCTGATTAGTCTACAAATTGGACTCATTTAGGGCTTTATTTTGATAGAAATAGTGTCCTCAAATGCTTATTTTGTCTCAATATATGATGAAAACTCTTAAGTTTCACGTATTTGAAGTTTTAGTGGAAGCATGGACACTTAGGCGCAAAAAGAAACAAAAAGGCCTCAAAGAACAAAGAAGTTGAATCCTGAGCATCGCCAATCACACTTGACGATTCGCTGAAGGGACGCACTACACCCTTTGTTCAAGTATGTGAAGCCTTGAAGGAGCAGGATAAAAAAGGCGATGAAAGGAGCAGTCGGCGTTTTGCCGAATAATTTCGCGAAGCATTACTATGTTGCTCAATGACATAGAGCACGACGATGCTGAAGGCTACTGCAAGACGAAGACGAACTACTCCAAACGGTGAATCGCCGACTTAATCGGCGATTCCGACTAACTTCGCCGAATGATCCGCCAACACTATTTTCTAAAGTCTATAAATACTAGACTTGTTATTAATTTTTAAGAGTCGAACATCTATTTTAATTTTCACAATAGAATAGTACTTTTTGGGATATTTTCTCTCAAGTTTGGAGAGGAGTTTTGGGAGACTTGAAGAAAGAAGGATTTCATCTTCCCCAAGTTGGAAGTGGGTCTTCTCCATTCTTATTCCTTTGATTAAATCAAGGTTTAATTCCTTATAGCCATTTTATTTTAGTATCATTTTAGGTGTATTTTGTTATTTCTTGATGTGTGGCTAAAAACCCCATTCTTGGGGTGTGATTTAGCAAATATGTGTTTATATTGTTGTTGGGTCTTGCTTGCTGATAGGATAGATGTATTTTAATGGTGATTTCACCTAGTGGTTGTGGTTTAATTTAATGGGTTTGTAGTTTCAAATACAAAACCAACCATGTATTTTCGGCTTGCCCGAGAGGGAGGCCGCTAAGCCAAGACAGCTAGACTGATCACCTAAGGAGTGGGTCGACATGAGGTTCAGCAAGAGAGGGTGAGCCCTAGTCCTATGTCCTAACACTTAGCGAGAGAGAGTGAGTGGGGTAAGATGTAGGATGGCCTTTATGCGGTAAATGGGTGTCCGAGAGGAACACATTTGAAACGGGATAAGTTGCCCGAGAGGGAACCTATTTCCATCTAAAGCTTAGCCTAGTCACTATTATCTTGCAAATTTCCTATCGAAAGCATGTACCCAACAATTTAGCTCAACTTGTATTGCAGTCACACCCCAAGAACTTGTCTCCATACTTGATTTTCTTGTTATTTTTGTTGTTTTTTTCTACTTGTGACAAAACCACCATTTGATATTTGACACCTTTGTGTCAACCCTTTTAATTTACAATGTTTTTAATCGTTAATGTCTTTAGCTACGACTAGTTTGAAGTTGATTTTATTTTTCTACTAATTCTCAAAACCACTCACTTGGGACACGACTCCAACCCTTGGTTGGGTTAATATATTATCAAGGATTGTAGACACTCATACTGTAGGTTAGTGTCATTGGTCACGATAAGCATCAAAATGGCGCTGCTTCTGGGGAATAGGTGTTGTTTGAGAATTTTTAGTTTAATTGAGTTTCTGTTCTTATTAGTTGTACTTTACTAATTTAATTTCCAGTTTTGTTTTGAGTATTTGTGTGCCACAATAGGACATGTGAGTGTGAACGAGGATAATAGCTGCCAAGCGGGTCACTCAGCGGGTGGTATTTTTCATCAGGACGACATCAATGATGCTAATAATGTTTATCACCCGGCCGACGTGGGTGAGATGGGTGAAATTTGCATGCCACAAGCTGACGAAAATGTAATGTTCATAGTCACTAGCGCAAAACTCCAACTCATACATTCAAGAGGTTTATTTGGAGGGTTATAGCATGAATATCCACACGAACATATACGAAGCTTTGTGGAAGTGTGCACCCCTTTGTCAGTCAAGAACCTATCTCAAGAATCCATACGGTGTCGCCTATTTCCATTATCATTGACTGGGGGAGCCACCAAATGGTTGGCTGAGCACCCAAACAACTCTATCAAATCATGGGAGGAGCTGGTTATGGCATTTCACGAAAGATTCTTCCCTCCATCAAGAATGACGAAACTGAGAGATGATATTCAGAATTTCAAGCAACAGGAGGGTGAATCAATTCATGAGTCATGGACAGGGTTCAAGAGATATTTGCATAAGTGCCCAACGCATGGGCTGCCAGGTGAATTGTTGATCCAATACTTTTACCGTAGTATGGACTCGGTTAATAAAGGGATAGATGATCAAATGGTGGAAGGAGGATTAATATTACAATCATTTGAAGTAGACTTATTTCTCCTATATGGTATGACTAAAGTAAACCAGGCATGGTATAGCAAAGATGATCAAGTTTCCCCATTATGTTTCCGATTAATGCAAGAACATGTTGAAAAATAAAGGGAAAGGGACGAAGACATCAAGAAGATGTTATCTCAAATGGAAATCCTAAAAGAGCACATGAAAGGGACACATGATGTATTTCGAGTTAAGGAAGGTTCTTCTTCCGGTTACTCAAGACCAGGGGAGAATAAATGTTGGAACTCCAGAAGATAGGAGGAGGGTTTCCACCCACGCTGTCAACCACGGGGCGGGAATCAAGGTTGGAACTATTATAGGGTTGAAGAACCAAGGAAATATTGGCAATATTGGACTGAGCAGGATGATCAGGAGGAGGACCATACTCACTACTGTGAAAGCCCAAAATCTAAAGGGAGTGCAAGTAGTCCTTGGATAAATGATTTGCTATCGCGCATACTCAATAAAGTTGAGGGGTCTGATGATTTGCTAAAATGAATGAAAGATGACATTTCATCATTGAACAGTAAAGTAAATTCCCATGCCGATGCCATCAAAATGCGGGAAGGTAAGTTTGGTCTATTATCAGCTCAATTAACATCCAAAACACCAATGGACTATATTTAAAGAGAGCTGATTATAGTTACCCGTAGCGGTAAGGTGGCAATATGGGATATGATGGAAGATGAGGATCCTCAAAAACATAAAGAGAGACAAGGTGTGAAGGAACAACATTTACCTATTCGATAGGTAAAGCCTTCGACAGAAGAACCACCAAATCTAGAGTTAAAACCCTACCCTCTCATCTCAAATATGCCTTGTTAGGAGCTAATAATACTTTGCCGATAATTATCGCAGCTAATCTGCTTGAAAGCAAGTGAAATTTCTCATTGAAGTACTGCGGAAGCATATAAAAGCAATTGGATGGAAAATAGCCGATATAGTAGGAATTCATCCTGGCATTTGTACTCACAAGATTCGGCTCGACAGTGAATGTAAACCTAATGTAGAAAATCAACGGAAATTGAACCCTCCAAAGCAAGAGGTAGTAGAAAAGGAGATCATCAAGTGGCTAGATGTAGGGAGTGATCTACCCTATTGCAGATAGTAAGTGGGTAAATCCGGTGCAATGTGTACCGAAAAAAATGGTTATAACCGTAGTCCCAAATACAAAAGGAGAACTTGTGCCAATAAGACCAGTGACTGGGTGGAGAGTATGCATGGACTACCAAAAGCTTAACTCATGGACCCAAAAAGATCATTTTCCAATGCCTTTTATGGATCAGATGCTTAACCGATTATCAGAAAAAGGGTGGTATTGTTTTCTGGATGGGTACTTTGGTTACAATCAAATCTCTATTGCGCCGGAAGATCAAGAGAAAACCACTTTTACTTGCCCTTATGGAACATTCGCATTCAAAAGGATGTCATTCGGGCTTTGTAATGCACCAACAATATTTCAGCGTTGCATGCTGTCTATTTGTGCAGATATGGTCGAAGACTCTATGGAGGTATTCATGGATGACTTGTTAGTTGTAAGGGATACATTCGAAGAGTGGTTGACTGACTTAGGACAGGTACTCCAAATATGCGTGGAAACGAATCTGGTTTTGAATTGGGAGAAATGTCACTTTATGGTAAAAAAAGAGGTATTGTGCTTGGGCATAAGGTGTCACAAAAGGGTTTGGAAGTTGACAAGGCAAAAATTTAGGTCATTGAGAAATTACCCCTGCCGATTTCAGTAAAGGGTGTTCGTAGCTTCTTGGGACATGCAGGATTTTACAAAAGGTTCATTAAAGACTTCTCAAAGATTGCACTCGCATTATGTAAACTCTTAGAGAAGGAAGTAAAATTCCACTTTAATGATGCTTGTGTGGCTGCATTTCAGTGTTTGAAAGAGAAACTAATATCCACTCCGATTATCATCAACCCAATTTTTCATAAAATTTGTAATTGTTCATGAAAGTCAAACCTCTTCATAAAGTCATAACTTTTCTGTAACACCTCAATATTTGAAAGAGCTAAAAATAAGAAGAACTAAATTGGAAATAAGCTAAATCTGAAAAGTTTCAAGTTATGCTTAAGTTTTGAGTTTGGGTCAACTTCAAACGACCATAACTTTGGTATAGGATGAGCTAGGTGGCCCACAAGATATCAAATGAAAGGTCTTGGAATCCTCTTTCCAACTCCACCGAGTTTGCTAATTCTTTAGCTCGTCTGAGGGAGATATGAATGTTTGAAGTCATGTTGTTCAATTAAGGAAAGTTACTCAAAAATATGACGGCTATTTTGGTCTTTTCCTTACCCTTTTATATTTAATCATTTTTAATAAATAATTAGGGGTCTAAACTAATTTGGTTGAGTTTTCCAAAATCAGAAATACGCTTAGGGTTTTAGAAAAGAATTCAAGAAAAGAAAAGAGGAGAAGATTCAAGCGTTCGTCGAGTTCTTGAGGTTTTCTTGCAGATTTTCGCCAAGAGTTTAATCCCTAAGAGGTATGTGAGTTCTCATAGTTTTGGGTTCGTTCACCCACATGCCAATCATGTTATTTTAAGCGCAAATTCGTTCTTAAGTTTGAACGATTTGAATTCTTGTTGAGTTTTCTTGGAATACCATTCATAATCTTGATTGTTGGGATTTCGATGAGTTCTTGAGATAAGTGTTAGTGTTTTGAGGGTTGTTTCGAGTAGATTGTCGTGTACATATGTTGACTATTCGATTCTAAGTGATTCGCGAAAAACCATTCGATTCTAGTTGAAATAAGGTCAGAAAATGAGTGGAAAAATTCATCGGAATTGTCTGGGGGAATGGGTACAGGATGGGTCTCTGAACTTTAGGGGTTGGCGCCCCGCGCCCGCAGTGCGCCTGGGTCGTTTAACCCTACCTTTTTTCCGTCGTTTTACTCGTCCAATTTCTCCTAAAGTGTACCTTCACTCCCCAGTGGTTCTAACTAATCTAAACTACTTCTAAACATACAAAAATTATTCACAACGTGAATCATAATGTTGAATTCATAATTCAAATTAAAGGTAGAGCTAAGAGTCAAGTCTTGAGAGTTCTTATAGTCATTTTAAGAAATCTTTTTACAAATTATTTTAAAACATGTTTTAAGACTGAGCATTGAGTTGAGGAAGACTAAGAGCTGAGATCATTTTCTTTAAAATGATATATGGGAAATATGTATTCCTAAGAGAAATGTTTTTTTTTACATTTAAAATGAGAGGAAACACCGATTTCCAAAGAGTTCATGAACAATTCTCAATATTATCTCTTTGAAAGAAACCTTTTGACTAATAATCTTAAAGTTTAGGAAGAGGAAACGTTTTCTTCAAAACATAATGAGTTGAGTTATATTTTGGGAGTAGTATTGGGCAACGATATGGGGGAGAGTTCTAACAACTCACTGCCCCCATAAACCATGTAGCCAATGTGGGTAGAAAGGGTCATACTCTTTAGATGATTCCTTATTTCTTTTTAGAATAGACTAGTGGATCCAATTAGTTAGTAGGTTCTACTCCCCGGCAAAGTATAGGACAGTTCTGGCAGCGTGGGCTAGGCGTTGTATCATCACAAAGATCATAGCGATGGTTGTCGGTTAGAGAATCTCCAAGAGTTTTATTTTGTATTTTTGCATACAAACAAAATTTATATTGTATTTCCTAATACATTGAGTTTTTATCTTCTGTTTAAAAACTTTTCTTTATATTGCATCATTTCTATTGCTTTATATTGAAATGAGGTTGAGTTTAGTTGAGAAGAGGAAAGTGTTTCTTCAGTCCCAGTTCAAGTTTATGTCTTGTTTTAGATTTACCCTCGCATGCTCATACATTCCATATACTGATGTCATTTGGCCTGCATCTTTTATGATACATATACAGGTAACCAGGATCAACATGCAGCGCATCATTAATCCAATGAGTTCTAGAGTTGTTAGTGAGCCTTCTTGCTTCCGGAGGATCCTTTATTTACTTTCAGTCATTTGATTTTGTTATTAGGATGTCGTGGGTCTTGTCCCGATGTCCATCGTTGTTAGTAGAGGCTTTATAGATAGATAGACAGCAGTTCACAAGTCTTTTCCATTTCAATTATTAATCCTTAAAGACTTGAGTTCCCTCTTTTGCCAATTGAATGTTTCCTTTAAAACATTCTGATTTACTATTTGATTTTATTTTTTGAGGCTATTCTATGTTATGTAAGTCTTTCGCTGAGTATTGAGTGAGGCCAAGGGTTTGCTTGGGGCCAACAATAATTCTTGAGTACCAATACCATCCAGGGTGTAGGCTTGGGGGTGACAAACTTGTTATCAGAACCAAGAGTTCAAGATTCCTAGGGTGTCTATGACGTCGTGTCTGTAGAGTCGTAGTTATCAGTGTGAAGCGAGTCATATCTATAATTAGGAGGTTATGACATTTAGGAACTATCTCACTTCTTTCATGCTCTTTTCGTGCGATAGAGTTTAACTCTATAAAGTTTCCTTCTAACTCGTCCTTGCACATATCTTTCAGATGAAGCCTCCACGAAGTGTTTTCTAAGGTCGTCCTACTAGGCGTAACGTTGAAGATCAAGGGGTACCTAATGCACAAGAAGTGCAACCCCAAGGAGAGGTCACAAATGCTGAGTTCGAGGATGCTATTTGAATGTTGAATCAAGTGGTGGCTAATCAAGCTGGTCAACAGAGAGGGGATCGATAGGATATGGTTGATACATCCAGAATCCATAAGTTCTTAAGGATTAATCCTACAAACTTCACCAGTTCAAGTGTCACCAAGGATCCGAAAAACTTGTGGAACAGTTGTAGATGGTTTTTGAGGTTATGCATGTTGATGATGTTGAGCGAGTGGAACTAGATGCACACTAACTGAAAGGTGCTTCTAAAATCTTGTTTGACCAATAAAAGAAGGGTAGAGCTGGAGTGCACCAATTGTGAGTTGTGTTGTGTTTGAGAGTGCCTTCACCGGGCGTTTCTTTCCCCGTGAGCTAAGAGAGGCAAATGTAAGAGAATTCCTCACTCTTATGTAGGAATCTATGAGTGTGCTTGCGTGTAGCCTTAAGGTCACCCAACTTTCCCATTATGCTACGGAGATGGTTGCTGATATGAGGAGCAGGATGAGTTTATTTGTATTTGGGTTGTCTTGTACGTCAAGTAAAGAGGGCAAGGTTACTATGCTGATAGGAGATATGGACATAGCAAGGCTAATGATCCATGTGCAACAGGTTAAGGAAGATAAACTGAGAGATAGAGAAGAGTTTCATAACAAGAGAGCTAAGAAAATAGGGAATGAGTCTGGGCACCAAAAGAGCAATGTGAACTAGTCATCTTTCAAACAGAAGCTAAAGGGACCTTCTCCATCATCTTCTAGTGCACCTGCACCAAGGAACAACGGTGAGTTCAAGAATCAGAATTCACAAAACATCAGAACAAGACCTGCACACTCTCAGGGTAGTGTTTCACAAGGAGGTAATGAGACTCAAGCATATGCTAAGTGTGGTAGAAACCACTCAGGAGTGTGTCATGATGGCTCCACGGTTGTTTCAAGTGTGGTCAGAATGATCACTTCATGAGAGAGTGACCAAAGACAGGTAAGGTAGTGGAAATGGGGGCAATAGAGCTCAATTTTCTTTAGTTGCTCCGCCACATAGAGTTGCACCTACAGCAGCTACTTCAGGGACTAGCGGAGGAACAAATTGTCTATATGCTATCACAAGTCGCCAAGAGCAAGAGAATTCGCCAGATGTTGTCACTGGTATGATCAAAGTCTTTTCTTTTGGTGTATATGCTTTGCTAGATCCAGGGGCGAGTCTATATTTTGTGACTCCTTATATTGCCATGAATTTTGATATACTTCCTGAGCAACTTTATGAGCCCTTTAGTGTTTCTACACCTGTTAGTGAGTCTATTCTAGCTGAGAGAGTTTATCGTGATTATACCATTTTTGTTAATCACAAGGACACCATGGCAAACTTAGTCGAGTTAGACATGGTAGATTTTGCTGTTATTCTAGGTATGGACTGGCTTCATGATAGTTATGACTCAGTTGATTGTAGAACTTAAGTAGTTAAGATCCAGGTTCCGAATAAGCCAATTATTGAGTGGAGGAGTAGTTCAATAGTGCTTAAGGGTCATTTTATTTCATACCTTAAGGTGAGAAAGTTATTTTCCTAGCGGTGCATCTATCACTTAGTTAAGTTAATGACTCTAGTGTTGAGTCACCGCCTATTCAGTCAGTTCTAGTAGTGAGTGAGTTTCCAAAGGTCTTTCTAGACGATCTTCCTAGAGTCCCTCATTTTTGGGAGCATCTCCAACCGGTGCTCCATCTCTAGTAGGTGCTTCCTTTCCTCGGCATCTACCCCTAGCTATTGCTCTACCCGTGCCTCAACTGCGACCTCTCGCTGCAGATTCCTCAACTGGAGTATTGATGGGAGCTACGGGCCTGATGTCATTGTATCTAGTGTTAACCATCTGCGGACAGAAAAGTGGAGGTTAGATACCAATTTGCATCACCAGATACCAATTGAAATCAAGTTATAGCATGAAAGGAGACAAGAGAAGACAGAAAGATTTCCTAAAGTCTTATAGCCTCTCGAAGAAAAGAACAAACGTCTCTGTACTGTTCCGCAAGACTCTACTAGACTTGTCTTGGTACATCGACATGAATAAACCTAGGCTTTCATACCAACTTTTGCACGAACTAGACCATCGTGATTGGCACCCACCTTAACCCTCCGGTGGGAGAACCATTTATGCTAATTAGATAACCAGCTAAATCAAAATAGTAAGACATTTAAGTTACGGACATCTGGCATATTGAGGCTGAGTTCACAAGAGAGGAGGTTGACAGGAGGAGAGCAGCTCCAGCAGACATTTTTCCAGAGGTCAATGTTGACTCATTACCAACAGAGGCACCATCGCCTACTCTGGCCTCTGAGCCCTCAGGTATACCCATTCCTTCTTCCTCTTTCTCATAGGCTCCAGGTGTTTTCTCATCCTCCCAGCCTGCCAAGATTGCTTAGGCCATGATCCTGAAAATGGGGTTGTTGGCCTATTCAACTGATGTGAGAGCTACCCGATTGGAGAGATCCATCTCAGGGATGATTGATAGTTCCATACTAGTATCACTTACCCTCCTTCAGACTTCTGTTGATGCCTTGACAGTGAGAGTCATTATTTGTGAGAGCAGAGAGGGGGAGGCCTCTGAGGTGACGGCTTAAAAGCCAAGGTTGCGAGTTTGAGGAAGGATGTAGATTATTTGAAGGCTACGAACTTCACCTTAGTGATGCGGGATGTAGATGATGAGGACGCTCCTAAGACCTCGGGGATTTCTCCAACTACCACCGGAGATGTGAAGGGGGATGGCACAACACATGCAGAGTCGAATGCAGAGACCGACGAGGAGTTGATATCAGTACTTGCTAAGCAAAGCAGAGATGAGGGCATATTCAGATACTTGCCAGATCTTATGGAGACGGTTGTGCAGTCGGTGATCCAGACATTGCCGACTGAGACGTCCATAGCAGCTCCTAGTGGATGTGGCATTGTTATTCCATCTGAGACTACTCCAGGCACTGATGCCCATATACAGATTGCTACACCATCCACCGAGACCCTGACAGAGAGAGAGAGACTGCATAGAAATGACCTTTATTTACCTCCCTCTCTGTCTTATTATATTTTTACTTTTGGATACTTTTAGTTGCATTTGAGGACAAATACTTTTTATTTGTGGTGGGGTCAGGCCCACATTTTTTGTGTTGATAGCTGTGTTTTGTGTATATATTTGGGTTGTTCTGCTTTAAAATTGTATTTTATCTGTTTTTGTGGATGTTTGAGCTTATGGCTCCTTTTGTTTTAAATTGCAAAATGATTTTTGACCTGTCCAAAAAATTTTGCCACCTCTTATGTGATGAATGTGAGTGTTCTTTCGCAAAATTTAAGTCTCGGTCCCGATCAATACCGATGAATTGAATAGTGCTCTCAATCGAACGAACATGAATGCACAGCTCCAATATGGCAAAATGAAGTTGCATAGACAATATGTGAACTCTTTGCATCTCATTTTGACTAGCCTAGTATCGAATCGAATCTCCTATAATGATCATTGCACACTAGTGAAAGTGTGGAGTTTTGTTTAACTATAGTGTCGATGCCTAATCTGATGAGCTTGCTTTGAAACATGCCGGATAGATCCTAGAATTTGCCACGTTGGTCCGATCAACTGAGTAAGGGTAGCTCTTGATGTGATCTTAGGCGATTTAAAGAGTTTGAACCAATTTTACATACACCTCCTTGTGGCCCACCTTGTGAGCATGTGTGAATCTCTTTTGAACACCCCTTGAGCCTTATCTTTCTTTGGAAGAAACTTGATGAAAACTAGACATTTCTTAATCCACTACCTATAATCCTCTTGAATTGTGGTTAATTAAATAGCCAACATAGGCCAAAAGCCTAAGTTGGGGGTGTGGTGAAAAGATAAGGGCAAGTCAAGAAGTGCAAGGAAAGTCTCCTCTAACCTATGGTGTTGAGAAAAATAGAACCCCTCCATATATAAATAAAAGAGAAAGAGAGAAAGAAACGAAAAGAATGAAAAAGAAAGTTGCAGAATAAAGTACAAAAGAAAGGGGGTTTCTAACACATTATGGGAAAGTGAATAATAGGATGACTTATGAGCACTAAAGAAAATGATGAAAGAAAAGGGAAGGAAGTGTTGTGAATACCGAATCTCATGAGGATAAAATTCACTGAGCCTAAATGACCATATCTTCGCACTCAGCCCCATTACAAGCCTTGAAAAGACCTTTTTGATCTTGAAAAAGTTGAAACTAATGTCGATTGGAAAATACGGGCAAGCCTATGGGTGAAAGCATACATTGTTTTTTATCTTTGTAAGTGTAAGAGTTGCATATGATTCCTGAACATCAAATGATTAAATCATTATGTTCGAATATGGAATCATTCTTTCTGTGAGGGCATTCGAACACTCTAGTTGAGCTTGAACTTGCATATGAGGAAAGTAATGTGAGCATGAGATTCTTTGATATTGGTGAGTCACTACTTGAATCTTTGAGTGCACACTTGATCTTTGCATAAGTAAATTGAGTCTTGTTGTGTGCATTCATGGTCGAGTATTGTGTAGCACTGTTCAAGACACCTTTTTTGAACGACTGAACTTGAGTGCGCTTGAGGACAAGCAAAAGTTTAAGTTGAGGGTGTTGATGAGTCCAAAAATTGTACTCATTTAGGGCTTTATTTTAATAGAAATTAGTATCCTAAAATGCATGTTTTATCTCAATATCTGATGAAAACCTTAAAGTTTCAGGTATTTTAAGTTTGAGGGAAAGCATGGCTAGTATCAACTAAAAAGGAGCAAAAGAAGCTAAAAGAACGAAGAAATGAAGATCTGCGAATCGCCGAAACCATTCGGCGAATCGCCAATAGATCGCATATTCGCCTTTTGTTCCAGTGTGCTGAGCCGTGAAGGAAAGGATCAAGTCTGTGGGAAAAAGAGCAGTCGGTGTATCGCCGAACAACTCCGCGAAGCAGTGCTACATCGCCCAATTATTCGGGACACAAAAATGCTAAAGGCAATTGATGAAAGGCGACAAAGTAGACAAACGGGCGGATCGCCGAATGCATCGGCGATTCTCACTAATGTCGTCGACAGATCCTTCGGAACACATTTTCTAAAAACTATAAATACTAGTTCAGTTTTTATTCTTAGTAGCGAATTTTAGCTTATTTTATCTAGTTTTTAAATTATTAAGTTTGAGACAGAGTTTTGGAGATATTCTCTCCATGTTTTGGAGAGGGTTTTGAAGAACTAGGAGCTTTCAAGAGTTTCATCTTCAAGAAATTGAAATTGGGTCTCTTGGATTCTTCACTTTTGGCTTGTTTTAAGACTTAATCTTGCATACCCATTGATGGAAACTGATATTAGTCTACGTCTTTATATCTTTTACATGCGTAGGTAAAACCCCAATTCTTAGGTTGTGATTTTGTGAATATGGGTTAGATTAGTTGTTAGGTCTTGATTGATGATAGTCTATTTGTAGTTTAAATATGATTTCGTTTAGTGGCTATGGATGAACTAAATGAGGTTGTAGTTTCTAATATAATCTCATATATGTGTTTTCGGCTTGCGAGAGAGAGAGGTCGTAAAACTAAGACCACTAAATTGATGGCCAGTGTGAGTGGGTCGACATGAGGTTCAGCTCGAGAGAGTGAACCCTAGTCCCATTTTAAGGTGTTTCCCAACGTCACCTCTTATCTCTGGATTTTTAAAGTGTTCCGATCGACTTAGCTCCGCATTTTTATAGTCATACTGTTGACTTGTACTAGCTTTAGACTTCAGATTATCTTCATTAGTCTTTAGCTTTTGTTTCTCATTGTCCATACTGTCCACTTTGATACAAACTGTAGTAATGGCTTTGAGTATCTCTTCGATTGTATTTTCTTTCTCAGTTTGAGTAGCTTTGTCTTGATAAGTAATCTGCAATAACATTCTTGTCAGTTTTTATTACTTCAATAGTAAATGTAAAAATTAATATATTTAATACCAATCTTCTCATTTCTTTTGTAGTTACTAAATCATGTATTTTTCTTGTTAGCCACCATTTTACTTGTGTGTTATCTGTCCTTATAATAAATTTGTTATATACAATATATGATTCAAATGATAGTAAACATTTATACACTGAATATAATTTTTTCCTATTTATTTCCCATCTTATTTCTGTATTAGTAAATGTTCCTAAATAATATCTACAATGGTGTTCTATTTTTTCTTTATCATACCTGTATTTTAAGAATCCTCCATAAATTTTTTCACTGGCGTCTGATACTACTATCTAAGTATTTTTTTTGTTTTCATCCGGAAAATATAGTTTAGGTAGGTTTTACATAATAGTTTTACTTTTTGTATTTGTGTTTGGTCTTTTTTTATCAAACTGGTATTCTATGTCTTTCTTTAATTTTTGTTGTAATGGTTTTAAATTCTCTGCTAATTTTGGTATGTATTCTCTTACTTGATTTACTAGTCCTAAGAATGATTGTAATTTCTTTTTCATGTCTAGTTGTTCATTTGAGTTAATTATTTTTTGTACTATATGTGTTTGCATTTTTATTCCATTTTAATCTATTTGTATTCCTAGGAATTCTATTTGGCTTTTCATTATGTCTTCTTTCTTTTTACTTAGGGTTATGCCTGAATATTCTATAATATGTATGAATTTTTCTAATAATCTTATGTGTTCATCTTGGGTTTTAGAATATAGTAATATATCATCAATATATACTACACAATTTTATAGTTGTTTAAAGTAGTTATCCATAAAGTGTTGATATCTACCTGGGGCATTTTTATATCCAAATGGTAATACGTTCCATTCATAAAATCCTTGTGGTACTGTAAATGCTGTAAGTTTTTAGATTCTTCTTCTAACTTTAAGTGGTAAAATCCTGATTTGCAGTCAAATTTACTAAAATAATTATATCCTTGTATTTGTCTTATCTTTAATATTTTATTTGGTATTGGGTAATTATAAGTTTTAGTTTTTTGCATTTAAATTTCTATAATCAATAACCATTCTACTTTTTGTTCTTTTTTGTTCACTATGTTTATTTACTATAAATGTTGGGCTTGTATGCTTACTATTGTTTTCTTGTATATATCCTTTTTCTAGTAATTCACTTATATGTATTTTAAATTTTGTTAAATCATTAAAATTATTTTAATGGTTTTTGGGTTATTATACTATTATTATCAATTAGCTCAATTTTTACTTTTGTTTTATGTTTTTCCCATCCTTGTAAAGGATCTTCACTATATAATAATTCTAACTTATCTTGGATTATTTTTACTTTATCTATAGAGAATATAATTAATTCTATTTTAGGATCTTCTTCTATTATATTTTCTAATTTTTGTGTAATTTTCTCACTACCTTTTATCCATTCTGTTGTTTTCCGTTTTTTATTATTCACTCTTTTTGCTCCTATTTTTTGTTTACATGGTGTTGTGAACCACCAGTGTGTTTTTGTTATTATATGTGGGTATAATTTTTCTAAAAATGGCATTCCTAATAGCGTATCTTTTGTTGTAAGTTCAAAGTTATACATTTCTTCCATAGTTAATATCTTATCCCATATTTGTATTTTTATATTGTTTGCCTTATATGCGATCATGCTTCCTTCATTATTAAATCATGTAACTACTATCGGTGTTTTAAATTTTTCCCATTTATCTTCTGGTAAACAATTGTATTTACATATATTAGCTTTTGCTCCTGTGTCTATCATTGGTGTATAATATCCTTCTATTATTATCTTTGCAAGTATATATATTTTCATATTTTTATCATACTAAAGTTCTTTTTATTATATTTACATATAAACAATTGTATTTACATATATTAGCTTTTGCTCCTGTATCTATCATTGGTGTATAATATCTGTTGTAATATCCTTCGATTATTATCTTTGCAATTATATATATTTTCATATTTTTATCATACTAAAGTTATTTTTATTATTACTCTTTTATTTTCATAATTTATTGTTAATTGTTTTTCTTCTAGATTATATGGTCTTACTTGTTCTAACCATTTTATTCCTAAAGTGATATTTTTATCTCCTTGGTATATTTTAAACTTTATTACTATTGGTACTCCTCCAACAATTATTTCCTTTTCTGTAGTTTCTTCGGTATATATTAATACCTTTGGTGGTTCAGGGCATAATTGTTCAGTAGTAATTATTTCATCTTCTGTTACTAATTCCCTTGCAATATAGTTTTCTTCTTGTCATATATTTATCAATATTAGATATTTTTGTTGTTCCATTACTCCCGTTATGTAGTAATGATATGGTTTTATTTCTTCTTCTATTGATTTTTGTGGAGTTTTATCCATTCTTCTTGAGGTACTCATTTTTGATGATATTTGGGGTATTTCATATTTTATTCTTTTTGATATGCTTAATCTTTCTTTTACTATTTCTAAATCTTCTTCTATATGAATCTCATTATAACTATAATCATTATTATCTATGACTGTAACTATTCTTTCAAAAGGATTTTCTATTTTTATTTTTTTATTTTTTGCTATTATTTTATGTTTTGTTGTTAAAACATATAAGTTTTTACATCTAGCTGTAAATATTTTACTTCCTGGGGCTAGTTCTATCCCTGACATTTTCCAATATAATACTAGTGATTTATCTATGTTTCTGTCATTTATTGCTACTGATTAGTTAGCACTTATTATAAATTTAAATTTTTGGTATATGAGGTTATCTTTTACTGCACTTATTATACTTTTTTATATGGGTTGTATAACTCTATCATCCGCTAAGTATATTTCTATGGGTGTACCTATTCCTTCTCTAAAATATGTTTTTATTAGTATTTCTGTTCCTCCTAAATGTACATATTTAATTGGATTTTTAGCCTTAATATATTGTATTTCTTTATTGATTATTCGTTTGTTTATTATTGGTATTTTAGCCTTTTCTTTGGTGTATTTGCAATCTATGATATGTTCTCTTTGACTTACTACATAATACTCTTTTTGTCGTTTAAACCAATTTCTTATTGTTGGTATTTCGAATATTTTTTCTACGCTTAGGTCTAAATCTTTTCCTTTTATTTGTTCGAATATATTATTATCAAATATTATTTTTTTTTCTGCCGATTCTTCATCTTGATATTTTTCTTTAGTTACTATTTGTATATCTGTTTCAGTCATTTATATAGTATTCATTATCGGATCCTATTACTGAATTATTTTCCATTTCATTTGTTTCGTTTTCTGATAATTCATATATACTATCATTGCTTTCTAATTCATAATCTATAAACTCTATTGGTATATATTTTTCATTGTCTACTAGTATTTCCGATATTTGTTTTTTCTTTGGATTTTTAGGCAATTTGCAATCTTTAGCTATGTGTCCTAATTTTCCACAATTATAATAGGTACATTCCGTTAGTTTTCTCTTTGGTCTTTTGGTTTTGTAGTTTTTTACGTAGTAGTTTCTCCTTGGTCTTTTATACTTATATTTTGATCTATATTTTTTATAGTTTCTTTTTTTATTTTTATAATACCTATCCGTACAACCAAATTGGGGTGTTGTTTTATTTTTGCAACATGCTAGGTTTTTTACTAATATCTTTTCCATTTTTATTTCTTCTTTATGTTTTTCACACAGTTCTGTAAACCATCGTTGTAAGAATTTCATTCTAGCTCCTAAGGTATCTGTTAATCCTGCTTCATTCCAAATTTTTATTACTTTTGAACTAAAAGGTTTTGGTAATTTTGTAGAATATAATTTTCTTATTTCTTTACTTTCTTCTGTGTTATATGTTTCTTTATAATAGTATTCTCTAAATGCACATGTATATTCATCTATATAACACATATTACATATTGCTAATTTTGTCATTAGATTCCGGTTTCTGATTTTTTTCTTTATTTTGTTCTTCTATTTCTGTTGTCATACTACTAAATTCATTTCTTATAGCTATTTCGTATTTATATAATATCTCCGTAGTTGTAGTAGCTAATTCACCATCAAATTTTTTATTACTTCTTAAAGTTTTTAAACTTTAATCTGATAAATTTTGTAGCCATAATTTTACTGTTCCTATAAGTGTTCTTTCTATATATCCTGGTGTTTCTGTCATTCCTATTTTGTTATCTATTAATTGTTTTGATATATATCTCTTCCATAATTGGATTGTTTTATTTATATCTGCTACACAGTCTAAATCTAAAAAATTAGGTTGTTCAGTTATTGGTTTAGGTGTCCATTTTTTATTCAATCTTTTATCCCATATAGTTTTTTCTCTATCATATTGTTCATAGTTTGCATTATAGTATTTTAATTTTTTTGGGTTTTTTATTCCTGATGTACTAGGTTTTTCATCAATGTCTACGTCTCCTGTATTTACTTCTAAATTCTTTGTATTATCTATGTTTGCTAAGAGTTCTGTACATGTTTCGCTTGTTTCTGAATGTTGTTCATCTAGATCATCGTCGTTAATTTAATCAATTCTTATTTCAGGTAGATTATCTTGGTTATTTTCTTCTTTTTCTTCTACTTCTTCTTCTAATTGCAATTTTTCTTTAAATTTATTTATCTAATTTGCTAATTTTGTCTTTTGTTCTGTTTCTTTTTGTTTAATTTCATACATTTCTTTCAATATTGCCAGCTCTTTTTCTAGTTCTATTATTTTAGTATTTTTTACTTCTTCTAATTGTTGTACTTCCTTTTTTGCTTGTTGTTTTATTTTTTCAATTTCTGTTTTTCTATCTATTTCTTCATTTTCTTTTGTTATTCTTATCATAGCAGTTAAACTATCTTCTAGTGTTACCGTTTCTTTTTCTAACATTAAACTTAGATTGCCACCTATTTTCTTATATCTTCTTCCTAGATTAGAAAATATTATCTTTATTTTTAATCCGTCATAGTTTTCATCTATTTTTTCATCTATTGCGTATTCTTCTTTATTCATCTATAAATTGTGTTGTAGTTTATATTCTAAGTTTTCTATTTGTATCTGTAGATATAAAATAGTTTTTCTCTGTGCTACTATGGAGTTTTTACAAATTCCTGCAAATATATTACTATTAAGTCTATTTTGCCTATGTCTCAATTCTTGTCTTTTTGCTATAATTATTTCGGTAAGTTTTTGTCTATATTCGTTATTCTCATTATTCATTGTATCTTTAAATATTGAATATATTTATATTCTATTTTAGATATATTATCTATTAATTGATCTAATTTGCCGTGATCAGTTTTTGTGATACTGAGTTGTTTATATTCTGGATATAATTTGTTTAATTTTCTTCTTATTTTTCGTAACTTTCTACTAGTATGTTTCTTCTTATATTTCTTTTCATCCATAGGTATTGTTGAAAGACTAGTTTTTCATATGTTTTTGTTAGATATGAGAAAGAAATTCACACATAATCAGTATTTTTTCTTGAAGATACCCTTCTTTTCTTGAAGCTTGAGATTGAAACTTCTTATTTTGTTCATCAGAAAGAAGTTGGAATCATTTTGGGATTTTCTTTGTATCCTGCCAAATCAAAGACAAGCCAGTGAGAAAATTAGAAGTTTGCCAGGTGCACCTTTATTTATGTAATGCAATTTTTTTTATTGTGTTTTACATTTCCTTAAAGATCTGGTGCAAGCATCACCTTCTTCTCAAGGCGACTCTTTTAGCTTCACAAGTTGCTTTCTTGATCTTTAACTTCAATTTTTGTGACCATTTTAGTTTTAGATGTTGTTTCGTTGCAATTGGTGATAGTTTCATGTTGGGCTTTATGTAGTTACTGTCCTGTTATAGTTTTTTTTTCGTAATCCCTTCTGTTGTTTAGAGCTTATAATATCTACAAAAAGTATATAGATGCTTGTGAGTTGATGATTTTAATGTGCCTTAAACTTTTCGATAAAAATATGTTAAGGAAGGAAACAACTACAGGACTTGTCTTATTAGCGTATCTATGACAGACACTTTGGCAGATGACTCTAATGACTCTAGTGCCTCCGCGAGTGACAATCTGCGATTTGTCCAAGTTGTTTCAACCCACTGCTTCATTTTTTCGCCTTCTGCTTTTCTGTTTTGTTGCACGATAAGTTTATCTGCATACCCACTTTCTACTTCGAAGGGTGGAGCTTTGAGCACTTCAATTGCTCTTCTATGGAGTCCTTCTTGAATCAAAAGCGATTTTGTGTTGGACTTGGGTGACTAAATAGTGTTAGTATGTATAATGCACGTGCTTCTATATTATTATTTTCATCCCTTATAGAAATCACATAATTTTTTTTGACTTGACTAACTGGAAGGGAAATTTATGTTTGTATTAGAAAAATACATTTTTTTCTATTAGTTAAATGGTGAGATTGAACCCTTCTGAAATTAGATATTTGTGGTATGGTCATTTCTGGTTAAATTTGAATTTCACTTACTTGATTACTAACTAACTAATAAATTATTAAGTACTAAAAGAAGTGTTTTATCATTGTTTGTTAGATATGAAGCATGAGTTCCATTAGAGTTGATCGCATGTGGATGTATAAGAGACTAGTGCCAAGTCGAATGACAGACACTTCTAAGTTTATAGAAGGTGTGCATGGATTTATAGAGTTTGCATTAATGCAACCTGATTTTGTTTCTAATGGAAGTATAAGGTGCCCTTGTTCAAAATGTAAAAACAGTAGTGGGTTTCTTAAACCTCATGATATTAGATCTCATTTATACAAGCATGGTTTCATGCCCAACTATCATCAATGGGAATCACATGGGGAGTCTTTTGTACCAATTTCTAGTCCTCAACCTAGTACCAATACAAGTGATGAAATAGGTGCTAATAGAACACCAATAAATCCATATCCTACAACGGTCATGGATGCAACTGGTCCTAGTTTCAACTTAGACAGTGATGTATTTGATATGGATATTGATGAAGAAGAACCTCCTAATCAAAATGCTCAAGAATTTTTTGAAATGTTGAAAGCTGCTGAAGAGTCATTGTTTGATGGATGTCGGACTCATTCTCCCCTATCAGTAGTGTGCAGGTTGTTGAACATTAAGTCTGAGTCGAACATGGGTGACAATTGCTATAATTAAATTTTGCTATTTTTGAAGGAGCTCTTACCTGAAGATGCAAAATTACCTGTTGATTACTAGAGGACTAAACAAATGGTTGCAAAACTTGGGCTAGGATATGAAAAGATAGATGTATGTCAGACATATTGTATCCTATATTACAAGGATAATAAAGACAAAAGAGATTGTCCAAAGTGTGGTCAACCACGCTACAAGCCTACGAGAAGAGGCAATGGAAGGAAAAAAGATGTTCCATATAAAGTAGTCTATTACTTTCCTATAACTCTGAGGTTGCAGAGATTATATATGTCAACCAAGACAGCTGAACATATGACATGGTATTGGAAATACCGTCGAGAACCTGGGGTAATGAGTCATCCAAGTGATGGAGAGGCATGGAATAAGTTTGATTAGTGTCATCCTAACTTCACAAGCAAGCCTCGAAATATAAGACTTGGACTTGCAACTGATGGATTTAGTTCTTATGGGAATATGGCCCATCCTTATTCTTGTTGGCGAGTAATCATTACACCGTACAATCTTCCACCTGAAATGTGCATGACTAGCCCTTATATGTTCTTAAGTCTTCTTATTCCAAGTCCAAAGAACCCTGGAAAGAATATAGATATATACTTAGAACCTCTTATTGAAGAATTAAAGTAATTATGGGTTGATGGGGTTGAGACTTATGATTCTCATAAGAAACATAACTTTCAAATGCGAGTTGCACTTATGTGGACTATTAATGATTTTCCAGCTTATGGAATATTGTTCGGTTGGCGCACACATGGTCTATTAGCATGCCCTTGTTGTATGGGTAAAAGTAAGGCATTTTACTTAAAACATGGGAGAAAAGGTTCATTCTTTGATTGCCATCGTAAATTTTTGCTTATGGGTCATCCATTTCGACGGGATAGAAAGTCTTTTTTAAGAGGAAGGGTTGAGAACTATATTCCTCCTCTTAGGTTTTCTGGTGAAGAAGTTTGGAACAAAGTTTGTACCTTAACAAAAGTATCTGATCATCACGCCTCTGGTAAGTTGCCAGGGTTTGGGGATCAACATAATTGGACAAAACAAAGCTTTTTTTGGGAATTGCCATACTGGAATACAAATATTATTTGGCATAATCTTGATGTGATGCATATTGAGAAAAATGTGTTTGATAATATATTCAACACAATAATGGATCTAACGGATAAAACAAAAGACTATTTAAATGCTAGAAGGGATGTGCAAAATTGTTGCAATTGTCTAGAGCTTGCATTGTTGGAGCATGAAGGAAAATTTTTGAACCCAAAGGCAGCCAATTCATTCACAAAAGAACAAAGAAAGTTGATATCTGAATGGTTGAAAAGCTTAAGGTTTCCAGATGGTTATGCTTCAAATTTGTCTAGATGTGTAGACATTGAAGATTGTAAATTATCAATGATGAAGAGTCATGATTGCCATGTATTTCTAGAAAGGTTGCTACCAATTGCATTTTGAGATCTTTTGCCCGAGCCAATTTGGATTGCCTTAACAGAGATAAGTTTATTTTTTAAAGGTTTATGCGCAAATCTGTTAAAAGTAGAAGATCTCCAGATGTTTGAGGAAAGCATAAAGGTTACAATTTGCAAGCTAGAGAAAATATTTCCTCTTGGTTTCTTTGATCCCATGGAACATTTGCCAATTCATTTACCATATGAAGCAATAGGTGGAGGCCCAGTCCATTTTATATGGATGTACACTTTTGAGCGGTAAAAGTCTAAACTATATCATTGATTAGATAATTAATTTAATTAACTAACATCACACTAACTATAGATGTACCTATGCCAAGAAATACACACTTTAACGAAGATGGTAAAAAATAGATTTTGTGTCGAGGGATCAATATATGAAGCTTATATCATTAAAGAAATTTCAACATTCAGTTCTCATTATTACCAGCCTAATGTGCAAACTAGGCTCAACAAAGTTACTCGAAATGATGATGGAGGTGAAGTTGATGCACCCGATGGTTGTCTATCCATCTTTTTGCATCCCGAACGTCCGAGTTGGGAGATGAATGGTCGTTATTTGTCTGATAAGGAGTGGGATGCGGCAAGAATATATATTTTGTTGAATTGTGAGGATATTCAACAATTCATCCCGTACATTTATAGATTTTACCTATATAATATATATGTCTTGCATGAATGGATAATTTAAAAATAATAAATTCTTACTTCTGTAGTTTCTTTGAAGCTGAATTGAAAAGAAATTCAGAAAATATCAGTCTCGAGGAAATTGATAAAGAGACTAATAGCAGATTTACCAACTGGTTCGAAGATTATGTGAGTAAAATACTATAGTATGAAGAAGTTCTTATTTTTATTTATCTACATCAAGTTATAATTTATACAGAACTATATAGATCATCGGTCTATTTTGTGTATTTTTTAGGTTCTCAATCCAGCTAACAACATAAGTGATGAGCGGTTAAGAGAGTTGGCTTCTGGTCCTTATAAGTGGGTGCAAACTTGGCCTCAATATTTTACAAATGGCTATAGGTTCCACACACTTAGTCATGATTCTAACAAATCAACTATGAATAGTGGTGTGTGCATAAAAGGGACAACTTGGAATGACTATGAAAGTGACTATTATGGATTGGTTGGTGAGGTGATACAACTCGAATATTCCAATCCAACAAAGAAAAGAGCCACTCTTATCTTGTTCAACTATGATTGGTTTGATCCAATAATGCGTCGAGGGTGTAAGGTTCATAATCAGTATGGCTGATAGATATCAATCATAAAAAAAGGCTCTCGAACTATGCTTAAGAACCTTTTGTATTGGCTGAACAAGCGCAACAGGTCTATTTTGCAGAATATCCCAGTAAAAACAAAGATAGTATTGACTGGTGCGTAGTGTGTAAAATAAAAGCTAGAAATCAAATTGATTCTCCAAATATCCCATACCAAGAAGATGACAACTTACCCCCTATAATCCCAAATATCACTGATGATCTTGTTAGCTTACGTCATGAAAATGGTGAATTGGAAATACATGAAGTTGAAAATGAGAGTGATGAAATTGATTGAGAGCATGATATTAATGCTATTGAAAGTGATGAAGAGATAGAAGAATCTGATTTTGAACTCTCTGAAGATGAAGGAGATGAATTATTTTGTCTGTAAAGGAGATTCCTCCATTTGGCCTGATGTTGTCTTTTTGTGTGGAGTTGGAGGATGATTTCTCAAGATTATTTTTTTCTGGTGTTGTGGAAGTCATCTAGCATTTTCAGTAATGCTATTCATAGAATGTACTGGTGTTCTAGTACTATCTCATTGATAATTATCAGACTCTTCCATATCACTTTCTAGAATTTTGACATAAACGGTAAGTTTCTTTTATATTGTGCTTTCCTTTTCAGCTAATTGATTCAGATTAGTGAGTAGTGTGTTATGATTGAATCAAATTTTACATTTGAAAATCATTCTCACATGCCAACAAGTTTTTTAGGAGTCTTCATTATGCATATATCTTATCTCTTTATGTAGAAATCGTGTAGCCATTTGGATTTTTTTTTTTTGAAGGATACAAACCATAGAAGCTTAGCAACTTTGTTCCACACTTGGCAATCAATTATATAAAAGCCTCTTACACTTCTCGGTTTACACAATGTCTCCTAAGTTTCCAAGGCCGACCTTCTTGATAACTAGTTATTTTCTTAACTAGATTGTGCGTCTCAACTTGAAAAACAGTACTAAATTGATTATTTAATTTATATTTGCAAAAGAATTATTCTTTTTCTGGTTATTCTATGATTTATGTTGATAATTAACAATATATTTAATGGTTGTCGAAGGAACTAACTAGTAAAGAGCTTCGGAACGATGAATTATTTCTAATGACTCACAAAACCAAAAATGAAAAGAAGTGGATCTGTGGAAAGTCAGAAAGGATGTGGGTATATTTTTATCTCATTTCGTCACTGATATTTATTCTGAAAGTTATTTTTGTTTAAATTTAAATCCATGTGAATTATTTTCTAAGAAGTAAAAAGAAATTGCTCTGTTAATGGGAATTTTTCTTTTTCTTTAATTCTTGGGCATAACGCAAGGAGAGTGATTTCACATTTGAAAGAACTTTAAGTATATTTGGTTGTTAAATGTGGTGTTAGGTGCACTTGTTTGGGGGTGGACTATTTAGCCAAAAAAATGATTTCACATTTCAAATAACTTCAAGTATCTCATTGTTGAAACATATCATTATCCATGCTATCATTTTACTGGGAAATCCCAATTCTATAAGTATTTGTTCGAGAAACACCCATTTAACCTCGTCTGACAAACCTTGTGTTACATTCATTTTCTCTAAGACTCTGGTATATGATATTCTTTTTTGTTTAGCAGTACACACATCCCCAAAGAGTTGTTTCTCTAGTCGACTAGAAATTATACTAAGAGTTTTTGCACCCCAATAGTTAAGGGCCAGTGAACAAGACTTCATCTCTATCATTTTGGTTTTTGAATTACACTATGTAGCAACCTGCATCGTGGTTTTATAACTCAGGTACAGAAGCAAAATTTTAGTACCCATCAATATAATTGCTCATGTAGGAGAAAGTAGGTGATTCACAACATATACATCACTAGAGCATTATTCCATTCATCGGTCAGTTTCGTTATTTCTGATGCCTCGAATACAATTAATGGTCGTCCATCAATTATATTTGGTGGGTTATAGGTTAAAGGCAAAGTAGTGGTGGAAGTACAGTTCAACATGAACAGGTTGTTCCAAACTTCTTCCCATCTCTATATATCTTATTCAGCTTATTGTATTTTGTTTCTGCCCGACTCTCATTCCACCTTAAGGTTTGAATAAGGAACCTATATTGTTTCAATAGAGCATTTAGAAAATATGTATTGTATTAGTTCTATACTAGTAGACAATCATTGCAAGAACCGATCAAGCTTTTATAAAATTGAAGTATCTCTTTCTCAATTTCATCATGTTTTAGGAGCTGTCTACTCTCAAGACTGGTTAAAATAGAAATATTATCCATGTTGGCTCTAGTTTTCACACAGATAATGAACTACTTCTTGTTGTTGTCTCCTGCTACTTCAAGCCAGTGAGCCTTAGATTTCCGTTTCAACACCTTCTCCAGGAGATAAGACCATTTTGTATGTTCAACTACAACTTCTTTTTCTATGTCAAATACAGTGTTGGCTACACTAGTCCCCACATGCTGAGTTATTTGTTATTTTGATGGATTCTAACTTCTCTCTTGCCTCAGCGACTTTACTGTCAAAGCTCCCCATTTCCTATGTCGATAACCTCTACAGAGGTTCTTTACACGGCTTCATTTTTTTCAGTATATATCTCCTCCTTTTACATTTTGTTTCCAAATGGTCGTAATAATGTTTGAAAAGCTCTCATGTTTTAGTCAGTATGTTCAGAAATCTGAAATGCTTGTGGGGTCCACTATCTGCACTATAGTGCTCAATAAGAATCGATGAGTGATCAGAAAAACTATTCTTCTTGAATTGACCTGTCAGGTTCCATGTTGTATCATCCAATAATCATTACAAAGAGCCCTGTAATTAATTCTACTCCATATGTTACAATTTGTCCAAGTATACCTTCTTCCAATAGATTTCATATCTGTAAGATTTAATACATTTATTACTTGTTGAAAGTCTTTTGTTTTAGATTCACTGACCTGTTAGCCCCTAATTCATTTCAAATCTAGCAGGGGAGAATAGAAATCTCCACAAATACACCAAGGTTCACTGATGATAGAACCTATTCTAAGTAATTTCTGTCGTAAGCTTCTCCTTTCCACTCTACAATTTTTGGCATAAATCACTGTTAGTAGACAATAAAAATTGGAACACTTGCTACATTTATATGCGTAAAATGATCATGTACTTCTTCCATCAGAATAGTCATTTCACCAGACATCCTTAAAATCCAGATTCTCTTATTTTCGGCTAATGAGTAGTTATAAATGCATAAATTGATCATGTACTACTTCTATCAGAATAGTCATTTCACCAAGCTTCCATAAAATCCAGATTCTACTATTTTCGGCTAATGACTAGTTATAGATGCATAAATTGATCATGCACTACTTCTATCAAAATAGTCATTTCACCAAGCTTTCAAAAAATCCAGATTCTTTTATTTTCGGCTAATGAGTGGTTATGTGCATAAATCCATCCTCTAGTTATCTTATTCACACATTTAGAGAATTTATGTTAGTTCACCGTTGTTTATAGTATTCCAGCAAAAGAAATTTTGTGGTTTACCAAATACATTGTCATCTTTTTTTGTTTGAAGGGGCTATTCATTCCCATTACGTTCCAGATTAACCTGTTCATTAAAGAGAGAGATGTACCCTCCCATCAGGAGGTTTCTAAGTCTATATTATTGCCTCATTTCCCCGAGACAGTGAATAGAAAACATTAGCCATATTCATTGTTGTCCATGTTTGTAGTTTCCTCTAATAGGTACCTAACTGCACCAACTCTGTGTATGATTAATGGAAGTGATTATCCTTTCTTGAATGTCACAGCACTCTTCTTGTAACTTTGTTTGCTTTTCCTTACTTTGTTTCTGATGTTGTATGCTCATTGCTTTGTGAGGCTTCTTATTTTGATCATGTTTATTGATATACCGTGAATTTACGGTATTTCTAATACATTTCACTTACAAGTTGTGTATGTCTAGGGCCTTTTTGTATTGGTTTTTATGTGTTTTTATCATATTTTGTAGGAAAGATGTCCAGGCGCAGAATTAAAGAGAGCTGAAAGAAATGCAAAAAAGGGAATATACGGAGGTGATCTACGGACCGTAGGTCCATTGACGTTATGTAGATGGTGGTCGTAGATCAGAAGCCAAGGCATGGAAAACAAATCAGGGAAATCTGACCAAGTGTGGAACCACGGTGACCATTGACGGTCTATAGATTGATCTATGGACCGTACTGTTGATCCGTAGATTGAGACTATGAGGGTTCCAGTACCTGATTTTTGAAGATTCTAAGTGTGGAGCTACGAAAGGGGATTGACGGACCGTAGATTGATCTACGATCCGTACTACAGTTCCATCGTTTGCTTCAGAGAAGCTGATTTTTGGAAGTTGATATATTTTCTAAGTCCTGGTTGACGGAAGGGACTCACGGACCGTAGATCCATTGACAGTCCGTGAGTCAGTCTCGTGGAATAAAGACGCGTGCCTATAACAAACTTTCTTTATTTTGTTTCCCTTTTAATTCAGGACCTATTTTTCTATAAATAGGGCATGTAAACCTCGTTTTTGGGGGTTAGACATTATTACTTTAGTTTTATTCTGTGACTTGGGAAATTATTCTGGCAAACCTAGCAATTATTAATTTCCTAAGTTCGTTTTGAAGATTTTGGTGTTGCAATTCAAGTTGAAATTCTGGGATTATTATTCTTCTTACGTAAGTTCATAATTCTTTCATCTAAAATAATTAATTGTGTTCATATGATTATGGGTAACTAAACCCCACAACTAGGGTTGTGGGAACCATGAGCGATTAACAAAGTATGAATAGTAAATAATCAATTCTTGAATAGTGTTGTTGCATGCATTGATAGTTCTTTCATTTAGAAGTCTTTTTAACGAGTGCACGCGTTAGAACTAGCCTTGTTGCTACTTGCCGGACTAAGGAGGTAATCAACAAGAAAAGAATTATCAACATAGATTTAGTGTGATACTATCTAATAGGCTAGTGTCGATTGGTACGAAGTAATAACTAAGCCAAACATTGATTATGATGTCTAATATGAGGTAAAGGTAAGGGTTAGTAAATTATACACACATAGCTGGACCAAGGTGCGGGGTGAAATTCTTTAAATGCCGGACCAAGGATTTAGAGATACCTAACTTATCACTTTGCACGTAGTACACTAGGAAAGGATTGTTATTACTAGGATTACTGCGTTATGAGCTTGTGGGGAACACATATACCCTAGTTATTTCTCTCATCTTGATAACAACCAAAATTGAGTTTTGATTACTGATAACTTAGTAAATTCTTACAATTTGTTTCACAACCCCCCCCCCCCCCCCCTTTTATTACTTGTTTCTGGAAGTAATTTGACTAATCTAATATAATTGTTGGTTAAATTTAAGTCTAAACCATTTTCCTTGTGGGATCGACCCCAACCTACAAGTTGGGTTCTTTACTTGGTAACGACCGCTTATGCTTCTTTAGGGAGGTGTAATTTGAGCGTATCATTTATTCATATCATGTGTACCATCTACATGTGGAGGAGGGATGTATATTTTTTTAGCCCTAGCCTAGGGATCCAGTTTTGCACCTGATTTCTCCTGCCTCGTCTTGGTAAAAGAATTTCATGTTGACCCCTCCTATTTGGAGGTTGAATGTGTCCACCATCATCAAAGATGCATATATGACCAATCTTCTACATTTCTTACATAATAAGGGTTTCCAGTCATATTTAATAGTTTGAACAAACGTCCTTCCTGTAGGATCAACAATTTCTACCTCTTCTGGCAAACCTTGTGTTACATTTATTTTCACTAAGACTCTGGTATATGATACTCTTTTCTGTTTAGCAGTACACATATCCGCAAAGAGTTGTTTCTCTAGATGACTAGTAATTTTACTAAGAGTTTCCGCAACCCAATAGTTCAAGGCCAATGAACAGGACTTCATCTCTATCATTTTTGTTTTGGAATTTCACTATGTAGCAGCCTGCATCGTGGTAATATAATTCAGGTATAGAAACAAAATTTTAGCACCCATCTGTAACCATCCGAGCACCTTTTTGAAGTGCTTTTCTTAGCTAATGCACAACATCATCCTTCATCCAGCAGCTCTGAACACTTCCTACTTAATTATAGCAACTAGAACCAACACCTTCACTATTTATAGACCCATTCGTACCTAATCCTTTATCCATGCATTTTATTCGAAGACCAGCACCCCAAAGAGAATTTCCCTACATGATATCTCTGGCTCTCACCGCATCCATAACGTTTTGGTATTCAACCAAAGAAAAATCTTTGAATGCAAAGAATGGAAATAGATTTACTGGACCAAACATCTCAAACGTATGTCTGACAAGAACTTCAGATGCATCAGGGCCTAAAGACCCCAACCATAGTGTTTTGAAGTGAAAAAGATGTCTGCTGCAGCTGAGTATCCATAAGTGTACCAAATCCCTTGATTTGTGGAAGAATGAGACAGTGGTAACTGCTGCATAGGTGACTCCAGGAACAGCTCATACGTCCTGATGATGATCATGATGTTGGTAGAGGACGGTCCACATTAAGAATTCGGTGGTTCTCCATCATGACAAGGTGTCCTCCATCAGATGCATTGTTTCTCAAATCCGATGTGTTCTAGCAATAGGTGAAAGAATATGCTGCTTATAGACCTCCATATGCACAGAAGACCTAGTATTCATAAAATCTCAAGACTCTTTAGAATCAAAAACTACAGACCTACACTCACTGCTATTAGTATATGAACTCATACTGGAGCGGTGAGTTGATCCCAGAGGAATTGTTGGGCTTCCAGTAATTTCATGTAGGAGAAAGTAGGTGCTTCATAACGTATACATCACTAGAGTATTATTCCATTCATCGGTCTGTTTCGTTATTTCTGGTGCCTCTAATACAATTATTGGTCGTCCAATAATTATCTTCAGCGGGTTATAGGTTAAAGGCATAATAGTGGACAGTTCAACATGAACAAGTTGTTCCAAACTTCTTCCCATCTGTATATTTCCTATTGAACTCATTATATGTTGTTAAGCTTGACTGTCATTCCACCTTAAGGTCTGAATAAGGAACCTATATAGTTTCAATATAGCATTTAGGAAAGATGTTCTTGTATTAGTTCAAATATATATTTCATTGTTTACTTCATCAATTACAGTATTCTATTCCTTTAATTATATAAGTTTATTTCTTGTTGTCCATTTATTCTATTACAGAATAAATTTGAGTACTTTCATAGCACCTTTTGCAACTTGATAGCTTTGTTACACAATGTAATAGCTAATCACTTTATTCTTTTTCAGAATACATTTACAAATACAATTAAGGATAAGGTGGGCGAGACTTTAACATTAAGGAATGAAGAAGGTCTTGAAGTAGATGACGGAGACATGGAGAGAAATACGTCCACAAATGGAGAAGATGAAGGAGAAAAAACTACTGAAGATTATGTGAATTTATTGAAAACGGTATCGGAGGAGCAATTACTGAAAACTTGGATAGAAACAGTTAGTGGAACTAAAAAAGGAAAATTATATGGGCTTGGTTCTAGAAATTGTTGGTTGGCAGATTCGAAGAATTCTAATTGTGCATCCTCTACTGCTCAGAATCCTTCAAATATTCCTACTCAACAAATATTTGAAACACCAGAATTTCAACAACTTCTTGACCGCGTGTTGGGGCAACAGATGACGAATATGCAAGAGCATGTGCAAATTGATATTCGGGAAAATATGGAAGCTCAAGTGACTATTATGATTCGTGCTGTTGTGGCTCGGATGCTTGGTTTTACTCCTCAACCACCACCAGATGGATCTGGTTCTACCCCAAATGTACCTTAAGAAAATTTATGTTACTGTTTTTATGTTTTAAGACATGTTTTAGCTAGTAAACATGTACTTCACTATTCATGGATTGATGATATTATAACTGTGCTTATTTTGAAAAATTAATTTGATTCAACTATGTTTTTCATCATGTGTCAATTATAGAAAATTTTATTTGTATTCGTCATACAATTTCTAGCCAGATTATCTAGAAAATATCCCTAGCTATTTTTAACTAGTCATTTAGCAAAGAAAATATTCCAAGAAAAATTTGAAAAATAGCTCGAGAATTTGTAAGTTTATATAGGGTAATTCCTTGCTAAGTCTTAGTAAAGTCAACATTTACCAAGCAAATTTTGCTATGAATTTAGCTAGTATACATTGTAGCAAACTGTTTGCAACGAAAAGAGCCTAGCAGAGATATCTTAGCTAAATTAGCTAGGAATGACATTATTTGCTAGCTAAAAATTAGCCAAGAGCTTATTAGCTTTGAAGGTCTAATAGGGTCATTTTCCTAGCTAAATTGACATTAGCTACGGATTTTATCACTTTAGCTAGGATTTGCGTCTGTAGCTAAATGATTGTTTTCTTGTAGTGACCGGTAACATTTTAGCTTAGGTGGATCCACTAGCTAATAACCTATGTGGGCACATAGTTTTGGAATAAGGAAGATGGTCATTGAAACCCGGCCTAACATGGGGAGAGCTTTCATCTTACCATATCCACTCGGTGCTAAGCTTACATTCCCATAGAGTAGTTCAGTTTCATTGACATTATTATACTTGAGAGGACTACCACAATTAGGTCTACCTAACCAAAGTAAATTACACACATGAAAGGGCCACCACCATTAGGTCTACCAATTCAAGGTACATCATTAGGATAGCTCATTGAATCCTCAAGAAAGGGCCACCACCATTAGCTCTACTGATTCAAGGTTCATCATTACATTAGTAGTTCATAGACTCATCATGAAGGGCTACCACCATTAGGTCTACCTGTTCAAAACATAGTCTTTAAATACTTCATTCATCATTTATGAAAGGGCTACCAACATTAGGTCTACCGATTCAAGGTTCATTATTCATTATATGAAAGGGCTACGACCATTAGTTCTATCGATTCAATGTTCATTAAGTCAAGATACTTTAGTTACACGATAAGAATATGCCCTAAGCCTACCAATTCAAGGTACATCAATCAAGATCACTTTCATTCACACAAGAAGAGGATGCCTTAAGCTTACCAATTCAAGGTATAACATTACATTGAAGAAACCTTTCACATTATATCATTCTCATTACAAGTGTATAATTGAGAATAACCTTTCAATAATAACACAATTGCGTTGTAGTCATGATCACATTACTTTCATTGAAATCACAAAGCATAAGCATAGCCGCTACATCAACCTTCATAAATTGCCCTCCAAGGCTATGAATCAAACTCAACCAAAACATCTTGAAAATTACATTAGATAAGGGGAACATCATGATTCAATAACTCAATCAATATATACTTAATAAATTACAATGCTTCCATAATAAATCAACCCACATCATAAATTCACAAATTTAGTATTTTGGGGGATTCATGGGTTCATGGGGTATTTTCATCATAAATCAACATTAATTCAACAATTCAATCATAATCCATCATATATCAACCATTGAAATCGTTTTGAAAGAAAACCCGTGACTTAGATTGAAACCCTAACTTTTGGGGAACTTGAAAGCTTCAAAATCTAGTTTTGAAAGGACTCTATGGGTGAAGACAACCCATATATGAAGAGACACCAAACCTTAATGTAGTTTTCCCCTTAATTTGAGATGAAATACCTTGGTTATTCAAGCCCTAACCTCCACTTTTTCTTCTTCTTCTTTGGAAACTTCTAGAGAGAGAAATTTTGGAGAAGATGAACTATTTTGGGTTTTTCGGAATAATGAAGTAAATGGGGGTGTTTAATGACTTAAAATAGTTTATATAGTTTAAATAAAAAAATATAAATGGACCCCATTAATTAACTAATAAAAAAGGAATTTACAAAAATGACCCTCCTAAGGCAGCCCACTTCCAGGCACCACGAGAGGACCTCACAAGCCGTGCTCCTGCCCATGGTCCTTTGGCAGTGGCTTGGCCAAAGTGTCTTGGCCTCCTTCATGCTAATGCATGACAATGAGACCTCCCACAGACCGTGGTCAAGAGCACTGGTCGTGGTCCCTAAGCAGTAGCTAGGCTTCAAAACCTTGCCTCCCACTAGTCTAAGGGGTCTTCACGAGCCCCTTCACGGACCGTGGTCAAGACCACTGGTCATGAAGTTGGTCATAGACCTTGGGCAGTGCTTGGACAAGGTTGGTGCAGCCTTGGCCTTTGGCTTAGGCTTTGCCCCTTTTGCCTTGGCATTTACCCTTGCAACCCTCGATCAAACCTTAGATGGTCTTCTAACTACGGGTTCTAACACGTACCTTGACGTGAACCTTCACATTTAGGCTCTAGTGTAACTTACCAATTTCCGAGGTGTTATAGGAAGTCTCGTAGCCTTTTAATCTGTTTATGTAAGTTACTCTATGGTCTAAAACAATCTCCTCGATCCTGGTTTATAAAGTTCAACATATTAATTTAGGAGCTTGAAATAACTCGTACGGAAGCTAATCACTCTATGTTTTATTTGCATTTTCACCAAATCTATGTATTTATTTTGTTATTTACCTTGATGTTATCGTTACCATCAACAATGATCAAGATGGTATCACTAATTTGAAGCAACATCTCTTTTAGTATTTTCAAACTAAAGACCTCGGTAGACTAAAGTATTTTCTATGTTTTAAGGTTGCTTAGTCCAGATCAGATATTGTTATTTAACCACACATGTATGCTTTAAACTCTCTAGAGAGATAAGAATGATAGTTGTAAACCCATTGACACTTTTATGGATCTGAATGTTAAACTCCTTCCGGGACAAGGGGAGCCACTTAGCGATCATGAAAGGTATAGCAGTCGGTTAAAATGGAGAGTTCTCTCATAGTGATTAGACCTAATATCTCTTTTCTTGTAAGTGTTGAAAATAAGTTTATGACTTCCCCCTTGTGATAGCCACTAGAATGCGTTTGTTCGTATACTATGATATATAAAGTCAACTTTAGGTAAATGACTACTTCTCGAGGATCGAGACGATGAACATATCACTAAATATACAGACGGTGATTGGGTAGGATCACCCTTTGGTAGATGTTCTATATCGTGATATTGTGTTTTAGTAGAAGATAATCTGGTGTCAAGAAAGAGTAAGAAATAGAGTGTGGTTGCTCAATCTAGTGCAAAAGCAGAATATTGAGCAATGGCTACAGCAACGTGTCAGCTAGCTTGGTCAAATAGTTGCTGAGAGAAGTGAAACTTGGAGAAATCAATATGATTGAAATTTTGCGTGATAATCAAGGGGTCTGTCATATCACATTAAATATAGTGTTTCATGAAAGGACTGAGCACATTGAGATTGATTGTCACTTTGTGAGAGAAAAGATACTCGCGGGAGATATTGTTACAAAATTTGTGAAGTCAAGTGATCAACTTGCAGATATCATAACCAAGTCCCTCACTAGTCCTTGTATCAATTATATTTGTAACAAGCTTGATAAATATGTCTTTAAGGGGGGAGTGTTAGAATAGGAATAGGACTATGAATAGTATATAGAATTCTACTTGGAACATGAACAATATATAGAATCGTACTTGTAAAAGGATTATATAATGTGTATAACTAGAGTCTCAATATAATAATTTAGATACACAACTCAATAATACTCTTCTTCTATATTTCTCCCAATTTGAATATGACTTGAACTGCTTAATATTTCCTTATTAGTATGCTATAAATATGTGCTCTAAACTTGTTCTTTAACTGTTTGTCTTCTCCCCATGTTTGCATTCTACATTTATGTTTAATATATTTATGTTTTTAGATATGTGTGCTTTGAACTAAGTATTTTCTATCTGATCCATTCATTCACATATACTATTAGCGTGTTTAGTTTGTTTTAATCCCCTTGATGGAAAACCTACGTTGTTACTGATATCAGCCAAATAGGAGAGCAGGTCAACAAATACCATGACTAAAGTATATATAATTTTGAAAAAACTAGAAAAAAGGAACCAAGAACGTACCGAGGTAGCCATGAACAAAGATGGAAGGGCAATTGACATCATCTCTTCAATGAACAAGCCACAGGCAGAGGATCGTCTTTCAAGCTTCAGCAGCAACCAATCCAGCAGCAAACAACGTCCAGCATGCAGTAGCAACATAGTTTTGGATTCTTGCAAACTTGAAGAGAAGGAGGAAGTCGACTGTTGAGAGATTGAGGCGGAGAAAAGTACACAACTAGAAAAATCCCTAGAAAAAACATTTTTTCCTTTTATTGACTTTATAATTAGGGTTTGAAATAATAAATCCCAGTGATCTAGGCCTTAGGCATATGCTTAGGGGGATCAATATTAGATATATATAAATATATAAAAAAAAATTGATCATATATTATACAGTGTAATTTTTCGACGAAATGGGTTTAGATGAACCCTGGACTCCATGTATATCCGCCCCTGAGGTGGACCAAATTCAAAAAATAAGGAGAAAGGTGAGTTTATAAATTCTTCAAAACCCAATGAAAATGTTATATGTCAAGATCCAAAAATTATACATCAAAATTGGATTATGAGACAAATATGATTACACAATAATTATAAGAATTTAACGGTGATTGGATAAAGAACAATAATATCTACCAATGTCTCTCAGTTCGTAATGAGTAAAGATAAATAGAGAAAAGTCTTAGGTAGCTATTTGCCCCTAATTAACAATGAATATTCTCAAAAAGCAAAAATGAAATAGGAGAAGTCTCAGCCAGTGAAAATGGATGATGGTATAACAATTCATTCTACTAAGCAAGTGATAAAATATATTACATAATTACCATCAAACATACTCCCATTACTATGCTACAAAAAATTCCTCCCTAAGGAGTTATGTGAACCTCATTGCCAAACACTTACAGATGCAAAAAGAGAAACCTTGAGACAATAACCACCTATCTGTAGTGATTTGATTCAGAGTGTGTCATATCAAATCCACTCAGTTAAGAGTCATAAAATTACTGAAGGGCTGCGAGGCTGACATTTGCACAATTGACACGAGAATGGTAGCAAAATACAATCCACACCATAAAACCCGATAGGATTTTCATTATCTTTGAGCACTTGGCTTTAAAGAAACAAATAGAACTTGATGGGGTCCTATATTCTAGCTAGACTTAGCGAACTTTAGTTTGTTAACTATCTGAATTTAGTGGACACTTTTATGGCTGTTAGTGGCACATGTTCTTATTTAATTTTAACATCCACTTTGTAAGTGGCTACTATATAGGAAATAGTTTGGTTTTTCCTTGAATAAATACAGAGCTTCTGCAAATTAATACATAGCTGGAATTTCATAAGTTCACTCTATTTTTATTCTTCAAATTAGTTTTTGAGTGTTTCTATTCTAAAAAGACTATCCTATTGGGTGTAATTGGATAGTGCATATGGCACATTTCCATGAACATTTAAGGAGATAAAGTCCTTCATCCACCCTAGTGGATGTTTTCCCCTTGCTAATTTCCTTTGAATCTGATTGTGAAAAGCATGAACAATCTCAGTGTGATCAACCACTTGATCTGTTGGAGGATCTTCTGTTGTTTGAACATATTTGTGTTGCTCTACTTGCTCCACTTGTGGAAACTCATCCATGTTTGCATCATGCTCCACCATGCTTTGTATGTTATTGAAAAAATTATGATTATTAGTAGTAGGTTCTTCCAACAATGTGTTCGATGGTGAAGGAAAAAAGGATGAGAGTTGACTCTTAGTTTTCTTGAAAGAGAATATGTCCTCTGTTAATGTAACATATGAATTCACAAGAAACACAGTCTTTGTTAAATCCTATAATGCATAACTATTTTGATTTTCAGAATATCCCATATGCACTGTTTGTTTAGTTCTAGGCATGAGTTTATCAGCTTCTTGAACCGTCTTTGCATAACATAAGCAACCTAGTACTATTAAATGCATAAGAGATGGTTTTCTCTTACATAACTTCTCATTAGGAGATATACCACCAATGACAGTAGATGGGAGTCTCTTTATCAAATAAACTGTTGTTTTTACACCATTTCCTGAGAACCTGAGTGGTTTATTAGCTTGAAATCTGATAACTCTCGTAATTTCTAGTACATGTATGTTTTTTCTTTCTTCAACACTATTTTGTTGAAGAGTGAATGAACAACAGGTGAGATGAACAATGCCTAGATTCTTAAAAAATGCATACGTTTGGAATTAATGAACTCAGTCCATTGTAAGATCATATAGCCTTTACATAAGTGTTAAATTGAGTTCGAACATAAGTTAAGAAATTCTTCAAAACAATGATCATATCTGCTTTTAGTTTCAACCAAGTTACTTTGGAAAAATCATCAACAATATTCAAAAAGATTTATAGCCTTCACAAGTAGACATTTTATAAGGACCCTATAAATCCATATCTGTATTAACACTTCTAGAAGTACTAATAGGAAAAGGAAGTCCAGCCTTTTTGGCAAAAGGACACATAGTATATTGATTCAGTATTTCAACTATATGTCTCTTTTGTCCACGAAACAATTGAGCTAGCGTAATTGAAGTACACATGAAACCAATGCTATCTTCCTTAAAACCTAGACTACTTGTGGTTGTTTTAGACTATATAATATTTTCCTTACTACATGTAACATTTTATTGAGCATGAAGTATTAACCTTCTTGCTCTTTAAAAATCTCCTCCACCTTCCCATTTGAGAGATCCTGAAAAACACAAAAGTCAGGAAAAAATGTTGTTGAACATTGTAACTCTCTAGTTGCCTTAGACACTGATAGTAAGCTATATTTGAATTGTGGAACATGAAACACATTGATTAATGTACTTAGGTTTGAAACATTATTTCTACCAGTATGAGTTACATGTGAAACATTCCAATTAGGCAGAAACACCTCTTTCAGATTATCAGGTTTAGTTAATGATTGTTTATTCAATAGTTCAATAAATGAAGTCATATGATTAGTGTCCCCTATGTCAATGATCCATTCTTGATGATTATTGATTACCATCGGAGCACCGTTATTACCTGTCATATTGATATGGAGTAAACCTAGGAGACATTATGTATTTTTCACCTGCAACTGTTGTGAAACCACCACATGGCTACCTTTCCTTATGAAATTAATACACCCCTTGCCATTGCTGTGCTTGATTATGTGGTTGAACATGTGTTGCTGATGCATTCCATTCCTCTACCACACCATTACGAGAACTAGAACATATCCTTCTTTTCCTATTTTTTGTGATCAAAGCTTTTATTGTACTCATAACCTTTGTTGTCTACTCATTTATGATAGCCGTATTTTGGATGACTCGGACGATATCCCACCAGCCTATAGCAATCCCTCATGTAATGTCCTTTCAATTTGCAGGGATCACAAATTGTATTAGGATTAGAATTTGGATTATACCCTGTTTTTCCTTTTTGAAAGACTCAGTGCATCATAAGTAATGTAGGAACTACACCTAGCAACCCAATATGCATGATATTTTAAATATTTCTCATGAACCATAAGACGAGAAATTTCAATATCATTCATAAGCAAAATGGTACGGCATTCCTTAACCACCATTTTGGATATACCCGAAATGAACTTACTCATCCTTGCCCTAAGATAATCAATCATAGTGGGAAAATATCGAGAAAATTGTGGAACTTCAAAGAATATTCCTTCATACACATATTTCCTTGACAAAGGTTGATGAATTCAAGAACCTTTGCCTCCTTCATCTCAAAGGAAATAACCTATCAATGAAAAGCAACATTAAACTTTTCCCAATTGGAAGGACACGCATATTTTTCTCTATCTTATTTCAATTGGTTGAACCATATTTGAACAACACCCTTAAGTTGATAAGCACACAATTCCACCTTCTCCACCTGTGTCCCTCATATGATCATTAACACCTTATACACTTCATTGATGAACTCTTGAGGATCTTCCTCAACCTTAGAATCATTAAATTCCGGGAGTTTTATTCTAGTGAAGTCTCTCACTCTAGTTGTCGTTGTACCCACATTTGGGTTCATGGGGACCACAACCTTCATAATGTCCTATGTCGTCATGGTTTGCGCCAACACTTAAAAAACAACCCTAAACTATGCATGAGTCACTTGTTTGGCCAAAGGGTCAACCAGAACTTGAGGAGCTTCTTGTTCAACATTCTCTCCAGCATACTTTCTAGCATAAGCCCTTTGAGTGGCCATCTCCTATAGAGCATCAGAGAAGGATTAGGAGAGAGACATTGTAGAGTTAAACTATATCGCACAAATTTAGAGTAATGAAAAGAGTCGAGTTTCCTACACATCTTATAGCCTCTCATTCATAAATGTGGCGCATTTCACACTCGTGAACAAGACTCTATTCAACATGGCTTATGAGACTTCCTAGGACCTTTCTAAACCTTGTGCTCTGAATGCCATGTTTTTCACGACCTAAGGTAGACCCTAGGCGTAACATGGCGTATAGGACCTTTAGAGCCTCTACAAAATACACTTAGCATGAATCATACTAGATAATGGATCATTAAGAAGGTTTGAAAGACAATTTCATAGTGAAAGAGTTGATAAATTTTAACGGAAGTCTAACATAGTCTCAAGCCATCTAGTATATAAGGAGTGATCGGGAAGTAACCCGTAGATCATATACAAAACTTAAATGAAAAGACAATATGAAATATAGGCTCGGTCTTTGGAACATGAGGATTCACCAATATTCAATATCTACTAGATGATCCCTAGCTATAGAGATGTGATTATTAGTCTTCAATCCGGTAAGCTCCGTTCGCGTATGTTCAAGATTTTCTTTAATCTCTACCAACTAAGGGGATTGAAGGGGGGACTTAACAAAGTCACCCAAAATAGAAAACCCTCACAAAATCATCATGTCTTCAAGAGTAACAGCAGCTTCACCACACGGAAACACAAAATTGTTAGTCTCACAGCACCACCTTTCTACCAACCCAAAAATCAAATTTTTATCTGTCTGGACTCTATAAATTGAACATTTGAGCGCTCCGTAAATTCTTGCAGCTTTCCATACAGGGTGATGGATAGGTTCCATCATTTCTACCCATTCTTTCCATTTCATTTGTTGATCCCTCCATCCATTGCAACCATGAAAGGAAACTTGAATGGCCACTCAAATTCGGATGAAAAAGGAATTAAAGGAGGCTTCAAATTTGGTCCTTCATTTGAAGAAACAATTGGACTTAAAAATGGGCAATTCATTTTTGTGGAATTCCACTAAGTGGTGAAACCAACATCTCGTCTTTTTCATCCATAATTGGATCTTCCATCGATTTTTTAGAATGGACAATTCACCTTATTTTAGGACAAACAAACAGTGAAATTTGATTCTTTTAGGACACACAAAACGTTGTTTTTCTCTACAAGTTTAAAATGGGAATGACGGCTACAAATAGTTTATGTAGAGTTATACTTTACTTTCCATAAATTTTTTTGTCCTTTAGTGCGTATTACCTTAATATTATACGTTGACTGAAATGGAGTAACTATATTTGTTTTTCAAGAGGTGTTAAAACATGAAAAATAAATAAATATACGAGTAAATTTAAGGATTATAAAAATAGAATGTATATAAATAAAACTTCTAACCTATCTACATAGTATATCTTTTGAAACATGTGGTTCAGTCATTGACGATAATGAAGATTATTTAAACTTTGCGTGTATGAGCTTTTAATCCTAAGCCCCGATAATGGAAGACGATTGTTGTAGACTTTCTGTCAACGTAAAACTGGTGATATGTAATGGAAATAACAAAATAAAATATGCCGATCCTTCTAATTATGACATATATTCACTCAGTAGTATTGGATTAATTCTTAAAGTTATTTCAGAACTTATTGAAAACATTCTAGAAAAAACCACTTGTTTGGTGGCGTATCTTTTATAGAATAAATTTAAATTCGGATCGCAATAATCATTTGATATAATATTTAGGGATATAAACAACACATAGTAACTATACATTTTTAGTGGAGCAGTGTCACTTGTCTCTTTTTGAATACATGTGGCTTGATGACGATGTGTATTAATTAAATTTTATGTGCATGAGCTTCAGTCCTAAGCCCTAATATATAAACAATTGCAGTAGGCTGATAATAAAAAAAAAACTAGTGAATATAGTGATAAGAATAGCAAAACGAAATATGACATGTTGTAAGGTTGTTATTTTACCATCATGTACACACTGATATTAATTGAACTTTTCATACCTAAGCTTTTAGTCCTAAACCTTGACAGAGGAAGATAATTACAGTAGACTGGCTGATATAAAACCTGAGAAACTTGTGAAAGAATCCTTCTAATTACATCATATATTCACTCAATAGTATTTCATGAATTAATAATGTGAGTTGAATACATTGGTATTAGAAAGAGCTAATTTTAGAAAAAAATATTGGAAAGAGTCAAATTGAGAATTTTGCAAGTTATGCTTAAGTTGTGAGTTTTGGGTCAATATAAAACGATCACAACTTTCAATACAAGATGTGCTAGGTGACCCATAAGATATCAAATTAAAGTTCTTTGAATCCTCTTTCCAACGCCACTGAGTTTGATGAATTTTGAGTTCGGATGGGGAGATATTCCCGTTTGAAGTCATCATGTCCAGTTATGGAAAGTTACCCGAATTAAAGAGAGGTATTTTGGTATTTTCCTTACCCCTTTAGCTTTAAACGTTTTTAGTAAGTTTAAGGGGTTAAAACTAACTTGGGTCAGTTTTCATGATCCAAAATCTGTTAGGGTTTTAGAAGAGAGTAAAAGAAGAGGAAAAAGGAGAAAAGGAAGAACAATCAAGATTTCTTGCAAATCAAAGATTTGTTCGCCAAATCGAGGTATGAAAGTTCTTATAGTATTGGGTTCATTCACCCACACACCAAACATGTGATTTTATCCGTAATTTCGTTCTTGTGGAGTAATGCCTTGAGTTCATGATGAGTTTCTTGAAGTTTCGTTCTTAAATCGTTAATGATGGGTTTGATGAGTTCTTTAGATGAATGTTAGGAGTTTGAGGGTTGTTTTTAGTAGATTTTCGTGTACTTATGTTGGGTATTCGAATCTAAGTGAGTTTTGAAGAAACCAATGAATTCTAGGCGAATACGGACAAAAAATTGAAGAAGAAAATTCGTCGGAATGTTCTCAGGAGGGTCAAAGATTAAATTTGTTTACATTTAAAATGAGGGGAAACGTCAATTTCAAAATGAGTTCATGAGGAGTTTTGAGCACTATCTCTTTTAAGAGAAACCTTTTGAGTAATAATCTCAAAGTTGAGGATGAGGAAATGTTTTTAAACATATGAGCTGAGTTATATTTTTGAAAATAATACTGAGCACCGATATGGGGATGAGTTCTAACAAATCAAAGTCCTCATAAACCATGTAACCAACGTGGGTAGGAATGGGCCATACTTTTTCAATAATTTTGTATTGCTTTCTAAGCATAGCGTACTGCATCCACTTAGTTGAGGATGTCTTATACTCCGGCAAGGTTTATGAATGTTCTGGAAGTGTGGGCGAGAAGTTGTATCATCACATAGCTCATAATGATTTTAACACCTCAAGATCAGACTCAGACAGAACAACAGAAAATAGGTGAACCACCGAGGAATTCATGGGCCGTGATCAGGACCACGGTCTGTCACCCTCATCGTGGTTCAAACCCTCCTTGGAGTGGTGAACCACATGACCCTTCACAGGCCGTGGAACCCCACACGAGCCATGCGAAGGCTCGTGGAGGTGAGACAGAGCCACTAAGGCTCAGGCGTCAGACCACGGAGACCATCACGGGCCTTAGTCTTGATGATGGGTCCGTCGTCCTGAGCCAGTAGACCCCCAACTCAAGTGAAAGAGCAGAGTGGGCTTCATGGTCCATGGTCCTTGACAAAGCCCACGGTGAGGCTCATGAAGCTGAACCAGTGGACCCCTAGCCCGAAGTGAAGAATCATGGTGGCCTTCACGGTCCGTGGTCCTTAACACGGTCTGTGAAGTGGACCGTAGAGGGGAGTGCCAGAACTAGTACCAACTAGGCAAGAATCCAGGACCCACTCGATGGGCCGTGGTCCCTTTGATGGTCTGTAAATGGCTCCGTGGAAGGGCCCCATCAGTTTTTAAGTTAGGGTCATTTTGGCCTTTTCCCCTATACGTTGGACTCCTAAACTATGTCGTTTTGGTCAGTTTTAGCCTAGTATTCTAGTCAGACTTTTCCCTAAGAGATTCATTCACCAATATTCATCAAAACTTATAAAAAAAATAGGAGAAAGAGTCGACCATAGCCATCAAGAATACGCAATAGGTTTTCTTTAGTTCTAGCCCCAAAATCGAAGAGTTTCTCCGTAAATTTCGTCACTAGGTATATGGGATTTCACTAGTGGGTTCCTTTCATCAACTAGGTCCCTAGAATTCGGTCAGATTATTGATTTCTCTATCTTATTTAGACCTAGAGTTTCTAAAACCTTAGATATTGGTTGTGATTTAGCTGTTATAGTATTCCTTATGGAAATATCATGCTTTTGTGGAATCATTGCTTAGTTTTTTGAACGAAACTCAGAACCCTAGTTCTGTAGATTCTCTTAGTTCATGAATTACACTTGCTAGGTCAATTAAATAGATATACATGCCTCAGATTTTGAATGTTTCATTGTGAGTACATAAAGATTGCATTCGCAATTAGCATGTATGAATATTCACCTAACCCAGTATTTCAGTTATGTTATGTCATACACATATTCTAGTTGGGAGTAGGCTTAGCACCGAATTGGACTAGGGTTCAACGTACCCTCATCTCCTCCATAGGTTTATAAGTCCCCTCTGTGGGCATCCGGTTTAGTGATCACGCAAGTCATGTCTTTATACCCCTTGCAAGGTATATTGGGTCCTCTCGATAAGGTGTATACATCGGACACCACGTTTAACTCACGTGGTTTTATGTCGGTTAATAGTAGCTCCCATAGTCAGACTCTAGTGCATTGACCTGGTTTTCAGTTATACTTCAGTATTAATTCTCACCATGTTAAGTTCATGATTCGTATTTGGTCATTGCATTAACCACAATTTTCAGTTATATTTTAGTATCTATGTTTCTGTTCAGATTATGTTATTGGTCAGTTACATATGTTCAACTTATATATTTGTTCAGCTATATTCAATAACTTGCATGCTAAGTACATTCCAAATACTGATGAATACTCTGTGCTACATCTTGTCATGATGTAGGTTCAGGTACTCAGCATCCATATCACACATAGATTGGTTCCCGATACGTATTTAGTAGCTTTAGTGGTAAGTCCTCATACTTCGAGGACAATAGACTTATTTTATATTTCATTCTTTCATTTCAGTTTCAGTTTTGCTAGGGTTAGCTGGGGATATGTCCCAACAACTCTAGTCAGTAGATGCTTTTTGAGACATAGTATTAGATTCAGCTTTAGTTTTCAATGATTATTCCGTATCACTAAGCCCTTAGTATATTTTATATATTTAGACCAATTTTGGTTATCCCCCACTATGAGTAATAAATTGATTTAGCTTCTGCATTAGTTCATCTTTTCATAGATATGTTTAGTTCTCTTATGATATGCCAGCTCAGGGTTAGCTTGGGGTTACTCGTGATCCTAGGTCCCGTGTTTACGTCAAGGGGGAAGCCTCGAGGCATGACAAACATGGAATTAGAGAATTAGGTTTAAGAGTCCTAGGTTTTCTTAAAGCTGCACTAACTAGAGTCTTTTTCATGGGTGTGAAGTGCACCATATTTAATGTGAGGGAGGCTACGAACTGTTTTAAGAAAAACTTCACTCTCTTTGCTACTCTTATCGTGCGTGAGGTATGATCCAATTTCTCCATTCTAATTGGTTGTTATGTGTTTAAGATCATTCCTCTTCGTAGAGCTTATGCCAGGAATGCTAATACACGCAACACAAATGCAGTTCCTCCAGTCCCAGACCATGAGGTTTCAAATGCAGAGTTTCTCAATGCTATACAATTTTTTTCTCAGAGTGTAGCCATCCAGAACTATTAGCAGGTCCAAGTTCCTACTAATACCAATGTTAGGTCAACTTCAACTAGAGTTCGAGATTTTGTTACAATGAATCCGCCTGAATTTTTAGGGTCACAAGTTTGTGATGACCCCAGAACTTAATTGTTGAGGTCAAGAAAATCTTTGGAGTGATGCAAGTGACTGGTAATGATAGGGTAGAGTTGGCATCCCACCAGCTTAAGGATGTGGCTCATATTTGGTTCACTCAGTGGAATGACAATAGGGATGCAGCTGCATCTCCTGTGACTTGGTAGTGCTTTATTGGAGCTTTTTCTAGACAGGTTCTTCCGGAGAGAGTTGAGAGAGGCAAAAGCTCAGGAGTTCATGAATTTGAGGCAAGGTACTATGTCAGTCCAAAAGTACGAACTGAAGTTCACCGAGATCTCTGGGTATGCTCCACACATGGTTGCCAATCCCAAGACACAAATGAGTAAGTTTTTGTTTGGGGTATCCGACTTGGTGAAGACAGAGTGCAAGAATGCTATATTGTTAGAGGATATGAATATCTCTAGGTTTATGACTCGTGCTTAGCTGGTTTAGGGAGATATTCTTAGGAATCTGGCTAAGGACAACAAGAAAGCTAGAATAGGGAATTATGAATACTCTCAGTAGAAATTGGGTGGTGGAAATTGCTCCCAATTTTAGCAAAGATCTTCATCCCCAGCACCATCATCAGCTTGTGGTCCATCCCCCAGGTTTCGACCGGATCAAAAAGGTAGGGCATCAGGCTCTAAGTCTCAGGGGAGTAATTTAGGTAACACGACTTTCCCAACTTGTCAAATTTGTGGTAAGAACCATTCTTCCAGACAGGATAAGGAGATAACAATAATAGGGCTCAGTCTACTGCTCCAGCAGCACCAGAAGGTCGCCCAACTGAGTAGGGTGTTTCATCTGGTACAGGTGGCACTCAGCGCCAGAACAGAAAGATTCTCCAGATGTGGTCATTGGTACGTTACGAGTCTTTCATTTAGATGTTTAGAGGTTGTTATATCCAGAGGTTACTCATTCTATTGTAACTCCCTATACAATAGTAAACTTCGGTGTTAGTCCCAAAACTCTCTCAAAACCCTTCTCAGTCTCTACTCCAGTTGGTGAACCAGTTGTAGCTCGACGGGTATACAAAACTTTCCCTGTCGCAGTCTCTCAGAAAGTCACCATAGAAGATCTTGTAGAACTAGAAATAGTAGATTTTGATATCATTCTAGGCATGAATTGGTTACATTCCTGGTATGCCTCAGTCGATTGTAGAACCATAATTGTTCGGTTTCAATTTCGAAACGAGTCAGTCTTAGAATGGAAGGGTAGTAGCTCAGTTTCTATAGGTCGATTTATCTCTTACCTTAAGGCCAAAAATATGATCTCTAAAGGGTATGCCAATTTTCATGTTTGGGTTAAGGATTCAAACTCTGAAACCCCAACTCTCGAGTCAGTTCCAGTAGTAAATGAATTCCAGAAGTGTTTCCACAAGATCTTCCCAGATTCCTCCCGAAAGGGAAATCAACTTCAGAATTGATGTCCTTCCAAATAACCAGCCTATTTCGAATTCCCCTTATAGAATGCCTCTGATGAGTTTAAGGAATTGAAAGAACAGTTGAAAGACCTTCGAGATAAGGGCTTCATCAAACCGAGTATAACTCCATGGGGTGGTCCAGTATTGTTCGTAAAAAAGAAAGATGGTTCCCTTAGAATGTGCATTAACTATCGTCAGTTGAACTACGTCACAATCAAGAAGAAGTACCATATCCCCAGATTGATGACTTGTTTGACCAACTTCAGGATTCTAGTCATTTTTTGAAGATAGACCTTAGATTCGGTTATCATTGGCTCAAGATCAGAGATAGCGACATGCCGAAAACAGCGTTCAAGACTCGGTCTGGTCAATATGAATTTGTAGTTATGTCATTTGGACTAATCAATGCTCCTGCAGCTTTCATATATTTAAATAGTAGGGGATTCAAGCACTATTTGGACTTGTTCATTACAGTCTTTATTGATGATACCCTCATTTACTCTAGGAATGAGGAGGAGCATGCCACTCATCTAAGGGTTGTTCTGCAAAATCTCAAAGATCCCTAGTTATTCGTTAAGTTTAGCAAATGTGAAATTTGGTTACAATCAGTTGCTTTCCTTGGTCATATGGTATCTAGCCAGGGAATCCGAGTGGATTCTCAAAAAATAGAGGGAGTGAAACAGTGGCCCAGAACCACACCTCAACTAGATATTAGAAGTTTCTTGGGTTTGGCTGGTTATTATAGGAGATTTGTTGAAGGATTTTCATCCATAGCTCCCTCCATTGACCAAGTTGACTCAGAAAAAAGGTTATGTTTCAGTGGTTACATTAATGAGAGAAGCGCTTCTCAGAACTACAAACTAGGTTAACTATAGCTCCCGTTTTGAATCTACCAGATGGTTTAGACGGTTATGTGATCTATTGTGATGTATCCAGAGCCGTCCTAGGTTGTGTGTTGATACAATGAGGTAAGGTCATAGCTTATGCTTTTAGATAGCTTAAGGTCTATGAGAAGAACTACCTAACTCATGGCCTTGAGCCTACAACAGTAGTATTTGCCCTAACGATTTTGAGACATTACTTGTATGGTGTTCACGTTGATGTGTTCGCAGGCCATAAGAGCCTCCAATATGTATTCACCGAGAAAGAGTTGAATCTTTGTCATAGATGATGTCTTGAATTCCTCATAAACTATGACATGAATGTGCTTTACCATCCTGGTAAGGCCAATGTAGTGGCTGATTCTCTCAGCAGACTATCGATGGGTAGTGTAGCACATGTTGAGGAAGAAATGAAGGAATTAGCAAAAGATGTTCACCGACTTGCTCGCTTAGGAGTTGGACTTACTAACATATTAAATGGTGGTGTGCTAGTTGAGAATATATCAGAATCTTCATTGGTAGCGGAGGTTAAGGAAAAATAGGATAGTTATCCTGTATTACTTTAGTTGAAAAATGTAGTCCATTAGCAGAAAATTCAGGATTTCCCCCAAGAGGGAGATGGTATGCTTCGTTACCATGGTCGCTTATGCGTTCCTAATGTGAGTGAGTTGAGGTAGCAGGTTCTTACAAAAGCTCATAACTCCAGGTACTCCATACATCTAGGTGCCACTAAGATGTATCGTGATCAACAGGAAGTATTTTTGTAAAACAACATTAAGAGGGACATAGCATATTTTGTGGCCAAGTGTTCTAATTGTCAACAGGTTAAGGTAGAACATCAAAAACCAGGAGGTATGAATTAAGAGATTAACATTCCTACGTGGATGTGGGAAGTGATAAACATAGACTTCATTACGGGATTACCTCGTAGTCGCAGATAGCATAACTCAATTTGGGTAATAGTAGAAAGAGTTACTAAGTCCTCTCACTTCTTGACTGTCAAGACCACGGATTCAATGGAGGATTATGCTAAATTCTACATTAATGAGATAGTCAGGTTGCCTATGTCCCTTTGTCTATAATCTCATATAGAGATCCTCAGTTTACCTCTCATTTCTGGAAATCATTTCAGAAAAATCTTGGTACTGAGGTAAATCTCAGTACAACATTTCATCCAGAGACGGATGGTCATGCAGAGCATACTATTCAAACATTAGAGGACATGTTGAGAGCTTGCGTGATCAATTTCAAGGGTAGTTGGGTCGATCACCTACCTCTCATACAGTTAGCCTATAATAATAGATTTTATTCTAGCATTCAGATGGCCCCTTATGAGGCATTATACGAGTGTAGATGCAGATCTCCAATTGGTTTGTTTGAAGTAGATGAAGCAGCACTGATTAGGCCAGATTTGGTTCAGGAAGCTATGGGAAATGTTCAGCTCATTAGAGATAAAGTTAAGACACCTCAGAGTCACTAGAAGTCCTATGCAGATTTGAGAAGAAGGGACTTAGAGGTTGAGATAGATGATTGTGTTTTTCTGAAAGTGTCACCTATGAAGGGGGTGATGAGATTTGGCAAGAAAGGGAAACTCAGTCCTAGATATGTAGGTCCATACAAAATTCTTAATAGGGTTGGTAACGTGGCCTATGACTTAGAGTTGCCAGCAGAACTAGCAGCAGTTCATCCAGTTTTTCAAATTTCCTTGTTGAAGAATTGTGTGGGTGATCTGGCATCCATAGTACCATTAGAGAGTGTGGCTATGAAGGAAAGTCTCACTTATAAAGAGGTGCCAGTTGAGATTCTTGACCATCAGGTTCGTACGTTGAGAAAACAAAGAAGTCGCTTCAATGAAGGTTTTGTTGAGGAGTCAGTAGAGAGAGGTACTTCAAAGCAAAAGCAGCTATAAAAGCCAAGTACCCTCATCTCTTTCCTTCCAATTCGATTTCAGTTTCAGGTAATAGTTCCTCTCCAGTCTCTCAGTTTACTTTTACGTAAATTTAGTCTTAGTATAATGTTCCTTCAGTTGTTCTTGCATTTTCATCATATTTGCCTGTTCTTTCGGTGTTTACCAACATATTTTTGGTTGGTAAGTTTACCAACAAATTAAAATCGGTTGGTAATATTTACCGATATAAGTTGGCATTTGGTTGGTAACTCAATTTTCCAACCAATTTGATCAATTTACCAACGAATTTTTTTGTTGGTAATTGGGGTTCCTTTTGTACTTTTGGCGAATATGATGCCGGTTCGCTACCGGAAAGCACCACTATTGCAAGCATTTGGTTAGGTATGTCATGCATTTGCGCATATATATATATATATATGTATGTACTCACGACATACGATTAAACAAGCATACCATGCATATTTAAGTAGTAGGGGGCTAAAGGTCAGCCATGGAGATTATTTGGGTTTCAGTTTCAAGTTGTATATCTATTACCCTTTTACAGTAAATGTTTATGATTTTACTTTTCGCTTTAACATACTAGTACATTTTTTATTCGTACTGACGACCCATTGTCTGGGGACGCTGCTTTTTGTTTTGTGCGAGCAGGTACAGGTAGGGACTCCAATTGACCCACCCGCTAGGATTCAGGTTCAGCTGTGATTTGGTAAGCTCCATCTTATCCTGGGTCTATTAGAGGATGTTTACTTTTGTTGTACAATTTGGGTATAGTCGGGGCCTTGTCCAGACATTGCTTATGTCACTCATAGAGGGTATTGTGGACACAATATTCAGGGTTTTCTTTTTGTATGTTTCAACATCTAGCCAATAGTCTTGGCATGTATATATAGGTGTGTGTGTAACTAGGTATGTTTTCGGTTATGGCCTCATCGGCTAGATAGTACATTTTTTTTTTTGATTTGTCTACCATTGTTTGTATGGTTATTCTCTTTCAGGTCATGACCTCTGGGTCCAGGCTTCAATTTTTAGAGGTTGTGCTGCCCAATCTTTTTGCCTCACAAGTTTGGTTTAGCTAGTAGGTTTCAATGGGAAACTCGATGTATTAGGGTATCGAGCGCGAGTTACGCCCCCTATTTTGTCGCGTGCCAAACTTGGTATCAGAGCAGGTAGTATCCCAGGGGAATCCACAAGCCGTGTCTAGTAGAGTCTTGTTTATGGGTGTGTTGTGCACCACACTTTTAATCAAGAGGCTACAGGGAATTTAAGAATGGTTACATTTCGTTAAACTGATTGATCGTGCTATCGTGCAAAAGTATAAGAACATTTGAAATCTAAGTCATGCTTTATGTTTCTTATCTAACATGCTACACTCGCTCAGGATATGGCAGATTGAGAGATATGTATGGATCCAAGGGAAGGTACTAGCCGTTCCCTACCGGGTCATAGAGATAGATTCCCTTCCGAGGCACATGGTGGATCTCCAGTATCCCTAGTAGCAGCCTCCCCGGCACCTATTGAAGCCCAAGGTGATGCAGTACCCCCAGCCTTACCAGTTCCATTGGTACCTGAGGAAGCTACGGACACAGGACCTCTAGTACCTATTGTTTCTCCACTAGAGATCTCTGGGGAGCAAAGGATGAGAGAGGCAGTTCAGTTGCTGATTAGGATAGTTTCTATTCATGAGCAACAATTGGAGTCAGGAGTAGATATTTAGAGAGACCGATCAGAAAGTTCGAACGTACGAGAGTTTCTTCATTTGGCCCCTCCGTTATTTACAGGATCTAGTCTTACTGAGGATCCCTAGGACTTTATAGACCACATATATAGAGTATTGAGGGTTGTGCATGCCTCCGTCACAGAGGCTGTGGAGTTGGCTTCTTTTCGGCTACGTCATGTAGCCATCCTTTCATATGAGGCATAGGAGAGATATAGAGGACCTGATGCTCTGACAGTAGAGTGGGAGGACTTCTCTGAGGCCTTCCTTGCCCACTAGTTGCCAGGGGAAGTTTGAGAGCCCCGTCTTGACCAGTTTATCAATCTGAAGCAATGAACCATGAGTGTGAGGGATTATAGCCACATGTATAATTTTTTGGCAAGATATGCACCATATATTATATGTACCATGAGAGCCGGAGTTCATCGTTATGTTGATGGTTTGGCAGATCATTTGATCGGAGATTGTAGGGTAGTACCCCTATCAGATGACGTAGATATTTCCCGTATACAGGCTTTCGCTCAGACTACAGAGGACCTTTTTAAACGGATTCGTTATACCCGCAGGGATAGGGAGCAGAGTAAGAGGGCCCGTACGATGAGGTATTATAGGGAGCCACATGGTGATTTTAGGCCACCTTTCCATCGATATCCACCTCGACCAGCGGGTAGTGTCTCACCACAGGTGCAGGGATCGCAGTTTGATCGTTATAGTCAGTCAGGACCAAGTTAGAGCTCAGGCCAACCTGAAGGTCGTCAACATGATTGTTTCGTACATGTAAGACATCCCACTCCTCATTGTACACAATGCGGTAAGCTGCACACTAGGCAGTGTAGACAGGATTCAGGTGCATGTTATCATTGTGGGAAGACATGACATTTTATTAGTCGGTGCCCGAGGTTGAGCAGAGGTGATCTAGCTTAGCCTTCAGGATCCATAGCAACATCTTCACCCTAAGTCTGTGCCCCACGACCAAGAACACAGTCTACTCAGGGTCGTGGTAGAGGGAGAGGTGAAGGAGATACATGTTCAAGCGATGGTCAGAATCACTTTTATGCACTCACATGACGACAGGATTTAGAGGCATCCTCTGATGTTGTTACATTTATATTGATGATATCTTCTCAAGCTGTTTACGCATTGATAGACCCTGGCTCTACATTTTCATATATCACTCCATTTATTTCTAGTAAGATTGACATGAAATATGAGTCGTTGCCACAACTAGTTGAGGTGTCTACACCGTTTGACGATTCTATTTTAGCTAGTTGTGTCTATCGGGGTTGTACGGTATTAATTAATGATCGTCCAACCTCCGCTGATTTAGTTGAGTTGATTATGCTTGATTTTGATGTTATCATAGGTATGGATTGGTTGGCAGCTTGCTATGCTAATATTGATTGTCGTGCAAAGATAGTCCGATTTTACTTTCCAGGTGAGCCAGTCCTTGAGTGGAAGGGTAATGCAACCATACTAAGGGTAAGTTTATTTCATACCTTAGGGCGCGAAAGTTGATTGCTAAAGGTTGCATATACCATATGGTTCATGTACAAGATATTGATAAGGAGCCCATGACTCTTCAGTCAATTCCTATCTTGAATGAATATCCAATGGTATTCCCTGATGATCTTCCAAGAATTCCCCTAGAAAGGGAAATTGATTTCACTATAGACTTGCTTCATGATTCGCAACCTATATCGATTCCTCCCTATAGAATGGCACCTGCAGAACTAAGAGAATTGAAGGAACAACTGAAGGACTTGCTCCAAAAAGGCTTTATCAGGCCAAGTACTTCCCCATGGGGTGCCCCAGTGGTCTTTGTTCGAAAGATAGATAGATCCTTGCGGATTTGTATTGATTATAGAAAACTAAATAAAGTCAGTATAAAGAATAAATATCCTCCTCCACGGATTGATGACTTATTCGATCAGTTACAAGGTGCCAAATGCTTTTCCAAGATTGACTTGCGGTCTAGTTACCCTTAGTTGCGAGTCAGAGAAGTTGATATCCGAAAAACAACATGTAGGACGAGGTATCCTTGTCATGTCTTTTGGGCTTACAAATGCCCCAACAACTTTTATGGATCTTATAAATCGGGTCTTCAAACCATTCTTGGATGAATTGGTGATTGTGTTTATTGATGATATTCTTATATATTCACGGTCGAAAGCAGAGCATGCAGAACACTTGCGAGCTGTATTGCAGACTCTCCAAGATGCAGGTTACATGCTAAATTCTCTAAATGTGATTTTTGGCTTACCTCAGTAGCTTTTCTTGGTCATGTTATTAAAAGTGAGGGTATTAAGGTTGATGGACAAAATATTGAAGCAGTGATGAATTGCCCGAGGCCCTTGAATGCGACGGAGGTTCACAACTTTTTAGGATTGGTGGGGTATTACCGAAGGTTTGTGGAGGGATCCTCTTCTATTTCTACACCACTGACAAAATTGACACATAAGGCAACGAAGTTTCAATGGACCGAGGCATGCGAGCAGAGCTTTCATGAACTAAAAAAAAGTCTTACCACTGCACCTGTCCTAACTCTTCCATATGGTAATGAAGGCTATGTTGTTTATTGTGATGCCTCAAGAATTGGCCTAGGTTGTGTTCTTATGCAGCATGGTAAGGTTATTGCATACGCGTCTAGACAGTTGCGGAAGCATGAGCAGAATTATCCTACACACGATCTTGAGTTGGCTGCAGTTGTCTTTGCCTAAAAATTTGGTGACATTATCTATACGGGGTTCATATAGATGTGTTCACCGATCAACAGAGCCTTCAGTATTTACTTAAGCAGAGGGAGTTGAACATATGACAAAGGAGATGGCTAGAATTATTAAAGGACTACGATGTTGACATTTTATATCATCCCGATAAAGCTCATGTTGTTGCTGATGCGCTCAGCCGGAAGTCCATGGGTAGTCTAAGTCATGTTGAAGCTGATAAGGCTGGAATTACAAAAGGCATATGCCAGCTAGTTAATTTGCAAGTACGCTTGGTAGACGCAGGAGGCGGAGGAGTTGTCGTTAAGAATATGGCAAAATCTTCCCTTGTGACTGAAGTGAAAAAGGTGGCAACATGAAGATCCCATGCTTAGGAAATTGAGGGAAAAGATTCCACAGCAACAACACCCCTTATTTGAGCAAACTGGAGATGGAGACATTAGATACCAGGGTCGCTTATGTGTACCGGTAGTTGGGAAGTTCCGTACAAATATTCTTGCAGAGGTCCATTATTCTAAATATGCATCTCACCCTGGAGCGACGAAGATGTACCAGGACCTTCGACAGATCTATTGGTAGATTGGAATGAAAAAAGATATTGCGGAGATGGTAGCTGCATGTCCCAACTGTCAACAAGTTAAAGTCGAGCATCAGAGGCCTGGATGCCTAACCCAGTAGATTGAGCTTCTATTATGGAAATAGGATATGATGTATATGGACTTCATCATTGGTTTGCCTCGCACTCCACGAAGGTTTGATTCCATTTGGTTAATTATCGATAGGCTGACAAAATCTGCTCATTTCTTGCTAGTTAGGATGACATATTCAGCTGAAGATTATGCTAGGCTTTACGTTCAGGAGATTGTTCGCCTTGACGGAGTTCCATTATTTATTATCTCAGATCGAGAAGCTCAATTTACAGCACATTTTTGGAGATCGTTTCAGAAAGGTCTAGGCACTCAGGTAAATCTTAGCACCGCTTTTCATCCAAAAACTGATGGACAGGCAGAATGTACTATTCATACGGTTGATGATATGTTATGTGCTTCTGTGTTGGATTTTAAAGGAAGTTGGAATCAACATCTACCTCTTATCGAGTTCGCTTATAATAACAACTTTCAAGCTAGTATTCAGATGGCTCCTTACAAAGCACTATACGGGCGGAACTGTAGGTCCACAATCGGTTGGTTTGAGCTCGGGGAAGCAGATTTTCTAGGTCCCAATCTAGTCCAACAAGCGATTGAAAAGGTTAAGTTTATTAGAGATCGGCTTCATACAACACAGTGTCGACAGAAGTCTTATGCAGATGTTCACCGACGGAACTTAAAGTTTGAGGTAGAAGATTGGGTTTTCCTGAAAGTATCACCTATGAAGGGCATCATGCGATTCGGAAAGAAAGGGAAGCTCAGTCCTAGGTACGTTGGACCGTATAAGATCATTCGGAAAATTGGTATGGTGGCATATGAGCTTGATTTACCTTCAGAATTGGAAGCAATTTATCCTGCATTTCTTGTTTCTATGTTGCAAAAGTGCGTAGGAGATCCGTCACATATTATGCCCATTGAAAATATTTGTATCCCTGAGGTTTTATCGTATGCAGAGGTACCAACAGCAATTTTAGATCGGCAAGTAAGAATGCTTCGAAATAAAGAGCAAGGAGTACCCCCAACTGTTCACGACTTAAGGTAAGTCACATTTTGATTATTGGCAATTATTTCTTCACAACGACTTAGTTATATTTTAAGTAGCTTGAAGGTGAAATTTATATGTCTTCTTACGAGATAGCTATGCAAAGCTTAGTAGTTAAAATTTTTAGAATTTGACTTCAGGTTTGCGACTGTAACAAATATAGACTCGCAAATAAACTACTGTGAGAGAAAAAAAGAAAATATAAACAAGAAATTGTTTAGATCCATTCGCGGGCGAAAGTTCATAAGGGGGGGGAGAATGTAAGATCCCGTACTTTTTCTCTAATCATGCATAATATAAGTGGCGTAGCATGACATGGTTATATGAGGTGTATATGACTTTGTATCGTACATTGGAGATTAATATTGCAAGTAGGTGGCAATATCAAGTAACTAAACTAAAGTTTTAGGTCAAACGGACCCCTCAAACAAAGTTCATGATAAAAGAAATGGCTCGGGTAGAACTTCGCCAGTTTGAAAGGTTTAACTTGTCTCATACCTTGTGGATAAGACTATGACTGTAAAACATGCTAATAATAGTGTGTTATGAGGTATTATAATAGCACAAGGGTTGTATGTTCAGTTTGGAAGTCAAGAAAATTAGTGAAACTAAAGTCGGCAAAACTTATCGAAGTTTCTCTAATAATATTTTCTTAACTTTGGGTCAAATGTCTTGGATTTTTTCTCCCAATATACAAAGATTTAGAAGGCCTATCACCCATTAAATCGAAGGTCTACGAGTCTATTTTTCAATACACAAAACCCCGTATCCAACCGACATCGGTGGAAACAGTTATGAGGGTTTTACTATGGATTGCCGGGGCAAAATCTGGGTCGGGTAAAAAATGTGGTATGTCGGCTTACTCAACGTTTTAAGCCATGAAAACATTTCAGTTTTTTTCCAAACCAGAAATAAAGCTTAAGAGATGGTTCCTATGGAGTACTTGCACGATGAAGGTTAGTTTTCGTCGATTTCTACCATTAAAAATTTACCCCGTGCCTAGAAACGTGATCTTTACACGTGGTAATCGTTTTCCCCTTCTATTAGCTGCGTTTGGAGCAAGTTTTTGAAGATATAAATTTGTAGTTATTGGTGTTTCTTCAAGATTTACACTTGGTTAACTAAGGTAATCATCTTGGGAATCTTTTATGATGGTTTTTATGAAGTTCTACTGACATTTCGTCAAGTTGAGGCCATTTGGCTAATCTACCGATTTAAGAACAATTATGAACTGTTTATCGGTGTGTATCAGCTGTGTATATAGTGTTTGCGAAGTTTAGGACACAAGGAACAACTATTGTGAAGAAGCTACGGCCATTTGAGCGTTCATTGAAAAGGTATGTTAAGGCGAAGCTACGTCCCTCATTTTTGCACCACTCCTGGGAAATTCCTAAAACACCAAATGTGATATTTTGCTATTCTCTTGCTAGAAAGACTTTCAGGGAAAGGCATTAGGATCTCAGCTGAATTATTTTCATGATTCTGTTATTTTGATATTTCACTCGTTCGGATAAATAGAGTGTTCGACATGTACACGTCATTTTATCAGTTTCCTCGATTATATGACCACACATATGAATTCGTATTCTTCCTTCGGTGATGTGAATTAAAATGTCACGTGAGACTCTTACTACTTGTGACCAGCCCTTTTTCTCCACTAATGTTATTATTGAAGAAAAACTTTAAAGTAGCTAACGACCTTCAAAACTGTCAAATATAATTTAAATGTAAACTATTAGAACACTTGGTTTTTGAAATATTTCTTTTATAAATTATCTAGGAACCAAGTTAGGAACTAAGTAAGTCACCTTAAACTTGGTATGAATATCAACAAGGTTAGGTTATCCTTCTAAAATTCGAGTTAACTTTTCAAGCTTATTTGGAAGAACATATCAAGTTCCATGAGATTGTTATATGTTATACGAAAGTTATTACGGGGATATGAGAACAAGACTACAAACGGGCCAATATTGGCAACATGACAACAGTAACTCATAGGTGTTATAAATCCATGACATGACATGCTATGCATTCTACTCCCGAGCTATAATCAGGAGGTATGTGGCCTATTGCCTATATTTATACGTATAAGACATAGATGGCCACAAGTTGGCGAATATGATGCCGGTTCGCTACCGAAAAGCACCACCATTGCTAGCATTTGGTTGGGTATGTCATACAATTGCATCTATATATATATATATATATGTATTCACGACATACGATTATACGAGCATACCATGCATAGTTAAGTAGTAGGGGGCTAAAGGTCACCCATGAAGATTATTTGGGTCTCAATTTTATTCGTAGTGACGTCCTTTTGCAAGAGAACGCTGCTTTTTTTTTTGTTCGAGTAGGTACAGGCATGGACTCTAATTGACCCACCCGCTAGGATTCGGGTTCAGCTGTGAGTTGGTAAGCTCCTTCTTATCCTGAGGATATCAAAGGATGTTTACTTTTGTTGTATCGTTTGGGTATAGTCGGGGCCTTGTCCTGACAGTGCTGATGTCACTCATAGAGGCTATTGTGGACACAATATTCTAGGTTTTCTTTTTTTATGTTTCAACTTCCAGCCAATAGTCTTGGCATGTATATATAGGTGTGTATGTAAGTAGGTATATTTTTGATTGTGGCCTCATTGGCTAGATAGTACGTCTTTTATTTTTTCATTTGTCTTTCATTGTTTGAATGGTTATTCTCTTTCAGGTCATGACCTCTGGGTCCAGCCTTCACTTGTTAGAGGTTGTGCTTCCCAACCTCACAAGTTTGGTTTACCTCGTATGTTTCAGTGTCTAGCTCGATGTATTAGGGTATCGTGTGCCAGTTACGCCCCCTATTTCGGGGCATGACATGGTTGTTAACCCGATAACAGATATACCGTGAGTTTACAGTATTCTAAATAGATTTCATTTAAGAGTTGTGTGTGTCTAGGGCCATTTTGTACTATAACTAATGTTTATTGTGTTATATTTGCAGGAAATACGCTTGGACGATGTCGAGACAGATGACAATTGAAATTCTGCAGAAGGAGCCACCCACAGAAGGTGACCTACGGACCGTAGGTCCAGTCACGGTCCATCGTGGATAGGCATGGAATGATCATCAGGGAAGTTTGACTAAATGTGGGACTCCGTAGGCGAGTGACAGAGCCTAGGTCGACCCACGCGCCATCCTGCACATCCGTCAATGATCACTGGGAGGTGAAGATTCAGTACCTGATGAAAATATCTATGTGTGGAGCCATGGAAGGGGACCCATGAACCATAGGTCAAACTACGGTCTGTACTGCACAACCATCGTTTGTATCTTAAAGTTGAAGGTTCCAGCCTCTGTGGAAAAGTTCTATGTATCAAGTTACGGAAGAGACCTACGGATTGTAGGTCGATCCACGGTTCGTAGGTCAGTCTCTTTGATCGAAGCCGCGTCCAATAGTTTTATTTCCTTATTTCATTTCCTTTTTGTTTAGGACAAGTTTTTCTATAAATAGGGTATGTTAAGCTCGTTTTTGGAGGATAGACACCATTGTATACTTTTAGTTCTTGATATTTTCTTGGGAATTAATTTGAAAACTTTGTCAATTTGATTTCCTAATTTCGGTTTATCAGATTTTTGCTTTGAATTTCAATTGAAGATTACAGGTTTCTTCTACTCAATGCGTAAGTTTATGAATTCTTCTTCTAACAATATGAATTGTGTTCTTTCAAGCATGAGTAGCTAAATCCACAAATAGGGTTGTGTGAACAATGAACAATTAACAACGTATGAATAATAACTAAGTAATTATTGACTAGTATTGATGCATGTATTTGTAATTTTTTCATTTAGAAGTCTTTTTAACGGTGGCCAACGTTAGAAATCGCCTTGTTGCTACTTGTCGGACAAAAAAGGTAGTTAATAAGAAAAAAATTATCAAAGAGATTTAGTGTGATACTATCTAATAGTCTAATGTCAATTGGTGCGAGGGTGAAAACTAAGACATACATTGATGTGATGTCTAAGCTGAGGTAAATGTAAGGATTAGTAAATTATACACACGTAGACAGACCAAGGTGCGGAGTGAAATTCCCTATTTGGCGGACCAAGCACTGAGGGATACATATCTTACCACTTTGCATGTGATACACTAGGAAAGGATTACTATTATTAGGATTACCACACTGAGATCTTATGGGGAACACATATACCCTAGTTTCTTTCTCCCATTGATAACAACAAAGTTCGAATCTTGCTCAATTGTTACTTAAACAATCATCAGTTATTTGTTTCACAAATCCTCCTCCCCTTTACTTACTTGTCTTGGAGATAAATTTACTAAATGAATATAATAGTAAGTTAAGTTTAAGTCTAAACAATATATCTCGTGGGATCGTCCCCAACCTACAACTTGGGTTCTTTAGTTGATAATGATCGCTTATACTTCCTTAGGGAGGTGTAATTTAAGTGTATCAAATTTTGGTGCCGCTGCCCGGGAATAAGGCTTTTAGATTAAGTTTAACTACATTATTGAACTTTAGTCAATTATTTCCTAATTTTATGTTTTCTTTGTGTTGTTTTCTTCAGGTTTCCACTCTAGTGTATGCTAAGTACACGGAGTCTAGGAGAACCATTGACCCCATACGGTCTAGAGTTGAGCAACACTTTGAGAAAGATGAATAACTAAAGGGTCCGTAATAATCCAGCCATAGAGGAGGCTGAGAAACAAGTGAATAATGAATATGTTCAAGTTCAGGGTGATAATTTACTTAGAGATGCATTGAGGGTGCATAATCCACCTAAAAAGAAGACTGCGTGATAATTACAGGGTCGAATTCAACACTATCGAAACTGAAGGACCCATCGTTCTCCCTCCTCTACCTCAAGGGAACACATTTGTGGTGACTAGCAGTTTGATGCAGATGCTTAGATCGAGGGGTGTATTTTCTGGTATGGCTTTGGAAGATCTGCATGGGCAAATGGTCAAGTTGAGGAGTGTTTTTAAGAGTTGTCTGGGGCGACCAGAGTTGGATATGAATGTTATAGGTTTGAGAGTCTTCCCTCTATCATTGACCGTTAATGCTGCTGTATGGTTTTCTGAGTTTTCGTACAACTCAATTTATACATGGGACCAATTGCACAAGGTGTTCATGGCCAAGTACTTTCCGTTGTCTAAGAAGCTGAACCACAAAGATAAACTCAACAACATCGTGGCACTACCTGGAGAGTTTATGAGTAGTTCGTGGGACAAGTTCACTATTCATAAGAAATTTTCTAAACCACCCCATTGATGATGAGTCACTGAAGGAGTATTTTTATAGAGGTCAAGATGAAAATGGTAAGGTTGGGCTTGATACTATCGCTGGAGGATCATATGGTGAGTGCACTTTTGAGGAGATCGTTGAGAAACAGGAGAAGATTTCCAAAAAAATAATAAAGCATGCAGCACTCGAAAGTAAGACACTAGAAGAAGCACTTTTGCAGTTCAATTTGCACCTAGTCAATCTGTGGATGACATTTGTGAGGAGATGGCTTAGATTAGGACAAAACTTGGGTTGGTATTGAAGCATGTAAGCGGAGGTCCAGAAAAGATAAATGCGGTGAATTATTTCACTAGGACTCCACCACCACCGGTTGAGGAATTTTATTATGAGGAAGATGCTTATGTGGTAAATGATTAGACGGGGGGTTTCCGAGACAATGCCCAAGGTTCCAACTCGGATAGTTGGTGCCAATGACAAGAAAATAAAGGTGGGAACTATGGCAACAACAACCAAAAAGGTCAGTATGCCCGAGATGGGAACTACAATTGGGACAACAACTACAACCGAAATAACTATGGCAACAGAAACAATAGGGTTGGTCCTTATGTTCCTCCTGCAAATTGGGAATCTGGCAATAGGGAAGCTAGGGGTAGTATGTCATGTATAGAGGATATGATGCAGAAGATGATGAAGAGGTTTGATTCAACTGATGAGAATGTGAAGGAGATGCAGAATGACTTGTCTAGAATTAGTGAAAAAGTTGATTCCCATGCAGTGTCGATTAAGCATATCGAGCAGTAGATGAATCAGTTGTCCACTAAAGTAAATCCACGTCAGCTTGGCACACTTCCTAGCAACACCATCCAGAATCCGAAGAATGATAGACAATATATGGAAGTCAATACTAGAGGGGGTAAATAGACCACTGATCCACCTATGCCGTCTGTGGTTGAAATTGTGGTTGAAAAAGATGATGAGGAGATTGAGGTTACTGGAGAGTCCAAGAATGCTACAGAAAAGGAAGCGGAGATAACCCAAAGAGTTGTCCCCATGCCTCTACCCCCACCTCCAATCCCATAGAGGTGTATTAAGAAGAATGAAGAAGGGAAATACTGCAGGTTTATTACTATGTTGAAAAAACTTTCCATCAATGTTCCGTTAATAGAGGCTTTGGATCAAATGCCTGGGTATGCGAAGTTTAAGAAAGATTTGGTGACTGATAAGAGGGCCTTCAATTTTGAAGATGACGATAGGTCACAACATTACAGTGCTATTGCTACTAGGTCGCTAGTGCAGAAGAAAGAGGATCCTAGTGATTTCACTATTCCTTGTACCATTGAGTTATTGCATTTTGCGAAGGTGCTGTGCGATTTGGGTGCAAGCATTAATCTGATGCCATTGTCTATTTACAAGATGTAATGTTTAGGAGCTCCAAAACAGACTGTGATGCGATTACTCATTGCTGATAGAACTGTGAAGAAGCCCATTGGTGTTCTTGAATATGTACTTGTGAAAGTCGAGACGTTTATTTTTCTTGTGGATTTTGTGATACTTGACTGTGAGGTTGATTTTAAGGTTCCCATCATCCTAGGGTGACCATTCCTTGCTACTGGGTGCGACTTGGTCGATATGGAAGAATGGCAGATGAAGTTCTGATTGAACAAAGAACCTTTTAATATGTGTAGGTCCATGAAGCATGAAAGCAATCTCAAGTCAGTTTCAGTGGTGAAGCATATTGTAGAGCGAGGTTCTGATATGTCTATTGAAGAGAGGTTGGGTGTTGATACACTTGCAGCGGTAATGACGAATTTTAAGGGTGATGGTATTGAAGACTATGATGAATTGGTCGCCTCACTTGATAGGTTCGAATTCCATTCCAAACCAAAGAAATTGGAGTTAGATATGAAGAATCGCGACTCTCCACCCGCAAAACCGTCTGTTGAAGAGGCTCCAAAATTGGAGCTTAAGGCTATGCCATCACATTTGAGGTATGTATTCTTGGGGAGAGATGGTAGATTACCAGTCATCATTGCGGCCGATTTGAAGGTGAAACAAGTTGAGGCATTGGTTTCTTGTTGAAGAGGTTCGAGCGGGCTATTGGGTGGACTATTGCGGACATTATTGGGATTCCTCCTGGCATTTATTCTCATAAAATCCAACTCATGCCGGATTAAAATCCTTGTATTGAGCACCAAAGGAGACTAAATCCGCCTATGCAAGAGGTAGTGAAAAAGGAAATCATGAAGTGGTTAGATGTTGGAGTCATTTATCCCATTGCAGGTAGTAGTTGGGTGTGTCCTGTCAGTGTATGCCCAAGAAAGGTGGGATTACCGTGGTACCTAATGCGAAAAATGAGCTTCTTCTGATGCGGCCCGTTACTGGATGGAGTGTATGCATGGACTACCAGAAAATGAATGCTTGGACAAAAAGGGACCACTTTCCTCTACCGTTCATAGATTAGATGTTGGACTGCCTTGCTGGTCAGAGTTAGTATTGCTTTCTTGATGGTTATTCGGGCTACAACAAGATATTCATAGCTCCGTAAGACCAAGAGAAGGCCATATTCACTTGCCCTTATGAGACTTTCGCCTTCAAATGAATGCCATTTGGATTGTGTAATGCTCCAGTGACCTTCCAGCGTTGCATGATGTCGTTATTTTCTGATATGGTGGAGGACACTATTGAGGTATTTATGGATGATTTCTCTATGGTAGGTTATTCATTTGATGGTCGTTTGGATCATTTGGCCGAGGTACTTAAACAGTGTGAAGAGTGCAATCTTGTGCTTTATTGGAAAAAGTGCCACTTCATAGTGAAAGAGCGGATTGTTCTAGGTCATTTTATTTTTTAAAAGGGTATTGAGGTTGACAGAGCGAAAGTCAAGGTAATAGAAAAGCTTCCACCACCTATCTTTGTTTAAGGTGTGAGAATATTTCTTAGGCATGCAGGCTTTTATAGGATGTTTATCAAGGATTTCTCCAAAATTGCACACCCATTGTGCAAATTGCTCGTAAAGGAGTGTAATTTTAATTTTGATAATTCTTTTCTAAGAGCATTTGGAGAGTTGAAAAAAAGGCTAGTTTCCGCACCTATCATTATTTCACCGGATTGGGGGCAACTGTTTGAAGTAATGTGTTATGCGAGTGGAGTGGCACTTGGTGTGGTATTAAGACAGAGGCGGGAGAATATTCTTCATCCTATTTACTATGCCATGAAAGCTCTAAATGTGTCTTAAAAGAACTATAAGTGACTGAACATGAACTCCTTGCTGTGGTTTTCACATTCAAGAAATTTCGATCCTATTTGCTTGGTACTAAGGTCATAGTGCATACTGACTATTCTGCATTGAGGTATTTGATGGGTAAGAAGGATGCAAAACCGAGGTTGATTAGATGGGTGTTGTTGTTGCAAGAGTTCAATTTTGAGGTGAAAGACTGTCACGACCCAAGGCTACTCCCTAGACGTGACACGGCGTACTCGACCTCGAAGGGGCCTCATACAATCCTCATAGCATTCATAACATTCGACATATGGCAATAAAATACAAAATTTTGAACTTTTCTTCACAATCGAAGACATTTTTCATAAAAGCAAGCAGAAGACTTACTATACAATGACTCAAACCATCTAGAACCATAAGACTTAAAACTTTGGGACATAGCCCATACAAAAGCTCTAAAGATGAAATAAAAGACATAAAGGAGAAATAGTGGTTTCGTCCTCAAAATTGGGAGGACTCACAAAATCTTCAACTCCAAGCTCATTGGAAAGCTGTCTTCCAAGTATAGAACATCAAATCTCCAAACCCTACACTTTGGTAAAATTGAAGAAATATGGGTTAACACATTAGATGTACTAAGTATGGAATTTATGCAAAAATTATGCTTAAAACACACATTTTCTTTGGAAATCATGTTATATGTTAATTTTGAGAAAACTTCATGAACATAAGTATAAAAGGCATAAGGTACCACATAATCAATAATATACAAGTCATTTCATCACATTAAAGCCTTCACCTAAAGTAACCCCAACCTATACTTTGTGCAATATATGGATAGCGTCCCATACCACCATCCACACTAAGTACCACATTAAGGCCACCAAAACTACACTTACCATTCTTCCTTTTCACCTTTAAACAATACTCATACATAAGGAACATAAACCTTTCATAAGTCAATACAACACATTAGGACCATCATCTAGGGCAACTCTAAGCCATACTTGTGTCATGTATGAATAGCATCCCATACTAATACTCACACTAAGTACTCATTTGAAGCCACCATAGACAAGGAACATTCATATACAATAAGTCATGACAAAGAAGTAACTCATAATACAATCCAAGTAAAGCATGCATCATAACATTAAAGCATTTAAGTCAACCTTCTTCATTTTCTCCCTTTTGAGCACATTCATTCATTAACATTAAGAGTTTAGAGAATCACACAATACACTCTCAAAGCCTACTCGTGCAATGTATAGACAACATCCCTTACTACTACCCACACTTTATATAACCTCTTAAGTAACTAAGGTACGTATCTCACATGATAGGAATACGCGTTTAACGTACATATACCACATGAGCTTGAGGTGGAATCCGGTGTCTTTCCCCACACCGTAAAGAGGTGGTCTTAATTGCCTAAGGTAGGACTAGTATACATGTTAGCTTAGCTGGATCCACTAGCTAATACCTCTGTTGGCACATAGTTATGGGATAGGAAGATGTTCAATGGAACCCGACCTAACATTGGGAGAGTTTCCATATTATCATATCCACTCGGTACTTAGCCTCCATTCCCATAGAGTAGTTCATTACTTTAACATTATTACACATGAGAGAGTGCCTTTGACCTATGATGAGTCAATAAATTAGACTCATTTAGGGATTTATGTTAATAGAAATAGTGTCCTTAAATGCTTATTTTGTCTCCATATCTGATGAAAACTATTAATTTTCAGGTATTTAAAGTTTTAGCGGAAGCAACACTTAGGCGCAAAAAGGAATAAAAAGGCTAGAAAGAACGTAAAAATTGAAGCCTGAGCTTCGCCAAGTGCTTATTATCGAGATCGCCAAGTGCACTTGGTGACTCGCCGAATGTTATGTTAATCGCCCTTTGCCTGCACCCCTAACCCTTCTGCACTGTGACCTTCGACGAACTAACCGTGGCTCGCCGAAGGTATTCCGCTACAAGCCGAATAGACTGACCATCTACCTGCAACTTAATATATCTGCTTAGTTTGTCAAAAACGTTCTAACGTTATCTAAAGATTTTGCAGACATGGCCAAATCCAAAGTTGCAGGAAGAGACGTGCCATCCCGACACATAAGTGCACAAAATTTCAGGAGAGATGCAGAAAAGCCGAACAAGACCAAAGCAAAGAGCAAGAGCAAGGAAGCCAGTCCCAGTAAGAGGATTCGCATTGACCCTAATGTCCCTTCATGGACTCGATGCTTCATCAATGTGGTACATGCCTTTGGAGAAGCTCACGATTTGGATAAGATGGTTAAGGCTAATCTCGTTGAAGCAGAGAACTAGAGTTAGAATGATAATACTCAGGGCACTGATGCCCAGACAGATGGAGAGAGTGCTTAGACAGGATCCCCTCTTTACCTCCCTCTATGTCTTTCTTTATTCTAGATTCTGAATATTTTGTTACTTGCATTTGAGGACAAATGCATTTTTTTTGTAGTGGAGTGAGGCCCACACCTTTTGTGTTGATATTTATGTTTTTGTGTACAATTGGGTTGTCTATTTTAAATTGTTCTTAAAATTGCTTTGCGATTGTTTAAGTTTATGGCTTCTTTTGGTTTAATTGCAAAATAATTTTGACCCTTCTGAAAAAAAATTGTTTTCGAAAAATTTTCGCGACCGCTTATGTTGAAAGTGGATGTTTTCGTACAAATTTAAGTCTCTGTTTTGATCAATACCAATGACTTAAATAGTGCTCTCAATCGAACAAACATGAATGTGCGGCTACAATGAGACCAAATGAAGTTACATATGAAATATGTGAACTCTTTGCATCTCGTTGTGATTAGCCATGTATCAAATTGTTTTCTCTTGTGATGATCATTGCACACTAGCGAAAGTGTGTAGTCTTGTTTTGCTTTAGTATCAATGCCTTGTGTGAAGAGCTTACTTTGAACCATGCATGAATAAACCTAGAATTTGCCCCGTTAGTCCGATTGATTTAGTAAGGTGTGGTCTTGAAATGATCTTAGGCAACTTTAAAGAGTGTGAGCCAATCTGACATATACCTCTTTTGTGACCCACCAGTGAGTGTGTGAAACTCTTTTGAACACCCTTTTAGACTTACCCTTCTTTGAAAGAAAACTTGATAAAACCTAAACCTTTATTCAACCACCACCTGTAATCCTCATGACTTGTGATGTAGTGAATAGCCAACTTAAGTCAAAAGATTAAGTTGGGGGTGTGGTGAAAAGGAAAAGAAGAAGTCAAGAAGTGCAAGAAAAGTCTCTTCTAACTCATGGTGTTGCGGAAAAATGGAAGCCCTCCATATATATAAAAAAGTTAAAAAAAAATGAAAAAGAAGACCGTGGAATAAAGGTCCAAAAGAAATGGAGTTTCCAAGAAATCCATGGACTGAATAATAGGATGATTTAGAAGCACTAGAAGAAAAATTGATAGAAGAAGGTGAAGAAAATGAAGTGTTGAAAGCTCTACAATTCATGAGGATCTTTAGTCACTGAGCCTAAAATGGTCATACCTTTGCACTCAGCCCCATTATAATCCTTGAGAAGACCTGTTTGATCTTGAGTAAGCCGAATCGAAGATCGATTGGAAAATAAGGGCAAACCTATGGGTAAAAACATGCACTATGTTCCTCTTTCTGAGTGTGAGTGTTGCATCTGATTTCTGATCTTAAATTGATCAACTTCTGTGTGTGAATATGGAATCATTCTTTGTGTGAGGGCATTCTGATACTGTGTGTGTCACAACTTGAATCTTTGAGTACACAATTTATCTTTGCATGAGTAGTTTGAGTCTTGTTATGTAGATTCATGATTGATTCTTGTGTAGCACTATTTTAGACATCCTATTTGAACTGCTTAACTTGAGTTTTACTTGAGAACAAGCAAAAGTTTAAGTTGGGGGTGTGGATGAGTCCACAAATTGGACTCATATAGGGCTTTATTTTAATAGAAAAAGTGTCCTCAAATGCTTTTTTTGTCTCAATATCTGATGAAAACTATTAAGTTTCATGTATTTGAAATTTTAGTGGAAGCATGAACACTTAAGCTCAAAAAGGAACCAAAAGGTTGGAAAGAACATGAAAACTGAAGCCTGAGCTTCGCCAATTTGTTCCAGTATGCGAAGCCCTGAAGGAAGTGGATCAAAAAGGCGATGAAATGAGTTGTCGGTGCTTCGCTGAAATGTTTCGCGAAGCAATGCTATACCACCCAATGGTCCAGAACACAAACATGCTGAAGGCAAAGCCCAAAAGGCAATGAACCAGAAGAAGGGTGATTCACCGAGTCATTCGACGATCACGACTAACCTCGCCGAACGGTTCGCCGCAACACTAAATCTGAAAACTATAAATATTAGGCTTAGTTATTATTTATAGGAGGTACAAACATTATCATAATTTTTTACTACAAATTATTATCTTTCTTTTGTTTTCTCTCAAGTTTGGAGAGGGTCTTGGAAGACTTGAAGAAAGAAGGAGTTCATCTTCCCCAAGTTGGAAGTGGGTCTTCTCCATTTTTCTTACTTTGCTTAAATTAAAGTTTAATTTCTTATACCCCTTTGATATGATTATCATATTAGGTGTAATTTGTTATTTCTTGATGTGTGGCAAAAAAATCCCCATTCTTGGGGTGTGATTTAGCAAATATGTGTTGCTATTATTGTTGGGTGTTGCTTGATAATAGGATAGATGTATTTTAATGGTGATTTCACCTAGTGGTTGTAGTTTAATTTAATGGGTTTGTAGTTGCAAAAACAAAACCACCCATGTGTTTTTGGCTTGCTCGAGAGAGTGGTCGCGAAACCAAGACCGCTAGACTGATGGCCTAAGGAGTGGGTCGACATGAGGTTTAGCCTAAGAGGGTGAGCCCTAGTCCTATATCCTAACACTCAGCTCGAGAGAGTGAGTGGAGTAAGGCGTAGGCTGGCCTTCATGCGACAAATGGGTGTCCGAGAGGAACCCATTTGAAACGGGGTTAGTTGCCCGAGAAGGAACTTGCTTCCATCTAAAGCTTAGCCTAGTCACTATTATCTTGCAAATTTCCTATCAAAAGCATGTACCCAATGATTTATATCAATATATATTGTGGTCACACCCCAAGAACTTCTCCCCATACTTGATTTTCTCTTTATTTTTGTTGTTTTAGCCACTTGTGACAAAACCCCCTTTGATATTTGACACTTTTGTGTCACCCACTTGAATTTACTTTGTTTTTATTCGATAATTTCTCAAACTACAACTAACTAGAAAATAAAATTATCCTAACTACTATTTTCACTACCACTCCCTTGGGAGACAATCTCAACCCTTGGTTGGGTTACTATATTATCGACGATTGTAGACACTCGTACCGTAGGTTAGTGTCGTTGGTCACGATAAGCATCACCCTACCGACCCAAAGTACTTGATCAACACATGTAAGGGTGCCTTAAGCCTACCAATTCAAGGTACATTAGTAAACACATGAAAGGGTGCCATATACCTACCGATTCAAGGTACATTTTAGGATAGCTCATTGAATCCTCAATAAAGGGTGCCATAAGCCTACCGATTAAAGGTTCATTATTAACATTCATGGAAGGGTGCCATAAGCCTACCGATCCCAAAGTTCGTTAATGTGCATTATGGAAGGGTGCCATAAGCCTATCGATCCCAAGGTTCACTAACATCATTTATGAAGGGTGCCATAAGCCTATCGATGTCAAGGTTCATTATTAACATGCATGGAAGGGTGCCATTTGCCTACCGATGCATGATACAACATTAGAATAGGTCATAGACTCATCAAGCAAGGGTTACCAACATTAGGTCTACCGATTCATGTGTAATGACCCTACATGTCATTTTTGGAAATTTCCATAAAATGACCGTTTTACCCCTCCCGATAGTTGCCCCGGGTCCTAATTATTGTATTTTTGAAGTTGGTTTAAAGGAAAATTTATGAAAAGTTGAGTTTTTGGAAAGTTGAGTTTTTAAGAGTTAAAGTTTGGTTAAAAGTGCTATTTCGAGTCATTTGGAGTTTCGAGACTCGAATCGGATTTCCGTCGATTCCAACAGTTTTAGAATGTCGAAACGGGTCTATAAGAATTTCGGAGTCGAATTTGGAGTTAAAACGAAGATTTGAGGTCCTAAGTTGCTAAAATTGTGAAATTTTGATCAAGAGTTGACTTTGGTCAACAAACGAGGTTCCGGTGCTCGAAATGGATTTCCGAGGGCACCGTTGGATTCAGGGGGTGATTCTAAGTCTAGAATGAGTCTTGGTTGAATTTTTAGAGGCCCCGAGTGCGTTTCGAGTTTTTGAGCCTAAAGTTAGTTTCTTGACGCCTTATCGGATACCGGGTCAAGGAGACCTCGAATTCAAATTCCAACGATTTCATTGAGTCCGAAATATCATTTTCAAACTAGTAGCATATTTGGTTTGTGTTCGGGAAGTGCCAAATGAGTTTTGGGTGAGCTTTTAAGCTTCTTGGATGCTTTCACACTATTTCAGCAAATTGTGACAACTAAAGGATTCATTATTAGTTTTAATGGTCGAAAAGTTATTCCGAAGGTTCTGAAATTTTGAGCATGAATTATAAGACTTATCTGCAAATTGTGGTGTATTTTCGCTAACCCGAGATTCGACTTTTATCGGAAATAAGAAATAATTGTTTACCGAGTAGAAATGATATTTGATTGGGCAAACGAGCATGAAATTGAGCTCCGATTAAACGAGCAGGTCCGTATCATTATTTAAGACATTTACAAAAAGGAATCGGGTCATTTCACTATCGTATTAGGAAATTACGGCCTTTTTAGTGAAAGATTAACTGCTGTTTTTCTAGTGCATAACAACCATGTACTGTTATAAAAATCTCAGACTGTGTTCATTTGGTATTTTGAGCATATCGAGAGTTCTAGAGATCGGAATGGAGTGATTCTTATGGGTTTCTTCTTGAATTAATATGAGGGTTAGTATTCAATCTTCAATTTGACATTTTCTCATAATTTCTTTATCTGGTTTTTTTTTCCCTATCCGTAAATTTCTTGGGAAAAATTGGGGTTTTATCGATTTGGACTCCCTTTTTGATGAAAAAGGTATATTTACGATCCTTATGTTATGGGTAAACTGATTTTAACATAAAATTATTGATTCATCGATTATTTTCATCATATTAACCGCGTACAATTTGGACTTTCCCGGTAAAGTTAAAGTTTGATAAATTGAGAATTTCAAGGTCGATCTTAACTCCGTTTTTGATGAAATTTCATATTTGAACTTATCTAAGCATGGGTAAGATGTTTTTCAGGAAATATTTCATTTTCGAGTCGGGGTTTCGGATCCGAATATTTTAGGCTTCTTCAAGAACATGAATTTTCCTTCAAATTGAGTTTGTGAATTGATTTCAACTCCGTTTTCAAATTGGTTTTCACCATTAGCTTCCAAATACTTGAAGGATCATTTTACATCAAAAATTCCAGATTTGGGTATCATTTTCCGGTATGAGACTTTTGGACCGTTTTGCCCTTTTCCCCTAAATTTCTGGATTTTGGTGTCATTGGACTCGAATTGTGATTGTGAATAATTGTTTGAATAGATTATCGTGATCCGAATTATACTCAGAAAGGAAAGGCTCAAGTCAAGTAACTTTTGGAGTTCGTTTTAAGGCAAGTGGCTTCCAAACTTTGTAAAACTCTTAGATTACGCATGACTACTTTCCTAATTGTGTTGGGGTGTAATGGGGATTGAGGATGGGTTTTATTTGTTGATTGAAATTCTTGTAAATGAAAGATGGGGAATAAAACGAGCTAAATGTGTTATATGTGACTTGAATTTGTTGAATAAGTCATGTGATAACTGATATTGAGGGGATAAAAGAGCATGAGTAGGCTATGATTGATACAGACACTGATGTTGAGACAGATGATGTGTAATACTATGATGTGGTTGTGATTGAGACAGGTGATGTGTAATACTATGATGTGGTCGTGATATGGTTGTGATTGAGACAGGTGATGTGTAATACTATGATGTGGTCGTGATATGGTTGTGATTAAGACAGATGATGTGTAATACTATGATGTGATCGTGATATGATTGTGATTGATGACATGTGCATATTCATTACTCATCCCATGTGTGAACTATCTGTTGCATGAGTTCTGAGACACTGATATGAGGATGGATGGATATGAGACACAGTTGAGACTAGCTCTGGCTAGAGATATATGAGATGGACTAGCTCCGGCTAGCGATTTGGATGTCGATGGGATCTGGTTCCGGCGGTGATACATGGTCCATGTGTGGCCCCCATGGGTTCGGATTTGAATATTCAGCGCGGACTGATTACGTCAACAGATGTGTATCGTAGGACAGACATGCATCACGACTACATGACATCATTATTGCATTTTACATTGCATTTGCCTTATCTTTGTCTGTGATGTGTGGATTGTATCGGTTTACCCTTCTTATGTGGAATTTGATCTACTTGCTCTTATTTGTTGATTTGAGGTTGATGAGGACATACTGTTGGTTCTGGCTGTAGAATATGATCTGTTTAGTATAGGTTGGTTGGTTTGCTGTTAGATTGAAGTTTCGGTGGTTCGGTTGGGATTGAAAGGAGTTGTTTGTAGCTGCTAGTTTTGCTTAGTTTAGAGTTACTTGCGAGTACCTATGGTTTTCGGTACTCACCCTTGCTTCTACACAATTGTGTAGGTTGACAACTCTTCCTCAGATTCGGCTTAGTATTTTCTTTAGCAGATTGAGTTTCGGGACATACTCGAGAGGTAGCGGTTCATTCCAGACGTGCCCTTGAGTTATCTTTATTTTCAGTTTTGTTCTATTTGAGAACTATACTCTGAGACTTGTATATTTTTATTTGAATTCTGTATTTAGAGGTTTGTACATGTGACAACCAAATTCTGGGTAGTGTTGAGTTTTAATTAAAGTCTTCCGCTTATTTATTATCTTTTATTCTCGTATTTCTACTTCTCTATCATTATGGTTGGGTTAGGCTGACGTGTCCGGTGGGAAATGGATACGTGCCAATCACATCCAGATTTGGGGTGTGTCATCATGTTCATTAAGTCAAGAAACATTCATAACACAAGAAGAGGATGCCTAAGCATACCAATTCAAGGTTCAATAATCAACAATACTTTCATTCATTCAATAAGAGGATTTCTAAGCCTACCAATTAAAGATATACAATACATAGAAGAAACCCTTCACATTCTATTATCATCATTCATGAGGTTAATTGAGAATAATCTTTCAATCATAACACAATTGCATTCTAAACATGATCATAATACTTTCATTGAGATCACACACATATAGTTCACATCATAATCATACATTTAACCTTCATACTTTGCCTTTCAAGACCATGGATAACAATTCACATACACACCTTAAGATACTACAATTAGGCATGAATAATGACATAATTCAATATGCTAAATCATTATAAACATAAACAATTCAACATACTTTCATGATCAATCAATTGACAATCATAATTCACAACTTAGGGTTTTGGGGGAAAACATGAGTTCAGAGGAAAAATTATCTTAATTCACCATTCAATCATCAATTAAACCATAGTTCATAACATATAAGCTTTTTGAAAACGTTTGGGGTTGAACCCATGCATAGATTGAAAACCCTAGGTTTTTGGGGGATTTTGGAGACTTGAAAACATCTTTTGAGAGGGAACCTTGAATGGAACTTAGAAAAGGATGAAGACTACCATACCTCTTAATCAAGAACTCCACAAAAATCACTTGAGAAAGTTGAAAACTTGACCTTCAAAGCTTGCATCCTTCTTCTCCAATGGAGATTTCTAGAGAGAGGATTTTTTGAGAGGAGGGAAGGTTTCTAATTTGTGATTTGAATAAATGAATTGAAAAAGGAGTTTAATACTTTAAAACCCTTAAATTAAATTAATAAATAATTAGTAACCACCCATTAAATCACCTAACTTAAAAAGGAATTTACCATGTTGCCCATCCACTTGGCCGAATCTTGACAAATTGCAGAGGTGACCTATGACTCCAGACCTACGGACCGTAGGAGGGGTAACCCCCCATTTTTCTGCTCCGTGGTTTGGTTCTGAGGGTCACCTTTAGGGACCTTGACTTACGGAGGCCATCCACGGGGTGTGGATGGACCTACGGGGCTTAGGTCCCCATCCGTAGGTCACACCAATTGGGAAGATTTTTTGTTACTTGGGGTCTTCAGAGTTAGGCTTTAGGGTCCTCCTCAAGAATCCCTTTGTTGGTCCTTGGGGAGTCGTACCTTGACGTTTAACCCCTAAACCCCTCAACCTAAGTTCGGGATGACACTTTACGATATGCAACCATACATCAAAATAAAAAACAAACTGGTTAGGCTCTAGTTTCACCTATTCATCTTCCGAGTCGTTACAAAGATAGAAAGGGGACAAAAAATCAAGTTTTCGATTACTTGTTTAGATTAGAGGAAGGATCTATGCTCAGGCTAGGAGATGGGGATGAAATTGATGATGCTTTTCTAGATGAACAAGTATTGGCTGCTTCTCATGGTCTGATTCCTTGGTTCGCACATTTTTCTAACTACTTGGCAAGGGATCTAGTTCCATCAAATATGTCTTTTCACCAAAGGAAAAAGTTTATGCATGATGTAAATAGGTTCTTTTGGGATGAGCCTTATTTGTTCTGTATTTGTGCTGATGGGATTATTCGTCGCTGTGTGCCTGAGGTTGAGATGATGAATATACTAGAGGCGTGTAACTCTTCGCCTGTTGGTGGGCATCATAGTGGTATTCGGACTGCACATAAAATTTTGTTGTTTGGTATTACTGGCCTACCATCCACCAAGATGCTCATGATTTCGCCAAGTCTTGTGACCGTTGCCAAAGAGAATGAGGGATTTCAAAGAGGCAGGAGCTACATATGAATCCAATATTGGTGATTGACTTGTTTGATGTACGGGACATTATTTTATGGGTCACATGGGATGAAGTATATTCTTGTTGCGGTTGATTATGTGTCGAAATGGGTGAAAGCAATTGTGCTTTCAAATAATGTAGGTAAATGTGTCATCGTATTCCTGAAAAAGAATATATTCTCCAGATTTGGTACACCTAGGGCGATTATTATCGATGGAGGTTCCCACTTCTGTAATAAGTTGTTCAAAGCGTTGCTAGAAAAATATGGAGTCCGTCACAATGTATCCACTCCTTCCCATCCACAGTCTAGTAGGCAAGTTGAAGTGTCCAACATAGATAAAGGAAATCCTTGCAAAGACTATGAATGCAAATATAACTAATTGGTCAAGGAGGCTTGATGATGCTCTATGGGCCTACGCACAACATTCAAGACTCCCATAAGTATGTCCCCCTACCAACTTGTATATGGTAAGTCTTACCATATGCCGGTAGAGCTAGAGCATAAGGCTATGTGGGCGCTAAAGATGTTTGAATTTGGATTGGGGCGCCGTATCAAGTAAATGAGTGAATGAAATTTTGATGTCGAATTTTTTTTTTAAAACAAACTTAAAATTTTTTTTGGGGGGCGGGGGGGCTGGTAGGGGGTGGGGGTGGGGGGTCGAGGGTAGAGGTGGAAAAAATGAAATTTTGTAGTCGAAAATATTTTTTAAAAACAAACTTAAATTTTTTTTTGGGGGGTGGGGTGTTTGGTAGAGCGGGGAGAGGGAGGTCGAGGGTAGGGGTGAAAATATGATATTTTGAAGCTGAAAATATTTTTTTTAAAAAAACTTAAATTTTTTTTGGGGGGGTGGGTGGGGCTGGTAGGGGATAGGTGGGGCTGGGGGTGGAGGGGTCGAGGGTAGGGGTGGAAAATGAAATTTTGAAGTCGAAAATATTTTTTAAAAACAAACTTAAAATTTTTTTGTGGGGTGGGGGGGTTGGTAGGGCGGGGGTCGAGGGTAGGGGTGAAAAAATGAAATTTTGAAGTCGAAAATATATTTTAAAAACAAACTTCAAATTATTTTTGGGTAGTGGGGGGGCTGATAGGGGGTGGGTGGGGGCTAGGTAGGGGGGTGGAGGGTAAGGGTGAAAAACCGAAATAATATTTTTTTAAAACAAAATTAATTTTTTTTCTTTTTGAAGGGGGTGGGGGGCTAAATAAGGGGCTGGGGGGCAAGGGTAGGAGGTCGGGGTGTAAAAAAATAAAAAATTGAAATTAGACATATCTTTTAAAAACAACTTTTAATATTTTTTGGGAGGGGTGGTGGTAGGGGGTGGGGGTAGGAGTGAGGGTGGGGTAAAAATATTGAATTTAAAAAACAAACTTTAAATTATTATTTTTTTGGGGGGTGGTTGGGGGGGGGGGGCTGGTTTGAGGGTAGGGACCAATAAATTGATTTTTTCAACAATTTATTTTTTAATTGGAAGTTGGAAGAGAGTTTTGGAAAATGTTTTCCTTAAGTTTTGAAGGGAAGTCATTTTCCTTAAATTTGAGGAAAATGAGTTGATTTGGAAAACATTTTCCAAAACACTTAACCCAACCAAATATGAGAAAATTGGAAAACATTTTCTGGAAAATGTTTTCCAATTTTCTCAACCAAACACACCCTTTATTCCATAACTTTTTCATTCTTTTTCTTTTTCTTTTTCTTTTTGTATGGAGGGGTTCTATTTTTCTCAACACTATGGATTAAAGCAGACTTTTCTTGAACCTCTTTACTTGTCTTCTCTTTTCACCACACCCCCAACTTAGGCTTTTGGCCTAAGTTAGCTAATTGACCAACCGCGAATCACGAGGATTATGTGTAGTGGATTAAGAAAGGTCATGTTTTCATCAAGTTTCTTTCAAAAAAAGGTAAGGCTCAAGGGGTTTTCAAAAGAGGTTCACACACTTACAAGATAGCCCACAAAAGAGGTATATGTCAAATTGGCTCACACTCTTCAAAATTGCCTAAGATCATATCTAGAGATAGCCTTACTTAGTCGACCGGACCAACAAGGGAAATTCTAGATATTATCATGGATGGTTCACAGGAAGCTCATAACACAAGGCATAGACACCAAAGTCAAACAAGACTCCACACTTTCGCTAGTGTGCAACTTTCATCAGAAGAAAATCAATTCAATAATTGGCTAGTCACAACGAGATGCAAAGTGTTCACATATTGACTATGTAACTTCACTTGGTCTAAGCGTAGCTGCACATTTACGTTCATTCGATTATGAGCACTATTTGAGTCATCGATATTGATCAAATTCGAGACTCAAATTTGCTGAAGAACAGCCACATTCAAGTGCAAATAAGAGGTGGCTAATTTTTTTGAAAGGGTCAAAATCATTTACAATTTAAAATAAAAGGAGCCACAAGCTCAAACATCCGCTAAAAATAGTATAAGACATAATTTTAACTACAACAACCCAAATATATAAACAAAACACAGTCATAACAGCACACAAAGGTGGGAGTCACTCCACCACAATTGAAAACATTTGTCCTGAAATGCAACTAACATAATATCCAGAATTTAATATAAAGAAAGAAAAAAAGGGAGGTAAAGAGGGGATCCTGTCTATGCAATTTCTCCATTTGTCTGGGCCTTAGTGCCCGGAGTAGTATTCTTGACTTGGGCATCAGTGCCTGGAGTTACCTTAGGAGGAACAACAATGCCATATTCACCATGTTCTATTGAGTATGAGTCCGCCAGAAAGACATGCACGGCCCTACAGAATCCCCGTGCCCATGAAGGAATATTAAGGTCTAGAGTAATGGTCTTCCTTGCAAAAGTGGGCCTTTTTCTGTTGTCTTTCCCAATAGTTGTGGGTAGTTTCGTAGCTTTGCCTTTCGATGTAACTGCATCCTCATTTATCACAATCCCTTTGGACTTCTCCTAGGCTGGTGTTATTTTTACAGTAGCTTTTGATTTAGTCATGTCTGTAAAATCTCGAAAAGAAGTTAGAAAAGCGTAAAAAAAAGCATAGCAGAACATTTGCAGACGGACTCACCAAACCAATTGGCGAGTCGCCAAATTTCTTGGGCGAGCTAAATCAAACTTGCTGGAGAAATTGGCTAAAAAATTGTAGCAAGAGAATGACGACGGAAACCACTCGGCGGGTCGCCGATATCTTTCCGAGAACAAAGACAGGCCTACCGAAAGCTCCAGTGCACAAAGGTTCAGGGGTGCAGACAAAGGGCTATTGGTCTTTCGGCGAGTCGCTGAGAGCTCTTGGCGACATCAAGCTTCTCACTGAATGTTACAGAATCAATTATCAAATAAAGCATGAAATCAAAGGCGAAAGGGAGACATTAGGCGAACCTCCGAGTTGTTTAGCGAGCTCGACCCAGCTTGCCAAGCGGCCCAACCTTATTTTTAACCCAACATCTCAAATTCAGCTCTGCAACCCCCGAAAACAAAATCAAATCATGCACTAGTTAAATTAAGTTAGGAGCCATAACACCCAAACACAACCCCTCAAATTTTAATCCATTTTAAGTCATACAATTATGGGAATTCGACAATCAAAGAAACTACGGGTAAGATTATCAAATTAAATCAGGCATTCAAACAATTTTACTCTTAGCATAGAAATCCAACACAATTCAACACGATATTATCATTGCATTTTATTATAAAGTCGATAAAAGTGGCTCAGGGTTTGGAAACCAACCTTTGATACTGAATAAATAAGGATTGAATCGCTAGGCAGCAATGTAATCTGAGTTCCGAGCACAAATCCAGACTAAAACACATAGAGAATGCAATAATATAGGGAATAAAGTGCAGGTGTGCGGTTGGGAGAGTGAAAGTGCATAAGAATGAAAGAGTTTGAGAATTTACACCCATTGCTTAAAAAACCGTCCAGTTCTTACCCACTCGGAAACATTAGTTGTGACCGCCGAACAATTCGATGTCACGCCGAGCAATCACATACTTCGTCAAATTTTACAAAAACCCCCAGTTGGGAGTTCAAACGACAGTCAAAATCAGAATCGCCGACCTGGTCGGTGACTCGCCAACAATTTCTTTGGCCTGCCGTGTTTTACAAATTCTCTCAAAGTTGTCTTGAGTCAGACGACGATCTGAGTCGGGGTCGCTGACCTCTTCAGCGATGCGCAGACCCGACCGTTTATCTCACCAATATTCTTCTTTCCAAACATTTCCCACACTTTATCCTACACAACTAACACACCATTATTTTACAAACAAACAAAAAGCAATAAATAAAGGGTTTTGGGTTGACTACCAAACAGCGCCTTAGTTACAGTCGTGGCATGACGCAAAACCCCCAGTTGGGAGTTCAAACGACAGTCAAAATCAGAATCGCCGACCTGGTCGGTGACTCGCCAACAATTTCTTTGGCCTGCCGTGTTTTACAAATTCTCTCAAAGTTGTCTTGAGTCAGACGACGATCTGAGTCGGGGTCGCTGACCTCTTCAGCGATGCGCAGACCCGACCGTTTATCTCACCAATATTCTTCTTTCCAAACATTTCCCACACTTTATCCTACACAACTAACACACCATTATTTTACAAACAAACAAAAAGCAATAAATAAAGGGTTTTGGGTTGACTACCAAACAGCGCCTTAGTTACAGTCGTGGCATGACGCAAGTCCACCTTCAAACCTCATTCTTGGGGTTATCCATAGTATCAGTAGGCAAACCCCCCTGCTGTCTCAGATTGAGATGAGATGATATATGACACATTTGGGTCTCCAACTACTTTAACGAGACTGAATGGGAGGTGACGGTCTGGATGAGGGTGGACACATCTTCTTTCATTTTTTTAAAAATTTTGTCTGACCCTTCAAATTTGTTGAGGATACGAGAGAGCATATCTTCAGAGCTGTCCTTCTCCCCATCCTTCCAGTTAGGACTTCGGTCCCTCCATTCTCTGTCGCGATCCTTTCAACCATCCTCTCTAGCCTAACCTTGGTTACCACCCTCCCTCGGGTTGTTTGAACAATAACCACAACCTTGGTTGGCTAGAAAATTTACATCCTCATTATACATGGCTCAAACTTCGTCTCCTCAGGATTTGTACACCCGACCCCACGGAATGGACACCACGGGCAACAACCACCATAACATTTTGGGATAAAAGGTCAAGTTATGTCACAATATTGGCCATGTTTTGGTCTCTCTCATGAACTTTCTCCATCTGCTCCTTAGATAGATTGAATGTGAGAGATGAGACCTGGTCTTCACAAGGGTCATACCATCTAAAAGTTGGGCTGCTATTGCATATGGTTGCTACATCATGCCTCGAGGTGAAAATTGATCCACAACACCTTTGTTTACAAAGTCCAGACTTCGGTAAAAATACTGCAGGAAAACAGTCAGGCAATCCATGAGTTGGGCATTGGAGCACTAACCTTTTGAATCAAAGCCAAGTCTCATTGATTGGCTCACCCTTCAGACGTTTAAAACTCTGAATGTTGTCCCAAAGAGTCATCATCTTCGAGGGAGGGAAAAATCAAACTTGAAATGCATTTACCAATTCCTCCCAAGAAGTGATGGATTCACGTGGCAACTCCGCCAACCCCTTGCACTCATCTCCCATCAACGAGAACGGGAATAACCTTAACCAGACTGACTCCTTAGAGATGCTTTTGAAAGAGAATGGTCCACACACATCCATGAATTTTTGAAGATGCACGTGAGGATCTCCATGAGCCAATCCACTAAAAAGTCCCTTTAGTTGCAAGAGTTGCAACATAGTGCTCGTTATGTGGAACACTGCATTTCCCTCGGCTGGAGGTAAACGGATGGCCCCAACACCTCCCATGAAATGGGGGTCATTAATGTTGGGCTCTTGGACATCGTTGAGATTTTCGATGTCGTCTTGGTGGATTACGTGGCTGCTGTTGCTGCCACAAACACTCATGCTTCCTGGTTTCAACACAAACATTCAACTGAAAAAAAACTGAAAATCAGGTAAGTAGAACTACGACTAAGAAGAACAAGAATCCTAATTAACTACAAATTCTCAACTAACACCACTCCCGGTAGCGGCGCCATTTGGATGTTCAACGTAATCAACTGACACTATTTCGATTCAAGTGCCAATGATCCCGTGTAGTGATATAACCCAACCAAGGGTTGGAATCGTTCCCGCAGGGAGTGGTTTCGAGAATTAATAGAAAAATAAAATCAAGTTCTAATTGGTCATAGCTATAAACATTATCGAATATAAACATACTAAATCTAAAGGGTGACGCAATCATCAATTATCAATGGGGGTTTGTATTAGTTACCAACTAAAAAGGGCAAAAATATAAGGAAACGAGATTCTTGGGATGTGATAGGAATACAGGATAAACTAGACTATCCGGTACATACTTTTAATAGTAGATTATTGAACATTTGTGACTAGGCTAGAATATAGTGGGGGAAAATTCTCTCTTGAGCAACTTACCCCGAATTAACTTGATTTCTCTCGAACACCTAGTTGCCGCATTAAGCACAGCCTCCGCCTTAGCACATTCATTCTCTCGAGCTGAATGTGTGGGAGAAGGACTACGATTCACTATCTCGAGCTGAACCCATGTCGACCCAATACCACAGACAATCAATTTAGTAGTCTTAGTTTTATGACCTCTCTCTCGAGCAAGCCAAAAACACTAAGATGAAATCGTATTTTCAACTATAATCCCATTAAGTTCATACACAACTACTCAATGAAATCACATTTAAACAACAAATAAACCATTAACAAGTAAGACCCAACAAATAATTTAACCCATTCACACTCCAAAAATTGGGGTTTTAGCTAGACATATAAAAGAGATAAAAATTTATACCAATATCAGTTTCCATCAATAAGGTATGGAGAATTAAGTCTTAAAACATGTCAAGAGTGAAGAATCTTTGAAATCCACTTCCAATTTCTTGGAGTTGAAACCCTTTGATTCTTCAAGGTCTTAGAACAAAGTCTCCAAAACCCTCTAAAACTTAAACTCTCTCAAAAACTGTAAAATGTTCGAATAATAGAAATGATACAAAGCTAGAAATTTTTAAAAAGCATTTATAGTTTTTTAAGATTTGTGTGTGTAGAGGACATTCGGCACATTTAGTTAGGATCACCGACATGCTTGACGATCCGCCTTTTGGTTGATCTCATCACCTTCCTGCTTTAGCTTTCAGCCTCTTCGTGTTTTGAGTCGTTGGGAAAACATGGTACTGCTTTGTGGAACTGCTCGGCGACATGCCAAATGGTCCATTTCAGTGCCAACTTGATCTTTCCCTTTAGGGCTCAGCATATTGGAATAAAAGGCGATCTTCAGGCCGATCACCGACTCACCACTTGGGCTCGATGATCTTCAAGGCTTCATTTCTTCGTTCTTTTCAGCCGCCTTGTTCCTTTTTTCCAAGTAGTGTCCATGCTTTGCCTCAAACTCCAAATACCTAAAACTTAAGGATTTACATCAGATATTGTGACAAAATATGCATTTAAGGACACTAATTCTATCAAAATATAGCCCTAAATGAGTCCAATTGGTGGACTCATCATCACCCCAACTTAAACCATGACTAAAGTATATATAATTAACAATGAATATTCTCTAAAAGAAAAAATGAAATAGGAGAACTCTCAGCCAGTGAAAATGTATGATGGTATAACAATTCATTCTACTAAGCAAGTGATAAAAGATGTTACACACTTCACCATCAAACACACTCCTATTACTATGCTACAAAAAATTCATCTCTAAGTAGTTATGTGAACCTCATTGACAAACACTTATAGCTGCAAAAAGATAAAACTTGAGACAATAACCACCTATCTGTAGTGATTTGATTCAGAGTGTGTCATATCATTAAGAGTCACAAAATTACTTAAGGGTTGCGAGGCTGACATTTGCATAATTGGCACGAGAATGGTAGAAAAATACAGTCCACACCATAAAACCCGATAGGATTTTCATTATCTTTGAGCACCTGGCTTTAAAGAAACAAATAGAACTTGATGGGGTTCTAACTGATTTCCAATTGAAACAATGAAAAAAGATTATTTGGAACGTCCTTCAAGCATAGGTCCAAAGGTTAGGGATAAAGTTTACTTTTGAATCTATATTTTGTTCCTTTTTCTATTCATATGAATCTATATTTTCTTATATGTATATTGTTCCTTAGGAAGATGTTGCATATATGCTGATCAGAGATCTCGTATCTCGCCAACATATCAAAAAAAAGAAAATCTCAAATGGTGGTAGTTTGTTTTTAATTTCACTTGTGATGCAATACAAAATTCCTGTTTCACTAGGATAACTACAATCAAGTTTATGCAGAAGGATCATACAAAATATGCAAACTCATTATGAGTGTGTGCAACGCAAGAAAAATGAATTCAGCTAGCCTACTATAAAGAACAAAACCCTCAAAGAAAGCAACTTTCAACATGAGTTTGATTGCACCAAAGTCAGCATAAGACAATTCAAATACAACAGAGAATTCATCCTGCGCATAAACTTGTTAGTGGGTCAACAATTTGACATTCTCTGTCTTGACTTGTGTAGAATTAGACAGATCTTGCCATATTAGATTTTACACAAAGAACAGAGAAAATAAGAATGAGATTTATTGATAAGAAGATATATATTATAAACTATTAATCATAGACTACTGAATACATGTATTTGTATACACAACTATTGTAGCTTAGTTAGTTGTAATAAGTTCTAGACTAAAGTACCTGTTAACTAACTAACCACCTATATCTAATAACCAACTTCTTGAATAGACCAACAAATGTACTAACAATTATTTAACTAAATAACCAACTTCTCTCAACACTTCCCGTCAAACTTGATGTTAGAAGATGTTGAAAACACATAGTTTGGAGATAAGGTACTGATGTTATACTCTAGTTAAGCCTTTGGTTAGAGCTTATGTTGGTTGGTCAAGAGTATAAATGTATTCGGTCTTTATTAGGCCTTGTTTAATTTTTTCTCTGATAAAATGACAACCTATCTAAATATACTTGGTTCTTTCATGATAGACAAGATTAACAACTATTTGTCGGGCTGCTTTACTGTCACTATACACCTTTTAGGTAGTTCTAGTTGTATGCTAAGGTCATTGATGAATCAAATTAACCATGTTAGCTCGGACAAAGTTGTTGCAAGACTCCGATATTCAGTTTCTACTTAGCTTCTGGATATAGTGGCATGCTTCTTAGATTTCCAAGAGATCAATGAATCCCCAAGTTTAGTGGAAAATCCTGTAATCGACTTTGTTGGCACAACACAGGAAGCCTAATCTGCATTATAGTAGGCAATTAGGCTATCCTTCTTATTTCTTGATAGTAATAATCCTTAACGTTGTTTTCTCTTGAGGTACCTGATGATTATGAGTGTAGCATTCATATGAGATTGCTTTGGAGAATTAAAGTCTGCACATTATAACCTATATCAAGCCTTGTTACTGTGAGATACATCACCTTCCCTATAGTCTTTGATATGAATGTTGATCTGTTATGGTCTCATAACTTGTATCATTTTCTTTCTCTGTGTGTTGATCATACTCCTTCATCTAAACCTATTACTTATATCCATAGGTGTGTTTGCAGGTTTGGATGCACTAAGTACAACCTCAAAAATAAATTCAAGGGTATACTTTTTTTGGTGCATCACCATATCTTCTTTTGATATTGCAAACTCAATCCCTAGAAACTATTTTAGTCCCTTAGATCTTTCATTTTGAAGGCTTTGTAGAGAGCAACTTTGTTCTCTAAAATCTGACTTAGATTGTCACATGTGATTAGTATGTCATTTACATATACTAATACCAAAATGATTCTAGTTCTTGTCTTTCATATGAACAAGGAATGATCATACTAACTCTGTGTAAACCCAACAGAAATGAGAGCCTCAGAAAGTTTAGCATTCCACTGCGTAAGTGCTTGTTTGAGCCCATAAAAGGATTTAGATAGTCTATACACCTACTTACACTCCCTCTGGGTTTTAAATCTTTGTAGAAGGTTCATATGTATCTCATCAAGTAGGTCTCCTTGCAAGAATGCATTGTACACATCCATTTTGTGTATGTGCAAAAGTCTAGCTGCTACAATTGCTAGGATAGTTCTCAGTATGACCATTTTCATAACAGGAAGGAATGTTTCTTGATAAAAAATGCCCTCTATTTGACTATAGTCTTTTGTGACAAGTTTCTTTATACCATTCTATGTCTCCTGAGGCATTGTATTTCACTTCGTAGATCCATTTTCACTCTATTGGCTTCTTTCCTTGAGGTAACATCCCTGCTATCCATGTATGATTATGTTCCAATGCATCCATCTTAGCTTGCATTACTTCCACACATCTAGGATCTTTGACAGCTTCTCCATATGAAGAAGGTTCCACAATGTTGGCTAAGTAGGCCTGATATTTAGAAGAGAGACTTGTTAGACAATTGACATTTTTTTCCATCTTATTATTTTTGTTTTTTTTTACTTATTTCAGTTTAGTTCTTCCTATTTTCTAGCTTGAGTTAGTCAACTTTAGTGGATTAACTTTCTGAAGTAAGTCACCCATTTTATGGTTGTTAGTGGCACATGTTCTTATTTAGTTTTAACATCCACTTTGTAAGCGGCTACTAGATAGGAAATAGTTAGGTTTTTTTTGGTATAAATTTAGATCTTCAGTAAAATAATACATAGCTAGAATTTCATAAGTTTATTATTATTTTATTATTCAAATCATTTCTTGGGTGTTTCTGTTTTAACAGTGGCATTAGAGCCATTAGTTGATCTTATAGGACCAAAAAGTTTTAACCTACAACACAAATTGCATCCAAAAACCTACCATTAAATCCACCATTCACTTTCACCGGTTAAAATTACCAAACTTGGTCTGTGAAGATGCAAGCTATTATGGAAGCCTATGAACTCTAGGAAACTATGGCGGAAGATAAACCAATTGTCTGCTCTACCAGTGAATCCTACCTTGGATCAGATCAAATCCAACAAAGAAGAGAAGGCAAAAAAATCTAATACAAGTGGGTAATGTAGAATTCTATGGCTGGTTTTGTGTTTTACATAATCATGGCTTGTAAAACAGCAAAAGAGGCTTGGGATAGGTTGGAAGAAGAATATTAAAGGAGTGATAGAACACATAATATGCAAGTGTTGAACCTGAAAAGAGAGTTTGAGTCCTTGAATATGCAAGCAGATTAAACAATTAGTAAGTATGCTGATTGAATCTCCTTAATTGTTAATAACATTAGACTACTTGGTGAAGAATTTAACAAAGAAGAGAAGGCAAAAAAATCTAATACAAGTGGGTAATGTAGAATTCTATGGCTGGTTTTGTGTTTTACATAATCATGGCTTGTAAAACAGCAAAAGAGGCTTGGGATAGGTTGGAAGAACAATATTAAAGGAGTGATAGAACACATAATATGCAAGTGTTGAACCTGAAAAGAGAGTTTGAGTCCTTGAATATGCAAGCAGATTAAACAATTAGTAAGTATGCTGATTGAATCTCCTTAATTGTTAATAACATTAGACTACTTGGTGAAGAATTTACAGGCAAACGAATTGTGGAGAAAGTTCTTGTAACTATTTTTTAGAGGTTTGAATCTAAGATTTCCGCTCTTCAAGAATCCAAAGACTTGGGCAAACTTTCATTAGGTGAACTAATGAGTGCCCTTCAAGCGTGAGAGCAAATAAGGACTATGAAACACGACAAGTTCAGTGAAGGAGCTTTCTCTGTACAAAAGTATTTATTTTGGTAAAGTAAAGCAACCATTCAACCAAAATAATAAGGGCAAGCATGATTGAGGAAACATTAGTGGAAATGTGAAGCAGAAGTTCCCTCCGTGCAAACATTGTAAAATAACTACACACCTAGAGAAGTACTGTTGGTAGAGAGTTGATGCTATATGAGGAAACTGTAAGCAGACAGGCCACATATTCAAGGTCAACAAATCAAGAGCAAGGGCCTCTAGAGCTATGCAAGCACAAGTAGCATAACCTGCAGATGCACATGAGGATTTACTATTAGCAGTTTAATACTTTTCAATTAATGAATCCTATTATTCATGGCTTCTTGATAGTGGTTGCACACATCACTTTTGAAATGATGCTGAAATGTTCAAATTCCTTGATGGTACTTACAAATCTAAATTAAAAGTGGGAAACAGTAAGCCAATAAAAGTCAAAGGCAGAGGTACAATGTATATCTCAACAATATCAGGTATCAAAATTATTCCTGATGTTTTGTACACACTTCATATGATTCAAATTTTGTTGAGAGTTGGAAAAATGCTTGAAATAATTATTCTTTGCATTTTGAGAATCGTGAATGTATTGGTTTTTACACTTCTGGAGTAGAACTATTTTATGTCATGATGAGCAACATAATGTTTTTAGTTGATTGGGAGAAAATAACTGAGCAGGCTTACACTATTACTTCACAAACATGTACAAACCTATGGCATAAAAGGTTTGGTCACTTTAATCTGAGAACCATAGCAGTGATGAAAAATAAGGAGCTAGTGGAAAATACGCCTGAATTTATTTTTAATGCTCTAGTTTGTGAAACTTGCAAACATGAAAAGCAAACAAAATTTCCATTTCTAGCAAATCAAATATGGAGAGGTAACATGAAACTTTAGCTCATTCATATGGATTTTTGCGGCCCAATGAAAGGAGATTAATTGAATGGTAACAAATACTTTCTCCTCTTTATTGATAACTACACTAGAATCTGTTGGGTTTATTTCATTAGACTGAAGAGTGAAATCTTTTATGTTTTTAAACAATTTAAAACTTTAGTAGAAAATCAATGTAAACATAGTATTAAGGCTTTATGGTTTGATAATGGAGGAGAATATACTTCTTCTCAGTTTGTGGATTTTTGTAATAGCATAGGTATTGAACGTCAACTAACATTACCATACACTCCACAACAAAATGGCGTGTCTGGAAGGAAGAACCAGACAACAATGGAGATGGTCGAATGTCTTTTGCTCAAAAGAATGATCCCAAATCAGTTTTGGGAGGAGGCAGTCAATACCTCTATATATATGCTGAACTGATTGCCTACTAAGGCCTTATAAGACATATTCTACATGAAGCTTGGTGTGGGAGCAAATCATCAGTACACCATCATATCAGAATCTTTAGGTGTATATGTTTTTATTGAGTTCCAAAAACAAAGAGGAATAAGGTGGACAACAAGGCTCAAAAGGCATATTTATGGGCTATAGTTCATCCAAAGGATACATGATTTTATGTTTGAAATCAAAAAAATTAATTCTCAAAATAGGTAGCTGGTTGGGATTTGAAAAATAAGAAAACCTCTTATTCTGATTTATTTTCAAAAGAGCAGCCTCAACCTTCAGAAGATGAACTAGTAGATGATGTACTAGTGAGGGGAATTGGAACCTTAAAAGTTATCTATCAACGGTGTAATTTGGTTACCTTTGAACAAACAAGATATGCTTAAGCAAAAGACTCTCAGGCTTGGAGGAGATTTACGATAGATGAACTAGACATGATTGAGAAGAATGGAACCTGAGAGCTTATTGAGAAACCTAGAAATCTTAAGGTGATTAGTGTAAAATTGATTTTCAAGACAAATTTCAATACTGAAGGAACAATTTGCAAGCATAAGGCTAGATTGGTGGTGAAGGCATACACACAACAATATGATGTAATTAACCAGGAAACATTCGCTCTTATAGCAAGGTATCACACAATCAAGCTTGTTCTTGCATTTGCATCTAATAGTTCCTGGTAGATTCATCAGCTTGATGTCAAATCGGCTTATTTTAATGGTTTGCTTACTAAAGAGATCAATGTAGAGCAACTTGATTGTTTCTTAGTTACTGGAAAAGTGGATACTTTTATCTCTTAACAAAGGCCTTGTATGACCTAAAACAAGCCCAAAGGGCATGGTATCAGAGGATGTACAATCATCTCATCCAACTTGGCTTTAGTAGAAGTCAAAGTGAAGCTACTTTGTATGTGAAAGTCACTGTAGGTGAGTCTTTAATTATCTCAATTTATGGGATCACATAGTTGTGACAACAAGAAAAATGGAACTAATCCAAAGGTTCAAGGATGAATTGGAGAAAATCATTGAAATGGCTGATCTTGGAGTCATGAAGTACTTCCTAGGCATGGAAGTGTTCCAGTCTGGTGATGGAATTTTCATATGCCAACAGAAATACATTTTGAATGTTCTTAAACATGTGCAAAATGCAAAACTGCAAACCTGTGAGTACTCCGATCTATACTGGTGTAAAGGTTGGCAAGGATGAGAATTCTGAAAAAGTGGATTATAGTATGTATAGAAGCTTAATTGGCAGTCTTCTATATCTAACCGTAAGTAGAACTGACATTTTATTTGTTGTAAGCTCGCTTTCTAAGTTCATGCATTTGCCTAAAGACACACACTTCACAACGGCTAAAAGAGTGTGAAGGTATATTAAAGGAATCAACAAGTTTGGAAATTTTTTCCCAACTTCTTCTGAAGTAACTATGAACCTGGTCGGGTAGTCCGATAGTGATTAGGGAGGCGGAGTTGATGATTAGAGAAGCACCTCTGGATATCTTTTCTGTTTGGGGACAAGTTGTTTTAGTTGGAGGTTTAGGAAACAAGAAATTACAGCTCAATCAATAGTAGAAACTGAGTACATAGTTGCTGCATCTACTGTGAATAAAGCTATCTGGCTAAGGAAGATGTTGAAGGACTTGGTCCATGAACAAACAGAAGCTACCAAAATTATGTGTGATAACAATTCAGCAGTTTCAATCTACAAAAATCCAGTGTTTCATGATCGAACTAAGCATATCCAGATCAAGTTCCATTTTGTTAGAGAATTCCAACGATTTAATGAAGTGTTGCTTGTTCATTGTTCATCTGAGAACCAGCTAGAGGACATTTTCATTATGTCACTGCCAAAGGAAAGGATCGAAGTTCTGAGGCAAAGAATTGGTGTTTGCCACAAAAATGCCAAGGAGGAATGTTAGACAATTGACATTTTTTTCCAGATTATTATTTTTATTGGTTTTTTTTACTTATTTCAGTTAAGTGCTTCCTATTTTCTAGATCGACTTAGCAAACTTTAGTTGCTTAACTTTCTGAATTTAGTGGCCACTTTTATGGCTGTTAGTGGCACATGTTCTTATTTAAGTTTAACATCCACTTTGTAAGTGGCTACTAGATAGGAAATAGTTTGGTTTTTCCCTGTATAAATACCGATCTTCTGCAAATTAATACATAGCTGGAATTTCATAAGTTTACTCTATTTTTATTCCTCACATTAGTTTTTGAGTGTTTCTATTTTAAAAAGACTATCCTATGAGCTATAATTGGATAGTGCATAGGGCACATTTCCATGAACATTTAGGGAGACAAAGTCCTTCATCCACCATGGTGGATGTTTTCCCCTTGCTAATTTCCTTTGAATCTGATTGTGAAAACTATGAACAAGCTCAGTGTGATCTACAACTTAATCTGCTGGAGGATCTTCTGTTGTTTGAACTGATTTTGGTTGCTCTACTTGCTCCACTTGTGGAAACTCATCCATGTTTGAATCATGCTCCACCATGCTTTGTATGTTATTGACAAAATTATGATTATTAGGTATAGGTTCGTCCAACAATGTGTTTGATGGTGAAGAAAAAAAGGATGAGAGTCGACTCTTAGTTTTCTTGGAAGGGAATATGTCCTCTGTGAATGTAACGTCCGTATTCACAAGAAACACAGTGTTTGTTAAATCATATAATGCATAACCATTTTGATTTTCAGAATATCCCATATGCACTGTTTGTTTAGTTCTAGGCATGAGTTTATCAGCTTCTTGAACTGTCTTTGCATAACATAAGCAACCTAGTACTATTAAATGCATAATAGATGGTTTTCTCTTACATAACTTCTCATTAGGAGATATACCACCAATGACAGTAGATGGGATTCTCTTTATCAAATATATTGCTGCTTTTACACCATGTCCTGAGAACCTGAGTGGTTTATTAGCTTGAAATATGATAGCTCTCGTAATTTCTAGTACATGTATGTGTTTTCTTTCTTCAACGCTATTTTATTGAAGAGTGAATGAATAACAGGTGAGATGAACAATGCCTAGATTCTTAAAAATATCGTATAACCTTTACATCAATGTTAAATTGAGTTCGAACATAAGCTAAGAAATTCTTCAAAACAATGATCACATTTGATTTATGTTTCAACCAAGTTACTCTGGAAAAATAATCAACAATAGTCAAAAATGATTTATAGCCTTAACAAGTAGACATTTTATAATGATCCTATAAATCCATATCTGTATTAACACTTCTAGAAGTACTAATAGGAAAAGGAAGTCTAGCCTTTTTGGCACAAGGACACATTGTATATTGATTCATTATTTCAACTATATGTCTCTTTTGTCCACGAAATGATTCTTTAAAATGGACAATTCACGTTGTTTTAGGACAAACAAACGATGACTTTTGATTCTTTTAGGACAAACAAAACATTATTTTTCTCTACAAGTTTAAAATGGGAATGATGGCTACAAATAGTTTATGCAGAGTTATTCTTGACTTGCCATAATCTTCTTTGTCCTTTACTGAGTATCAACTTATGATTATACGTTGCTTGAAATGGAGTAATTATATCTTTTTTTCAAGAGGTGTTAAAACATGAAAAATAAATAAACATACGAGTAAATTTAGGGATTATATAAATAGAATGTATATAAATAAAACTTTTAACCTATCTACATAGTATATCTTATAAATCATGTGGTTCAGTCATTAACGATAATGAAGATTATTTAAACTTTACGTGCATGAGCTTTTAATCCTAGACCCTGATAATGGAAGACGATTGTTGTAGATTTTCTGTCAACATAAAACTGGTGAATTGTGATGGAAATAACAAAATAAAATATGCCAATCCTTCTAATTATGACATATATTCACTCAATAGTATTCGATTAATTCTTAAAGTTATTTCAGAACTTATTTAAAATATTCTAGTAAAAACCACTTGTTTGGTGGGGTATGTTTTATAGAATAAATTTAAATTCTGATTGTCAATAATCATTTTATATAATATTTAGGGATATAAACAACACATAGTATCTATACCTTTTTAGTGGAGCAGTGTCACTTGATTCCTTTTGAATACATGTGGCTTGATAACGATGCGTATTACTCAAATTTTATATGCATGAGCTTCAGTCCTAAGCCCTGATAGAGAAACAATTGCAGTAGGCTGATAATAAAAAAAAACTGTTGAATATAGTGATAAGAATAGCAAAACAAAATATGACATGTTTTAAGGTTTTTATTTTTCCATCATGTACACATTGATATTAATTGAACTTTTCATACCTAAGCTTTTAGTCCTAAACCTTGACAGAGGAAGATAACTACAGTAGACTGGCTGTTAAAAAACCTAAGAAACGTGTGTACGAATCATTCTAATTACATCATATATTCACTCAAAAGTATTTCATTAATTCATAATATGAGTTTAACACATCGGTATTATAAAGAGCTAATTTTAGAAAAAAAAACAAAATTGGAAAGAGTCAAATTGAGAATTTTGCAAGTTATGCTTAAGTTGTGAGTTTTGGGTCAACTGAAAACGACCACAACTTTCAATACAAGATGTGTTAGGTTACCCATAAGATATCAAATGAAAGGTCTTTGAATCATCTTTCCAACACCACCAAGTTTTATGAATTTAGAGTGGGGATGAAGGATATATGTCCATTTGAAGTCAGCCTGTCCAATTAAGGAAAGTTAGCCGAATTAATGAGGGGTATTTTGGTATTTTCCTAACCCTTGCAGCTCTAAACGTTTTTATTAAGATTTTAGGGGTTAAAACTGACTTGGGTCAGTTTTCATGATCCAAAATCTCTTAGGTTTTTAGAAGAGAGTTCAAAAAGAGAAAAAAAAGGAGAAAAGGAAGAATGATCAAGATATCTTGCGAATCGAGGATTTGTTTGCCAAATTGAGGTATGAAAGTTCTTATGGTATTGGGTTCATTCATCCACACCAATCATGTGGTTTTATCCGTAATTTCGTTGTTGAGGTTGAATGCCTTGAGTTCATGATGAGTTTCTTGAAGTTTTGTTCTTAAATCGTTAATGATGGGTTTGATGAGTGAGGAGTCCACGATTTGGACTCATTTAGGTCTTGTTTTTGATAGAATTAGTGTCCTCAAATGCATATTTTATCTGAATAACTGATGTAAATTCTTGAGTTTCAGGTATTTGGAGTTTGAAGCAAATTATGGAAACTATTTGTCAAAAAAGAACAAGGCAACAAAAAGAACCAAGTAAAGGGAGCCTAAGGATCGCCAGATCCATTGGGCGAGTCGCCGAATGGTTTTGATCTCGCCCAATGTTCCAGTGTGCCAAGCCGTAAGGGACAAAAACAACTAGGCAATAAAAAGAAGCAGTCGGCGTGTCGCCGAACGTTTCTGTAAAACTCATGAAAATGCTAGGTTAAGCTAGAGCCTAAGCATATGAGCTAATGTTGAGATTCAAGGGGTTTAGTGAGTCAACGTCAAGATACAAGTCGTAAAATAAGTTACCTAACCTAGTACTAAGGTCCTAGAGCTTATACGTCAAGGCAAGGCTCCCACAAAGACCCCCCAAGGGTCCTTGATGAGAGCATATAGGCTGCTTCAAAAGTTGCCAAATGCCGCTTCATTCACGATCCAAGGACCACGAGGCATGGGTTGACTCACGCCCCGTAGATGGGAGTCGTGAGTCCAGCCTTAGCTTCCACCAAAATCCCCTAAAATCCCCTAAAATCCCATGTCTCAGTCGTATTCCACGAACGTGCAACACGCTCCGTAGATAGGCCTCGTGAGTTGAGACTTAGTCTCCTCACCATGCCCAGGAACTTCCCCTCTCTGACCCTAATGATGGAATCACATCACGCTCTGTAGTACCACTTACTGTCCGTAGGTGAGGAACTCGTGAATGTGGACTCCACATCTGTGAAGGACTCGGCCTAAGTGAGGGTAGTTTGGTAAGTCACTAATTAATTAAGTTAGGGTGTGGGATGGTTATGTTTTGTTGTTTCAAGTATATTAAAGTATTTTTAAGTATTAAGCATGTCTTTTAATTCTCATAACTCCAAAAATATCTTCCAAATTCTCTCTTCTCTCTCTAAGAAGTTCCTCAATTGAGGAACAAAGGAGAAGGTCAAGATTAGGGTTAAAGCGTCAAGATCTTCACTCAAATTTCGTGGGTTAACATCAAACAAGGTACGGGAACCTCGATTCATTAAATACTTTCCTCCTTGAAGCCCTCACAACTCAATTCCGAAAATGGGTTCTATTGTTCAAAAACTAGGGTTTTCATTCTAGTTATGGGTTCTTCCTAAAAAGCTTTTCATTATGTTATTTGATGTATATTATGGATGAGTTGACGTTTTAAGGGTGATTTTATAGTAAAACTTCCCATTAACCCATAAACTACCCCATGACCCCAATTTAATGAATTTCAATGAAGATATTGATATGAGGTGTTTTCTAATATGTATTGTGGTTATGTTAATTTGGTTATGAAACCTTGCCTTATTCATGTCGATAATAGTAGATCCTAAATGTAAGTGTGAGATTGGTTCATGACCTTGTAAAGGGTAAATTGTGAAGGATTGTTCATGATTGTTGATAGTTATTGATGAACTTATGAACTCATTTGAAAGGTGAGAACCCAATGATTATTGTGTGAATTGATGTGTTGTTGGAAGACTAATTTCCCCTATTCTTACACATGTTTATGTATAAATTGTCTAGAACAATCTTGATGTTGTTGTGTTGATTGAGGAGCTAGTTCTCATGGAAACACTATGAATAATGAGGTGAATGTTACTCATCCTAAGATGATGATTCTAAGCTGAAAGGTAGTTCTCACTTAAATGAATCTAGGAGATAGTTCTCACACATGTAGATACAATTCCATACTAATTATGTATAATTGGGAATAATGCTTATTACTAAGTGGATATGGACAATGAGGAAAAGGCCCCTCCACTAATGTTATAGGTTGGGTCATCTATAGTAAACTCGTGAGATGGAAGCTCCTCTGCATGCTCCAACCTTAGTGGTAGACTCAACGGCCAAGATGAGTAAATATGTTATGGGGGTATCTACCTTGGTGGTAAACAAGTGTCGTTTGGCAATGATCATTCCGAGCATGAACATTTCACACCTCATGGTTCATGCCGAACAAATTGAGGAAGAAAAGCTCAGGCAGGTTGGTAGAGAAGTGAAGAGGACAAGAGTAGATGATAGGAATTCGTCAAAAGGAAGATTTGAGGTTCAAGGCAAACCAAAGTTTAAGAAAAGGTTTTCTAATTAAGGTACCACTAACACTTCTAATGTCAACAAAGAAAGGGTGCCTACTCCTAAACCACAGGGTGGTAGTGGAGGTGGTTGTTATGTCAAGATACTTGTGCAATATGTTGTATGAAGCACGAAGGTAAATGTCTTATCGGTATGGGTGTGTGCTATGGATGTGGAAAGGGTGGCCATCAACTGAAAGATTGCCCAACCTGTTCGGCCAAGGGAAGAGAGGGTAATCAAGACCCTCCAAGTGGTTCTAATTCAGTTGCTCTGAAGAAGAGTCGCTTCTATGCTCTCTAGTCCCGAAGTGATCAAGAGGGACCCACGGACGTTATCACCGGTATATTACAAGTATTTTTCCATTGATATTTATGCATTTTTAGACCTTGGTGCTACCTTATCTTTTGTTACACCTTTGGTTGCTATGAAATTTGATGTCCTCCCCGAAACTCTAATAGAACCATTTTCAGTGTCTACCCCAGTTGGTGACGCAGTTGTTGCAAAACGAGTCTGTAGAAATTGTCCCATATCGTTACCTCATAGTCACTTGGGTTGATTAGGTAGAGTTAGATATGTTAAACTTTGATGTCATCTTAGGGATGGATTAGTTGCATGTTTGTTTTGCCTCCATTGATTGTAGAACTCGGGTAGTGAAGTTCCAGTTTCCTGATGAGCCCATTTTTGAATGGAAAGGGGAAAATTCAATTCCTAGAGGTCGATTCATTTTGTGTCTAAAGGCTTGTAAAATGATTTCTAAGGGTTGTATATATCATATTGTAAGGGTTAAGGACGTCGAGTATGAGACTCCTCCTTCAGAGTCAATCCCCATAGTGAGGGAGTTTCCTGAGGTTTTTTATGATGACTTGCCTGGTATTCCTCTAGAACAGGAAAAAACTTCGGCATTGATCTTATACCGAATACAAAACGCATATTTATTCCTCCTTACCGGATGGCCCCGGCTGAATTGAAAGAGTTAAAAGCTCAACTCAAGGATTTTCTAGTTAAGGGTTTTATTCAACCAAGCATATCTACATAGGGTGCACCGGTTTTTTTTGTGAGAAAGAAGGATGGGTACCTTATGATGTGCATTGATTATCGCCAATTGAACAAGGTCACTATAAAGAATAACTACCCGCTCCCTAGGATTGACGATTTATTTGACCAACTCCAAGGGGTGAGTTATCTTTCGAAGATTGACTTACGTTTGGGCTATCACCAACTTAGGGTGAGAGATGTTGATATTCCTAAAACAGCCTTCGGAACTAGGAATGGTCACTTTGAATTCTTAGTGATGTCTTTTGGTCTAACCAATGCTCCGACAACTTTTATGGATCTTATGAATGGTGTGCTTATACAATACCTTGATTCATTTGTGATCGTCTTTATTGATGATATTTTATCTATTCTAAGAATGAAGGAGATCACATGGAGCATTTGAGGATAGTTTTGCAAGTCTTTAAAGACTAGCAATTGCATGCTAAGTTTAGTAAGTGCAGTTTTGGCTAAGGTCAGTTGCTTTCCTCGTTCATATAGTGTCAAGCCAAGGTATAAAGGTTGACCCTAAGAAGACCGATGCAGTTAAGAATTGGCCTAGACCTCTAAGTCTCACTGATATACGAAGCTTTTTGGGCTTGGCCGGGTATTATAGAAGGTTTGTTGAACGTTTCTCAGCTATTGCTTCTCCGTTAACAACTTTGACTCAAAAGAAATCCAAATTTGAGTGGTATGAGACTTGTGAGAAGAGTTTCCAATAGTTAAAGAATAGACTCACCACCACTCCGGTGTTGACCTTACCAGAGGGTACTGATAGGTTTGTATGATGGTTTGCAGTTTATTGCGATGCTTCCCAAGTGGGTATGGGATGTGTCCTTATGCAATATGGCAAGGTTATTGCCTATGCTTTGAGGCAACTCAAAGTACATGAAAAACATTACCCAACCCATGATCTGGAATTGGCTGCGGTAGTTTTTGCCTTTAAAATTTGGAGGCACTACTTATATAGGGTCCATGGTTATGTTTTCACTAACCACAAGAGTCTCCAATATGTGTTTAGTTAGAGAGATTTGAATCTCCGACAGAGGAGGTGGTTGGAACTTTTAAAAGATTATGATATGAGTGTCCTTTACCACCCCGGCAAAGCTAATGTAGTTGTCGATGCCTTAAGTCTAATGACTTTGGGAAGTATGGATCATGTAGAAGATAAGATGAAGGAACTAGTTCGCGATGTGCATAAGTTGGCCCGTTTAGGTGTCCAACTTGTTGATTCTTCGAAGGGTGGATTCATGGTTCACCATAGTTTCGAATCATCCGTTATGGGTGATGTTAAGTGTAAGGAACATCTTGATCCTATTTTGATGGAGTTGAAAGAATCGGTTCTCAACAAGTCCGTTGAGGCTTTCTCCCAAGGGAGAGATGGGGTGCTTAGGTACCAAGGTAGATTATGTGTTCCGGATGTTGATGGCCTCAGAGATCATATTCTAGAAGAGGCTCATGGTTCACGATATTCCATTCATCTGGGAGCCACCAAGATGTACTGTGATCTGCGGTGTATTTGTGGAATGGCATGAAGAAAGATATAACAGCCTTTGTGGAAAACCGTCCAAATTGTCAGCAGGTAAAAGCCGAACACCAAAAACCAAGAGGTTTGTTATAAGATATAGATCTTCCCACTTGGAAGTGGGAGGAGGTGAATATGGACTCCGTTGTGGGGTTGCCTCGTACTTGTAGGTGACATGATTCTATTTGGGTCATTGTTGATAGAATGACGAAATCAACCAATTTCCTTCCTATCAAGATTTCCTTCTCGGTAGAAGACTATGCTATGTTATACATTGAGGAAATAGTGAAGTTACTTGGGGTTCCTTTGTCCATCATATCAGATCGGGGTACTCAGTTTACTTCATACTTTTGGAAAGCATTCCGAAGAGGGCTTGAAACGAATGTTAAACTTAGTACCGCTTCCACCCTCAGAAGAGATGGTCAAGCGGAAGAGACCATTCAGACCTTAGAGGATATTGTGAGGGCGTGTGTGATTGATTTCAAAGGAAATTGGGACGATCATCTTCCATTGATTGAATTTTCCTACAATAATAGTTACCACTCAAGCATTGCCATGGCTACGCTTGAAGAACTTTATGGTAGGAGGTGTAGATCTCCGGTGGGTTGGTTTGTACTAGTTGAGTTTGCTCAAATTGGTCCCGATCTAGTTTATGATGCCATTGAAAGAGTTCAACTCATTAGAGAGAGGTTAAAGACAGTCTCAAAGTTAGCAAAAGTCTTATGCCGACAATTGAAGAAGGGATCTTGAATTCAAGGTTGGTGATTGTGTCTACTTGAAAATATCACCTATGAAGGATGTGATGAGGTTTGGCAAGACGGGGAAACTTAGTCCTTGATATGTGGGGCCATACCAAATCTTGACACGTGTGGGAAGGGTTGCATATGAATTGGACTTACCCAGTGAGTTTGCTCTGGTTCACCCAATGTTCTATGTCTCCATCCTAAAGAAGTGCATTGGTTATCTGGCATCCATCCTTCCCTTAGAGGGTTTAGGAGTTGATGAGAATCTTGCCTATGAAGAAGTTCCGATTGAGATTTTAGACAGGCAAGTTAAGAGGTTAAGGAACAAAGAGGTAGTTTCGGTTAAAGTCTTATGGAGGAATCACTTAGTTGAGGGTACTACTTGGGAGGCCGATGCCGATATGAAGTCCCGTTATCCTCATCTTTTTCCTTCTACTCCTACCCCTACTTGAGGTAATTAGTTCTTGAGTTGGAATTTTTTGGGATAATTGCACTATGAGTTTTCTTTATGATTTTCTTATGTGCATGTTCTTGTGATAATTCATGTTTAGCATGTATTGAGTTTTCATGGTTTATGTGTTCCTCATGTGGGGTTGCACGTTAGTATAATGGTTGCATATTAGGCATCATGAGGGGAACTAATGAAAATGTGTGCTATATTTTTTTTACGATATGGATAGATGTCTCTTTATTGATTGATTATGTTGAGCTTGTTGCATTGATAAGGTAGTTCCTTCTATGATGATATGAGATGATAATGTTGTGTTCATAGTGGGTTGTAGATGTAGTTCCTACCTACTTGTGATTGCATCGATTATGTCTTTAGGTGGAGTTATGTTTCTCTAATGTTTTGTGCATTGATAATGTGGCATGTTGTTGGGTTTCTAGTCTTGAGTCGTTAACCCCTTAATGTGTTTTAAAGTGTCATTCAGGGACGAATGTTCCTAAGGGGGAGATAATGTAACACTCCAAAAAATGCTAGGTTAAGCTAGAGCCTAAGCATGTGAGCTAATGTTGAGGTTCAAGGGGTTTAGTGAGTCAACGTCAAGATACGAGTCGTAAAATGAGTTCCCTAACCTAGTACTAAGGTCCTCGAGCTTATACGTCAATGCAAGGCTTCCACAAGGACCCCTAAGGGTCCTTGATGAGAACCAAGAGGCTGCTCCAAAAGCTGTCAAATACAGCTTCATTCACGAGCCAAGGACCACGAGGCGTGGGCTGACGCACGCCCCGTAGATAGGAGTCGTGAGTCCAGGATTAGCCTCCACCAAAATCCCCTAAAATCCTATGTCTCAGCCCCATTCCACGGACGTGCAGAACGGTCCGTAGACCAGCTCATGCTCCGTGGATAGGCCTCGTGAGTTAAGACTTAGTTTCCTCACCATTGCTTGGGACATCCCCTCTTTGACCTTAATGACGAAAGCACAACACGCTCCATAGTCCCACCTACGGTCCGTAGGTGGAGGAGTCGTAAACGTGGCTTGCACATCTGTCAAGGACTCGGCCTAGGTGAAGGTAGTTAATTGGTAAGTCACTAATTAAATAAGTTAGTGTGTGGGACGGTTATATTTAGTTTTTTTTAAGAATATTAAAGTATTAATCAAGTATTTTAACTCTCATAACTCCAAAAATATCTTCCAAATTCTCTCTTCCCTCTCTAAGAAGTTCCTCCATTGAAGAACAAAGGAGAAGGTCAAGATTAGGGTTCAAGCATCAAGATCTTCACTCAAATTTCGTGGGTTAACATCAAACAAGGTATGGGAACCTTGATTCATGGAATACTTTCCTCCATGAAGCCCTCACAACTCAATTTCGAAAATGGGTTCTATTGTACAAAAACTAGGGTTTTCATTCTAGTCATGTGTTCTTCCTGAAAATGTTTTCGTTATGTTATTTGATGTATATTACGGATTAGTTGATGTTTTAATGGTGATTTTATAGTAAAACTCCCCATGAACCCATGAACTAGCCCATGACCCCAATTTCATGAAATTCAATGACGACATAGATGCGACGTGATTTCTACTATGTGTTGTTGTTATGTTAATTTGGTTATGAAACTTTGCCTTATTCATGTTGGTGATAGTAGATCCTAAACGTAAGTGTGAGACTTGGTTCATGACCTTGTAAGGGGTAAATTGTGAAGGATTGTTCATGATTGTTGATAGTTATTGATGAACTTATGAACTCATTTGAAAGGTGAGAACCCTATGATTATTGTGTGAATTGAGGTGTTGTTGGAAGACTAATTTCCCCTGTCCTTGCAGATGTTTATCTATAAATTTTCTAGAACAGTGTTGCTGTTGCTGTGTTGATTAATGGGCTAGTTCTCACAGAAACACTATGAATAATGAGGTGAAAGTTACTCACCCTAAAATGATGATTCTAAGGTGAAAGGTAGTTCTCACTTAAATGAATCTATGAGCTATTTAATGAGTTGTATTGAACGAAGGGTAAGTATGCCTTCACACATGTAGATATAATTCCATACTAATTATGTATAATTGGGAACAATGCTTAGTACCGAGTGGATACAAACAATGGGGAAAAGGCCCCTCCGCTAATGCAATGGGTTGGGTCATCTATAGTAAACTTATGAGATGGAAGCTCCTCCACTAATGCAATAGGTTGGGTTTCTAGTAGTAATCTCCCTATCCCATAACTATGTGGCAAACATAGGACTTAGCTAGTGGATCCACTTAGAAGCTAAATATAAATAGGTCTACCTTCAGCATGTAAGAATGCCTTCTTTAGGTGTGGGATTATATGACACCGGATTCCATGTAGCTCACATGGTTTATGTTGGTTATGGCTAATATTTACTAACAACAATAAGATAATGAATATGATAGGAACTATACTATGACTTCTTAATGGGTTTACTTGGTAGGAGTGGGGGTATGAGACTTCACTTCTACATTGAACAAGAAGACTTATTAGGATGTTGTGGAATGGTTTCCTGATGGTATTATAAGATATGAATAGCTGACTCTCCTTAAGTTTAGTTCATGTACTTGTATAATTCTTCATTTATGATTAAGGATTATGGTAATCTTGAAGAATATGGTAATGAATATGTGGCTTTAAGGAATGCTTAGTAAGGTTTGTATTATGGGATGCCATCCATACATTGCACAAGTGCTCTTAGAGGTTGCTAAGGTATTGATATTACTATGTTATGAGTGTACTGTGACTACAGCTTGTCTTCTATGTTTTGAAAAGGTATATTGGCTTCTGATATACCGTGAGTTTACGGTATTTTTAATACATTTCACTTAAGAGTTGTGTGTTTCTAGGGACTTTTGTATTGGTTTTTTATGTGTTTTTATCATGTTTTGAAGGAAAGAAGTTTCAGCGTGGAGGTAAAGAGATAGCTGAAAGAAATACAGAAAAGGGCATCTACGGACCATAGGTCCATTGACGCTCCGTAGATGGTGATCGTAGATCAGTAGGTAAGGAAAACCAGGGAAATCTGACCAAGTGTGGAACCACAGTGTCCATTGACGGTCCGTAGATTGATATATGGACCGTACTACTGAACCGTAGAATATGACTACGAGGGTTCCAATACCTGATTTTTGGAGAATTCTAAGTATGGAGCTATGAAGAGGGATCGACGAACCGTAGATCGATCTACTGTCCGTACTGGTGTTCCGTCGTTTGCTTCAGAGAAGCTGATTTTCGAAAGCTGAAATATTTTCTAAGTCCTGGCTGACAGAGGGTACTCACAGACCGTAGATCCATTAACGGTCCGTGAGTCAGTCTCATGGAATGAAGACACGTGCCTCAACAAACATTCCTTGTTTTGTTTTTCTTTTAATTTAGGACTTGTTTTCTATAAATAGGGTATGAAAACCTCATTTTTAGGGGTTAGAGTTTATTACTTTAGTTCTACTTTGTGACTTCGGAGTTTATTTTTGCAAACCTTGCAATTCTTGATTTCCTAAGTTGGTCTTGAAGATTTTGGTATTGAAATTCTAGGTTTGTTATTCTCAATTACGTAAGTTCATAATTCTTTCATCTAAAATAATGAATTGTGTTCATATGATTATGGGTAACTAAACTCCACAACTAGGGTTGTGGGAACAATGAGCGATTAACAAAGTGTGAATAGTAAATAGCCAGTTCTTGAATAGTGTTTTCCATGCAGTGATAATTCTTACGTATAAAAGTCTTTTTAATGGTGTGCAACGTTTGAAATCACCTTGGTGCTACTTGCCGGACCAATGAGGTAATCAACAAGAAGAGAATTATCAACATAGATTTAGTGTGATACTATCTAATAGTCTACTGTCGATTGGTGCGATGTAATAACTAAGCCAAACATCGATGTGATGTCTAATATAAGGTAAAGGTAAGAGTCAGTAAATTATACACACGTAGCCGGATCAAGGTGCGGGGTGAAATTCTCTAGATGGCGGACCAAGGATTTAGAGATACCTAGCTTATCACTTTGCATGTAGTACACTAGGAAAGGATTGCTATTACTAGGATTACTGCGTTATGAGCTTGTGGGGAACACGTATACCCTAGTTAATTATTTCATCTTGATAACACCCCTAGGAAAAGTCACTAGTGCTGAGTTCAGGGAAATGATAAGGATGTTAAGCCAAGTTTTGACCAACCAAGTTGGGCAACAAGGGGGGCCTCTAAAAGAAGAAGTTGATACTTCGAGGATCTGAGAGTTCTTGAGGATGAATCCTCCAAGTTTCACTGGTTCAAGCACTACTGAGGATCCGGAGAATTTTGTTGAGGAATTGCAAAAGGTATTTGAGGTCATGCATGATACCAATGCTAAGCGAGTTGAACTAGTTGCATATTAACTAAAGAATGTTTCTAGGATTTGGTTTGACCAGTGGAAGAAGGGTGGAGGTGAGGGGCACCACGTGCGAGTTGGGCATGTTTTGAGGAGGCCTTCTTGGGGCGTTTCTTTCCTCGAGAACTTTGAGAGGCCAAGGTACAATAGTTTCTCACTCTTAAGCAAGATTCACTAAGTGTTCATGAGTATGGGTTGAAGTTAACCCAACTATCCCATTATGCGTCGGAGATGGTTGCGGATATGAGGAGTAGAATGAGTTTGTTTGTTGCTGGGCTATCTCATCTGTCGAGTAAGAAAGGTAAGGCTGAAATGATAATAACTGACATGGATATATCGAGGTTAATGGTCTATGTACAGCGGGTTGAGGAAGAGAAACTGAGGGATAGGGAGGAATTCATAAATAAGAAGGCTAAGATGTCAGGGAATGAGTCCGGGCAGCAAATAAATAATGCGAACCGGTCTTCTTTCCAACAAAAGCAAAAGGGACCTGCTCCATCATCTGCTAGTGCAACTGCACCAAGAAACAAAGGTCAATACAATAGTCAGAATTTATAGCACTTCAGGGCTAGACCTGCCCAAATTTAGGGTAGTGTGGTGCAAGGAGGTAATTGGGCTCATGCATGTTCTAAGTGTGGTAGAACCCACCCAAGTAAGTATCGCGATGGCTCTACAAATTCTTTCAATTGTGGACAAGAGGGTCACTTCATCAATGAGTGCCCCAAGAATCGGCAAGGTAATGGAAATCAGGGGAATAGAGCCCAATCTTCATCAGTTGCTCCACCAGATAGGGCTACTCCTAGAGGAGTTACTTCTGTTACTGGCGGAGGAGCAAACTGCCTTTATGAGATCAGTAGTCGTCAAGAGCAAGAAAATTCTCTAGATGTTGTCATTGGTATGATCAAAGTCTTTACTCTTGATGTGTATGCTTTGCTAGACCCAGGATCAAGTTTATCTTTTGTTACTCCGTATGTTGCACATAATTTTGATGTTCTTCCTGAGAAACTTTGTGAACCCTTTTGTGTTTCTACACATGTTGGGGAGTCTATTCTAGCTGAGCGAGTATATCGTGATTGTGTCATTTCCATCAATCACAAGAATACCATAGCTAATCTAGTTGAGTTAAACATGATAGATTTTGATGTCATTCTAGTTATGGACTGGCTTCATGCCTGTTATGCCTCCATTGAGTGTAAAACTCGAGTTGTTAGGTTCCAAATTCCTAACGAATAAGTTATAGAGTGGAGTAGCAGTGCAGCAGTGCCTAAGGGTAGTTTTATTTCGTACCTTAAGGTGAGAAAGTTAGTTTTCAAGGGGTGTATCTGTCACTTAGTCTGAGCTAATGACTCTAGTGTTGAGATACCTCTTATTCAGTCAGTTTCAGTAGTAAAAGCGTTTCCAGAAGTTTTTCCTGATAATCTTCTCGGAGTCCCCCCCCTGAGAGGGAAATAGACTTCGGTATAGACATTCTTCCAGATACTCGTCCTATATCTATTTCGCCATAGAGAATGGTTTCAGCAGAGTTAAAAGAGTTGAAAGAGCAGTTGAAAGATCTCATAGGTAAGGCCTTTATTTGACCAAGTGTCTCACCTTAGGGAGCTCCGGTCTTATTTTTAGGGAAAAATGATGGTTCCCTTTGGATGTGTATAGATTACCATCAGTTGAACAAGGTTACCATCAAGAATAAGTCTCCTCTTTCGAGAATTGGTGATATTTTCCATCAGCTTCAGAGTGATACTTGTTTCTCTAAGATAGACCTCAGATCAGACTACCATCAGTTGAGGGTAAGGGAATGTGATATTCCAAAGACAGTATTCAGGACCCGTTGTGGTCATTATGAGTTCCTAGTTATGTCCTTTGGTTTGACCAATACACCGACAGCATTCATGGACCTTATTAACAGAGTATTCAAGGCTTATTAGATATGTTTGTTATCGTATTCATTAATGACATACTAAACTATTCGAGGAATGAAGAAGATCATGCTAGCTATCTCAGAATAGTTCTCTAAACTTAAAAGGATAGAGAGTTATATGAAAAGTTCTCTAAGTTTGAGTTTTGGTTGGAGTTTGTGGCATTATTAGGTGTCACACCCCGAGCCTACACCTTGGACGTGGCCGGAACTCGAAGACCATTGCTAGCCTCAAGCGAACCCTTGGCCTGGCTTTCTAACTCAGCGGAAGACTTAATTCATCACATACACATTTATGAAGTAACTAGAATGTTATAACGGAACGTTCAACTGACCATTAAGGAAAACTCAAATCTTAAACATATGAAATGAAAAGTAAAGACAACTGAATTAATTAACTGACTGTCTGACTATCTATGAAGACTCTAAACAATTGACATGGATGTCGGGACAGGCCAGAACATCCTAATGAACTAATAATAAAATTGAAAGCAATGTAAAGGAGTCCTCTGGACTGCAGAGAGGCTCACCAACAGACTATGAACTGCTCACTGGATCAACGAATGCGCCGGATGCCGATCCTAGTTACCTATGTCTGCATCATGATACGATGCAGGCCAACTGGCATCAGTACATTGAATGTACGAGTATGCGAGTTGGAATGCTAAAATAAGATAGGCTCGAAAGAGATTATGAAAGAAACACTTACCTTGTCTCTTCTCAACTCCTGAATACTTAAATAAGCTCATTTTATTATAAAAAAGTTTTAAAAAAGTGCAATAAAGAAAAATTGTTGAAAATATGTTGTCAATTCATAATCATAATATCATAAAAAGACAAACCATGCTTCCTCTCAAAGTCTACTTGTGTAATGAATGAATGAAGTCCCATACCCCCATTCATACTAAGCAGAACCCCTTGAGGAACCATGCTACTACTGCTATGGGAGTTTCTCTAACCGACAACCATAACTTAAGAACTATAGTGATGATACAACGCTTTACCTCACGCTGCCGAGGCCCATCATATACCTTGCTGTGATATAGGAAGCTAACTCACTAAGTGGATCCACTAGTCTATGCGAAAAGGATTCATCTAAAAAGTATGACCCTTTTCTACCGATGATGGCTACATGGTTTATGGAGACTTGAGTTAATATGAACTGGCATCCCCATATCGGTGCTCAATACTACTCCCAAAAATATACTTAGTTCTTTATGTTTAAAAACATACTTCTTCTGTGATTTGAGATTAGTGCTCAAAACCATAGTTCAAAGGTCATCTTGGAAATCAAAGTTTCCCCTCTTGCTTAATTATGAAAGCATTTACTCTTTTCTGAAAACTAGCCCGAAGGCTCTTTGGAAATTGAGGTTTCCTTTCTTGTTTAAATGTGAAAACATTTTAAACTCCTTCGGATTACATAGTCCCCAGATACTTTTGAAGAAATGGACTTCAAGCTTTAGTCTTTACTGAACTCAAAACTTAAATCTTAAAACAAAGTTAAAATGTTTGTAAAAGAATTATGAAAACTTGAAATGAACTTCTCTTACTGACTTTTAAGTTTTCTTGATTTTGATCTTAACTGCTCTTGACTTGACTCTTAACTGATCCTTGAATGGAATTATGGATTCAAGATTATGATTGGTGTTTGGAAAGATCTCATGTTGTTTAGGAATGATTTTAGATAGCTAAACATGAGAAAAGACCGAAAATCAAGATTTGAAGAAGGGTTCGCGATGCGGAAGCATAATTAAATTTTGGTTCCAAAAAGGTTTTTTGAGGCAGAACACCTCGTGTCAGCTCCACGATGCGAAGCTGAAACTTCAAATCTGGGAACTAGGCGCGTGACGCGCAGCCACCCTCTGATTTCATCCGACAAAATTTCTTCCTCATTTTCCACCCCCAATTCACCCAAACTTGGTTCTTTCCCTCAAATTACTTTTAGATACAGATACCCTGCAAAAGTACTTAAGAACCTAACTAGAAATGACTCTATAATGCAACGTAACGAACTCAGAAGCTTCTCAATTCATCCCATTTCAAGAACAACATTCAAATTCAAGAATTTTTATCGAGAACATCAACTTTCAAGCTCTTTTAGCAGGAATTTCACTGAACTAAACATGTTTGGCGAATGGGTGAACGAACCCACGCTATGATATACTCACATATCTTGTAGGGATGACCGACGAATTCCACAAGTTAAACTACGACGATCTTGGCGATTCTTCTTCTTTCTCCTCTTCTTTTCTCTTCTCTCAAAACCCTAACCCTTTTTCCAAAAGCGTAAACTGATCTAATTCAGCTTAGGCCCCTAATTAATTACAACAAAAATGAATAAAAATAAAAGGGTAAGGAAAAGACCAAACTACCCGTTAAAATCCGGATTGGACTTTCCTTAATCCAACAGCCCAATTTCAAGAGGGCATAATTCTCTCATACGAACTTGGATTTAGGCAAACTTAGCGGCATTGGAAAGATCATTCCAATATCTTTCCAACCATAACTGTAATTACACCTAAATCATCCTGATCTAGAAGTTATGGCCATTTGAAGTTGACCAAAAACTCAATTTTTCCTAACTTAACCAAATTTCCAGATTTTTAATTCTTTCCAAAAATGACTATTTCCAATTATAAGCTTCTTCCTAGTTAGTTCAAATTACGAGATGTTACAATATCTCCCCCTTGGTAACATTCGTCCTCGTATGAGATTACTCTTACTAAGCTAAGGGCGTCACATCAAATATACAATTTAAACACCCAAAAAGCACAATCCACCTTGATACCTCAAAACACTATGTCCCCCTTGTTCAAAAGCCATCACTTTGTCTTATGAACACTTGCCTTTAATTAAAGCAATAAATGATCTTGATCGTGCTTTCCTTTTACTTCTGACACTAATGATGATTCAGTTCCATTCATCACCACCACTCCTCCTTCTGTGGGATCCATTAATCAAACTCCTAATCGTGCAAGTCTATGCACATATTTTGCTAACTCTTTCTTAATCTTTGAGTAACCCTAACCACTCTCTCTGTCTGATATTAAGTTCTTTATGACCATATACATACTGAAAACTCATGTGATTGGTGAACACTTCCACATGAACACCATAAAGATAATGGCGTCATATTTCAAAGAAAAAATTACAGCAACCAACTCTAAGTCATGGGTTGGGTAATTCTTCTCATGCACTTTCAACTGCTCCTTAAGCTCTTTCAACTAAACTGGTGCCATTTTGTATGGAAGAAAAGATATATGACGAGTATCTGGAATGATCTCTATGTTGAAGTCTATTTCTCTCTCATGAGGGACTCCGGGTTAGTCATCAGGAAAGACTTCTGGAAACTCTTTAACTACTGGAACTGACTGAATAGGAGGTACCTGAACACTTGAGTCATTAACTCGGACTAAATGATAGGCACACCCGTTAGAAACTAACTTCCTTTCCTTAAGGTACGAAATGAAACAACCCTTAGGCACTGCTGAACTTCTTTTCCACTCTAAAACTGGCTCATTTGGAAACTGGAACTTGACTACTCGAGTTCTACAATTAAATGAGGCATAACAGGCATGAAGCCAGTCCATACCAAGAATGACATCAAAATCTACCATGTCTAACTCAAATAAAACAGCCATGGTACTCTTGTGATTGAAGGAAATTGGACAATCACGATAGACTCACTCGGCTAGAATAGACTCACCAACAAGTGTAGAAACACTAAATGGTTCACTAAGTTACTCAGGAATAACATCAAAATTCATAGCAATATATCAAGTTACAAAAGATAAACTCGTTCCTGGGTCTAGCAAGGCATAAATAGTAAAGTCAAAGACTTGAATCATACCAGTGACAACATCTGGTGAATCCTCTTTTTCTTGGCGACTGTTGATAGCATATAAGCGGTTTGTTCCTCCACCAGTACCTTTTCCTTGCATGTTGTTTGGACAATCTCACATAAAGTGAACCTGTTGTCCACAGTTGAAACAACCTGTATGGCCCTGACGACACTTTCCTGGGTGGGTTCTACCACACCTAGCATATGCAGGAGCCTATTTACTTCTTTGTGCCACCATATCCTGAGGGTGTGCAGGTTTAGCTCTGGAATTCTGACCATTGTACTCAGCTTTGTTCGTAGGTGCAGGCACACTAGCAGATGATGGAGCAGGTCCCTTCTGTTCCTGTTGAAAAGAAGATCGATTGTCATTACTCATCTGCTGCCCGGACTCACTCCCTGTCTTGGCTCTATTGCTCTTAAATTGTTCTTTATCTCTTAGCCTTTCTTCTTCAACCTGTTGCACATATACCATCAACCTCGAGATATCCATGTCACCTATCAACATTGCAGCCCTACCTTCCTTACTCGATAGACGAGACAACCCGGCAACAAACAAGCTCATCCTACTCTTCATGTCTGCAACCATTTCAGGAGCATGGCGAGAGAGTTGGGTGAATTTCAACCCATACTTATGAACAGTCAAAGAATCTTGCTTAAGTGTGAGGAACTCTCGCACCTTAGCCTCTTTCAGTTCTCGGAGAAAGAAACGCCCCAAGAAACCTTCCTTGAAACAGGCCCAACTCACAAGTGGTGCATCCTTAGCTCTACCCCCTTTCCACTGATCAAACCAGGTCCTAGCAACATTCTTTATCTAATATGCAGCTAGCTCAACTCTTTTCGTATTAGCAATGTGCATCACATCAAATACCTTTTTCAATTCTTTAATAAAATTCTCCGGATCCTCAGTAGTGCTCGAACGAGTGACACTTGGGGGATTCATCCTCAAGAACTCACGAATCCTCGAAGTGTCATCCCCTTCTTGTCGAGCTCTTCTTTGCTGACCAACCTGGTTAGTCACAGCTTGACTCAATATTATAATTGCTTCTCTGAACTTATCATTAGTAACTTCTCCTTGCGGTTTCACTTCAGGTGCATTGGGTAACTCTTGTTCTTCAACATTCCTCCTAGCTGGACGACCTCTGACTGCTCTTCTTGGAAGCATGATTATTTGAAACACGCGCAGGCACCAATTAGAGGGAAACTTTTCAGAGATCAACTCTAAGGCACGAAATGAGTCTGAAAGAAGTGAGATCCTAAATGATGCAGCCTTCTAATTATAGATGGCGCGCTTCACACGAATAACTAGGACTCTACAGACACGGCTTCATAGACTCCCTAGGACTCTTGATCTCTGGGCTCTGATACCAAGTTTGTCACGCCCCGAGCCTACACCCTGGACGTGGCCGGCACTTGAAGACCATTGCTGGCCTCAAGAGAACAATTGGCATGGCTTACTAACTTAGCGGAAGACTTAACTCATCACATACACATTTATGAAGTAGCTAGAATGTTATAAAGGAACATTCAACTAGCCATTAAGGCAAACTAAAATTTTTAACATATGAAATGAAAAGTAAACACAACTGAATTAACTAACTGACTGTCTGACTATCTATGAATCCTAACAACTGAGATAGATGTCGATACAGCCCCACGACATCCTAAAGAACTAATACTAAAAATGAAAGCATTGTAAAGGAGTCCTCTGGAATGCAAAGAGGCTGACCAACAGACTCTGAACTGCTCACTGGATCAACAAATGCGTCGGATGCCGATCCTAGTTACCTGTGTCTGTATCATAATACGATGTAGGCCAACTGGCATCAGTACATTGAATGTACGAGTATGTGAGTTGGAATGCTAAAATAACATAGGCTCGAAAGAGATTATGAAAGAAAAACTTACCTTGGTTATTCTCAACTCCTGAATACTTAAATAAACTCATTTCATTATAAAGCAGTTTAAAACAAGTGCAATATAAAGAAAAACTGTTGAAAACATGTTGTCAATTCATAATCATAATATCATAAAAAGCCAGACCATGGTCCCTCTCAAAGTCTACTTGTGCAATGCATGAATAAAGTCCCATACCCCCATTCACACTAAGCAGAACCCCTTAAGGAACCATGCTACTGCTGCTGTGGGAGTTTTTCTAACCGACATCCATCACTTAAGAACTATAGTGATGATACAACGCTTTACCTCACGCTGCCGAGGCCCATCTTATACCTTGTCGTGATAAAGGAAGCTAACTCACTAAGTGGATCCACTAGTCTATGCGAAAAGGATTCATCTAAAAAGTATGACCCTTTTCTACCGATAATGGCTACATGGTTTATGGAGACTTGAGTTAATATGAACTGGCATCCCCATATCGGTGCTAAAATACTACTCCCAAAAATATACTTAGTTCTTTATGCTTAAAAACATTCTTCTTCTGTGATTTGAGATTAGTGCTCAAAACCATAGCTCGAAGGCTATCTTGGAAATCAAAGTTTCCCCTCTTGCTTAATTATGAAAGCATTTACTCTTTTCTGAAAACTAGCCCGAATGCTCATTGGAAATTGAGGTTTCCCTTCTTGTTTAAATGTGAAAACATTTTAAACTCTTTGGGAATACATATTCCCCATATACTTTTGCGGAAATGAACTTCAAGCTTTACTCTTTACTGAACTCAAAACTTAAATCTTAAAACAAAGTTAAAACGTTTGTAAAAGACTTATGAAAACTTGAAATGAACTTCTCTTATTGACTCTTAACTTTTCTTGACTTTGATCTTAATTGTTCTTGACTTGACTCTTAACTGATCATTGAATTGAATTATGGATTCAAGATTATGATTGGTGTTTGGAAAGATCTCGTGTTGTTTAGGAATGATTTTAGATAGCTAAACATGATAAAAGACCAAAAATCAAGATTTGAAGGTGGGTCCGCGAAGCGGTAAATTTTGGTTTCAAAATATGTCTTTTGAGGCAGAACACCTCATGTCAGCTCCGCGACGCGAAGCTGAAACTTCAAATCTGGGCACTAGGCACGCGACGCGCTGCCACTCTCTGATTTCGTTCGACGAAATTTCTTTCTCATTTTCCAGCCCCTATTCACCCAAACTCGATTCTTTTCCTCAAATTACTTTTAGGTACAGATACCCAGCAAAAGTACTTAAGAACCTAACTAGAAACGACTCTATAATGCGACGTAACTAACTCAGAAACTTCTCAATTCATACCAATTCAAGTACAACATTCAAATTCAAGAATTTATATCGAGAACATCAACTTTCAAGCTCTTTTAGGACGAATTTCACTGAACTAATCATGTTTGGCGCGTGGGTGAATGAACCCAATGCTATGAGATACTCACATACCTTGTAGGGATCACCCCCGACGAATTCCACAAGTTAAACTTCGACGATCTTGGCGATTCCTTCTTCTTTCTCCTTTTCTTTTCTCTTCTCTCAAAACCCTAACCTTTTTTCCAAAAGCGTAAACTGATCTAATTCAGCTTAGGCCCCTAATTAATTACAAAAAAAATGAATTAAAATAAAAGGGTAAGGAAAAGACTAAACTACCCTTTAAACTCCGGATTAGACTTTCCTTAATCCAACAGACCAACTTCCAAAGGGCGTAACTCACTCAGATTTGCACAAACTCAGCGGCGTTGGAAAGATCATTCCAATATATTTCCAATCATAACTATAATTACACCTAACTCATCTTGATATAGAAGTTATGGTCGTTTGAAGTTGACCAAAAAATCAGCTTTTCCTAACTTAACCAAATTTCCAGATTTTTAAATATTTCCAAAAATGACTATTTCCAATTATAAGCTTCTTCTAAGTTATTTCAAATTGCGCGATGTTACATTAGGCCACATTGTGTCTGGAGAGGAATTAAAGTTGATACCCAGAAAATAGAGGTAGTGCAGAATTGGCCTAGACCAACATCTCCAATAGATATTAGGAGTTTCTTGGGATTCTTTGGATATTATAGAAGGTTCGTAGAGGGGTTTTCATCTATTTCATCCCCTTTGAAAAAGTTGACTCAGAAAATAGTAAAGTTTCAATGGTCTAAAGCTTGTGAGAAAAGCTTTCAGGAATTGAAAAAGAGGTTGACTACTGCCCAGTATTGACTTTACCAGAAGGTATGCAAGGCTTTGTTGTGTACTGTGATGCGTTTAGAGTTGGTTTGGGTTGTGTGTTAATGCAGAATGGCAAAGTTATATCTTATGCCTCCAGACAGTTGAAAGTTCATTAGAAGAATTACTCAACGCATGATCTAGAATTGGCTGCCGTAGTATTTTCTTTGAAAATATGGCGCCATTATCTTTATAGTGTTCATGTGGATGTGTTCACCGATCACAAGAGTCTTCAGTATGTGTTTACTCAGAAAGAGCTTAATCTCAAACAAATGAGGTGGTTAGAATTACTCAAACATTATTACATGAGTGGTCTTTATCACCCAGGTAAGGCTAATGTGGTTGTTGATGCTTTAAGCATGTTGTCTATGGGTAGTACCGCCCATGTTGAGGAAGAAAAAAGAGAGTTAGGAAAAGATGTGCATAGACTTGCACGATTAGGAGTTCGACTAATGGATTCCACATAAGGAGAAGTAGTGGTGATGAATGCGGATGAATCATCATTAGTGTCAGAAGTAAAAGAGAAGCAAGACCAAGATCCTATTTTTCTTGAATTAAAGGCAAATGTTCATAAGCAAAAAGTTTTGGCTTTTGAACAAGGGGGAGATGGCGTATATTAGATATCAAGGTAGGTTGTGTCTACCAAAGTGGATGAGCTCCAAGATAGGATCATGGAGGAAGCTCACAGCTCCAGATATTCCATTCATCCGTGTTCCACAAAAATGTATCGTGATTTGAGAGAAGTTCATTTGTGGAGTACCATGAAGAAGGGCATTGCAGAGTTTGTTGCTAAGTGTTTGAATTGCCAACAAGTTAAGGTAGAGCATCAAAGACTCGGTGGTTTGGATCAGATTATAGAACTTCCGGAATGGAAGTGGGAGATGTTCAATATGGACTTCATCATAGGTTTACCAAAGTCTCACAGGCAACACGATTCTATTTGGGTGATTGTCGATAGAATGACAAAATCAGCCCATTTTCTACCGGTAAAGACTACCCATTAAATAGAATATAAACGCTAAGTTGTATATTCAAGAGGTGGTAAGACTTCATGGGGTTTCGGTCTCCATTATTTCAGACAGAGGGCGCAATTTACTGCACAATTTTGGAAATCATTCAAAAAAAGGCTTGGGTTCAAAGGTGAACTTAAGTACTGCCTTTCACTCTCAGACAAATAGGCAAGTAGAGCGTACTATTCAGACTTTAGAAGTCATGTTGACGGCCTGTGTGATTGATTTCAAAGGTAATTGGGATGATCACCTACCTCTTATTGAATTTGCTTACTACAATAGCTACCACTCTAGCATCCAAATGGCTCCTTATGAAGCTCTTTATGGGAAAAGATGCAGATCTCCTATTGGATGGTTTGAAGTTGTGAAGCTGGGTTGATAGGACCAGACTTAGTTCATCAAGCTATAGAGATAGTGAAAGTCATTCAAGATAGGTTGAAAATAGCGCAGAGTCGTAAGAAATCCTACATTGATGTTAGGAAAAAGGAGTTTGAGTTTGAAATAGATGATTGGGTATACTTGAAGGTTTCACCCATGAAGAGTGTTATGAGATTTGGTAAGAAGGGGAAGCTTAGTCCCCGATATATTGGCCCTTACAAAATATCCAAAAGGTTTGGTAATGTAGCTTATGAGTAGGAGCTACAACAAGAGTTAGCAGCGGTCCATCCGGTATTTCATATTTTTATGTTGAAGAAATGCATGGGAGATCCTTCACTTATCATACCAACTAAAGATATTGGTATCAAAGATAACTTGTCTTATGAGGAGATCCCTGTTTAGATTATAAACTGCAGGTTCGCAAGTTAAGAACCAAGGAAATAGCATCAGTAAAAGTTCTTTGGAGAAATCAGTTTGTTGAGGAAGCTACTTAGGAAGCTGAGGAAGATATGAAGAAGATATATCCACATCTCTTTGAAACCGGAGAAATTCCAGATAAAGGTACTAACTCTTTTCTTAGTACTCTTTAATTTATAAGTTGCCATGTTGTATTTGCATTGCTTGTTGGGTGTTTGAGCTGAATGTTAGATGTCACACCCTTAGCCTATGAATAGTAATCTCATTCGAGGACGAATGTTCCCAAAGGGGAGATATTGTAACATCTCGCTAATTTAAATAACTAGAAAGAGATAGATTTGAAAAGAATTGTTTTTGTAAAGAAAGGAAAATCTGGAAATTGGTTAAGTTATGTTAAGTTTGTGTTGTTTGTCAAATTCAAATGACCATAACTCTTAGCTCAGGATGAGTTAGGTGTGCTTCCAGATACCGTAGGAAAAATCTTGGAATTATCTATTCAATGCCGCCAAGATTGTGCAATTCCGAGTTCTTATAAGTGATATATGCCCATTGGAATTTGGGTTGTTCAAATAAGGAAAGTGTAATCCGGATTTTGGAAGGGTAGTTTGGTCTTATCCTTACCAAATTACGTTATATCATTTTTAGGAGTTTAATTGGGGTCTAAACTTAGCTTGGTCAGTTTACGCTTTTGAAAACTAAGTTAGGGTTTTGAGAGATGAGAGAAGAGAAAAGAAGAGGAGAAAAGAGGAGCAAGAATCATCAAGTTCTTCAAGAATCGCTTGTGGATTTCATCAATGGGTGATCTATACGGGGTATGTGAGATCACATAGCATTGTTTTAGTTCATCCACGTGCCAATAATGATTCAATTGAGCGAACTGGTATAGTTTTGAAAGCAAATCCTATGAGTTCTTGATGTTAATTCATTTGAAATCTTGTGGGTTCTTGTTTTTTGAAGTTTCTTGAGATTGATTCGTGTAATAAGGTGTGATTTCGAGTTGGATCTTGCATATATTGATGATTTAGTTGTTCCTAAGTGTTTAGGGAAAGAACCAAGTTGATTTAGGGGGTTTAGAGTTGAAAAACGAGCAAGGAAAGTCGGAGTGCACCTGGGCAGGGGCCTAGGACCCCACACCTCTCAGAGCCCCAAGAAGGGACCTCTAAAGTTTGGGTCTTGGGGCGCTGCACCAATAAGATCACCCAAACCTTGCTTCTGAAGTTTTCCCTCTGGCGCCCCACATCACTCAGAGCACCAGGGACGTCAGTTCCTCTCATTTTCCCCCATCTTTCCAAACTAGTTCCTTAGCAATGTACCAATGTTTTATAGTTGATTTCAACACTTTAAGGTACGTCTAAAAATCATGAAATCATCCATAAACATGAGATCATCAACCTTGAATCCATAATTTAATTCAGGGAAAGTTAAGAGTCAAGTCTAGAAGTTAAGAATCAAGTCAAGAGAAGTTCATAAAGTATTTCAGAAGTCTTTCACAAATTTTTTAACTTTGTTTTAAGACTTAAGCTTTGAGTTGACTAAATAGTAAGAGTAAGAGTTCATTTTTTCAAAGATTATACGAGAACTAAGTATTCCCAAAAGTTAAAATGTTTTCACATTTGAGTAAGAAGGGAAACACCGATTTCCAAGAGAGCTTTTAAGCTAAGTTTTGAGTAATTATCTCAAACCAAATAAAGAGTTTTTGTTTTAAAATCATATGAGCTAAGTATATTTTGGGAGTACTATTGAACACCAATATGGGGATGCGAGTTCATAATAACTCAAGTCTCCATAAACCATGTAGCCATCATGGATAGAAAAGAATCATACTTTTTAGATGATTCCTTAAGTGCTTTTAGCATAGACTAGTGGATCCACTGTGTTAAGGCGTTCTATATGAAGACAAAGTATAGGACAATTCTGGCAATGTGGACAGGATGTTGTATCACCACTTAGGCTCATAGTGGTGGTTGTCGATTAGAGAAACTCCCACATTATTATATTACTTTATTATATGAGTAAGTTGAGTTGTTATTGCATTTCTTTAACAAAGTGAGTTTTTTTCTATTATTTTAAAAGCTTTCCATATATTGCATGTGTTGTTGCTTTATATTGAGTTAAATTATTCATGAGTTGAGTAAAGCCAATGTAAGTGCTCCTTTCAGATTCTTTTCAAGCTTACATTGTGTTTTAGTATTCCCCTCACATACTCGTACATTCAATGTACTGATGCCATTTGGCCTGCATCGTTTTATGATGCAGACACATGAAATCAGGATCAATATTCAGGGCCCCCCGTTGATCCAGCTAAGCACTCAGAGTCAGTTGGTGAGCCTCCTTGCATTTCGGAGGACTACTTTTACTTTGCTTTTAGTATTTTAGTTGTGAGGATGATCAGGGTTTTTGTCCTAACATCCCTCTTTGTTTTAGAGGCTTCATAGACGAGTAGTTATAGTTCTTTCATATTTTTCATTTAAGATGTTGTTTAAAGACATGAATTTACCTTATTGGCTAGTTGAATATTTTCTCATTAACATTCTAGAGTTATATGGGTTTATCTTTGTTAAGGTAAGTCTTCCCCTGAGTAAGTAAGCCAGGACAAGGGTTCTCTTGGGGCCAATAATGGTTCTCGAGTGCCAGTCCCGCCCAGGGTGTTGGCTCGGGGGGTGATACATTTTCCTTCCATTCAAACAAAATAGGATCTTGGTTTTGTTTCTCTTGCACTTCAGACACTAATGATGATTCAGCCCAATTCATAAACATTACTCCTCCTTCAGTGGAATCCATAAGTTGGACTCCTAATCATGCAAGTTTGTGCACATCTTTTGTTGACTCTCTCTTTTCTTCTTCAACATGGGCGGTACTACCCAATGGCAATCTACTCAAAGCATCAATACCAACATTAGCCTTACCTGGGTGATATATGATACTCATGTCATAATCCTTAACTTTACCTGTCTGGATGCATAACCTATAACTTTACCATTTTACATTAACACACAACCGAGTCCAACTCTGGACGCATCACAATACTCAACAAAACCTTGCGTACCTTCTAGTAAGGTCAATATTGGGGCAGTAGTCAACCTAGTTTTCAATTCCTGAAAGCTTTTCGTACAAGCTTCACACCATTGAAACTTCACTACTTCCTGAGTCAACTTAGTCAATGGAGATGAAATAGATGAGAACCCCTCGACGAACCTTCTATAATAACCAGCCAACCTGAAGAAAGTCCTAATATCAGTTGGAGATGTGGGTCTAGGCTAATTCTGCACTGCCTCTATCTTCTGAGTATCAACCCGAATTCCATCACCTGAAACAATGTGTCCTAGGAATGTCACAGACTCAAGACAAAACTCACACTTAGAGAATTTGGCATACAACCCTCTATCCTTTAGAGTTTAGAGAACTACTACGAGATGACTGGCATTATCTTCCTCATTCCTTGAATAGATTAGTATGTCATCAATGAATACGAAAACAAACATATCTAAATAAGGCTTGGATACTCTATTATAAGGTCCATGAACGCTGAAGGAGCATTGGTCAAACCAAAGGACATAATGTCAGGACCCAAGGGTACCCCCTAGACGTAACAAGGCTCATAATTCCCCTAAAGGCACCATGTAAGCCACTTATATTATCATAACATAAAGCATTAGAACAATATGATTAAAACACATTTCAAGTCTTAAGAAGTTTTCATAAAAGCAAAGCGGAAGTCTAGAATTGTCTCAATTAGCCATCTATTACAATAGGTCCAATGAAAAAGTGACTTAGCCCATACAACATCGTTCAAAATTGAAATACTAGAAATGAAACTCAAAGTGAATCTCCCATCCTCGAATCATGAGGACTCACCACAAGAAAGGCGAATAGTCGAATCCAAGCTTAAACCAAATGATAACCGCCTTAAGAACCGGACTCTACTCTTTGGAAAATGTAGGAAAAATATGTGTTAGTACAAAAAATATACTAAGTATGCTAGCCATGCATAAAAATCTTTAAAACATGCTAAATGGGATATTTTAGTTAAATGCATGCCATTTACTAGTTTAAAGCATCATTTTAGAGATAATGGAAAAGCATAAGGCATAAGCATAATTAACTCATAGATCATCATATCATAAAAGTAACATACCATAAATACCCTCAAAGCATACTTGTGCAATGCATGAATAGGATCCCATAATCCCACCCATGCCATGTAAGGCTTCTTGAGTAGCCATAGTTCATAATTCATATTCTTATCATATTGGGAATAAGCCTTAACCGACAAAGGCCATGTGAGCTTACCAAGGAATCCGGTGTCTACCCCACACCAAAAAAGGGTTGTCCTACTTGCCCAAGGTAAAACCATACTCTTAGCTTAGGTAGATCCACTAGCTAAAGGCCTATCTGGGCACATAGTTTATGGGATAAGGATATTGCTACTAGAAACCTGCCCTCAACTAGTGGATGAGCTTCCATCTCATGAGACCTCTTCTAGAAGCCCGCCCTCTACTAAGGGAGGAGCTTCCATATCATTAGAATTATCCACTCGGTGCTAAGCATTTATTCCCATGGAATTCATATTAAGTCTTGACTTAAGTTCATATTTATGGAAGAATGTCTTGACACTCAATCCAACATAGCTCATACTAAAGCTTATAGATTCAATAGGTGATACTAGTCTTCCAAACTTAGAATCACTACATGTGACAACCCTTTCACATCATATCATATTCATACATTAGTGTGTACATGAGGATAACTTCCAACAACACAACAACTAGATCATAATCATATTCACTTTAATCTCAAATTGTTCATAAAACATATATCTAAATCTCATAATCATGCATAATTCTCATACTTTTCCCTTCAAGGACCATAGATTACAATCCATCAACACATCTAGAATTACCACATTAGTCATGAAGGATAACATAATTCAAGTAGTTCAATTACTCTATGCATAATTCTATCATATTCTACTTGCATCTATCAATACCCAAACTTTGAGATCCAAATTGGGGAAATAGAGGAATTCAACATAAAACCATATAAAATAATCAATATATCCATAATAAAACATAATTCAATCATAAAAAATGAATTTGGAAGGAATCGATGAGATTGAAGTCAAACCCTAACGTTTGGGATTTCTAGCTTGGAAATTGGGGGTTTTGAAAGGGCTCCATGGATGATGTCTATCCATGGATGAAGAGCTACCATACCTGGTTAAGAAATCCAATGAATTTGAGTGAAAAATCTTGTTCCTTCAACCCTAGCTTCACCTTTCTTCTTCTTCTTCTTCTTCTTCTTTTTCTTCTTCTTCTTCTTCCTTGGAGTTCTAGAGAAAGTTTTGGGGGAAAAGTTTTTTTCAATTTGGGGATTTAGAAATTATGATTTAGATGAGTTAGTTTAGTGGTCTAAAAAAATTATATAGTTAGTTTAGCTTTTTAAAAAATGATGTCACTTAATATTTAACTAAAAAGGAAAACCTCAAAAGACCCCTAGACTCAATTGCTTAAAAGCAGTTTCAGTGACCACCAACGGTCACCCACCCTCGGGTTGTGGGTGGACCCATGTGGCATGTTGGTGTACTGTGGGTGAGTTACTGGGACTCACCTCAAGGGACCCTGACCCACGACCCCCACCCACGAGTCGTGGACCCCCTACGAGGGCGTGGGTCACTCCCTTTTTGGGCAGTTTTGCTAAGGTCTCTCTCAAGGACCCATGGTTGGTCCTTGGGGGGTCGTATCTTGACATTTCAACCCAAAAACATATATATTGAGTACCGGGATTTATTTACGACTCTAACCCTCACGTCAAGCTCTATTTTAACCAACTAGTTTCCAGATTGTTACATTATCTCCCCCTTGGGAACATTCATCCTTGGATGACGATCTAGACACCTTACGGAATTAAAGACTCAAAACTAGCATTCCATCATGCATGAAACATCAAAATAATGCATAATTCAAAGGAGGAAAGATCAACTTTATCTCAAAACATAGTCAATGCTATACAAAGAAGTAGAAACTACATCTAACAACCCAATATGCATAAACTCAACATTTCTTATAATTATAGGAGGAACTACCTTCTCCAACTAAAATCATGCTCAACACAATATCATGGAGCCAATATGCAATTACTCTCAAAAGCATACTAAAGCATGGTCATCAACTCATCTTAGGAAGTCAAACAGGCAACTCATACTAAATGCATCACAACATAAGGCACATAAATCATAAAAAATCATTTTCTTACTAAAAATGAATTTCATCAAGAACATGCATAACATAAGGAAATCATCGAAAAGCATATACAACTCACATGGCTCCCAAAACACTACAACTCAGGAGGAAATATTTACCTCAAGGTTGAATAGGAGTAAAAAGAAAGAGATGAGGATATCGAGACTTCATATCGGCCTCGGCCTCCCAAGTAGCACCCTCAACTAAATGATTTCTCCATAAAACTATCACATAAACTATTTCCTTATTTCTCAATCTCTTGACTTGCTGGTCAAGGATCTCTACTGGAACCTCTTCATATGAGAGACTTTCATCAACTCCCAACCCTTCTAGGGGGATAATGGATGTTGGTTCGCCAACACACTTGTTAAGCATAGCGATATGAAATATCGGATGAATCGGGGTCACCTCATTTGGCAAGTCCAACTCATAGACAACCTTCCCAATACATTTCAAAATTTTATATGGGCTTATATACCGGGGACTAAGTTTCCCTTTCTTATCAAAACTCATCACATCCTTCATGAGTGAGATTTTCAAATAGACCTAATCATTGACTTCAAATTCTAGATCCCTTCTTCTCACATCGGCATAAGATTTTTGTCTACTTTGAGCCGTTCTCAACCTCTCTTTAATGAGAATAACTTTCTCAACGGATTCATAAACCGCTTCAAGACCAATACGGGCAATTTAACCTACATCTCCTACCATACAAGGCTTCAAAATGAGCCATACCAATACTAGAATGATAATTATTATTGTAGGCAAACTCTATCAATGGCAACTGGTCATCCCAATTACCTTTAAAATCTATCAGACATGCCCTCAACATGTCCTCTAAGGTCTGAATGGTGCGTTCCTCTTGACCATCCATTTTAACGTGGAAACCAGTGCTAAGCTTCACATTAGTACCAAGCCCTTTTTGGAATGACTTCCAAAAGTGAGATGTAAATTGAGTACCCCGATCCAAAATAATAGATAAAGGGACCCCATGCAACTTCACTATCTCACTTATATACAACTTGGCATAGTTTTCCGTCGAATGAGAAACTTTGATGGGAATAAAGTGGGCTAGTTTTTTCATCTGATCTATAATGACCCAAATAGAATCATGTTGCCTTCGGGCACGAGGGAAACCCATAATAAAATCCATATTCACCTCTTCCCACTTCAAAGTGGTAACTGGTATATCTTGTATTAAGCCTCCCGACCTTTGATTTTCAACCTTAAATTGTTGCCAATTCAGATATTTGGTCACAAATCCCGCAATATCCTTTTTCATTCCGTTCCACCAATAGACTTCCCGTAGGTCACGGTACATTGTTGAGTCTCCCAGATAAATAGAATACCGAAAACTATAAGCTTTATCTAAAATTTTCTCCCTCAAACCATTAACATCCACAACACATAATCGACCTTGGTACCTAAGTACCCCATCTCCCCCTTGGGAAAAAGCCTTAACGGACTTCTTGATTACCGACTCTTTCAATTTAACTAATAATGGATCAAGTTCTTGCTTAGAGTTCACATCAATCAGAAAGGACGATTCTGAAACATTACGAAAAATAACACCACCTTTGGTGGAATCCACTAGTGGGACACCTAGTCGGGCCAATCTATGCATCTCACGAACAAATTCTTTCTTTTCATCTTCTCTATGAGCCAGACTACCATGGACAATCTGCTAAATGCATCCGCTACAACATTAGCTTTGCCGGGGTAGTATATGATACTCATGTCATAATCCTTCAAAAGTTCTAACCACCTTCTTTGTCAGAGATTAAAATAGTTTTGACTAAACACATATTGAAGACTCCTGTTGTCACGCCCAAAAGCTACCCCCAGTACACGGACACGGGACCTAGGATCACGAGTGACCCAAAGCCAACCCTACTGTCATATCATAAACATACTAAAGAAAACTGAATCAATAAATACTGTGCGGAAGCTAAATCATGAGATAATCTGAAATGATGGGGAATACCCATATACTAAATCTGAATAGCAGAAAACTGAGAGTTTGAATACAAATGAAAAGTCAAACTCTAACACTATAGCTGAATCTCACTATGTCTGAAATAAACCTCTAAACTGACTAGAAGTGATGGGATATACCCCAGCTAAATGTAGCAAAACCTGAAACTAAGACTAAAATGGAAAGATAACATGTCAACTGTCCTCGAAGAATAAGGACTCACCATGGATGCTACTGAACTAAAGATCGGGAACCAATTTATGTGTGATCTGACTTCTGAAGACCTGAACCTACATCACAAGAAGATGTAGCACAGAGTATGCCTCAGTACTTGAAAGGTACGGAGCATGAAGGATAGAATAAAGCTGAATAATAACACAACTGAACAAGCAATAAAGCAATCATATAATCTGAACATGATAAGGATACTGAAAATACGGAACATTACTAAACTGAATGCAATGACCAAGTTTATAACATGCTGAGACTGAAAACTGAACTTTACTGATAGCATGGCCAATGCAATAGAATCTGACTGAACTGTTGAAGCTACTAATAACCAACATAAAACTACATGAGCTAAATATAGAGTCTTATGTATACGCCCCATTGAGAGAATCCAATATACCCTGCTAGAGGTATATTGGCATGTTGGTGTGATAACTAAAATGATACCCACGGAGGGGACTTACAACCTACGGGGCACATACTTCTGGGACATGAGGGTGACTGACCCTAGTCCGCTCGATATTAAGCTTCTCCCAATTGATTAAGTAGTTAACAAGTTATGATTGAAGTTCTGTAGTACTGGATAGCTCAAAATACTGACATGCTAACTTAAAATGCAACATTTATATACTGATAATGAAACATTTAATTCTGAGGCATGTATAACTGAAATATATGACCTAGCATGTGTAATTCATTAACCAAAAGAACTACATAGCTAGGGTTCTGAATTCATGAAGGTATCTACGCAAAACCATACAAAAATCATGATAATCTGATTAGGAACAATAAACCAACTAATTCATAATGATCTGCTAAAATTCTAGAAACCCTAATTCTAGATAATATTAAGGGAATCAAGAATTTGGCTAAATTCTAGGAATCTAATGTGTGAAAGGAACCCATTAGTGAAATCCCACGTACTTGGTGACGAAATATAGGGAGAAATCCTTCGATTTCAGGGCTAGAACTGAAGAAAAATTGTTGCAATTTTTGAGTGGTTTAAGTCACATGTTTCATCCCCTTTTTCTCTAGTTTGGATGATTTTAGGTGAATAAAGGTTTTGGTTATGTTATGACTAGATTATTCGGCTTAATCTGAGTAAAACGACGAACCTTAGGGCTTAAACAACATATTTTAGGTGCCCAACATATAGAGGAAAGGACCAAAACCAACCTAACTTAATTATATTGAAGGCCACCCACAAGGGACCTACGGTCCATAGGTTGATCTACCAACTGTAGGTAGGGGTCGTCGGTCAAGTTTGCCCGACAGGGATTCACTAAACTGAGCATAATTTTTTACTCACAGATGGGATTTTAGCAAAATCAGTGGCGTTGGAAAGAAGATTAAATTATATATCATTATGTGGGTCATGGGCCAACTAATTTGTTTTGTGCTAAGAGTGATGACCATTTGATGTTGATCCATTATCAACTTCCCTCTCACTGGCTATTGATCCTCACCTACTGTCAGACCTACGGTTTGTAGGTCCAACCACGGACCGTACTAATCGAGCGTGGGTGAGATCAGAAACTATAAGACTTGGGCCTTACTGACAGAACCCCACCTACGATCTGTGGCCCTACCTATGGTCCATGGATGGTTCCGTTGGTACTAACACCAGTTTTTCTGAAAACTAGGATTTTCTTCATTTTCAGATCTGAGGTGTTACAATATATCACCCTTGGGAACATTTGTCCTCGAATGAAGACTAAACTTGCTGGAGATTGAGGGAAAGAGCTGCAACCCTACCACTAAACACTAGTAATTGATTTCTGACTAAACTAAGTTCCAAGAACTTGCAAATATGCTGAAAATGCAAGTACAAAATAAAGGAACATGATACCAAGACTGAAGCTATGCATGAATGACTAAAAAACTAAAAAGGAACTATTACCTCAAGCTAGAATGAAATCGGAATGAAAAAGGTGAGGATACTTGGCCTTTATGGTTGCTTCTACTTCCTAAGTAGCTCCCTCTACGGACTGACACCTCTACAAAACCTTAATTGAAGTGACTTCTTTGTTCCTCATCCTTCAAACTTGACAATCAAGGATTTTAAGTAGTAACTCTTAATAAGTGAGACTATCCTTCACAACCACACTTTCTAAATGTACAATAGATACTGGATCACCCACACACTTATTCAACAATTAATGTGTAAAACTCGGTGTACCACTTCTAGTTCTACTGGCAACTCTAACTAATAAGCCACTTTACCAACTCTTTTCCAGATCTTGTAAGGGCCTATATATCTTGGCCTGAGCTTCCCTTTCTTGCCAAATCTCATCACCCCTTTCATAGGCGACACTTTCAGGAAAATCCAATCATTAACTTGGAACTCTAGTTCCCCCTCTCCTTACATCTGCATAGAACTTCTGGAGACTCTGGGATGTCTTAAGTCCATCTCTAATGAGTTGCACTTTCTCCATAGCATCATGAACTGAATCTAGCCGTATCAAGGCTGCTTCACCTAATTCAAACCAACCAATTCGCGATCTATATCTACACCCACACAATGCCTTATAAAGGGTCATCTGAATGCTGGAATGGTAACTATTATTGTAGGAGAACTCTATAGGAAGAAAGTGATCATCCTAACTACCCTTGAAATCGATCACACAAGCTCTAAACATGTCTTATAAGGTCTGAATGGTACGCTCTGCCTACCTATTCGTCTGCGGAGGAAATTATATGCTAAGATTAACCTGAGTACCAAGCCCTTTCTGAAATGACTTCAAGAAATGAGACGTAAACTAAGGACCTCTATCTGAGATGATAGAAAAATGTACCCCATGCAACCTGACTATCTCATTAATAAAAATCTTGGCGTAGTCCTCCGCCGAATCTGTAGTCTTGACTGCCAAAAAGCGCGCAGACTTAGTAACTCTATCAACTATCACCCAAATAGAGTCGTGCTGTCTGCGAGTACGAGGTAAACCTGTGATGAAGTCCATATTGATCACTTCCCACTTCCAAGTAGGAATGTCGATCTCTTGAGTCATACCTCCTACTTTATGATGTTCTACCTTGACTTGCTGACAATTGGGGCACTCAGCCACAATATCCATTATATTCCTCTTCATACCATTCCACCAAAAGACTTCCCAAAGATTACGGTACATCTTAGTGGCGCCTACATGAATAAAATATATGGAGTTATGGGCTTCTGCAAGAATCTATTGTCTCAACCCACCCACCTTAGGAACACATAATCGATCCTTATAGCGAAGTATACCATCTCCCCCTTAGGAGAAAACCTCAACTCTTTGCTGATGGACTGCACCCTTAAGTTGGAGAAATATTAGATCAATATCTTACTTTTCCTTAACCTCCACCACCAATGAGGATTCTAACCCATTTTGAACTGTTACACCACCATCTGATATGCTTATAAGACAAACTCCTAACCGAGCAAGTCTGTGAACATATTTTGCCAATTCATTTCTTGCTTCCTCATGCTACACTACCCATAAATAGTCTAGTAAGAGCATATAATACTACATAGATACCCCAGGATGTGGACACGGGACCTAGGATCATGAGTGACACCAAGTTAACCATACTAGCATATCATAAGCATACTAAAGCAAACTGAATCAATAATTATTGTACGGACGCTAAATCTTGAGATAATTTCAAATGATGGGGAATACCCATATATTAAATCTGAATAATTGAAAACAGAAAGTGTAAATACAAATGAAAGGTCAAACTCTAACACTATATCTAAATCTAACTATGTCTGAAATAAGCCTCTAAGCTGACAAGAAGTGCTGGGACATGCCCCAAATAAATCTAGCAAAAACTGAAACTAAGACTAAAATGTAAAGATAACATGTTAACTGTCCTCGAAGAATGAGGACTCACCACTAATGCTGCTGAACTGAATATTGGGAACCAATATATGCCTGATCTGGTTGCTTAGGACCTGAACCAGTATCACAAGAAGATGTAGCGCAGAGTATGCGTCAGTACTTGAAAGGTACTAAGTATGCAAGATAGAATAAAGCTGAATAATAACATAACTGAACAAGCAATAAATCAATCATATAATCTGAACATGATAAGGATATCTAATATACTGAACATGCCTAAAATGAATGCAACGACCAAGTTTATAACACATTGAGACTAAATACTCAATTGTACTAATAACATGGTCAATGCAATAGAATCTGACTGAACTGTATGAGCTACTAATAACTGACATAAAACCACATGAGCTAAATGTGGTGTCCGATGTATACGCCCCATTGAGATGATCTAATATACCCTATCAGAGGTATAGAGGCATGCTGGCGTGATCTGAAAAATAATGCCCACGGAGGGGACTTACAACCTACGGGGAATGTAGTTCTGGGACTTGAGGGTGACTAACCCTAGTCCTCTCGGTATTAAGCTTCTCCCAATTGATTAAGTAGTTCCCAAATTATGACTGAAGTTTTGTAGTACTGGATAGCTCAAAATACTGACATGTTAATTGAAAATGCAACATTTATATACTGATAATCAAACATTAATTCTGAGGCATGTATAACTGAAATATCTGACCTAGCATGTGTAATTCATGAACTAAAAGAACTACATTGCTGGGTTCTGATTCATGAAGGTATCTACGCAAAACCATACAAAAATCATGATAATCTGATTAGGAACAATATACTAACTAATTCATAATGATCTACTGATATTCTAGGAACCCTAAGTCTAGATATTATTAAGGGAATCAAGAATCTGACTGAATTCTAGGGACCTAATTGGAGAAAGGAACCCACTAGTGAAATCCCACATAGCTGGTGACAAACTTCACGAGAAATCCTTCGATTTCGAGGATAGAATTGAAGAAAACTTGTTGCATTCTTGGAGGGGTTTGAGTCGCATGTTTCCTCCCTTTTTTCTCCAGTTTGGATGATTTTAGGTTAATAAAGGTTTTCATTATGTTCTAACTAGGTTATTAGGCTTAATATGAGTAAAACAACGTAGTTTAAGGGTTAAACGATGTAGTGTAGGTGCAAAACTCATAGGGGAAAGGACTAAAATGACCCTAACTTAAAACTGTCAAAGGCCACCCATCGAGGGACCTACAGTCCGTGAGTTGATCTACCAACCGTAGGTACGGTTCGTCGGTCATGTGTGCCCCACAGGGCTTCACTAAAATGAGCATAACGTTTTACTCAGAGATGGGATTTTACAAAACTTGGGGGCGTTGGAAAGAGGATTCAATTATCTATCATTAGGTGGGTCATAGGCCGCCTAATTTATTTTTTTCTAAGAGTGATGACCATTTGAAGTTGATCCATCAGCATTTTCCCTCTAACTGGCAGTTGACATCTATGGTCAGACGTACGGTTCGTAGGTCTAACCACAGACCGTACTGGTCGACCGTGGGTGGGATCAGAGAGTATTAAGACTTAGGCCTTAATGACAAAATGATGAGTCCACAAATTGGCCTCATTTAGGGTTTTATTTTGATAAGAATAGTGTCCTCGAATGCTTATTTTGTCTAAATATCTGATGAAAACTCTTAAGTTTCAGGTATTTGAAGTTTTAGTGAAAGCATGGACACTTAGGCGCAAAAAGAAACAAAGAGGCCGAAAAGAAAGAAGAAGCTGAAGCCTAAGCATCGCCAATCACACTTGGCGATTCACCGAAGATATTCACTCCGCCCTTTGTTCTAGTACGCGAAGCCCTGAAGGAGAAGGGTCAAAAACCCAATGAAAGGAGCAGTCGGCGCTTCCCCGAATAGTTTCGCGAAGCAGTACTATACCGCCCAATGGTCCAGAATGTGAAGATGCTGAAGGCAAGCATAAAACGGCGATGAAACAGACGAAAGGCGAGTCGCCGAGTCATTCGGTAATATCGACTAACTTCTCCGAAAGATCTTCCATCGCCATTTTCTGAAGTCTATAAATACTAAACTTGTTATTAATTGTAGTGAGTAGAACATTTATTTTAATTTCTAGAATAGAATAGTACTTTTTTGGATATTTTCTCTCAAGTTTTAAGAGGATTTTTGGGAGATTTGAAGAAAGAAGGATTTCATCTTCCCTAAGTTGGAAGTGGATCTTCTCCATTCTTCTTTCTTTGCTTAAATCAATGTTTAATTTCTTATACCCATTTTATTTCACTATCATTTTAGGTGTATTTTGTTATTTCTTGATGTGTGGCTAAAAACCTCATTCTTGGGGTGTGATTTAGAAAATATGTATTGATATTATTGTTGGATCTTGCTTGCTGACAAGCTAGATGTAGTTTAATGGTGATTTCACCTAGTGGTTGTGGTTTAACCTAAAGGGTTTGTAGTTGCAAATACAAAGCCACCCATGTGTTTTCGTCTTGCCCAAGAAGGGGGTTGCGAAACCAAGACTACTAGACTGATGGCCTAAGCAGTGGGTTGACATGAGGTTTAGCCTGAGAGGGTGAGCCCTAGTCTCATATCCTAACACTCAGCTCGATAGACTGAGTGGGGTAAGGCGTAGGCAGGTCTTCATGCGGAAAATAGGTGTCCGAGAGGAATGCATTTGAAACGGGGTAAGTTGCCCGAGAGGGAACTTATTTCCATTTAAACGTTAGCCTAGTCACTATTATCTTACAAATTTCCTTTCAAAAAGCTTTTACCTAACTACTTATCTCAACTTGTATTGCGGTCACACCCCAAGAATTCTTACCCATACTTGATTTTCTTATTATTTTTGTTGTGTTTCTACTAATTGTGGCAAAACCTCCAAATCGATATTTGACACTTTTGTGTCACCCCCTTTAATTTACTATGTTTTTACTCGGTAATGTCTTTAGCTACGACTAGTTAGAACTAAATTTTATTTTTCTATTAATTCTCAAAACCATTCCCTTGGGACACGACCCCAACCTTTAGTTGGGTTACTATATTATCGACGATCGTAGACATTCGTACCATAGGTTAGTGTCGTTGGTCACGATAAGCATCAAAATGCCGCCGCTGCGGGAGAGTGGTGTCACGTGGAGATGTAGTTATCTAGCATTTTTGTTCTCTTTAGTATAGTTTTTACTAATTTTACTTTTAGTTTTTTTTCTTTTAGTTGTTTGTGTATGCAGGTACCTTAGCATGGCTGAGGGAAAGGGTGGCAAGTCAGTTGAGATCAACAAGGACTCGAGGGTGACTCCAAGTAAAAGGGGCTGGTATCTCCACTGAACGACTTTCCCACCAAAATAAAGTAGGTGGGAAACTAGTGCGAACGCCATAGGAAACATCAGCTTCCTCATGAGCAAGAAAGGTCTAGGAGTGATGAGAGAAAGCATGTCAATGACACGCTATTAGATCATTCTCCAAAAGCTTCATGAGCAAGATAGAATGCTTGAGGCAATGAAGGAGAGCGTGGAGGTGTTGAATCTAATGATTGGCTCTCACTAAAGATCAATCAAGCTGATTGAAGACCTATTAGACCATGCACTGCGACATCTATGCCCTAGTATCGAAGGAGGGTTGCCTAATGGCGTTAGGTCAAACCCTAATGATGAAGCTTGACTGATAGCCACAACGTTAAATAAGGCGCTTCTTGGGAGGCAACCCAAGGTTTTAAACGTAGGATTTTACTTTTATAAATTATGGTGTGTTGATTTTGGAGGTGAAAGTGTAGAAAGTGAACGAGAAGTACAGATTTGCATAATGAAGTCCCACTCAGCGAATCGCCGAGTGGTTCAGCGACCCCAATCCAAAAAACCGTTAGACTCAAAATCAACTTACATTAGGTTCTATAAAACTCACCTAGACCAAGAAATTGTTGGCGAGTCACCAACCATACCGGCGATCCTGATGCAGACCGTTGTTTGGACCTTCAGTTCTACTGAAGGCCCTGTAAAACTCGACGAGTCAAGAGATCACTCTGCGAATTGCCAAGTGGTTCGGCGATCTGAACTAATGTCGCCGAACGGGCAAAACCTGGACGGTCTTTCAGCCACAAGTTTAAAATCTTAACATCATTCTCTTTCCCTCACTTTTTCACCTTGACAAACTCACACCTACACTCTAGTCTTAATTTTGTTGCACTCTTGGAGTATTTTGGTTCATAAATTTGTACGCGGAATTGGATTACGTTGCCGCCTAGCACCTCAGTAACTTCTTAATCAGTACAAAAGGTTAGCTTCCTGATCCTCGTAGTTTTTTTCTCAACATTGTACTCATTTGCAAACTCTTTGGTATTGTTGAACTCTACTGAACCTCCCTTATTGGATAGAATGGGTTAATTGTTGATTGTTATTCGATAATCTTGCTTCAACTTCAAAAATCTTGTTCTCTAATGCATCTAGTTGAGTTAATGAGTGATGGGTGGTGTTCGTATGTTATAGCTCCTGGTCAAATTTGTCCTATGTGAGCTTAAATTTTGTTTTTGGGGGTTGGGGGGTGATTTCGAGAAGTTGGGTCAAAATTAGGCACGTTGGGTAAATCGGCGAGCTGTGACGAGCTTGCCAAACCAGTTCGCGCTTCACCAAATTACCTTATCTCACCCTTATTATCATGCTTAATTTTTTGTGGCATCTGTAACATTCAGCGAGAAGCACGAGGTAGCCAAAAGCACTCGATGGCTCGCCGAAATTCTTCTTTGTCGCCTTTTGTCTGCACCCCTATTTGCTTCTACACTGTGACCTTCGGCGGATAACCCATTGCTCGCTGAATGTACTCGGCGACCCACCAACTGGACTGACAAATTTTCCTACAACTATATGTCTTTGTTTGTTTGTCAAATATATTATAACGTTATCTCAAGACTTTGCAGACATGGCCATATCAAAACTTGCAGGAAGAACATGCCACCGAGACACATAAGAGCTCAAAAGTTCAGACGAAATGCAAAGAGTGAGAACAAGATTGCCAGTTCGAGGAAGAGGGTGCCAATTGACCCTAATGTCCCTTCATGGACCCAAGGGTTCATCAACACGATAGATGCCTTTAAAGTAGCTCATGAAATTGATAATATGGTTGATGCTTATCGTGAGCAATGACACTAACCTGTGGTACGATAATATAGTAACCCGACTAAAGGTTGGGGTCGTGTCCCAAAGGAGTGGTTTTGAGAATTAGTAGAAAAATAAAATTAATTTCTCACTAATTGTAGCTAAAGACATTAATTGGTAAAAACATAGTAAATTAAAGGGGGTGACACGAAAGTGTCAAATATTGATTTGGGGGTTTTGTTACAAGTAGTAAAAACAACAAAAATTAACAACAAAATCAAGTATGGGGAAATGTTCTTGGGGTGTGACCGCAATACAAGTTGAGATAAGTAGTTGGGTACATGCTTTTGGAAGGAAATTTGTAAGATAATAGTGACTAGGCTAAGCTTTGAATGGAAAGAACTTCCCTCTCGGGCAACTTACCCCATTTCAAATGCGTTCCTTTAGGACACCCATTTACCACATGAAGACCAACCTACACCTTACCCCACTCGCTCTCTCGAGATGAGTGTTAGGATATGGGACTAGGGCTCACCCTCTCGGGCTGAACCTTATGTCGACCCACTCCTTAGGCCATTAGTGTAGTTGTCTTGGTTTTGCGACCTCCTTCTCGGGCAAGCCGAAAACACATGGGTGGCCTTGTATTTGCAACTACAAACCCTTTAGATGAAACCACAACAACTAGGTGAAATTACCATTAAACTACATCTAACCTATCAGCAAGCAAGACCCAACAATAATATCAACACATATTTGCTAAATCACACCCCAAGAATAGGGGTTTTTTGCTACACATTAAGAAATAACAAAATACACCGAAAATGATAGTAAAATCAACTGGGTATAAGAAATTAAACCTTGATTTAAGCAAAGGAAGAAGAATGGAGACGACCCACTTCCAAATTGGGGAAGATGAAATTCTTCTTTCTTTAATTCTCCCAAATATCCCTTTCCAAACTTGAGAGAAAAATATTCAAAAGGTACTATTCTATTCTGGAAATTAAAATAAATGTTCGACACCCCTAAAATTAATAATAAGTTCAGTATTTATAGACTTCAGAAAATAATGCTGGCGGATCTTTCGGCGAAGTTAGTCGATATCGCCTAATGACTTCGGTGATTCACCCTCTGTCTGTCTCATCGCCGTTTCGTGCTTGCCTTTCACATCTTCACATTTTGGACAATTTGGCGGTATAGTACTGCTTCGCGGAACTATTCGGGGAAGCACCAACTGCTCCTTTCATCGGCTTTTTGATCCTTCTCCTTCAGGGCTTCGCGTACAAGAACAAAGGGCGGAGTGAATCTCTTTGGCGAATCGCCAAGTGTACTTGGCGATGCTCGGTCTTCAGCTTCTTCGTTCTTTTCACCCTTTTTGTTCGTTTTTGCGCGTAAGTGTCCATGCTTCCACTAAATTTTCAAATACCTGAAACTTTAAAGTTTTCATCACATATTTAGTTAAAATATACATTCGAGGAAAAAGGAGCAGTAGGCGCTTCGCCGAATAGTTCGGCGAAACAGTACTATACTGCCCAATGGTCCAGAACGTGAAGATGCTGAAGGCATGCACGAAGCAGCGATGAGACAGACGAAGGGCGAGTTGCCTAGTCATTCGGCTATATCGATTAACTTCGTCAAAATATCCGCCAGCGCTATTTTCTGAAGTCTATAAATATTAAACTTGATATTAATTTTAGAGAGTCGAACATTTATTTTAATATCAGAATAGAATAGTACTTTTTTGAATATTTTCTCTCAAGTTTGGAGAGGATTTGTGGGAGACTTGAAGAAAAAAGGATTTCATATTCCCCAAGTTGGAAGTGGGTATTCTCCATTCTTCTTCCTTTTCTTAAATCAAGGTTTAATTTCTTATACCCATTTTATTTCACTATCATTTTAGGTGTTTTTTTTAATTTCTTGATGTGTGGCTAAAAACCCTCATTCTTGGGGTGTGATTTAGTAAATATGTGTTGATATTATTGTTGGGTCTTGCTTGTTGATCGGTTAGATGTAGTTTAATGGTGATTTCACCTAGTGGTTATGGTTTAACCTAAAGGGTTTGTAGTTGCAAATACAAAGCCACCCATGTGTTTTCGGCTTGCCCAAGAAGGAGGTTGCGAAACCCAGACCACTAGACTGATGGCCTAAGCAGTGGGTTGACATGAAGTTTAGCCTGAGAGGGTGAGCCCTAGTCTCATATCCTAACACTCAGCTCGATAGAGTGAGTGGGGTAAGGCGTAGGCAGGTCTTCATGCGGAAAATGGGTGTCCGAGAGGAATGCATTTGAAACGGGGTAAGTTGCCCGAGAGGGAACTTATTTCCATTTAAAGGTTAGCCTAGTCACTATTATCTTACAAATTTCCTTTCACAAAGCTTTTACCCAACTACTTATCTCAACTTGTATTGCGGTCACATCCCAAGAATTCTTACTCATACTTGATTTTCTTGTTATTTTTGTTGTTTTTTTACTAATTGTGACAAAACCCCCAAATTGATATTTGACACTTTTGTGTCACCCCCTTTAATATACAATGTTTTTACTCGTTAATGTCTTTAGCTACGACTAGTTAGAACTAAATTTTATTTTTCTATTAATTCTCAAAACCACTACCTTGGGACACGACCCCAACCTTTAGTTGGGTTACTATATTATCGATGATCGTAGGCACTCGTACAACAGGTTAGTATCGTTGGTCACAATAAACATCACAAAACCCCACCTATGGTCTGTTGTCCTACTTACAGTCTGTGGGTGGTTCTGTTCGTTCTGGCACCAGTTTTTCTTTAAACAAGGATTTTCTTTGTTTTGAGATCCAAGGTGTTACACTTGCGATCCGTGAAAATATCCATAAGGACTCCATACAAGTAATGTCTCCATATTTTCAAGGCAAATACTATCGCTTCTAATTCAAGATCATGGGTAGGATAATTCTTCTCATGTACTTTAAGTTTCCTTGAAGCATGGGCAATCACTTTACTGTTGTGCATGAGCACACATCCCAACCCCACTCTAGAGGTGTCACAATATACCACAAAGCCATCTGTACCTTCCGGTAAGGTCAAAACTGGAGTGTATTTAAGTCTATCTTTCAACTCTCGGAATTTTTACAAGCCTCCGACCACTCAAACTTAGCTTTCTTTTTTAGCCAAAGCAATTAACGGAGAAGCAATGGAGGAAAATCCCTCAAAAAACCTCCTATAGTAACCGGCCAAACCCAAAAAACTTCTAATGTCTGAAGGAATTAGAGGTCTAGGCCAACTCTTGACCACATCCGTCTTCTTAGGATCTACCTCAATACCCTTGCTTGACACAATATGACCAAGGAAAGCTACAGACCTCAACCAAAATTCACACTTGCTAAATTTTGTAAAAAGTTGTTGGTCCTTAAGAACTTGCAATACAATTCTCAAATGGTCCATATGATCATTTTCACTCATTGAATAGATTAGAATATCATCGATAAACACAATCACAAACATATCAAGGTATTGTCTAAACACCCTATTCATCAAATCCATAAATGTCGCCGAGGCATTTGTCAACCCAAATGACATAACCACAAATTCATAGTGACCATACCGGATTCTAAAGGCCGTCATGGGAATATTAACCCCTTTCACCCTTAATTGGTGATAACCCGAACGAAGGTCAATTTTGGAGAAATAGCTAGCCCCTTGAAGTTGATCAAACAAGTCATCAATTCTCGGAAGGGGATATTTATTATTAATGGTCACTTTATTCAATTGATGATAATCGATGCACATTCTAAGAGTCCCATCCTTCTTCCTAAAAAACAATACCGGAGCACCCCATGGAGAGATGTTTTGCCGAATAAAACCCTTATCTAGAAAATCCTTTAGTTGCTCTTTCAACTCGGCTAGAGCCATTCTATAAGGAGGAATGGAAATGGGTTGCGTATCTAGTAAAAGATCAATGCCAAAGTATATTTCTCGCTCGGGAGGAATACCGGGTAAATCATCGGGAAAAACTTGTGGAAACTCATTCACTACCGGAACCGACTCTAGAGAAGGGGTTTCGGACTCAACATCCATCACCCTACCAAGATGGAAAATGAACCCTTTGGAGATCATTTTCCTAGCTTTAAGTCAAGAAACAATTTGACCTCTAGTGATAAAATTTCCCCCCTTCCACTCTAAAATAGGCTTATTTGGAAATTCGAACCAAACAACCTGATTCCTACAATCTATAGAGGCATCACATGCATGCAACAAATCTATACCCAAAATCACATCAAAGTCTAACATGTCTAACTCTACAAAATCCACCAAATTAACTCTATGGGACAAGGAAATGGGACAACTTATATAGACTTTTTTTTCCACCACCGAGTTACCAACCATGGTAGAGACCGAATAAGATTCTAATAATACTTTAGGGAGTATTTCAAAATTCATGGCCACAAAGGGTTTCAGAAAGCATAAAGTGGAACCGGGATCTAACAAGGAATATACATCAATAGAAAAAAACTTTTAACATACCGGTCACAACATCAGGAGAGCTCTCTTGGTCACCTCGAGATTGAAGAGCATACAAACGATTTTTGTTTTGGGCATTGGAGTTTGAACCGCTTGGAGATGCTTGCTTGCCATTTTTTGTTGCTGCAAGTGTTGGACAATCTCTCATCTTGTGGCCACTTTTTCCACAACCATAGCACCCATCCGAGCCAACTTGGCACTTTCCCTCATGTTTTCTACCACATTTTGCACATTTAGGCCTAGAAAAATAAGAACCACCACTATTACCTCCTTGAGGTTTAGGGTTGGAAACCCTATCCTTGTCGACCCTTGGAGTACTAGAGGAGCCTTGGTTGGAGAACCTTTGTTTGAACCTTGATTGTTCTTGTCCATCGGACCTAGCATTAGAGAAATTCCCATCACCGGTTTTAGCTCTTTTCACCTCCCTATTCTCTTTCTTGAGTTTTGACTCCTCAATTTGTTAGGCATGCACCATGAGACGTGAAATATCCATGCTTGGGATAAGCATTGCTGAACGACATTCATTGACTACCATGTTGGACACTCCCATCAAAAATTTATTCATCTTAGCCCTTGAATCAGCCCCTATGGTTGGAGCATACTTGGATAGTTGAGTGAACTTTAGAGCATACTCTTTCACACTCATACCTCCTTGGTGAAGGTTAATGAACTCTTGCATCCTTAGTTCCCTCAACTATAGGCGAAACAATATATCAATAAATTCCAATTTAAAAAATTCCCATCTTACTGGGCCCGTTCCTATGGGTCTCTCACCCTTTCACTGATCATACCAAGCTTGAGCCACATCTTTTAGTTGGTAGGCGGCTATCTCCGCTTTCTCCTCTGAAGACACTTCCATAACATCAAGCACATTGTAAACCTCGTCAATAAACCTTTGGGGATACTCTTCCACTTTGGAGCCGTGAAATTTGGGAGGGTTAATTCTAGCGAAATCTCTAACCCTTGAATCAGCCGAATTCACTGGAGCTACAACTTCTCTATTGGATTGAGCCGTCATGGCATGGGCTTGAGTTGTCATGGCTTAAGCTTGAGCCATCATGGCTTGGGTGAACATATGGATAGTAGACCTAAACTCTGTCTGGGTCACATTGTCAACCACGGGATCAACCAGAGCTTGATTATCTTGAGGAGGAGCAACCTTCATTCACATTGTCACTCTCCATTCTTCTTGTGTTAGCCCTTCATGTATTCATTTCCTGAAGACACAAGAGAAGGATTAGGAGAGGGACTTTATAGAGCTAGACTCTATGGAACGACTTAAGAGTAATGAAAGAAGTGAAATTTCCTAAACATCTTATAGCCACTCACTCATAAATGTGGCGCGCTTCACACTCATGAACAAGACTCTACTAGACGTGGTTTATGAGACATCATCCTAGAATTATTCTAAACCTTGTGCTCTTATTAGCAAGTTTGTCATGACCGAAGGGTACCCCCTAGATGTAACAAGGAACATAATACCCCTAAAGGCACTATGTAAGCCACTTAGCATATCATAACATAAAGCATTAGAACAATAAGAGTAAAACCCATTTCAAGTCTTAAAATTATTTCATAAAAGCAAAGTGAAAGTCTAGACTTGTCTCAATTAGCCATCTATTACAATAGTTTCAATGAAAAAGGGACATAGCCCATACAACATCGTTCAAAAATGAAATACTAGAAATGAAACTCAAAGTGAATCTCCTGCCCTCGAATCATGAGGACTCACCACAAGCAAAGATAATAGTCAAATCCAAGCTTGAACCAAATGGTAACCGTCTTAAGATCCGGACCCAACACTTGGGAAAAATGTAGGAAAAATATGGGTTGGTAGAAAAATGTACTAAGTAAGATAACCATGCATAAAAATGGTGAAAACATGCTAAAATGGATATTTTAGTTAAATGCATGCCCGTTGCTAGTTTAAAGCATCATTTTAGAGATAATGGAAAAGCATGAGTCATAAGCATAATTAACTCATAGATCATCATATCATAATAGGAGCATACCATAAATAACCTCAAATCATACTTGTGCAATGCATGAATAGGATCCCATAATCCCACCCATTCTAAGTAAAGTTTCTTTAGTAGCCATAGTTCATAATTCATATTATTATGATATTGGGAATAAGCCTTAACCGACATAGACCATGTGAGCTTACCATGGAATCTGGTATCTACCCAACACCAAAAAGGGGTTGTCCTACTTTCCTAAGGTAGAACCATACTCTTAGCTTAGGTGGATCCACTAGGTAAAGACCTATGTGGCACATAGTTTATGGTATAAGGATATTTCTACTAGAAACCCACCCTCAACTAGCAGAGGAACTTCCATCTCATGAGACCTATTCTAGAAACCCGCCCTCCACTAACTGAGGATCTTCCATCTCATTGGCAATATCCACTCGGTGCTAAGCATTAATTCACATGGAGTTTATATTAACTCTTGACTTAAGTTCATATTTATGGAAGATTGTCTTGACACTCAATCCAACATAACTCATACTATAGGTGATAGATTCAATAGGTGAGACTAGTCTTCCAACCATAGAATCACTACATGTGACAAACCTTTCACAGAATAGAATATTCATATATTAGTGTGTACATGAGTATAACTTCCAACAATACAACAACTAGATCATATTCATATTCACTTTACTCTAAAAGTGTTCATAAAGCATATATCTAAATCTCATATGCAGGCATAATTCTCAAACTTTTCCCTTTAAGGACCATAGATCACAATCCATCAACACATCTATAATTACTACATTAGACATTAAGGATAACATAATTCAAGTAGTTCAATTACTATATGCTTAATTCTATCATATGCTACTTGCATAAATCAATACCCACATTTTCATATCCAAATTGGGAAAATAGGGGACTTCAACATAAAACCGTATAAAATTATCAATATATCCATAATAAAACATAATTCAATCATTAAAAGTGAATTTGAAAGGAATCCATGAGATTGAAGTCAAACCCTAACTTTTGGGATTTCTCGTTTTGAAATTGGGGGCTTCGAAGGGGCTCCATGGATGAAGATCTACCATACCTTGGTGAATAAATCCAATGAATTTGAGTGAAAAAACTTGTTCCTTCATCCCTAGCTTCACCTTTCTTCTTCATCTTCCTTGGAGTTCTAGAGAGAGTGTTTTGAGGGAAAAGTTGGTTTTGATTTGGGGATTTAAAAATGATGATTCAGATGAGTTAGTTTAGGAGTCTAAAATACTTATATAGTTAGTTTAATATAGTAAAAAATGATGTCACCTAATATTAAATTAAAAGGGAAAACCCCACAAGACCCCTAGAGTCAATTGCCAAAAAGCAGTTTCAGTGACCACCTACGGTCACCCACCCATGGGTCGTGGATGGACCCACATGGCATGATGGTGAACCATGGGTGAGTTACTGGGACTTACCTCAGGGGATCCTAACCCACGACCCCTAACCATGGGGTGTGGACCCTCCTACGGGGCGTCGGGTTCATTTCATGGGTCATTGCCTCTTTTGGCAGTTTCGCTAGGGTCTCCCTCTTTTAACTCCTTCAACTCTGCTGGTGCCATTATATATGGCAGAATAGAGATAGGATGAGTATCAGGAAAAATATCTATATTGAAGTTTATTTCTCTCTCAGGAGGGACTCCAGGAAGATCTTCTGGAAAGACCTCTGGAAACTCACTAACAACTAGAACTGAATGAATAAGGGGTGTCGCAACAGTAGAGTCATTGACTCAGACTAAGTGATAGACACAACCCTTGGATACTAACTTTCCCATCTTAAGGTACAAAATGAAATGACCATTAGACATTGCTGAACTACTTCTCCACTCAAAGACTAGCTCATTAGGAAAATGGAACTTAACAACTCGAGTTCTACAATTTACTGAGGCATAACATGTATGAAGCAAGTCCATACCTAGAATGACATCAAAATCTACCATGTGTAACTCAACTAAATTAGTCATGGTGCTCTTGTGATTGACGGAAATTGTACAATCACGATAGACTCTCTCAACGAAAATAGACTCACCAATAGGTGTAGAAACACTGAACGACTCAAGAAACTTCTGAGTAAGAACATAAAAATTCATCACAACATAAGGAGTCACAAAAGATAGACTCGCTCCTGGATCTAGCAAATCATAAACATCAAAAGTAAAGACTTTGATCATATAAGTGACAACATCTCAAGAATTCTCTTGCTCTTGGCGTGTAGTGATATCATAAAGACTATTTGTTCCTCCGCCTATCCATGAAGTAGCTCCACTAGGTGCAGCTCTGTATCATGGAGAAACTTAACAATAGTGGGCTCTATTGCCCATATTTCCACTACCCTGCCTATTCGTAGGTCACTCTTCCATGAAATGACCCTCTTGACCACACTTGAAATAACCATTGGAGCCATCACGACACGGTCCTGGGTTGTTCCTACCACACTTAGCATATGTAGGAGCCCAATTATCTCCTTGTGCCACACTACCTTGAAACTATGAAAATTTAGCTCTCAAATTCTGTGTATTATGATTATTGAACTCACCTTGGTTACTTGGTGCAGGTGCACTAGCAGATGATGGAGCAGGTCCCTTATGTTTCTGTTAAAAAGAAGACCGGTTCACATTACTCTTTTGCTGCTCGGATTCGTTCACTGTCTTAGCTTTCTTGCTCCAAAAATCTTCAGTGTCCCTTAGGTCATCTTCCTCAACCTGTTGCACATGAATCATCAACCTTGCCATGTCCATGTCCACTATCAGCACGGCTACATTGCCCTCTTTCCTTGAAGACGAGACAACCCAGCAACAAATAAACTAATCCTGCTCCTCATGTCACCAACCATCTCGGGAGCATAGCGGGAAACTTAGGTGAACTTCAGACTGTACTCTTGAGCACTCATAGATTCCTTTCTAAGGGTGAGGAATTCTTGTACAATGCTTCTCTTAGTTCACGAGGGAATAAACACCTCATGAAAGAACTCTCGAACACAGCCCAACTCAAAATTGTTGCATCCTCAGCTCTACCCTTCTTCCATTGGTCAAACCAAGTCCTAGCAACACTTTTCAGTTAATAGGCAACTAGCTCCACTCGCTCATCATCGGCAACGTGCATAACCTCAAACACTTCCGCAGTTCCTCTACAAAGTTTTTCGGATCCTAAGTGACAGTCTAACCAGTGAAGCTTGTAGGATTCATCCTTAAGAACTCACGGATCCTAGAAGTATCAGCCACTTCGTGTCGATTCTGTCTCCATCCAACTTGATTGGTCACAACTTGACTCAACATTCGGATAGCTTCCTGGAACTCAGCAATGGTGACCTGTCCTTGGGGCTGCACTTAAGGTGCATTAGGTACCCCTTGCTCCTCGACATTCCTCCTAGAAGGACGACCTCTGATAGATCTTCATGGAGGAATGATCTAAAAGACACGCGGAAGCATGAATTAGAAGAAATTTTTTAAAGATAAACTCTACCGCATGAAATTAGTATGAAAGAAGTAAGATAGTTCCTTTATGTTGTAGTTTCCTAATTATAGATGTGGCGCGCTTCACACCGATAACTAGGACTCTACAAACACAGCTTCATAGACTCCCTAGGTCTTTTGAACCCTGGGATTTGATACCAAATTTGTCAAGTCCTAAGCCTACACCCTAGGCGGGACTGGCACTCAAGAACCATTACTTGCCCTAAGCGAACCCTTGGCCTTGCTTACTACTCAGCGGAAGACTTTACTCAACAATCAAGACAACTCAAGAGATAACTTTTAAGAATTAAACTTATAATGTATAAAGGAAAAACATTCAACTAACCACAAAGGCAACTCAAGTCTTATGATCAAAACAACTGAAATGAATAAGCCTAATGAACTACTAATGTCTAATTGTCTATGAAGCCTCTAATACTTATGAGGGATGTCGGGACAAGACCACCAATCATCCTAACAATTGAAATAAACAAATCAATGAAAAGGGATCCTCCGGAAAGCAAGGAGGCTCACCAAATGACTTTGAAATGCTCAACTGGATCAATGAAATGCTGGATGCTGATCTTGGTTACATGTATCTGCATCATAAAAGATGCAGGTTAAATGACATCAGTACATTAAATGTACGAGCATGTGAGGGGAAAACTAAACATGACATAAGCTCGAACAGAAATATGAAAGAAACAAATACCTCAGCCTTACTCAACTCATGGTTACTCAACTCAATGCAGAAATAAAAAATAGTAAAGGTACAGTTTATATAAAGCATTTAAAACAGTAGATAACATCTCAGAGTATTGAAAATACCAAAATATCTCAGTTGTATATGAGAATACAAAAATAAACTCTGCTTTGGGAGATTCTCTAACCGACAACCATCACTATGACATATGTGATGATACAACGTCTCCCCCACACTGCCACAACTGTCCTATAATTTACCAGGATATAGAATGCCTCAACTATATGGATCAACTAGTCTATGCTAAAAAGCATTAAGGAATTATCTAAAAAGTATGACCCTTTTTACCCACGTTGGCCACATGGTTTATCGAGACTTGAGTTATTATGAACTTGTCCCCATATCGGTGCTCAATACTACTCCCAAAATATATTCTGGTCATATGTTAAAAAAACATAACTCTTTTTCTATTATTTGAGATTATTACTCAAAAATGTCACGACCCGAGAGCACCCCTAGTTGTAACACGGTGTATTCGACCCCGAAGGGGTCTTATACAAGCCTCATAGCATTCATTCATCGCATAGGTAATAAAAAATATTGCGCAATTAAAAGTTTTCTTAATAAATCCAGCAATCAAAAACTCATTTATAAAGCAGCGGAATACTAAAGTCTCACATGGCCATCTTAGACAAAACTTTATACAAGATAGGGTCATGGACCTTTACAATCGAACTCTTAACAATAGTCTAAAATGTAAAAGAACTCGAAACATGAAAAGTCCTTGTCCTCGGTATATGAGGACATACCCAAAAGATGTCTTGGAAGAAGTCTATTCCAAGCTCCAACTAGAGAGATCCACTTAGTTACCACAACCTACACTTGTAGTAAAAATATAGAAGAAGAATGGGGTTAGCACATAAAGTACTAAGTATGATAGGCATGCAAAACATGCTCAAAAAGGACATTTGTTTGAAAGACATGCTTTTATGCTATTTTGGTAAAACTTCATGAAACACAAGTATAAGAGTCATAATACTCAATCATAACCAACATACAAGTCGTTTATCACAATAGAGACATGTTCAACATATATATCCCATTACCTTTACATAACCCTTCACTTAAATAAACCCTTAGGCCATACCTTGTGCAATGTATGGATAGCGTCCCATACCACTATCCATACCAAGGCACCACCCTAAGGTCACCAAAAGTGAACTTGCCATTCAACCTTTCCACTTTCAACATTATACATTCATAAAGACATAAACATTATTTAAGACATGATCATCACATAAGGACCATGACCTAAGATAACTCTAATTCACACTTGTGCAATGTGTAAGGAGCATCCCATACTACTACTCACCCTAAGTGCTCCTTTGAAGTCACCATAGACTAGGCAGATTCATTCTCAACAAGTAGTAACATGGAAGTAACTCATACATATATACAATCTAAGTATAGCATACATTCTTTCATTACATATATAAACATTCAAGTCACCATTCATTAACTTCATTAAGAAAACCTTCATTCATTAGACACAAGATAAACATTCTTCATTAACATGATCATAAAAGTCCATTTATTACATTAACATTATAATGAACACACCATGACTCCTCTCAAATGCCCACTTGTGCAATGCATAAATGGCGTCCCATTCCACCACCCATACTAAGTAGTACATCCTCAAGAAACCATAGTTCATTAACATTATTATGGGGATAAGCCTTAACCGACATAGACCATGAGAGCTTGACATGGAATCTCGGTGTCACCCTCACCGGATAATGGATTCCTACTTGCCTAAGGTAGGACCATTGTTCTTTAGCCTTAAGTGGATTCCACTAGCAAGACCTATGTGGGCACATAGTTATGGGATATGGGATTGCTTCTAGATACCCCGCCTCAACTCACGGATGAGCATCCATCCCAAGATATTGCTAATAAGTACCCCGCCTCAACTACCGGATGAGCACTAATCTCTAACCATATCCACTTGGTGCTTAGCATTATTTCCCATAGAGTACATTACATTCATTACATTAGTTCATTATGGGATAAAGGATTGCTACTAGATACCCCGCCTCAACTCTCGGATGAGCATCCATCCTAAACCCAATATTCACTAAGACGGGATATATGGATTGTTACTAGATACTCCGCCTCAACTCCCGGATGAGCATCCATCCCATCCCACATTCATTAATTGGAAAGCTCATAGATTCAAAGATGAGAATAGCCTTTCACCTAAGAACCCCATTTTATTCATTGGAGTACAATCAAGGATAAACTTTCAATAGACTCAACATTCATTATCATTATCATTTACCTTCCTTCATTCATTCATTCATGTGTGTGTATGTGAGAATAGCCTTTCACATAATTACCATCATTCACAAGTGTTAATAGAGATATAACATTCAATCCTAACAAAATTAGCTTCTAAACAGGATCATCTTTCAGTCATTTAGATCACACACATGGTTCACATCACATTCATATATATTCAACATTATGATAATACTTCAATTCATCAAGTTATGCCTTCAAGGCCATGAACACAATGTACATTATAGTCGTACAATACATTTACAACACACTAGTTCAACTTACTAGTTTCCGGCCATTATAGTCGTATCTTGATGTTTAACCCCTAAGTTGTTCAACCATGACCTGGAACGACATAAAACACCATCGAAACTCAAGACGAACACAAACGAACACCCGTTAGGCTCTAATTTCACTAGTTCATTTTTAGGGTCGTTACAAAAAACTAGCTCAAAATCACTATTGGAAAATCGGTGTTTTCTCTCTTGGTTAAATTTGAAAACATTTACTCTTTGGCAATACTTAGTTCGCATATAATATTTTAAAGAAATGAACTTTGTTCTTACTCTTACTGACTTCAATGATCAAGTCTTAAAACAAGTTTTAAAACATTTGTAAAAGACTTTTGAAATGACTCTAACAACTCTCTAGACTTGGCTCTTAACTCTCCTTGAACTTGAATTTATAGATTCAAGGTTATGATTCATGTTTACGGATGATTTCTAGTTGTTTAGAAGTCAGTCAGAGTAGTTAGAATTAATAGGGCATTTTATTACACTTTAGAAGGACTCAAAGGGGCTAAACTACGAGAAACGGGTGGTCACAGACCAGATTTTGTCACACTGCTAGTGTGCCACGCCAGCCCTACTGAAGCATCTGTGGCGCGCCGTGCCACCCCTCCCCCAGTTCAATCCAACGAATTTATCTTCTCATTTTCTGACCTTAATTTGATTAAATTTGATTCTTTTTCTCAATATCTCTTTAGATTTAGATACCCAAAACATGTACACAAGAATCCAACTCAAACAACTCTACTAATTGACTCAAAAATCTCAAGAAACTCCTCAATTTCATCCCAATTCAAGAACGGAAGCAATTCAAGAACACACATCAAGAACATTCAAACTTTCAACCTTTTAGGACGAATTCATGCTGAAATAAAAATGTTTTGCACATTGGTGAAAAAACCCAACACTATGTGAACTCACATATGTCGTAGGGATTACCCTTGGAAAAACCCACAACCAAATCGCAAGATGTTGACGAATCTTGACCTTTTGTTCTCCTTTTTCCTCTTGTGTTCTTTCTCTAAAAACCCTAGCGTGAAATCTTTGAGTGTGTAACCCCTACTTAATTACCAAAAACGAAATAAATTAATTAGGTATGGAAAAGACCAAATTACCCCTTTAAAATCCGGTTAACTTTTCTTATCAAGACAGCCCAACTTCGAACGGGCATATTTCCCTCATACGCGCTCGAAAATTAGCAAACTCGGTGGCGTTTGAAAGATAATTCCAAGACCTTTAATTTTTTATCTTATTTTCTACATAACTCATCATGTACTGAGAGTTATGGTCGTTTGAAGTTGACCCAAAAATCATACTTAACATAACTTTGCCAAATTTCAGATTTTTCATTCGTCCCAAAAATGGTTCTTTCTAATTCTAGCTCTTTCAAATAGCAGGGTGTTACACAGACTCATATAAATAATCGAGATTGATTCGCTAAGAGTCTAATTTTAGTCTCTAAAAGTTTGATTTCTAGTCGCTAAAAGCCTGCACAAGATATCAATACTTCAACTGATTTTCATTAACTTCGAATTCTCCAACGGGGTGCCCGGTTCATTCGGAACCCCGTGAACGTAAAAGAGATATGCAAACCCTACCAAATTCGATATTCTGAACTCATTTGAGAAATCAAATTTTCCATACGGAATCATCTCGATAAAAAGTAGATCCCACACCCAAACTCTATGTTAAGCAAAAATTCACGAGGGGGCTCATAATCAGCGTGGAAGCCTCGCGATCCAAATGAATGGTCGTTCTAAACCAAATTCAACATTTTAGAGCTAACCACACTAACATAATTCTCATCCGAGCTTGTAAACTCAGAATGTTGACTAAAGTCAAACTTAGGCCTTGCCTTAAAAGTGAAAATGTCTAATCACACAAACTCGTACTGAAAGCTTATGGAGTTGAGACGACCGTGCTACTAGACCAAAATGACCCTTCTAGAGGTCATGGAATAGTCAGAATGGAATTCTGAGGTAGTTTTCTTCCACTTATGATCAAAACTGACCTTTCAAGGTTCAAAAGCTCCAAACCACTAAAATCGCATAAAACTAAATGAATGACTAGGTGGCCAAGTTGTCAGTCCCAACAGGTCATTAATGACTTGGAGACGCTATAGGAAAGATTTAAATGACAAACAAGAAGCATAAACATATAAATGACCTAGAGGTCATTACAAAAAATACACCTACAAAAATAAATAAAAGAAAATTTAAAGAACATTTTTTTTTGTAATTTTTCTATTTCCTTATAAAATTATATATATATTATCTAAAAACAACAATATTTGTCGTTTCGAATTTTCTCAAGTAAAATTTACTCTAAAATAAAATAAAAATTGAAATAAAGATTAGATTTATAATAGATATTTAAAACTAAATTATGGGTTGACACTCGAGAAAGGTAAAAAAAGCATGTCGACAACCTGCCCCTCTTTGAATGGAAACATGAAAGAATTTTCAAATCAAGAAGTAGACAACGAGACATGGTTTGACCCGACTATTATTTGAAAGGGGAAAAAAGAGGTGACTAAGTCTTGCTTTTTGACAACCTATATATCTCAGGTTATAAGCAAATCAAGTCATGTGTAGTTTAATCAGATAGAATGATGAGATGTGTTTAAGGTTGAATGATCCCATCGATACTCCAGTTCACAGCTTCGATTGTTACATTAGAATTAAAGTTTAAAAAAAATACAAGTACAAGATCCTTTCTATGTAACTTCTCTTAATCTTGACTTGCATCTCCATGTCTTCTCAAGTGATGAGATAGGCATTTTGATCTAATGTTGAACTTGATAATGAACCATTTTCTCCCAGAGGACTTCAACTACTTAAAATTGAAAGTTGACTTTGTTCTTCAGGTGAGACCTTAAGCATGAAATGTGGATTGTCCATATTATTTCCTAGAGGGGTTCTTGAGATCAAAACAAACTACAAAAATATAACAATTTTTTCCACAATTTAAGTAAGAGGATTTTTTATAATATGAATCAAATATGGTGCTTATATTGTGTAATGAGACTTTGAAAAACACTCGAGCTTTGTAGCAACGTATCCACGACTTTTGATAATTGAAAGTAAACTCCATTTCCATGAAGTTATGTTAAACTAAATCATATTATTTAGGAGGGTCCTGCTAAATTATATCTCATTTATAGGAAGGTCAAATTAGTCCCACTTTCCAAGAGGGTCATGCGAATTCCATTTTTTAGGAGGGTCTTGCCAATCCCATTTTCCAGAGGGTTTTACTAATCTTATTTTCTAAGAGGGTCCTGCTAATTCTATTTTATAGGAGGTCTCTGCTAAATTAAATCTTATCTTTAAGGACATTCTTACTAAATTCCATTTTTCAAGAGGACCCTGCTAAATAAAATCCCACTTTTAGGACGGTCCTCTTAAATTCAATTTCTAGGACGGTTCCTGCTAAATCCAATTTTCCAGGAGGGTTCCTTCTAAATCCAATTTTCCAAGAGGGTCCTACTAAATTAAGTCTCATTTTCCGAGAGGGGCCTTCTAAATTAAGTCCCATTATCTATGTCTTGCTAATCTATTTTCCAGGAGGGCCCTCCTAAATAAGTCCCATTTTATAGATCTTTCGATTGAATGTAACAATTAGAGTTGCGGATCGGAGCCTCGATAGGACCTCATCCGACCTCAAACTCATCTAATCATTTTATCTTCTTGAACTACACATGACCTGATTTCCTTATAATCCGGGATATGTAGGTTGTCTGAAATCGAGACTTAGTCACATCTTCTCTTTCCCCTTTCAAATAATGGTCGGGTCAAAACGTGTCTCGTTGTCTACTTCTTTGTTTCAAACTCTTCATATTTACACTCAAAGAGGGTCAAGCTGTAGACACGAGATTTTTGACCTTTCTCGAGTTTCAACCCATATTTTAGTTAGTTAAATCTAATTTTTATTTCAAATTTTATTTTATCTTTTAAGTAGATTTTACTTGTGAAAATTGCAAACCACAAAAATAGTCACTTTTAGATTATACTTTTATTTTTTATTTTTAAGGAAATAGAAAAATTACAAAAAATATGTTCTTTAATTTTTCTTATATTTGATATTTTAGTAGTATATTTATTGTTGGTTATTTTTAAAAAAATGAAAATCCAAAAAAAATAAATCAAACTCAGTAGTATGTTGCCACGTAGAAATTTTTATATCAATCTTAATCAGAAGCATATTTCATGAGAAAGGATAATATTTCATTAGTCCTTTCTAAGTTTTCTGAATCAAGACTCTCCTGGAAAATGGGTTTAGCAGAACCCTCCTAAAAAATGAAATTAAGTAGGTTGCTATTGAAAAATGATATTTAATTTACCAAGAATCTACTGAAAAATGGGACTTAATTTAGCAGTACCCAGTAGAAAAAAATGTGACTAGCAGAGTCCCTCTTAGAAAATGAGATTTATTATAGCTGAACCCTCCTGAAAAGAGAGATTTAGCAGGAAATACCTAGAAAATAGGATGTAATTTAGAATGACAATTTTAAAAATTGTGACTTAAATTAGAAGGACCATTCTAGAAAATCGAATAAGAGGACCTCCTAGAAAATGAGATTTAGTTTAACATGACCCTCGTGGAAAATGAGATTTAGCGAGATTCTCTTGGAAAATGGAATTTAGTTTACAATACACTACTGGAAAATGAAAATATCAGAACCATCCTAGAAAATGGGATTTAGTTTACCATGACCCTCTTGTAAACTGAGATTTAGTTTAGCAAGACCCTCTTGGAAAATGGGATTAGCAGAACTCTCTTGGAAATTGAGGTTTAGTAGGACCCTCCCAAAATATGGGATTTAGTTTAGTAGAACCCTCTTGGAATATGGCATGTAGTAGGGGTCTCTTGATTAATTGGATGTAGCAGGGACCTGTTAGAAAACATGATTTAGTTCAGCAGTACCTTCTTCGAAAATTGGATTAGCATGACCCTCTTTAAAAATGGTATTTAGTGTAGCAAGATCCTCTTGGAAAATGGGATTAGCAGACCCTCTTGGAAAATGAGATTTAATTTAGCAGGACCTCCTAGAAAATAGGATTAGCATGCCCCTTTTGAAAAATGGAATTTTTCAGGATTCTCTTGGAAAATATGATTTACAGGACCCTCTTGGAAAATGAGATTTAGAAGGAACCTCCTGAAAAAGGAAATTGGCGGGACCCTCCTAGAAAATTTGATTAGAAGGACCCTTCTTGAAAATGGGATTTAACAGGACCCTACTTAAAAAATGGATTAGCAGACCCTCCTAGAAAATGGGATTAACAAAACCTTCCTAGAAAATGAAATTTAGTAGGACCCTCATGGAAAATGGGATTAACATGACCCTTATTTGAAAAATGGGATTAGCAAGACTCTCCTAGAAAATGTAACATGATTTAGTAGGACTCTATTGAAAAATCGTATAAGCAGGACACACCTAGAAAATGAGACTAGTCGGACCCTCCTGAAAAATGAGAGTGAATTTAGTAGAATTTCTCCTGAATATTATGATTTATTGTAACATAACTTCACGAAGAATGGGATTTACTTTTATTAATCTAAAGCCATGTGGATGTGTTGCAACTAAGCTTGAGTCTAGTTTAAAGTCACGATACACAATCAAAGCACCATATTTGATTCATATTCACAATGTTTTCTTATTTAAACTAGGGAAAAACTTTGATCTCATGAACCCTTTTAGAAAATAAGGACAATCCACATTTCAAGCTTAAGAGCTCGCTTAAAGAACAAAGTCAACTTTCAATTTTAAGTAGCAGGAGCCCTGTTGGAGAATAGGGTTCATTTCCAAGTTCAACTTAGATCAAAATACATATCTCACCACTCGAGAAGACATGAAGATTCAAAAGAAGTTGCATAGATAGGATCTTGTACTTGTATTATTAGTTTTTTGGTCTTTCATTTTAATGTAACAATTGGAGCCGCACCAGATCCTCGAAAGGACCTCATTCAACCTGCAACTCATAATTCTATTGTTTTGAACAACACATGACCTTATTTTCTAATCACCCGGGAAATGTAAGTTATGTAAAAGAAGAGCTCCGCCACATCTTTTCTTTCCTCTTTCAAATAGTGGTTGGTCAAAACATGTCTCATTGTCTACTTATTTATTTGAAAACACTTCATGTTTCCCGTAAAAGAGGGACAAGCAGTAGATACAACATTTTTCAACTTTCTCGAGTTTCACCCCATATTTTATTTTTATATCTTATTTTATTTCAATTTTTATTTTATTTTGTAAGTAGATTTAACTTGAGAAAATTGAAAAACTCAAGACTAGTCACTTTTAAATAATATTTTCGTTTTTTATTTTCAAGGAAATAGAAAAATTACATAAAATATGTTCACAAAAATTTATTATATATAATATTATAGTAGTATTTTTATTGTCGGTTAATTTCAAAATGTGAAATTCCAGAAAAAGATCAAACCTATTTGATTTCAATCTTAACCAAAAGCATATTCCATGGGAGAGGAGAATATTCCATTCTCCCCCTCTAAGTTTTTTGATAATATCAAAAATCTATAAGAGCATTTTGGAAAGGATAGAACTATAAGGGCATTTTGGGAAGGATACTAAACCATAGATCTTTTTAAAAAATAAAAAATAAGTGAGGCATGTGAAGCCTATTATATTAAAAACACAAAAAAGTATAATATACAATATCGATATAAAACTGCAAAATAAATAAAAATGTGAAATAAAAAGACAAAATTAAAATATGCAACCAAGGAAAATGGAGATTCATCTTCTCCAAGCTTCCCATCGAAGAGCTCCGCCCATCAGCCGCCGGAGAGATCGAAATCAACTTCCCAATGTCGCATCTCCTCCATTTCAGTTGCTACCAGCTCTTCTCCAATGTAAGTCTCTAACCTTCTACACACGTTGAGCTAAATCAATCAGTAGATCGGGAGAACTTTAAGTTTTTTGGCTTCTACCTTTATCTTCTGGACACAAACTTGACTCCGAAGATTGGAATATATGGAGATCGCCTCCCAATTTGAGAAGAGGAGCTCTTAGGGGCCATTTTTTTTAATTTTTGTGCTGCTATAAAATTCTTCAGGTAAGACTTGATAAGCATTATATATGAATTAGAATTCCTTTTCTCTAGTCTAATCTTTGATAGATTGCATTCCACAAAGAGATTAATACCACTATCTAAATTTTAGACCTTTGAATCAGACAACTAACTCAATTGTGCTTATACGATTTATGAGACTGCAAAAACTTTTGGAGAAATTGGATTTTTTGAGGAAAAAAATAGGAGCTATCAACAATCGAATACACCACTAACAACTTTTTAGTACTGATTTCGTACCACTTTGGACACCTCTATGCTCTCACCAGGTGCGTGATAGTGTTAACCAACCGTAATAGCTTCAGACTTTAAAAGTTTTCTATAGTTATGCTTCAATTGTGAACTCTTGCATGCTTCTTATCGAATACTTGTATATCTGACTATGATTTAGTATTTGTGACGTGTGAGAAGTTAATTAGGACTCGGAGAGTTTGATTGCTTAATCATTATGTATGGAGTGTTACATTTGTCAAGATTTATTATCTTCTTGGCTATTGTTGGGACTTCCTGAAAAGACTTAAACTCGTTATAAGTACCTTCAAAAACAAAAACTAGGTTAGCGAAAAATTAGCAACAATATTTCCCTCCTTGAATGAATGTTGTACTCTTACTAATATAGTATTTCTGATTCTATTAATGGAGTTGACTTCCATTGTCACACTCCAGGGTGAATCCCACTCTCCATTAAGAATATTAACCATCGACAAAGAATCAGTCTCATAATAATCTGATGAAAATGTTTATCCAAACAGTATTGCAGACCCTCTCTAATAGCAATTGCCTAAACCACCAAGTTAGAAGAATCAGCCAACTTCATACCCTTTGCCCCTACCAGATTACCATTATGATCTCTCACACATAAAAATCTAAAATAGGACCCTATTACCCTTGGAAGCCCCATCAATGTTACATTTTAACCATCCAACAGGAGGAGGATACCATTGAACAATTTTGTGATGGAAACTTGGCTTGCAACTATCAAGTTGAGTGACTATCTGAGGTCAATTTTGTGGACTATTGTTAATCCAATTAAACCTCAATTTGACAAACTTATAAATTTGAGAGTTAATTTCCGAGATGATCTTGCCCCTAGAGTAACAGCCACCATGTAATATTGTGTTTCTCCTCTTCCAAAGAACCCATATTTTTGTGCTTTCTAATAATTTTAATCAAATTTGAATGCTTTTTTTATTTATTAATTTGATTTAGAATGTTAGTACAATAATTTTGGGTCTAAATTATGTATAATATTAATTAATTACCAATAAATGTGAAAAAATGGACAAATAATTGTTCCTGACTTAGTGAAGTAATTGCTTCAAGTTTTAAGATCTAAGGGAATTATGCATAATCTATCGTCTTAACTAAGGGTGCAACTTACGCGTCTTGATCCAAACACTTTTAAAAACCATGCATCTTATTATAAAGAATGTGAACAACTTACCAAGAATTTCTTTTTTTTAAAACTAAAGAAGCTACTGCCTTTATATTGATAAAAATAAACGATTGGACCAAGGTCCAAAAATATATAAGATGGAATAGGCCCAATAACTTGGCCAACTATAATAGGAAACAAAATGAAATCCGATTAGAATAAGCTTCTATAGGTGTCTTTGCATCTTCTTGCTTCCGATGGTCTCGCCGGAGATCAGACTTGCATATCTGGCTGAGACTATTGTGACCCTCAGCTTGTTGCACTCAGTTTCCATATTTTCCCTTAAAAATCTTTCAAGCAAAGTATCTTTGATATACTCTTCTTTTAATTGCATTTTCTTCTCCTTTTCTTAAGATCGATGGTTTTAACACTTACAACATTAATACCACCATCTTATGAATGAAAAAGAAACCAAACATAAACTACAGGGTTATATTTGTCCATTTATTTATATAACCGAAGTAGACCAGTTATAAATTTGGATTCGCATAATCCTATATTTATAATCAACACCTATTTTCCTTCTCTTATTAGATATAAAATCTTAAAAAAAGGAAATGTCATTTACAAAGCCTCATTTATTAATTGCCTTTTCTTCTCTGATGCAATCAACAAATTTTCCCCCTTTTTTTCTCATTTGCCCAAACTTAGTCTGATAGTTTTGTTGGTGTTGAGTAGTTTTCTAGGGATTTATTAATGTCGCCGATGGAAACACCATAAAAAAAAAATTTATGGCTGGGTAATATTACCCCTGACGTTATCGATGTGCCGCAGTGTCTTTTCCCTAGAACTTTGGGCTGCTTGATAGCGTACCGACATATACCTCTTGCGGGTTTGGATTTATCCATTTTAGAAACATCAAAGACTCCAAGGAGACTAAAGATGCGCTCCAACAATACTTCTTTCATGGAAATCCTCTTGGGATCGAATTCGTTAAGCTAGTTTAGAGATATACAAAAACACAAACCGTTTTAGTGAATTCGATCCTAAGAGGATTGCCATGAAATAAGGATCCTTGAGTGCGCCCTTAGCCTCCTTGGTGTCCTTGATATTTCTAAAATCTATAAAATCAAACCCACGAGAGGTATATGGGGTTGAGTTACAATCCAAATAATCCCCACTTCAAGATAGTCAATGCACCACCGACTTCCGTGTACGGATATTCTCATGGAGTAAGCATCACACTAGGCATGTGGCAAGGTAAAACAAACTTTATTGCCACTCCTCTAGACATCTTTGACATAATTCTTGAGCAAGAGTTCTTCTAGAAATACCACACAATGATTGATCCTTACCTCCAACGATTGTTGTTCATGGACTTGGAAGGATCATGTATGGTGCCCCCGATTGAAGAAAGATAGAAAGATGAGCTCAACTATCGTCAATGCAGCTCATGAAAGACCTTAAGAAGGGGGAGCCGACGTTCAAAGACACCATTGTGAGTGTGACTAAAAACAATAGTGCTAGAGCGACTTTCGACCATGTATGGAGAAAGTTTTGAAAGAGAATAAAAACGTAGTGTCTAAGAAGTTTCACAAGGTCATTAATCGAGTTAATGTTCTACTGGCCCCGTATGCGAGAAGACAAGATTCAATTGTTCATACAACAACAATGTGTCACGATCATCGCAATATAAGGTAGGGGAGAGTGTCACGACTCACCACCTCATCACGCCACATAAGCACCACATGGAAAGTAGTTATTCATTTGGAAGCATAAGTATTCTAGCATTTATGGGAAGATTCTAGAGCCTTGAAGAACTTCTTGGAAAGACTCTAGAATAACTAGGAAAAATTCTTGAAAAGACTTGGAATATTCTAGGCATGTAAAGAATTCTAGAAGAAGGGTTTGTTTGTAAATATGTAGGACTTATGTAGAAATTATGATTTACACGTTATCCCCTAAGTTAGTATTATAAATAGAGGGGAATCCATTTGTAAATCAACCAAACAAAATCAAGAAATCTTCCGAGCAATACAAAAGTCTCCTTGCTATTTCTCTTGTGTCATACTTCATTCTCTTAATGATCTAAGTTTGAAAAGGCTTACTTGAGCTTACAAGATTGTGAAAGAACAGTGAGTAAGTTGCCAAGTGACACACGGAGTGTTTAGTTAAAGTCTAAGTCCGTGATATTTGGATGACCATTTTGGCAATTTATATGTTGGCCAATGTTTAAAAGAGCCAAAAATGGCCTTCCACTATCACAACAAAAATTCAAGGATCATGATTGACCTTTCGTGAGAAATTACTCATGTAAAGTGAACCAATAGTCATTTTAGTCAACCATTAACTATTAATTAAAAATTCCTATAACAAGAGCATCCTAATAATCCTTATAACCAACCAAGAAACAATTCAACCAATGGAAATATCCACAACCATCATCATGTACGCAACCCCAACACGGTCTCTTAAACTCATGTACCTCAAAAACTCTACGTATGAGTCAAAATCTTTATCAGTATCTGACAAGAAGAAAACAATGTTGAACCCGACAACATCATCTGAATAGTATTTAGTCAACTTGTCTAACCATATTCCTACAGAGCAATTAACTACATTAGGATTGGAAAAAGAAAAATATCAGCACTTGAATGTTGCTAACAAAATCCATACAAAATAGTTGACTTATATAATAAATATTTATATTGTGCTAATCCAAAGAAAGATCAAAGATACATATATTCTGTTCTAACAGTTTTTCTTGACTCAATTTTGGAATGAGTTCCATAAGATTTTTTGTCAAATCATACTTACATGTTAGATTCTATACTTTCTTTAATAGGAAAACAGACAACATGACACACAGATGTTCTAGTCTTGGTAATAACGCAGTAAATAGTCATGGCCAGAATGGTGTTTTCCAATAGAACTTCTTGCATCATTGCTGTTTGCTTGATTGACGATAAAAAGATCCAGAGGAATATTGCTTCGAAATTGACCCAAACCATATTTTTCATCCAAAATAGGACCTCGATCACTTGTTATTTTATGAGGATAAGAACTATCATTTTCCCCTTTAATCAGTAGTTAGTGGTTTTGAAATAACTGATGAAACCTGCCTTGCATAGTCAAAGGTCTAGGTGGCATGTCAAGATATAAGATGGCAAACGTCTAGATACATTTGGGGTCAACATATCTATATGTTTTCCACGCTATGGTTCTGACATCCCTCCTAGACCTTTGAGTAAGCAAGGAAGGTTTCACCTTGTTATTTCAAGACCAATAATTACTGATTCTAGCAAACTTCAAAGGGGAACTAAAAGATTGATGATTGATAGGGAAAATGATAGTTCTTATCCTAATAAAAGAACAAGTGATCGAGATCTTGTGTTGGATGAAGAGAATGGGTTTTCTCCATTTGGTAGAAATGTTCCCTTAGGTCCTGTAACAGGTAGTCAAGTAAATAATGTTGATGCAAGAATTTCTCCTGGACAACACTATTCTGGCCATGACTATATATGTTGTGGTATTATCCCCAAGAATGGAACATTGTGTGTCGTGTTATCTGTGTTCCTATCGGGGAAAGTATAGAATCTGAGATGTTAGTATGACTTAACAGAATTTCTTATGAAACTCATTCCTAAATTGTGTCAAGAAATGTGTTTTAGCAAGAATATATGCACGTTTTGTTTTTATTTGGATTAGCACAATATAAATTATTCTTATAAAAGTTAACTATTTTGTGTCGATTTTGTCAGCTACATTCAAGTGCTAGCATTTCTCTTTTTGTAGCCTTTATGTAGTCAACTGCTTAACCGAAATGGGGTTAGCCAAATTGACTAAATACTATTCTGAGGTTGTTGTCGGGTTCAACATTATGTTTTTCTTGCCTAATATTGATGGATATTTTGTCTCATTCATAGAATTTTTGAGGTACCTCAGTTCAAGAGATTGCGTTGGGGTTGCAAAACATGGTGATTGAACCAACATGTTCTTTGTGCAACCTTCAAACTTCATTACGAAGGTTGTGAAATTTTGATAGTTTGGCATGTCTTTACGGTGTTGTTCTAAAGTCTGCATCTATTGGCACATCCTTGCCACCAGAGTCCTACCCACCTCTAAACATGGATGCACATGAGATTACATTCTCTCATGTTTCCCAAGCAAGGTCCTTTTCAACAGATGACCTTATTACAAGTTTAAGTAATTTTTAGCCATCAAGTAGTGTGGTAGTAACTGTAGGAGCATCTGTTGGTATTCCTGCATGGGATGTTATTGTTGCACCACAGTCTAGGAGATATTTCAAATGACAGGTATAGTTTGAAAGACATCAAGATGTTAGGATAACTGATGAGTCCACAATTGGACTCATTTAGGGCTTTATTTTGATAGAAATAGTGTCCTCAAATGCTTATTTTACCTCAATATCTGATGAAAACGCTTAATTTCAGGTATTTGAAGTTTTAGTGGAAGCATGAACACTTAGTCACAAAAATGCTGAAAAGAACGAAGAAACTGAAGCCTGAGCATCACCAAGCACACTTGGCAAATCGCCGAAGGGACACTTCACCCTTTGTTCCAGTATGCGAAGCCCTGAAGCAAGCGGATCAAAAGGCGATCAAAGGAGCAGTCGGTGTGTCGCCGATAAGTTCTACAAAGAATAAATATACCGCCCAATGATGCAGGACACAAACATGTTGAAGGCAAAGTACAAAAGGCGATGGACCAGAAGAAGGGCAAATCGCCAAGTCGATCGACGATCCTAACTAACCTCGTCGAACGATCTGCCTTAGCACTATTTTCTGAAACTATAAATACTAGCTTTAGTTTTATTTTAAGGAGATCCAAACATTAGTATAATTTTTACTCTTAGAATATTAGTTTCATGTATTTTTCTCTCAAGTTTGGAGAGGGTTTTTGGAAGACTTGGAAAAAGGAATTCATCTTCCCCAAATTGGAAATGGGTCTTCTCTATTCTTCTTTCTTTGCTTACATTAAGGTTTAATTTCTTATACCCATTTGATTTTGCTATCATTTTTGGTATAATTGTTTATTTCTAGATGTGTGACTAAAATCCCCCATTCTTGGGGTGTGATTTAGCCAATATGAGTTAAGATTATTGTTGGGTTTTTCTTGCTTATAGGTTAGATATATTTTAATGGTGATTTCACCGAGTAGTTATGGTTTAATTTAATGCGTTTGTAGTTGCAACTACAAAACCACCTATGTGTTTTCGGCTTTCAAGATAGAGAGGTCCTGAAACAAAGATCGATAGACTGATAGCCTAAGGAGTGGGTTGACACGAGGTTCAGCCCGAGAGGGTGAGCCCTAGTCCCATATCCTAACACTTAGCTCGAGAGAGTGAGTGGGATAAGGCGTAGGCTGGCCTTCATGCGGCAAATGGGTGTCCAACAGGAACCCATTTGAAACAGGGTAAGTTACTCGAGAGAGAACTTATTTCAATCTAAAGCTTAGCGTAGTCACTATTATCTTGCAAATTTCCTATTGAAAGCATGAACCCAACGATTTATATTAACTTTTATGGCGGTCACACCCCAAGAATATTTCCCCATACTTGATTTTCTTGTTATTTTCGTTGTTTTTACCACTTGTGACAAACCCCCATAGATATTTGACACTTTTGTACACCCTCTTGATTTACTTTGCTTTTATTGGTAAATTTCTTTAACTACAACTAACTAGAAAAGAAGATTCTAATTAGCTACTATCTTCACTACCGCTCCCTTGGGACATGACCCTAACCCTTGTATGGGTTACTATATCAATGCCGATCGTAAACACTTGAATTGTAGATTAGTGTTGTTGGTCAGGATAAGCATCAAAATGGCACCACTGCCGGGGAGTGGTGTTATGTGAAAATGTAGTCTATTTAACATTTTTGTTCTTTTTAGTTTTAGTTTTACTAATCTTTGTTGTAGTTTTATTTTGCTCATTTGATTGTTACAGCAGGGAGGCAAGGATAGATAATCACTACGGTTACCACACGAATCATCCCCTTTTAAAGCTACTAAACCTCATAGATAACCTCTTAACTTTCAAACAATTGGGAGATGAAACTCTTGAAGAAATGTGGTTGAGGTTCCAATCGGTGTTACACCCTTGCCCATCTCATGGGATGACGGACAAGGCATTGCTTGAATGTTTATATAGAGGTCTTGGACCTAAGAATAGAGGTAACGATGATCAACTTTTTGAAGGCGGTATGCTATGCCAGCCCTACGAAGTTATGGAAAAACTCCTTCATGGCTTGGCTACAGCAAACACGGAGGCCAAGAGGGAACAATAGTGGAATACACTGGTAACTCGGGTAGAAGTTCTATCCAACCGAGTCAGGGAATTAGAGGTACAAGCCATGAACGATGAAGAGCACTTCTCTCTCCGAAAGTGCACACATAAAAAAAGGCATAGAGAAAAGAAGGATGATGAAACCCATTCACTCTCTCAACAAAGACTCGAGGAACAAAACAAGAAGATGAATAAGATGAAGGAGAACATTGCCATGCTTAATGAAACATCAACTTCCAATTCCATGACTATCCAGTTGCAAGATGCTCAACTCACCCATTTGTTGACAGGTCACTATCTACCATTCACCGAGGACTCACCCAACTACAAAATGGGTGAATCAGAGGATGAAGAATAACTGCTGACTTGCGTCGTGTCACGACGTTAACTAAAGCATTGTTTGGGAGGCAACCTAAAATCCTTTAATTTTTTTTGTTTCTTAGTAAAATAATGGTTTGATGTTTGTGCAAGTTAAAGTTAGGGAAGTGCTTGAAAAAGTTTATGAATGCAAGCAATATGTCCGGTAGGCAAGCCGCCGACACGATCGACGAACTCGATTCCTTTCATCGTCTGACTCAAGACACTGTCATCTTGGATTCTGTAAAACTCGATGGTCTGAGGAAAATTAGTGGCGCATTGCTGACCATGTTGGCGATCTAGATATAGATCGCCATTAGGATCCCCACATAAGCTGCAGGTCCCGTTACATTTGGTGAAGACACTAGACACTCGGCGCTTCACCGAGTGAATGAGCAAACTTGATACACATCGTCGAATGGGCGGCAGCTGGATGGTTACTGCAAGCCACAGGTTTAAAAGTTCTATTTCATTCAATTTCTCTCACTTTTTTATCCTATCAAACTCACACCTGCACTCCAGCTTTATATTTCTTACATTTTTAGAGTATTTTAGTTGTCGAATTGTGCATGGAGTTGGGTTAAATTGCTGACCAGCATCTCAGTAGCATTTTATTTGGCATAAAAGGTTAGTAACTCAAACCCCGCATTTGATTTATAAAAAAAATTGTACTCATTTGCATGATGTTGATATTGTTAAATCGTTGCTGAGTCTCTGAGTCGATGGGATCACATGCATTATTGATTATTATTCGCTAATATTTGCGAAATTGGTGGAATCCCACTCGACTGTGCTTTTGAGTTAAATTATTTTGCTATGGGAGAGCTAAAATTGTGTTGGGTCTTCGTTGAATTTGTGTTGTACTACTTACATTGCATTATCAAGGGTTGCGGGGTTGAATTTGAAAGAAATAGGTTGAAAATAGACACGTTGGGTAGTTTGGCGAGCTAAATCGAGCTCACCGAACTGCTCGGCGGAACGCCTAACGTCCCCATTTTGCCTTTAACCTAATTCTGCATGTATTGATTGATCTGTTACTTTCGGTGGTAAGTCTGATGTCGCCAAGCATAGTCGGAGACTCAACGAAAGCCTCATTATCTACCCCTTTGTCTGCACCCTTGTACCATCTATGCATCATTTTCAGCGAATCGCCTAAGTGGAGGAGCACTTAACCAACTGGTTTGGCGAAATGACTCTACACTCGAAACTTCCCTGCACCTGTTTAAATACTGTCTAACTTTTTCTCAAAGGATTTTGCAGAAATGGCTAGACCAAAGGTCGCAGGAAGAGACATGCCACCCAGACATATAAGAGCACAAAATTTCAAAAGAGACGAAATGGTAGGAGGATTGGCCAAAGAAAGAAGAGAGAGTAAGACATCAATTTCCAGTAGGAGGCTCCCCATTGAACACATTATTCCTTCGTGGAAGTGTGGATTCTACACGGCTATAAACTCCTTTTTGGCATTCCATGAAGTGGACGAAATGGTTGCAGCTAACATCGCTACAGAAGCTACGCAAAATGAACACAATGAGACACAAAATGATAATCCAGGGACCATTGTCGAATTCTAGGCTAATGCATCGGGGAGAAATGCCTTGACGGATGGAGCAAGCGTGTAGACAGCATCCCCTCTTTACCCCCCCTCTCTGATTTTCTTTACTTTTACTACTGAATATTTTATCACTTGCATTTTAGGACAAACACATTTATTGTGGTGGGGTGTGGCCCACACCTTTTGTGTTGACATTTGTGTTTTTATGTATATTTGGGTTGTCTGTCTTTACCTGTGTTATATACTATTTCTCGTGGATGTTTGAGCTTGTTTCTCATTCATATTTTTAAAATTGTAAAAAGATTTTGACCCTGCCGAAAAATTTTCATTTTTCGAAATTTTTTTGCCACCTCTTGTGTTGAAAGTGGTTGTTCTCTTACAAATTCAAGTTTCAGTTTTGATCAATACCGATGACTTGAATAATGCTATTAATCGAACGAACATGAAGGTGCGGCTACGACGAGACCAAATAAAATTACATAGACAATATGTGAAATCTTTGCAATTCGTTGTGATTAGTCATTTATGGAATTGACTCTCTTGTGATGATTAATGCACAGTAGCGAAAGTGTGTAGTCTTGTTTTGATTTAGTGTCAATGCCTTGTGTGATGAGCTTACTTTGAACCATACATGAATAAGCCTAGAATTTTCCCCATTAGTCTAATTGATTTAGTAAGGTGTGCTCTTGAAATGATCTTAGGTGACTTTAGAGAGTGTGAGCCAATTTGACATCTACCTCTTTTGTGGCCTACCCGTGAGCGTGTGAAACTCTCTTGAACACCCCTTGAGCCTTACCTTTCTTTGGAGGAAGTTTGATGAACCTTAGACCTTACTTCATTCACTACCTATAATCATCTTGAGATGTGTTTAAGTGAATAGCCAACTTAGGCCAAAAGCCTAAGTTGGGGGTGTGGTGAAAAGGAAAAGGAAAAGTCAAAGAAACTGCAAGAAAAAGTCTCTATTAAGCCATGGTATTGCAAAACCAAATGGAAACCCTCCATATATAAAAAAAAAAAACAGAGAAAGAGAAAAGAAAATAATGAAAAAGAAAAATTGTGGAATAAAAGTGCAAAAAGAAATTGGGTTTTCCAAGCAATAAATTGAGAGTGAATAAAAGGATGACTTAGAAGCACTAGAAGAAAAAGTTATAAGGGAAGGGAAAAGGAGGTTTCGAGAACATCACATCTCATGAGGACAAATAGTCACCGAGCCTTAAATGACCATACCTTTGCACTCAGCCCCATTACAATCCTTGAAAAGACCTTTTTGATCTTCAGTAACCCGAACCGAAGGTTTATTGGAAAATAAGGGAAAACCTATGGGTGAAAACATGCACTGTGTTCCTCTTTTTGAGTGTGAGCGTTGCATCTGATTCCTGATCTTAAATTTACCCCTGCGTGAATATAGAATCATTCTTTGTGTGAGGGCATTTAGATACTATTGTTGAGCATGAACTTGCATTAGTAGCAAGTATTGTGAGCATGAGAATCTTTGGTAATGGTGTGTCACAACTTGAATCTTTGAGTACACATTTGATCTTTGCATGAGTAGTTTAAGTCTTGTTGTGTATTTTCATGATCGAGTCTTGTGTATCACTATTTGGGACATCCTATTTGAACTGCTGAACTTGAGTTTTACTTGAGGACTAGAAAAAATTTATGTTGGGGTGTTGATGAGTCCATAAATTGGACTCATTTAGGGCTTTATTTTGATAGAAATAGTGTCCTCAAATGCTTATTTTATCTCAATAGCTGATGAAAACGCTTAAGTTTCAGGTATTTGAAGTTTTAATAGAAGCATGGACACTTAGGCACAAAAAGGAACAAAAAGGCTGAAAAAAACGAAGAAACTGAAGCCTGAGCATCGCCAAGCGCACTTGACGAATCCCTGAAGGGACGCACTTCACCCTTTGTTCGAGTATGCGAAGCCCTGAAGGAAGCGGAGCAAAACGTGATGAAAGGAGTAGTCAGCATGTCGCCGATCAGTTCTGCAAAGAAGAAATATACCGCCCAATGATCCAGGACACAAACATGCTGAAAGGAAAGTACAAAAGGCGATGAACCAGAAGAAGGGCAAATCGTCAAGTCGATCGGCGATTGCGACTAACCTTGCCGAACGATCCACCTCAACACTATTTTCTGAAACTATAAATACTAGCTATAGTTTTATTTTAAGGAGATCCGAACATTAGTATAATTTTTACTCCTATAATATTAGTTTCTTATATTTTTCTCTTAAGTTTGGAGAGGGTTTTTGGGAGACTTGAAGAAAGGAGTTCATCTTCCCCAAATTGGAAGTGGGTCTTCTTTATTCTTCTTCCTTTGCTTACATTAAGGTTTAATTTCTTAGACCCATTTGAGTTTTCTATCATTTTTGGTATAATTATTTATTTCTTGATGTGTGGCTAAAAGCTCCCATTCTTGGGGTGTGATTTAGCCAATATGAGTTAAGATTATTGTAGGGTTTTACTTGTTGATAGGTTTGATGTATTTTAGTGGTGATTTCACCTAGTGGTTGTTGTTTAATTTAATGGGTTTATAGTTGCAAATACAAAACCACTTATGTGTTTTCGGCTTGCGAGAGAGAGAGGTCGTGAAACCAAGACCACTAGACTAATGGCCTGAAGAGTGGGTCGACATGAGGTTCAGCCCCAGAGGGTGAGCCCTAGTGCCATATCCTAACACTCAGCTCGAGAGAGTGAGTGGGGTAAGCCGTAGGCTGGCCTTCATGTGGCAAATGGGTGTCCGAGAGGAACCCATTGGAAATGTGGTAAGTTGCTCGAGAGAGAACTTATTTCCATCTAAAGCTTAGCCTAGTCACTATTATCTTGCAAATTCCTATTGAAAGCATGAACCCAATGATTTATATTAACTTGTATTGCGGTCACACCCCAAGAATATTTCCCCATACTTGATTTTCTTGTTATTTAGCTATTTTTACTAATTGTGACAAACCACCATCAATATTTGATACTTTTGTGTCACCCTCTTGATTTACTTCACTTTTATTCATAAAGTTCTTTAACTACAACTAACTAGAAAAGAAGATTCTAATTAGCTATTATCTTCACTATAGCTCCCTTGGGACATGACCCCAACCCTTGGTTGGGTTACTATATTATCGTCGATCGTAGACACTCGAACCATAGGTTAGTGTCGTTGGTCACAATAAGCATCAATAACTCATGGCCACATATGTTTTAGAGGTATTCTGTATTGAATTTTAGAATTCAATTTTCTCTTTGTTTAACTTTCTGTTGTCTCTATTTTCTTTTTGTTTCCAGAATTCTTGTTTAACCATTTCGTATTTTGTACTCATTGGTTCGATTAATCATCACGATGTGTAGTACTTGTTAAAGAGAAAATGCTCCTGACTAGGAATTTCTATGGTCTTAGGGCTCGAGACCTCTGATTAAGGGTGTAAGAAATCCATCCATCCCTTAAATAAATGAATTATGATTGCTGAAACTTGCAAAAGTGTTTGGAAATCCTCAAATATCTTGAGGTAAAATTACATTTTGAAATTTTGAGAAATATTTTTGGATTTTTTCGAGCTTAAAATGGTCTAAACATTCAGATATCCTCAAATGTATTTGAACATTTGCCATATTATGGTCCTAACATCCCAGCTAGACCTTTGACTATGCAAGGTAGGTTTCACCCTATTAGTTCAAGTCTAGTAAGTATTGATTCTAGCAAACCTAAATGGGAAGACAAAAGATGGAGGATTTATGGGGCAAATGATAGTTCTTATCCTTATAAAAGAACAAGTGATCGAGGTCCTATGTTGGATGATCAATATGGTTTGGGTCCATTTGGCAGAAATATTCCTTCAAGTCTTGTAACAGTTAATCAAGCAAACACCAGTGATGCAACAATTTCTCCTAGACAACACTATTCTGGCCATGACTATATATGACGTGGCATTATCGCCTAGAATGGAACATATGTGTTGTGTTGCCTGTGTTCCTATCGGGGAAAGTATAGAATCTGAGATGTAACTATGATTTAACAAAATTTCTTATGAACTCATTCGTAAATTGTGTCAATAAAAGTTGTTAGCACATAATATGTGCATGTTTGATCTTTCTTTGGATTAGCAAAATATGTAAAATTCTTATATAAGTTGACTATTTCGCGTGGATTTGTCAACTACTTTCAAGTGCTAACATTTTTTCTTTTTGCAGCCCTATGTAGTCAATTGCTCAGCCAGAACGAGGTTAAACAAGTTGACTAGATACTATTTAGATGCTACTATTGTGTTCAACATTGTATTCTTCTACCCTAATACTAATACTGATTTTGCCTCATACACTGAATTTTTGAGGTACTTGAGTTCAAAAGATCATGTTGGGGTTGCAAAACTTGATTATGGAACCAATATAATCTTGGTTTCACCTGGAGACTTCATTAGGAAGGTTCTGAAATTTGATAGTCCAGCATGTCTTTATTGTGTGGTTCTGAAGTCTACCTCATACACCTAGTGGCACATCCTTTTCCACCAGAGTCCTATCAACCTCGATACATGGATGCACCTGGGATAACATCCTCTTAGGTTGCCCAAGCAAAGTCCTTACTAATAGATGACCTTATTACAAGTCTAAGTAAGTTTCAGCCATCAAGAAGTGTAAGAAGAATTGCTGAAATACCTACATGGGATGTTACTGTGGCACCAAAGTCTTGGGGATATGTTGATCGACAGCTTTAGCTTAGAAGACATTAAGATGCTGGGATGGCTCATGGGACCAGATGTTTTAGTGGTATTCTGTATAGAGGAAGTCTCTTTTTCTCAATTTTGGGCCTAAATTATGTATAAGTTTAATTAATCATATTATCATATCATATCATGTCATATATTATTATAAATGGGAACAACACAAATGAAATGTTGAAATACAAAATGCCCTTGTAAAATTAAATGATTCTATTACCATTTTAATAATCATATATCATCATATCATATATCTATATTTACCTTAAAGCCATGAACTCCTAACTTGAATGTTAAATTACTATAATATGCCTAACTTAGGTTGTGATATTTTCGATCAGTTGTGACTTTTTTGATAAGTTGTGACTTTTTCCTAAGGGTTGTGCTTTTTTAATGAGTTATCACTTTTACAAAGAGTTATGACTTTTTCAATGAGTTGTGACTTTTCTAAAGGGTTGTGACTTCCCGGGAAGGTCATAACTTTTCAGATAAGACACAAAAAATACTTGTTCATACTATCCTTTGTTGACTATAAATATAGGGGCTTTCTCTAATTTTTCAACTACAATATTTTTTTTAATCTTCTACTCTTCTTCTTCTTCTTCTTGCATATTAAAATTCTTTGTGTGATTTATTATCATTGAGTAAGTTCAAAGTTTAGCGGAATATGGGGTACCACTATTGAAAGTTGAATTACAAAATTACCCTTTATAAGTTGAATTACATATATCTAAAAGTAAAATTATACTCTACTGCAAATTATTTGCTTTAAATTGTTTTTATTAGAAAATTACTCCCTATTAAAATTAGTATTTAATATTTATTTAACAGTGAACATACCTCCTACGTTTCAAAGCTTCTGGTCTTTTGGTTCTCTTCCGTTATTAGGAGTTGTTGAATTTTCCAATTTATTATGATAAAAATTCTATATTAAACAAAAAAAAACTTATAAATGGGAATGCACATAACCTTCACGTTGAAATATACATTAGTAGAAACCTCCAAAATATTTAGGTATGTTCTTTTTTTGAATTCTATATTATTTGCACTATTTTTGTTTTTAATTATTTTTTTATTTTCTTTAAATACTCATTTTCATAACCCATATTTAATTACTTATTTAATTATTATTTTTAATATTTATAACTTTCATGCTTTTCATATTCATAACTTCTAAGTATTTAATTTAAAACTTTAAGATTTTTTTCTAATACTCCTGCATTTTCATCTATATAAATTCATCTAACTGGTTTCATGAGACCACTATCCAATATTATACATTTCATTCATAATAAAGTAGTGAAATACTTATATCATTATTGTACTATTTGTCATTTGATCATGTTTGAATTTGATTCAATGAAGAAGACATTGAATTTTGATTGGTTATGGGAGAAGGTGTAGGCAAGACTCAGAAAATTATGTAGTAATTTTGTATTTATTTCACATCTACTATATTCTTTTGAATAAAGTCTTAACAAGGATGTGTATGTTGTATTTTAATTTTTTTGTATTTTTGTCTGTATTAAAAAATTTTAAATTTGATTTCTAGGAATTTCTTATCATACTAAGTCTGTATTTTATTTTTGGCTCAAATTAGTCATTAATGACTTTTTATTGGAATTGTGCTACAATTAACTACCGTTCAAATTAACAATTTATTGCTTATAATGAATTATGTTTAAACATTATCATACGGCCCTCATTTGGTGTTTCTTCTCACTATTTTAAAGATTCATTTTTAATTAATACATTTTATAACTCATTACATATATATTTTCATAAAATTTTAATCCATTAAATGAATCTAAAAATTTACATGGGATACACGTGCAATGCACGTGCCCATATACTAGTTATTATTATTATAAGTGGGAACATCACAAGTGAAAAGTTGAAATACCAAAATGCCCTTGTAAAATTAAATGACTCTATTACCATTTTTAAGGTAAAAAAAATCTGATTTTCCCACTTTTAGTTATCTATTTTCACAAATTATTTTCATTTTAATTAATAAGAAGTCCAAAAGTCCATGTAAATTGGATAACTTCTTATAAACAGAAGTTCAAAGATCACAATTGATCATACAATCATTTCTAAGTCAAAATGGTGAGTATTATTTAGAGTTTGAACTTCTTTTTCATTTCCTCTCTATTAATGTTTTGTTTAATTCTTCGAGCTTTGCTCGTAAAATTTCTTTATTAGAAACTTGTCCTTTTTCCTAATTTTTCTATAGAGTTTTAGTTATTTACATATGTCTATACAATTTTGATATGAAATTATAGGAAAATATGGGTACTAGAAACAAAGGTTAGAGGCTATTTGAAGGAATTGCTTTTTCAGTCATATAAAGGGAATTATCGTACACAAGCGCAAATAAGATTAGATTTGTTGTGCACATGGAATACTTTTTTCATATATCAAGTTGAATATCAGACAAGGTAAAATAATTTAACAATGAGAGAAATGTTTAGTCTGTACTTAAAATTTTATGAATATTTTATTTCTCCAAATAAATCATTTTTTGTGTATGAAAAATGTGATGAACATATCTTTTGATATCTATATTTCTTATTTAACAATGCTGATTTAATTTTTGTTTCGAGCAAGGTCGTTCTATACGGATACTGTGGAGTTCATGTTTATCATGATCACATTCTTTCTTCCCTTTTGAATCTCCAGGTAATTGGTATTTAATTTTAATACTGTCTTTTTCTTTTTTTCATCTCTATTTATTTATCTACAAAACAAAGACATGTATTCTTTATTTATCGATAAAGGGCTAGAGAATTCACATAATCTTAAAAGTATCCAATTATGAATATATGTTGTAATCAATGTGATGCAGTTAGAAAACATTTTACTATAATAAATAATGTTAATAGATGTCTGTCACGACCCAGACCGTTGTGATTGACACCCACACTAACTCTCCGGTGGGAGAGGCACTACTACAACCCAAACAAAACAACTAACCCAAAACTAAGACATTTAAGTTACGAAAGCAAGTTAAATGTTAAGGAAATAAAATAGAGTTCCCATAAACTCTAACAAAAGTCTAACAATAATAAACTAACATTGCAAAAGTAATGCCTAGAACCTGAAAGTCAATGTACCAAAACATCTAACAATGAACCAAGTCTAAACATGAAGGGATGCAACCCCCAACTAATGTACTAATAACTAACTAGAACATAGTCTAAGTCCGGATATGGTGAACATAGACGAAATAGAACCGATGGCAGCCCGAAAGAAGTGGCTCACCCTTGAATTCGAACGATCATTGATCTCCTAAGCGAGGTCTATCAGTAGCCGCTTGAAGATGCCCTGTACTCAACAAAAATAAGAGCAAGTGCAGTATCAGTATACAACCACGGTGTCCTGGTAGGATCACGCAGCTATTCCACTAAGTGCAACATAAGCAAGTCAAGACAGTATTATAATCACATGCATATATATCGAACATATACAATATTACCAGCATTACGAACAACTTCACATTTCGCAAGATACACAATTAAGTCACGTCATTGGTCCTCTCATGGAACATGGTATCCGATCCCAATGTTATGCCGGAACGTGGCAACCGATCCCATATTTATGTCGAAATGTGGCAACCGATCCATTCAACACACCACAATCACAAACACAAGTATATCATCAAGATCATACATTTAAGTCATGATTTCATGGCAATCATCATTCATCTATCTCATTTACAACAAGTGTGATCAACATTGCAACATTCATTCATATGCAAGTATCATAATGAAGGAAGAACATACATACATCACACAATCATAAAATTACAACCATCACCTACCTCGAAACAAGCTTGAAACCTTAAGAAACTTGATCCTTCTCTTTTCGGATTCGTTCCGCTTGTTCTTGGTCTACAAACAATCATAATAACACGGGAATAAAAAAACAATCACTAATTACCCGAATTACTAACAATTCTATGAACCATAGATCAAACCCATGATCTCCATTATCTAAATTAGGGTTTTTTCCACCATAGAATCTATATCAAAACCTTCCCCCATCAATATTCACCAATTTCATTTCGTTCTACGGATCAAAAAATGGATTCAGGGAGTGAAAAGCTTACCTTTAGCTTCAAGAATGGTGAAAAATGAGTAGGAGTCGCATGGGGTTCGTTCCTTAGCTCTAAAATTCGAAAAGTGCAAAATAAGGTCGTTTAGGGGTTTATTAACGACCTTAAGTCGCGTCGAGCCTGCCACAACGGCCGTCACGCTGCTGTAGTGGCCCCGCCAGAGTGGTAAAACCCAGCGCCAAAGCGGGTTACGCGAGACAGTGAGCTAATTCAAGAATTCCAAAATCCCCATTTCATAACACACCTTTAACCCAGACGCTCAGAAAATACCCTTTACGCTAAGATTGATTTCGGGAGTTCTACCCGCCTGAATTCAGTTATGTAAAGTCATAGAGATTCCTTAACGACTTATCTAACTACTCATGTAATCAAAATCAGAAATAAGTCAATCGATTGTTACCAGATTTCCCTACACCTCAAGGACCCCGATCGTCCAAATCTGGACAAGGTTGGGAAAATCCAAATACTACGAAAAAGTTTTTTCGGCTTCAAATTTTCCCCTGTTGGCTTTTCTGTAATGACGGAAACATGTCGTTACAATAGATACCAATTTACCCATCACTCGTCCCTGAGTGACAAAACTTAGGGAAAATAGGCTAAGGAAAGAATGAAGTAGTACCTGAATCGACGAACAATTGGAGATACTTGTCTCGCATGTCCCTCTCGGTTTCCCAAGTATCTTCCTCAACTAGACGAAGCTTTCATTAAACCTTCACAAACTTAATCTTCTTGGTTCTCAACTTACGCAAATCTCGATAAAAAATTGCAATCGGTTCCTCCTCATATTAGAGGTCCTTGTCTAACACAATTGTGTCCCACTTTATGATATAATCCCCATCACCATGATATCTCTTCAACATAGACACATGAAATACCGGATGAACACCCGATAGGTTAGGAGGTAAAGCCAATCTATACGCTACCGGTCCTACACATTCAAGAACCTTAAAGGGACCAATGTATCGCTAACTTAGCATGATCTTCTTGCCAAGTCTCATCACCCCTTTCGTGGGTGATACCTTAAGAAGAACATTCTCACTGGTTTGAAACACCATGTCTCTTACCTTATGATTTGCATACTTCTTGTATCTACTCTAGGCTACTAAAAGCTTAGCTTGAATACTCCTCACCTTATCTTGAGCATCCTTCACTAAATCTACGCCCAAAGGTTTTACATCTCCAGCCTCAAACCATCATATGAGTGATCTACATCCCCTCCCATAGAGTGCCTCAAATGGTGCCATATCAATGCTAGAGTGATAACTATTATTATAGGAGAACTCGGTAATACCTTGTACATCTAATGACCTAAGCTAGAGCCTAACGTGTAGTCTAATAGCCTAAGGAAGTTAAAATGTAAGGTGAGAGTCTTAAAATAATTTTCCTAACTTAGTACTATCATTCTAATGCCTAAACATCAAGGCATGGCGCCCCCAAGGACCCACTAAGGGTCCTTGATGAGAAATAGGGGGTTGCTCTAAAAACTGTGAAAAACAACATCATCTACGAAATAGGGACCACGAATCGTGGACTGACTCACTCCCCGTAGATGGGAGTCGTAAGTCAAGACTTAGCCTCCTCCATGGTCCCCAAAATTCCATAGTCACAATCCCAATCCACGAAGGGACAGTACGGTCCGTAGACCATACCCCACCCCGTAGGTGGTAGCTAGTAGATGGGCCCTGGACCAAAGCAAAAATGACAGCCTCAGACCAAAACCATGAGTGACCAGCATGGTCCATGGTTCAGATCATGCCCCATGGTCGAGTACTCATGGATGGGGCCTGGGAAGGCTACCTTAAGTCGGCCTATGTGGGGGTAGTTTAGTAAATTTCTAATTAATTAAGTTAGGGTGGTGGACGGTTATTATGAGTTGTTTTAAGCATATTAAACTATTTTTAAGTATTAAAAAAGTCTTTTAATTCTCATAACTCACAAACTCAAAATAAAACCCACTTCCCTCTCAAAACATTTTCTCTCTAAACTCCATTGAAAAACAAAGAAGACGCTCAAGATTAGGGTTCAAACGCCAAGCTTTTCACTCAAATTTCGTGGAAAAACATTAATTAAGGTATGGGGACTTTTATTCATGGAACACTTTTCTCCATGAAGCCCTTCAACTCTTGATTTCGAAATTGGTAACTTGTTCAAAAACTAGGGTTTCTATTCTAACCATGGGTTCTTCTTAAAAACGATTTTATTATGCTAATTTCATTATATTATGGATAATTTGATGTTTAATGGTGATTTTCATTGTAAAATTCCCCTTGAACCCATAAACACCCCATGACCCCAAATTCAAGTAATTTAATGGGTATAATGATGTAAGATGACTACTATGAATTGTTTCTATGTGAATTTTGTTATTGAATCTTGTTTTGTTCATGCCTATTATGGTATTTTTAGGTGTAATTGTGAGACATGATTCATGACCTTGAAAGGGGTAAATTTCTAGAGTTGGTACATGTTGATGAAAGTTGTGTATAACTTATTGATTCACTTAGAAAGTAGATCTCCTATGATTAATGTGTAAAGTATGGTATTGTTGAAAGGTTGTTCTTCACTTACCCGTATACCTGATGATGCATGAATAGTCTAGGACGATGATGATGTATTGTGTTGACTGAAAGTCTATTTCTCATGAAAACACTATCAATGTAATGTGAAAGTTCTACTCACAAACAAATGTTGGTTCTAAGGTTGAAAGTACATTCTCACCTTTAACGAATCTATGAGTTATTTTGATGAATTGTATTGAATGAAGGATAGAGCATTCCTTCACACATGTAAATTCAATTCAAGACTTAATTATGTATAATTTGGGAAATAATGCTAAGTACCGAGTGGAGATGGTCAATCAAGTAAAGGCCCTCCCAGCAATGCAATAGGTTGTGTCATCTAAGTGAACTCATGAGATGGAAGCTCGTCCGCCAATGCAATAGGCTGGGCTTCTAGAATCAATCTCCCTATCCCTTAACTATGTGCCAACATAGGACCTTACCTAGTGGATCCACCTAGACACTAATACAATTTTTCCTACCTTAGGCAAGTAGGACACCTTCTTTTGGTGTTAGGTTACATGACACCGAATTCCATGTAGCTCACATGGTCAATGTCGGTTATGGCTATTCTTCCCTAAATGAAAGATAATGAATGAAACATGAACTATACTATAACTTCTTGGTGAGTTTACGTAGTAGGAGTGGGGGTATGGGACTTCACATACACATTATACAAGTAGACTTAGTTAGATGTTGTAGGATAATTCCTTTATATTATGATGAGGTACAAATGTATGTGTGGGTGTTGAATGGATAGTTGTTATGAATGACTTTCCTTGTATTTAAGTTATGTATATTTCTATTTCCTTGATTGTGACTAATGATTTTAATGAGGTCTAAAGATAATGTGCATGACCAAGGTGGCTTCAAAGGGGTGCTTAGTAGGGTCGGTATTATGGGTTGCCAACCATAACTTGAACAAGTGTTCCTTTGAGTTTGCTAAGGTATTGATATTACCATGTAATGAGTGTAAGTGTGATTATGGCTTGTGTTGTACATTGTGAATGCATGTTGGTTTCTAAACTTGACAAAGGCATACTTTTCAAATAAAAATGTCATTTTTATCATATTTAAGGATTTTATGCATGTTTCCATACTTAGTACATATGAAGTGCTAAACCTTCTTCCTTCTACATCTCAATAAGTGTAGGTTTTGGCTAGGTCACTTTCACTGTCCTTTTGCAGACGAGTCAGATTGCTTACCTCCAAGTTGTGGTGAGTCCTCAAGTTCGAGGATCGGATTTTCTATTTTTTCGTTCTATTGTACTTCTCATGTTGAGACTTCTATTGATGTATTAGGGCTAAGTCCCAAACTTTATTTTCCTATGTCTTAGATGTTATATGAGACAAAGTCTAGATTTCCTATTACTTTCTTTTATGAAAAGTGAAGTTGGACTTCGATTGTAATGTTTTAAATTTTTCCGCATTATTTCTATGTCCTATGTAATGATGATGCTATAGGCTTGTATGAGACCCCTGCGGGGTCAAGTATGCCATGTTACGTCTAGGGGGTACTCTTGGGTCGTGACAAACATTGTATTAGAGCATATGGTTTTGGGAATAATATTTAGGTTGACGTCTCTTGCAACACATCTAGTAGTGTCTTATTCTTGGGTGTGAAGCGCGCCACACTTATGATTAAGTGGCTATAAGATGCTTAGGAACATTCCCTTCTTTCTTTACTCTTTAGTCGTGCTTTGGAGTTCTAACTCTATGAAATCCTTTCTTCTAACCCTTTTCTTGTGATTTTAGGAAATGAATACAAGAAGGGAGAACTTAAGAAGAAGGGTAGAAGAGATGGTAAATAAGGGAATTCCTCCTCAAGATCCACAACACCGTCAAGGTCCTCAAAATCCTCAAGTTCCTAATGATGAAGGAGCTATGATGAAATGTGGAGATAAGGGTGACTCTCAAAAACTTGATGCAACTTATGAATCACTCAAGCAAATAGGGAAGGTGGGCCCCGAGTGAATCCTAATGCAAGCACTATGGATTCAAGGTTAAGAGACTTTACTAGGGTGAACCTTCCTATTTTCTGGGTTCCAAGGTGAATGAAGAAACACAAGAGTTTTTGGAAGAGGTCTACAAGATAGTGGATGCCATGGGAGTGACTTCTATTGAGAAAGTCGAACTAGCGGGGTATCAATTGAAAGATATGGCCTAATATGGTTTACTCAATGGAAGGATAATAGGTCTATAAGAGCGGGTCCCATCTACTGGGATGTTTTCAAGAAGGCGGTCCTTGATAGATTCTTTCCCCAATGAGAAGAGGGAAGCCAAGGTTTAGGAGTTCATCAACCGCCGTCAAGGGGGAATGAGTGTCCAAGAATACTCGTTCGAATTAACTAAGTTTTCCAAATATGCCCCCTCTTTGGTTTATAATCCAAGGGATGAGATGAGTCTCTTTGTCACCGGTGTATCCGATGCTATTTAAGAAGAGTGTCATGCAGCAATGCTCTATGACAACATGGATATCTCAAGGTTAATGGTCTATGATCAACAAGTTTAGGAGACAAGTCTTAGAAAGAAGAATAGAGAGGTAAAAAGGTCAAGGACCGATGATGGAGATTCTTTAAGGGGAAAGTTTGAGGGTCAAAGTGGACCAAGGTTCAAGAAGAGGTTTCCCAACCAAGGATTCTCCAATGCTCCAAGACCCAACAAAGATAGGGTGTCTAACCCTAAGCCTCAAGGAGGCAATAGGGGTGAACCTTCCATGGAGAAGCCTACCGGTGCAAAGTGTGGTAAGAAGCATGAGGGAAAATGTCTTGCCAGTATGGGTGTGTGCTATGGATGTGGAAAAAGTGGGCACCAATTGAAAGATTGTACAACCCATACTACCAAGGGGAGAGAGGGTAATCAAGCTATACCAAGTGGTTCTAATGTCGATGCTCCAAAGAAGAATAACTTTTATGCCCTCCAATCTAGAAGTGATCAAGAGGGGTCCACGGACGTTTTTACCGGTATGTTACAAGTATTTTCAATTGATTTTTATGCATTATTAGACCTTGGTGCCACTTTATCTTTTGTTACTCCTTTTGTGGCAATGAAAATGAAAATTCCTCCCGAAGAGTTAAAAGAACCTTTTTCTGTGTCTACCCCAGTTGGTGACTCGGTTGCAGCTAAAAGTGTGTATAGGAGATGTTCTATCTCTTTCATAGAGTCACTTTGGTTGATTTGATAGAATTGCATAAGTTGGACTTTGATGTCATCTTGGGGATGGATTGGTTGCATGCTTGTTTCGCTTCCATTGATTGTAGAACTAGGGTAGTAAATTTTCAATTTCCAAATGAGCCCCTTTTTGAATGGAAGGGGGGAAATTCAATCCCTAGAGGTCAATTCATTTCATGTCTAAAGGCTTGTAAATTGATTTCTAAGGGTTGTGTCTATCATATTGTAAGAGTTAACGACATTAAGTCTGAGACTCCTCCATTAGAGTTGGTCCCCGCAGTAAGGGAATTTTTGGAAGTCTTTCCCAATGACTTACCCGGAATTCCTCCCGAATGGGAAATAGACTTCGACATTGATCTTTTGCCTGATAATCAACGCATATCAATTCCCCCTTACCGGATGGCTCCGTCAGAGTTAAAAAAATTAAAGTTACAACTCAAAGATTTGCTAGACAAGGGTTTCATTTAACCAAGCATATTTCTATGGGGTGCTCTGGTATTATTTGTGAAAAAGAAAGATGGGTCCCTTAGGATGTGTATTGATTACCGCCAATTGAACAAGGTCACTATAATGAATAAGTACCCTCTCCCTAGAATTGATGATTTGTTAGACCAACTCCAAGGGGCGAGTTACTTTTCGAAGATTGACTTAAGGTTGATCTTCCACCAACTTAAGGTGAGGGAGGTTTTCATTCCTAAGACGGCCTTCCGAACAAGATATGGTCACTATGAATTCCTAGTCATGTCTTTTGGTCTAACAAATGCCCCAACGGCGTTCATGGATCTAATGAATAGGGTATTTAGCTAAAATCTTGATTTATTTGTGATTGTCTTTATTGATGATAGTTTGATCTATTCGAGGAGTGAGGGTGATCATATGAAGCATTTGAGGATAGTATTGCAAGTCCTTAAAGACCACCAATTATATGCTAAGTTTAGCAAGTGTAAGTTTTGGCTAAGGTCGATTGCTTTCCTTGGTCATATTGTGTCGGGCTTGGGTATAGAGGTTGACCCTAACAAGATGGATGCGGTCAACAGTTAGCCTAGACTTCAAGCTCCTACCGATATTAGAAGCTTTGAGGGTTTTTCCTCTATTGCCTCTCCATTAACGACCTTAACTCAAAAGAAAGCAAAGTTTGTGTGGTCGGAGGCTTGTGAGAAGAGCTTCCAAGAATTGAAGAATAGACTTACATCTGCTTCGGTGTTGACCTTACCGAAGGGTACCGATGGGTTTGGGGTACATTGTGACGCTTCTCGAGTGGGTTTGGGATGTGTCCTCATGCAATGGGGTAAAGTGATTGCCTATGCTTCAAGGCAACTCAAGGTATATGAAAAGAATTACCCAACTCATGACCTCGAACTAGCGGTAGTGGTTTTCTCTTTGAAAACATGGAGACACTATCTCTATGGGGTGCATGTAGATGTGTTTACCGACCATAAGATTCTCCAATATGTGTTAAGCCAAAAAGATTTGAATCTCCGACAAAGAAGGTGGTTGGAACCTTTGAAAAATTATGACGTGAGTGTCCTATACCACCCCAAAAAAGCTAATGTTGTTATGGATGCCCTAACTATATTGTCCATGGATAGTGTGGCTCATGTAGAAAATGAGAGGAAGGAATTGGTTCGTGATGTGCATAGGTTGGCCCGGTTAGGTGTCCAACTAGTGAATTCTTCCAAGGGTGGATTCATGGTTCATCATAGTTCCTACTCATCCTTTATGATTAATGTAAACTCTAAGCAACATCTTGAACCTATTTTGATGGAATCGAAAGAATCGGTTCCTAATAAGTCCGTTGAGATTTTCTCCCAAGGGGGAGATGGGGTGCTTAGGTACCAGGGTAGGTTGTGTGTTCCAGATGTTGATAGTTTGAGGGAGAAAATATTAGAAGAGGCTCATGGTTCATGATATTCTATTCATCCGGGAGCCATCAAGATGTACCATGACCTACGGGAAGTCTATTGGTGGAATGGTATGAAGAAGGATATAGCGGGTTTTATGGCCAAATGTCCTAACTGTCAACAAGTCAAGGCCTAGCACATGAAACCGGGAGGTTTTCTCAAAGATATAAATATTCCCATTTGGAAGTGGGAGGAGGTGAATATGGATTTTGTTGTGGGTTTTCCTCGTACTCGAAGGCAACATGATTCTATTTGGGTCATTGTTGATAAGATGACTAAATTAGCCCACTTCATTCCCGTCAAGGTTACTTTTTCAGTGGAAGACTATGCTAAGTTGTACATCAAGGAGGTAGTGAAGTTGCATGGGGTTCCTTTGTCTATCATATCGGATAGAGGTACTCAATTGACTTCACATTTTGGGAAAGCATTCCAATAAGGGCTTGGTAAATATGTTAGACTTAGTACCACTTTCCACCCTCAAGTGGATGGTCAAGCGGAAAGGACCATTCAAACCTTAGAGGACATGTTGAGGGTGAGTGTGATTGATTTGAAGGGTAATTGGGACGATCATCTTCCTTTGATAGAATTTTCCTACAACAATAATTACCACTCTAGCATTGCCATGGCTCCGTTTGAAGCACTATATGGAGGAAGGTGTAGATCTCTTGTTGGGTGGTTTGAAGTAGGTGAGTTTTCTCTAATTGGCCCGAACTAGTCTATGATGCCATTGGTAAAGTTTGACTCATTAGAGAAAGGTTGAAGACAGCCCAAAGTCGGCAAAAGTCCTATGCCGACAATAGAAGGAGGGATCTTGAATTTGAGTTTGGTGATTGGGTCTACTTAAAAATATCACCTATGAAGAGTGTGATGAGGTTTGTCAAGAAGGGGAAACTTAGTCCCCGGTATATGGTCCCATATCAAATCCCCGGTATTGGGAAAGTTGCTTATAAGGTGGACTTGCCAAATGAGTTGGCTCCGGTTCACCCGGTGTTTCACGTTTCGATGCCCAGGAAATGCATTGGTGAACCAATATCCATCCTTCCTTTAGATGGTTTAGGAGTTGATGAGAACCTTTCTTATGAAGAAGTCCTGGTTGAGATTTTGGACCAGCAAGTAAAGAGGTTGAGGAATAAGAAAGTAGCTTCCGTTAAGGTTCTATGGAGGAATAACTTAGTTGAGGGTGCTACATGGGAGGGTGAGGCCAATATGAAGTCCCGTTATCCTCATCATTTTCCTTCTACTCCTATTTAAGCTTGAGGTAACTAGTTTCTCTTAAGTTTAGTGCTTTGAGAGTCATGTGTGTTGTATGAGTTTCCATGATTTCCCTATGTTGTACATGTTCTTGTGAGAATACATGTTTAGCATATATTTTGAGTTTTAATGATTTACATATTCCTCTTGTTGATTTGCATATTTGTATGATGATTGCATTTTGACTCCATGACATGACATGTTCGCTCTATATTGTTCTATTGAGCTTATTTGAGTTGGAGAAGTTAGTTCCTCCCATGTTTATGTGAATTGATGGGTTGCATGCATATTGAGTTAGTAGAAGTAGTTCCTACTTTCTTGCATTGCTTTGGCCATGTTGTAAAAGGAGTTGAGGTTTCCTCCTTTTGGAAAGTGCAAGTTCTAAAGAGTGCATTTGTGAGTCTTGCACATTTTTAATGATTCATGCATAATAGGCTGTTACTCTATAGTTTCTAACTTAGTTTGGTGTCTTGGTCGTCATTTGGGGACGCATGTTCCAAAGGGTGAGATAATGTAACACCCCGTACATCTAATGACCTAAGCTAGAGCCTAACATGTAGTCTAATAGCCAAATGAAGTTAAAACGTAAGGTTAGAGTCTTACAATAATTTTCCTAACTTAGTACTAGGGTTTTAATGCCTGAACGTCAAGGCATGGCCCCCCAAGGACCCCCCAAGGGTCCTTGATAAGAACCAAAGGGCAGCTCTAAAAGCTGTCAAAAACAACATCATCTACGAAATAGGGACCACGATTCATGGACTGACTCACGCACCGTAGATGGGAGTATGAGTCAAGACTTAGCCTCCTCCATGTTGCCCAAAATTCCATAGTCAGAGTCCCAATTCACGTAGGGACAGGACGGTCCGTAGACCATACCACACCCCGTAGGTGGGGGCTCGTGGATAGGTCCTGGACCAAGGCCAAAAGGCCAGCCTCAGACCCAAACCACGAGTGACCAGGACGGTCCGTGATTCAGACCACACCCCATGATCGGGGACTCGTGGATGGGGCCTGGGAAGGCTACCTTAAGTCGGCCTATGTGAGGGGTAGTTCAGTAAATTACTAATTAATTAAGTTAGGGCGGGGGACGGTTATTATGAGTTGTTTTAAGTATATTAAAATATTTTTAAGTATTAAACAAGTCTTTTAACTCTCATAACTGACAAACTCAAAATCAAACCGACTTCCCTCTCAAAACACTCTCTCTAATCTCCATTGAAGAACAAAGAAGAAGCTCAAGATTAGGGTTCAAGCTCCAAGATTTTCACTTCAATTTCGTGGGAAAACATCAATTAAGGCATGGGAACTTTGATTCATGGAACACTTTTTTCCACGAAGCCCTTCAACTCTTGATTTCAAAATTGGTAACTTGTTCAAAAACTACGGTTTCTATTCTAACCATTGGTTCATCCTAAAAACGATTTTATTATGTTAATTGCATTTTATTATGGATGATTTTATGTTTAACGGTGATTTTCATTGTAAAATTCCCCTTGAACCCATGAAAACCCCCATGACCCCAATTTCTAGTATTTTAATGGGTGTATTGATGCAAGATGACTACTATGAATTGTTTCTACGTGAATTTAGTTATTGAACCTTATTTTGTTCATGCCTATTGTAGTATATTTAGGTGTAATTGTGAGACATGATTCATTACCTTGAAAGGGGTATATTGCTAGGGTTGGTACATGCTGATGAAAATTGTATATAGCCTATTGATTCACTTAGAAAGTACATCTCCTTTGACTAATGTGTAAAGTATGGTATTGTTGAAAGGTTGTTGTTCCCTTACCCTTATACTTGATGATGCATGAATAGTCTAGGATGACGATGATGCATTGTGTTGATTGACAGTCTATTTCTCATGAAAACATCATCAATGTAATGTGAAAGTTCTACTCACAAACAAATGTTGGTTCTAAGGTTGAAAGTACATATTCACCTTTAACGAATCTATGAGCTATTTTGATGAATTATATTGAATGAAGGATAGAGAATTCCTTCACACATATAAATGCATTTCAAGACTTAATTATGTATAATTTGGGAAACAATGCTAAGCACCGAGTGGATATGGTTAATGAGGTAAAGGCCCTCCCACCAATGAAATAGGTTGGGTCATCTAAGTGAACTCATGATATGGAAGCTCCTCCACCAATGCAATAGGTTGGGTTTCTAGAAGCAATCTCCATATCCCTTAACTATTTGCCAACATAGGACTTTAGCTAGTGGATCCACCTAGACACTGATACATTTAGCCCTACCTTAGGCAAGTAGGACATCTTCTTTCGATGTGGGGTTACATGACACCGAGTTCCATGTACCTCACATGGTCTATATAGGTTATGGCTATTCTTCCCTAAATGAAAGATAATGCGTGAAACATGAACTATACTATGACTTCTTGGTAAGTTTACTTAATAGGAGTGGGGTATGGGACTTCACTTCCACATTACACAAGTAGACTTAGTAGGATGTTGTAGGATGGTTCCTTTATATTATGATGACGTACAAATGTATGCATGGGTGTTGACTGGATAATTGTTATGAATGACTTTCCCTGTATTTAAGTAATGTACATGTCTATTTCCTTGATTGTGACTAATGATTTTAATGAGGTCTAAAGATGATGTGCATGACCAAGGTGGTTTCAAGGGGGTGCTTAGTAGGGTTGGTTATATGGGATGCTAACCATACCTTGCACAAGTGTTCCTTAGAGGTTGCTAAGGTATTGATATTACCATGGAATGAGTGTAAGTGTGATTATGGCTTGTGTTGTACATTGTGAATGCATATTGGTTTCTAAACTTGACAAAGGCATACTTTTCAAATAAAAACGTCTTCTTTTTTTTCATATTTAAGGATTTTATGCATCTTTCCATACTTAGTACATATTATGTGATAACCCCTTCTCCCTTCTACAACTTAATGAGTGTAGGTTTCGGCTAGGTGGCTTTCACTTTCCCTTTGCAGAAGACTTGGATTGTTGTTCTCAAGGTCGAGGATGGGATTTCCTATTTCTTAGTTATATTGTACTTCTCATGTTGAGACTTTTATTGATGTAATAAGGCTAAGTCCCAAACTTTGTATTCCTATGTCTTAGATGTTGTATGAGACAAAGTGTAGATTTCCTATTACTTTCTTTTATGAAAAGTGAAGTTGGACTTTTATTGTAAATTTTAAATTTTTCCGCATTATTTCTATGTCTTATGTAATGACGATGCTAGAGGCTTGTATGAGACCCCTTCGGGGTCAAGTACACCATGTTACGTCTAGGGGGTACTCCTGGGTCGTGACAAACTCACACAAAGGTATGAATTTATCCCAATGCCCACCAAAATCAAGCACACATGCCCTCAACATGTATTATAATACTTGAATAGTCCTCTCCGACTACCCATTTGTCTGTGGTTGGAAGGCTGTACTAAAAGTGAGTTATGTGCCCAATTAATCAGGCAATTTCCTCCAAAACTTGGATGTGAATTGGGTACCACGGTCGAAGATGATAGAGAGGGGCAACCCATGCAACCTCACTATCTCTTTCACATAAACTTTAGCTAATTGCTCAGCATTATAATCTATTCTTACCGGAATAAAATGGGTTGACTTGGTCAGTCTATCAACCACTATCCAAATAGAATCAAACATCCCCAAAGTCTTGGGAAGACTAACCAGAAAATCCATGGCTATCCTATCCCACTTCCATTATGGAATTGGCATTCTTTTAAGTAAACTTGTTGGCCTTTGATGTTCATACTTCACTTGTTGATAATTTTGACACTTTGCCACAAACTCCGCTATGTCGTTCTTTAAATCTCTATACATCTTGGTCACACCCGGATGAATAGAATATCGTAAACCATGATACTCTTCCTACAATTTCTCAATCAAGACATCTACTCTAGGAACATAGATTCTCCCTTTAAAATTGAGTAGACCATCCGTATCAAGAGTGGTCTCTTGTGCCTTACCATTTGTAATCTTCTTTGTAAGCTCCTCCAAATTCTCATACTAAAATTGTTTGGCCTTATTCTCTTCAATGAAGGTGGTTACTTCAATACTAGATAATACCCCACCTCTTTCTGAGATGCCCAACTACATGAACTTAGACTATAGGGTCTAAATTTCCTTAGCCAAAGGTCGCTTGGATGCACTCAAGTAAGCTAAACTGTCCATACTCACCGGTTTTCACCTCAAAGTGTCTGCCACCCCATTAGCCTTACCTGGATGGTATTCAATGGTGACATCATAATCTTTAAATAACTCCATCCATCTTCGTTGTCTCAAATTCAGATCCTTTTGAGTGAACGCATGCTGCAAACTACGATGATCAGGAAATACCTCACATTTAACACCATAAAGATAATGTCGCCAGATCTTAAGAGCAAACACTAATGCTGCCAACTCTAAATGATGTGTTGGATAATTCTTCTGCTTCCCAAGTAACTTCCTCTACGGACTGACTCCTTTGCAAAACCTTCACTGAAACAACTTCTTTGTTTCTCAACCTTCGAACCTGACGATCAAGAATCTCAACTGGCACATTCTCATAAGTGAGACTATCCTTCACAACCACACTTTCTAATGGTACTATTGATGTTGTATCACCCACATACTTCTTCAACAATGAAATGTGAAAGACCGGATGCACGACTGCTAATTCTGCTGGCAACTCTAACTCATAAGCCACTTTACCAACTCTTTTTAAGATCTTATAAGGGCCTACATATCTAGGACTGAGCTTCCCTTTCTTGCCAAATCTCATCACCCCCTTCATAGGTGACACTTTAAAGAAAATCCAATCATTAATTTGGAACTCCAAGTCCCTTCTCCTTATATTTGCATAGGATTTTTTGCAACTCTAGGCAGTCTTAAGTCTATCTCTAATGAGTTGAACTTTTTCCATAAAATGATGAACTGAATCTGGTCCTATCAAGGCTGCTTCACACACTTCAAACTAACTAACTGGAGATCTACCTCTACACCCATATAATGCCGCATAAGGGGCCATCTGAATACTGGAATGGTAGCTATTATTGTAGGCTAACTCTATAAGAGGAAGGTGATTATCCCAACTACCCTTGAAATCGATCACGCAAGATCTCAACATGTCCTCTAAGGACTGAATGATTCGCTCTACCTGACCATCCGTCTGTGGATGAAATGTGGTGCTTAGATTAACCTGAGTACCAAGAGTTTCTGCAATGATATCCAAAAATGAGAGGTAACCTGAGGAACTCTATCTGAAATGATAGACAAAGGAATCCCATGAAACCTGACTATGTCATTAATGTAAATCTTGGCATAGTCCTCCGCTGAATCTGTAGTCTTAACAACCAAAAAGCGCACAGAGTTAGTAACTCTATCAACTATCACCCAACTATCACCTGTAATAAAGTCCATGTAGATCACTTCCTACTTCCAAGTAGGAATGTTGATATCTTGATTCATACCTCCTGGTTTCTGATGTTCTACCTTGATTTGCTGGCAATTAGGGCACTTAGCCACCAAATCCGCTATATCCCTTTCCATACCATTCCACCAAAATACTTCCGACATATCATGGTACATCTTAGTGGTGCCTAGATGAATAAAATACCTGGAGTTATGGGCCTCTGCAAGAATCTACTGTCTCAACTCACCCACCTTAGGAACATATAATCGACTCTGATAGCGAAGCACACCATCTCCCCCTTGGGAGAAAACCTCAACTCTCTGCTGATGAACTGCACCCTTTAGTTTAAGAAATATCATATCGCTGTCTTTATTCTCCTTAAACTTCGCTATCAATGAAGATTCTGGCCCATTCTGAACTTCTACACCACCATCTGATATGCTCATAAGGTGAACTCCCAAGCGAGCAATCCTGCAGACATTATTTATTTCTTCTTTTCTTTGTTCATCAACATGTGCCACACTACCCATAGATAGTTTTCTAATAGCATCTGCTACTACATTAACCTTACCAGGATGGTAAAACACACTCATATCATAATCCTTGAGGAACTCAAGCCATCTCCTCTGGCAAAGATTCAACTGTGTCTGGGTGAACACATACTGAAAGCTGTTATGGCTATGTGAATGCCATGCAAGTAATGTCTCCAAATCTTAAGTGCAAACACCACTACTGCAAGCTCGAGGTCATGAGTTGGATAATTCTTCTCATGCACCTTAAGTTGTCTAGAAGCATAAGCTATAACCTTACCTTGCTGCATCAATAAACAACCTATGAAGACTTTGGATGCATAACAGTAGATCACATAACCGTCTGAACCCTTTGGTAGAGTCAAAACATGAGATGTAGTCATCCTAGTTTTTAGTTCTGCAAAACTTTTCTCACAATCATCTGACCACTGAAAATTAACTTTTTTTGAGTCAACTTAGTCAATGGAGAAGCTATGGATGAAAATCCTTCCATGAACCTTCTGTATTTACCAGCCAAACCTAAGAAACTTCTGATATCTGTAGGAGAGGTAGGTCTGGGCCATTGTTTCACTACTTCTATTTTCTAAGAATCCACTCGGATCCTTTTGCTAGATACAATATGCCCAAGGAAAGCAACATATTGCAACCAAAATTCACACTTACTGAACTTAGCAAATAAATGGCGATCTTTGAGAGTTTGCAGATCAACCTTCAAATGAGTTAAATGTTCTTCCTCATTCCTAGAGTAAATGAGGATATGATCAATAAAGATGATAACGAACAAGTCCAAATACTGCTTGAGCACTCTATTTATCAAATCCATAAAAGTTGCAGGAGCATTAGTTAGTCAAAATGACCTAACTACAAATTCATAATGACCATACTGAGTTCTGAAGACTATTTTTGGAATGTCACTATCTCTGATTCTGAGCTGATGATAACTGGATCTGAGGTCTATCATCGAGAAATGACTAGCACCTTTAAGTTTGTCGAACAAGTCATTAATCCTGGGGATGGGATACTTATTCTTGATTGTGACTTTGTTCAACTACCTATAGTCAATGCATATCCTGAGAGAACCATCTTTCTTCTTCACGAACAACACTGGTATACCCTATGGGGAAGATTGGGTCTGATGAAGCCCTTATGTAGAAGGTTTTTCAACTTCTCTTTAGATTCCTTAAGCTCAGCTAGAGCCATTCTGTAAGGAGGAATATAAATAGGCTGGGTATCTAGAAGGAGATCAATTCCAAAGTCAATTTCCCTTCCGGGAGGAACTCTGAGAAGATCTTCTGGAAACACTTCTGGAAACTCATTAACTACGGGAACTCACTCAAGAGTTGGGGTTTCAGAGCTTGAATCCTTAACCCAAACTAGATGATAAATATAACCGTTAGAGATCATCTTTTTGGCCTTAAGGTAAGAAATGAATCGACCCATAGGCGCTAAGCTACTACCCTTCCATTCTTAGATTGGTTTGTCTCGGAACTGAAAAAGAACGAACCTAGTTCTACAATCGACTGAGGCATAACAGGAATGTAACCAATCCATGTCTAGAATGATACAAAGTCTACCATTTCTAACTCTACAATATATGCTGAGGTAACTTTCTGAGATACTGTGACAGGGCAGTTTTTGTATACCCGTCTAGTTATAACTTGGTCACTAACTGGGGTAGACTCTGAGAAGGGTTCTGAAAGTGTTTTTGGACTGACATTGAAGTTTACTACTATATATGGAGTTACAAAGGAAAGAGTAGCCTTGTATCTAACAAAGCATAAACATCTAAGTTAAAAACTCGTAACATACCAGTGACAATATCAGGAAAATCTTCCTGATCCTAGCGAGACTGAAGAGCATATAACCTATTTTGGCGTTTTCCGCCACCTATACCAGATGAGTTACCCTGCTGAGTCGGGCAACCAGTTGGTGTTGCTGAAGTTGTAAACTAGGCCTTACCATTATTGCCTCCTTTACCCTGTTTAGAAGAAGGACAATCTCTCAACCTATGACTAGACTGACCACACCCAAAACATCCTTCCTTTCCTGCAAGACACTCGCCCGGATGGTTCTTACCACAATTTGGACAAGTTCGGTAGGTTCTAGTGCCTAAAACACTCCCCTGAGACTTAGAGCCTAATACCCTACCTTTCTGATCATGTCAAAACCTGGAAGATAAAACACTAGCTTATGAAGGTGTTGGAGTAGAAGACTTTTGCTGAAACTCTGAGCGATTTCCATCACCCATTTCTGTTAAGAATACTCATAGTTGCATCTCCTAGCCTTCTTATTATCCTTAGCCTATATCCTAATCTTATCTCCCTCAACCTGCTGAACATGAGCCATCAGCCTAGAGATGTTCATATTTTCCAACAACATAGCATTCCTACACTCTGTTTTCACTAAGTCGGATACCCCATATAGAAACTTGTTCATTTGAGCCCTGGAATCGGCAACCATGTGAGGAGCATACCTGGAGAGTTGGGTAAACTTGAGTATGAACTCTTGGACTGTCATGTTACCTTACCTTAAATTCATGAATTCCTGAGCTCTTGCCTCCCTCAACTCTCTTGGGAAGAATCTGTCCAGAAAAGTCTCACTAATGCACTCCCAAGTGATAGGAGTTGCATCCGTACGCTTGTTTTCTTTCCAATAATTAAACCAAATTGAGCTACATCTTTAAGCTGGTAGGATGCTAACTCCACACTATCATTTCCATTCACTTACATCACTCCAAATATCTTTTTGACCTCATCTATGAAGCTTTAAGAATCCTCACCAACTTGCGACCCTAGAAACTTTGGCGGATTCATCTTAACAAAATCACAGACTCTATTTGCCGCTAATCCACAACTAGCATTTGCAGGAACTGGAACCTGCTGGTTGTTCTGGTTGGTCACACTGTTAGCCAAAAGCTGAAATACATTTCGAAACTCTGCATTCAAAACATTCTTATCTAGGACTGGAGGAGTTGTGTTACCATTGCGTACATTATTATTCCTTCTGTAAGATCTACAAGGAGGCATGATCAAAAAAGTGCATAACGTCGGGTAAGAAACGAGGAATTAGATCATACCTTACGCACGATAAGATTATCTAGAAAGTGAAGTTTTGCCTAAAACACTTCGTAGCCTCTCCCTAATTAGATGTGGTGCACTTCATACCTATCAAAAGGATTTTACTTAGTGTGGCTTTACAGACATCCCAGGGCACTTAAACCTAATGCTCTGATACCAAGTTTGTCAATCCCCGAAGCTACATCCAGGACATGGACACGGGACATAGGATCACGAGTGACCCCAAGCTAACCCTGCTGGCATATCATAAGCATACTAAATAACCGAAGTAAAGAAATACTTCGGGAAAGATAAATCACCATGTAAATTAAAAGGAAATAATGGGGAATACCCATAACTATTTGAAAATATAAAAGTTGAGAGTTTCACAACAACTGAAAGGTCAAACTCAAATTCTAAGGTTCAAACTAACTATGTCTGAAATAAGCCTCTAACTGACTAGAAGTGCTGAGACATGCCTTAGCTAACTCTAGCAAAACTGAAACTAAAGACTAAAACCAAAAGAAACACGTTTGTCATCCTCAGAAAATGAGGACTCACCACTGATACTATTGAGCTGAAGATCAGGAACCAATATATGCGTGATCTGGAAGTTGAGGACCTGAACCTATATCACGAGAAGATATAGCGTAGAGTATGCATCAGTACTTGAAAGGTACTGAGCATGCATGATAGAATAAAGCTAAATAAAATACATAATTGAACAAGTATATATCTGAGCAATGATAAGAGATAAGCATGATACTATACTGAGAATACTGTACATGAAATAACTGCATGCAATGACCAAGTTTATAACATGCTAAGACTGAAATATGACTGTAACTGATAACATGGTCAATGTAATAGAATCTGACTGTGGGATCTACTAATAACTGACATAAAACCACATGAGCTAAATGTGGAGTCTGATATATATGCCCCATCGAGAGGACCCAATATACTCTGCTAAAGGTATAGAGGCATGACTGGCATAATCACTAAAACTGATGCCCACAGAGGGGACTTAACCTATGAGGGCACATAGTTCTGGGACTATGAGAGTACGATGAACCCTAGTCCAACTCGGTCTAAGCCTACTCCCAACTAGAATGTGTATAAGCAATATTATGACTGAAATGCTGAAGTACTAGATAGCTCAATTACTAACATGCAAACTTTGAGAATGCAACAATTATAACTGATGATGTGACATTCGTAAAATGAAGCATGTATATCTGAAATAACTGACCTAGCATGTGTAATTCATGAACTAAAAGAACTACATAGCTAGGGTTTTGATTATCATACAAGAACTAAGCAACAATATGATAATCTGATTTGGATCATTTTAACAGCTGAAACCCAACTATTTCTCACATTCAAGAAACCCTAGGTCTAGATAATATTAAGGGAATCAAGATTCTGACTGACTGAAATCTAGGGACCTAATGGGTGAAAAGAACCCACTAGTGAAATTCCACATACCTGGTGACGAAGTTACGAAGAAACTTTTTGATTTCGGGGCTAGAACTGATGAAACCTTGCTACGTTCTTGAACTAGGGCTACTCGACTTTATCCGCTTTTTTGCTCTAAGTTTATCTTGATTTTGGTGAATAATTGATTGGGGAATGTTCTAATTAATTTACTAGAATAAAACTGACCAAAACTACGTAGTTTAGGGGTTAAATGACGTAGTTTAGGGGTCCAACACATAAGGAAAAGAACAAACGACCCCTGACTTAAAAGTTGTCAGGGCCAACCGACGGACTGACTGACGGTCCATCCTATCAACCGTCGACTGGCTTCAGAGAGGGGGGTGCTGAGGGTCTTGACCTACGGACTGATCGACAGTCCGTGGACTGACCCACGGTCCGTCCTGTAAGTATGTCAATCAATTTTAGAGACCAAGTTCTGAGGCCTAGATCCACAAACTTAGACCACGGTCCATGGTATGACCTACAGTCCGCGGGCCTGGCAGTGGGTCATGCCCGTGAATATTTTTCTGGGCTTTTCAGGGAGGGGGTTGCAGGTGGTGAATCACGGACTACCAGAACGGACCGTGGGTCACCGTACGGTCCGTGGGTGGAAACCGTTGGTTGCATCTGCAACATCTGGAAAATCTGTTGGTTGGTCTGTTTTTCGGATACGGGCTGTTACATAATTAATCAAAATGTTTCCAAAACCTTTTGACCTCCTAACTTTATTGCAAGTTGAAGAGTGATAAATTGATCATATTTATCAGTAAGTTAAAAATATTAATTGTATGCATTGGTCAATAACATGCAAAGCTTTTCATATTTTGGATGAACATAGGCAATTTAAAGAATAGTTAATAGTTATGCAACTTAATTAAATCCTATTAAATATTAAATAATTTCTAGATGTTGTCAAACCTTTTGTTTTCCATCATTTAGTATCAATCAACTAATGATGAACTTATATTGAATTTTACTCATTAAACATCTTATATAAATAGATATAAATAATGTATATAACTTTCATCATTGAATGACATAAATTCACTAGGTATGTAACAAATTACCCTCGATTTGTTAGTTCTACATTTATTTTGTTTGCTCATTTTTTCCTAAAATAAATAAGTAAAATGGTGAAGCTTTTTTATATTCTATGTAAATTTTATGAGATGACATTTTGTTGTTTGTTATGCGAACCATAAAACTACTTTTAGTGTTCATGATAGTTCATTTCAATGTAGTAGTGATATCTGACAAATGATTGTGCTTCAAGTTCTTAGTTGAATCATGCATTAGTCAATTCCTTTCTATTTTGTATGACAAAATTTACAAAAAAAACATTCACTTATATGATTTGCCTGATATTATAAATTCTATGATTTGTTTTATGCCAGAATAAAGTTATAAAATATAGAATTAGTTTGTCGAGGGATAAAGAGAGCAAGTTTGGGGAATTACGAGCTTATCTTTGTTCCTGATTTGTAGTTTTTAATTTTGTTCTCTTTTCAAGTTAACTAGTGCATTCTTTTACTTTTTGATAACAATGTCCTATAATATATTGTACCCAATTTATTATTTATGATATGTTTAGATTTTATTTTTTTTGATAAACGTGCAACACACGTTCCCAGAACTAGTTACTAATTAATGTAAAAAGATGACACTTAATTATCCCTGTCTTAGTGAAGTAATTGCTTCAAGTTTTAGGATCTAGGAAAAGTGTGCATAATATATCGTCATAATTAAGGTCACAATTTTATGTCTTAGATATAGACAAGTAAATATAAAATGACGAGATCAAGTTTACACAATTTGATCCAAATCCTCTTAAAAACTATAAAGGTTCATTGATTCAACAAATGAGTAGACTCAATCCTAGTTGTAATACATGAGTGGAGGTCACGTTTACGTGCCTTGATAAATTTATAGAGGAGTTGAGTCGCAACTTTAAGTCTTAGTTATGACTAATAAAATTCAACAATTTCAGTGAAGCATAGGCAAACAATTTATTCAAGATTAATTTAAGTCAAGAAAGAGTTGATAAAAGGTGTCGTGTTAGAACCATGTGATCCAGAGGTGCCTTATATGTTTCTTGGAGCAACATAATTTCTTATCCAGCCTTTCATTTTTGCAGACCAATTAAAGGAGTTATTTCCTTTATATGAGGGATTTAACATTGTGACTTGGAACACCATAACTCAATTTCATCAGGTGACTTTGTAGCTCCCTTCTCATAGAATTTAATCATTCTAACGAATCTAAAAAAACTAATGGGAAACACATGCAACACACATGCCCTGAAATTACTTTATATATATATATATATATATATATATATATATATATATATATACCTAAGAAGATGTGGCCACTTATAACTTTGGATTCACATAATCTTTTATTTGAAACCATCGCATCTTCTCCTAGAAAACTTAAATAAAGAAACATCATTCACAAAGCTTTACTTACTTAATTGCCTCTTCTTCTCCGGCGGAATCAACAATATATATTCTCTCTTTTCTTGTTTGCCCATATCTCAACTAGATAGTTTTGTGTTTTACATCTTATTTTTTGGATTGACTAGCTTTCTAAGGTTTTCATAATGGTGATGTTGGGAGAAACTTCGACAAAGAATCTATGGTTGGGTAATCTAGCCCATGACTTTACCGATCCCAATTTAATGTCTCTGTTCAAGATGGACGGCCTACTTGATAGTGTAACCTCATATTCCTCTCACAGGTTTGGATTTTTCTATTTCAGTAGCATCAACAATTCCACAAAAGCTCCATTTATTTGTGGGAGTACAGCTAAGGGTGACACAACAAATCATCCAGCAACTTCACTACAAAATGGAAGAACTACCTTTCAAATACCTGGGGATAGCCCTGTCTACTAAGAAACTATCAGTCATCCAATGGTACCCTCTTACTGAAAAAATCATGGCCAGGATCAATTCATGGACAACTAGGAAGCTGTCATATGCAGGCAGAACCCAACTAGTACAAACTATGTTGTTTGGACTACAATCATATTGGGCACAACTATTCATTATCCCTACAAAAATAATCAACTGATTGAGGGTGTATGTAGAAGCTATTTATGGTATGGTGTGGGACAGATCACTAAAAAGGCTTTAGTTGCTTGGGATAGAGTATGTTGTCCTAAATCTGCAAGAGTTATTGGGATGATTAATATGTAAGTCTGGAACAAAGTTGCAGTTACTAAATTATGTTGGGACCTAGATAATAAAGAGGATAAGTTATGGATCAGATAGATCCATACATACTATATGAAAGGTCAAATCCCATGGCCAGAAGCCAAGCAAGCCAGTTGGATTGTAAGAAAAATCATGAGTGCCAAGGTTATAATTGAGCAAACTCAACAGAGAAGGAGCAAGAAAGGAAGTATGATCATGGAAATATATCTGCACTTGATTGGAGAGCAGCAAAGAGCTGAATAGAAGTGTCTAATGTTCAAAAATACAGCAAAACCAAAAGCCTATTTCACTATGTGGCTTATTCTCAACAAGAAACTGGCAACAGTAGACAGGCTAGCTAAATGGGGTGTGGAGATAACCAACACTTGTGTGTTATGCCAGAATGAAGAAGAGACTGTAGAGCATCTGATCGTTCAATGCCAATTTGCCAGATATTTATGGAAGAGCTTGCTCACATGGACTCAACAACATAGTGTAACTTCAACATATTGGGATCTGTTTATACAATGGAGCATACAACATGGAAAAGGGAAGGCTTGAGCAACCCAAATCTTCAAGATTATTTTTGCTGAATGTGTATATGGGGCATGGATTGATAGGAACAATAGAATCTTTTGGAAGAAGAGACAATCGACGGAAAGTATGGCAAATGAGTTAGCCTAATTGACTATTGCTAGAGCTCCCCCTGGGATAAAAAATGTACTCAATGAGTTTAAATTCTAAGAAATAAGATATAGTAGATATGTAGTAAAAAGAGAGTATTATTGTGAATAAAGTATGTTGTGTTAGCTGCTTGATATGTAATGTTTTGTTCTGGTAATTAATAAATCAGTTAGTTACCAAAACTAAAGATCAACAACTCTAAGGAGGCTAAAGACTTCCTTCAAGGATACTTCTTTCATGGATTTTCACTTAGAATCAAGTTAGCAAAGCGGTTTGTGTTTTTGTTTTTATATTTCTTATTTATTTAATTCAAATGGATTTTTTTGTTTGTTGTCAAGTATTTGATAAATCTTGTTTGTGAAATTGTCTACGTTGTGCTTTCCTATCATCTATAGGAAGTGATTACCTTTCTCTACACATTTAAAAGAGAGAAAAGTCATACAGTGACACCTGAAGTTATCCCGAATTTTCAAAAAGACACCTAAACTATGCAAGCGTCCAATTACCCCCTAAACAATCGTGAACTGCTATTATTACATCATTTTTTGTCCACCTGGCATAAAGAGTGTATGCACTTTCTTCAAGAGCGTGAATAAACTAAAAAAATGAATATAATTTTATTTTTACAAGTATTTTGCTATAAAATATATTTTCTTGTTTTTCTTATTATTTTAACTTTTTTCTCCTTATTATTTTTTTTCTTTTCCTTTCTTCCTTCTTCAAAAATTTATTGTCATCTTCATTGTAGCTTCTCACTTTCAATGTCACTTTTTACCACAATTCCACCTCCCTTTTTTACTACTATTAGTTTAACTCTCTTCAATTTTAAAATTATATCTAAATATTTTATTATATTTCGAACAATTGCATAAACCCATTAGATTTCAAGATGATTAGTAGGTATTATTTAGTTTTTTTAATCTAAATTTCAATTAAACTTTTTCAATTTTTGGAGAATTATGATTCTTTCAAAATTATCATTTCTAGTTTTGAAGTTATATGAACATGCGATAAATTAATTGATGATATCTTCAAAAAAAATTATTTTTCTTAGAAAAATAATTCGTTTTGTTATCCATAACACAAATTTTAGAAAATAGTATAATTTTGGAATGGAAGGAATTTGACTGAAGAAGAAGAACAAAATACAAAGAAAATGGAGGGGCTCAAATTGACGTGGGGTGGGGTTAGGTGAGATGAGGGTGAGAGGTGAAGAAGAAGAAATAAATAAAACGGATGGAGGGGTAGCTTTAAAGTAGGGATGGAAGATGAAATAGAATTTAAAATGAAATTAAAATTAAAGTAATAAAATTAAAATAAGTTAAAAAGTAACAGAGAGAAACAAAGAAAAACTTAAAATGAAAAAAAAATTATATTTGAAATTTAATTAACACGTGCCACACTATGATTGGTGTGTGATAACACTTGCCATTTAAAATCTGGATTTGATCGAAAAATGATGTAATAGTATATTATCAAAATTGTTTAGGGGGTAATAGGACGCCTGCATAGTTAAGGTGTCTTTTTGAAAATTCGGGATAACTTCAGGTGTCACTTTATGACTTTTCTCTTTAAAATAAAATTAAACTAGCTAAACTAGTTTTGTGATAAAAAAGAGAGCAGAAAATAGAAAGAAGATTCTTATTAAAGAAAAGACATAAAGTCACCACTAAAACTGTCCCAAATTTTTAAAAATACATTTTAACTTTGCAACCGTCCTATTACCCCACTAAACAATTATGAACTGATATTATTATATCATTTTTCATCAACCCCAGATTTTAAGAAGCAAGTGTGTTCACACAACAATCATTACATGACACGTGTTACTTAAATTTAAATATATTTTTTCTATTTTAAGTTTTCTCTCTCTCTCTCTCTTAATTTTTAAATTATTTTAATTTTGATTTTATCTTAAATTTCACTTCATCTTCCACCCCCACTTTCAAGTTGATCCATCCCTCCATTTTCTTCACCTCGCACACTCACCCCACCCCCACATCAAGTTGAACCCCTCTCCTCCTTTTTTTTCTTTTCTTTTTCTTCTTCTTCTCCAATCAAATTCTTGATTTGAGTGATTTTTTTATAAAAATGAAATCATACAATTTTCTAGAATTTATTGAATTATTGATAACAAAACTAATTATTTTTCTAAGAAAATTTAAAATTTTGAATGTATCATCAATTACTCCTTTTCATATAACTTCAAAATTAGAAATGATCATTTTAAAAGAATTAATGAATTTTCCAAAGATTGAAAAAACTTGATTGAAATAGGATGAAATAAACTTTTTGATACCTCCTAATCATCTTGAAATATAATGGGTTTATCAAATTATTCAAAATGTAAGAAAATATTTAGATAAAGTATTAAAATTAAAGAGAGTAAAACTAATAGTAGTAAAAAAGAAAGGAAGGTGAAGTTGTGGTAAAAATGGTGACATTGAAAGTGAGAGACTTCAATGAAGATGACAATAAATTTTTGAAGAAGAAAGAAGAAAGAAGAAAGAAAGAGAAAAAATAATAAGGAAAAAAAGCTAAAATAATAAGAAAATATATTTTATAATAAAATATTTGTAAAAATAAAATTATATTAGTTATTTTAGGTTGCTCACTCTCTTTGAGAGAGTGAACACACTCTCTATGTAAGGTGGACAAAAAATGATGGAATAATATCAGTTCAAGATTGTTTAATGGGGTAATAGGATGCCCGCATAGTTAAAGTGTCTTTTTGGAAATTCGAAATAAGTTCAGGTGTCACTTTATGTCTTTTCTCTTCTTATTATAAAGAAAGATTACAACTTACCAAGAAACTAATGTCTTGAATAGAAAAGAAAACATGCATAAACTAGAGGGTTAAATTTTTCTATTTATTGATATAACCGAAGTAGATGTGACCAGTTTTTAATTTGGATTCGTATAATTCTATCTTTAATATCTACACCTATTGTCCTTCTCCATAAGATATGAAAACCTAAATAGGAAATGTCATTTACAAAACTTCGCTTATTTTATTGTCTTTTCTTCTCCTCCATAATCAACAAATTATCTCCTCACTTTTCTTAGTTACCTAAATCTCAGTCTGATAGTTTTGTTGGTGTTGAGTAGTTTTCTAGGGTTTTATTAATGATGCCGAAAGAAACACCATCAAATAATATTCTATGGATGGGTAATCTTGCTCCTGAAATTATCGATGTAGATCTAATGTCTTTGTTCCAGAACTTTGGCCCGCTTGATAGCACAATGACATATACATGTTGTGGTTTTGATTTATCCATTTTATAAAAATCAACGACTCCAAAGAGGTTAAAGACGCACTTCAAGGATCCTTCTTTCATGGAAATCCTCTTAAGATAAAATTTGCTAAGACATTTTGTATTTTTGTTTATCTTTGTTTCTCCGTTCTTTGATTGGATGATTTTTTATTGTTTCTTCATAATAATTTGTCTTTGACAACAAAACTCAACAAATAATTATGAAGAAATAATAAAAATCCATCAGAACCAAACAAAAAAGAATCACTAGCTTAATGAATTCGATCCTAAGAGGATTGCCATGAAAAAGGACTTGGAGCGTGTTTTAGCTTTCTTCGAGTCGCTGATGTTTCTAAAATAGATAAATCCAAACCAATGAGACGTATATGTGGTTATCCTATCTACCAGGCCAAAGTTCTAGAATAGAGACATTAGTCCAACATCGGTAACATCAAGGGCAATATTACCCACCCACATATTGTTTGATGGTGTTTCTCCTGGTGCCATTAATAAAACCCTAGACTAATAGTTAGCACAAACAAAGCTATCAAACTGGGATTTTGGGAAATGAGAAAAGAAAGAAGAAAACGTGTTGATTGCAGCACAAAAGAAAAGGCAATTAAGTAAGTGAATTTTTGTAAATGGCGTTTCCTTCTTTAGGTTTTCATATCTTTTAGGAGAGGGAAAATAGGCATCGGTTGTAAAGATAGGATTACGTTAATCTAAAGTTATAACTGGTCACATCTGCTTTAGTTATATCAATAAAAATGTACGAATTTAATCCTCTAATTTTTCTTTTCTATTCAAGACATTCATTTCTTCGCAAGTGGTTCTCTTTTCTTATAATAAGAGATGTTCTTTTACTTTTGCCTGTTTTATTCCTTTGGTGTTATCAAGCATTAGATGACAATATTGGCAATTTAAATGTTGTTGATTGGTTAAAAGAGGCAAAAAAAAGGCCTTCCATTATCACAACTCAAATTCAATGATAGTGATTGGCCTTTAGTGAGCAATTACACATGTCAAGTTAACCAACATTCATTTTAATCAAGAACCAAATATTAATTAAAAAATTACAATAAAAGTAGCATCCCAATAATCCTTTTAATCAGTACCAAATATTAATTAAAAAAATTCCTATAACAAGAGCATCTTAGTAATACTTATAACCAACCGAGAAACAATTCAACCAGCAGAAATATCCACAACCATCAATAGTAACAAGATAGTGTCTTGAATTATGACAACTAAAAATAAATATGACCTAGTACGTTGTTGTCGTAAGGAAATGTGGAGATCGATGATGATGTTTCACATAGTATTAAAATGGGATTGTAACGATCCGATCCGTCGTTACTCTGGGCATCTCATGAAGAATCTCAATATTCTAGAAATTCAATAAAAATATTTAAAATATGGGTATATGTCAATTTTGGCCCATTTTGATTTTTGGGCTAGGCTGACGCCCACCCCCCCCCCCCCCCCGTAGCATTTGCATGTCGCTATAAAGGGCTGACAAAAAACCTGCAACCTAATTAATGCGTCTTCTTTTATTTTTCTCCCACTTTTGTAAGGAGAAAATAGATAATGGTTGCTCCAAAAATACCCTTCAAAGGTACCTGAGGCAAGGGAGCAATGAAGGGGAAGGATTACAACGTAAGGGAGGTGGAAACTGAAGGAATTTTGGTGTTTATGGTGCTAGAATGAATATGCACAACTAGAAGTTCATGGACAAGGTTCATCAGTTGATTCTTGACACCTAGGTATGCTAGTTTTTTTAACAAAGTAGTTTAGAATTGTTTCCAATTGCCTGATATGTTCTAGATTGACAGGATCTGGTTTCATGCTAAGCCCTCCGCGCATGGAGTCTCGATGGCTGAAAATGGTTGTTTATTGTTGTTAGGGTGGGATAAGATAATGATTTTGGGGTGGTTCTCTAATTATTGATTGTTAACCATGAGTTTTCTTGTGAGATGATTTGGTGGTAATTGTAAGGTTGAGAGTTATGAAATTGTTGGGTTATAACAATTTCTGGGACTTCCGATAATCAAGGGAAATGAGTGTGTACTCATAATGGGGTCTATTATTTTGGGCTACTGATACAAAGGTTTATATAAGTATGTGATGGATGTATGTTTTACGATTTATGTATATGTCATGACCCGAGCCTACACCCTGGACATGGTCGGCACTCGAGAACCATTCATGGTCTCCAAGTGAACCCTCATTCTAGCTGACTACAAGAGCAAAGCTAAACTAACTCAACTATACACAAGCATTAAAGTAAAATAAATAGTAAATCAATAGTATATCAAATCTCACAACTCTCTGAATATACTGAGCACTAAACATAAGTTTTAAAGAAAACCGTCGAAACTGAAAGACTCTCCAAAATTGTCTATCAATAAAACCTCTACTGTATAAAGATGAGTGTCGGGACAAGACCCGCGACTTCTCATAACTAAAACTAATAACTCACACAACAAGAGTCCTTCGGAAGAAAGGAGGCCTTACTCAAAAGCTGACTAGCGGATGAAGTGATCTTAACAGACTTTTGTTAAGGATCCTAAGTGTCTGTATCTGCATCATTAAAAGATGCAGGTCAACTAACATTAGTACATTCAATGTACGAGTATATAATATAGCCGAAGTGAAAAAATTGAATGAAAGGACTACATTAGATATAATGTAAACTCATCTGAATGTAAATAATTCAAGGAATGAGATCATTTAAACTTTACAAAAATACATACTCATCTCTAAAACTCAACATAATAAGTATTACAGTAAAATAAAACTATAAATCTATTTGGAGGATTTTCTAACCGCCAACCATCACTATGAGCTATGTGATGATACAACGTCTCACCCACGCTACCAGAACTGTCATATACCGTGTCGGGGTATAAAAATCTCAACTAAGTGGATCCACAAAGAAATAAGGATTCATAAAAAAATATGATCCTTTACCCATGTTGAAAGACATGGTTTTTGAGGATTTTGAGTTGTCTAAACTTATCCCCATATCGGTGCTCAATACTAATCCCAATAATTATATACTCATGCTCAAATGTATAAAACATACTATTTCTCTATTTTGAGGTAATTACTCAAAATACTCTCCTAAAAGAGGTAACTTCTCTGAAATATCTCTGAACTCATAACTCAATTAGAAATCAAACTCTCTTTTCTCAGTGCAATAAAATTATACATTTAGGACTTCATAGTTCCCTTATACTCTTTCTCAAATAACTTTTCAAACTCTTTCTTTAGATTCCTCTTTACTTTCTCATAACTCAATTTAAAACAATTATGTTTGTTTTAAAAGATGTTCAAAAATTATAAATCAAAATAGTGTTCATGCTGAAATATAGACATGAACAAATAAACTGAACGATCTAAATAACAATATTGAAAACTCAATACTCACAAATCAACAATTCAAAACTCAATGATGCTACTCATCTCAAAGATATTTAAAATCAAGGAATTTAGGACTCAGAATCAATAACTTAACTCACATCAAGAATATAGAACTCAAAATTAATAACTTAACTCATATAAAGAATTTAGAACTCAAAATCAATAACTTGACGCATATAAAGAATTTAGAACTTAAAATCAATAACTTAGCTCATATAAAGAATTTAGAACTCAAAATCAATAACTTAACTCATATCATGAATTTTAGGAACAAAGGGTATAACCCTAGATTAAACTTTTGCCTACTAAATTGAGATGTAGGGGTGAGCACAAACTAGTCCAACACTATGATAGCCTTACATACCTTATTATGAAGCTATTAGAATGAAAACTTTTGTAGAGACTTGATATTATCTTGAGCTTGAGGAAGAACATTAATTTTTTATTGGAGGAAATTTTTGAACCTGAAATCTTTGTGCTTGCTCTCGATAAAGAAACTCTTTGATGAAGTTCTTAGATTTGACGAACATGGGAAAACCTTGGGTGGAAGGATTCTCATAGTATCTTGAATTTTTTACTTGATGGTTTTAGGGTTCTTGTTGGAGAAAAGGAATCCTAGGTGAGTTTTAAGAGAATTTCTAAGTACGTTAATGTTTAGATTGATGATCTCTAAAGCAAAACTAGTTAGTTGAATGATATACTCAGTTAAAATACTCAAAAACGACTTAGATTATGGTTAAAACGTTTGGGAAAGAACCAAAATAACCCTAGAATGTGTGTAGGAAGATTTTTTAAAAAAATACAGGAAACCTTCACGGAAGGGTCTACCATTTGTCGAAATTTCTACTATCCGTAGGTCCAATCGTACAACATCGACTACCTGGTAGGGTTTCACTAAAACAGGCATAAATGTTTACTCCGAACTCAAAATGAGGAATACTTGGTGGTGTTGGAAAGAGGACTCATATACCCTTAATTTTATTGCTCATGGTCCACCTTCTTAGAAATATGATCATTTGAAGTTGACCTAAGTAGAATCTTATGCCGAAACTTAATTGGTAAGGAAGCTTTCGACTCAACTTTGTGCTAGGGGTTTCTTGTTACCGTAATTCATCTCCAAATTTATTATCACACTAAAGATTTGACCTTGACACCTAAGTATAATTTAAGAATTTCCCAACACGACCTTATACTTAAATGAAGAATAATTTGGGTCTTAACTTAGATATTTTTGGGGTGTTACAATATCTCCCTCTTGGAATCATTCGTCCTCGAATGATGGTTAAATTGAACATGGAAGGGAAAGGAATTACTCTTACTATATTTTGACTTCTGAACTTGTCTACTAATATAGGCAGAATTGATTGATACAAAATGTTTTGATACATGACTAGAGCACACTTGGCACGAACAGTCAAATAAGATTTCACGATTACAGTCATGACATGAACTTTCTAATCATCACAAAGGAGCATTGACTGTCTCCCATTTATCATTACTCAACTACTATCAACAACATCATTATCAAAACTAAAAGGATCATTAAGGGAGCTTAGAGTGAAAGATCATAAGCACAATTAATTCAAGAAATGTGATATAAGAATATGCATAACATAACATTATTTTTCTAGCTATTGAGGGTAACTAATAAATTCGTGAGACTGAGCATACTATGAGATATGAGTGCTTATATGAATAGGTTCATATCATGAGGCTAATATTCACAATTTTATGTGTAAGATTGAGATCCATTGGCTAATGTATTTTCCCCTCATTCTGGGAACTTAGCATATATGTGAATCGCTCTGAATTGTATTAGCATAGGTAATGGACACAATTCTAATATTATTAAAATTAATAGGATATTGTAATGATTGAACTTTAGGAATACACTAGAATATGAATGGATTGATATAACACTACACCTCTTTTTGAACACATCTCTATTTGATTTTAAGAATTGATTTGGTTTCATATCTTATCATCTCTTCCTTAGGTTTGAAGCTGACACTTTAAAGTTATGAATCTATTCCATTTTTTTAAAACTAGTCTATATTCGATATAATCTAATACTTGAAAAATGCTATTGTCATTGCTACTTAGATTTCCACGTGCAGGCACTAAGATTCCTTCTAAGACTTCTTTTATGAGATACTACTCTCAACTTCTTCTGGCTTCTATCGAAGACTTTCTATAACCACTACTTGCATTTACCTATAAAGACATTTAATCTAACTATTAATAGTCTGACTTCTCCTTCTCAGCCAACAAATACCATCCTTCTAAGCTCACATCTAGCTAACTGGACGAAACTTGAACTATATTGAAGAGGCTCATCATTAGCTAGGCTATATAAAATCTCTTCTATCAATCTCTTAGGATAATAAATAATGCTCACATTAGTCTACCCCACATTGATAACTAAAATACTATCTAGGCACACAAAACAAATCATAAATTTAATTAGAACATTGTCTCGCTACATATAATGTCACGTACATCTCGTAATGCTCTTGTTAATCAAATGACTTAGCCACACTTCATTGCCCTCTTCCTAGGGTAATAATACCACACTTGTACTACTCACATTTATCGAAAAGTAACATATTAATTCCTCACCTTGTTTTTGTCAAATTTACTAGATCAGGTATCAAAACTAACTTAATCACCCTCATGTTGTCATTCTTTTTATCACAACACTCATCTCAAATTCAAGCTTAGTGTCTAGTAATAAATACAAATATCAATATAATTGCTCACATACTATAATAACGTATGACTGCTCGATAAAATAAAGAAACACTCACTCACTAAAACCTCATGACAAGTAGTAAATTTTTATCTCTCAGCCTACATACTTACAGTTTACAGTCAAATTTCCTTTCACAACTTAAGTACTATTTACCCATTCACTATACATCATTGTCAAATTAGTTTTATAACTCTCTGAAAATCATGGCTCTCCCTAAAGAAGTCATAAGCCTAGCTTAGATATATCACCTCAGGAATACTCTTCTCTTTTATTCAACACCTATACTTGGTGTTCAATAACATATTGTTACATTGACATAATCTCCTTTCTAGTTAAAGTATACTCTAACTCATCCATACTAATAACTCTTAGTCTATCTTCTATCATGAAATTTACACATACTCATCACTTCTTAGTCTACCCATACGGGAAAACTCCTTCTTAATGACTTACTGGGTGCATAACTGCAACAATATAATTTAACTCATTACTATCTCCCTTTCTTAGATTAGTGTACCTCTATATACATCTTCTAACTCTTGACACTTCTACTTCTACTGGCTCATAATATCTCAAACCAAACTATATTTTGGGTGAAAAATACTACCAAATCATTCTAAAGCATACTCTCCTCTAAAGGGTATCACCTGAAATAAAGTTTTTAAGAAGACACTTTTAGCTCGAATGCACTATTCATATGAATAAGAGTGCCTTTTTTTGAAATTGAACACTTAAACTCACTCACGAGCTTCTCTCAAGCCCCTCTGCAGTCTCATGATTTTCTCAAGAATTTTGTTGAGAGTAACTCATCGATAAGGATCTAGGGTTTACTTTTCAACCACCTTGAGTATGAGGGGTAGTCGAATGGATTTGAGAAACGCACGAGATTGAATAAGTTCCTTATAGCAGAATTCTATTGCACGATTTAGAGTATGAAAGAAGGGAAACTTTTATTAAATGTTTATAGTCCCTCATTTATAGAAATTGGGCCCTCACACCCATAAATAAGATCCTACTGACACGACTTCATCGACACCCTAGGATACTAGAACAATGTGGCTTTTATACCAAGTTTTTTCGATCCGAGCCTACACTTTGGACATGGGCGGTACTCTAAAACCATTACTTGTCCCCTAACGAACCCTCATCCTAGATGAATACAAGTGGAAAGATAAACTAACTAAAGCATACACAAGCATCAAACTAAAAGAATGTTAAATCAACAATGTATCAAATCTCAAATCTCTCTAAATATACCGTGTATTAAACTTATGTTTTAAAGAAAACCTTTGAAACTCAAAGATTCTCAAAAATTGTCTATCTATGAAGCCTCTACTGTATAAACATGAGTGTCTTGACATGACCCACGAATTCTCAAAAATTAATACTAATAACTCACAGAACTGGAGTCCTCCGGAAGCAAGGAGGTCTCACACAAAAGTTGACAAGCGGATGAAGTGATCTCAATGAACTTTTGTTGAAGATCCTAAGTTGTTGTATTTGTATCATAAAAAGATGTAGGTCGAATGACATCAGTACATTGAATGTACGTCTATATAATATAGTCGAAGTGAAATAACTAAGTGAAAGGATTGCAATAGATATACCATAAATTCAACAGAATGTAAAGAATTAATGAAATGAAATCATTGAAACTTTTAAAAAATACTTACTCATCTCTGAAACTCAACACAATAAGTGATACAGTAAATATATGCATTAACTTTATTTGAGAGATTCTCTAACCAATAACCATGACTATAAGCTACGTCATAATACAATGTCTCTCCCATGCTGCCAGAACTGTTCTATACCATGCCGGGGTATAGAACCTCTCAACAAAATGGATCGACTAAGCAATAAAGATTCATCCAAAAACTGTGATCCTTTACCCATGTTGGCATACATGGTTTTGAGGATTTTGAGTTGTTTGAACTCATCCCTATATTTGTGCTCAATACTACTCCCAAAAATTTTATACTCATGCTCAAATGTATAAAAGATACTTATTCTCTGGTTTGTGGTAATTACTCAAAATACCCTCTTAAAAGAAGTAATTGCTCTGAAATATCTCTACACTCATAACTCATTTAAAAATCAAAGTTTCTCTTTTATCAATGTAATAAAATTATACATTTGAGACTTCTTAGTTTCCTTATACCCTTTCACAAATCATTTTTCAAACTCTTTCTCAAGATTTCTCTTTACTTTTTCAGAACTCGATTTAAAACGATTATGTTTGTTTTAAAAGATTCTCCAAAATTATGACTCAAAATAGGGTTTATGCTGAAATATCGACATGAACAAATCAACTCAACGATCTCAATTAAAATATTGTAAATTCAATACTCAAAAATCAATAACTCTGAACTGAATGATACTACTCATCTCAAAAATATTTAAAATTGAGGAATTTACGACTTAGACTCAATAACTTAAATCACATCAGGAATTTAGAACTTTAAATCAATAACTTAACTCATATCAAGAATTTAGAACTCAAAATAAATAACTTAACTCATATAAGGAATTTAGAAATTCAAAATCAATAACTTAACTCATATCAAAAAAATTTGAAACTAAGGGTATAACCTTGGATTAAACTTTTACCGATTGAATTGAGATGTAGGGCATGAGAAAAAACTAGTCCAACACTATGATATCCTTACATACATGATTATAAAGCTATTAGACTAACAAATTTTGTGGAGACTTGATTTTATCTTGAGCTTGAGGAAGAACATTAGTTTTTTTGGAGGAAACCTTTAATGCTGAAACTTGGTGCTTGTTGTCAATAAAGAAACTGTGTAATAAAGTTCTTAGAGTTGAAAAATATGGGAAAACCTAGGGTGGGAGGATTCTCATAGTATATTGAATTTTTTCTTGAAGGTTTTAGGGTTCTTGATTGAGAAGTGGAATCCTAGGTGTGTTTTATGAGAATTTCTAAATAATTGAATGTTTGGATTGATGATTTTTAGAGGAAAATTAGTTAATTGGATGATATGCTAAGTTAGAACACTCAAAAAACGACTTGGAATACTGTATAAAAGCTTGGGAAAGGACTAAAATAATCCTAGATTGTGTGCATGAAGTTGCTGAAAAAAATTACAACAAGCCTTCACAGAAGGGTCTACCATTCGCCAAAATTTCTACCCTCCGTAGGTCCAATCATAGAACATCGATTGCATGATAGAGCTTCACTAAAATAGGCATAAACTTTTACGTGGTACTCAAAATAAGACAACTTGGTTACGTTGGGAACTCGTATACCATTAGTTTGATAAGTTGTGGTCCACCTAATTCTTTATGAGCCGAAAGATATTGTCATTTGAAGTTGACCTAAGTAGAATCATATATAAAAACTTAATCGGTAAGGAAGCTTTCAGCTCAACTTTTTGCGAGGGGTTCTTGTGACCATAATTCATCTAGAAATTTATTCGCACTAAAGAATTGACCCTTGACACCTGATAATTTAAGAATTTGCTGACACGACCTTATACATCAATGAAGAATAGTTCGGGTCTTAACTTAGAATTATTTGGGTGGGGGGGGGGTTACAGTATATATGCATGTCTACTACCTTGTTGTATCATTGGTGAAATGCATGTTAAACATAGGGAAGCATATGAAATGACATCATGGTTATAATCTCATACAGTGGACCTGTTTATGTGACTTGTGGCTTTGAAATTGTATTTTCCATTGTGTTTGAGATTGTGCATGATAATTTATGATATTTGGTTGGCTCGGGTACCACGCCAGTTCAATGAGGCTCCTGTAGTGTGGCAATTAGTGTTTCAATTCAATTTTGCTGAGTTTTAAGTCAAACTCAAAAACTTCATTCTAGAGCTATAGAGGGGGGATTTCTCAAGGGTAGAGTGAAAATTCTTCGTTGAGGTAAGTTTTCAATCAACTTCTTTGTTTATTAATCTGCTAACACCATAGAATCATTAGAACAATTTTTGAAGGTAGAATTGTGAGTTAGGATATTAAATTATGGGATATCCTATGGATAGGTGTATTATCATCTAGAATTACTTCTAGATTATAAACTAACACGTACTACCAAGAAATTGTTGTTCTAAAACATGAATTGTGGTGGTTGGGAACCTTGAGTTCTACAAAGATGGGACCTTTAGCATAAAAACTTCCATGGGGGGGGGGGGTTAATTGGAGTGAAACTCCATTAATTGGTACTTGACTAAAATGAATGCTTAAAGTGGGACTCTGTAACTCATGGTTTCGTAGAATTCAACCAGTTTAACAAATCAAAACCACATTACATGGGAAACATGTGCAACACAAATGCCTAGAACTACTTTATAGATATAACCTAAGCAGATGTGACCACTTATAACTTTGGATTCACATAATCCTCTATTTGAAACCATAACCTTTTCTCCTTCTCACATAAGAAGAGAACCTAAAAAACAAAACGTCATTCAGAAAGCATGATACGCCTAAATTACAACTCCCGAAAGAAGTATAAACGGTCGTTGTCAAAAAAGAACCTAAATTTCACGTTAGGGTCAATCCCACGAAGAATATGATTCAGACTTAGGCTAACTTACAATATCTACGTTTAGTCAAATGATTTCCAAGAAAAGTAACAAAAGGGGGGTGGGGGTAATTTGTAAATAAAATAGCAGTTTGTTGATTTGTATCACTAAGTAACAAGTAAGCAAGATTTACAGTTTCAGATATCAACATGAGATGAAAACTAGGGCATAAGTGTTCCCCACAAGCTCTTAATGCAGTATTCCTAATAAATGTAACTCTATCCTAGTGTTAACATGCAAGGTTGATAAGTTAGGTATTCATAAGTGATTGGTCCTCAATGTAGGGAATTTCACCACGTAACTTGGTCCGTCTATGGGTGTGTGCTTTGCTAACCCTTACCTTTAACTCCATATTAGCCTTCGCATGATTAGGGTCAAATTATTAGATAGCGGCTAAATGGGTCTAAATCTTTGTTGTTCAATCCGTTTCTCATTCATTACTTCATTGGTCTGGCAAGTAGGAATGAAGCTAGTTCTAACGTTGCACACCGTTAAAAAGCATTCAAAACAAAAGGATTAACAATACATGTATAAACACTATTCTAGAATTACTTAGTTATTACTGATATATTGTAAATTGCCTATGGTTCCCACAACCCTAATTGTGGATTTAACTACTCATGCTTGAGAATTCAAAATTCATATTTGGGTTACTAAGATAGATCATGAACTTACAATCAAAATAGATGAATACCGTAATCATCAATTGAAAATCAAAAGCAAATTGCATAAAATGAACTATAAGAATTATGTTGCTAAATTGTTTGCATAATAATCCCGAAAGCTAAGAACAAACGTCTCCAAAAAAGGTCTAACCCCTAAAAACGAAAAATAAAACATATATTTATAGTAGCTAAGTCCTAAACAATGTAGGAAAATAAAATTTATGAAATTGCGGTTTGGGGTGGTTTGGATCAACGATAGGAATGACGGGCTGTGGATCAGCCTACAATCTGTGGTAACCTCTGTAGTCCAGCAGTTGGCCAACAATGGTTGCAACCTATGGCTCGTAGGTCAGTTTACGATCTGTCCTGTTCCTCTATGGTTCAAGTAATAGAACTCGTCTTTCTGAATAAAATGGCAGATACTGATCGGTGGTATAAGTCACGCCTCGAGGCTACACCCTTGACGTAAATGTGGGACCTAGGATCATAAGTGACCCCAAGCTAACCCTGAGTTGGCATATCGTAAGCATACTACAATTTACTGAATTAAAGAGATACTGTGTGGAAGCTGAAAACATGAGATAAAGTGAAATAGTGGGGAATACCCAACACTGGTCTGAATATAAATACTATATAAGAGTTATTAACACTGGACTATAGCTCAAAAACTAAAGTTGAATCCAACTATATCTGAAATAAGCCTCTAACTAACTAGTGATACTTGGACATGTCCCCAGCTAACTCTAGAAAAACTAAAACTAAAATGAAACACTGAATGTAAAAGAACATGTCTATCGTCTTCGAAGAATAAGGACTCACCATTAATATTGGTGAATACAGATCGGGAACCAATCTACAAGCGATCTGAATGTTGAGGGCCTGGACCTACATCACGAAAAGATGTAGCGTAGAGTATATGTCAGTACTTGAAACATACTAAGCATGTAGGATAGGATAAAACTGAACAAATATATAACTGAACAAAGAATATTGAACAATGATATAATCTAAACATCATAAAGATACTAAGATATACTGAATATGAACTAAACTGATTGTAATGACCAAGTACATAACATGTTGAAACTGAATACTGAAATATAACTGGTTACCTAATCAAATACACTAGAGTCTGACTATGGAAGCTACTATTAATCGACATAAAACCATGTGAGCTAATCGTAGAGTCCGATGTATACGACCTATCGAGAGAACCCAATATACCTTGCTAGGGGTATAAAGGCATGACTGGCGTGATCGCTAAAACTGATGCCTAACAGAGGAGACTTATAAACCTACGGGGGCACATAATTTTGGGACTATGAAGATGACTGACCCTAGACCAACTCGGTGTTAAGCCTATTCCCAACTGGAATTATGTACAATACAACATAACTGAAATATACTATATAGCTAAATATTCGGACATGCTAACTTAAAATGCAACATTAAGTACTGATAATGAAACATTTTGAAACTGAGGCATGTGTATCTGTTTATCTTTCCTAGCTTGTGTAATTCATGAACTAAACAAATCTACACAAGTAGGGTTTTGAATTCATGCAAGGAACTAAGAAACATTGTTACGAAAATATGATATTTTCATTTTGGAATACTCTAACAGCTAAATAACAACAATTTTCTAAAGATCCAGAAATTCTAGGTCTAAGCAATATTTAGGGAATCAAGATTCTGACTGAAATCTAAGGACCTAATGGGTGAAAGGAACCCACTAGTTAAATCTCACATACCTGGTGACGAATTCCACAGAGAAATCTTTCAATTTCAGGGCTGGAACTGAAGAAAACTTGTTGCATTCTTGGAGAGGGTTGGGTCGACTACTTTCTCCTTTTTTCATTCTAATTGGATGAATTTTGGAGAATGAATCACTTAGGGTGAGTTCTGATTTAGTTACTAGGCTAAAAATAATCTAAACGATGTAGTTTAGGTGTCTAATGTACAAGGGAAAACACCAAAATGATCCTAAATTAAAATCTAACAGGGCCATCGATGGACCATCGATCGACTGACGGCCCATCCTGTCAATCCGTCGATCGAATTTAGAGGTTGGGATCTGGGGGTTCAGACCCATGCTTGGACTACGGACCGTGGTCTGACCGACGGTCCGTAGGTTCTGGTGTAGGTCTAGACATAGGTGGATTACTCTGGTGTTTTGGCGAGGGGGTTACAGGTGTCCAATCACAGACCCTACCTACGGTCCATTGGTGGCACCTGCAACCTATAAAAATCTGCATTTTGCCTCTTTTAGAATCTGGGGTGTTACATTATTTCCCCCTTGGAACATTCGACCTCGAATGAAGACTAAACTAGCACAATATGGAGGAAAAGAGTTGTAATCTCTACCACTAAGTACTGGAAACTGAAATCTGACTGAACTGAGTTCCAAGAACATGCAAATACGTTGAAATTGAAGTATAACTGAAGGAACAAGAAACTAACACTGAATTTATGCAAGAGTAGCTGAAAGGCTGGAGAGGAACTATTACCTCAACCTGAAACGGAATCGGAAGGAAAGAGAAGAGGATACTTGGCCTACATAGTTGTTTCTGCTTCCTATGTAGCTCCTTCTACTGACTGACTCCTCCACAAAACCTTAACTGAAGCGACTTCTTTGTTTCTCAACCTTCAAACCTAACAATCAAGGATTTTAACTGGCACCTCCTCATATGTGAGACTATCCTTCACAACCACACTCTCTAATGGTACTATGGATGTTGGATCACCCACACACTTCTTGAACAGGGAGATGTGAAAGACCAGATGGACTGCTGCTAGTTCTGCTGGCAACTCTAACTCATAAGCCACTTTACTAACCCTCTTCAAGATTCTATAAGGACCTACATATCTGGGACTGAGCTTTCCTTTCTTTCCAAATTTCATCACCCCTTTCATGGGTGACACTTTTAGGAAAATCCAATCATCAATTTGGAACTCTTAGTCCCTTCTTCTTAATCTACATATGGCTTTTGACGACTCTGGGCTATCTTAACTATATCCCTGATGAGCTGAACCTTTTTCCATAGCATCATGAACCGAATCTGGCCCAATCAAAGCTGCTTCACCTACTTCAAACCAGCCAACTGGAGATCTACATCTTCGCCCATGCAATTCCTCATAAAGACCCATATGAATGCTAGAATGATAACTGTTATTATAGGTGATCTCTATGAGAGGTAGGTCATCATCCCAACTGCCCTTAAAAATCAATCACGCAAGCTCTCAACATGTCCTCTAAGGTCTGTGGATGAAATGTTGTGCTGATATTTACCTGATTACCAAGACCTTTCTGAAATGACTTCCAGAAATAAGAGGTAAAATGAGGACCTCTATCTAAGATGATAGACAAAGGAACCCCATGCAAACTGAAAATCTTATTAATGTAAAGCTTGGCATAGTCCTGCGTCGAATCTGTAGTCTTAACAGCCAAATAGTGAGCGTACTTAGTAACTCTGTCTACTATCACCCAAATGGAGTCATGATGTCTACGAGTACGACTTAAACCTATGATGAAATCCATGTTTATCACTTCCCACTTCCATGTAGAAATGTTAATAACCTTAGTAATACTTCCTGGTCTCTGATGTTCTACCTTCACCTGCTGACGATTAGGGCACTTAGCCACGAAATCTGCTATATCCCTCTTCATGCCACTCCACCAAAAGACTTTCCACAGATCATGGTATATCTTAGTGGCACCTGGATGAACAGAATACCTGGAGTTATGAGATTCTGAAAGGATCTACTATCTCAACTCACCCATCTTAGGAACACATAAACTACCATGGTAGTGAAGCACACTATCTCCCCCTTGGGAGAAAACCTCAACTTTCTGTTGATAAACTGCACCCTTTAACTGAAGCAATATAGGATCACTGTCTTGTTTTTCCTTAATCCCCACTACTAATGAATATTCAAACCCATTCTGAATTGTTACACCATTATCTAATATGTTCATAAGGAAAACTCCTAAGCGAGCAAGCCGTTGAACATCTTTTGCTAATTCCTTCCTTTTTTCCTCAACATGCGCTACAATACCCATGGATAGTCTTCTAAAAGCATTAGCTACTACATTGGCCTTACCAGGTGGTAAAGCACATTCATGTCATAGTCCTTGAGGAATTCAAGTCATCTCCTCTAGCGAAGATTGAACTCTTTCTTGGGGAACACATATTGTAGGCTCTTATGGTGTGTGAACACATCTACATGAGCGCCATACAAGTAATGTCTCCAAATCATTAGGGAGAATACTACGGCTGCAAGCTCGAGGTCATGAGTTAGGTAATTCTTCTCATGTACCTTAAGTTGTCTCGAAGCATAAGCTATAACTTTACCTCGCTGCATCACCATACAATCTAGGCCGACTCTGGACGCATCACAGTAGATCACATAACCATCTGAACCCTCTGGTACAGTCAAAATAGGAGCTGTAGTCAACCTAGTTTTCAGTTCTTAGAAGCTCTTCTCACACTCATCTGACCACTGAAACTTAACTGTTTCTAAGTCAACTTAGTCAATGGAGAAGGTATGGATGAAAATCCTTCCACAAAACTTCTATAATAACCAATTAAACCCATGAAACCTCTGATATTTGTAGGAGAGGTGGGTCTGGGTGATTGCTTCACTGCCTCTATTTTCTGAGAATCCACTCGGATCCGTTCGCTAGACACTATATGCCCAAGGAAAGCAACTGATTGTAACCAAAACTCACATTTTCTAAACATAGCGAATAACTGGCTAACTTTGAGAGTTTGCAGGACAACCCTCAAATGAGTCGCATGTTCTTCCTCATTCCTAGAGTAAATGAGGATATCATCAATAAAGATGATAACGAACAAGCCAAATACTAGTTGAACACCCTGTTTATTAAATCCATGAAAGCTGTAGGAGCATTGGTTAGTCCAAATTACATAACTACAAATTCATAATGACCATACCAACTTTTGGAGGTTATTTTTAGGATGTCACTATCTCTGACTTCGAGTTGATGATAACCGGAGCTGAGGTCTATTTTTGAAAAATGAAGCTAGCACCCTAAAGTTGGTTGAACAAGTCATTAATCATAGGGATAGGGTACTTATTCTTGATTTCTACCTTGTTCAACTACCGATAGTCAATGCAGATCTGAGAGAACCATCTTTCGTTTTCACAAACAACAATGGAGCACCCCATGGGGAAATGCTAGGTCTGATGAAGCCCTTATCTAAAAGGTCTTTAAACTGTTATTTCAATTCCTTAAGCTCAGCTGGAGCCATTCTGTATGGAGGAATAGAAATAGGATGGGTATCTGGAAGGAGATCAATTCTAAAGTTGATTTCCCTTTCTAGAGGAACTACATGAATATCTTCTGGAAACACATTAGGAAACTCATTTACTACTGGAACTGCCTTAAGAACTGGGGTTTCAGAGCTTGAATCCTTAACCCGAACTAGATGATAAAGATACCCTTTAGAGATCATCTTTCTGGCCTTAAGGTAGAAAATAAATCGACCCATAGGGACAAAGCTACTACCCTTAGATTCCAAGGCTGGTTCGCTCGGAAATAGAAAACGAACGATTCTAGTTCTACAATCGACTGAGGCATAACAGGAATGTAACCAATCCATTCCTAGAATGATATCAAAGTCTACCATTTCTAACTCTATAAGATATGCTGAGGTGACTTTCTGAGAGACTAGAACAGGGTAATTTTTGTATATCGATCTTTCTATAACTGGGTCACCAACTGGAGAAGAGACTGACAAGGGCTCTGAGAAAGTTTCTGGATTGACCTTGAAGTTCACAACTATATATTGAGTTACAAAGGAAAGTTTAGCCATTGGATATAACAAAGCATAAACATCTAAGTGAAAGACTCGTAGCGTACCAGTGACCACATCACGAGAATCTTCCTGATCCTGGTGAGCCTGGAGAGCATACAACCTATTTTGGCGCTGACCGCCACCTGTACCAGATTAAACACTGTGATGAGTTGGGTGACCTACTGGTGTTGTTGAAGTTGTAGAATAAGCCATATTAGTGTTACCACTTTGTCCCTGGTTAGAAAAAGGCCAATATATCAACCTATGGCGAGTCTGACAACAACCAAAATATCCGTCCATGCCTGCAAGACACTCGCCCGGATGGTTCTTACCACACTTTGGATAAGTTGATAGGTCTGGTTACTTTAAACACTCCCCTGAGACTTAGAGCCTGATGCCCTACCTTTCTGATCCTGTAAAAACTTGGGATGGAGAACTGGCTGACGAAGGTGCTGGGGCTGAAGATTATTGCTGAAATTGAGAGCAATTTCCACCACCCGATTTATACTGAGAGTACTCATAGTTTCCCATTCTAGCCTTTTTGTTATCCTTGTTAGTTCTCTAAGCTTATCTCCCTCAACTAGCTGAGCATGAGTCATAAGCCTAGAGATAATCATATCCTTTAACAACATAGAATTTCTGCACTGTGTTTTCACCAAGTCAAATACCCCAAATAGGAACTTACTCATTTGTGAATTGGGATTGGCAACCATATGTGGAGCATACCTAGAGAGCTGGGTGAACTTAAGTTCATACTCTTGGCTTGACATTGAACCTTGTCTCTAACTAATGAATTCTTGAGCCTTAGCCTCCCTCAACTCTCTTGGGAAGAACCTATCCAAAAGAGCTCCGATAAAGCACTCCCAACTCACATGAGCTGCATTCTCACCCCTATTTTCTATCCATTGAGTAAACCAAAAGTGAGCTACATACTTGAGATGGTAGGACGCCAACTCTACACTATAATATGCAGTAATTTGCATCACTCCAAAGATCTTGTTGACCTCATCGATAAAGTTTTGGGGGTCTTCACCCACTTATGACCCTAGAAACTCAGGCGGATTCATCCTAACAAAATCACAGACCCTAGCTGCCACTGATCCACCACTAGCATTTGCAGGAAGTAGAACCTGCTAATTGTTCTACTTGGCTACACTCTGAGCCAGAAAATGAATAGCATTTTGAAACTCTACATTTGAAACCTCATGGTCTAGGACTGGAAGGACTGTGTCAACGTTTTGGGCATTAGCATTCATTGCGTAAGCTCTACAAGGATGCATGATCTGAACGCATAATGTCAAATTAGAAATGAGTTCAAACCCACGCACGATAAGAATAACAAGAAAGTGAAGTTTCTCCTAAAACACTTCGTAGCCTCCCCCTCATAGGTGTGACGCTATTCACACTCATGAAAGGGACTCTACTTAGTGCGGCTTTTCAAACATCCTAGGACTCTTAACCTTAATGCTCTGATACAAAGTTTTTCACACCCCGAGGCTACCCCTTGACCTAAACATAGGACCTAGGATCACGAGTGACCCCAAGCTAACCATGATCTGGCATATCATAAGCGTTCTACAATTTACTGAATTAAAAAGACAATGTTCAGAAGCTTAAAATCTGAGATAAACTGAAATGGTGGGGAATACCCAACACTGGCCTAAATATAAATACTGGATAATGGATATTAACAATAGACTATAGCTCAAAAACTAAAGATGAATCCAACTATGTTTGAAATAAGACTCTAACTGACTAGAGATGCTGGAACATGCCCCAGCTAAATCTAGCAAAACTGAAACTAAAATGAAAGACTGAATGTAAAAGAATATGTCTATCATCCTCGAAGAATCAAGACTCACCACTGATACTGCTGAATATAGATTGGGAACCGATCTACATGCGATCTGAATGCTAAGGACCTAAATATACATCACGAAAAGATGTAGCGCAGAGTACGCGTCAGTACTTGAAAGGTACTTAGCATGCATGATAGGATAAAACTAAACAAATATATAAGTGAATAAAGCATACTGAGCAATGATATAATCTGAACATGATAAAGATACTGAGATATACAGAAAATGAACTAAACTGAATGTAATGACCAAGTACATAACATGTTGAAACTAAATACTGAAATATAACTAGTAACCTGATCGAATACACTAGAGTCTGACTGTGGGAGCTACTATTAACCGACATAAAACCACATGAGCTTACCGTGGAGTCTGATGTATACGCCCTATCGAGAGGACCCAACATAACTTTCCAGGGGTATAGAGGCATGATTGGCGTGATCACTAAAACCGATGCCTAAAGAGGGGACTTATAAACCTACGGGGGCACGTAGTTTTGGGACTATGAGGGTGACTGACCCAAATCCAACTCGGTGTTAGGCCTACTCCCAACTAGAATTGTGTACAATACAACATAACTGAAATATACTGGATAGCTCAATATTCTAACATGCTAACTTAAAATGCAACATTAAGTACTGATAATGAAACATTTGGAAACTGAGGCATATATGTTTATCTTTCCTAGCTAGTGTAATTCATGAAGTAAAATAATCTACACAACTAACGTTCTTAATTCATACAAGGAACTAAGAAACATTGTTATGAAAACATGATAATCTGATTTAGAATACTCTAACAACTCAATCACAACAATTATCTGAAGATTAGAAACCCTAGGTCTAAGCAATATTTAGGGAATCAAGATTCTGACTTAAGTCTAGGGACCTAATGGGTGAAAGGAACCCACTAGTGAAATCCTACATACTTGGTGACTAATTCCACGGAAGAAACTTTCAATTTCGAGGATGGAACTGAGAAAAATTTGTTACGCTCTTGGAGAGGGTTTGGTCGACTTGTTTATCCTCTTCTCGTTCTAATTGGATGAATTTTAAAAAATAAAATTCTTAGGGTAAGTTATGATTTAGTTACTAGGCTAAAACTGCTCAAAACGTTATAGTTTAGGGATTAAACTACGTATTTTAGGGGTCTAATGTATAGGGGAAAAGACCAAAACGACCCTAACTTAAAATCTGACGGGGTCACCGACGGACCGTCGATCGACTAGCGACCCATCCTGTTAGTCCATCGATTGGCCTTAGAGGATGGGATTTGGGGGGGGGGGGTCTGAACCATGGCCTGGACCACAGACCGTGGTCTAACCTACGGTTCGTAGGTCTTGGCGTAGGTCCAGACTTAGATAGGATTTTCTGGGGTTCTGGGGAAGGAGTTGCAGGTGGCCAACCATGCACCCCACCTACGATATGTGGGTCAACCTAGAGTTCGTAGGTGGCCCCCGTTGGTGGCACCTGCAACCTCTGAAAATCTGCATATTTCATCTTTTAGAATCTAGGGTGTTACAGTCTGTCACTCAATCTATGTGGTTCTCTATGATTCCACACTTAGTCACACTTCCTTGAACTCACATTCCACACTTGCCCACGTATGGCCCGTCATCTGGACGACAGTCCATGGTTGGGCTCCGTCAACTGCGACTTTTGTTACTTCCACTCTTTTCTTACTCAACTGCTCCAACCCTATTTCCTGCAGAAATTACACCAAAATACGATCATATCTAATAATAAAATGCCCAAGACTCACACAAACTTCAAGTATAATGCATCAAAAATACCATAAACCGATGGTACATCAACACCCTCAACTTAAAATTGTTGCTGTCCTCAAGTGACACACTAAACTCTAAACGATACTCATGTAGAAGCAAACACACAAACTCAAACAATCATTTGACTTTTTCAATCAACTCTTTCACGCAGTGCAAGTCTTTGCATTTAGACTAAATAAGCTAACTCATGCAGATAAAAACATAACATAGATAGACCAATATATATCATAACATACACAGTCAACAATCACCAAAGTACAAGCATTCCAACAAAGCAACTAGTGCCCTTACCACAAAGAAATCTTTTTTCTCACCCAAATTTTGATATTTTAGGTCAACGATCCAGGAAAAACTCACACTCATAAGTGATTTCAAGTATAGTTAGTGCTTAATACCATAGGCGTGCCCTTATTTTCACTGCATTGACTTTCCAGACTAGTTAACCAGGATCACTATAGGGATTTCTTAACTTGAAACGTAGACTCAGGATCAGGTTTGGTACATTTGGGTATTTAATGACTTTTCTGCCCTCCTTGACATTACATTGCCCATTTACCTCTTTCCCTAACCTATTTTTGTCATCGTTTTGTTTTCTCCTCTTTTCCTTGACTTATTTCAATACAAATGTGACTTTAACTGATCGTTCATGCTTGCTTCATTTTTTATTTATTTTCCATACTTTACTCAAGAATTATCACTCTTTTGTTTCTTTTGGATTCATTCACACTTTTTACTAAATTTTCATCGTTTCCTTTTTCTACCAACAACTCTTTCCATACCCTTTTATTTCAGTTTCCTTCTTCATAGCCACTTCAACCTATGTATTTTTCATAAGTTCAGATGCACGATGTCCTAGGTAGGACCAAGGCTGAGATTAAGGTAACTTATGATTTAGCCTCCTTAACTTAGTATTTTGGCCTAAGTTAAGGTGCACAATGTCCAAGAAGGGACCAGGGCCAAAATAGATTTTAGGGAACGTTAGCTAGGTGTATTGAAAGAAGGGGTATTCATAAGGCTCAAACATATGGATCGAAAGCATTTATTTCTTTTTCTTTGTTTCTTTTAGGCTTAAGTGGACTTATTATCAACAACGGCCTATGATCATTTCCTATTTTCTAGCGTTAGATTATCTTAGCAGGACCAACGAGACAAGTTCTAGATTGGCACTTACTATATGAATATGAAAAATCAACTCACACACACATGGCACATTGTTCCATTATTGAATCATTGAATCATTTAGTTCAAGTTCTAGCTTAAGTCATGGTATCATATCAGTTCCTATCATGTCAAATGAACATCCAACACGTTCAACTCATTAAGCCTATAGATATAGCAAAATTTTCAAAATTTTGGAAAGGTATCAATTTTCATGATCTTATGCCATCATGCTTTCATTATTTTTGTCTACTTCTAAACTTATACAATCCTAAACATGCCGGTTCACCAGAAATGTAAAACAGTCCCTTGGGGAAAAAGAACACAGGTAAGAAAATCCCAAAGGAAGGATTATAAGTTAGGTTACTCAAACTTACCCTACCACTCACATCCCATTTACCCCACCCCCATGAAAAAATGGTGCAATTGCCCTCAATGCACAAAAATGTAAAACAAAGGGTTCAGCAAAGTTGTGGCGCGTAAGCAATGAAGACCCATAAAGAAGCGGGTGGATCTGGTTTCTCAAAACCCACTGGATCAGCAATAGTGACTCCCTGAGTAGCACCCTCATCATCAATGGGATCCCCATCCGTAGTGACCATCGGGACAGATACTTCTCCAGCCATATCATGTGCTCTCTGTAGCCTAAACTCCTCCTCAAGGTGAGACTATCGTTGCAACGCCTCTAACTACTTCCACTCTCTCCTCTTGGCTCATCGGGCCTCATTAAAGTCACTAATGGGCTCACAAGAGCGGGTGCGCTTCCCAGCCGCACCGAGAGGGTCGAGTGGTGGCATTGCATCGACAAAAAGTGCACTCAGCACCAAATCATTTGCCTCAACCTTAGGTATGGGCTCAGGGACATCCTTAGCAGGAGCAAGAAAAGCATCAACATCAGATCAAAGCCTATCCAACTCTATGTGGAAAGTAGTTTGATCAATAGAAAGCACATGCCTCTCAAATACCCTCAGCTTAAATGCATCAAGCCTCTTGTGGACCGCCTGGATCTTCTCATCCACTATCCTCTCCATGCGAGTGTGTGACTCCTCCACAGACCTCTATATCCATGATCTCATATGTTGAAATAATGTGTCTATCTGAGTCTCTAGTTTATGGACTCATGCCACAGGTATCAAAATAGACCCCGAAAGGGTAGTATCTAGTGAATAATTTGGACCATGACTAGTGATTATATGGAAGGGGGATCCCGTGCCTTGGTCGTAGTGGTGGGTATAGTATTGTCATAGGCCTGCTCCACCTGAACCTGCTCAACATGTTGTGCTAAATCAGCACCTAAGGGAGGGACTACAATTAGTGTACTCTTATGAGGGTCCGTGGGGTTCGTATCATCCTGTATCAACCCTACATCAAATTTCTTGGTCACGTCGACCAACCTATCACAATGCCATATCAGCACAGTAGCCTCTCTACACAGGCAAAAAATCAGGCATGGAAAAGGAAATGTAGCAGTATGCCGGAAAGCCTTCTCATGAATCTCAGCAATAATGATCCAGGCAAAGTCAATCTCCAACCCTGCTTGTAGTGCAGCAAGCATCACTGCGTGGTCACAATTAAAAACATTGTCCGTCCATGTAGGGGACAGTCTATGTCGGATGATGGACCACAAAAATTTACCCTCGAAACTCAAAGTAGCCTTCTTGATAGGCAACTACATATTTTTCACCCACTCGATGCTCTCTCCCTCGTCAACAATATGCGAGGCCATCTAGTGTAGTAGTGACTCCCTCTGCTCATAGTCTCGAAAAGCATGGCCATGTACTATCCCCATCCGATAATCATACTATGTCATATTAATAGGTTGAGCGTGTAACAGGCTATAAATAAAATGGCTGATGGTGGACTCTGAAATATCCACAGATAGACCCCCTCACCATATTAGATAGTTAAGGTGGCTGAGCCAAAGGCTTGGCTCATGGTGGTAAGGCATTATTCACCTTAGCTGCATAGAAAGCATAGAACTCCCTCACCATCTCCTCGTTGTATATGCCCAGATATTCTGCCATCCAGTCACACCGATACTGCTTGAAGAGTTTATAAATAGTGGGCATAGTTTGGAGGTTCCCAGTCAACACTTGATGCTCCTTAGTAATAGGTCGAGCAACCTTCCAGTGTTCATTAAATGGTTTCCCGTCAAAGTAGATATTAAACGGAGCTTCAACGCACCACATATCCAGCTCGATGGAGATGTCTACCAGCTCAAATCTAATGTCGAAGGGTCATGAGCTTCACCCAAGCTAGTGGCATTGCAAGCTGAAGCCGATGTGCCACAAAACCGGAGCCGAAATGCGACTCTACTCCGAATTGCGACTCTCCTGCAAGCTTGGTCCCCTCAAGTGCAGCAACGAGCTCATCATATTCATCAATACCATCACTATCAAAGTTCATTATCACAGCTACCAGTGCCTGAACACCTAACCTCTCTACAATAGACACTTCTGGTTCTTGCTCAACCGTATGATTTACTACCTATACCAACTTAAGATCACTTTCATCTTCATAGACCGACAAATGTTAAAAGTTACCTCTTCATTTTGTAGTCAATACTTCATTTGCCCTCTCTCCATATCCACAAAAACACACCCAATAGTAAGAAAATGTCTCCCTAAGATGATAGGGACTTTAAAATCAACTTCACAATCCAATTTTACAAAGTCCACCGGAAAGATGAATGTCTTAACTCTCACAAGGACATCTTGGAGCACTCCAATAGGTCTCTTCATTGTTCAATCAGCCATAAGTAACCTCATTGTAGTCGGCTTGGGAGGTCCTAATCCCAACTTTTTTATTGATCAACAATGGCATCAAGTGAATGCTAGCACCCAAGTTATAGAGGGCCTTCGCAAAGTGCAATATACCAATAGTACATGGAATGGTGAAAGCTCTAGGATCCTCTTTCTTCTGCACAAATGACCTAGTAGCAATGGCACAACAATTCTGCAACTTTTCTTCTCTTTCAAAACTGGCAACCCTCTTTTAAGTCACCAAATCTTTCATGAACTTCGTGTACCCTTTCATTTGTTCAAGTGCTTCTATCGATGGAACATTTATGGAAAGCTTCTTCAACATAGCTATAAACCTCCGATATTTACCCTCTCCACTCTTTTTCACCAACCTTTGTAGGAAAGGAGGTGGAGGTCAAGCCATAGGGATATTTTTTCGTGTCACCTCAGTTTCTTTCTCTACATCAACTTTTAGCTCTTCAACTACCTCAACTTTCTCTGTCGCACTTTCCACTTGAGTCAGGATGGGAGGATCTATACTCTTCTTTCCTCCTCGAGTAGTGACTGTCATGCAATGACCATCATTTTTTAGATTTTGGACTGTATTGCTAGGAAGTGTTCCTCGCTGACGTGGATTCACCATTGCGGAGAACTGACCAAGCTGCTGCTCAAGTTTCTTAATCAATACTAGATGGGCATCAAACTTTTTACCGATGCCAGATTAATCACTATGCATCTCCTTCACATTGCCGTCAGCCGCATCAGATTTTTTCATCAACTTGTGCATCATATCTTCTATGCGAGTCATACTTGATCCATCATCTCTATTCCAGGTGGAACATATGGTCCACATTTACATTGTTGTTACCATAGCAATTCCTGTTGTAGTTGTTGTCACGATAGAAGTTCCCATCACAGACGTAGTTCCCTTCACAGTTGAAGTTACCATAGTTCCAACCTTGGTTTCCTTGACCTTGGCGCTAATTATCTGAATTGGAACCTTAGGCATTAGTCTGTAAACCCCCCGTCTGATCATTTAACAAGTACGCATCCACCTCATAAATGTACTCATCAACAGGGGTGCTCTAGTCTGACAGTTCACAACATTCACTTTCTCTGCATTTCCACTCACATGTTTTAATACTACGCCAATTTTTGTTCTCAATTTAGCCATCTCCTCACGAATATCATCATTTGACTGACTTGGTGCGCTTTGGACAGTGAACGTGCTCCTCCCAATATGTGCCTTTCTAGTGCTCCATGCCTTGTTATTCTTGGAGATCTTCTCAAGTTTTTCAGCAATCTTTTCAAATGTGCATGCTCCATACGATCCTCCAACAATGGTATCTAGCAGAACTTTTCAATTGTCATCCTGCCCTCTGTAGAAATACTCTTCTAGTGACTCATTATCTATGCGGTGCTTTGACGCACTCCTCATGATCCCAATGAATCTATCCCACGAACTACTTACTGACTTTCCAGACAATGCTACGAAGTTATTTAGTTTATCCTTGAGATTCAACTTCTTGGACAAAGGAAAATACTTCTCCATGAACACTTTATGCATTTGGTCCCAAGTATGTATTGAATTGTATGGCAACTCAGAAAGCCACACAGTAGCATCACCTGTCCACGAGAGTGGGAATACTCTAAACTATATTGTAGCCATATCTATGTCGTGTCGTCCCACACTACTCATATAGACACTCTTTACTTTAGTCATGTGGGAGTATGGATCTTCCGAAGGTAACCCAGCAAACAACCCTCTCGATGTATTCATTTGAATATGAATGCTGGTCACCACAAAAGAATGTCTCGGAGGTAGTGGAGGAAGAACAATAGAACCTATTGACCCCGCACCATCAAAGTCAACCCTGTAGTTATCGCGAACTCTCGATGCTAGCTGGTTTTGCACCCTTTCTGCATTTTCTACTATTGGGCCATCTAGAACATGAACAGGCACATTCACAACTCCAAGAGGTTGCAAATCAACTCCATCCCTTGACTAGCTCCAATGACTACCTGTCTTCTATTTGAAAGGTAAAGGCCCACCTGAGAGAGGTTAGTGCTTGCATGAATGAATGTGGTAAACCCATAAATATTTTCGTTACATATCGGGGCATAGCACTCGATTTAAGTGTTATTTATCCATTCCTACTTTTTTATGTAAATATTGGGGACCATTTTATACCTCAAGATTTAAGCCTCTTCCAGCCATTCTTCTCAATGTTCTTCTCAATTACGGATCATATGGAGTCAGGGGATTGCCTTGACTCCATGTACTTGGCATACACTAGAGGTAAGACCTGTAGAAAATGAAAACATAACAGAAATGTAAAATCAGGAAATAGCTCACTAAATTTCAACGATGAAGTTAGTCTAATCTAAAAGGTGTATTCCCCGGCAGCAGCGCCAAAATTTGATACGCCTAAATTACACCTCCCGAAAGAAGTATAAGCGGTCGTTCTCAAATAAAAGACCTAACTTTCAGGTTAGGTTCAATCCCATGAGGAATATGGTTCAAACTTAGGCTAACTTACAATTATCTACGTTTAGTCAAATGATTTTTGAAAAAAAGAACAACGGGGGGGGGGGGGGTTATTTGTAAATAAAATAGCAATTTGTTGATTTGTATCACTAAGTAACAAGTAAGCAAGATTTGCAGTTTGAGATATCAATATGAGATGAAAACTAGGGTATAAGTGTTCCCCACAAGCTCTTAACATAGTATTCCTAATAATAGTAACTCTATCTTAGTGTTAACATGCAAGGTTGATAAGTTAGGTATCCCTAAGTGATTGGCCCTCCAAGTAGGAAATTTCACCACGCCACTTGGTTAATCTACGGGTATGTGCTTTACTAACCCTTACCTTTAACTCTACATTAGCCTTCACATGATTAGGTTCAGGCTATTAAATAGTGGCTTAACTCGTCTAAATCTATGTTGTTCAATCCTTTTCTCATTAATTACTTCCTTGGTACGGAAAGTAGGAATGAGGCGAGTTCTAACGTTGCGCACCATTAAAAATATTCAAAACGAAAGGATTAACAACACATGAAAAAACACTATTCTAGAATCGCTTAGTTATAGTCATACATTGTTAATTGTTCATGGTTTCCACAACCGTTGTTGTGGATTTTGCTACTCATTCTTGAGAATTGACAATTCATATTAGGGTTAAGAAGATAAATCATGAACCTAAATTAAAAATAGATGAATACCATAATCTTTATTTGAAATTCAAAAGCAAACTGCATAAAACGAACTTCAAGAATTAAGTTGCTAAATTGTTTGCAAAATAATCCCAAAAACAAAGAACAAAACTCTCCAAAAAGGTCTAACCCAAAATTGAAAAATACAACTTATATTTATAGTAGCTAAGTCCTAAAAAAGGTAGGAAAATAAAATATAAGAAATTGTGGTTTGGGGCGGCTTCGATCGACGACAGGAACGACGAACTGTGGATCAGCCTACGGTTCGTGGTTCAGCTCCGTGTTTCAGCAGTTGGCCAAAAATCAAGGTCTTCAATCATCCGTTTCCACCTATGGTCTATAGGTAAGTCTATAGTTCATCCTGTTCCTCCGTGGTTTAAGTACTGGAACTCATCTTTTTTAATCAAACGACGAACATTGATCGACTGTCTGTCACTCAATCTACGGGGCATCGTTGTCCTCCGTGGTTCCACACTTAGTCAAACTTCCTTGAACTTACTTTCAGGCTTCCCCACTTATGACCAATCAACTGGACGATGGTCCGTGGTTGGTCTTCGACAACTGCCACTTTTTCTACTTCAACTCTTTTCTCACTCAACTGCTCCAAACAAATTTCCTGCAAAAATTACATCAAAAATACCGTCATATCTATTAATAAAATTCCCAAGACTCACATAAACTTCAAGTATACTGCATCAAAAATACCGTAAACTCACGGTACATCAAAGCTTCACTTACTTAATTGCATCTTCTTCTCCGGTGCAATCAACAATATATCTTCTCTCTTTTATTGTTTGTCCAAATCTCAATTTGATAGTTTTGTTTATGTTTAGTAGTTTTCTAGGGTTTTATTTATGGCGTCGAGAGAAACACCATCCAACAATCTATGGGTGGGTAATCTTTCCCCTGACATAACCAGTATTAGATCAACTTGGTTATGTCATGGGAAAGATTACCCACCCATAGATTATTGGATGGTGTTTCTCTTTGTGCTATTAATAAAACCCTAGAAAACTACTCAACACAAACAAGACTATCAAACTGAGATTTGGGCAAATGAGAAAAGAGAGAAGATAAGTTGTTGATTGGTGGGTAATCTTTTCCTTGACATAACCAATATTAGATAAACATTGGTTATGTCATGGGCAAGATTACCCACCCATAGATTTTTGTATGGTGTTTCTGTTGGTGTCATTAATAAAACCCTAGAAAACTACTCAACACAAACAAAACTATGAAACTGAGATTTGGGTAAATGAGAAAAGAGAGAAGATAATTTGTTCATTGCGCCCGAGAAGAAAAAATTCAGTACGTGAAGCTTTGTAAATGACATTTCCTGCTTTAGGTTTTCATATCCTATACGAGAGAAGATAGGCGTCAGTTGTAAAAATAAAATTTTGAGAATCCAAAATTATAACTAGTCATATGTGCTTCGGTTATATCAATAAATGATTTAACCCTCTAGTTTATGTCTTCTTTCTTTTCTATTCATGATAGTAGTTTCTTAGTAAGCTGTTTTTGGATAAGTGAGATATGCCCTTTTGAAGTCACCTTGTCCAGGTAAGGAAAGTTACCTGAAATTATGAGGGGTATTTTAGTCTTTTCCTTACCCTTTCAACTTAAATAATTTTTAGTAATAATTTATGGGTATAAACTGATTAGAATCAGTTTTATTCATCCCCAAAACGCTTAGGGTTTTAGTTGAGAGTTCAAGAAGAGAAAAGAAGAAAAAAGAGGAGAAAAAAGGAAAGGATCAAGGCGTTCGTCGAGATTCTTGAGTTTTGTTGCAAAATTTCGTCAAGGGTTTGATCCCTAAGAGGTATTTAAGTTTTCATAGTGTTGGGTTCGTTCACCCACATGACAATCATGAGTTTCTTTTACGAATTTCATCCATTAGTTTGGGTATGTTGAGTTCTTGATAAGTATTCTTGAAGTTTCTTTCTAAATCTTAGTTTGTTGGGGTATGGCGAATTCTTGAGATCAAAATTTAGTGATTTGAGGGTTGTTTTAAGTGGATTGGTGTGTACTTAGGTTGGGTATTCGAATCTAAGTGAGAGGGGAAGAAACCATTTGAATCTAGGCGAACTAGGGTGAGAAAACGAGCAAAGAAATTCGTCGGGGTTTTCTGGGAATGGGCTGGCACACCGCCCCACTATTACACCAACAGAGGGTGTCTATAGTTCATCGGTTGGCGCCTTGGGCCACTCAGTGCGCCAAGGTCGCCTGCCCTAACCATTTCTCTGTCGTTTGGCCCGTCTGACTTTTTTCAAAGGGTACCTTTACTCCCCTTTGATTCTAACTACTCTAAACTACTTCTAAGCACCTTGAAATCATTCATAACATGAGTCATTACCTTGAATTCATAATTCAATTCAAGGTAGATTTAAGAGTTAAGTCTTGAGAGTTCTTTCAAACATTTTGAGAAAGTTCCTTTGACTCTTTTTGAGGAGTCTTCCACAATTTCTAATAACTTATATGAAGACTCGAGTAAGTGAGTATGAGAATGAATAGAGTGTATTCATGAGTCTACATTAGCATCGAGATACTTCATATCATGAATCATAACTCTTGAATTCATAATTCAAATTCAATAAAGAGTTAAGAGTAGAGTTCAAGAAAGTCTTTGAGTTAAATTGTGAATCCTTTGGGATCAACTATAGATTTGAGCTAAGTTTTGAGGAAATAAGTATGAGAATGAGAAGAGTCAAACACATGAGTTCTATATTGTTATTTAGACCTTTGAGTCGAGTTGTTCATGCCCATAAATTCCACATGAACTCCATAAGTGGAGTAGTATTTCCAAGTTCTAAGTTCTTGAGCATCGAGTTTTAATCCCTTTTGAGATTATATTCCTAATTATGGAGCTACTACATGTTACCCATGAAGTACATGAGTTGTGTTGTTCAAGCCCATAATTCCATATGAACCATATGAGTTGAGCATTCTTGAGACGAGTACTATCAGTGAGTCATTGAGTCGAGTTGTTCATGCCCATAATTCCGCATGAACCCTATGAATTGAGCATTCTTGGGAAGAGTAGTATTAGTGAGTCCTTGAGTCGAGTTGTTGATGCCCATAATTCTGCATGAACCCCATGAGTTGAACATTCTTGAGATAAGTAGTATCATTGAGTCCTTGAGTTCTAGATTTGTTGAGTTCTGAGTATTGAGTTCTATATATGGTTATTGAAACCCTTGAATTTAGTCGTTCACGTCCATAATTTGGCATGAACCTTATTTGAGAAGTCTTTTACAATTTTTTGTAAACTTTTTTTAAGACTTGAGTAGTTGAGTTTGAGGAATAGTAGAGTTGAGTTTTTTTTTCTTTAAAGTGATATATGGGAACTAAGTATTCCTAAGAGTAAATGTTTTCACATTTAAGATGAGATGGAACTCCGATTTCCAAAAGAGTTTTGAGCAGTTTTGAGTACCATCTCTTTTAAGAGAAAGATTTTGATTAATAATCTCAAACCAGAGAAAAAGCTATTTTTAAAACATATGGGCTAGTTATATTTTAGGAGTAGTATTGAGCACCGATATGGGAACGAGTTCAAATAACTCAATGTCCTCATAAACCATGTAGCCAACGTGGGTAGAAAGGGTTATACTTTTTAGATGCTTCCTTTTTGCTATTAAGCATAGACTAGTGGATCCACTTATTAGTAGGTTATGTACCCCGACAAAGTCTAGGACAGTTCTAGTAGTGTGGGCTAAACGTTATATTATTACTTAGCTCATAGTGATGTTTGTCAGTAAGAGAACCTCTCACACAGAGTTATATTATATTTTTTATATACAAACTGATTTATTATTGTATTTTTCAATACATTTGTCACGACCTGAGCCTACACCCTGGACGTGACCGGCAGTCGAGAACCATTGTTGGTCCCCAAGCGAACCCTCATCCTGGCTGACTACAAGCAAAAGACTAACTCAAGCATACAAAGGTTAAAACTGAATAAATTTCATGAAACTCAAATACAAAGATCTAACTCAAATGATTTACTCTTAATATAAATAGTATTCAACTAGCCAAAACTAGGCAACTCAAGTCTTTAAAAAACTTAACAAAATAAATTAACAGACTTCTGAAACTCTATTGTCTATCTATGAAGCCTCTAACAGACAAATATGGAAGTCGAGGCCAGTCCCATGACATCCTAATAACTGATATAATTGAAAGTACAAGTGGAACCCTCCGAAAACTAGGAGGCTCACCATAGCTAACTTGAACTGCATGTGGTATCAACGAAGCTCATGTTGATGATCCTGAATACCTATATTTGCATCATGAAATAATGCAGGACAAATGGATCAGTACATGGAATGTACGAGCATGTAAGGGGAATTATAAAGCATAAACACAAGCTTAAACTTGATAAAAAGGAACCATACTTACCTCTTCTCAACTCACTCAACTAAAGTCAACTCAAGAATAAGATACTCTACTCAAAGATTAGATACTCAACTCAATGATAGGATACTCAACTCAAAGGTACTCAACTCAACATACTCAACTCAATGATATGATATTCAACTCAATAATAATATATTCAACTCAGTCAAATAAGGCTCGACTAAATAATGAGACACTCGACTGTGGATGCTCAAACTCTGGATACTCAACTTTGGATACTCAACTCAATATAGAGAAAAACTAAGAGATGCAATATATAGGAAGTTTCTAAAATAGTAGAAAGTAACTCAATGTATTGAAAAATACAATAGTAACTCAGTTTGTATGCAAAGATACAAGACAATCTCTGCTTCTATATGAAAATACAAGGTAAACTCTGTGTATATTAAAATACAAAATATCTCTGTGTATTAAAGACTACAAAATATCTCTGTGTAATAAAGAATACAAGATATCTCTGTGTATTAAAGAATACAAAATATCTTTGTGGGAGTTACTCCAACAGAAAACCATCACTTATGAGTTATGTGATGATACAACGTTTTGCCTCATGCTGCCAGTGCCGTCTTATACCTTGCCAGGGGTATAGAACCTAACTACTAAGTGAATCCACTAATCTATGCTAAAAATCATTAAGGAATCATCTAAAAAGTATGACCCTTCTCTACGCACGTTGGCTACAGGTTTATGGGGCAGTGATTGTCTTATATCTCCCCCATATCGTTGCTCAATACTACTCCCAAAATATAACTAGCTCATATGTTTTAAAAACATAACTTTTTCTGTGGTTTGAGATAATTACTCAAAAATAGCCCAAAGGTTCTCTAGGAAATCAATGTTTCCTCTCTTGCTTAAATATGAAAACATTTACTCTTTACTAAAAAAACTAGCTCAAAGGCTCTGTTGGAAATTGGTGTTTCCTTTCTTGTTTAAATGTAAGAACATTTACTCTTTGGGAATACATAGTCCCCATATACTCTTTTGAAGAAAAAAACTTCACTCTTTACTCTTTACTCAACTCAAAACTCAAGTCTTAAAACAAGTTTAAAGCATTTGCCAAAGACTTTTTAAAATAGAATTCATGCTGAATTATGGATGTGAATGACTCAATTCAAGATTTTCAATAACCATAGATAGAACTCAATAATTGGAATTCAAGAACTTCAATGATACTACTCATTTCAAGAATGCTCAACTCAGAGGGTTCATGCGGAATTTTGAGCATGAACTACTCAACTCAAGGGCTTAAAGATACTTCTCATCTTAAGACTTCTCGACTTATAGGGTTCATACGGAGTTATAGGTATGAACTATTCAACTCAAGGACTTCATGGGTAACATGTAATAGTCCCTGATTAGGAATATAATCTCAAAAGGGTTATGAACTCAATACTCAAGACTTAGAACTTAAAGATACAACTCCTCTCAAAGATACTTCATGCAAAATTTATGGGCATGAACGACTCGACTCAAGGGTCTACATAACGATATGGAACTCGTGTATACGACTCTTCTCGTTCTCATACTAACTCTCTCAAGCTTAGCTTAAACCGATAGTTGATCTCAAAGGATTTACAATTGAACTCTAAAGCTTTCTTGAACTCTACTCTTAAGTCTCTCTTGAATGTAAATTATGAATTCAAGAGTTATGGTTCATGATACGAAAGATCTCGTGATGATAAGTAGAATCATGAATATATTCTCCTCACTCTCTTACTTACTTGCTCGAGTCTTGAAACAAGTTGTTAGAAATTGTACAAGACTCCGCAAAAAGACTCAAAGGGACTTTCTTGAAATGTTCGAATGAACTATCAAGACTTAACTCTTAACTCTACCTTGAAATTGAATTATGAATTCAATGTTATGATTCATTTTATGAATGATTTTAGGTGTTTACAAGTATTTTAGATTGATTAGAATTAAAGGGAGTGAAGGTATACTTAATAGGGACTTAAACTAGACAACCAACAGAAAACGAGTAGGGGCAGGTGACCCTTGCGTATTCTTGATGCGGGGCGCTAGCCCCGAAGGTTCAGAGACATGATATTGGTGCACTGCTATCACGCCATGCCAGCCTTGCTGGAGTATCTGTGGTGCGTCGCGCTACCATTCCCCTAGACAATTTGGACAAATTTCGTCTCTCATTTTCTGATCCTTAATCACTTTTAATCGATTCATTTTCTCAAGTTTTCCTTAGATTCAATAACCCAACCTAAGAACACACTAATCTACTCAAAACAACACTCAAATCACAAACTTTCATCTCAAGAATTCATCAAAACCCCAACAAAACAAGATTTAGAAAGAACTTCAAGAACACTTAACAAGAACACATCACTTCTTAGTCTACCCATAAGGGAAAACTCCTCATTACTGACTTACTAGGTGCATGACTATAGAAACATAGCCTTTCAAAATACCATCTCCCTTACATAGATTACTAAACCTCTACATACTTTCCTCTAACTCTGGGCTCTTTCACTACTACTGCTAATGATCTCATAACTAATGCTACAATTTTGGGTGAAAATCTTACGCAAGCTGTAAACATATTCTTAAAAAGGATCTCAGCTAGAACAAGGCTTAGGGAAGAGAGCACAACTCGCTTATAGCTCAAATGCACGATTCATATAAAGGAATTACTTTGAAACTCAACACTTAGCTCACTCATGTGCTTCTGTCAAGACCCTATGGAGTCTCATGACTTCCTTAACACTTTTGCTAAGAATAACCCATCCATAAGGATATTGGGCTTTACTTTTCAACCACCTCTAGTATGATGGGTAGTTGAATGAATCTGAGAAATGCACGAGTATGAATAAATCTCTATGACATAGCTCTATTTCACAATTAAGAGTATGAAAGAAGGGAAACTTTTCTTAAATGTATGCAGTCCCTCGTTTATAGAAGTGGGGACCTCATAACCATAAACAAGACCCTACTAACACGGCTTCATAGACACCCTAGGACACTTGAACTCTGTGCTCTGATACCAAGTTTGTCAAGACCCGAGCCTACACCCTGTACGTGGCCGGCACTCGAGAACCATTTTTGGTCCCCAAGTGAACCCTCATCCTGGCTGACTACAAATGAAAGACTTACTCAAACATACAAAGCTTAAAACTGAATAAAATTCATGAACCACAAATACAAAGCTTTAACTCAAATGATTTACTCTCAATATAAATAGTATTCAACTAGCCAAAAATAAGTAACTCAAGTCTATAAAACGTTTTAAAAAATAAATGAACACACTTTTGAAACTCTATTGCCTATCTATGAAGCCTCTAACTGACAAAGATGGAAGTCGGGACAAGACCCACGATACCCTAATAACTGATAAAACTGAAAATACAAGTAGAACAAGGAGGCTCACCATAGCTAACTTGATTTGCATGTGGTATCAATGAAGCTCATGTTGATGATCCTGAATACATGTATCTGCATCATCAAATGATGCAGGCCAAATGGCTCAGTACATGGAATGTACGAGAATGTAAGGGAAATTCTAAAGCATAAACATAAGCTTGAACTTGATGAAAAGGAAGTATATTTACCTCTTCTCAACTCACTCAACTAAACTCAACTTAAGAATAAGATACTAAACTGAAAGATTAGATACTCAACTCAATTATAGGATACTCAACTCAAACGTACTCAACTCAAGATACTCAAATCAATGATATGATATTCAACTCAGTGAAATAAGGCTCAACTCAATAATAAGATATTCAACTGAGTAAAATAAGTCTCAACTAAATAATGAGACACTCGATTGTGGATACTCAAACTCTTGATACTCAACTCATTAAAAAGCAACAATATGCAATGCAATATGTGGGAAGATTTTAAAATAGTTGAAAGAAACTCAATGTATTGAAAAATACAATAGTAACTCTGTTTGTATTCAAGTATACAAGATAAACTATGCTTGTATATGAAAATACAAGGTAAACTCTGTGTATATAAAAATACAAAATATCTCTGTGTATTAAAGAATACACAATATCTATGTGTATTAAAGAATACAAAATATTTCTGTGTATTAAAGAATACAAAATATCTATGTGTATTAAATAATACAAAATATCTCTGTGGGAGTTTCTCTAACCGACAACCATCACTTATGAGCTATGTGATGATACAATATTTTGCCTCACGCTACTAGGGCCGTCCTATACATTGACAGGGGTATAGAACCTAACTACTAAGTGGATCCACTACTCTATGCTAAAAAGCACTAAGGAATCATCTAAAAAGTATGGCCCTTTGCTACCCACATTGGCTATATGTTTTATGGGGACTGTGAGTTGTCTGAACTCTCCCCTATATTGGTGCTCAATACTACTCCCAAAATATACCTAACTCATATGTTTTAAAAATATAACTCTTTTTGTGGTTTGAGATAATTAATCAAAACTAGCCCAAAAGCTCTCTAGGAAATCAGTGTTTCCTCTCTCTCTTAAATATGAAAGCATTTACTTTTTACTGGAAAACTAGCTCAAAGGATCTATTGGAAATCGGTGTTTCGTTACTTTCTTAAATGTGAAAACATTTACTATTTGGGAATACATAGTCCCCATATACTTTTTTGAAGAAAAGAACTTCACTCTTTACTTTTTACTCAACTCAAAACTCAAGTCTTAAAACAAGTTTAAAGCATTTGCAAAATACTTTTTAAAATAGAGTTCATGCCGAATTATGGACGTAAACGACTCAATTCAAGGATTTCAATAACCATAGATAGAACTCAATACTTGGAACTCAGGAACTTCAATCATACTACTCATTTCAAGAACGCTCAACTCAGAGGGTTCATGCGGAATTGTGAGCATGAACTACTCAACTCAAGGACTTAAAGATACTACTCATCTCAAGACTGCTCTACTTATAGGGTTCATACGTAGTTATGGGTATGAACTACTCAACTCAAGGACTTCATGGGTAACATGTAATAGTCCCATCATTAGGAATATAATCTCAAAAGGGCTATGAACTCAATACTCAAGACTTAGAACTTGAAAATACTACTCCTCTCAAAGAGACTCAACTCATGGAGTTCGTGCAGAATTTATGGGCATGAACGACTCGACTCAAGGGTCTAAATAATGATATGGAACTCGTGTATACGACTCTTCTCATTCTTATACTTACTTCCTCAATCTTAGCTCAAATTGATAGTTTATCTCAAAGATTCACAATTAAAATCAAAAGCTTTCTTGAACTCATCTTTTTGCTCTCTCTTGAATGTGAATTATGAATTCAAGAGTTATGATTCATGATATGAAGGATTTCGTGATGATAAAGTAGACTCATGAATACATTCTCCTCTCTCTCATACTCACTTTCTCGAGTCTTGAAATAAGTTATTAGAAATTGTAGAAGACTCCTCAAAAAGACTCAAAGGGACTTTCTCGAAATGTTTGAATGAACTCTCAAGACATAATTCTCAACATTACCTTGAATTTGAGTTATGAATTAAAGGTTATGATTCATGTCATAAATGATTTCTAGGTGTTTATAAGTAGTTTAGAGTGATTGGAATCACAGGGAGTGGAGTACACTTAAAAGGGACTCAAATGGGACAACCTACGGAAAAGAAGTGGGGAGAAACGACCCTGGCGCAGGGCGCCAGCCCCTAAGGTTCAGAGACATGATATAGGCACACTGCTAGCGTTCCACGCCATCCCTGCTGGCGCATTGCGCCACCATTCTGCAGACAATTTTGACGAATTTTGTCTCTCATTTTTATATCCTAAATCACTATTAATCGATTTCCTTTCTCAAGTTTTCCTTAAATTCAATTACCCAACCTAAGTACACACTAATCTACTAAATACAACTCTCAAATCACTTTCATCTCAAGAATTCATCAAGACCTCAACAAAACAAGATTTAGAAAGAACTTTAAGAACACTTAACAAGAACTTAAATCTTTCAATCTTTATGGACGAATTTCAAATATGAAAATCATGTTTGGTGTGTGGTTGAAAAAACCCAGCACTATGAAAACTTACATACCTCCTAGGGATTAAACCCATGGCAAAAATCCATAGCAAAGCTCAAGAACCTCGACGAACGCTTTGATCCTCTCCTCTTTTCTCCTCTTTTCTCTTCTTTTCTGTTCTTGAACTCTCAACTAAAACCCTAGGCATACATTAGGATTATAAAACTGAACCCAATCGTATTATACCCCTAAAACCTTACTAAAAATGAATTAAATCTGATTGGGTAAGGAAAAAACCAAAATACCCCTTACTATCTTAGGGTAACTTTTCTTATTTGGACAGTCTAACTTCAAAAGGGCATATCTCGGTCATTTGAACTTGAAACTTAGAAAACTCAGTGGCGTTGGAAAGATAATTCAAAGACCTTTCATTTGATATCTTATGGGCTACCTAACTCATCTTGTACTGAAGGTTATGGTCATTTGAAGTTGACCCAAAACTTAAAGGACTAAGGAATGGCTTGAATAAACTCTCTTTAGTTCTTCTTGGAACTGAAGGTGCTACATCTAGTGATCTTAAAACTTAAGAAATTTTTAATTCCTTGGTAAAATCTCACTCACTATGAAGAACGGTTCGAGTCTTAGTTCGAGAATTTTTTTGGGGTGTTACAACATTGAGTTGCTAGCTACTATTTTAAAAGCTTTCCGTATATTGCATATTTCATTGTTGCTTTATCTTGTGTTGAATATCAAGAGTTGAGTAGCAAGAGTTGAGTATCCAGAGTTGAGTATCTTATTGTTGAGTTTAGCCCTATTTCTCTGAGTTGAATTGAACTATGTTTCACTGAGTTGAATATCTTATTATTCAGTTAAGCCCTATTTCTTTGAGTTAATTTGAGTTGAGAATAAGTAAGTATGTTTCTTTTCCATCTGTTCAAGCTTATGTCTATGCTTTAGAATTCCCCTTACATGCTCGTACATTCCATGTACTGACGCCATTTGGTCTGCATCTTTTATGATGCAGTTACAGGTATTCAGGGTCATCAACAGAAGCTTCATTGATACCACTTGCAGTTCCAGTCAGCTTTTGTGAGCCTTCTTATATTCCAGAGGACTTTACCTTTATCTTACAGTTAGTAACTTTTAAGATGTCGTGGGTCTTTTCCTGATATCCTTCTTAATAGTAGAGGCTTCATAGTTATAAAAAGTTGAGTATTTGCAGTATGTATCATTTTTGAGTTATTTTTACAAACTCCGAGTTATCTATTATTTATTGTTCAGATTATTCATAAGTTAAGTTTATTGAATTTAATTCAGTTTTTTTGTATGCTTGAGTTAGTCTTCTACTTTTAGTTAGCCAGGATGAGGGTTCGCTTGGGGACCAACAATGGTTCTGGAGTGTCGGCCACGTCCAGGTTGTAGACTCGGGTCGTGAAACTTGATCAGTCTACGGGAGTATGTGGTACTAATTCTTACCTTTGACCCCAGATTAACTATCCTCTAGTCTTGGTCAAGATATTAGATAAGGGTTGTAGTCCCCAAATCTCTGTTGTATAACTATTTTTCATTCGTTACTTCCTTGGTCAATCAAGTAGGAATAAGGCAAGTTCTAACGTGGGCCCTTGTTTAAAAGTAATCAAAGCAAAGAGAAACACAATACATGCATAAACACTATTCAAGAATTACTAATTATTAGGTCTACACACTATTCAAGAATTACTAATTATTAGGTCTACGTTGTTAATTACTCATGGTTCCCACAATCCTAGTTGTGGAATTAACTACTCATGCTTGTTTGATCAGAATTCATATTAATGGAGTTAAGATAAATCATGAACTGACATGAATAATTGACTAATTCCAAAAACTTGAATTGAAGAACAAAGATGCAATATAAACCAATGATTCAAGAATTGATATGGAAAAGTGTTTCGAAAATTATTTCTCAAAGCCAATAACTAAAATATCAATTGTCTAACATCAAAAATTGAATAATTACATACTATTCATAGACATCTAATTCTAAATAAGCTAGACTAAGAAAACATAGGGAAAGTATGACTCGAAAATCATTTCTACGGTTCATGTCTACTTGTCGTAGACACCTCTCGTGGAAGCAACATTTCCAACATTCATCTAGACTCTTTCAATAGATATGTTCTACGGCTTGTAGAACTTTTCATGACCCATCATGATTACTCATAGTCCATTTATGGGAATCCAATGGCTCTGAAGTTTTCTACGAGTCGAACTATGCTCTATTGAAGTTCCTTTAGTTCGTAGTCCTCACTCGTGGTTCCATACTTAGCTAAAAATATTTAGTCCTTATCTACGAGTATATCCTACAGCTCATAGAGATAACAACGACTCATAGGTTGAGTCATAGTACATTAAAAAGATGTTGTTTCACTGAATTCTTTACTCGTACTGCCAAAACATGTCCCTGCAAACATAGACAAAACTCCCCTCAAATATACTAACAATAGACAAAGAAACATGTAAAACTCCAAGTTTAAAGTATTATAAATATTGTAAAATTGTGGTACATCAGTACCTTAGGCAGGAGTTGATCTCCCAAACATTGTCGACTTTTATTACTACCCAAGAGAAGGTTGTCATAGCATGTCGTATCTATAGGGAGTTTGTTCATCAGTCTAGAGTGTGTCCTAGTGTGGCATAATGGTGAGATTTGTTCATTTGGATCACTCTCGTGGGTTGACGGCACCACTGAGCAGAGGTAGTACCTTGAGTGTTACTTATGGTACTTCATGTGATTAGGTTGAGTCGGGTGCAATCATATCCATACTTCTATAGGTCCGCTAAGGGCGGATGATGTAGGTATCCTTATTATTAATGTTATTTCACTATTTTATCCTTTATTTCTTTAGTTCTGTGGATTTGGGGTTTTCATACCTTTGCGTGTCTATTGTCTTTCTGTCCATCTTTTGATTATGGTGAAAGCCTTATTTTGAGATTATGTGTTTAAGCTCTAGTAGTTTATTCCTTTTAGTAGTGGAATGGATAGGGCATGCTTCTATGATTAGGAGTTGTGGTTGAGTAACTCCCCATGCCTTTGTACTTGGTGGCTTTGTTATGTGTTTATTGATAGACTAGTTTGTTTTCCCTTTTTCCACCCTTGTTGTATGCTTTTGCAGTATGGTTGATCTTTGCTCGATAGGTGTCTATACTAGTTCTATTTGGTCAGAAAGTTGTGGTGTTTTTTGATCTAGTCTGATTAGAAGGTAAAATTTGTTGTGTGCCCTTTGGATATGTTTTAGTCGAGAGGTTAGTGGTAGTTAGAGTGGTATAAGGGGCAGTGCCTCCTTTAATGGTGTTGTGGTAGTCCTAGATGATCAATTTTTTCTCTTGATTTAAGCTTATCATTAGCCCCCATGAATTGTGAAGTTAATGTTTTCTCATCCGGTATATTATGTTTGTCTCTTATTGTTCGTTTGGTGCTTGGTTATGCCTATCCGAGAATTAAAGATCTGATTTGTCGTTGTACCTAGGTATTGCTAATGTTCTATGGTGATTGTGATGACAGCTCTCGAGGTCTAGCTCGTTGATTTTGAATCACGGTGGTGGTGTTCATCAACAAATTCAAACATTAGACTATGTTGGAGAATGGAAATTTTCTCAGGAGGTTCATCTATAACATGGGGTCAAAGCAATTTGCGGGATCAGTGAATTAGTACTTGTTCAAGATGCGAGTTTTGCTTTTGTCACTATGGTAAGCTAGTGGTGTTTGTGGTTGGGAGTTGGTAACTTTAGGGGTCATCATTTCCCAATTGATGATTCTTATAAACTACCTATTAACATAGTTTCCCTTGGATTAAGGTGGTTGATTCAGATTTGCATTACAGAGTTGTTCATGGTATATGGTGTTAGTTTTTTAGAAGTTCCCATAGTAGGAGAATTTCAGCAAAGCTAGGCTCAATGTATCTTCGCCGTTTGTGAAATGATCATCCCTGAAAGTAAAGTTTTCAATTTTAGTGATTTAGCTTGGATTGTTGGTTTTGGGAGTTCAAACTGGATTGTTGGTTTTGGGAGTTCAAACTGGATTTTTGGGCCTTGCTCCAAGCTGAGTTCCTTTCATTGCCTGATGATATTCCTCGATGTTTTGTTGGTGCATGTCATTCTTTTGAGTTTTATGTTTGTGTGTTCTATACACAGAATTCAAATAATACTGGAGAGGTTTAGTGTGGTTTAGGGTGAACAAGATACTCTTTATGATTTGAAGGTGTTGGGCTAGCAGCATAAGGTTGATAACCCTGCTTGGGGTTGGGTCGTATCTCTATGGTTATGGGTGTGTTCAATTCAGTGGTATTGGTATATCTCAGATGGATCTGGTACTTTTGGTTTGGTTTTGTTTGGTTGGTGCGAGCTGGAGTCAAAAAGTGGAGTGGGAGGAATTGTTTGTGTTTTGAAGCTAAGATGTGAAATTGTGAGTTTTCTCTTAGCCGGAGTTTTAGTAGAATTTTTTATCTGAAAGGGTGTCTGAGGATCTCACAGGGTATGCGAGCCCAGGACCCTGATCTTGTCGTGCCTTCAGGTGTTTTCTGTCCATTAACTTTTCAGGAAAAAGTCCTTTTAGTAGTGGATGTTGTAATGACCCTACATGGCCTTTCCCTTATTTTCTAATCTTTTCATAATTAAGGCTTTATTGTAGCGACCCCAAGTCATTTACGCCTTGCTGGGACTGATAGTTCAATATCATGGTTGTTTGTTTGGTTTTTTTGGTAAGTTTCTATGTTTTGGAGGTTTTGAAGCTTGAACAGTTGATTTCAATCAAAACTTCTAGTAGACGGCCTCAAAATGAAATTATGATGGTTTCTTATGCTCAAGAATGTCAAGTTATGTCTAGAACGACTTTCGGTGTTGATCCTTAGACTTCCAGGGTCATTCTGAGCTACATTGTGGATTTTAGGTGAAAATAGAGCTCAAGTGTGAGACCCATTTTTCTTTGAGACGAGCTCAGTTGGAAGTTTCAACATCTTTATTGAATCCAGATGTCAAATTTGGTGGGGTTGCATATCTCTTTTGCATGCACGGGGTTCCAAACAAATGTCGAGCACCTATTCGGAGTATTTTCAACTATTAAAGTTCACTTGATACACCCTTTTCTGGTGCATCTTATGTTTGTCTCCATGTTCAGGGACGAGGTCTCGGATTCGTGGAGATTGTTCTTGGTTTGGCCTCCACATTTGTGGACCAGGTCCCATGTTGGCAGAGGAGGATGTTCTTTCCCTCCGCGTTCGTGGAGAAGGGTTATACTTCCCTCTACGTTCGCGGACAAGGTCACACGTTTACGAAGAAGGTCACTTGAACCTGGTTAAGGTTGACCTTCGCATTGGCGGACCAGGTCCTCATTTCAAAAATTTTAACTTCAATATCTTGGTCTCTAGAGCTCCGCCTAAGCTCATTTTTGGTGCAAATTGTCAAGAATTGTTGGGGCTTTGCGTTGGAGGTCTTTGGAGTAGCATTGTGGACTCGTTTTTATGGAAATTCCTTTCCCCAAGTAATGTATAAAAAATAATGCAAAGTAAATCTTTAGTTTTCTTACGCTCATTTAAAATCTTTGGTATAAAAGTGCATGTAGCTCCTCCCCCTCATGAAACAAATGATAGAACATAATTTTTTTAGGTAAAAGGTATAGCTTCATCATAATCTAAGTCTTCCAAATGATAAAGACTACTATTTATACTAAGGAAATAAAAAGGACACTTTCTTTACAATTTTGACCTTAATGAGATAAGGGTCGTGTTTAGTTGCCTTCTTTTGTAAATTCCTCAATTTATGAGATGTCCATTCGTACACATGGCCTCTTTGTAACACCCCAGAAAATTTTTTGAACTGAAACTCGAATCATCCTTTGTTGCAAGTAGGATTTTACCGAGAAAATTAAAATTTATATAGTGTTAAGGTCAATAGATGTAGCACCTTGAGTTTCAAGAAGAACTAAAGAGAGTTCATTCAAGTCATTCTTAAGTTCTTCTAAGTTGTGAGTCAACTTCAAACAACCATAACTATTAGTACAGGATGAATTAGGTGGTATACATATATATAATGAAAGGTCTTTGAATTATCATTTCAACGCCACCAAGTTTACTAAGTTTCGAGGTCAGGTGAGTGAGATATGTCCTTTTGAAGTCAGATTGTCCAGTAAAGGAAAGGTACCCAAAAATAGTGCGGGCTATTTTGGTCATTTCCTTACCAAATCAAATTTGATTCAATTTTAGTAATATTTTAAGGGCCTAATCCTATTAGGTTCAATTTTATAATCCTGATATACGCCTAGGGTTTTAGTTGAGAGTTCAAGAAAAGAAAAGAAGAGAAAAGAGGAGAATATAGGAGAAGATCAAAGTGTTCGTCGAGGTTCTTGAGTTTTGTTATGGATTTTCTCCATGGGTTTAATACCTAAGAGGTATGTAATCTTCCATAGTGTTGGGTTCGTTCACCCACACGCCCATCATGATTTATTCAGCGTAATTTCATTCTTAAAATTTCAAGATTTAAGTTCTTGATGAGTTCTTGATAAATGTTCTTGAAGTTTCCTTATCGATTAAGTTTTGATGAAGGATTCTACTTGGGTCAACTTCAAACGACCATATTTTAGCGGATTGGCTCATAAGGATTCTTACGAGCATCTTCGAAACTTTGTAGATGTGTGCGGACCATTCTCGTTCAAAAACAACTATCAGGAGTCGCTTCGGTTAAAGCTATTACATTTCTCATTGATGGGAGAGGAGTGCAAGTGGCTAGCCGAGCTACTGTGTTAATCCATCACTTCCTGGGAGGAGTTGGTAATCGCATGTCAAGTGCGATTTTTCCCTCCCTCGAAGATGATTTTACTGCATGATAGCATCCAGAGCTTTAAACATCTAGAAGGAGAGACTCTGCACGAAACTTGGTTAAGATTTAAAAAGTTGGTGCTACAATGCCCAACCCATGGTTTGCCTTATAACGTGCTACTTCAGTACTTCTACTGGAGTTTGAACTCGGTAAACAAAGGTGTCGCCGACCAACTTTCATTTGGAGGGCTGATGCAGCAACCGTATGCAGTAGCAGCCCGTCTTTTAGATGGCATGACGACCATCAATAGGGCATGGTACACCCATGAAGACCAAGTCTCCCCTCTCACATTCAAACTATCCAAGGAGCAGATGGACAAAGATAATAAGAGACACCAAAACATGGCCAAGATCATGACACAGCTTGATATGTTATCCAAATATGTCATGGGGGACGGTGCCCGTGGTGTCATGTTGTGGGGGTCGGGTGCGGAAATCCTGAGGAGGCAAATTTTGAAGCCTTATATAATTAGGAGGTGAACTGCCTAGCCAACCAAGGTGGTGGTTATCGTTCAAACTACCCAAGGCAGGGTGGTAACGAAGGTTGGGGTAGAGATGAAGGATGGAAGGATCATGAATGGAGGGACCGAAATCCTAATTGGAAGGATAGGGAGAAGGGCATATATGTGCCTCCCCTCGAGCGCCAAAAGCCAAAAGATTCGGAGGGTGGTAGGTCTGAGGATATGCTTTTGCGTATCCTCAACAAAGTTGAAGGGTCAGACAAAATGCTGAAAGGCATGAAAGAAGATGTTTCTACCTTTAACCAGACTATCACTTCCCATTTTGTTTCAACCAAGAAGTTGGAGACCCAAATGGGTCATATATCGTCTCACCTCAATCCGAGACAGCAAGGGGGTTTGCCTAATGATACTATATCTAATCACAAGAGTGGGGTTTTAAGGTGGACCTGCGTTGTACCACTACGTTAACTAAGGCGATGTTTGGGAGGCAACCCAAAACCCCTTTAATTGCTTTGTTATTTCTAGATAAAATAATGGAGAGTGAACGAACAGTGCAGATTGGCGAACAAAAGGTCCAATCGGCGAAGTGCCGAATGGTCAGGCGACTCAGAACTAGACCGTCGTTAGACTCAATACCATCTTGCATTGGAGTCTGTAAAACTCGGCGATCAGAGGAAATTATTGGCGAACCGCCGATTGTGTCGGTAATCCTGACAGAGACCGTCGTTTAGTCCCCCAACTTAAACCAGAGGTCTTGTAAATTCCGGCGGAAAAGCTAAACAGTCGGCGTTCCACCGAGTGAGTAGGCGCGCTGGACTAATGTCTCAAAGTGGGTGAGAACTGCACGGTTTTTGCAAGCCAAAGGTTTAAAATTTGAACTTCATTCACTTTCCCTCACTTTTTATTTTCCCAAACTCACACCTGCACTATATTTTCAATATATCTACACTTTTAGAGTATTTTAGTTGTTGATTTGTGTTCGGGACTTGGATTACATTGCTGCCTAGAAAATCAATTCCATTTTAGTCAGCACGAAAGGTTGGTTCCCAAACTCTGAGTTCTTTCTATCAATTTTGGACCAAATGCAATGATATTACCTTGTTGATTTGTGCTGGGTTTCTCTGGTAGGATTAGAATATTTGTGTGCCTGTTAGATTTGCAAATTTTGCATGTACTAAGTTAAACATGTTAATTCTTGAAGATTGCGTTATTTTTAAACTGACTTAAAATTTGTGGGTTAAGCATGATTGTCACTGGGTCGAAGCCTAATTTGAGTTGTGCATTCCTTCATTGTGTTTTCGGGGTTCGCAGGGTTGAATTCAGGAAAGTGGGTCAAAAGCAGGCACGTTGGGTCATTTGGCAAGCTGGGTCAAGCTCGCCGAACCACTCAGCGATTCACCTACAATCCCCATCTCGCCTTTAGTTAAATGCAAATTGTGATGTTGAATTCTATAATTTCCGATGAGACGCATGACGTCGCCGAAAGCATTCGGTGTTTCACCAAAAGATTTATGGTTCGCCCTTTGTCTGCACGCTTGTATTCTCTATGCACTGCACTTGGCGAACCACCTAAGTAATTGCGCATTTCACCAACTAGTTCGGCGAAGTGATGCTGCATTTTTGAATACCTTCTAACTTTTTTCTCGAAGCTTTGCAGAAATGGATAGACCAAAAGTAGCGGGAAGAGATATGCCACCCCGACAAACAAGAGCGAAAAATACAAAGGCAACAAATCCCCCCAAAATGGATAATGAGGGAAAGAAGCCCAGTGCCACCAAAGTAACAAATCCCCAAGACCCCACTATTCCCACGTGGAAACGTGGATTCTTCACAGCCATCCACTCATTTTTGGTAGCTCATGACTTGGACAATCTTAATAAGTCAACTGCCGCTGAATCTTCTGAAGAAGCTCCAGGGGCCATTATCAAATTCCAGGCTGACACATCAGACACTGATGCTCAGACAGATGGAGTGACTGTGTAGACAAGATTTCTACCTCCCTCTCTGTATTTCTTTATTCTAAATTCTAGATATTCTGTTATTCGCATTTGAGGACAAATTTCTTTTATTTGTGGTGGGGTGAGGCCCACCTTTTGTGTGTAATTTGTGACTCGTGATGTCCCTTATGTATTTCGGCTTTGAGCTATTATTGTGTTAAATACTGCTTTCTCTGGATGATTGAGCTTATGACTCCTTTTGTTTTTAATTGCAAAACGATTTTGACCTATCCAAAAAATTTTGAATTTTTCACACATTTTCGCCACCTGCTATATGCTCTTGAATGTCGTTGTTCTTTTGCAAAAAATTGAGTCTCAGTTCCGATCAATACCGATGACTTGAATAGTGCTCTCAATCGAACGAACATGAATGTACGGCTACGATGAGGCCAAATGAAGTTGCATAGACAATATGTGAACCCTTTGGATCTCTTTATGACTAGCCTTGTATCAAATTGATTCTCTTGTGATGATCATTTCACACTAGCGAAAGTGTGGAGTCTTGTTTAACTTATAGTGCCTATGCCTAGTGTGATGAGCTTAGCTGTGAACTATGCATGATAGATCCTAGAATTTCCCCCATTGGTCCGGTCAACCAAGTGATGCTATCTCTTGATATGATCTTAGGCAACTTTGAAGAGTGTGAACCAATTTGACATATACCTCTTTTGTGACCTACCTTGTGAGTGTGTGATTCTCTCTTTAACACCCCATGAGCCTTACCTTTCTTACGAAGAAACTTGATGAAAACTATACCTGTCTTAATCCATCACCCATAATCCTCATGAAGTTGTGGTTAGTTTCAATAGCCAACTTAGGCACTTGCATCGGAAGTTGTACTATCGTAGACACTTGCATTGAAAGTTGTACGATCGTAGACACTTGCATCGGAAGTTGTGTCTTGATTTCACAAACATCACAGAGCAAAGAGTTCAAGTGTCCTAGGGTGTCTATGAAGCCGTGTCGGTAGGGTCTTGTTTATGGTTGTACGGGCCCCATTTCTATAAATGAGAGACTACAGACATTTAAGAAAAGTTTCCCTTCTTTCATACTCTTTATCGTGCAATAGAGCTATGTAATAAAGATTTATTCAATCTCATGCGTTTCTCAAAATTCATTCGACTACCCATCATACTTGAGGTGTTTGAAAAGCAGAGTCAGTCCTTTATTGATGAGTTGTTCTTAGCAAAATCTTGAGGAAGTCATGAGACTCCAGAGGGGCTTTAGAGAAGCCCATGAGTGAGTTAAGTATTGAGTTCGATAAAATGCACTCATAGTCATATGAATCGTGCGTTTGAGCTAAAAGCAAGTTGTACTCTCTTCTCCAAGCCTTGTTTCAGCTAAGATCCTTAGAAGGAAGTATGATTAGAGCTTGGGTAATATTTTCACCCGGATAGGTAGCATGAGTTATGAGATCATGAGCAGTAGTAGAGAAAGAGCCCAGAGTTAGAGAAAAGTATGCAGTGGTTTATTGATTTAAGAAAGGGGGATAGTGTTTTGAAGAGCTATATTACTATAGTCATGCACTTAGTAAGTTATTGATGAGGAGTTTTCCCTTATGGGTAGAGTAAGAGTTGCTAGTCAAGATGAGATAGAGTATATATTTGTTAACCATAATAGAGTTGATGTTGATGTGCCATCGTATTAGAGGAGACTAAATTCATGTGTTGAATAAGAGAGCAGAGTATTCATGTAGTGATAGATTAAGCTATGCTTATGATTTTTTTGAGAGGGTCATGATGTTCAGAAGGTTATAGAACTAATAAGGTAATGAGGTATAGTATAATAGGTGAGCAATCATATTGATATTCGGGTTTAGTAATGAACATTAAGCTTGAATTTGAGATGAGTTTCATGATAAAAAGATAGGCAACATAAGGGTGATGATGTTAGTCTTGAGATTTGATCTAGAAGACTTGACATAGAGTAGCTGAGGAATTGAGGTGATTAGCTGCAATAGATATGAGTGGTACAAGTGGGAGACCTTAACGTTTAGATAAGGGCAGTGGAGTGTGGCTAAGTCACAAGAGTAACAAGAGAATTAAGAGGGGTACCGAGAAGGTATGTAATTAGAAGAGGCTAACAGAAACACCTTAGAAAGAAGCCTTAGTACCTTCTTGTTGAGAGTTCGGTAGTCATGAGGTAAATTTCTCCCAAGTCTTAGAGAAAAAAAGGATGTAGACCAGTTAAAGATAATGGAATAGGTCCATAGCTTTCAAGTGTAAGCTTTAGGCCTAAGGGGGAGATGACGATATGAGAAATCAAGTCAAGTGTGTGAGAGTAAAATAGTAATGAGTTCCAAAGAGTATAGGAGATATCCTTTCGGAGGTTCTTTTAGTAATGGAGTGATGTTAGAAAGAGGAGGTTGATGTTGTTATGATGATAGTGATGGTGTGATAATTCCATCTAAGGTTATAAATGAGGTGGAAGAGAATGATAAGGTTTTACTATGAGGAATAGTTAAATGAGAGCCCTTAGTTGGTTCCGAAGGAGTTGGTTAGTAGGATTCCATGGAGTTGTTAGAGTACTAAGCTTGAATGTGGTGTTGTTAAACATTAGGTAGTTCTTGATATGAGCCCAATGTGGTGGTAAAGAGTAATAGTTTGGAATATGATTCCCTATAGAGAGGTATAGACCCCAAACCTAAGGATTTTGGTTAAGCTTGAATATAGCGAAAGCGTACCATTAAACTCAGATCTTGGTAAGAGTAACGCCATTTCATACCCAAACCAGTCGTCATTCGAGGACGAATGATACCGAGGGAAAGATATTGTAACACCCCAGAAAAAAATTCAAACTGAGACTCAAACCATCCTTCATTGCAGGTAGGATTTTACCGAGGAAATTAAAAAAAATTAGTGTTAAGGTTACTAGATGTAGCACCTTGAGTTCCAAGAAGAACTAAATAAAGTTCATTCAAGTCATTCCTAAATTCTTCTAGGTTGTGGGTCAACTTCAAATAACCATAACACTTAGTACAAGATGAATTAGGTGGGTTACATATATATAATGAAAGGTCTTTTAATTATCTTTCAAACGCCACCGAGTTTGCTAAGTTTCGAGGTTGGATGAGTGAGATATGCCCTTTTGAAGTCAGACTGTCCAGTTAAGGAAAGTTACCCGAAAATAGTGAGGGGTATTTTTGTCCTTTCCTTACCAAATCAGATTTAATTCATTTTTAGTAATGTTTTAAGGGTGTAATCCTATTAGGTTCAGTTTTATAATTGTAATATACGCCTTGGGTTTTAGTTGAGAGTTCAAGAAGAGAAAAGAGAAGAAAATAGGAGAAGATCAAAGAATTCATCGCGGTTCTTGAGTTTTGTTACGAATTTTCTCCATGGGTGTAATCCCTAAGAGGTATGTAAGCTTTCATAGTGTTGGGTGCGTTCACTCACACACCAATCATGATTTATTCAGCGTAATTTCTTTCTTGAAATTTAAGGATTTAAATTCTTGATGAGTTCTTTATAAGTGTTCTTGAAGTTTCCTTATCAATTATGTTTTGATGTAAGATTCTACTTGGGTCAACTTCAAACGACCATATCTCTTAGAATATAAAGAGTTGCGTAAGCCATAAATATGGGCGAGACGTTGTATCATCACATAGCTCATAGTCATCGTTGTCAGTTACAGAAACTCCCACAGAGATATTTTGTATTCTTATATACACAGAGTTTATTTTGCAATTTTATATACAAACAAAGTTTATATTGTATCCTTGCATACAAATTGAGTTATTATTGTATTCTTCAATACATTGAGTTGTTTTCTACTGTTTTAAAAGTTTTCCATATATTGCATCTTTTATTATTACTTTATCTTGAGTTGAGTATCCGGACTTGAGTATCCAGAGTTGAGTATCTTGAGTTGAGTATCTCGAGTTGAGTATCTTGAGTTGAGTACCTTTGAGTTGAGTGTCATATCTTGGAGTTGAGTTGAGTATCTTAGAGTTGAGTATATTATTCTTGAGTTAAGTTTAGCTGAGTATGTTGAGAAGAGGTAAGTATGTTTCCTTTTTATCAATTTCAAGCTTATGTTATGCTTTAGAATTCCCCTTACATGCTCGTACATTCCACATACTGATCCCTTTGGCCTGCATCGTTTCATGACGCAGATACAAGTATTCAGGATCATCAACAGGTGCTTCGTTGATACCACATGCAGTTCGAGTTAGCTATGGCGAGCCTCCTTACTTCCGGAGGGTTCCACTTGTACTTTCAGTTATATCGGTTGTTAGGATATCGTGGGTCTTGTCCCGACTTCCATATTTGTCAATTAGAGGCTTCATAGATAGATAGTAGAGTTTTGAGAAGTCTGTTTCATTTATCTTATTAAATGTATTAAAGAATTGAGTTGCCTATTGTTGGATAGTTGAATATTCTATCTTTATTCAGAGTTATTCATTTTCTGTTTCATTTATCGTATTAAATGTATTAAAGACTTGAGTTGCCTATTGTTGGCTAGTTGAATATTCTATCTTTATTCAGAGTTATTCATTTGAGTTAAAGATTTGTAAGTTTCATGAATTTTATTCAGTTTTTAAGCTTTGTATGCTTGAGTTAGTCTTCCGCTTGTAGTCAGCCAGGATGAGGGTTCGCTTGAGGACCAGTAATGATTCTCAAATGCCGGCCACGTCCATGGTGTAGGCTCGAGTCGTGACACTCTTTCTTCTTTCTCTTAATTTTGATGGACCCTCCATACACTGTATATCTTTATTTAGTGTCCATCAAGATCCTCTAAAGTTATCATGTGATCCATGATATCCATGTTGTTATTATTACGTGACATTTTTCTTTAGAAACTTCAGGGGAAAACAACAATTGAGAAGGCACTGACATCTGTTAACGTAGAATTAATGGTTCATTTAATTACTATGGTGGTAAACAATAGGAATTTAAATGCTACATCAATAACTACGTTTTTCAATTGGCATAACAAACAACAACAAAACACTATTGATAATTATACTTACTGTATAATTATTAAAGCATTAGGGAGGAAGAATTATTTTGGGCAGATGGTTGAAATGTTAAAGGAAATGAGGTTTCAAAGAAATATGCCTAATTTGGTGGTGGTGAACTGATGAGTCCACAAATTGGACTCATTTAGGGCTATATTTTAATAGAAATTGTGTCCTCAAATGATTATTTCATCTCAATATCTGATGAAAACCCTTAAGTTTCAGGTATTCAAAGATTGAAGGAAAGCATGGACACTACTTCGCAAAAAGGAACGAAAAGGCTGAAAAGAACGAGAAAATGAAGGCCTGAGGATCGCCAAGGCCACTTGGCGAATCACCGAAAGGTCTCACTCTGTCTTTTGTTCCAGTGTGCTGAGCTTGAAGGAAAGGATCAAGTTGGCAGAACAAGAGAGCAGTCGGCGCATCACCGAGCAGTTCCGCAAAGCAGTACTATATCGCCCAATGACCCAGAGCACGATGATGCCGAAGGATGGTGCAAGACGGCGAAGACCTACACCAAAGGGCAAATCGGCGATTCTGACTAATGTCACCGAATAATCCATCGCAGCACAGATTTTTGAAAATTACAAATGCTCGTTGAGAGTTATAGCTTAGTATCAGATTTTAGTATCATAATATTTTCAGTGTGAAACAATTAATATAATTTTAGTACTTTTTCTCTGAGTTTGAGAGGGTTTTGGAAACTTGAAGAAGAAGTGGATTTCATCCAAGGATTTGGACTTGGGTCTCTTGGATTCTTCATTCTTGACATGTAACAAGACTTAATTCTTCATACCAATTTGAATGCAAGATCATTTAGGTATAAATTTCTATCTCTTGATGTGTGGCTAAAAACCCCCATTCTTCGGGTGTGATTTAGCAAATAAGTAATGGGATTATTGTTGGGTTTTGCATGTTAATAGGTTAGATGTATTTTAATGGTGACTTCACCTAGTGGTTGTGGTTTAATTTAATGGGTATGTACTTGCAAATACAAAACCACCCATGTGTTTTCGGCTTGCTCGAGAGAGAGGTCATGAAACCAAGACCGCTAGACTGATGGCCTAAGGAGTGGGTCGACATGAGGTTCAGCCCAAAAGGGTGAGCCCTAGTCCCATATCCTAACACTCAACTCGAGAGAGTGAGTGGGGTAAGCCGTAGGCTCGCCTTCATGCAGAAAATGGGTGTCCGAGAGGAACCTATTTGAAACGGGGTAAGTTGCCCGAGAGGGAACTTATTTCCATCTAAAGCTTAGCCTACTCACTATTATCTCGCAAATTTCCTATCGAAAGCATGTACCCAACGATTTAAATCAATATATATTGCGGTCACACCATAAGAATCCCCTCTCATTCATAGATTTCTCTATCATTTTTACTGTTTTAGCTATACTTGTGACAAAAACCACATTTGATATTTGACACTTTTGTGTCACCCCCCCCCCCCCCTTTAATTTGCAATGTTTTTAGTCGTTAATGTGTTTAGCTATGACTAGTTAGAACTAAATTTTATTTTTCTATTAATTATCGAAACCACTCCCTTGGAACTCGACCCCAACCCTTGGTTGGGTTATTATTCTATTGCACGATCGTAGACACTTGCATCGGAAGTTGTGTTGTTGATTACGCAAACATCAAAATGGCGCCGCTGCCGGGGAGTGGTGTTATTTGAGAATTCTTAGATTAATAGAGTTTATGTTCTTATTAGTGGTAGCTTACTAATTTAATTTTTAGTTTTGTTCTGTTGATTATGTAAACATTTTAGAAAGCATGAGTGTTAACGGTAGTAACGGGAGCCAGGTGGGCCATCAGGACGGCATCGGCAACCTCAACGATGTCCAAGAGCCACCATCAATGATCCACATCTCATGAGGGTGTTGAGCCATCAGTCTACCACCAGCAGAGGGAAATGCAGTGTTCCACATAACAAGCACCATGTTGCAACTCTTGCAACTAAAGGGACTCTTCAGTGGATTAGCCCATGAGGACCCACATGAGCATCTTCAAAACTTCGTAGATGTGTGTAGACCATTCTCGTTCAAAAACATCTCTCAGGAATCAGTTTGATTAAGACTATTCCCTTTCTCATTGATGGGGGAGGCATGCAAGTGGCTAGCTGAGTTGCCACATAACTCGATCACATCGCGGGAGGAGTTGGTCATCGCATTTAATGTGTGATTTTTTCCTTCCTCAAAGATGATGACTATTCTGGATAGCATCCAAAGCTTTAAGCGTCTGAATGCAGAGCCTCTACACGAAACTTGGCTCCAGTTTAAAAAACTGGTGCTACAATGCCTAACCCATGGTCTACCTGATAATGTGCTCCTTCAATACTTCTACCGGAGTCTAGACTCGGTAAACAAAGGTGTAGCTGACCAAATCTCGCCTGGAGGCTTAATGCAGCAACCATATGCAGTAGGAACTCAACTTCTCGATGGCATGACAACCATCAACAAGGCGTGGTACACCCGCGAAGACCAGGTCTCACCGGTCACATTTCAGCTATCCAAAGAGCAGATTGAGAAAGACAATCAGAGAGACCAGAACATGGTCAAAATCATGACACAACTTGATATTCTATACAAAAACGTCATGGGGGCTAGTGCCTGTGGTGTCAACGATGTGGGGGTCGGGGGAACTAATCCTGAGGAGATGAAGTTTGGAGCCTTATACAACGATGAGGTAAATTATCTGGCCAACCAAGGTGGTGGGTACAGCTCAAACTACCTAAGGCAAGGTGGCAACCAAAGTTGGGCTAGAGACGAAGGTTGGAAGAATCGGGATCGTGAATGGAGGGACCGTATTCCAAATTAGAAGGATGGGGATAAGGATAGATACGTGCCTCCCCATGAACGCCAGAAGCCAAAGGATTCGGACGGTGGTAGGGCTGAGGATATGCTCTCACGCATCCTTAACAAAGTTGAAGGGTCAGACAAAATTCTAAAAGGCATGGAAGAAGAGGTTTCCACCCTTAACCAGACCGTTACCTCTCATTCAGTTTCAATCAAGCAGTTAGAGACCCAAATGGGTCATATCTCGTCTCATCTCAATCCGAGACAACAAGGGGGTTTGCCTAGTGATATTATGGCTAACCCTAAGGGTGAGGTCTATCTTCTTTGTTCATGGTGGATTGATGAGACAGTTGTATGATGTATCTTCTTTGTTCCTAGATGATATGACTAAGATTAACCGAGCATGGAATACTAGGGATAAACAAGTGCCCCTTCTACAAGTGGGTTTGAGCAAAGAACAAATCGAGAAGGATCATGAGAGGGATGAAAACATGGCCAAAATGATGACCCAAATTGATTTGTTGTCCAAACATGTCATGGGAGATGGAACCAAGTTGGTAAATGTGTTTGGAACCAACAATGGGTATTGCCCGGATGATGCCAAATCTTAGGCATCATACAATGAGGAAGTTCAATACTTGGGAAATCAAGTGGGGGTTCTCACAATAATTATCAATGACAAGGTGGGAACCAAGGTTCGAACAAGGATAGAGATAATGGTTGGAAATACTGGCGGGTGAAAATTGGAGAGATAAGGAGATTGACAAAGATAGATATGTGCTTCCCCATGATCGCCCACGCCCAAAAGAATCAGCTAAGCTAGAAGAAAATTAAGTGGAAGACATGCTTGTAAGGATCTACAACAAGGTTGAAGGGTCCGATAAGGTGTTCAAGGATTTGAAAAATGACTTATCCACTTTATCTCAGACGGTGACTTCACACTCAATCAAGCAACTCGAGACCCAACTCGATCAAGTTGTCACTCATCAAAATTCAAGGAAAAATGGAACTTTGCCTAGTGACACCATCCCAAACCAAGAAAATGATTGTTGAGTTTGAGCAATATGTCATGTCACGATGTTAAATAAGGTTTTTCTTGGGAGGCAGCCCAAGTCTTTAGTTTTTGCTTTTACTTCTTTCAAACAATGTGTGTTGTAAGTCCAGGTTGAGAAGAAATTGGAACATCGAAGAAGGAAGAACAAGCGATGACAAACCCAACCAATGATCCACCAAAGGCGTTATGCTGATTAATTCTTTTCCACCTTTTGAGCTTGAAAATATTGAAAAGTGTACTGTCAAGATCGATGATCAAAACTCCAAAGGGTGATTCACCAAAGTTCAATAAGTGGCCTCCATTGGGTTCTTCGAACTAGCCTTCAAGTTTAGTGTTTGTACAGAAAAGTTTGGCAACCTTAAGATCCAGTTGGTGATTCGCTGAACACGTTTGGAGACGTTAGTCGTGATCGCTAAACGTGCCTGATATAAAAAGGCCAAGGGTCTTTTCAAATTCAAAATTATATATCCTTGAAATCTAAGAGCATTTCAGATTCCTTACTCTTGCATTGTGCAATTTTAGTGTTTATGAGCCTTGTGTGAGCATATTGAAGGTGCTAGGAGTGTATTAGCTTGGAGTTCGTATCAACCTAACCCCTATTCCTCAATTTATTGATTACTTTCGGCTTTAAGTTTGGTGTTTCGACTTCTTGTTGTTATTTTTGAGTTATAAAGTATATAGGGTGTGGGCTTGAGCCCCTTAATTGTGTTTAACTGCCTGATTTCAAAGGGTAGCATCATATTGTTGAGATTGAACCCTGCCCCTATGATTTTACTTGTGAATGCTTGTCAAATTGATGAATTATGATTGTGTTGGTTAAATCGCTGAATTGAATTGGTTAATTTGATGTGAGTGAAGTCTGAGTATCTTAGTGTTGACCCAATTGCATGATTTTACCCAATGATAGACAAGGTGACTACTTTCTTAGGGGAAAATCGCCAATTAGTGCAATGCTTAGTGATTCATAGGGGGAAATCAAAGTACCCATGG